>CP136060.1:244547744-245883994 GCA_032464435.1 Aegilops umbellulata
AAGTATCGAGCATGATGCGATTGTTTTTAGAAAGCCGAGCATAAAAACTTTGAAGAATTATTTCTCTTGAGAGCTCATGATTGGGGCATGAATATAACATTGATTTAAGCCTCCCCCAAGTTTGAGCGATGCTTTCTCCTTCGCGAGGCCAAAAATTATATATATAATTGCGATCACGATGAACAAGATGCATAGGATAATACTTTTGATGAAATTCCAGCTTCATTCGTTTATAGTTCCATGATCCCGTATCATCACATAGCCTATACCATGTCGATGCATCTCCCCTCAAAGATAAAGGGAAGACCTTCTTCTCAACAACATCGTCGGGTATACCTACAAGCTTAAATAATCCACAAACTTCATCCACATAGAGTAGATGTTCATCAGGATGCTTTGCTCCATCTCCTGTAAATTATTAGCTAGCAGTTTTTCTAACATACCCGAAGGAACTTCAAGGGGAATAATTTCATTTTCGGTAGGTTCAGTAGGTTGAGGAGCGACTCTTTGCTCTACTGGTCAGGGTGAAGATACCCCGAACAAGCCCCTCAGAGGATTATTTTCCATAGTAACGAGTGACAGTAAATTTCAGCACACTATATAAATTTTTCCTTACCAAATTCCACCTACCAAAGGCGCTTCACTCCCCGGCAACGGCGCCAAAAAAGAGTCTTGATGACCCACAAGTATAGGGGATCTATCGTAGTCCTATCGATAAGTAAGAGTGTCGAACCCAACGAGGAGCAGAAGGAAATGATAAGCGGTTTTCAGCAAGGTATTCTCTGCAAGTACTTAAATAAGTGGTAACAGATAGTTTTGTGATAAGATAATTTGTAACGAGCAACAAGTGACAAAAGTAAATAAAGAGCAGCAAGGCGGTCCAATCCTTTTTGTAGCAAAGGACAAGCCTGGACAAACTCTTATATAAGGAAAAGCGCTCCCGAGGACACATGGGAATATTGTCAAGCTAGTTTTATCACGTTCATATGATTTGCGTTCGGTACTTTGACAATTTAATATGTGGGTGGACCGGTGCTTGGGTGCCGTTCTTACTTGAACAAGCATCCCACTTATGATTAACCTCTATTGCAAGCATCCGCAACTACAACAAAAGTCTTAAGGTAAACCTAACCATAGCATAAAACATATGGATCCAAATCAGCCCCTTACGAAGCAATGCATAAACTAGGGTTTAAGATTCTGTCACTCTAGCAACCCATCATCTACTTATTACTTACCAATGCCTTCCTCTAGGCCCAAATAATGGTGAAGTGTTATGTAGTCGACGTTCACATAACACCACTAGAGGCTAGACAACATACATCTCATCAAAATATCGAAGGAATACCAAATTCACATGACTACTAATAGCAAGACTTCTCCCATGTCCTCAGGAACAAATGTAACCACTCACAAAGCATATTCATGTTCATAATTATAGGGGTAATGCTATGCATAAAGGATCTGAACATATGATCTTCAACCAAATAAACCAACTAGCATCAACTACAAGGAGTAATAAACACTACTAGCAATCTACTAGCACCAATCCCGGACTTGGAGACAAGAATTGGATACAAGAGATGAACTAGGTTTTTGAGATGACATGGTGCTGGTGAAGATGTTGATGGAGATTGCCCTCTCCCGATGAGAGGAGCGTTGGTGATGACGATGGCGATGACTTCCCCCTCCCAGAAGGAAGTGCCCCCGGCAGAACAGCTCTGCCGGAGCCCTTGATTGGTTCCGCCAAGGTTCCGCCTCGTGGCGGCGGACTTTCTTCCCGAAAGGTTGCTTATAATTTTTTCCTCATCGAAAGACCTCATATAGCAGAAGATGGCCATCGGAGAGGCAACGGGGGGCCCACGAGGTAGGGGGCGCGCCCTGGGGGGTAGGGCGCGCCCCCACCCTCGTGGACAGGTGGGCCCCCCTCTGGTGAACTTCTTCCGCTGGATATTTTTTGTTATTTCCAAAAATGACTTTCGTGGAGTTTCAGGACTTTTGGTGTTGTGCAGAATAGATCTCTAATATTTGCTCCTTTTCCAGCCCAGAATTCCAGCTGCCGGCACTCTCCCTCCTTATGTAAACGTTGTAAAATAAGAGAGAATAGGCATAAGTATTGTGACATAACATGTAATAACAGCCCATAATGCAATAAATATCGATATAAAATCATGATGCAAAATGGACGTATCAGTCGTCATCCCAACTGGCATTGAGTTCGACTCACCTCGCGTCACCATGTACACGGAGGTGGAGGCGAAAGAAGTAAGAGAAGACGGCGTTGATCTGCTGGAACAGGGCCGACTATTAGTACTCAGCCGGTCCGCCATCTACCAGCAGAGTCTGTGCCGCTACCACAGTCGGAAGGTCAAGCCAAGATCCTTCCAAGAGGGAGACCTTGTGCTCCGGCTGATCCAGCGAACAGCCGACCAGCACAAGCTCTCGGCCTATTCATCATCAGCAGAGTTTTGGGCAATGACTCCTACTACCTCATCGACGCACAGAAGCCCAGAGCACGCAAGAGAGACGACTCCGGCAAGGAATCGGAGCGCCCGTGGAATGCAAATCTCCTCCGATGATTTTACAGTTGATTCATTATGTACCATGCTACCTTTTGTATTAAGCACTAAGACACCGGGTCCCTCGAGGAGCACTCAGGGGCTACCCTTCTTTATCTATATGTTAAGTTCTATGCCTATGAATGTGTCATTTCATTATTCTGCCTGGCACCAGGTTCGACCAGTCGACCCAGGGGCTTGCCGCCTTGTACTATGTCAATGCTACCTGTAGTCGGACAAGTAGTGTGCCAGCACCTAAGCCCTCTATTGCCACAAGCCGCAACTCGCAGAGTGACTGCCCGGCTAGCAAGAGCTAAAGGCAGGAAACTGTGCCCACACGAAAATTGGCTAAGGACCAAAGCATTCACATAGGCCAAGCCGGCTCCTCGCCTTGCCGACCGGCTGTTGAGCAGCCGACCGTCGGTTTCTAACTTAACTTGCTACGCTCTACCAATGGCAAAAGTACTTGCCTTCCCAAAAAACGGCCAAGTACTTGACCCAACCACAGACCATAGAGCGGCTGTCCGGCCGGCAAGACGTCAGCCAAGGGAAGGCGGCAAAGGAAAAAGCCAAAGGAGCAGAAAAGCAAGACAAGTCGACAATCGGCAAAGACAATTTACATAGCAAAAGGCCCTCGGCCAGCATTCAACAGAGTTTGAATACACCCCCAGCGGGTGGAACTGCGCAAACTTAACAATTTTGTTCAAGAGATTACAAAACAGGAAAAGAAAAGATAACTTGGCCACCTAGGCCAGAGGAACAGCAGCCGTATCAGAGGGGTCGGTGGAGGTCGAGGCTCCGGGTGGTGGAACGGCCACCTAGTTGGTCTCGGCCTGGTCAGCACCGGCAGCAGTCGGCTCGCCAGTGCACTGTCCGTTGGTCGAGACTTGGTCAGGCTGAGGTCGGCTGTCGTCTCCATCATCCAGTGCATCATCCTCGCCGTCCTCGTCCTCCTCCTCCTCACCTTCATCACTGGAGGCGATCTCCTCCACCGAGTCCTCGCCTTCTTCTGGGTTCAGCCCGAACCAGTTGGGCGACACCTCAGCGCCCGCCTCATTTAGATCGGGGAGGAAGGTACTAGTGTCTGTGTAATCGGCGATCTACGCAGCGCGATGATACAGCTCGGGCGCCACCGCTGCCAACTCCTTGCCGGCTTCAGCATGGAGAGTGTCCAACTGGGCTAGGTTCAGCCCAAGGTATCACCCCTTGACGAACTCCAAGGCTCTCCGCGCACCTGCCCGGGCGGAGGAGCCTTTCCACGCTTCGATGCGGTCGATGGCCACCTCTAACCAGTCAGAGGTCCGACTGGTCGTGCGCAGAATTGGAGCACCCGGCCAGAGGGCAGAGACCACCTGGGCTCCGGCATGCTGCAGACGGCGGAGAGCCCGATGTGTCGGCTGAAGACGAGCTTGGATGGCGAGCAGCTGCTCGGCGAGGGTTCGACGGGCGTTGGGCATGATTTCCGCACCAGCCAGCCTCCGTTCGTCACGGTGAGCCTCGACAGCTTGGCTGGCGGCGGTGGCGTAACCAGGAAAATACTCTGCACGAGAAGAAAAAAGAAGTATGAAGACGGAAGCCGGCTCATATGACAAGTCGGGAGGCAGAAGAAAGAGAAGGACGACTCACCATCAAGCAGGTCCTTGATCTCGCCGTAGCTGTCCAACAAGGCCTTCTCATTCTCGACCCAGTTCGAGCACTGAGTCTCGAACTCGGCCTGGAGGGCCTCCTCCACGTCCTTAAGCTTCTGTAGCTCCGCCTGGTGCTGGTCCGCCTGGTCAGTCAGCTGCTTGGCTAGGCGGTCGCGCTCTTGCTCCATCTTGCTGCGCTCCTCCTCCTTGGCGTGCAGCACGGTTTGAGCCTCGCCCAGCTGCTGCCGTAAGGTGGCATTGGCTCCTGCAGAAGACAAGAAAGAAAAGACGATCAGCAAATCAACAAAGAAAGAAGTAGTTGCCAGAAGATCCGACCCGACTGCTCAGCAGTCGGCCCGAATCTCGGGGGCTACACCCCGTGGGTGTGCTGGCGCGCCCCCGCGAGACTAAGGATTGAGCGATTCTATGAAAGGAAAAAGAAAAGTGGTCGCTGGAAGATCCGACCCAATTGCTCAGCAGTCGGCCCGAATCTCGGGGGCTACACCCCGTGGGTGCCAGCTGGCGTGCCCCCACGAGAACGAAGAGCGGAGTGCTTACTCCGGCTATCGGCCAAATCAGTGGTCCGCTTAGCTAGCTCCTGGACCTGGGAGTTGAAGGTGGCCGCACGGATGTTGTGGTAATCCTGCAACAAAGACAATAGAAGAAAAGAAAGGATTAACACTCGGAACTTGCCTTTAAGTTCCGAGCCGCCTGCTCAGCAGCCGGCCCGGAACTCGGGGGCTACACCGAGTTGGTGCGCTGGCGTGCCCCCATAGAAGAATTCAAGAAAATTACAAGAATCAGAAACAAGCAGTAAAGGAACATACCCAGACGGCGGCTCGCGACGCCAGGAACGTCTTCGTGTATTTCTGGAGGGCGATGCCTTGGGCCTGAAGCAGAGACTGGACTTCATGCCCAGCCTTATTCAGGACGCTCGTCCCACCCCTAGACGCCCACTCTCGCGGGCGGTACTAGTGGCCTCCGCCTCTGGAGCAGACGAGCTCGAGGCCCCGATCTCCTAAGGTCGCGGTGCCGAAGTCACCTTCGCCACACGCCGGCGCGCCGGAGTGCGAACAACGGGGGTCGCCCCCACCATCAGCTCGCCACCAACTTGAGCCGTCGGAGAAACGTCAGGCCGACTGCCCTGGGCTTTGGCAGTCAGAGCTTGTTGGAGCACCTCTGTCCTTAAGACGGCGGCGTCGCCCCCTTCCCTCTCCATGACTGGCTGCTCTTTGCTGGCCCCCCCAGTCGACGCCGGGATCTTTGGTGCCGGCGGCACGGAGCATAGGGGGACAATAAGCTGTGGAGTCTGGCCGCGTGTGGCTTCCTCCACTTGCGCCTTGGCGGCCACGTCTGCCTGAGCCTTGGTTACGGTGTCCGCCTGGGCCTTTGCCGCAGCGCCGGCTTGGGCCTTGGTCCTCGCCTTCGCCTCCTCCTGCGCCGCCTTGGCCACCTTCCTTTTGTCATTCCGCCTCCTCCCGCTCCTCGCACACCTCCCGCGCATTCTTCTCTGTCGCCTCCTGGAGATTGGCGAGCGGGTCTATACGGTGGGTGTCGGCGGAGCCCTCCATCCCCCCGATGATGGAGGCGGAGGCCAACCACTCAAGGGAGATCGCGGCTCTACTCAAGCAAGACAAGAAGAACTCAGAGGGAGTTTGCAAAAAAGATGAAGGAAAACACAAGAAAGGACAAGCTTTTAGGCGGACACCATCAGCAGCTGCTTCGGGGCCCTCTGTAACCGGGCCGCCTTCGCGGCGGCCTCCTCCCGCCTGGTCGCTGCGACCGAGCCCTTGGGTTTCTTCGGCCGGCCGCCTTGCGGATGCGAGCCGGCTCGGCGCTTTGGTGCGCCGCCTGGTGCAGTCGGCGCTGCTGAGGAGCTCGCCCCCGCCCTGTTGGTGACCGGAGGGAGGTGCAACGCGTGCTCCTCCTCGTCGTCGTTTGGCTAGCCCTCGAGGCCGCCTCCTCCTCTGGAGCCGCCTGCTCCGTCACCATCGCCTGTGGACTCATATTCCTCCATGGCGGCCACCCCCAAGTCAGGGTCGTCCGCATCACTCACAAATCGGTCCGGGAGATACTCCTGGCCCTGCTCCAGGGCGTCGGCTTCCGGCTGGGTCGTGAGGAGCTGCATCGTGACCAACTAATCAGGCGGGGAAGCAGAACTAGACAGACAAAAGAGTTAAGAGCTTACCGCAGGCGGCGGGTGTGCGCGGGAATACGGTCGCTTGCCGAACTGCCACTCTGACTCCGAGAGTTTGCAGTTTGAGAGCTCGTTCACCAGGCGTGCCACCTCCGTGGCCGGCATCTCCCTGGTGGACATCCGGCACGGGTCTTCATGCCCGCTCATCCGGCTGATCAGGTGAGGCCGGCCTTGAAGAGGGATAACCCGACGCTCCACAAAGGCGGTTAGCAAGTCTGAGGCTTTGAGGCCCTCCAAATCCATCATCACCCTGAGTCGGGCGACGACGGCGGCGGAGGTAGCCGACAGCATCCTCGCCTTGAAGGAACAGTTGGTGCGGAGCCCAGCCGACGGGCCGGCTTCGTAAGCCGGCAGGTTGACGAAGTCGATCTCCGGGTTGACGTTCTTGACGTAGAAGTATGATTTTTGCCACAGCTTGACCGACTGTGTCAAGCTGATGGACGGGAAGCAATTACCAGTACCTGGGAGCCGCACCACGATGAAGGCTCTGTACTGAGCCGCCTCGCTTTTGGCGGCGGTGCCATGCTTGGTGTAGAAGAATTCCCCCCAGAGCTCGAGAGTAGGGAGAACGCCGATGTAGCCTTCGCAGAGCGTGACGAAGGCCGACAGCAGCACCACCATGTTTGGTGTGAGGTGGTGCGGCTGGAGTTGGTAGAATTGAAGAAAGGAACAGAGGAAGCCACTCGCCGGCAGGCCGAAGCCGTGAAGGAAGTGCGGCCGAAAGATGACGCGCTCGCATTCCGCCGGCGCTAGCGAAATCTCCTTCGCGGGTGGAACGCGCGCCCAGACATAGCCCTCGCCGGGCAGCCACCGCGTGTTGTGGAGGAAGCTGATGTGGTCTTCAAGGACGTTCGAGCCTTCCCAGACACCGGCCCGCTCGCACGACATGCAGGCTCAAGTTCGGCCGAGGCGCGGTATGGCGATGGGTGCGCAAGCCCACGACGAGGCAACGGCACAGCGGAGATGACGGGCCATGGCAGCACTTCGGCACGGTGTGGGAGTACGGTGGCAGTGGAGTAGGATAAGTGGAAGAAAATGGTGACTGGAGAGGAGGGCGTGCGTGCTAGTGCCGCTCCCCTCCTCCCCCTACTTATAGCCCCTGGCTGCAAAGCCGAGGGGGCGGGGCGTGGGGATCATGGGATTAACTGTGCCCACGACCCCACATTTACCGCGCGATAACGGCGCGAAGTAATTGCGCCACGAGACCCCAACCGTTCGCCTCGGCCACAGCGGATCCGTGCGTGTGCCAAGGCTCGGTAGTGCTAGGCCCCGGCCTACGGAGATGGCCCATCACGCGCATGGGTTGGCAGGCGGCTCGGCCAGCTGGCGCCATGTGGCATGCGGATAGCTGGCGGTGAGCCCGGCGCCTGGCGGGCGTGCCACCCAGCTCCCACCGAGACGTTTCAAAAACAACCAGACGGCCTGCCTGGTCACGTCTAACTCCCGACAGTCGGCACTCTGGAAGACGGACAAAGCAAGATCAATGGACCTCTCGGAGTAGGAAGCCGCTGAGGCCCCTCGCCTCTTTTAGCCACGGTGTCCCACCAGATTCAGGGACTACTGTCAGAGTAAATGACCACAGGTAGCCTCATCTGCTCCCCATGGCGATTCAAGACATCAGGGCCAACTCCACCCCTCAAGCCTCAAGGATGAGGTGCCGCCTTCTCGGGGCCGGCTGGTCCAAGCGGCCGGCTACCAGAGGGCAGCGGTCCTCAGAAGAAAGCCATGAGATGGGTTGACTCCTAGCAGACGTCCTCCGGAGAGGCCGGCTCCTAGCAGGTGGCCCCTCGCACCCTCAAAGTTAGTACCCACATAGTTACGATGAGACGGGGCGTGGCTACAGTGCAGCCTGCCACCCCCAAATCCCGGGCCGATCGTGGCCATAGTGCAGCGTATCGGGCGGACATCCCTCGCCCGGCGCAGCACTGTTGCCACGCCGCCCATGACATCACCCATGGCAGAGAAGGCCATGCCCCCACTACAGGTTGTCGGTACGGCCCACAGGTGGTGGGCCCTACCTGTCCGTGAGAAGCCAGAAGGCGGCAAGCCCCGACCAGTCGACACAGGAGGAGTCCCTCTCCCTCCCTCAAAGTCTGTGCGCCCTTAATCAGAAGAGACGGGGAGTGGCTACAGTGATCGCCGCCAGGCGGCGGTACTATAGCCACTCCTCCCCCGACAAAGCACACATCACCAGTGGTGTTGCCAAAGTACTAAGCAGCCGGCAGGACCCACAAGCGGCGAGCGCGGCCTGTCGGTGAAGTACGAGACAGCCGGCGGGGCCCACCAGGCGGCGGGCCCCAGTGGCCGGTGGAGAAGCCAACGACCATAGACGCTGATAGTCGGGTCCTACACCTGGACAGATTACCTTTGTACCCTTGGGGGGTAAGCCTATATAAACCCCTAGGGCACCCATGCAAAGGGTTGAGACCTCAGTTCACCCACACATACACATAGAGGGAGGATGCTAGGGCTAGCCTTGTTTCTTCTCCCCCCTCTAGAGAAACAGCTCAAGGAGCAAGTTTGTAGCCACCATTGTTGCTTGAGTGATTATGCGGAGATGTCATAGAGCATGGGTGGGGGTGTTATCTCCTAGGAGAGCCCCGAACCTGGGTAAGATTCGTCGATGGGCATGTTTGCGCCTTATCCTGTTTCCTGGCACCGGCGATGTATTATTAGCCCCCTCCATGATAATCCATCCTTTGGCATATGTCGCACGACACCCCCGACAATTTTCCAGCGGCATTATTAGATTAACAACAGCTAAAGAGTTGCACGGGACAATGGACTCACAATCACCATGTGCATCTACCGATGTATGAAGGGTGATGCACAGTCCGTTGCAACAAAGAACAAACAAGCAAGGAGCATATTTGTGTTGGTACCAGTTTTGTTATCTTTAGACACCTTTCCCTATGTGAGCGCAGCAAATCTAGTCCTGCTAAAACGCTATAGTCTTGTCCCCCAAAACAAAAAGATCAGTTCATTATAGATGTGCATACTGCGTTTGCCATTGTTTTCCCTTTTCGACCAACGTAGGTGCTGGATAACCAGTCTGTACTAGTATTTTCCCCCTTCCTTTCCTCTTTGAACCACATCCTAGATTCATGCTATGCAACTTTCCCCACTACTTTCACCCCTTCCTTTCCTTTTTGAACCACGTCCTAGATTCATGCTATACAACTTTCCCCACTACTTTCCCCCATTCCATTCCTCTTTGAACCACGTCCTAGACTCATGCTATACAATTTTCCCCACTACTTTCCTGTTTGATCCAACACCAAGATTCGAGTGCACAAGCGGAAAAAGCCCACATGCAGCTACAGCAATGCATGTGGAATAAGTAAATTATACCTTAAGGTTCTTGGGGTGTGGTTCGCTGAGCGACCGGAAGCCGTTCTGCCCACACTATGTACGGCAGCGAGGAAGAAGGGGTCGGAGGCCCTCCCGCGCCACTGCTGGGTGAAAGAGAATAGATGGGCTGGTAGTGGATTCCCTCCCTCGCCGTCGGCGACAGTGTTAAGCCTCCTTACCTTCCCGGTAGACGGATCCTGCCGGCTCTTTGACCAGCGGTGAGGGGAGAGAGAGGGGCCAACAAAGTCTTGTTTAGATCTGGAGAGGGTGAGAGAGTGTGAAGAGAGCAACTACAAGCACTGAGGCTCCAGCGTGTATATATATAGTGGAGAGAGAGTGTGAAGAGTGCAAACCCTAGAAAACAAGCACCGAGGTCGAGGTCGTATAGCTCCGTATCCATCAATTTTGACCAGTCAAAGAATCCTCCTGCAACCGCCTCAGATCACTTTCTCTCTCTGTCATGCGGGGCCTACCAGTCATTGGGTGGAAGAAAGAAGTCGAACAAAAACAAAATTATGCTCAAGTGTGGTTATCGAACCCGAGACCTCAAGTTTGATGAGCGAACAGGCTAACCAACTACACCACCCTCACGTTATGTTTAACGAGAGGAAAGTAACCTTTTATACATTCCTGCATTCGTGTGACAAGCATGCCTTGTTTTTTTTGCGTGGGAGTCATTGGGATTTCAATCATAATCTTGTCATGTGTTTTTGGTGGTAAGGTCTTTTGGGATTTAAAGCAGTGTTGGTAGTACAGAAATAATGCACCTTTAGTCACCTTACCTCTCTCCACATAGTACGTTGGGTCCCACCAGTCAGAGGGTGAAACGAACAAATTAATAAGAAAAATGCTAGTACGCGAAATAAAAATTAATATAATTTTTGTGACATGCACAAACATTTTTTTAGTTCAATCTATGGTCAAAATTTGACAGGAAATACAATGGGGACCAATAAACCAGGGCGGAGGTAGTACGCGAAGTTTGTCGTCGAATGCGAGCCGATCTGGCTCTCCTGAGCTAGCAAGGTTTTTCTAGCCCACCCAAGCTAGCTGGCCCACAAAAGCTAACATATTTTAACAGTTCCAAATGCCTAACCTTGCCGGGCTAGGCTATAAATTGTTCTCGATAAGGATCCAAATGCTCCCTAAGTAACTCGCACGATATTCCTATTCTATGAACCTGTGTGTGTGTCTGTGTGTGTGTGTGTGTTTAACAGCATGTGTGTGTGTTAGAGAGAGCGACACATCGACCTACTCCTACAGAGAGATGGTGTGTAGTGTACGATTTAGCCGCGAGAGTCGGTGCATCCTCTCGTTTCCGGGCATCCGGTTAGGACAGGCGGACCGCTGCCACGCCCGCTCCAAACCAGCCTGGCCCACCCAATGCCCCTCCATCGCCCGCACGCGCTTCCCGCCCGAAACGGTCAGCGCTGCTCCAAAGAATTGGCGCCGCATTCATTCCCGGGCAGAGCGGATGCGACCTCTCATAGGCGCCTGCGTTGAAGAGAGAAGCGGATCCAAGAGTGATGGTTGCTTCCTCCGTCCAACTTACTGCTGGGTCTATGTGATTTGACGGCTCATTAGTCATTATTACTGAGGTGGTAGGACTGCCGGATGTCCCACGCTTTTGGCGAAAGGAGGTACTACTAGATTACAATTTTCTCCATTCTTACAGTGGAGGAGTGCGAGAGCAGTGAAAACACGCAAGCTCAGTGATTACATGGCCCACCTCACATTATCGCCATATTTTTTGGACACCGTGCGACACCTAACTCTTTACATAGTACTAGTATAGTACGTACTGTAATTTCTCAGGGAGATAAATTTGTACAATGCTATGAAGCTTCCAGCTTCTGTTTCATGTATCTTGCGTCCAAGGTTGCCCGTTGCAACAATAAACACTTCAGGGGGATTGTCCCAACAAAACTCTCTTGGCTAGACAGATTTAAGAAAGATTTCTTTCTCCTGACCTATAGGGTCAAGGAAAAACATAAACACCTCATCCCTATCATCCTTTCTTCTGTAGTCTAGCCCCCCTATGATACCCCAAATGGGGTGTTGACCCATGTACATACATCATGTAAATTGTATATCTCCATTTTAATACAAGCATAACAGTGGGAGGTTCTCCTACTGTTCATAGGTTCAAAAAAATGATTGACAGATCATAGCCAATATGTACTCCCTTCGTTCCAAAATAAGTGTCTCAACTTTATGCAAACTTTAGTACAAAGTTGTACTACTACTAAAGTTGACACTTATTTTGGAACAGAGACAACTAAACAAAAAAACGATCCATGCAGTCCCTAGCCCTTGAACCGTAAACCCTAACCAGGCTTTAATTTGCCGGCAACATTGGATCTTCCGAAGAAATGAAGTTTGCAACTCGTTGACCATCGGATCATTTTGTGCAGTTTCACCAAAATCGAGATGAGCATCCCCGTGGTAAAAAATTTGAAGAAGCGTGATTAGAATAAGATTACTGGGACTAGTTGATGAGACATAAACTCATCACAAATACACTACATAGAAGCCAGTAGAGGTATGTGCAGGGCAAAGAAGTAGAGAAATATCCACATGGAGTGATGTGGGCAGCTGGAGCAGTGGTGCAAGACGGCTATAAAGGAAGTTGTACCTGAGGGACGTCGGGACGTAGCTCAACCTAGAGGAGGGCGGCGGGAGGCGGCAACTGCCCACGTCGCGGCAGTGAGCAAGGGACGAAGGCAACCTCACCGGCTTTGTGAGAGAGAACGGTGGGGACCCCTGATCGGGACGCGCCGACAGTGGGTTTTCGCCGTCGGCGACAGCGACCGCATCTACACTAAGCATCCACCCCTTCCCCCGGCGGGCGTGATCCGCCGAGATGTTAGAGATGTGGCCACAGTCGTTTTGTGCGAGAGAGTGTGAAGAGAGCAACCCCTGCAAGCAACCGTGTAGGCTCGTCCTGGCTATGTATATAGTGGAGCGGTTTCCTTTTCTCTCCATATGAACCTATTTATATTGTGTATGTGCCACTGAAGAAAAAAACTTTATTTATAAATGACGCGGCACCGTTCATGCGTGGTTCCCGACCCTCCATTATTTATAAGTGAGTAACTACTACTAGACGCGTCAAGTTATCACATGGGCTGCATTATCTTACAGAAATAAGCTCCACTGTGTCACGTGTGGTTGGGGAAGACGCAAAAGACGCAAAGAGTGCTACTAGTACACTACGTGCGTGGGTGCGTGCAGCTCTTCTCTTAGAGCATGGTTATTAAAAGTATAGCCCACTGTTGTACTACCACGCGGTTATTATATATGGGCAAAGAGTATAGGCAGTAATAATGACTAATAAGCTATGAAATCACGAGGCCTACCTTTCTCTATGTTTAACCGAGGAAGCAGCCATCATTTCACTCCTTGTTGAATATCCATCCGCTGCTACCTCCGCGAATAAATAAAAATCCGCTTATACCTCTGTAGCATGGTTAATAATATAGCCATGTCAATCACGACGTAGAAATATCATTCACTGATATAATAGGGCTGGATCTAAGGCTGATGATTTTTGTTTACTTTGTCTCTTTCTCTTTTTGTCTCATTTACTCATTTTACATAGGAGCACATGTAGAGGATGGCTATTCCTTTCGATGGGACTTCTTCATGGGGTTTAAGACTAAGGCTGGTCATAGTGGGGAGTAACTTAGACTAGTAACAAGCTTTTGTTACTAGTCCGTGTTTCTACCTTCATAATGGGTAGTAACATATAGATGGTAACATACAAACCTTCATTAATTGAGACATAGACTCATTTTACCTCGGGGTGTGTTATGTTACAGTAACATATTATGTTACCACAAGCATCTCTTCCCTCATTAACTCCATGCCACATAAGCAAATTTCTCTTGGGATGTGTCATGTTACTACATAAGTTACTCCCACTATGACTAGCCTAAGCAGCTCCGAATTATGCCCGCTGCCCACCACTCTGAATCGTGCCATCTATGATAGGGAGTAGTTCCATTGCAACAATGAGGTCCACTAGGTATAGCACGTCCTGTAAGAAGAGACTGTCACGGAAAACATACATCTTGTTGCCTTTTTCCTCGTACAGTACGTACCACTGGTACGTACTACTAGTACTACTACTACTACGCATTCTCCTATAAACCTTGCACTTGGCATCTCCAAAATATTAACCTTGCGGTTGGCTCTTCGCCTCTTCGGGAAGTCAAGCAATAATGGTACTGCAGTATATATCATTCTGGCTATATGAGACCGAATGAATTGCTGCACATCCACCACGTGGGCGAGGGAGAGTGCATACTATTATGTCTGTTTCAATATTGACTACATACGGAGCAAAATGAGTGAATCTACACTCTAAAATACGTCTATATACATTAGTGTTTGGAGTATGTACTAGTAGTTCATATTGAAATCTATTAAAGGACATATATTCCAAACAATATGATAATCTCTCTAACCAAGGTAGGGAAGAGGAGTAAACGGAGGGAGTAGTAAAAATTTCTCCTCGTCCTGCGAGCCACCGCGCGTGTGGGCGAGGGAGCGGGCGTAAGCAAGCTTCACCTCGCCCTGTGAGCCACCACGCCTGTGGGCGGGGGAGACAGCGTAATAACCAAGCTTCTCCTTGTTCTGCAAGTTGACGGGACACATCAAAAGTAATACGCACAGAGCATCCCGAGTGTATAGAGCATTGCCTCTAAGGTAGGCCCCACATGGTTTGCCTCTTCTTTAACATAACGCGTCAAGTCGTAATTTGTTTGCTCACCCATGGTAGACGATCCTCCATCAAGTGGATAACCAGTACACATGTCAAATTACCACGTGGGCTGCCTTTTCTTACAGAAATGAGCTCCACCGTGCACCCGCACGGGTGTGGTTGGGAAAGAGACGGGAGTACGTGTGCCATGCGTGCACCTCTTCTCTTCGTGCACGTCCCCCACCTACGTGGGTGTTTGTGAGAGAGATATAAACCTGGACAGATGGCGTGTGCGTTAGTGAGTGTTTTCTGCTTTGGGGGAGGGGCTGATTTCGTGAATGTATTTGTGGGAATATGTGTCGATGACATCTCAAACAAAAAATTGACACATGCAATGTGTGTGAAATAGAGGCATATCGATATCATATATAGAGGGGGTGATCCACGAGAAGAGAGGGAGGGGTCATAGATATCGATAGAGTCGAAGAGAGGATGAAGTGGGTGGGTGCGAGATCGATGAAGAGAGGCATCAAAATTGTGTGTGTGCAAGTCAAAGATATAGGGCGACTGACCTATCGGAACGTCGAAGAGCATAGGGAAAGTTTGTGTGTAGTAGGGAGACATGACTAGAGCGCTCAATGTATCGGTGTGTCGGGGGGAGGGGGAGGCAGAGGCCTAACTAGAGAGGTAGAACGACTCGTATATGTGTTGAGAAGGGAGACCCAGCTATGTCTTGAGGGAGATCAGTCGACATCCATACATAACTGAAGGACGGGAAATAGGTTGGGACAGAGAGAGAGAGAGAGAGAGAGAGAGAGGAGGGAGAGGGAGAGGGGTAGAGTGCTGGACGGGTGATGGAGTTGCTTCTCGAAGATGGTGGGAGAGGCCTACTAGACAAACTGAGGGTAGAACTGCAATATTATCAATAAGAGTGGGGATGTGTTTCTGTGTGTGCCTGTGCGTGATAGATGTGTCGGGACGCATGCATGGATGATGAAGGGGAACCATGTGTTTGGTAAGCAAACCTAACTAGATCAGTAGACCAATTGTTGTTTGTTGGAGGAACGGAGAGACATAACTAATGAGGTAGATCGATCGACGCGTGGAAAAAAATGAGTTATAAGGACCTAGGTAGCTATATGTATAGCGGGAGATCGATCGGTGTACATCCATTTGGTAGAGGCTAATAAGGCCCAGCGAGACGGATAGACGGAGAGAATGGAGCTAGGAGGTCGTGCGAGATGCCGAGCTACTAGCTAGATAGGGGAGGAGCGTGCGATTGTGAGATCGATGAAAAAAGGGGCGAGAGTTTACACGTGTGTAGGACAATGTGAGAGACACGAGGCATGGACACAGACAGGAGGACATGGAAGGTGCGTGTGTATTTTGTAGGCAGACATTGCTGGAGAGGTTTATCGATTGGTGTGTGTAGGAAAGGAGTTGTGGAGACTGTGGGAGAACAACCTAAAAAAGAATGTGCGCGATGGATAGAATGCTGAGGAAGGGGTGGGGGGGCCCTGGATTAGGGGGTCCTCGGACAGCCGGACTATATCCTTCGGCCGGACTGTTGGACTATGAAGATACAAGATTGAAGACTTCGTCCTGTGTCCGGGTAGGACTCTCCTTGGCGTGGAAGGCAAGCTTGGCAATACGGATATGTAGATCTCCTCCCTTGTAACCAACTCTGTGTAACCCTAGCCCCCTCCGGTGTCTATATAAACCGGAGGGTTTAGTCCATAGGACAACAACAATCATACCATATGCTAGCTTCTAGGGTTTAGCCTCTACGATCTCGTGGTAGATCAACTCTTGTAATACTCATATCATCAAGATCAATCAAGAAGGAAGTAGGGTATTACCTCCATCGAGAGGGCCCGAACCTGGGTAAACATCGTGTCCCCCGACTCCTGTTACCATCCGCCTTAGACGCACAGTTCGGGACCCCCTACCCGAGATCCGCCGGTTTTGACCCCAACATTGGTGCTTTCATTGAGAGTTCCACTGTGCCGTCACCATAAGGCTTGATGGCTCCACTGATCATCGACAACGATGCGATCCGGGGCGAGGTTTTCCTCCCCGGACAGATCTTTGTATTCAACGGCTTTGTACTGCGGGCCAACTCGCTCGGCCATGTGGAGCAGTTCGAAAGCTACGCCCCTGGCCATCAGGTCAGGTTTGGAAACTTGAACTATACTGCCGACGTCCGCGGAGACTTGATCTTCGACGGATTCGAGCCCATGTCAGGTGCGCCGCACAGTCACGTCGGCCATGACTTAGCTCTGCCGTCGGACAGTGTTCGGGAGATCCCACCTGCAGCTACTCCGGCTTTCAATCCGGAGCTGATTGCACCATCCGAGGATGGGTGGATGGACCCCGCCACGGAGGTCGCACACTCAGCAGAGATAGAGCTAAATACTTACTTCACCTCTTATCAGACCCGTGTTGCCGGACACTTGGATTCGTCCACGGCCACGGGCTCCGAACCGCCTGCGTCCGTGCCAATCGTATCTGATGGGGCACCAATCATGGAGTTTTACTTCGCGGATATCTTTCAGCACTCACCACTTGGCGATGTGCTAAACTCATTGAGGTCTCTCTCCTTGTCAAGAGACCCTTGGACGAACTATGTCCGGCTAGAATGGGATGCGAACGACGAAGAAATTCGCTCCCCACCCACCACTCACTTAGTAGCCATTGTCGATGATTTAACCGACATGCTCGATTTCGGCTCCGAAGACATCGACGGTATGGACGAGGATGCAGGAGACGAACAGGAACCACCACCCACAGGGCACTGGATTGCCACCTCATCATATGATATATACATGGTGGACACCCCCAAAGAAGGCGATGGCGATAAGACAACAGAGGATAATCCCTCCAAGAAGCAATCCAAGCACCGACGTTAGCGGCACCACTCTAAGTCCCGCCATAGCAAAACCAGCGATACCGGCACAAGAGACAATAACACTCCGGATAGTGCCGAAGACAACAACAATCCCCTCCAGCCAAACCTCGGGCGGGAGGATGAACAATCTAGCCCTCCGAAACAGGCAGCAGACGGAGAATCAGAGGATGACAATTACATGCCTCTCTCCGAAGACGAGGTGAGCCTTGGTGACGAAGAATTTATCGTGCCTGAGGATCCCGTCAAGCAGGAGCGCTTCAAGCGCCGGCTCATAGCCACAGCTAACAGCCTGAAGAAAAAGCAACAACAGCTTCGAGCTGATCAAGATCTGCTAGCGGATAGATGGACTGAAGTCCTGGCAGCCGAGGAATACGAACTCGAGCACCCAACCAAGAGTTACCCAAAGCGCAAGTTGCTACCCCAACTCGAGGAGGAAGCATTAAAACCTACATCACCAGCGTATGATGCGGCTAATCAGCCACCTCGTGGTCGAGACAGAGGGGCTTATCAGCCCGAAGTCCAGCCCGCACCCCGCTGCCATTCAAACAAAAATACCAAGGCCCGGATCAACACGCGGGACCTGCGAGACGTATTGGAAAACAAAGTAGGACATACAAGATCGATCTACGGATCATGGGGCCGCGCCCCAATGTGTGACGATGATCGTCACGCCGGATACACTAAAAGCAAATCCGGCCGGGCCAAATACAACAGACAAGACTCGTATGAACTGCGTCGTGACATAGCCCGGCACAGAGGCGCCGCACACCCCCTATGCTTCACCGATGAAATAATGGATCATGAATTCCCAGAAGGATTCAAACCCGTGAACATTGAGTCATATGATGGCACAACAGAGCCCGCGGTATGGATCGAGGATTTCCTCCTCCACATCCACATGGCCCGCGCTGACGATCTACATGCCATCAAGTACCTCCCACTAAAACTCAAAGGACCAGATCGGCATTGGCTGAATAGCCTGCCAGCAAACTCCATTGGTAGTTGGGATAATTTGGAAGACGCATTCCTTGACAACTTCCAGGGCATTTATGTGCGACCACATGATGCTGATGACTTGAGCCACATAACCCAACAGCCAAGAATCGGCCAAGAAATTCTGGACTCGGTTCCTAACTAAAAAGAACCAAATTGTCGATTGTCCGGATGCCGAGGCCTTAGCGGCATTTAAATATAACATTCGGGACGAGTGGCTCGCCCGACACCTCGGCCAAGAGAAGCCGAAGTCCATGGCAGCCCTCACAACACTCATGACCCGCTTTTGCGCGGGCGAGGACAGCTGGCTGGCTCGCAGCAACAACACATCAAGAAATCATGACAATTCAGATGCCAAAGATAGTAACGGCAGACCACATCGCAACAGACACAAGCGCCGCAACAACGGTGACAATGCCGAAGACACGACAGTCAATGCCGGATTCAGTGGCTCTAAATCCGGTCAGCGGAAGAAGCCGTTCAAAAGAAGCAATCCGGGCCCGTCCAGTTTGTACCGCATACTCGATCGCTTGTGTCAAATTCACGGCACCCCCGATAAGCCAGCCAATCACACCAACAGAGAATGCTGGGTGTTCAAGCAGGCCGGCAAGTTGAATACCGAAAACAAGGAAAAGGGGCTGCATAGCGACGATGAGGAGGAGTCCCGGCCGCCAAACACAGGAGGACAGAAGAAATTTCCTCCCCAAGTGAAAACGGTGAACATGATATACGCAACCCATATTCCCAAGAGGCAACGGAAGCGTCCACTAAGGGACGTCTATGCGATGGAGCCAATCACCCCAAAGTTCAACCCATGGTCTTCTTGTCCGGTCACTTTCGATCATAGGGACCACCCAACTATTATCCATCATGGTGGTTCTGCCACATTGGTCCTTGATCCCATCATTGATGGATTTCACCTTACTCGAGTCCTTATGGACGGTGGCAGCAGCCTGAACCTGCTTTATCAGGATACAGTGCGCAAAATGGGTATAGACCCTTCGAGGATCAAACCCACTAAAACCACCTTTAAAGGTGTCATCCCAGGTGTAGAGGCCCGTTCCACGGGCTCAATCACACTGGAAGTGGTCTTCGGATCTCCGGACAACTTCCGAAGCAAGGAGTTAGTCTTCGATATCGTCTTGTTCTGCTGTGGCTATAACGCACTGCTCGGACGAACCGCATTTGCCAGATTCAGTGCAGTACCGCATTATGCATACCTCAAGCTCAAAATGCCAGGACCTCGTGGGGTTATAACAGTCAATGGAAACACCGAACACTCGCTCCGCATGGAGGAGCACACTGCGGCCCTCGCAGCAGAAGCACAAAGCAGCCTTTTAAGGAAAACCGCCAATTCGGCGATAAAGCCCCCGGACACCTTCAAGCGAGTCCGGAGTAAACTACAACAGGATTGCCTGGCACGTTCATAACTCGCCTAGCAATTCTGCCTCCGTCCTAGTCCCAGTCAAGCGACGTAATTTGTGCCGCGCGTACATAATTACACACTAAAAATACCATGGGCATAGGCGGAGGCACTGCCAGGACACGTCCCACAATGCGGCTCAATAGCCCCAGGGGCTGTATACCTTTATCATTTTCTCTCTTTCAGGACCTTACTCTCTGGAAGCCCTTTCCGGCAGTCTGATTGATGGCTGCATTACGGGAAGGAAATACCAAGGAAGCAAGAAGCTCTGACGTACAAGGCAAATCCCAGGTAGTCTCTGATAATGATCGATGTACCTGTTTTTACATACCCATACGCAGCTTGCCCTTGGATAGGACATGTCAAATAGTCATATTTTTTGCTTATTGCACTACTTGTATACGTACGCTTTGACATATTATTTAAACAACAATGTATAGCGTTAGCCTATTATTGCATTTCTTTTTTTTCCTTGTCTGCTTATTTATGACAAATGGCACTTGTACATTCTGGTACGATCAGTGCGCCATGGGCTTTAGTGTACCCCATAACACGACACGAAAAGTCCGGACACTTTCGACAATGCGACACCCCGAACTTATAACATTATATGCATCAGCTCCGAATCATGTCTTGGGTCAATAGTTGGGTTTACTCGGCTCCCATGTTTTGGTACCTTACGTTCTGCTATATCGGCTAAGGTAGCACTGGGAGAACTACTGTGATTGTGTCCCGGTTCTTCCAGACGAGCACCTCAGTAGAGAAAGCCGAAAACTGACTGTCATGATGAGGCGAGAGCTGGTCGCTGTTCGAGAGGTCTCAAATCCTTAAAGATTTTTTCCGCTTCGGGCGAGGAGTCGGCCTTGTCCGATTTAGGCGTATATAGCGCCCCAATTCGGCCTTCCGAATACTAGGGGCTTCGCCAAAATTTTAAATTGTAGACTTCTATGGCTAAGTGAGAGTGATAAAGCTTTATAGTCCGATTGCCAGGTTCATTGTGCTGAACACCTCCTTCGAAGGACACAAAATCGGGATAAAGAGTTCTCAGGTTTATCCCGAACACCCCAATACTAGTTACATGGGGGCAGAAGCCGACGACTAGCCAACTCTCAGATTTTATAAACGGCCACACATAAGGTAATATTTTAAATCAACACAGCGTTATATAGCGCACATGAACTCGTTTTCATATCACAGGATCACATGAATACATGCATTCAAATATTACATCCTTAGAACATTCCTCCACCACAAGGCGGGCACCCTTCAGGACGCTGTCATAATACATTTCGGGGTGGCGATGCTCCTTGCCCTTCGGCGGCCCCTCCTTCACCAGCTTCTCGGTGTCCATCTTCGCCCAGTGCACTTTCGCACGGGCAAAGGCCCTGCGTGCACCCTCAATGCAGACGGACCGCTTTATAACTTCAAGCTATGGGCAGGCGTTCACAAGTCGCCTTACCAGGCCAAAATAGCTGCCAGGGAGGGGCTCGCCAGGCCACATCCGGACTATGAGGCCCCTCACGGCCAGTTCGTCCGCCTTGTGCAGCTCGACCAGTTGCTTCAACTGTTCGCTCAGGGGCAGCGGATGTTCGGTCCCAATATACTGAGACCAGAACAACTTCTCTTTCAAGCTCCCTTCTTTGGCCCGATAGAACTCTGCGACATCCGATACGCTGCGGGGCAGATCTGTGAACGCTCCTGGAGAGCTCCGAATTCGGGTAAGTAAAAGAAAAGTTTCCTTCACATGCTTGCTTTGCATAATGAATGCCTTACCCGCCGCTATCTTCTTAACCGCTTCAATTTCCTGGAGGGCCTTTTCGGCTTCGGCCCTGGCATGTTGTGCGCTTTCGAGGGCCTTCGCAAGCTCGGACCCTTTCGTCTTAGAGTCAATCTCCAGGGAGTGTTTCTTGACGAGAGCCTGGTGCTCTTGCTGCACCTCGCCTACTCGGGCCTCTTGCTTCTCTCGCTCGATGCGCTCCTTGGCCGCTTTGTCTTTGGCCTCGGATAGCGCTTCCTGCAGGGTCGCCACTTCGGTCGTGGCCTGTAGCAAAATTCATGATGATCCTATTATTCCAAAACCACATTTTTCTATATCAATATTCAGACGGGGTGTCACTTACCTTTGTTCTCTTCGAGCTGCCTCTTGGTAAGGCCGAGCCCTTCCTTGGACCGCTCAAGGTCCCGCTTCAGTGCGCGACCTCCGCAGTATGAGCGGCGGCGGCTAGCAGTGAAGCCTGCTTATTCACATAGACACATTCTCATTAGATTCCTGCGATTATTATTTGATCCTCTATTCGGCCTTTCTTCACGAACGCCAAACAGAGCATCAGGGGCTACTGTCTATGCTGCAACATTTTCTTACAATTTGATTACTTACCTCAAAGCTGGTTAGGAGGCTGGTACAGGCTTCAGTCAGTCCGCTCTTAGCGGACTGAACCTTCTTGACTACCGCACTCATAATAGTGCGGTGCTCTTCATCAATGGAAGTGCCACGAAGCACTTACAGCAAGTTGTCTGATGCCTCTGGATGGACAGAGGCCATCGGCATAGACGACTTGCCCCCCTTAGTGAGTGGTTGCCTGACAGAATCCGGAACCACTAGAGGTTCCGGCGCCGTATTCGTCTTGGGGCTAGACTTGTTGCCCCCGGCGTTGGGGCCCAGGGAAGTCTTGCCTCTCGTACGCCCAGCACCTGGAAGGTCGCCTTGGGGAGCCTCCGGAACTGTCTCCCGTTCGTTCTATTCCCTTTGAGACAACACCTCGGCGTCGTCCGTAGGGCGGGGGGAGGAGGCGGTCGAGAGGGAATCATTGTTCATATCTGACGGGCCCAAAGAATTATCCGACGAAGACACGTTGATATGGGCTCGGCATGGACTGCATAATCATGTGTGGCATGATAAGAAACATTACAATAAGATATACCAAGAATTACTATGGTATCCGGATACTCACGACTTCGCCAGGGGCTTGTCCCTGGGTAACCACTCCTCGTCGCTGAAAGCGGTCATCATGGAGCAGTCCGGGAGGAGGGTCCTTCCCTTCTTGGACCCTTCGGCCTCCCCTGATGGGGCGGCCTTCCTTTTCATGTCCCCCCTCCCCCGGTTGGGGGGAGAACTTTCCTCTTCCTCCACCTCGTTTTCGTGGGAGGAGTGCGCCTCGGTGTTTTCGGATGATGAGTCCGATATAACCTTGCGCCGGAGACTCTTCCTGGTCCCCGTGGTCTTCTTCTCCGGCACCTCATAAGGCACCGGAACCAGCATCTCCGTTAGGAGAGCATCTGCTGGATCTTCGGGTAGGGGAGCCGGACAATCGATATGCTCCGCTGTCGCTACCCAGTCCTGTTAAATGGCGTGGAGGCTTAGATCCCTTGTGTGGTTATACTGGGGAAAAGAACATCTTATGAGATATAAAAGACTTACCGTATTGGCAGGGCGCATTGCGCTGAGTCCGCGGTCCTCGGTAAGGGGAGGAGGTACCTCGGCGCCCTTGAACGACACCTTCCAGACGTCCTTGTGTATCGTGTCGAAGAGCTCTCCACTACTAGGAAAAGGGCTATAGCTGATATGGACATTAATGGCACACCATGTATGTGGTGCGCCACTGCTATATAGCAGTGGTGCACCAGATACAGGTGCGCCATTAGTGTCCTCATTACTAATGGCGCACCAGACACACGGTGCGCCATTACTAGCAAATTTTATTATTTTATTTTTCCAAAACTACTAATGGCGCACCAGGGCACAGTGTGCCATTAATAGTTTTAACAAGTAATGGCGCACCACATACACGGTGTGCCATTACTAACAATTTTTTTCCAAAACTAGTAATGGCGCACCAGGGTACAGTGCACCATTACTAGTTCAAACTAGTAATGGCGCACCACAACCAAGGTGCGCCACTACTAACAATTATTTTTGTTTTGTTTTGCAAAACTAGTAATGATATTTCTTCTATTCTAGTCCTCATGAATATTTATTTATGTGTTTATTCTGGTATTGAATTTCTAACTCACAAAAAGTATTGAATTTGTTAATATTTTTTGAACTCATGAACATTTTTAAATATCATGGGCACTTTTTGAATTCATGAATATTTTTTCAAATTTGATGATATTTTTTCATATTCATAAATGTTTTACCAATTCACAAATGAATGCAATTAAAAAAAATAATTTGATGATATTTTCAAAAATAAAAAAAGTTACTAATGGCGCACCCCTCGGTGGTGCGCCATTGCTATGGATGTACTTATGGCGCACCCCTGGGTGGTGCGCCATTGCTATTCTTCCCCCCTCTATCCCTTTTCCCCTCGCCTCCCACATCAGATCCCCCTCCAGCTAGATCCCCCTCACCGTCGACGACCCCCCGCACCCTCCCCCGCTCCACCACCACCGACGACCCCCCGCACCCTCCCCCGCTCCAACCTAGGTTAGGCTAGGTCGCGTCGTGCCCCAACACCATTCGCCGCAGCCGCCCCACACCACCCCATCGGCAGCTGCACCTCGTTCCGCTGCCGTGATGAGGAAGTCGGAGCCCGGAGGTGGAGACTTCGGCGGGGCTACTCGCAGTCCATCGACAGCTGACAACGAACACCGACACGACGCGACGAGGCCAACCCACGACCACGACCACGACCGGCGTCCTCCTCCTTCTACGGTCTGCATCTCCGATGCGACGCCAACCACCGCCTCGTCAACGAATGTAAATGCTCCCTCCCTCCCTTCCTCCTCTACTCCTCTCCTCTATATAGTGTAATAATTTTTATAAATAAAAAATAATAACAAAGTTACTAATGGCGCACCAGGAGAGGGCGCGCCATTGTTATCAATAAAAAAGTTACTTATGGTGCACCCCACGGTGGTGCTCCATTGCTATGGATGTACTTATGGCGCACCCCTGCGAGGTGTGCCATTGCTATCCCTTTCCCCCCTCTATCCCTTTCCCCCTTGCCCCCTACGCCAGATTAAATCCCTAGCCCCTCACCCCCAGCGCACCAAATCCCTTTCCCCCTCGCCGCCGACGACCCCTTTCCAGCGCGCCCCGCCCCCACCTCCAGCGCTCCTCCACCCATGACCACCGCAGCTCTTCCACCCCTCACCACCGCAAGCCGCCGCCACCCCCGAGCATCCACCACCGCCGCTGCTCCCAAGCATCCACCACCACCGCCGTTGCCCCAACCAACCATCCACCGACGCCACCCCCCTCCTCCCAACCATCCACCACCCTCCACTGGACCACAGCCACTACTATCATCGCCCCGAATCATGTGTTTCCTCCCTGAGCAGGCTTCACCGAGCATGGGTCCGCCTCCTCCAGAAGCCCCCGAAGCAGCAGATCGAGCCCCTCTGCACCGGCTGCCCACGGCGCCTCCGTCCCGAAGCTGCAGATCATCCAGTCCTCCACTCCTCCACGATGAGCATCTGAATGGCTGGAATGTGTTCTTTTGAGGGAAAAGTGCAGAGCTGCATAAGTTACATACTGGTCCAAGCTCACTCTGCTCGCCACTAGTTCCAAGTACTAAGGGATTGCTACGTTGTCTGCATTAACACCATCATTTACACTGAGTGAACACACTTAATTTTCCAAGGCATATGCTACTCTGTTATAGTCTCTCCTAGCCAAAACTGAAACAAAATGCAACGAAGTTCTGAATCAAAAAACTCTTTTCAGCTCATATTTGGGTAGACAGTGGAAGGATCAGTGTGTCTTCAGATTCAGAGTACTCTGAAATGTTACACTGGTTGTTGTTTATCTTCAGATGTGTGATCTACGGTTAAAAAAATCTGATAGCGCTTCCTGCAGGGTCGCCACTTCGGTCGTGGCCCGTAGCAAAATTCATGATGATCCTATTATTCCAAAACCACATTTTTCTTTATCAATATTCAGACGGGGTGTCACTTACCTTTGTTCTCTTCGAGCTGCCTCTTGTTAAGGCCAAGCCCTTCCTTGGACCGCTCAAGGTCCCGCTTCAGTGCGCGACCTCCGCAGTATGAGCGGCGGCGGCTAGCAGTGAAGCCTGCTTATTCACATAGACACATTCTGATTAGATTCCTGCGATTATTATTTGATCCTCTATTCGGCCTTTCTTCACGAATGCCAAACAGAGCATCAGGGGCTACTGTCTATGCTGCAACATTTTCTTACAATTTGATTACTTACCTCAAAGCTGGTTAGGAGGCTGGTACAGGCTTCAGTCAGTCCGCTCTTAGCGGACTGAACCTTCTTGACTACCGCACTCATAATAGTGCGGTGCTCTTCATCAATGGAAGTGCCACGAAGCACTTACAACAAGTTGTCTGATGCCTCTGGATGGACAGAGGCCATCGGCATAGACGACTTGCCCCCCTTAGCGAGTGGTTGCCTGATAGAATCCGGAACCACTAGAGGTTCCGGCGCCGTATTCGTCTTGGGGCTAGACTTGTTGCCCCCGGCGTTGGGGCCCAGGGAAGTCTTGCCTCTCGTACGCCCAGCACCTGGAAGGTCGCCTTGGGGCGCCTCCGGAACTGTCTCCCGTTCGTTCTGTTCCCTTTGAGACAACACCTCAGCGTCGTCCGTAGGGCGGGGGGAGGAGGCGGTCGAGAGGGAATCATTGTTCATATCTAACGGGCCCAAAGAATTATCCGACGAAGACACGTTGATATGGGCTTGGCATGGACTGCATAATCATGTGTGGCATGATAAGAAACATTACAATAAGATATACCAAGAATTATTATGGTATCCGGATACTCACGACTTCGCCAGGGGCTTGTCCCTGGGTAACCACTCCTCGTCGCTGAAAGCGGTCATCGTGGAGCAGTCCGGAAGGAGGGTCCTTCCCTTCTTGGACCCTTCGGCCTCCCCTGATGCGGCGGCCTTCCTTTTCATGTCCCCCCTCCCCCGGTTGGGGGGAGAACTTTCCTCTTCCTCCACCTCGTTTTCGTGGGAGGAGTGCGCCTCGGTGTTTTCGGATGATGAGTCCGATATAACCTTGCGCCGGAGACTCTTCCTGGTCCCCGTGGCCTTCTTCTCCGACACCTCATAAGGCACCGGAACCAGCATCTCCGTTAGGAGAGCATCTGTTGGATCTTCGGGTAGGGGAGCCGGACAATCGATATGCTCCGCTGTCGCTACCCAGTCCTGTTAAATGGCGTGGAGGCTTGGATCCCGTGTGTGGTTATACTGGGGAAAAGAACATCTTATGAGATATAAAAGACTTACCGTATTGGCAGGGCGCATTGCGCTGAGTCCGCGGTCCTCGGTAAGGGGAGGAGGTACCTCGACGCCCTTGAACGACACCTTCCAGACGTCCTTGTGTATCGTGTCGAAGAGCTCTCCACTACTAGGAAAAGGGCTATAGCTGATATGGACATTAATGGCACACCATGTATGTGGTGCGCCACTGCTATATAGCAGTGGTGCACCAGATACAGGTGCGCCATTAGTGTCCTCATTACTAATGGCGCACCAGACACACGGTGCGCCATTACTAGCAAATTTTATTTTTTTATTTTTCCAAAACTACTAATGGCGCACCAGGGCACAGTGTGCCATTAATAGTTTTAACAAGTAATAGCGCACCACATACACGGTGCGCCATTACTAACAATTTTTTTCCAAAACTAGTAATGGCGCACCAGGGTACAGTGCACCATTACTAGTTCAAACTAGTAATGGCGCACCACAACCAAGGTGCGCCACTACTAACAATTATTTTTGTTTTGTTTTGCAAAACTAGTAATGATATTTCTTCTATTCTAGTCCTCATGAATATTTATTTATGTGTTTATTCTGGTATTGAATTTCTAACTCACAAAAAGTATTGAATTTGTTAATATTTTTTGAACTCATGAACATTTTTAAATATCATGGGCACTTTTTGAATTCATGAATATTTTTTCAAATTTGATGATATTTTTTCATATTCATAAATGTTTTACCAATTCACAAATGAATGCAATTAAAAAAATAATTTGATGATATTTTCAAAAATAAAAAAAGTTACTAATGGCGCACCCCTCGGTGGTGCGCCATTGCTATGGATGTACTTATGGCGCACCCCTGGGTGGTGCGCCATTGCTATTCTTCCCCCTTCTATCCCTTTTCCCCTCGCCTCCCGCATCAGATCCCCCTCCATCTAGATCCCCCTCACCGTCGACGACCCCCCGCACCCTCCCCCGCTCCACCACCACCGACGACCCCCCGCACCCTCCCCCGCTCCAACCTAGGTTAGGCTAGGTCGCGTCGTGCCCCAACACCATTCGCCGCAGCCGCCCCACACCACCCCATCGGCAGCTGCACCTCGTTCCACTGCCGTGACGAGGAAGTCGGAGCCCGGAGGTGGACACTTCGGCGGGGCTACTCGCAGTCCATCGACAGCTGACAACGAACACCGACGCGACGCGACGAGGCCAACCCACGACCGGCGTCCTCCTCCTTCTACGGTCTGCATCTCTGATGCGACGCCAACCACCGCCTCGTCAACGAATGTAAATGCTCCCTCCCTCCCTTCCTCCTCTACTCCTCTCCTCTATATAGTGTAATAATTTTTATCAATAAAAAATAATAACAAAGTTACTAATGGCGCACCAGGAGAGGGCGCGCCATTGTTATCAATAAAAGAGTTACTTATGGTGCACCCCACGGTGGTGCGCCATTGCTATGGATGTACTTATGGCGCACCCCTGTGAGGTGTGCCATTGCTATCCCTTTCCCCCCTCTATCCCTTTCCCCCTCGCCCCCTACGCCAGATTAAATCCCTAGCCCCCTCACCCCCAGCGCACCAGATCCCTTTCCCCCTCGCCGCCGACGACCCCTTTCCAGCGCGCCCCGCCCCCACCTCCAGCGCTCCTCCACCCATGACCACCGTAGCTCTTCCACCCCTCACCACCGCAAGCCGCCGCCACCCCCGAGCATCCACCGCCGCCGCTGCTCCCAAGCATCCACCACCACCGCCGCTGCCCCAACCAACCATCCACCGACGCCACCCCCCTCCTCCCAACCATCCACCACCCTCCACTGGACCACAACCACTACTATCGTCGCCCCGAATCGTGTGTTTCCTCCCCGAGCAGGCTTCACCGAGCACGGGTCCGCCTCCTCCAGAAGCCCCCGAAGCAGCAGATCCAGCCCCTCTGCACCGGCTGCCCACGGCGCCTCCATCCCGAAGCTGCAGATCATCCAGTCCTCCACTCCTGCACGGTGAGCATCTGAATGGCTGGAATGTGTTCTTTTGAGGGAAAAGTGCAGAGTTGCATAAGTTACATACTGGTCCAAGCTCACTCTGCTCGCCACTAGTTCCAAGTACTAAGGGATTGCTACGTTGTCTGCATTAACACCATCATTTACACCGAGTGAACACACTTAATTTTCCAAGGCATCTGCTACTCTGTTATAGTCTCTCCTAGCCAAAACTGAAACAAAATGCAACGAAGTTCTGAATCAAAAAACTCTTTTCAGCTCATATTTGGGTAGACAGTGGAAGGATCAGTGTGTCTTCAGATTCAGAGTACTCTGAAATGTTACACTGGTTGTTGTTTTTTTATTATGCGAAGCTACAAGATGTGTGATCTATTGTCAGAACATTTTGTTAGATCTTTAGTGTGCTTACTAATACGTCTCCTACGTATCTATAATTTTTGACTGCTCCATGCGATATTATCTACTGTTTTGGGCAATATTGGGCTTTATTATCCACTTTTATATTATTTTTGGGACTAACCTATTAACCGGAGGCCCAGCCCAGAATTGCTGTTTTTTGCCTATTTCAGTGTTTCGAAGAAAAGGAATATCAAACGGAGTCAAAACGGAACGAAATCAACTGGAGAAGTTATTTTTGGAAGGAAAGCTACCGGATGGACTTGGACCCCACGTCAGGAGCCAAGGGAGGTGCTCATGAGGGTGGGGGCACGCCCCCTGCCTCGTGGGGCCCCCGAAGCTCCACCGACGTACTTCCTGCACCCATATATACCTACGTACCCTAAAACTTCCAGAACACAGATTAGATCGGGAGTTCCATCGCTGCAAGCCTCTGTAGCCACCAAAAACCTCTCAGCACGCTGTTCCGGCACCCTGCCGGAGGGGGGAACCCTCACCGGTGGCCATCTTCATCATCCCGGCGCTCTCCATGACGAGGAGGGAGTAGTTCACCCTTGGGGCTGAGGGTATGTACCAGTAGCTATGTGTTTGATCTCTCTCTCTCTCTCTCTCTCTCTCTCTCTCTCTCTCGTGTTCTTGATTTGGCACGATCTTGATGTATCACGAGCTTTGCTATTATAGTTGGATCTTATGTTTCTTCTCCCCCTCTACTCTCTTGTAATGGATTGAGTTTTCCCTTTGAAGTTATCTTATCGGATTGAGTCTTTAAAGATTAGAGAACACTTGATGTATGTCTTGCCGTGAGTATCTGTGGTGACAATGGGATATCACGTGATTCACTTGATGTATGTTTGGTGATCAACTTGCGGGTTCCGCCCATGAACCTATGCATAGGGGTTGGCACACATTTTCGTCGTGATTCTCTGGTAGAAACTTTGGGCACTCTTTGAGGTTCTGTGTGTTGGTTGAATAGATGAATTGAGATTGTGTGATGCATATCGTATAATCATGCCCACGGTTACTTGAGGTGACAATGGAGTATCTAGGTGACATTAGGGTTTTGGTTGATTTGTGTCTTATGGTGTTATTCTAGTACAAACTCTAGGGCTGTTTGTGACACTTATAGGAATAGCCCAACGGATTGATTGGAAAGAATAACTTTGAGGTGGTTTCGTACCCTACCATAATCTCTTCATTTGTTCTCCGCTATTAGTGACTTTGGAGTGACTCTTTGTTGCATGTTAAGGGATAGTTATATGATCCAATTATGTTCTTATTGTTGAGAGAACTTGCATTAGTGAAAGTATCAACCCTAGGCCTTGTTTCCTAGCATTGCAATACCATTTACGCTCACTTTTACCACTTGCTACCTTGCTGTTTTTATATTTTTAGTCTACAAAAACCTATATCTACCATCCATATTGCACTTGTATCACCATCTCTTCGCCGAACTAGTGCACCTATACAATTTACCATTGTATCGGGTGTGTTGGGGACACAAGAGACTCTTTGTTATTTGGTTGCAGGGGTGCTTGAGAGAGACCATCTTCATCCTACGCCTCCCACGGATTGATAAACCTTAGTTCATCCACTTGAGGGAAATTTGCTACTGTCCTACAAACCTCTGCACTTGGAGGCCCAACAACGTCTACAAGAAGAAGGTTGCGTAGTAGACATCAAGCTCTTTTCTGGCGCCGTTGCCCGGGAGGTTAGTGCTTGAAGGTATATCTTTAGATCTTGCAATCGAATCTTTTTGTTTCTTGTTTTAGCACTAGTTAGTTTATAAAAGAAAACTACCAAAAAATGGAATTGAGTTTGTCTCATACGCTTCACGTTTTTAATATCTTTCGTGAGTATGATGGAAAGGAAAATTGTGTCAAAGTGTTAGAAGAAGAATGCATTAAAATGTTTGGCACTAAATCTTTGTATGATGAGCATGATTGCAATGTTGTTAGTATGAATTCCTTGAATATCCATGATGCTAATGATATGAAAAGCCACAATCTTGGGGGAGCTATGTTTGATGAAGATGATATTTTTTGTCCCCCAAGCTTTGATGGGCAAATTTACTATGATGAAAGCATGCCTCCTATCTATGATGATTATTGTGATGACACGTATGCTTTAAAGAATAATGATAACCATGAAACTTGTCATCTTGATCTTAATTTTCAATCACATGATAGTCATTCTGTTGTGTTTGCTCCCACTATTATTCATGAGAAGAATTTTGCTTATGTGGAGAGTAATAAAATTTCTATGCTAGTAGATCATGAAAATAATGATTTAGGTGCTGATTATATTGTTGAATTCATTCATGATGCTATTCAAAGTTATTATGAGGGAGGAATATATGCTTGTAGGAATTGCAATAATATCAAGTTTCCTCTCTATGTGCTTAAAGTTTTGAAGTTATGCTTGTTTTACCTTCCTATGCAAGTTGATTATTGTTCCCATAAGTTGTTTGCTCACAAAATCCCTATGCATAGGAAGTGGGTTAGAATTAAATGTGCTAGTCATATTCTTCATGATGCTCTCTTTATGTTTCAATTCTTATCTTTTATGTCAGCATCATTGAAATCGTAATGCCTAGCTAGGGGCGTTAAACGATAGTGCTTGTTGGGAGGCAACCCAATTTTATTTTAGTTCCTTGATTTTTGGTTATGTTTAGGAATAAATAATCCATCTAGCTTCTGTTTAGATGTGGTTTTATGTTTAATTAGTGTTTGTGCCAAGTAGAACCTTTGGGAAGACTTGGCTGAAGTCTTTATGATCATGCTGTAAAAAACAGAAACTTTAGTGCTCACGAGATTAGCTAGAACTTTTTACTGGAGAGTGCTATTAGTTTATTCTTTTTGCAGATGATTACTAGACAAATTAATCAGGTCCACCAATTTATTTTAGAATTTTTGGAGTTGAATAAGTATACGTTTGATACAGATTACTACAGACTTTTCTGTTTTTGACATATTCTGTTTTTATTGTGTTGCTTGCTTATTTCTGATGAATCTATGGCTGGTAAAATAGTTTATAAATCATAGAGAAGTTGGAATACAGTAGGTTTAACACCAATATAAATAATGAATGAGTTCATTACAGTACCTTGAAGTGGTGTTTTGTTTTCTTTCGCTAACGGAGCTCACGAGTTTTCTGTTAAGTTTTGTGTTGTGAAGTTTTCATGTTTTGGGTAAAGATTCGATGGACTATGGAATAAGGAGTGGAAAGAGCCTAAGCTTGGGGATGCCCAAGGCACCCCAAGGTAATATTCAAGGATAACCAAGCGTCTAAGCTTGGGTATGCCCCGGAAGGCATCCCCTCTTTCGTCTTCGTTCATCGGTAACTTTACTTAGAGCTATATTTTTATTCACCACAGGATATGTGTTTTGCTTGGAGCGTCATTTTATCTTCTTTAGCTTTGCTTGCTGTTTGAATAAAGTATCAAGATATGAAATTCTTAAAATGAGAGAGTCTTCACATAGTTGCATAATTATTCGACTACTCATTGATCTTCACCTATATCTTTTGAAGTAGTTTGTCGTTTGCTCTAGTGCTTCACTTATATCTTTTAGAGCACGTTGGTGGTTTTATTTTGAAGAAATAGATGAACTCTCATGCTTCACTTATATAATTTTGAGAGTATTAAATAGCATGGTAATTTGCTTAATCCTAATATGCTAGGTATTCTAGATTAGTAAAAACTTTCTTATGAGTGTGTTGAATGCCAAGAGAAGTTTGATGCTTGATGATTGTTTTGAGATATGGAGGTGATAATATCAAAGTCATGCTAGTTGAGTAGTTGTTAATTTGAGAAATACTTGTGTTAAAGTTTGTGATTCCCGTAGCATGCACGTATGGTGAACTGTTATGTGATCAAGTCAGAGCATGATTTATTTATTGATTGTCTTCCTTATGAGTGGCGGTCGGGGACGAGCGATGGTCTTTTCCTACCAATCTATCCCCCTAGGAGCATGCGCGTAATACTTTGCTTTGATAACTTCTAGATTTTTGCAATAAGTATATGAGTTCTTTATGACTAATGTTGAGTCCATGGATTATACGCACTTTTCCCATCCTTCCACCATTGCTAGCCTCTCTAATACCACACACTTTTCGTCAGTATCATACACCCACCATATACCTTCCTCAAAACAGCCACCATACCTACCTATCATGGCATTTCCATAGCCATTCCGAGATATATTGCCATGCAACTTTCCACCGTTCTGTTTATTATGACACACTCCATCATTGTCATATTGCCAGCATTATCATGTAGTTGGCATCATATTTGTGGCAAAGCCACCGTTCATAATTCTTTCATACATGTCACTCATGAGTCATTGCACATCCCGGTACACCGCCGGAGGCATTCATATAGAGTCATATCTTGTTCTAATAATCGAGTTGTAATTCTTGGGTTGTAAGTAAATAAAAGTGTGATGATCATCATTATTAGAGCATTGCCCCAGTGAGGAAAGGATGATCGAGACTATGATTCCCCCACAAGTCGGGATGAGACTCTGGACGAAAAAAAGAGAAAAAAAGAGGCCATAAAAAAAGAGAAAAGGCCCAAATAAAAAAATGAGAGAAAAAGAGAGAAGGGGCAATGCTACTATGCTTTTACCACACTTGTGCTTCAAAGTAGCACCATGATCTTTATGATAGAGAGTCTCCTATGTTGTCACTTTCATATACTAGTGGGAATTTTACATTATAGAACTTGGCTTGTATATTCCAATGATGGGCTTCCTCAAAATTCCCTAGGTCTTCGTGAGCAAGCGAGTTGGTTGCACACCCACTTAGTTTCTTTTGTTGAGCTTTCATATACTAATAGCTCTAGTGCATCCGTTGCATGGCAATCCCTACTCACTCACATTGATATCTATTGATGGGCATCTCCATAGCCCGTTGATACGCCTGGTTGATGTGAGACTATCTTCTCCCTTTTTGTCTTCTCCACAACCACCATTCTATTCCACATATAGTGCTATATCCATGGCTCACGCTCATGTATTGCGTGAAGATTGAAAAAGTTTTGAAAATGTTAAAGTATGAAACAATTGCTTGGCTTGTCATCGGGGTTGTGCATGATTTAAATACTTTGTGTGGTGAAGATAGAGCATAGCTAGACTATACGATTTTGTAGGGATAGCTTTCTTTGGCCATGTTATTTTGAGAAGACATGATTGCTTTGTTAGTATGCTTGAAGTATTATTGTTATTATGTCAATATGAACTTTTGTCTTGAATCTTTCGGATCTGAATATTCATATCAGAATTAAGAAGAATTACAATGAAATTATGCCAACTAGAATTCCACATCAAAAATTATCTTTTTTACCATTTACCTACTCGAGGACGAGCAGGAATTAAGCTTGGGGATGCTTGATACGTCTCCAACGTATCTATAATTTTTTACTGCTCCATTCTATATTATCTACTGTTTTGGGCAATATTGGGCTTTATTATCCACTTTTATATCATTTTTGGGACTAACCTATTAACCGGAGGCCCAGCCCAGAATTGCTGTTTTTGCCTATTTCAGTGTTTTGAAGAAAAGGAATATCAAACGGAGTCGAAACGGAACGAAATCAACTGGAGAAGTTATTTTTGGAAGGAAAGCTACCGGATGGACTTGGACCCCACGTAAGGAGCCAAGGCAGGTGCTCACGAGGGTGGGGGGCACGCCCACCGCCCTAGGGCGCGCCCCCTGCCTCGTGGGGCCCCCGAAGCTCCACCGACGTACTTCCTGCACCAATATATACCTACATACCCTAAAACTTCCATAACAAAGATTATATCGGGTGTTCCGCCGCCGCAAGCCTCTATAGCAACCAAAAACCTCTCGGGACCCAGTTCCGGCAACCTGCCGGAGGGGGAACCCTCACCGGTGGCCATCTTCATCATCCCGGCACTCTGCATGACGAGGAGGGAGTAGTTCACCCTCGGGGCTGAGGTATGTACCAGTAGCTATGTGTTTGATCTCTCTCTCTCTCTCATGTTCTTGATTTGGCACGATCTTGATGTATCGCGAGCTTTGCTATTATAGTTGGATCTTATGTTTCTTCTACCCCTCTACTCTCTTGTAATGGATTGAGTTTTCCCTTTGAAGTTATCTTATCGGATTGAGTCTTTAAAGATTTGAGAACACTTGATGTATGTCTTGCCGTGAGTATCTGTGGTGACAATGGGATATCACGTGATTCACTTGATGTATGTTTTGGTGATCAACTTGCGGGTTCCGCCCATGAACCTATGCATAGGGGTTGGCACACGTTTTCGTCGTGATTCTCTGGTAGAAACTTTGGGCACTCTTTGAGGTTCTATGTATTGGTTGAATAGATGAATTGAGATTGTGTGATGCATATCGTATAATCATGCCCACGGATACTTGAGGTGACAATGGAGTATCTAGGTAACATTAGGGTTTTGGTTGATTTGTGTCTTAAGGTGTTATTCTAGTACGAACTCTAGGGCTGTTTGTGACACTTATAGGAATAGCCCAACGGATTGATTGGAAAGAATAACTTTGAGGTGGTTTCGTACCCTACCATAATCTCTTCGTTTGTTTTCCGCTATTAGTGACTTTGGAGTGACTCTTTGTTGCATGTTGAGGGATAGTTATATGATCCAATTATGTTATTATTGTTGAGAGAACTTGCACTAGTGAAAGTATGAACCCTAGGCCTTGTTTCCTAGCATTGCAATACCGTTTACGCTCACTTTTACCACTTGCTACCTTGCTATTTTTATATTTTTTGTTTACAAAAACCTATATCTACCATCCATATTGCACTTGTATCACCATCTCTTCGCCGAACTAGTGCACCTATACAATTTAGCATTGTATTGGGTGTGTTGGGGACACAAGAGACTCTTTGTCATTTGGTTGCAGGGTTGCTTGAGAGAGACCATCTTCATCCTACGCCTCCCACGGATTGATAAACCTTAGGTCATCCACTTGAGGGAAATTTGCTACTGTCCTACAAACCTCTGCACTTGGAAGCCCAACAACGTCTACAAGAAGAAGGTTGCGTAGTAGACATCACTCACCAAGAACGAAATAAAAGATGATACTTCGGATTTATTTGTTTAGACAAGCATCTCATATATGTTCAGCACCTGGGTGGGTTCTGCTTCAGTAAATCAAATCATACGTAGCATCGCTGGATTGTCAGTTTTTTTTGAGAGAATCCTGAATGGTTGTATGTTGTGGGAGGTCGGCGCCCACACAGCAGGTTGATTGGGCCGGGAAAGTTTTTGAGGGAAGAAAAGGATGGGAAAGATGTACACACGGTTGACTGACATTGGTTTTTTCTTTTATCTCTTTATTATTATTATTATTATTATTATTATTATTATTATTATTATTATTATTATTATTATTATTATTATTATTATTATTATTATTATTATTATTATTATTATTATTATTGTCACACATACGGCTAGCAAAGTTTTTGGATGGGCTGATATGTACAGTGTATACCTAGTATATATAAAATTAAACTTGTGATGATGCTACTTGTGATGATGTTGGCAACAATTAGTGTTTATGAAGAAGAAGAATAAACCTGCTGCTGCTGCTGTTATGCCTGTATTCACTGTTGCTGTTGCTGTACTTGTGATGATGTTGTACTTGTGATGATGCTACTTGTGATCTTCTGAAATGACCCATTGGCGACTTCATTACGCGGGGATAATGATTTTGCAGGTACCCCGAGAGGCCCTTGAGTTTGCCGGAATGTTGATTAACTTCCGTTCCGGCAAATTCGGGTACTCCATATGTCCTATTTTTAGCAAAGGTCATGCTGAAATTTTCCATGAATTTTAGCATGACTTTGCTAAAAATAGGACATATGGGGTACTTGCGACTAATGCATGGGCCGGGGTATCTTAGTACTTAATTAAGTAGGATCAACTACCTCTTGTGTTATACATATAGAAGTGTGTATCAACTCATAGTTATCACTAATGTCAGTTGCTCGTCAACGATAAACCCTAATCTGGTATGATGACCTACTAAAAAAGCCCATACCACATATTCTATTTGGATGGCCCTGCTAACCCTTGACCATAAATACTTGAGATGGATGTAGTAGGCTTAAAGAAAGAAATGTTTTTAGGCCAACTCCACTGGGCCTGGCTGAAAATGCACAAGTCTGCATGACTCACAATATTCTATTGTAAAGCTAAACAGGAAAGAGGAACCACTCATCGTAACCATTTGCTCTCAAAATTACCACTTCACTTCTTACTACTGAAAATCTTAGACCCTCTCCATTCACCAATAGCTCAAACCAGTTCGAAGGGCGTGTTTCACCACGCTGTGGATTATCTTATTGGACCTAACAGATATTTACAGAAATAACTTCCTATTCACCTAAAGGCATGAATTATCCAAATCTTGATTCATCCTCATTAAAGCTTTCCATCTGAATGGATTCTTCTACCTATCTATCCTCTACAAGACCCTCCACCTATGTTTCTAATTAGATACCTTTCTTTCAACTCTTAACAAGTTCCATTTCTCCATTTCTCCACCCTCCATTTCTAATTAGATACCCGTCGGGCGCTACGGTTCTAGCTGTACTAGCAATGCTATATATATGATAGTATTCGAGGTGTATTAGTGATAATATTCGACGATGTACGGACGCAAGAGATGATGTAATTTTGAATTATGAACGTAGGAAATTTCGTCATCGTATGATGAAAGTCTCCCAGGGGAGTGCGGCTGGTGCCACGACGATCGAGGTCTATGCGACAGGCCTCACCTGGACGATGATCGGTGCTTCAGCATTAAGCTCGAGAAGACCTTCAAACTTGAAACGGTATGCAACTACGACAAGTGTTTTTTTCATAATTAAGCATGACTTCAACTATTTCAACGTGTAATTTTCATCTTTTACAATTCGAGTATAGCTTATCCCATGCCATGCAACACGCTATGTCTTGGAGAGGATGGATTTTGACGACCATGAAAATTATGAAACAAAGAAAATTCACCTAAGGACTCATCATGATGTGGATTTTGAAGCAAATCTATATAATTCTGGGAGCATAACCCATTTTGGTTGGAAAAATTGGGAAGCATTTTGCAAGATGTATGGTTTTGATGAGGGTATGCTTGTCACCATGGATATTGGTGATCCTGACATCGACCAAGACAATATGGACATTTGGGTCCTTGTTGATACGCCTCCAGTTATACCGCTATGTGAGTCTCAAACATACTTAATTATTAACTAATTTATATTGTTCATTTCAAAATAGTTGACAGCTTATTTCCATTTACGGCTTATTTTCATTGTTCAAACAATGTGCGGAACATGGTAGACAAAACCCACTACACCGATGGCTCTGAGTTAACTTATCAGGAGAAAAATCATCTGGTCAGATTTTGTTCTGATCTTGAGAATTACAATATATACAATCAAACTCCTCAACATTATGGTCAAATACGTGCCACTAGTGCATGTGTTGAACTACGGTAACTACCATGGAGATACCCAGGTAAGATTTTTTACTATTACGACATCCGTGCATCTTTTGCATACTTCTAAAACTAGTACATCATTGCTAACTATGAAGTTATTACTATGTTTTTCAACAGAGAATCCCAGAGGATTGTGTGCCTCATTTGATGTATCAAAATGGCAGCCTTCGTGTTTTGAACATATATCCAGGTCATCCTACGAATCTCAACTGTCCATACCGGATTTCTAAAAGAAGTGGAGACATGCTAATCAGAGAATGGAAAAAATGTATGGACAATCGTAAGGAGGTTCTTGGAAGCAAAAGGAAGCGCCGCGCAAGAATTGGAGACAGGATGATCTCCATTCTCCATAATGGAGAGTCAGGGTAGACTTGTTTTATGCTATTTTACCTTAAATAGGGTATTTAGGTCCTGCCTAATACTGATGATCATGTGCTAAGAACAATTAAGTAGGGTTGGATCGATGACTATCAGGATGATGATCGTATGACTTGTTATTAATAAGGAGTAGACGTTGTATGATGATGATTAGTAGGACTTGCTATTATGATGATGCATGATGTGAGCATGAAGAGTTATTATATATCCGTGGGTGAAATGAACATAGATTGGATTGAAGTGAAGGAACATGCATGTAGTGTTGGGGAACGTAGTAATTTCAAAAAAATCCTACGCACACGCAAGATCATGGTGATGCATAGCAATGAGAGGGGAGAGTGTTGTCCACTTACCTCATAGACCGAAAGCGGAAGCGTTAGCACAACGCGGTTGATGTAGTCGTAGGTCTTCATGATCTGACCGATCAAGTACTGAACGTACGACACCTCCGAGTTCAGCACACGTTCAGCCCGATGACGTCCCTCGAACTCCTATCCAGCCGAGTGTTGAGGGAGAGTTTCGTCAGCACGACGGCGTGGTGACGATGTTGATGTTCTACCGACGCAGGGCTTCGCCTAAGCACTGCTACAGTATTATCGAGGTGGACTATGGTGGAGGGGGGCACCACACACGGCTAAAAGATCAAACGATCAATTGTTGTCTCTAGGGTGCCCCCTGCCCCCGTATATAAAGGAGCAAGGGGGGTGCGGCCGGCCATAGGAGGAGGCGCGTCGGAGGAGTCCTACTCCCATCGGGAGTAGGACTCCCCTCCTTTTTCCTAGTTGGATTAGGACTTGGGGGGAAGGAGGAGAGAGGGGAAAGGAAAAGGAGGGGCGCCCCCCCCCCCTCCTTGTCCAATTCGGACTTGGGGGGGAGGGGCACGCGGCTGCCCCTTGGCCCGCCTCTACTCTTCTTCCACTTGGGTGTAATGCCCGGATAATCATGCTACAGTAATCCCACGTTAATCGGGCCATGACACCTCGGTTACTGTTTCTATCCTCGCAATAATTCGAAACCGTTCGAAATTCAAATTCAAATTATTGATAACAATAAAAGTTTCCAAAAAATAAAACAAAAATGTTCGGAGAGCGCCAAATAATACAAAGATAATTATGGTGCAGCAATCACCTTTTTATAAAATGCCCAATTACTTTTAAATGAATTTAAACAGAAAAGTAATAAATAAAAGAAAACAAAAAACAATCAAACAAAAAAAGGGGAAACACCCCCCCCCCCCGCTGGACCAACCGGCCCAGCCAGCGGCCTACCAGGCCGACCCACTTGACCCAACAGGCCCACCCCTTTCCCCTTATCCCCCCCCCACTACCAGAACCCTAATCCCCACTGTCGCCCACTTCCCCCCTCCCGACCCGATCTGGAGGGATCGACCCCCATTCCCCCCTCGCCCGAGACGACCGCCGCCCCGCGCCAGGACGCCGCCGCCCGGAGCACGCCGCCTCGCCGGACATCTCCGCCGGCCTGCTTCCCCCCTACGCGCGCCGTCCCCGTCCTTCCCCCTCGACCTGCCCCGAGCTCGCTCCTGAGACCCTACGTCCCCGGTGAGGCCCCCCCGGCATCCTCTCTCTCCCCCGCGCGTGACGGCGCTCGCCGCGTGCGCCTGTGCCCCCCCTGCGCTCGCCGCGTCCCCTCTGGATGGGCTTCGCGTCCGAGCCGTCCCCCGCCGTCGCCTCGCCGTGCGCGGTCACCCAGGGCCGCGCCCTTCCTCCTCACGCCGGCCCGTGCGTGTCCGCGCCCGCCCGCGCGCTGCGCGCGCGCCCCTCGCGCGTCCAGGCCACGCGCCCGGTCGCGCCTCCCCCCCCCGCTCCCTGCTGCTGCTCTCCAGTGTGCTGCCCGCTTCGCCTGCGCACGCGCCGCGCCCGCGCCGTCCCCATCCGCGTAGGCCTCGCCCCGGTTCGCGAGCCCTGCTCCACTCCCTTCCCTGCAAGTCCGCGCGCGCGCGCTCGCGCTCGCCGCGCGGCGACGGCGCCCGTCTGCCCGCCTTTGCTCGCGGCCACCACGGCCAAGGTCGCGCCCGCTCGGCCGCGCATGCACCCGCGCATCCCCTGCCCGCACGCAACCCCCCTGCGCCGCGCATGGTCGCCGCCCCCCTCACCCAGCTGACCTGCTCCGGCCGGCTGCGGCTGCCTTGCCGTGGCCGTCGGCCAGCCCGCATGCGCCCGGGTCCAGGCGACTCGGCGCTCGCGCCCGTTCGGGCTACGCCGCGCACAGCGCCCGCTAACCCAATAAGGCCCCAGGGGCCTATGACATGGGGGCCCCATGCCCCAGCCCCACAGAACGTTTAAAAAAATGTGTTTTAAAAATATATAAAATAAATAATAATAATAAAGAAAATAATAATAAGAAATCATAAATATAATAATTAAAATATTAATTAATTAATTAATTATAGAATTAATTAACTTAATTAATCATAATTAGATTAACCTAATTAACTGTTAGTTTAATCAGAACAGTAATTAGTTAGTTAAACCCTAATTAACCTAATCAGGGAATGACAGGTGGGTCCCATTGGACCCACATGTCAGTTTGACCCAGTCAACTCTGTTGACTGCTGACGTCAGCATGACATCATGCTGATGTCATAATTCTAATTTCGAATTAAATTAAATAATTATTTAAAATTCTAGAAATTAATAAAATCTTTAGAAAATCATATCTTTTAATCCGTAACTCGGATTAAAGTATTTTCAACATGAAAGTTGCTCAGAACGACGAGACGAACCCGGATAAGCAGCCCGTTCGTCCACTACACATTCCTAACATATCAAACTCGCAACTTTCCCCCTCCGGCTCCTCTGCCCGAAAACGCGAAACACTGGGGATACTTTCCCGGATGTTTCCCCCCTTCACTGGTATCACCGCATACCGCGTTAGGGCACCCCTAACACCGTTACTTGTCATGTCATGCATCGCTATGCATCTGTTTGCTTAAATATTTATTGTTTCTCCCCCCTCTTCTCTCGCTAGACACCGAGACCGACGCTGCTGCTGCCCCGTTCGACTACGGAGTTGACGATCCCTCTCTCTTGCCAGAGCAACCAGGCAAGCCCCCCCTTGATCACCAGATATCGCCTACTCTCCTCTATACTGCTTGCATTAGAGTAGTGTAGCATGTTACTGCTTTCGTTACTCCTATCCTGATGCATAGCCTGTCTTTGATACTACTGTTGATACCTTTACCTGCAATCCTACTTGCTTAGTTTAGGATGCTAGTTTACCATCAGTGGCCCTACATTCTTGTCCGTCTGCTGTGCTATACTATCGGGCCGTGATCACTCGGGAGGTGATCACGCGTATATACTATATACATGATACATGTGGTGACCAAAGACGGGTCGGCTCATAGGAGTACCCGCGAGTGGATCTTTGAGGCGGAGCGGCAGGGCAGTTCGGGGCTACCTGGGTGAGAGGTGAGCCTGGTCCTGTTGGCGTTCCCGGATACTTAACACGCTTAACGAGATCTGGGTATTTGATCTGAGTCTGGCCATTTGGTCCATACGCACTAACCAACTACGCGGGAAAGATATGTGCACTCGGCGTCGTGGTATCAGCCGAAGCACTTTTTGACATCAGCGACTGAGTGGTGCGCGCCGCATTGGATCGTAAGCTCGCACTTGTATTAAGGGGGCTAGATCTGCTTCCGGCCGCGTACGCAACATGCAGGTGTGCTCAGGGCGATGGGCCCAGACCCCTGTGCGCTTAGGATTAGACCGGCGTGCTGACCGCTCTGTTGTGCCTAGGTGGGGCTGCGACGTGTTGATCTTTCGAGGCCGGGCATGACCCAGGAAAGTGTGTCCGGCCAAATGGGATCAAGCGTGTTGGGTTATGTGGTGCACCCCTCCAGGGAAGTTTATCTATTCGAATAGCTGTGTCCCTCGGTAAAAGGACGACCCGAAGATGTACCTTGACCTTATGACAACTAGAACTGGATACTTAATTAAAACACACCCTTCCAAGTGCCAGATACAACCCGGTGATCGCTCTCTAACAGGGCATCGAGGAGGGGATCGCCTGGTAGGATTATGCTATGCGATGCTACTTGGAGGACTTCAGTCTACTCTCTTCTATATGCTTCAAGACGGAGGCGACCAGAAGCGTAGTCTTCGATAAGACTAGCTATCCCCCTCTTATTCTGGCATTCTGCAGTTCAGCCCATTGATATGGCCCTTTACACATATATCCATGCATATGTAGAGTAGCTCCTTGCTTGCGAGTACTTTGGATGAGTACTCACGGTTGCTTTTCTCCCCCTTTTCCCCCTTTCCCTTCTACCCGGTTGCCGCAACCAGATGCTGGAGCCCAGGATCCAGACGCCACCTTCGACGACGACTCCTACTACTCTGCAGGTGCCTACTACTACGTGCAGCCCGCTGACGACGACCAGGAGTAGTTAGGAGGATCCCAGGCAGGAGGCATGCGCCTCGTTCGATCTGTATCCCAGTTTGTGCTAGCCTTCTTAAGGCAAACTTGTTTAACTTATGTCTGTACTCAGATATTGTTGCTTCCGCTGACTCGTCTATGATCGAGCACTTGTATTCGAGCCCTCGAGGCCCCTGGCTTGTATTATGATGCTTGTATGACTATTTTATTTGTAGAGTTGTGTTGTGATATCTTCCCGTGAGTCCCTGATCTTGATCATACACATTTGCGTGCATGATTAGTGTACGATTGAATCGGGGGCGTCACATTGGGCCCATAAGGCCCAATACCCTCTGGGGGGTTCCGGTAACCCCTCCGGTACTCCGATAAAATCACTATTTCACCCGGAACACTTCCGACATCCAAACATAGGCTTCCAATATATCAATATTCATGTCTTGACCATTTCGAGACTCCTCGTCATGTCCTTGATCACATCCAGGACTCCGAACAACCTTCGGTACATCAAAACATATAAACTCATAATATAACTGTCATCGTAACGTTAAGCGTGCGGACCCTACTTGTCGGGGCGGACGGGCTGTCCCCCGCGGGCACCTATGGGGCCGGAGCCCCTTTCGTTGTCCGGAGGGGGGCGGAGGGAGCGCGGAGAGCAGATCGAGGCGGGCACACGGGCGGTTTACCCAGGTTCGGGCCGCGATGGACGCGTAAAACCCTACTCCTGCTTAGTTGTATTGAACTGGGGAGCTCGGGAGCTTGGAGAGCTAGCTGCACCGAGCGTATGGCCGTCTGGATGCCGAATCTCCGGACCCCGGAAACCGGAACCCGGAACCCCGGGACCCCGGAACCCGGAACCCCTTCTACGTCGCACACGGGCCTCCTTTTATAGCGCAAAGGGGTCACCGACAGGTGTCAACGTAGGAGAAAGGGGTAAAAGTGTAAAAGGGGTGGTAGCTGTAATAGTGCGGGAACGGTGGAGCTACAGTGCGGCACAGTGTTATCATACCTACTTCTGACGGTAGGGGACAAGGGCATTAAATGCCCGTCACGGTCGCCTGGACAGCACCGAGGCGGACCGTTAGGTGCGCCACCGTTCGCCACGATGGCGGCTGCATGCCACCGCATGCCCCAAGCTGCGCGGTGCCTCGCCACGTGCCCTCGGGGGAAGCCCCGGAGCGACGCGTGGCGGGCGAGCTGGAGCGCAGTCTTGGGGTGGCGATCTTGCCGCGGCAAGTGGCTTGCCGCGGGGGTCGTCTTCCTGTGCCTGATAGCGTGCCAGCTATCAGGCCTTGCCGGGGCGCTTGGCGCGCCACGGCTGGCTTCTCTTGTGATGCCTGGGTTCGGCCTTCTCGACAAGCTCCTCTTGTCGGGGGCTCGATCTTCTGTCTCGTTATACTTTGTTCTTGGATGGCCTTACATGGGCTCAGTCGTCCCGGCAAGCTCCTCTTGCCGGGGTCTTGTCTTCTTGGCCCGGCAAGCTCCTCTTGCCGGGGGCCTTGTCTTCTTGGCCCGGCAAGCTCCTCTTGCCGGGGGCCTTGTCTTGAATGCTTGGTCTTCTCTTGGCGCTTCCGGGGCGGGCCTTGCCGCAGGGTGCTTCGACTGCCCGTGCACAAGTCTGGGGTACTAAGGTACCCCTACTTTAGTACACCGACAGGAGCCCCCGGGCCTGGGCCATACATGGTGCCGAGCATTGTTGGGCCAGGCCCTAACGGTGCACGGGCACGCACGGCCTTGGTCGCGCTGCTCCTTAACTCCGCATCCGCCGCGCCTTCCCCAGGCGGCGCGCGCTTACCGCGGCGTCGTGGGGGCGGGGCGTGCGGGGTGAGCGTGACGTGGGTGGCATGCGCGGGGCTGAACCGCGCAGGCGCGCGTCACGTCGCGCACGATCTCTTTATTCGGAGAGGCGAAGATGGCGACCGCGTGGACTAGGCCGCCTGCCCCCCTTTCTTTTATCTCCTTTCCCTGCCGCTGTTAAATATGCCATGGAAACGGCTGGTTAGAGCAGCAGCAAGGCATTTCGTAATATAACTTTTTATCTCAGGCAATGCATCGCACTGTTATCCCCTCTACTTGACCGGCGCCTTGTTTGTTTCCGCCCTACGCTTTCGGGGACTTGCCGGCGTAGGCCTCCGCCTTGCCACGGGCGCCGAGCGCGGGACGTCAGCGACCCGCTGGCGGGGCTACCACCGGCAAGAAACCTGGCCGCGGCTGGTTGCCGCTCACTCAGATTGTTGAGCAGGCTCAAAGCAAAGCAAACGGTGCGACTGCGGTCGCAGCACGCTTGGGGTGCCGGGCAAGCTCGAAACAAAGTGAGGATGCTACTCGGGGTGTAGCACACTCAAGTCGTTGAGCGGGCTCGAAACGGAATGAGGGCGCAACCAGTCTCGTGCCGGTCCTTCCGCGCTCAGGCCTCTCAACCAAGGCTCGGTCGTTCGAGGGAGATAACTCTTAAAAATCAATGGAGCAATTGCTCGAGCTTCGGCAACTTATCTTCTCTTATCGCTTGCCGCTCGGTGGGGTAAAACCTCCTTGGGCAGCATCCAGCCCATCCTGGGGGTAGGTGAGGGCGCAGGGCCTCACGACCCTCCGGAGCTAGGCGTAGCTATGCTTGGGGATCCGCGCCCCTCTCTGCGCCAAGGATCACATGCGACCGCGGCAAGACTTGGGCAGAGAGGATGGTTGGCGGAAACAGGTTCCGGCAACCGCGCTGGCGAAACTCCTCCCACGGTCGGCGTCGACTCGTTTGGATCTTGGCGGACGAAGCGCGCCGAAGAACGAGGTCGCCTTTTTCGTGGCTTCCGGCGCAATCCGCTGCGGCTACGGGAGCGGCGCAGGGTTCGCTGGAAGCGATCGGTTCGCCCAGCAGCCGGAAGGCGGTCCTCCTCAAGGAGCAGCTGCTTCTTGCCCGAACTCTGCGCGAGCGGATACTCGAGGAGGGCCGCACGCGAGCCCGTGGGAAGGAATGCCAAAGCTCGTCGGGAACCCCCGCTTCAACTGGACAGATACTTGGATCCGCAGGAGCGGACTGTTCCCCGGCGTTCAGACCGCTGGTCTGCTCGCCGGAGCAAGGCTTACCGGGGACACCTGCTTCGACTGGACGGATCCTGGGATCCGCAGGAGCGGGCTGTCCCTTGGTGTCCTGCCGCCCCCTACCTGGCGCGCCAAAGATGTCGGGGCGGACGGGCTGTCCCCCGCGGGCACCTATGGGGCCGGAGCCCCTTTCGTTGTCCGGAGGGGGGCGGAGGGAGCGCGGAGAGCAGATCGAAGCGGGCACACGGGCGATTTACCCAGGTTCGGGCCGCGATGGACGCGTAAAACCCTACTCCTGCTTAGTTGTATTGAACTGGGGAGCTCGGGAGCTTGGGGAGCTAGCTGCACCGAGCGTATGGCCGTCTGGGTGCCGATTCTCCGAACCCCGGAACCCGAAACCCCTTCTACGTCGCACACGGGCCTCCTTTTATAGCGCAAAGGGGTCACCGACAGGTGTCAACGTAGGAGAAAGGGGTAAAAGTGTAAAAGGGGTGGTAGCTGTAATAGTGCGGGAACGGTGGCGCTACAGTGCGGCACAGTGTTATCATACCTACTTCTGACGGTAGGGGACAAGGGCATTAAATGCCCGTCACGGTCGCCTGGACAGCACCGAGGCGGACCGTTAGGTGCGCCACCGTTCGCCACGATGGCGGCTGCATGCCACCGCATGCCCCAAGCTGCGCGGTGCCTCGCCACGTGCCCTCGGGGGAAGCCCCGGAGCGACGCGTGGCGGGCGAGCTGGAGCGCAGTCTTGGGGTGGCGATCTTGCCGCGGCAAGTGGCTTGCCGCGGGGGTCGTCTTCCTGTGCCTGATAGCGTGCCAGCTATCAGGCCTTGCCGGGGCGCTTGGCGCGCCACGGCTGGCTTCTCTTGTGATGCCTGGGTTCGGCCTTCCCGACAAGCTCCTCTTGTCGGGGGCTCGATCTTCTGTCTCGTTATACTTTGTTCTTGGATGGCCTTACATGGGCTCAGTCGTCCCGGCAAGCTCCTCTTGCCGGGGTCTTGTCTTCTTGGCCCGGCAAGCTCCTCTTGCCGGGGGCCTTGTCTTCTTGGCCCGGCAAGCTCCTCTTGCCGGGGGCCTTGTCTTGAATGCTTGGTCTTCTCTTGGCGCTTCCGGGGCGGGCCTTGCCGCAGGGTGCTTTGACTGCCCGTGCACAAGTCTGGGGTACTAAGGTACCCCTACTTTAGTACACCGACACTACTGGTTCGAGAACTATGTAGACATGACCGAGACACGTCTCTGGTCAATAACCAATAGCGGAACCTGGATGCTCATATTGGCTCCCACATATTCTACGAAGATCTTTATCGGTCAAACCGCATAACAACATACATTGTTCCCTTTGTCATTGGTATGTTACTTGCCCGAGATTCGATCGTCGATATCTCAATACCTAGTTCAATCTCGTTACCGTCAAGTCTCTTTACTCGTTCTGTAATACATCATCCCGCAACTATCTCATTAGTTGCACTGCTTGCAAGGCTTAAGTGATGTGCATTACTGAGAGGGCCCAGAGATACCTCTCCGACAATCAGAGTGACGAATCATAATCTCAAAATACGCCAACCCAACAAGTACCTTCGGAGACACCTGTAGAGCACCTTTATAATCACCCACTTACATTGTGACGTTTGGTAGCACACAAAGTGTTCCTCCGGTAAACGGGAGTTGCATAATCTCATAGTCATAGGAACATGTATAAGTCATGAAGAAAGCAATAGCAACATACTAAACGATCGCGTGCTAAGCTAACGGAATGGGTCATGTCAATCACATGATTCTCCTAATGCTGTGATCCCGTTAATCAAATGAGAATCCATGTCAATGGCTAGGAAACTTAACCATCTTTGATCAACGAGCTAGTCAAGTAGAGGCATACTAGTGACACTCTATTTGTCTATGTATTCACACATGTATTATGTTTCCGGTTAATACAATTCTAGCATGAATAATAAACATTTATCATGATATAAGGAAATAAATAATAACTTTATTATTGCCTATAGGGCATATTTCCTTTAGTCTCCCACTTGCACTAGAGTCAATAATCAAGATTACACAGTAATGATTCTAACACCCATGGAGCCTTGGTGCTGATCATGTTTTGCTTGTGGAAGAGGCTTAGTCAACGGGTCTGCAACATTCAGATCCGTATGTATCTTGCAAATTTCTATGTCTCCCACCTGGACTAGATCCCGGATGGAATTGAAGCATCTCTTGATGTGCTTGGTTCTCTTATGAAATCTGGATTCCTTCGCCAAGGCAATTGCACCAGTATTGTCACAAAAGATTTTCATTGGACCCGATGCACTAGGTATGACACCTAGATCGGATATGAACTCCTTCATCCAGACTCCTTCATTTGCTGCTTCCGAAGCAGCTATGTACTCCACTTCACATGTAGATCCCGCCACGACGCTTTGTTTAGAACTGCACCAACTGACAGCTCCTCCGTTCAATGTAAACACGTATCCGATTTAGGATTTAGAATCGTCCGGATCAGTGTCAAAGCTTGCATCAATGTAACCATTTACGATGAGCTATTTGTCACCTCCATAAACGAGAAACATATCCTTAGTCCTTTTAGGTATTTCAGGATGTTCTTGACCGTTGTCCAGTGATCCACTCCTGGATTACTTTGGTACCTCCCTGCTAGACTTATAGCAAGGCACACATCAGGTCTGGTACACAGCATTGCATACATGATAGAGCCTATGGCTGAAGCATAGGGAACATATTTCATTTTCTCTCTATCTTCTGCAGTGGTCGGGCATTGAGTCTTACTCAACTTCACACCTTGTAACACAGGCAAGAATTCTTTCTTTGCTTGATCCATTTTGAACTTCTTCAAAACTTTGTCAAGGTATATGCTTTCTGAAAGTCCAATTAAGCATCTTGATCTATCTCTATAGATCTTAATGCCCAATATGTAAGCAGCTTCACCGAGGTCTTTCATTGAAAAACTCTTATTCAAGTATCCCTTTATGCTATCCAGAAATTCTATATCATCTCCAATCACTAATATGTCATCCACATATAATATCAAAAATGTTACAGAGCTCCCACTCACTTTTTTGTAAATACAAGCTTCTCCAAAAGTCTGTACAAAACAAAATGCTTTCATCACACTATCAAAGTGTTTATTCCAACTCCGAGAGGCTTGCACCAGTCCATAAATGGATCGCTGTAAGGATGGCAATTTTATCCATGGACATGGATACCCATGGATATCCGACCCGAATGGATAGGGTTTGGATATGCCTTTGTGCCCATGGACGATGCCCAAACCCGACCCCATTGCTCGTGGGTAGGGCATGGATATAATCTTGTACCCGTGGATATACCCAGACCCGACCCGATACTATGCATTAATGGGCAAAAATCTGCTATCCCTACCCTACTGTCGGTGTCAAAACAGGCGGATCTCGGGTAGGGGGTCCCGAACTGTGCTTCTATGCGGATGGTAACAGGAGACGAGGGACACAATGTTTTACCCAGGTTCGGGCCCTCTTGATGGAGGTAAAACCCTACGTCCTGCTTGATTAATATTGATGGTATGGGTAGTACAAGAGTAGATCTACCACGAGATCAAGGAGGCTAAACCCTAGAAGCTAGCCTATGGTATGATTGTTGTATGTTGGAGTTGTTGTCCTACGTACTAAAACCCTCCGGTTTATATAGACACCGGAGAGGGTTAGGGTTACACAAAGTCGGTTACAATGGTAGGAGATCTGAATATCCGCATCGCCAAGCTTGCCTTCCACGCCAAGGAAAGTCCCATCCGGACACGGGACGAAGTCTTCAATCTTGTATCTTCATAGTCCAGGAGTCCGGCTGAAGGTATAGTCCGACCATCCGGACACCCCCTAATCCAGGACTCCCTCAGTAGCCCCTGAACCAGGCTTCAATGATGACGAGTCCGGCGCGCAGATTGTCTTCGGCATTGAAAAGCGGGTTCCTCCTCCAAGTTCTTCATAGAAGATTTTAAACACCAAGGTAGTGTCCGGCTCTGCAAAATAAGTTTCCACATATTGCCATAGAGAGAATAAAATTAACACAAATCTAATCTGCAGACGTATTCCGTAGCATGACATCACACTACGGCCAAGCCTTTATTCGAATCGTTTTCACTTCTCCACCTAGCGCGTTTTGCGAGGCGGTTTCCTTGGCACGTCTTGTCGAAGCAGAGATCGTGTCCCCCATTTACGGGATTCTCATCAATACAGACATGGGTAACCCAACCGCGCCATTTATCACGGCGCTTGGGAGGCAAGCGAGTTTTACTAGGCTGGTGGGGACGCATAGCCGCATCCGCCCATATAAGGGGATAAGGATCCACCTTTTTACCCACGCCTTCTTCCTCCTTTGCCTATCCATCTTCTGCACACCCGAGCTCCAGCGCCGAAGCCCGCACTTCCCACCTCGACCTTCTCCAGCAATGTCCGGAGCGGGAGGCAAGTGGATGGTCTCCTCCGTCACGGAGGGCCATGTCAAAAAGCTGAGGAAGGCCGGATACTTGTCCAAAGACATCGCGCACCGGCTCCCCGAAAAGGGGCAGCTTCTCCCCACCCTAGAGCCCCATGAGAGGGTTGTATTCCTTCCCCACTTCCTCCGCGGACTGGGCTTTCCTCTCCATCCATTTGTCCGGGGGCTCATGTTCTACTATGGCCTGGATTTCCACGATCTAGCCCCGAACTTCATCCTCAACATCTCGGCGTTTATCATCGTGTGCGAGGCCTTCCTCTGCATCCGCTCCCATTTCGGCCTCTGGCTCAAGACCTTCAATGTCAAGCCAAAGGTGGTGCGTGGCAACCAGGTGGAGTGCGGAGGCGCCATGGCGGGCAAGATGGCCAACGTCCTATGGCTCGAGGGCTCCTTTGTGGAGACCCTGAAGGGGTGGCAGTCAGGATGGTTTTACATCACCGAGCCGCGCGATCCGGAATGGATCGCAACCCCTGAGTTCCGGTCCGGACCCCCCACGCGGCTCACGTCCTAGAAAGAGACGGGCCTGTCGTGGGGCTACAAAGAAGAGGTAACCGGACTGCGAAAATGCATCCAAATCCTGGAGAACAAGCAGCTAAGGCTTGTGAATATAGTCCAGGTTATGCTCGTCCACCGGATCCTCCCGTGTCAACAACGGGACTTCAATCTGTGGGAGTTCGACCCGGCGCAGCACCAAACCCTGAATAGGCTCTTCGATACGATGTAAGTAGACGCCTGGAAGGTGCTTTTCAAAGGCGCCGAGGCTCCCGCATCCGCATCCGAGGATCGCGAATTCAGCATGCAGCGTTCGGCTAGTGCGGTGAGTTATCTTTACCTTTTACAAGACATTTGTTTCTAATAGTTTGACTCTATGCAGGACCTAAACTCCCTTACCTTTGACAGGAATGGCAGGTGAAGTCCGGACCAATTAACTGTCCGGCTCCTTTGCTCGAAGACCCAGCAGACGCTCGTTTATCGAAGCTGCTGGCTCTGGCGCCTTACGTGGTGCCGGAGAAGAAGGCCAAGAAGAAAAAGGCCACGGGGACTCGAAAGAGTTCCCGTCATGTGGTGGTGTCGGATTCGTCGTCCAACGGATCCGAGACGCTCTCCTCCCGTGAAGACGAGGAGGAGGAAGAAGAAACCTCTCCCCCTCCAGCGGGGGGAGGAAAGAAGAGGAAGGCCGCCCCAGCAGGGGAGGCCGAAGGGTCCAGGAAAAGGAAGACCCCTCCACCGGACTACTCCCCCGACGCCGACGAGGACGAAGAGGAGTGGCCGGACAGGGCCAAGCGTCCGGCGAAATCGTAAGTATTCGGATACCGGAGTAACTCATAATATCCCTGTTGTTGCGCAGCTTTTTCCTAATGTCGAATATAATTATGCAGGCCGCCCCGGGCCGGACTCAACGAGTCGTCGAGCGGCTCCCTGGATTCATCGGACGTGAACTCAGTTTCGCCCGCTATCTCCCCCCGCACTGCGGATGACGCCGAAGTGGCATCACGACAAGCTCCGGGGCAAGAGGAGGTGGTCCTGGAGGAGCCGCGAGGCGACCTCCCGGACCCCAGGAGTAAAGTGGACAAGACCCCCCAGGGCTCCAAGTCCGGCATTGAGCCGGACACCGCACCGGAATCCTCAACAGTTCTGGACCGCGGTAGGCGAACTTCTTATAAGAGGAGCAAGCCTTCTGAGCCGTCAGCCTCCGTCCAGCCGGAGGTGCCGGAAAATCTACTGGAGGTTCTTAACGGCGCCTCCATCGACGAGGAGCACCGTACTATTATGAGCACGGTGATCCAGAAGGTTCAGTTCGCCAAGAGCGGACTGACTGAAGCTTGTGCCAGCCTTCTAACAGGCTTCGAGGTAAGTAAAATATGTAAAAATATTACCGCATAGACAGTAGCCCCTGATGCTTTGTTTGGCGTTCGGAAAGAAAAGCCGAATAGAGGATCTATTAAATTTTGCAGGAGTCTAACAAAAAAGAGTCAATATGCGTATGCAGGCTTCGCTGCTGGCCACCGCCGCACTAACTGCGGAGGTGGGTGCCCTGAAGAAGGGCCTCGAGCAAACCGAGCAAGAGCTCAGCCTTGCCAAACGGCAGCTCGAGGAGAAGGATGGTAAGTGATACCTGATCGAAAAATATATACAAAAAAGATGCAATTGCGAAAAAATGACAGGATTGTACTGCTTATTTTAGGGGCCACGACTGAGGTGGCGACCCTCAAGCAGGCGTTGTCCGAGGCTGAGAAGAGAGCGGCCACGGAGCGCACTGAGCGAGAGAAATTTGAGGCCCAGGTCGGCGAGGTGCGGCAAGAGCTTCAGGCTCTCATGAAAAAACATGAGAGTTTGGAGCTGGACTCGAAGACGCGAGCGTCCGAGCTTGCTACGGCCCTTGAAACTGCCAAGTCTGCCAAGGCCGAAGCACAGAAGGCCCTCCAGGAATTGGATGCGGTGAAAAAGATAGCGGAGGGTAAGGCATTCTCTATGCAAAGCAGACATATAAAAGTAAACTACTTTTTACTTACCCGAATCCGGAGTTCTCCAGGGGCATTCCCAGATCTTCCCCGCAGCGTATCCTATGCCGCCGCATTCTACTGAGCCGAGGAAGGCAGCTCGACGGAGAAGGTGTTCTGGTCTCAGTACGCTGAGGCCGGACACCCTGTGCCCTTGAGCGACCAGCTGAAGTAGCTGGTCGAGCTCCACAAGGCGGCCGAACAGGCCATGAAGGGCTTCATAGTTTGGCTGTGGCCTGGAGAGGCCCTGCCTGGGAGATACTTCGGACTGGTGCGGTGGCTGGTGGAGGCCTGTCCGCGGCTCGAGTTCATCAAGCGCTCCGTCTGCATCGAAGGTGCCCATAGGGCCCTTGCCCGTGCAAAGGTGCACTGGGGTAAGCTGGACGGTGAGAAGCTTGTGAGGGACGGGCCGCCGCCGGGGAAGGAGCATCGCAAGCCCGAGAACTATTACAAGGATGTTCTTGGTGGTGCCCGCCTTATGGCTGATAAATGTACCAAGGATGTAATTTTTGAATAAACTCGCTCATGTTATCATATGCACTAAGCAATGCTTGTTTGAATTTAAAATATTACTTTCTGTGCAGCCGTTTATCAAAAATTAAGAGATGGCCAGTCGTCGGCTTCTGCCCCCATGCCACTAGTGCTGGGGTGTTCGGGATAAACCTGAGCGCTCTTTTTCCCATGATTGGTCCGTCGAGGGAGGCGCTCAGCACAACGAAGAAGGCAATCGGACTATAATGCTTGAACACTCTCACTTAGACATAGAACTCTATAATTTTAAATTTCGGCGAAGCCCCTAGTATTCGGAAGACCGAGTTCGGGGCGCTATCCACGCCTTGGCCGGACAAATCCGGTTCCTCGCTCGAAGCGGCATAAGTCTTTAAGGACTCGAAAAACCTCTCGAACAGCGACCGGTCTCTCGCCTCATCATGACAGTCAGTTTTAGCTTTCTCTACTGAGGTGCTCAGCCCAGCTCAACTGGGGCACAATCGCAGTAGTTCTCCTAGTACTACCTTAGCCGATATAGTGGAACGTAAGGCACCAAAACATAGGAGCTGGGCAAACGCAACTATTGACCCAAATCATGATTCGGAGCCGATGCATAGAGTGCTATAAGTTCGGGGTGCCTCACTTGTGAAAGTGTTCGGTCTTCTCACACCATATTAAGGGGTACTGAAGCCCCTGGCGTATTTGTTGTACCACGGTGTACGGGTGCAACATGTTATTAATAAACATATATATATAAAGAGGGTAATGCAGAAAATAGACAAAAGCTATGCATTGTTTATAGAAAGGTTGCTATCAAAGCAGAACGATACAAATAGTGCGATAAGCAAAAGAAATTGGACTATTTAACATGTCCTGGCCAGGGGCAGGCCACGGAATTGTATTCAAAGTAGGTATACTGCTCGTAATAGAGACCACCTAGGAGTTCCATAATGCGGTATGGCTTGTCTGCTTTCCTAGATCTTGCATCGTTTGTGCGGCAGTTGAATTGCCGAACAGGTCGTCCGAAGTATGGAGTCCTAAAAGTAAGAGAAAATTAAAAAGAATCCGGCAGCCCCTAGTATGGTTTAAGCCGTGTTTTGGGCATGTCGTGATGGTGCCCCTCCCCTTGTGCCCATGGTATTTCAAGAGCTTAGTTATGTGCGCGAAGCACTGGTTTTGCTATATCGCGAGGGCTAGGGTTGGGGCCGCATTGCTACGCTAGATCGGAATGTACCAGGCGGTCTTGTTGTAGGTTACTCCGGGCACGCTTGACAGTGTCCGGCTTTTTAAGGGCCGGACTGGAGAACTGCCTAGAGAGGCTGATTTGTACTTCTGCTGCGAGCGCTGTTGTGTGCTCCTCCATTCGGTGGGAGCGTTCAGTGTTTCCGTTGACCGTGATTACTCCTCGAGGGCCTGTCATCTTGAGCTTGATGTATGCATAGTGCGGTGTCGCATTGAACTTTGCAAATGCGGTTCGCCCGAGCAGTGCGTGATAGCCACTGCGGAACGGGACTATGTCGAAGATTAACTCCTCGCTTCGGAAGTTATCCGGAGATCCGAAGACCACTTCAAGTGCGACCGAACCTGTACAGTTGGCCTCTACACCTGGTATGACGCCTTTAAAGGTCGTTTTGGTGGGCTTGATCCTCGAGGGATCTATGCCCATTTTCCGCACTGTATCCTGGTAAAGCAGGTTCAGGCTGCTGCCGCCGTCCATAAGGACCCTTGTGAGATGAAATTCGTCAATGATTGGGTCAAGAACCAATGCTGCGAACCCGCCATGACGGATGCTAGTTGGGTGGTCCCTTCGATTAAAGGTGATCGGGCAGGAGGACCATGGGTTGAACTTTGGGGCGACTGGCTCCAGCGCGTATACGTCCCGTAATGCACGCTTCCGCTCCCTTTTAGGGATGTGGGTTGCGTATATCATGTTCACCGTACGCATTTGTGGGGGGAAACCCTTCTGTCCGTTGTTGTTCGGCGGCCTGGGCTCCTCCTCGTCGTTGTTATGCAACCCCTTGTCTCTGTTTTCGGCATTTAACTTGCCTGCCTGCTTGGACACCCAACAATCCATGTTGGTGTGATTGGCTGGCCTTTCGGGGGTGCCATGTATCTGGCACAAGCGGTCGAGTATTCGGCCCAAACTGGACAGGCCCTGAGTGTTTCTTTTGAATGGCTTTTTCCGCTGACCGGATTTGTAGCCTCAAAATCCGGCATTTACTGCCATATCCTCGTTGTTGTCGCTGTTAACGCGACGCTTTTGCTTGTTCCGGTGCGACCTGCCGCTTTTGTCCTTGGTATCCGAATTACCAAGGTTCTTGGTTAAGTTGTTGCTACGAGCTAGCCAACTGTCTTCTCCCGCGCAAAAGCGGGTCATGAGTGTCGTAAGGGCTGCCATACACTTCGCTTTTCCTGTCCTAGGTGCCGGGCGAGCCACTCATCACGGATATTATGCTTGAAGGCCGCTAGGGCCTCTGCGTCCGGACAGTCGACTATTTGGTTTTTCTTTGTTAGGAACCGCGTCCAGAATTGCCTGGCCGATTCCTCTGGCTGTTGAATTATGTGGCTTAGGTCATCGGCGTCCGGTGGTCGCATGTAAGTGCCCTGGAAGTTGTCAAGGAATGCGGCTTCAAGGTCCTCCCAAGAACCGATTGAGTCTGCTGGCAAGCAGTTAAGCCAATGCCGTGCTGGTCCCTTAAGTTTGAGTGGGAGGTATTTGATGGCGTGTAGATCATCACCGCGGGCCATGTGGATATGAAAGAGATAATCCTCGATCCATACCGCAGGATCTATTGTGCCATCGTATGATTCAATGTTTACGGGTTTGAAGCCCTCAAGGATTTTATGAACCATTACTTCATCTGTGAAGCATAGTGGGTGTGCGGCGCCTCTGTACTGGGCTATATCACGACGCAGCTCAAAGGAGCTTTGTCTATTGTGTTCGGCCCGGCCGGATTTATTGTATCCGGAGTGACGATCACCGTCACGTACCGTGGGGCGCCCGCGCGATCCGTAGATCGATCTTGTTTGCCTTGCCTTGTCCTCCAGTATATCTTGCAGGTCTGGCGCGTTTTCTCGTGCCTTAGCATGTTTTGAGCGGCGTCGGGGCATGGCTTGAGTGGAGGGCCTAGAGGCCTCTCTGTCACGGCCACGAGGTGGCCGGTCAGCCATGTCATGCGCTGGTGATGTAGGTGCTTCCTCCTCTAATCGGGGTAGCAGCCTGCGTTTTGGGTAACGCTTGGAGGGGCATTCAAGTTCATACTCTTCGGCCGCAAGGACTTTAGTCCATCTATCAGCTAGCAAATCTTGATCAGCTCTAAGCTGTTGCTGCTTTTTCTTGAGGCTGCTTGCCATGGCTAAAAGCCTACGTTTAAAACACCCTTGTTCGGCGGGATCAAATGGCACGACGAATTCGTCGTCGTCGAGGCTTGCCTCGTCTTCGGAGGGAGGCATATAATTGTCATCCTCAACCTCTCGATCTGCCGCTCTATCATGAGGGCTGGCTTCTCCATCCTCCTGTGCCGAATCTTGCTGAAGGGGGTGTTCTTCGGCGCTCTCCGGAGTAGTATTATCTCCCGTGCCGGAATCACCGTTTTTGCTTTGGCGGGATTTAGAGCGGCGCCGCTGACGCCGGCGCTTGGGATGTTTCTTAGAGGTGTCATCCCCCGTTGTTCCATCACCTTCTCCATCTTTTGGAGTGTCCACCATATATATGTCATATGACGAGGTGGCCTTCCAGCGCCCTACAGGTGCTGGTTCTTGTTCGTCTCCTGCATCGTCGTCCATACTGTCGATGTCTTCGGAGTCGAAGTCGAGCATGTCGGTTAAATCGTCGACAGCGGCTACGAAGTGGGTGGTGGGTGGGCTTTGAATTTCTTCATCGTCCGTATCCCAACCTTGCTGACCGTAGTCCGGCCAGGGCTCTCTTGATAAAGAGAGAGACTTTAGCGAATTCAGGATGTCGCCGAAGGGCGAGTGCTGAAAGATGTCTGCGGCGGTGAACTCCATTATCGGCGCCCAATCGGATTCGATCGGCAGGGGCACGGGGGGCACGGAGTCCGGAGAGGTATCCGGCTCCTCGGAGTCACGGGCCATGCAGAGTGCGGGGCTGGTGTTTGGCTCGATCGCCTTTGAGATCTCAGCCCTGAGGTGGCGTCCAACCGCTCATCCTCGATCGGCGCAGCAGGCTCCGAATTAAGGGTCGGAACCGTTGCGCGTGCGGCCTCCAGGACACTGTTCGGCGGCAGAGCTAGATCATGCCCATCGAGACAGTGCGGCGCGCTTGGTTGTGGCTCGAATTCGTCGAAGATCAAGTCCCCGCAGATGTCATCCATGTAGTTCAAATTCCAAACCTGACCTGATGGCCAGGGGCGTAGCTTTCGATCTGCTCCAGGCGGCCAAGCGAATTGGCCCGCAGTGCGAAGCCGCCGAAGACGAAGATCTGTCCGTGGAGAAAATTCTCACCCTGGACCGCATCGTCGTTGATGATCCAAGGAGCCATCGGGCCTAAAAGTGACGACACAGAGGAACTCTCAATGAAAGCACCAATGTCGGTGTCAAAACCGACGGATCTCGGGTAGGGGGTCCCGAACTGTGCGTCTAGGCGGATAGTAACAGGAGACGAGGGGCACAATGTTTTACCCAGGTTCTGGCCCTCTTAATGGAGGTAAAACCCTACGTCCTACTTGATTAATATTGATGGTATGGGTAGTACAAGAGTGGATCTACCACGAGATCAAGGAGGCTAAACCCTAGAAGCTAGCCTATGGTATGATTGTTGTATGTTGGAGTTGTTGTCCTACGGACTAAAACCCTCCGGTTTATATAGACACCGGAGAGGGTTAGGGTTACACAAAGTCGGTTACAATGGTAGGAGATCTGAATATCCGCATCGCCAAGCTTGCCTTCCACGCCAAGGAAAGTCCCATCCGGACACGGGACGAAGTCTTCAATCTTGTATCTTCATAGTCCAGGAGTCCGGCTGAAGGTATAGTCCGGCCATCCGGAAACCCCCTAATCCAGGACTCCCTCACCTACAGTCATATGTCCACAATTTTACACTTTGTTATGTAAAACATGCAAAATAAATTGCACAATCCCCACCATAACTTTTATTAGTTGACATTCAATCCCCACCAGCATACTCTAGCGCCTCTTGCCTTATTTTTTTCTCCTTGTTAAAATGACCCATCATTCTCATCTTTTAGAAAAATATTAAATAATATTAGGTTGTTAGTGGACGTTTATTTAACATAAGTTGATGTTTAAAATAAGTGAAGCCTAGATTGCCACAAGGTGAAGAATGGAAGATCTTATGTTAACATTGTCTTATGTCTTATTTATATGTCTTGAGAGGACCCAATGGATATCCAGTGGGTATAGATATCCATCGGGTTTGGATATGGACACAATTTTTTGCCCGTGGATTTTTTCATGGGCGGGCAAAGACTGTCTTCATGGATATGGATATGGATTTGATATTGTTCATCCCGATCCAAACCCGACCCATTGCCATCCTTAGATCGCTGGAGCTTGCACACTTTGTTAGCTCCCTTTGGATCGACAAAATCTTCCGGTTGCATCATATACAACTCTTCTTCCAGAAATCCATTCAGGAATGCAGTTTTGACATCCATCTGCCAAATTTCATAATCATAAAATGCGGCAATTGCTAACATGATTCGGACAGACTTAAGCATCGCTATGGGTGAGAAGGTCTCATCGTAGTCAATCCCTTGAACTTGTCGAAAACCTTTCGCAACAAGTCGAGCTTTGTAGACAGTAACATTACCGTCAGCGTCAGTCTTCTTCTTGAAGATCCATTTATTCTCAATTGCTTGCCGATCATTGGGCAAGTTGACCAAAGTCCACACTTTGTTCTCATACATGGGTCCCATCTCAGATTTCATGGCTTCAAGCCACTTTGCCTAATCTGGGATCACCATCACTTCTTCATAGTTCGTAGGTTCATCATGATCTAGTAGCATGACTTCCAGAACATGATTACCGTACCACTTTGGTGCGGATCTTACTCTGGTTGATCTACGAGGTTCAGTAACAACTTGATCTGAAGTTCCATGATCATCATCATTCACTTCCTCACTAATTGGTGTAGGTGTCACAGAAACCGGTTTCTGTGATGAACTACTTTCCAATAAGGGAGCAAGTACAGTTACCTCATCAAGTTCTACTTTCCTCCCACTTACTTCTTTCGAGAGAAACTTATTCTCTAGAAAGGATCCATTTTTAGCAACGAATGTCTTGCCTTCGGATCTGTGATAGAAGGTGTACCCAACAGTCTCCTTTGGGTATCCTATGAAGACACATTTTCCGATTTGGGTTCGAGCTTATCAGGTTGAAGCTTTTTCACATAAGCATCGCAGCCCCAAACTTTCAAAAACGACAACTTTGGTTTCTTGCCAAACCACAGTTCATAAGGCGTCGTCTCAACGGATTTCGATGGTGTCCTATTTAACGTGAATGAGGCCGTCTCTAAAGCATAACCCCAAAATGATAGCGGTAAATCTGTAAGAGACATCATAGATCGCACCATATCTAGTAAAGTACGATTACAACGTTCATACACACCATTACGCTGTGGTGTTCCGGGTGGTGTGAGTTGCGAAACTATTCCGCATTGTTTCAAATGTAGACCAAACTCGTAACTCATATATTCTCCTCCACGATCAGATCGTAGAAACTTTATTTTCTTGTTACGATGATTTTCAACTTCACTCTGAAATTCTTTGAACTTTTCAAATGTTTCAGACTTATGCTTCATTAAGTAGATATACCCATATCTGCTTAAATCATCTGTGAAGGTGAGAAAATAACGATATCCGCCACGAGCCTCAACATTCATCGGACCACATACATCTGTATGTATGATTTCCAACAAATCTGTTGCTCTCTCCATAGTACCGGAGAATGGTGTTTTAGTCATCTTGCCCATGAGACACGATTCGCAAGTACCAAGTGATTCATAATCAACTGGTTCCAAAAGTCCATCAGTATGGAGTTTCTTCATGCGCTTTATACCGATATGACCTAAACGGCAGTGCCACAAATAAGTTGCAATATCATTATCAACTCTGCATCTTTTGGCTTCAACATTATGAATATGTGTATCACTACTATCGAGATTCATCAAAAATAGACCATTCTTCAAGGGTGCATCACCATAAAAGATATTACTCATATAAATAGAACAACCATTATTCTCTGATTTAAATGAATAACCATCTCGCATCAAACAAGATCCAGATATAATGTTCATGCTCAACGCTGGCACGAAATAACAATTATTTAGGTCTAAAACTAATCCCGAAGGTAGATGTAGAGGTAGCATGCCGACCGCGATCACATCGACTTTGGAACCATTTCCCATGCGCATCGTCACCTCGTCCTTGGCCAGTGTTCGCTTAATCTGTAGTCCCTGTTTCGAGTTGCAAATATTAGCAACAGAACCAGTATCAAATACCCAGGTGCTACTGCGAGCTCTAGTAAGGTACACATCAATAACATGTATATCACATATACCTTTGTTCACCTTGCCATCCTTCTTATCCGCCAAATAGTTGGGGTAGATCCGCTTCCAGTGACCAGTCTGCTTGCAGTAGAAGCACTCAGTTTCAGGGTTAGGTCCAGAACTGGGTTTCTTCTCTTGAGTAGCAACTTGCTTGTTGTTCTTCTTGAAGTTCCCCTTCTTCTTCCCTTTGCCTTTTTTCTTGAAACTAGTGCTCTTGTTGACCATCAACACTTGATGCTCCTTCTTGATTTCTACCTCCGCAACTTTTAGCATTGCGAAGAGCTCGGGAATCGTCTTATCCATCCCTAGCATGTTATAGTTCATCATGAAGCTCTTGTAGCTTGGTGGCAGTGATTGGAGAATTCTGTCAATGATGCTATCATCCGGAAGATTAACTCCCAGTTGAATCAAGTGATTATTATACCCAGACATCTTGAGTATATGCTCACTAACAGAACTATTCTCCTCCATCTTGCAGCTATAGAACTTATTGGAGACTTCATATCTCTCAATCCCGGCATTTGCTTGAAATATTAACTTCAACTCCTGGAACATCTCATATGATCCATGACGTTCAAAATGTCATTGAAGTCCCGGTTCTAAGCCGTAAAGCATGGCACGCTGAACTATTGAGTAGTCATCAGCTTTTCTCTGCCAGACGTTCATAACATCTGGTGTTGCTCCTGCAGCAGGCCTGGCACCCAGCGGTGCTTCTAGGATGTAATTCTTCTGTGCAGCAATGAGGATAATCCTCAAGTTACGGACCCAGTCCGTGAATTGCTACCATCATCTTTCAACTTTGCTTTCTCAAGGAACGCATTAAAATTCAATGGAACAACTGCACGGGCCATCTATGTACAATCAAACATAGACAAGCAAGATACTATCAGGTACTAAGTTCACGATAAATTTAAGTTCAATTAATCATATTACTTAAGAACTCCCACTTAGAAAGACATCCCTCTAATCCTCTAAGTGATCACGTGATCCAAATCAACTAAACCATAACCGATCATCACGTGAAATGTAGTAGCTTTCAATGGTGAACATCACTATGTTGATCATATCTACTATATGATTCACGCTCGACCTTTCGGTCTCAGTGTTCTGAGGCCATATCTGCATATGCTAGGCTCGTCAAGTTTAACCTTAGTATTCTGCATGTGCAAAACTGGCTTGCACCCATTGTAGATGGACGTAGAGCTTATCACACCCGATCATCACGTGGTGTCTGGGCACGACAAACTTTGGCAACGGTGCATACTCAGGGAGAACACTTTTATCTTGAAACTTAGTGAGAGATCATCTTATAATGCTACCGTCAATCAAAGCAAGATAAGATGCATAAAAGATAAACATCACATGCAATCAATATAAGTGATATGATATGGCCATCATCATCTTGTGCTTGTGATCTCCATCTCCGAAGCACCGTTATGATCACCATCATCACCGGTGCGACACCTTGATCTCCATCATAGCATCGTTGTCGTCTCGCCAATCCTATGCTTCTACGACTATCGCTACCGCTTAGTGATAAAGTAAAGCATTACAGGGCGATTGCATTGCATACAATAAAGCGACAACCATATGGCTCCAGCCAGTTGCCGATAACTCGGTTACAAAACATGATCATCTCATACAATAAAATTTAGCATCATGTCTTGACCCTATCACATCACAACATGCCTTGCAAAAACAAGTTAGACGTCTTCTACTTTGTTGTTGCAAGTTTTACGTGGCTGCTATGGGCTTAGCAAGAACCGTTCTTACCTACGCATCAAAACCACAATGATAGTTTGTCAAGTTGGTGCTATTTTAACCTTCACAAGGACCTGGCGTAGCCAAACTCGGTTCAACTAAAGTTGGAGAAACTGACACCCGCCAGCCACCTGTGTGCAAAGCATGTCGGTAGAACCAGTCTCGCGTAAGCGTACACATAATGTTGGTCCGGGCCGCTTCATCCAACAATACCGCCGAACCAAAGTATGACATGCTGGTAAGCAGTATGACTTATATCGCCCACAACTCACTTGTGTTCTACTCGTGCAAATAACATCAACGCATAAAACCTGGCTCGGATGCCACTGTTGGGGAACGTAGTAATTTCAAAAAAATTCCTACGCACACGCAAGATCATGGTGATGCATAGCAACGAGAGGGGAGAGTGTTGTCCACGTACCCTCGTAGACCGAAAGCGGAAGTGTTAGCACAACGCGGTTGATGTAGTGGTACGTCTTCACGATCCGACTGATCAAGTACCGACCTTACGGCACCTCCGAGTTCAGCACACGTTCAGCCCGATGACGTCCCTCGAACTCCGATCCAGCCGAGTGTTGAGGGAGAGTTTCGTTAGCACGACGACGTGCTGACGATGTTGATGTTCTACCGACGCAGGGCTTTTCCTAAGCACCGCTACAGTATTATCGAGGTGGACTATGGTGGAGGGGGCACCACACACGGCTAAAAGATCAAACGATCAATTACTGTCTCTAGGGTGCCCCCCTGCCCCCGTATATAAAGGAGCAAGGGGGTGCGGCCAGCCATAGGAGGAGGCGCGCCGGAGGAGTCCTACTCCCATCGGGAGTAGGACTCCCCTCCTTTTTCCTAGTTGGATTAGGACTTTGGGGGAAAGAGGAGAGAGGGGAAAGGAAAAGGGGGGTGCCGCCCCCCCCCCCTCCTTGTCCAATTCGGACTTGGGGGGAGGGGCGCGCGGCTGCCCTTGGCCCGCCTCTCCTCTTCCTCCACTTGGGCCCATAAGGCCCAATAGCCTCCGGGGGGTTCCGGTAACCCCTTCGGTACTCCGATAAAGTCACTATTTCACCCGGAACACTTCCGATATCCAAACATAGGCTTCCAATATGAATCTTCATGTCTCGACCATTTCGAGACTCCTCGTCATGTCCGTGATCACATCCGGGACTCCGAACAACCTTTGGTACATCAAAACATATAAACTCATAATATAACTGTCATCGTAACGTTAAGCGTGCGGACCCTACGGGTTCGAGAACTATGTAGACACGACCGAGACACGTCTCCGGTCAATAACCAATAGCGGAACCCGGATGCTCATATTGGCTCCCACATATTCTACGAAGATCTTTATCGGTCAAACCGCATAACAACATATGTTGTTCCCTTTGTCATCGGTATGTTACTTGCCTGAGATTCGATCGTCGGTATCTCAATACCTAGTTCAATCTCGTTACCGGCAAGTCTCTTTACTCGTTCTGTAATACATCATCCCGCAACTATCTCATTAGTTGCAATGCTTGCAAGGCTTAAGTGATGTGCAATACCGAGAGGGCCTAGAGATACCTCTCCGACAATCGGAGTGACAAATCCTAATCTCAAAATACGCCGACCCAACAAGTACCTTCGGAGACACCTGTAGAGCACCTTTATAAACACCCAGTTACATTGTGATGTTTGGTATCACACAAAGTGTTCCTCCGATAAACGGGAGTTGCAGAATCTCATAGTCATAGGAACATGTATAAGTCATGAAGAAAGCAATAGCAACATACTAAAAGATCGTATGCTAAGCTGACGGAATGGGTCATGTCAATCACATCATTCTCCAAATGATGTGATCCCGTTAATCAAATGACAACCCATGTCAATGGCTAGGAAACTTAACCATCTTTGATCAACGAGCTAGTCAAGTAGAGGCATACTAGTGACACTTTGTTTATCTATGTATTCACACATGTATTATGTTTCCGGTTAATACAATTCTAGCATGAATAATAAACATTTATCATGATATAAGGAAATAAATAATAACTTTATTATTGCCTCTAGGGCATATTTTCTTCATGTGGTGCATGTCGAAAGTAGTACAATCTAAACTTGATCAAGTTAGGATTAGTATTACTTTCGACATGCACCACATGTTGCCTCAGTTCAATCTAAGTCATGTTTAGGCATAGCAGTAGCAGTAGCATGGAGATAAGAGAGGACACATATCTCAATTATCTCCGAATGCAGTATTACTTTCAACAAACTCGCTACTCGCTCTAACTTTGTTTGGTCTTTTGAATTCGGAGACTAATATGATGAATTGTATTCGGAGACTAATCTTCTATTGTATTTGATGAATCTGCTGTTTATATGTTTTGCTGTCTATATTCTGTGCAGTAATATATTTTGTAACATGTGCAAATATCAGAAAAGAAAAAAATCCTAATATTCATACTAGTGGCGCACTGCTATAAAAAATACTAGTGGCGCACTATCCGTTAGTGCGCCATTAGTAACCCAGAGCACAAGGTAAATATGGGCCCCTGGGAGGCATACTAATGGCGCACCGTGTGACTTACTAATGGCGCACTGCCTGGTGCGCCACTATAGTCTGGTATACTAATGGCGCACCAGGGGTGCGCCATTAGTATATGTTACTAGTGGCGTGATGATAGTGGCGCACCTGTAGTGCGCCATTAATGGCCAAAACAGGTGCGCCACTAATAAGCCTTTTCCTAGTAGTGCTCGCAGCGTCTGGTGCTCGGCCGGGTCGAACTCCCACAAATTGAATGCACGTCTTTGACACGGGAGGATTCGACGGAAGAGCAGGACTTGAACCACGTTAACGAGCTTGATTTTCTTGCTCATCATGTTTTTGACGCATGTCTGGAGTCCGGTCAGCTCTACTGAGGAACCCCAGGATAGGCCCTTCTCTTTCGAGGAGGTGAGCCGCATGGGGATTCCGGATCAAAATTCGGGGGCCGTCGCCCAGTTGGTGTCGCGCGGCTCGGTGATGTAGAACCACCCTGATTGCCACCCCTTTACGGTCTCCACATAGGAGCCTTCGAGCCAGGTGACGTTGGGCATCTTGCCCACCATGGCGACTCTGCACTCCGCTTGCTGGTCCTTCGGTTTAACGTTGAAGGTCTTCAGCCACATGCCGAAGTGGGGCTTGATGCGGAGGAAGGCCTCGTACACAACGATAAACGCCGAGATGTTGAGGATGAAATTGGGGGCCAGATCATGAAAGTCCAGCCCGTAGTAGAACATAAGCCCGCGGACAAACCGGTGGAGGGGAAATCCCAGTCCACGGACGAAGTGGGTAAGAAATACCACCCTCTCATGGGGTTCTGGAGTAGGGACGATCTGCCCCGCATCTAGTAGCCGGTGCGCGATATCCGCGGCCAGGTATCCGGCTCCCCGTAGCTTTGTGATGTCCTCCTCCATAACGGAGGAGACCATCCACTTGCCTCCCGCTCCGGACATGCTTGGTGTGGTTTGAGGAGAAAAACGCGAACTTGGGTGCTGGAGCTCGAGTGTGCAAGAATGGATGAGCAAGGAGGAAGAAGGCATGGGTGAAAAAGATGAATCCTTGTCCCTTTATAAGGGCGGAAGAAACTATGCGCCTCCCCACCTACCTGGTAAACTCGCTTATTCCCCAAGCGCCGTAATTGATGGCGCGGTTGGGTTACCCACACCCGTATTGATGAGAATCCCGTGATAAGGGGACACGATCTCTGCTTCGATAAGACGTGCCAAGAAAACCGCCTCGCAATATGTGCAGTGGCTGGTGGTGAAAAATGGTTCGAATAATGACCGGGCCGTGGTGTGATATCATGCTGCAGAATGTGTCAGCAGACTAGATTTGTGGAAATATTATACTCTCTACGGTGGTATGTGGAATTTGTTTTGCAGAGCCAGACACTATCCTTGTGTTCAAAATCTTCTGTGGAGTATTCGGAGGAAGAACCCGCCTTGCAATGCCGAACACAATCTGTGCGCCGGACTCATTGTCATTGAAGCCTGGTTCAGGGGCTACTAAGGGAGTCCTGGATTAGGGGGTCCTCGGACAGCCGTACTATATCCTTTGGCCGGACTGTTGGACTATGAAGATACAAGATTGAAGACTTCGTCCCGTGTCCGGGTGGGACTCTCCTTGGCGTGGAAGGCAAGCTTGGCAATACGGATATGTAGATCTCCTCCCTTGTAACTGACTATGTGTAACCCTAGCCCCCTCCGGTGTCTATATAAACCGGAGGGTTTAGTCCGTTGGACAACAACAATCATACCACAGGCTAGCTTCTAGGGTTTAGCCTCTACGATCTCGTGGTAGATCAACTCTTGTAATACTCATATCATCAAGATCAATCAAGTAGGAAGTAGGGTATTACCTCCATCGAGAGGGCCCGAACCTAGGTAAACATCGTGTCCCCCGCCTCCTGTTACCATCCACCTTAGACGCACAGTTCGGGACCCCCTACCCGAGATCCGCCGGTTTTGACACCGACAAGGGGGAGGGCGAGGAGGGTGTGTGCATGCACGAGTGAAAGTTAGTGCTAGCTACAAAGGTTAGAGGATTGTGTGGGTGTAAGAAACTAACAAAGATGATAATTTGATATGAAAGTGGATTCATATATTTGAATAGGAGATCATAGTGTTATAAACATATGCATGCATGAACATAGCGGTGATACGCGTGCTGTGGATTTGCACATGTTATACCATAACGTGATAATGCATGGCGTTTGCAACTCACAGCTAAATTTTGAACAATCTAAACCATACTATACATCAAACAATCTCACATTTTATTTGAATTTGTGATAATGTGTGGAGGTTGCATGCATTATACACGTAGAGAAATATTTTAATTGAACATAACATGAATTCAAAGTTTTGAATGGCATATGTAGTGCGAATTGATTTGGTACAGTACACGGGACTAGACTCTCTTGTGTGGTGCGAATTGATTTCTTTTTGGTTTTTCCTCGACGGAAGTGCGAATTGATATGGTACAATACACGTTAGGCTTGTCCCGAAATTCCAACCCGCTCCTTGTTACACAGAAATATTTAAGATACTTCTTTGTCTCGTTGTGCTCCGAAAACTCCCTCCATCTCAACCCGTGCCTTGCTATCCCAAAATTACAACGCGAGCGAAAACTCCCACCTCCTGTGAAATCCCGACACGTGAAATGCCCGTGATACCCCTGAACTGAAAGAACCGCCTAGCACAAATCGGTGGGGTTACTTCCATAACTTACCCCACATTTTGGACAAGCGCGTCCCTAAGACATGGTTCCCCACTCCCATCCTATCAGCCCACCCATTCGTACACCGAGGCTGCGAAAACCCGCGAAGCCCCACACCCTCCTTCGTCCGCCACCCAGCCGGAGCCTCTTCCCCGACGACGTCATCCACAACAACACCTCGACGTCCCTCATCCATCATATTGGATGAGGATCCATCATCGATCTTGTCGTCCCACCGGTTCAGCCACCCCGTCCTCCACCTCCAAGGAGCTGCCCCGACGTTCCCCTCGTCTTTCGCACCACCTCCATTCCCACACCGCCGTATTCACCTGCACCACCAGAAGAGTAGCAGCATCACCGTTTCCTCGGATGAAGCTGAGGCCTAATCGGCGCCACCAAAGAGGTTGTACACTAATCGCTGCATTTTCTTCTTGATTCGATCTCACGGTGCTGCCGGCGCTCGGCCCCGAGCCGACATGGCGCGGCTCCATCCACGGCGGAGTCACCGGCCACTTCCTCCACGGTGTCGCTCCCTCGGCGGCTACGTCCACATCAGTAGGAGTTGCTGCTACTTTAGCTCTCGCTCGCGCTACTGCTCTGCTCTTGCTCTCGGTCCCCTGCATGGTCTGCTCTTGCTATTGCTCTTGCTCTTGCTCTTTGCTCGCGCTGGTGCTCTCGCTCTTGCTCTTGCTTGCGATGCTGCTCCAATTTGGCTACACTTCAGTCAACTGAATCGACTTTTGGGTCAGTCAATTTTCAGGGGGTGGGGGCTCGCCGGAGTTAAGGAAGAACCAGCCGCAGCAGGGAGGGGGCTCGCCGGAGAGGTACCCTACTATCTATCTTAGGGTTCAGGGTGGGGGCGGTGGTCCCTGGCGGTGGTGGGGTGGTGGCGTGGGGATTGCCGGAGAAAAAGCTCGGCACGGGGGGGCCTAGAGGGATGGCCGGGGCGGCGGCGGACCGGCGGTGGGGAGTGATTTCAAGGCAGGCGGGCCGGTTCACCGCCTGCCGCGGGTGGCGAGGGGCGGTGGTTTGGCCGGTGGTGTCAGCCGACTGATGCTGCTACACGACCAGCTGCCCCGGCTCTCGCACGCGCTGCTGCTACTGCTTTTCTGCTACTAGTGCATTCAGTTTCGACAGTAAAATTCAGCTTCGGCATCAAAATTCAGTTTCGACAGTTAAGTTCAGTTTCGACAGTTAAATTCAGTTTCGGCAGTTAAGTTCATAGATGAGCGGCTGATGTATTTTACATCTAGCACTTTATGGTTATGTATTTTATGTCATCTATTGGACATGCTATTACAATTTCACTCAGGTTAACGTTGTCTCTCTTGTCCTTCTTCAGCCACGGCTTCGTACAACTCACCGGAGCTGCTCCAATGACGAAACCCTCCATCACAGCGGAGCAGTACCCTCCTTCGATAGCCAAGTCAGCTAGATCATCCTCACCGACCAACCCAATCACCATGAGATTGACATGGCTTCGCCAAAGAGGTTGTACACTTATTGCATCTCCTTTTTACTCTACATGTTATATATATTGTAACGTGACATACGATTAGTTTCTCCTACTATATGACAAGCAGTGAGGTACCAGGCAACTTAGCTATCCGTGATGGACTCTCTTGAACGCCATCATTATTTATCTCTGCGTGTTTGAGATGTGGCTTTGTCAATGGGCATGGGAGTTGAGCTAGTAGGGCAGTGGCCTGGGTCCAAAGTAGTAGAAGTAGCACAAAAACATTTTTTGAGTGTAGGCTTTTCCTTGCACAATCCTGCCTACTAGAATCGCCGGTGCTTGAAAGGAAAAGTGAAGGAAAAACATAGGAATTGGAAAGTTCCCTATGGTACTACTATTCATGCATTTGGTTCAAAGGAATGGAGCAATGGAAAACTATAGGATTTGTTCCTGTAGTGTCTCTTTGAAAGAAAAAAACGTAGGAATTTTAATATCCACTTGTCCTCCTTTTCAAATTCTTATTCATGAAGCACAAGACTAAGAGATAGTAGCATAATAGCATTATAACCGTACATTTTCTTGTGGTTTGACTTAATCTCACCATGCTTCTTTCCATCCTGTGATCTTCCAATTCCTGTGAACCAAACACCCAGATTGGCAGAAATCATGTGTTTTTAAATTCTTTGTTTTGCACGTGCATTCCTATCCTATTACTGTGTATTTCCTATCCCTGCGTTGTTAGAATCCTCCAATTCAAACGAGTTGTTACAGAATTACTTCTCTTACAGATAGTTGTCAAAGAAAACCTTGTGTGGTTTGTCCCGCTACTACCGCGTCATCGCCCACCCCAGCTCAGCTGCTCCAACGACAGAAGGGTCCAACACAACAGGGATCGGGCCTCCAGACTGTCTTTCGCTGCCTCAGATCTTCTTCCCCGCCACGGGCAGCCATAACAACTACATTACCATCATCAACCGAGCAGATGACTTTGAGGACTAGACGGGTCCTCAAGAGAGGTCGCACTCTTTCGTGTCTGCTCATGTTATGCATCGCTTAATATTACATGCTACTTTATCGTCCCGTTCACGATTAGACTCTGAGTCAGCTCCAAACTAATGGTCAAACTTGAGTTTTTAAATGGTTGTGGGGTACATATCGGGGCCGCAATCAATAGTATCTACTATCTTGCCGGTGGAAACGACACCTATGGAATCACTGGGATCCCTTCTACGGTCGGCGGGCGCGAGGTTGTGCAAAGAGCAGGTCTGACAGGAAGCACACGGATCGTTTACCCAGGTTTGGGCCACGGAGATGCGTAATACCCTAGTCCTGCTTTGGTGGATGTATTGAGTGTTCTTGTGTTCTTGAGCTAGCTACGGGGTGCAACTTGCCCAAAAAAGCCGAATCCCTCTCCTGGTCGCCTCGGGCCTCCTTTTACAGGCAAAAGGGGTCGCCACAATGGCACACAGGAGGTGGAAAGGTCTACAGTTGATAAGCCTATCCTCTAGGACCATCGGACAAACGCATTTAATGCGCTGCCGACGTGTCCCCCTTGCTTTATCAGGGACGGCAAGGAAGCATGTCCCAGCTGTCACCGCCTCGTCTGGCCTTGACACACGTCCGAGCTGACGAGGCGTCACGGCGCCACGTTGGCTGGCTGTTGGGCTGGCGCGGTGGTGGAGCCTTCACGAAGGGTTGCATGCCACCACGTAGGTGCTTGCTAAGGCTGTGTCGAGGCCGCCCGTCGCCATGTAGGTGCCTGCCCAGCTGGTTGAGCTAGCAGCTGCTTGGGGACGGTGGTGTAGGCTTGGCTGGCGCGGGCCTGGCAGTGGCCCTGCTGATGCCTTCGACAAGGGTCTTTCCGGGGACCCGGCAAGGGTCTTGTCGTGGCGTTGCAGTCAGGTCGTCGTCTTCTGGTCCTCATCTGATCTCACATGCTTATGATCTTGACGAAGATTGATACGCCTCCAACGTATCTATAATTTTTGATTGCTCCATGCTATATTATCTACTGTTTTGGACTATATTGGGCTTTATTTTCCACTTTTATATTACTTTTGGGACTAACCTATTAACCGGAGGCCCAGCCCAGAATTGTTGGTTTTTGCCTATTTTAGTGTTTCAAAGAAACGAAATATCAAAGGGAGTCCAAACGGAATGAAACCTTCGGGAACGTGATTTTCTCATCAGATATGATCCATGAGACTTGGACCCTCCGTCAAGAAACCAAAGAGGCAGTCACGAGGGTGGAGGGCGCGCCCCCCTGCCTTGTGGGCCCCTCGACGCTCCACCGACGTACTCCTTCCTCCTATATATACCTACGTACACCCAAACGATCAGATACGGAGCCAAAACCGTAATTCCACCGCCCATGCTATATTATCTACTGTTTTGGACTATATTGGGCTTTATTTTCCACTTTTATAGTACTTTTGGGACTAACCTATTAGCCGGAGGCCCAGCCCAGAATTGCTGTTTTTTTGCCTATTTCAGTGTTTCGAGGAAACGGAATATCAAACGGAGTCCAAACGGAATGAAACCTTCGGGAACGTGATTTTCTCATCAGATATGATCTAGGAGACTTGGACCCTCCGTCAAGAAACCAGAGAGGCGGTCACGAGGGTGGAGGGGCCCCCCCCTAGGGCGCGCCCCCTGCCTTGTGGGCCCCTCGAAGCTCCACCGACGTACTCCTTCCTCCTATATATACCTACGTACCCCCAAACGATCAGATACGGAGCCAAAAACCTAATTCCACCGCCGCAACCTTCTGTACCCACGAGATCCCATCTTGGGGCCTGTTCTGGAGCTCCGCCGAAATGGGAATCGATCACGCAGGGCTTCTACATCATCACCATAGCCCCTCCGATGAAGTGTGAGTAGTTTACCTCCGACCTTCGGGTCCATAGTTAGTAGCTAGATGGCTTCTTCTCTCTTTTTGCATCTCAATACAATGTTCTCCCCCTCTCTCGTGGAGATCTATTCGATGTAATCTTATTTTTGTGGTGTGTTTGTTGAGACCGATGAATTGTGGGTTTATGATCAAGATTATCTATGAACAATATTTGAATCTTCTATGAATTCTTTTATGTATGATTGGTTATCTTTGCAAGTCTCTTCGAATTATCAGTTTGGTTTGGCATACTAAATTGGTTTTCTTACAATGGGAGAAGTGCTTAGCTTTGGGTTCAATCTTGCAGTGTCCTTTCTTAGTGATAGTAGGCGCAGCAAGGCACGTATTGTATTGTTGCCATCGAGGATAACAAGATGGGGTATTTATCATATTGCATGAATTTATTCCTCTACATCATGTCATCTTACCTAAGGCGTTACTCTGTTTTCATTAACTTAATACTCTAGATGCATGCTGGATAGCGGTCGATGAGTGGAGTAATAGTAGTAGATGCAGGCAGGAGTCGGTCTACTTGTCTCGGACGTGATGCCTATATACATGATCATACCTAGATATTCTCATAACTATGCTCAATTCTGTCAATTGCTCAACAGTAATTTGTTCACCCACCGTAGAAATACTTATGCTCTTGAGAGAAGCCACTAGTGAAACCTATGGCCCCCGGGTCTATTCAATCTTCCATCACTTTATTATCGCTTTGTTTTCTACTTTGCCTTTTATTTTACTTTGCATCTTTATACCAAAAATACCAAAAATATTATCTATCATCTCTATCAGATCTCACTCTCCTAAGTGACCGTGAAGGGATTGACAACCCCTAATCGCGTTGGTTGCGTTGAGCTATTTGTTTTGTGTAGGTACGAGGGACTCGCGCGTGGCCTCCTACTGGATTGATACCTTGGTTCTCAAAAACTGAGGGAAATACATACGCTACTTTGCTGCATCATCCTCTCCTCTTCGGGGAAATCCAACGCAGTGCTCAAGAGGTAGCAAGAAGAATTTCTGGCGCCGTTGCCGGGGAGTCTATGCAGAAGTCAACATACCAAGTACCCATCACAATCCTTATCTCCCGCACTACATTATTTTCCATTTGCCTCTCATTTTCCTCTCCCCCACTTCGCCCTTGCCGTTTTATTCGCCCTCTCTTTTCCGTTTGCCTTTTTCTCGCTTGCTGTTTGTTTGCTCGTGTGTTGGATTGCTTGTTTGTCACGATGGCTCAAGATAGTACCAAATTGTGTGACTATACCAATACCAACAATAATGATTTCCTTGGCACTCCGGTTGCTCCGCTTGCCAATACTGAATCTTGTGAAATCAATACTGCTTTGTTGAATCTTGTTATGAAAGATCAATTCGCCGACCTTCCTAGTGAAGATGCCGCTACTCATCTAAATAGCTTCATTGATTTATGTGATATGCAAAAGAAGAAATATGTTGATAATGATATTGTTAAATTGAAGCTATTTCCTTTTTCGCTTAGAGATCGTGCAAAAGCTTGGTTTTCGCCTTTGCCTAAAAATAGTATTGATTCTTGGAACAAGTGCAAAGATGCTTTTATCTCTAAGTATTTTCCTCCCACTAAGATCATCTCTCTTAGAAACGATATTATGAATTTTAAGCAACTTGATCATGAACATGTTGCACAAGCTTGGGAGAGAATGAAATTAATGATACGTAATTTCCCTACTCATGGTTTGGATTTGTGGATGATTATACAAAAAAATTATGCCGGATTGAATTTTGCTTCTAGAAATCTTTTAGATTCAGCCGTGGGAGGCACTTTTATGGAAATCACTTTAGGAGATGCTACTAAACTCCTACATAATATTATGGTTAATTATTCTCAATGGCACACTGAAAGATCTACTAATCAAAAAGTGCATCCGATAGAAGACATCAATGTTTTGAGTGGAAAGATGGATGAACTTATGAAATTATTTGCTAATAAGAGTGTTTCTTCTGATCCTAATGATATGCCTTTGTCTACTTTGATTGAAAATAATAATGAATCTATGGATGTGAATTTTGTTGGTAGGACTAATTTCGGTAACAACGCGTATAGAGGGAATTTTAATCCTAGGCCTTATCCTAGTAATCCTTCTAATAGTTATGTAAATTCCTACAACAACTCTTATGGAAATTTTAATAAGATGACCTCTGAATTTGAGAATAGTGTTAAAGAGTTTACGAATTCACAAAAGAATTTTAATGCTTTGCTTGAAGAGAAATTACTTAAAGTTGATGAATTGGCTAGGAACGTTGATACAATTTCTCTTGATGTTGATTCTTTAAAGCACAGATCTATTCCTCCTAAGCATGATATCAATGAGTCCTTCAAAGCCATGAGAATTTCCATTGATGAGTGTAAGGAAAGAACCGCTAGGATGCGTGCTACGAAAGATGCCTTTATTAAAGCGTGTTCTTCCAATTCCTATGAAAATCAAGATGAAGATCTAAAAGTTATTGATGTGTCCCCTATTAAATCTTTGTTTTGCAATATGATTCTTGATGAAAGTGAATATGATCCACCCTTACCTAGACGACTTTCCAAAAATTCGGAGTATTTTGATCTTGATGATGAAATTGATAAAAGTGGGATTGAAAAGAATAAAACCCTAGATGTTGCTATACCCACTATATTGGATTTCAAGGAATTTAATTATGAAAGTTGCTCTTTAATTTATTGTATTTCCTTGTTGCAATCCGTGCTAAATTCTCCTCATGCTTATAGTCAAAATAAAGCGTTTACTAAACATATCGTTGACACCTTGATGCAATCTTATGAAGAAAAAAATGAGTTGGAAGTCTCTATCCCTAGAAAACTTTATGATGAGTGGGAACCAACTATTAAAATTAAGATTAAGGATCATGAATTTTATGCTTTATGTGATTTGGGTGCTAGTGTTTCCACTATTCCCAAAACTTTGTGTGATTTGCTAGATTTCCGTGATTTTGATAATTGCTCTCTAAACTTGCACCTTGTGGATTCCACTAATAAGAAGCCTATGGGAAGAATTAATTATGTTTTTATTGTTGCAAATAGGAATTATGTGCCCGTAGATTTTATCGTTCTTGATATAGATTGCAATCTTTCTTGTCCTATTATTCTTGGTAGACCTTTCCTTAGAACGATTGGTGCAATTATTGATATGAGGGAAGGGAATATTAGATTCCAATTTCCATTGAAGAAAGGGATGGAACACTTCCCTAGGAAGAAAATAAAACTACCATATGAATCTATCATGAGAGCCACTTATGGATTGCCTACCAAAGATGGCAATACCTAGATCTATCCTTGCTTTTATGCCTAGCTAGGGGCGTTAAACGGTAGCGCTTGTTGGGAGGCAACCCAATTTTATTTTAGTTATTTTTATTTTGCTTTTGTTTAGGAATAAATAATCCATCTACCTTATGTTTATATGTGGTTTTAGCTTTTAATTAGTATTTGTGCCAAGTTAAACCTATTACCTATAGGATCTTCTTGGATGATAGTTATTTGATCTTTCTGTAATTTAAAGAAACTTTCTGTTCACGAAAATAATTGTTAAAAATCACCACAACGTGATAAAATACTGATTCCAATTGCTGATGATCAATAAACAAATTGCCTAGGTCTTCCTATTTTGGCTGATTGTTTGGAGTTCCACAAGTTTGCGTTAGTTACAGATTACTACAGACTGTTCTGTTTTTGACAGATTCTGTTTTTCGTGTGTTGTTTGCTTATTTTGATGAATCTATGGCTAGTAAAATAGTTTATAATATATAGAGAAGTTGGAATACAGTAGGTTTAACACCAATATAAATAAAGAATGAGTTCATTACAGTACTTGAAGTGGTCTTTTGTTTTCTTTCGCTAACAGAGCTCACGAGATTTCTGTTGAGTTTTGTGTTGTGAAGTTTTCAAGTATTGGGTGAAATCTTTTGATGGATTATGGAACAAGGAGTGGCAAGAGCCTAAGCTTGGGGATGACCATGGCACCCCCAAGATAATCCAAGGACACCAAAAAGTCAAAGCTTGGGGATGCCCCGGAAGGCATCCCCTCTTTCGTCTACTTCCATCGGTAATTTTACTTGGAGCTATATTTTTATTCACCACATGATATGTGCATTGCTTGGAGCATCTTGTATGATTTGAGTCTTTGCTTTTTAGTTTACCACAATCATCCTTGCTGTACACACCTTTTTAGAGAGCCATACATGAATTGGAATTTGATAGAATACTCTATATGCTTCACTTATATCTTTTGAGCTTTATAGTTTTGCTCTAGAGCTTCACTTATATCTTTTAGAGCACGGTGGTGGATTTGTTTTAAAGAAACTATTGGTCTCTCATGCTTCACTTAGATTATTTTGATAGTCTTAAATATCATGGTAATTTGCTTAATAATAATAATATGCTTGGTATTCAAGATTTGTAGAACTTTCTTTTGAGTGCGTTGAATACTAATTAAAGTTTGATGATTGATAATTGTTTTGAGATATGGAGGTGATAATATCAAAGTCGTGCTAGTAGAGTAATTGTGAATTTGAGAAGTGCTTGTGTTGAAGTTGGCAAGTCCCGTAGCATGCACGTATGGTAAACGTTATGTAACAAATTTGAAACATGAGGTGTTATTTGATTGTCCTCCTTATGAGTGGCGGTCGGGGACGAGCGATGGTCTTTTCCTACCAATCTATCCCCCTAGGAGCATGCGCGTAATGCTTTGGTTTTTGATGACTTGTAGATTTTTGCGATAAGTATATGAGTTCTTTATGACTAATGTTGAGTCCTTGGATTATACGCACTCTCACCCTTCCATCATTGCTAGCCTCTTCGGTACTGTGCATTGCCCTTTCTCACATTGAGAGTTGGTGCAAACTTCGCCGGTGCATCCAAACCCCGTGATATGATACGCTCTTTCACACATAAACCTCCTTATATCTTCCTCAAAACAGCCACCATACCTACCTATTATGGCATTTCCATAGCCATTCCGAGATATATTGACATGCAACTTTTCACCATACCGTTCTTCATGACACATTCATCATTGTCATATTGCTTAGCAAGATCATGTAGTTGACATAGTATTTGTGGCAAAGCCACCATTCGTAATTCTTTCATACATGCCACTCTTGATTCATTGCATATCCCGGTACACCGGCGGAGGCATTCATATAGAGTCATACTTTGTTCTAGTATTGAGTTGTAATCATTGAGTTGTAAATAAATAGAAGTGTGATGATCATCATTATCTAGAGCATTGTCCCAAGTGAGAAAAAAAAGAGAAAGGCCAAAAAAAGAGAAAAGAAAAAAAAAGAAAAAATGAGAGAAAAAGAGAGAAGGGACAATGTTACTATCCTTTGCCACACTTGTTCTTCCAAGTAGCACCATAATCATCAGGATAGAGATTCTTTTGTTTTGTCACTTTCCTATACTAGTGGGAATTTTTCATTATAGAACTTGGCTTGTATATTCCAATCATGGGCTTCCTCAAATGCCCTAGGTCTTCGTGAGCAAGCAAATTGGATGCACACCCACTTAGTTTCTTTTGTTGAGCTTTCATACATTTATAGCTCTAGTGCATCCGTTGCATGGCAATCCCGACTCCTTGCATTAACATCAAACGATGGACATCTCCATAGCCCATTGATTAGCCTCGTTGATGTGAGATCATCTCCTTTTTTGTCTTCTCCACATAACCCCCATCATCATATTCTATTCCACCCATAGTGCTATATCCATGGCTCACGCTCATGTATTGCGTGAAGGTTTATGAGTTTGAGATTATTGAAGTATGAAACAATTGCTTGGCTTGTCATCGGGGTTGTGCATGATGAGAGCATTCTTGTGTGACGAAAATGAAGCATGACTAAACTATATGATTTTGTAGGGATAAACTTTCTTTGGCCATGTTACTTTGAGTAGACATAATTGCTTTGTTAGTATGCTTAAAGTATTATTATTTTTATGTCAATATGAACTTTTGTCTTGAATCTTTCGGATCTGAACATTCATACCACAATTGAGAAGATTTACATTGAAGTTATGCCAAATAGCACTTCGCATCAAAAATTCACTTTTTATCATTTACCTACTCGAGGATGAGCAGGAATTAAGCTTGGGGATGCCTGATACGTCTCCAACGTATCTATAATTTTTTATTGCTCCACGCTATATTATCTACTGTTTTGGACTATATTGGGCTTTATTTTCCACTTTTATATTACTTTTGGGACTAACCTATCAATCGGAGGCCTAGCCCAGAATTGCTGTTTTTTTGCCTATTTCAGTGTTTCAAAGAAACGGAATATCAAACGGAGTCCAAACGGAATGAAACCTTCAGGAACGTGATTTTCTCATCAGATATGATCCAGGGCTTGGACCCTCCATCAAGAAACCAGAGAGGCGGTCACGAGGGTGGAGGGCGCCCCCCTAGGGCGCGCCCCTGCCTCGTGGGCCCCTCGAAACTCCACCGACGTACTCCTTCCTCCTATATATACCTACGTACCTCGAAACGATCAGATACGGAGCCAAAAACCTAATTCCATTGCCGCACCCTTCTGTACCGACGAGATCCCATCTTGGGGGCTATTCCGGAGCTCCGTCGGAAGGGGAATCGATCACGGAGGGCTTCTACATCATCACCATAGCCCCTCCGATGAAGTGTGAGTAGTTTACCTCAGACCTTCGGGTCCATAGTTAGTAGCTAGATGGCTTCTTCTCTCTTTTTGGATCTCAATACAAAGTTCTCCCCCTCTCTCATGGAGATCTATTCGATGTAATCTTCTTTTTGCGGTGTGCTTGTTGAGACCGATGAATTGTGGGTTTATGATCAAGATTATCAATGAACAACATTTGAATCTTCTCTGAATTCTTTTATGTATGATTGGTTATCTTTGCAAGTATCTTCGAATTATCAGTTTGGTTTGGCCTACTAGATTGGTTTTTCTTGCAATGGGAGAAGTGCTTAGCTTTGGGTCCAATCTTGTGGTGTCCTTTCCCAGTGGTAGTAGGGGCAGCAAGGCACGTATTGTATTGTTGCCATCAAGGATAACAAGATGGGGTATTTATCATATTGCATGAATTTATTCCTCTACATCATGTCATCTTGCTTAAGGCGTTACTCTATTTTCACTAACTTAATACTCTAGATGCATGTTGGATAGCGGTCGATGAGTGGAGTAATAGTAGTAGATGCAAGCAGGAGTCGGTCTACTTGTCTCAGACGTGATGCCTATATACATGATCATACCTAGATATTCTCATAACTATGCTCAATTCTGTCAATTGCTCAATAGTAATTTGTTCACCCACCGTAGAAATACTTATGCTCTTGAGAGAAGCCACTAGTGAAACCTATGGCCCCGGGTCTATTCTCATCATATCAATCTTCCATCAATTTATTATCGCTTTGTTTTCTACTTTGCCTTTTATTTTACTTTGCATCTTTATACCAAAAATACCAAAAAATATTATCTATCATCTCTATCAGATCTCACTCTCGTAAGTGACCATGAAGGGATTGACAACCCCTAATCATGTTGGTTGCGGTGAGCTATTTGTTTTATGTTGGTACGAGGGACTCGCACGTGGCCTCCTACTGGATTGATACCTTGGTACTCAAAAACTGAGGGAAATACTTACGCTACTTTGCTGCATCATCCTCTTCTCTTCGGGGAAATCCAACGCAGTGCTCAAGAGGTAGCAAAGATCTGCATGCCACCTCAGTGGCACCTCTCGAGCCTTGGTTCCAATGTAGTTGGTGGTGTTGGGACCCATGGGCTCAAGGGTGGCTTGCTCTGCTGGCATTGGGCAGGTTGCCCCGGCAATGTTCTTGTCGGGGCCGCGGAGGCTGCCTAGGGAGCCTAGCTCGCCCTCTTGCTCTCCTGTGTTCCTAGTCTTGGCGTTGCCTTGGTTGTCTTGTGCTTTTGCTTCTCTTCGGCTTCCCTCCTCTGCCCTGCTAAGTGTGGCCGCGGCGCATGGCTCTGACTGCCCGTGCACAAGTAAAGGGGTCAAAAGGAGAGCCCCTACTTTTGTACACCGACAGGAGCCCCCGGGTCTGGGCCACACATAAGCGCGACGCATTGTTGGGCCAGGCCCAGAATGGTGGGGCGGATTTTTATCGTAGTAACTGTTTCATCGGCTGCTCTTCCCCACAACCCGCGTTGAACACACAGCATGGAGGGTCGTGTGTGACGTGGGGGTCATGCGTGGGGTGGTGTCCGCACGCATGTGTCACATCGCAATAAAGAGGCGGCCCGCGCCTTCCCCATAAGAAAAAGAGGGAGGCGTAGAGGCGCGGCTTATTTACTGAGTGGACTCGGGTCGAGGTCTTCAATGCGCCCGCGCCCCATGATCACGGGGTGGGGAACGGTCGCCTTACCCGTCCCCTCGATCCTGCTCGCTCGCCACGCATCCCCCATGCAGGTGGCAGGCGGTAGAGGTGGGAAACCGGGTCGTCGCTCATTGGGGCAGCGTGTCGGTCCAGATTCCCTGCGCCTCCGGTGGCTGGATTGGTCGAATGGGGCGTCCGAGCCTCGACCCCACCCCTTTATAAGCAGGGGGAGGGGGATGTCATCCCACGTTCTCCCAGCATCCATCTTCTTCCACTTCCGCTCCTTCCTTCCACCTGTCATGGCGAGAGGGGGCGCAGGCCCTTCAACGGTGGGGGCGAGGGTCGCCGCTCAATAGCGCGTCCCTCCTTCACACGAGCTCACGGCGGCGGAGCCAACCACGAGAGGAAGGGGGGGCGAGGCCGAGGTCGCCGCGGCGGTCTGGGGAGAGGGGGACGAGGCGGCGCGATGGTCGTGCCTCCGCCAGCGATGCCGCCCGTGATGGAGGGCCACGTCGGGGACCAGACTCGGGAGTTCTTCATCAGGCTGCGCCGGCCACCGCGTCGTCGTCTCAGTCTCCCTACCCCATTTGCTCGGGAAATGGAGCTCGATCCGCCCCAGACCCTCAGATTGCACATGTGGGGCTGCGGGAACGGCGGCACGCGGGTCGATGTCGACTTCCCCGCTCCTCGCGTTATGTACCTCCGTCGTGGGTGGAAGACATTTTCTCGCATCCATAGCCTGAGGGCGGGGCTCGTCCTCTACTTAAAGTTAATGGAGGGCGACCTGCTCTTCGTCAAGGTCTTCGGAGATCTTAGAACTCGCCTAAAGTGCTACGTGGAGAGCTCCTCCAACGATGAAGATTCCTCCTCAAGCGGGAGTGACGAGGAGGACAGCGATAGCGGCGATGAGGGAGTCGAGCGGCGGGACTTCGACTCCGACTGACCGCATTGCCCTTCCCTCGGCCACGCGCTCTGCCGAGGGCCTTCCTCGTCAAGCTCTCCATCGGGGAGCTCCCCACCGTCTCCTTGGGCGGCTGGCGTAGGAGGGCCGGAGAAGGCGGAGAAGGCTGGTGGCGGCCATCAAGTCGGAGTACGCGGGCACCGACGCCTTTGTTGCGTATTGCCGGCCCGCTGCCTCGTCTTCCAGCTCCTTTCCCGACACTAAGATGTTCTCTTGGTGCCTTCTGCTCTTCGTACCTTGCCTAGTCTCTCCTTTTGTCCTCCTGTTGTCTTGTTCCACCTTCTGAAGAGAGGGACAAGAAAGGGATTACGGGCACCTTATCTCTTTTTAGTTTGTAAGCCTGCGGGCACTTGTTAATTTCAAGACTTGTAATCCCCTTGCTCATGTTTTTAATTTCGTATGAACTGTACCTGTATGGGATGTTTTTAATGAAAAAGGGTGCTTGTAGGGTTCTTTGTGCGTGAGCGAGGCCCATGCCAAGGAACGAATCCTTGTTATTTTTAAGATAAACATTGTCGCCCGGCAACAGGCCTTGCCGTCCCCTGACTTCAGTCGACCATTCTCACGCTTTTGGCGGAGGCAGGGTGAAGTAGAGTTAGGCTCCTCGTTTATTTCCTTGCCACTGTGTCTATGACCCGGTTCTGTCCCAGGGACTTGGGTACAAGAAGAAGGGGGAGCACGGTGGCCTTGGGGCAAAACGGGGTTTCATTTGTCCCAGTTCCATACAGAAATGCACAACAGGGGATGAAAGACTTATCTGAATCCGCAGCCCCCGGCAACTTTGGCTTGCCATGGTTAGATCCTCGTGCCTTCAGCCCCCGGCCGTCCGGGCTTGCCGGGGCCTTAGTGCCAGTTCGTCCTCTTTCTCCCAAGCGGCTCAGCAGAAGTGTCCACGTGCCCTGCGAACCAAAGAGGATAGAAAGACGCACACTCGACCTCTAGGATAGGGGTTAGTCGCCGCTAAGCACTATCAACCCTAACCGAGGGAGAGACTTAACCTAGCATGCATGCTAAAACTTAGGGCGCCAGCGCTTCGTTTATTTATGCTCAGGGTCTGTGTTTGGCTTTGTACAGAGGGTTACATGCCTTACCTGCAAGGCTTGTACAAAAGGTGGTTTGCCGGGGGGGCGGCAACCGTGCCTTATGGGTAAAACTTGCCAAGATGTTCAATGTTCCAGGAGTTGCTCACTGGAATAGCATCTTCGATCTCCAAGCGGACTGCGCTAGGCCTGGTGACTCGTATTACCCGATAAGGGCCTTCCCACTTTGGCGTCAACTTTTTGGAATTCTTGGCCGACTGAACGCGCCGAAGAACAAGGTCGCCTTCCTCAAAGCTTCGGGCATGAACCTTGCGGCTATGGTAGCGGCGCAAGGCTTGCTGGTAGCATGCTGCTCTCATAGCTGCCCGAAGACGATCTTCCTCAAGGAGCATTACGTCATCTTGCTCAAGCTCGTCATAAGCGAGCACTCGAGGTGACCCGTATGTGAGTTCCGTGGGGAGAACTGCTTCTGCCCCATATACCAGGGCAAAGGTTGTCTGGCCGGTGGCTCGATTTGGCATTGTTTTAATCGACCAAAGAACCGTCGGCAACTCATCAATCTAGCGCCTTCCACTCTTGTGCAGCCTGTCAAAAGTCTTTGTCCTCAGGCCTCGCAACACTTCAGCATTTGCCCTCTCCGCCTTGCCGTTGCTCCATGGGTGTGCCACAGAAGCGAAACAGACCCTGTTGCCGAGGTCTTGGATGTATTGCATGAAGGTGTGGCTTGTGAACTGCGTGCCGTTGTCGGTAATGACTCTGTTTGGCACACCAAAATGGCACACTAGCCCCTTGAAGAACTTGACAGCTAACTGTGTTGTCACCTTCCTCACTGCCTCCACCTCCGGCCACTTTGTGAACTTGTCGATTGCAACGTACAAGTACACAAAGCCCCCGACAGCGTGGGGGAAAGGGCCCAGGATGTCGAGCCCCCAGATCGAGAATAGCCCGGAGAGAGGAATCGTTTGAAGGGCTTGAGCTGGTTGATGAAGCTTCTTCGAATGGAACTGGCATGCTTCACACTTGGTTACTAGTGCCGTTGCATCCTGGAGGGCAGTGGGACAGAAGAAACACTGCCGGAACGCCTTGCTGGCAAGGGCCCTCGACCCTATGTGGGAGCCACATATGCCTCCGTGTATCTCTACCAACAGCTCCAATCCTTCCTTGCGGGGAATGCACTTCAATTTCACACCATTCGGTCTCTTCCTGTACAGGACGTCATCGACGAACTGATACATAATAGACCGACGGGCAACTTTCTCCGCTTCTTCCTGCTCCTCAGGAAGCTCCATTGTTTGGAGGAATCGGACGGTACGATGTGCCCATGTAGGAGCCTGGGGCTCGACGGCAAGGACCAAAGGCATTTCTTCTGCCATGGGAGCGGCCATCTCTACAGTCAGGGCTTGACGGCCTGCCAGAATCAGTCGCTCCTCGGCAGGCTCAGAATCCGCGGCAACATCCTTGCCGGCGGCCCCTGGGGGCTCAGCGGGAAAGTACTTGCCGGTCCTGATTTCCTCCTTTTGTTCTGCACCGTTGATGGTTCGACGGATGGTTGGGTTAGCCAAAGCAAAAAAGTACCTGGTTCCACAGGTAGCTTGAATGCAGCGAGCTTTGACAAGTAATCGGCGATGTCGTTCTCCACTCAGGGAACGTGCTCCGCTTGTATACCGTCAAAGCGCTCCTCCAACTTCCTCACCTCATCTACGTAGGCCTCCATCAACGAGCTCTAATAATGTTTGTTGACTTGTCTGACGACAAGTTGTGAATCACCTCTGACGATGAGTTTCTTGACCCCGAGGTCTGCCGCGATCCTGAGACCGGCGAGCAACCGCTCGTACTCGGCAGTGTTGTTGGTGGACATCTCCCTGGGAAAGTGCATCTGGATTACATACTTGAGGTGCTCTCCGGTGGGTGCGGCGAGAAGCACACCAGCACCGCGCCTTGCAGCGAGAAAGCCTCGTCAAATTACATGATCATGTTGTGACTTGCTTCCTTGCCGGGGAGAATGGTCTCCTGGATTTCCTCATCAGGCGTTGAGGTCCATTCTGCAATGAACTCCGCCAAAACTCTGCTCTGGATTGTCGAAGTACTTTCAAACTTCAGACCAAAGCTTGAAAGCTCCAAGGCCCACTCCACAATCCTTCCGGTCGTGTCTGGGTTGTGCAGTATCCGTTGTAACAGGAGGTGGTGATGACGGTGATTTCGTGTGCTTGGAAGTAGTGATGCAGCTTCCTCAAGGCCATAAGGAGGCCGAAGAGCAATTTCTACACGCCAGAGTACCTTGACCTAGCCCCCTGCAGGAGGGAGCTGACAAAGTAAATCGGGTGTTGCATCATCTTCTTCTTCTGCACCACCTCTCTTGATTGCATGGGCCCTGTCCTGATGGCGTCAGACTCTGCCGGGGGCCTACCCTTGCTGGCATCGGGCCTTGCCAGGGGAATCTCTAGCTTGCCATCCGTAAGTCCCACCGTCGCCACTGCCTCTTCATCGACCTCCCTCTGCGCCACTAGCGTGACACTGACCACTTGATTTGTCGCCGCCAGATACAGCAGTAACGGCTATTGTGCTTTAGGTGCAACCAATATTAGTGTAGAGGAAAGGTATTTCTTCAGATCCGGCAACGCTACCTCGGCCTCTGGGGTCCACTCCATTGGGCCCGCCTTCTTCAAGATTTTGAAAAAGGGAAGGGCACTCTCAACGGACTTGGAGATGAATCTGCTCATGGCGGCAACGCAGCCAGTGAGCCGACGCACATCCTTGATCCGCTTGGGTGCCTCAATCTGCTCAATAGCCTTGATCTTGTCCGGGTTTGCCTCGGTCCCACACTGCGACACAAAGAACCCGAGAAGTTTTCCGGACGGAACACCGAAGACACACTTCTCAGGGTTCAACTTGAGGTTGATCTTGCGTAGGTTGGCAAACGTCTCTTCTAAGTCTTGTACAAGGGTTGCCTTGTCCTTGGTTTTGACCACTATGTCATCCATATAAGCTTCCATATTTCTATGTAGCTAGGGCTCAAAACTAATTTGGACCGCCCTTGCGAATGTCGAGCCAACACTCTTCAACCCGAAAGGCATCTGTAAAAAGCAATACATACCACATGGGGTGATGAATGTTGTCTTCTCTTCGTCTTCCTTTGTCATGAAGATCTGGTGGTAGCCCGAGTAGGCGTTGAGGAATGATAACAGATTGCACCCGGCCATGGAGTCAACAATCTGGTCAATGCGCGGCAATGGGAAGGGGTCCTTAGGACAAGCCTTATTGACATCTGCGTAATCAATACACAGCCTTCACTTCTCGTTCGCCTTGCGCACCACCACCGGATTGGCCAGCCACGTCGTATGGAGCACTCCTCTCACCAAGCCTGCCGCTTCCAACTTCTTGATCTCCTCTGTGATGAATTCCTGCCGTTCCAAAGCTTGCTTCCTCACCTTCTGCTTGACGGGTCGCGCATGGGGACAGACAGCAAGATGGTGCTCAATCACTTCCCTGGGAACGTCGGGGATGTCAGGTGCTTGCCATGCAAACACATCGACATTCGCCCGCAGGAAAGTCACGAGCGCGCTTTCCTATTTGCTGTCGAGGGTGGAGGTTATGGTGAAAGCCCCTCCCGTGCCATCCTCCTTGACGGACACCCTCTTGGTCTCTGGTGGTGCAGCTCTTGATTTCTTACTCTTGCCGGTGGAGCTCTCTGGCACGTCCTTGACGGTAGCACAACACTCCGAAGAGGTGCGCTTGCCGGAGTGGGTGCGAGAGGTCTTGCCGGTCTTCTTCTTCCCTCCAGGGGCTTCAGTGGCAGGAGCAAGTGCCTTGGCGGCAGCTGCTGCAACTGCTTCTCGGTAGAGTTGGTCAGCGCAGATCAGCGCGTCCTTCTTGTCGGAGGGGATGGTGATGATGGTCATCGGCCCAGGCATCTTCAGCGTGTTGTAGGCATAGTGCGATGCCGCCATGAACTTGGCTAGTGTCAAGAGGCCGAGGATCGCATTGTAAGGCAAGGGGATCTCGGCTACATCAAAGACAATCCTCTCCGTCCTGTACTTCAACTCGCCTCCAAAAGTCATAGGCAACGTGACCTTCCCCTTCGGCTGGCTCCTTCCCAGGTTGACCCCTTGAAACGTGCCCGTTTCCTCGAGGTCTCCATCAGGGATTTGCAGCCTTTTGACCACAACAGGTGAGATCAAGTTCAGACCGGCCCCGTCGTCAACCAGCATCTTGTTCACCTTGAGGTTGCGTATCGTTGGTGAGACCGACAACGGCAAACACCCGACCGATGTTGTGCGGTCAGGGTGGTCCTCGGCGTCAAAGATGAGTGGCGTGCTGGACAACTGCAGTGGCTTCTGAGTGTTGAATGAGGGCTCCACTGATGTGCTCTCACGCGCCCACTGTTTGAGCTGGCGATGAGAAGTATGCAGTGAGGCGCCACCATCGACGCACATGGCCTCCGTAGCCTTCTAGAACTCATGCTCGCCGGACTCGTCGTCCTGGTCATGATCATCGTCTTCCTACTTCTTGTCACGGCCCCGAGTGGGCCTCTCTTGCTGGTTATCCTTGCCGCGGTGACTTCCTTGGTCGCCACGCTTCTTGCCGAATCCATCAACGCCATCTTGGCCCTTCTCCTTCTCCCGCCTCTCATACTCAGCTTTTTGCTTCTCAGCAAGCAGCTCGACTTGTCGGCAGTTCTGGATGTCGTGGCCTTTGGTGTTGTGGATCTTGTAGTATTGCTTGCCGGAGCCCACTGGCTTGTTCGCAGCCGCCAAGGCCGAGCAAGAAGCGCACCCGGCAATCTCCATGCTGGGGTCGTCTGCCTCGGCCTTCTTGGCGGCGCCGGTGTCGTCGAATCCCTCGACGACAAGCATGGTATTGCCCTTGCGCTTCCTGTTGCACGCCGACCCTTCTTCGTCAGGGCGGCAGTGTCTTTGTCGGTAGAGTCGGTTTCCGCGCCGGTGTCTTCGCCGGGGTACTTCCTCCCCTCTTCCGCCCGAGCACATCTATCGGCCAGAACTGTCGGCGTTCTGGGAATGGGGGTCCCCAGACTTGCCTGCCTGCGGCCTGCGGCGTGGCTCAAAGGGGGCCCAGCATGGCCCATCTTCATCAACGCAGACCCAAGACCCTCGCGAGGGGCCAAGCCCCGCGGGGCGGACGACACGGAGCTTCCTCAGGCACGGCCTCATCAGGCTGGCTCGCGAGAAGGCGGAGATATCAAGGCGGGGTACCTCACGAGGTGCCCGTGACGTAAGCCATGACGACATGGGCGCCAGGAGGGCGCCAGCCCGCGCAGTGTCCTCCTTTCCTCTTTGGTGCAAAGGGAGCAAGCGCAGGCAAGAGCATCAAGCAAAGACACCCGTTTCGGTGCAACGAGACCAAGACCAGTCCAACGTAAGGAAGGAAGTCATTGTGGAGCCCAAGCCAGCGTCACCACCAGAGCCTTTGGCAGGCGACGACCAACTTTAGTCAGGGTACAAGTGTACCGGATGTTCCCCTTCGAAATGGCCAATTGTTGGCGCCCTTCCCGCTCAATATTTGGGAAGGGGCCCAGGGCCTTTGCCTATAAATAGGACTAGCCACCCCCAGGGTAGAAAAGAGGGGAGATGAGCTAGGATCTAGAGAATCAATCAGAGAGAGAGAGAGAGAGAGAAGGGCGACTGAACTCCTCCGAGCAGTTCATCGCCCCGGCCAAGAACAGACCCTCGCGAGGATGTTCTTCCTTGTATTGTTCATCATCACCAGCCCAAGAGGCAATCCACCATACCACACTGGAGTAGGGTATTACACCACAACGGTGGCCCGAACCAGTATAAACCTTGTGTCTCTTGTGCTATCTTCCCATAGCTTAGATCTTTGCGAGGCGGAGGGGTGCAAGTAGGTAGAAGGCGAGATCTCCGCGCACCCCAGTGTTCGAACCGCAAGGGTCTGCCGGAACCCGAAACCCGAAATTTGGCGCGCCAGGTAGGGGTGCGCCGGAATTCGTCTTCCATCGCCCCGTTCTCGTTCGACCATCGTGTCCATGTCTGACACTCGTCGGGCCCACGCCGAGCGCCAAGCCGCTCTCGCTTCCCGCGTCGCTCAGGAGGATCCCGTCGGCGGGCGTCCTCGCCGTTCCCCGTCACCTGCCGTCAACGCCGCCACCTGCCCGGCAGGCAACAAGCAGAAGGCGTTGTCTCAGCATCCGTCCGTGCGGCAAGACGGCCGCACCGCTACTCCCTCGCTCACCCCAGCTGGTTCCTTGTCCCACGCGCTCCGCGCACCCATGGAGGCTCGAGCTGCGCTCATCGCGGCAAACGAGCTCCTGCACTACCGTCCCGTCAACGACGTCTACGAAAAATGGCTCGACCGCGTCACCGAGCTCGTCCGCGCCGCGGGGGGCTCTCCTGCGCCGTCCGTTCCGCTGCACCGCACCCCGCCCCGCGCGGGCGACGAAGCTCCAAGGGCGCCCCAGCCGCCTCCACATCAAGAAGACGCCCTGGCTCCAAGGCGTGTGGCCCCTGGGCGGAACCGGCTCCGTCAGGTGCCAGCGCGGCAAGAGCAGAGCTACCAAGAAGTCCCTCGCCCGCAAGAAGCCGCCTAGGCGCTCCCTGCTCCAGCACGTCGCGGCCATGCTCGTACTCCCGCACGTCAAGACCCCGCGCTGCTCCCAGCTGCAGCGCACGGGGACCTGCAAGACCAAGCTCTCCGTCACCCAAGGCCTCCCGTGGCCACAGCGGGCTGCCGTGCCTTCACCACCGAGCTGCGCAGCGTCGCGTGGCCCGACAAGTTCAAGCCAGACATGCCTCCTCGTTACGACGGCACGGCCGACTCTGCGGAGTTCCTCCAGCTTTATGAGTTGGGCATCGAAGCTGCCAACGGAGACGAGAACGTCATGGCGAACTGGTTTCCCATGGCGCTTAAGGATGGGGCCCGCACCTGGCTCCTGAACCTGGCCCCAGTCACGATCTCCTCCTGGGACGAGATGCGCACCCGCTTCATCGCCAACTTCCAAGGTACCCGCGACCGGCCGCCCGCCGTGAGCGACATGCGCCACATCAAGCAACAACCCGGAGAGACCCTGCAAAAGTACATCCAGCGCTTCAACAACGCCCGCCTCAAGATTGCCAAGGTGTCCGAGGAGGCCATCATCTCAGCCTTCTCCGACGGCGTGCGTGACGTCAAGATGAAGGAGGAGCTGGCGATGCATGAAGACCTGTGCACTTCCTTGGAGCTGTTCAACTTGGCGACCAAGTGCGCCAGGGCTGAGGAAGGGCGTCTCTCCCTCCTCGAGCTACTTGCCGCAGACCAAGAAGAGAAGAAGTCCAAGGCCAAGGATGTGAAGCGCAAGGGGGCTGCCGTGCTCACGGCAGAGCCGGACACCAAGCGGGGCAGAGATCAGCCCGAATCTTCCAAGGGCAGTCGGTATTGTGTGTACCACGACCTCCACACCCACAACACCAACGAATGTTAAGACCTCCAAGCCGTGCGAGAAGGAAGGATCGGCCATCGCCCCGACCGTGCTGACCGGGGCTACGGTCAAGGAGGAGGAAGGAACGCAGAACGCTGGGAAGACCACGGCCCACGCCAAGGGTGGCGCGATCGACCTCGCGAGGACCGCTGGCAAGACCCGACTCGCGAGGGAGACTGGAGGGACCAGCCTCGCGAGGATCGCCCGCAAGGCAACGCAGGCCTCCCTCCGTTGCCGCCGTAGCTAAGGAGAAACGAGGACAGCCATCAGGACGAGGGGGCTTCCAGGAGCCGCGCGCGATCGCCTGCATCCTGGGCGGAGCTCAAGCCCCAGCCTCTCAGCGCATCTTCAAGCAGTTCGCCCGCAAAGTGAATGCAGTCCTTCCCAAGCTCGAAGCCACATGCCCTCTCAGGTGGTCATCATGCGCCATCACGTTCAGCTCAGTAGATCAGCTCAAGTGTGCGGCCACAGCCGGAGTCCTCCCGATGCTTTGTTCCCCAATCATCAGCAACGTGGTGGTCACCAGGACCCTCATCGATGGCGGGGCAGGGCTCAACGTCCTGTCCGTGGAAACATTCAACAATCTCCAAGTGCCCTACAACCAGCTTCAGCCAACCAAGCCTTTCTCCAGAGTCACCGACGGCTCCACGGTCCCGATTGGGCAGGTCCGCCTCCCTGTCACCTTCGGAGCACGCGACAACTACCGCACCGAGCTCATCAACTTCTACGTCGCTCACATTCGTCTGCCGTACAACGCCATCCTTGGGTACCTAGCGCTGGCGAAGTTCATGGCCGTAACTCACCACGGATACAACGTCCTCAAGATGCCAGGGAGTGGCGGAGTCATCACGGTGCCCTGTGAAGAGAAGGACGCGGTGTGTTCCCTGGAACGAGCCTTTCAGGCCGCATCACTAGAAGACCCAGATCACGGAAGTAGGAGGCTTCCCGAGACCATCCCCAAGAAGAAGAAGACATCGTCCGGCCCGGTCCCTCAGGAGGCAGGCTCCTCAGGGCCCGCGCCTGCCCAGGGGGAACCTCCTTCCATCACATAGGAAGGCGCGCCTGGCGCCCTCCTCACGCAGGGCTCGGGGGCTCTCCCCTGGAGGGCCACCGACCTGGCTAAGGTCACGAGGGAGGTGCTTGGGCACCACATGGAGGCGTGTTTCGAAGCACGTTTCCCTCAATAAGGAGTAAGGCAAGGAGGGCCAGACCCTCAGGAGTTCGTCAACAAGGCCATTCAAGAGCTACAGGAGTCAAGAGTCATGAGAGGCGGCCGCCGCCTACCAGCTGCGGCTCCCCATCCAGGCGAGGATGGTGGGCTGCGCGTCTACGTCGACATACCAGGGCTCAATCGAGTCGCCCCTCCGGAGCCTCCCGAGGCCCCTGTGTTGGGGAACGTTGCAGAAAATTAAAATTTTCCTACGGTTTCACCAAGATCCATCTATGAGTTCATCTAAGCAACGAGTCATGGGAGAGAGATGGCATCTACATACCACTTTGTAGATCGCGAGCGGAAGCGTTCAACGAACGGGGATGAGGTAGTCGTACACGACGTGATCCAAATCACCAGAGATCCTAGCACCAAACGGACGGCACCTCCGCGTTCAACACACGTACGGTCAGCGTAACGTCTCCTTCTTCTTGATCCAGCAAGGCAAAGGAGAGATTGGGGAAGATGGCTCCAGCAGCAGCATGACGGCGTGGTGATGGTGGAGCTACAGTACTCCGGCAGGGCTTCGCCGAGCTCTACGGATGAGGAGGAGGTGTTGGAGAGGGAGAGGGAGGCGCCAAGGACCAGGGTGCGGCTGCCCCCCCTCCCCTCCCCCCTTTATATAGCCCCCTAGTGGGGGCGCCGGCCCTAGGAGATGCAATCTCCTAGGGGGGCGGCGGCCAAGGGGTGGGGGGGCTTGCCCCCCAAGCAAGGGGGCGCCCCCCTTTAGGGTTTCCCCACCCTAGGCGCATGGGCCTCTTGGGGCTGGTTCCCCTTGGCCCATGTAGGCCAAGGCGCACCCCCTAGAGCCCATGTGGCCCCCCGAGGCAGGTGGCCCCACCCGATGGACCCCCCGGGACCCTCCGGTGGTCCCGGTACAATACCGATAACCCCGAAACTTGTCCCGATGGCCAAAACAGCACTTCCTATATATAATTCTTTACCTCCGGACCATTCCGAAACTCCTCGTGATGTCCGGGATCTCATCCGGGACTCCAAACAACATTCGGGTTACTGCATATACATATCTTCACAACCCTAGCGTCACCGAACCTTAAGTGTGTAGACCCTACGGGTTCGGGAGACATGCAGACATGACCGAGACAGCTCTCGGGCAATAACCAACAGCGGGATCTGGATACCCATGTTGGCTCCCACATGCTCCACGATGTTCTCATCGGATGAACCACGATGTCGAGGATTCAATTAATCCCGTATACGATTCCCTTTGTCAATCGATATTTTACTTGCCCGAGATTCGATCGTCGGTATCCCAATACCTCGTTCAATCTCGTTATCGGCAAGTCACTTTACTTGTACCGTAATGCATGATCCCGTGATCAAACACTTTGATCACATTGAGCTCATTATGATGATGCATTATCGAGAGGGCCCGGTGATACCTCTCCGTCAAGCGGAGTGACAAATCCCAGTCTCGATCCGTGTCAAGCCAACAGATACTTTCGGAGATACCCGTAGTATACCTTTATAGTCACCCAGTTATGTTGTGACGTTTGGCACACCCAAAGCACTCCTACGGTATCCGGGAGTTACACGATCTCATGGTCTAAGGAAAAGATACTTGACATTGGAAAACTCTAGCAAACGAACTATGCAATCTTATGCTATGTTTAGGATTGCGTCTCGTCCATCAAATCATTCTCCTAATGATGTGATCTCGTTATCAATGACATCCAATGTCCATAGTCAGGAAACCATGACTACCTGTCGATCAACAAGCTAGTCAACTAGAGGCTTACTAGGGACATATTGTTGTCTGTTATTCACACATGTATTACGATTTCCGGATAACACAATTATAGCACGAATAAAGACAATTATCATGAACAAGGAAATATAATAATAATGCTTTTATTATTGCCTCTAGGGCATATTTCCAACAGTCTCCCACTTGCACTAGAGTCAATAATCTAGTTACATTGTGATGAATCAAACACCCATAGAGTTCTGGTGCTGATCATGTTTTGCCTTAGGGAGAGGTTTAGTCAACGGATCTGCGACATTCAGATCTGTGTGCACTTTACAAATTTCTATGTCACCATCTTGAACATTTTCACGAATGGAGTTGAAGCTACGCTTGATGTGCCTGGTCTTCTTGTGAAACCTGGGCTCCTTGGCAAGTGCAATAGCTCCAGTGTTGTCACAGAAGAGTTTGATTGGCCCCGACGCATTGGGTATGACTCCGAGGTCGGTGATGAACTCCTTCACCCAAATTGCTTCATGTGCTGCCTCAGAGGCTGCCATGTATTCCACTTCACATGTAGATCCTGCCACGACGCTCTGCTTGCAACCGCACCAGCTTACTGCCCCACCATTCAAAATATACACGTATCCGGTTTGTGACTTAGAGTCATCCAGATCTGTGTCGAAGCTAGCGTCGACCTAACCCTTTACGACGAGCTCTTCGTCACCTCCATAAACGAGAAACATTTCCTTAGTCCTTTTCAGGTACTTCAGGATATTCTTGACCGCTGTCCAGTGTTCCTTGCCGGGATTACTTTGGTACCTTCCTACCAAACTTACGGCAAGGTTTACATCAGGTCTGCTACACAGCATGGCATACATAATAGAACCTATGGCTGAGGCATAGGGGATGACACTCATCTCTTCTATATCTTCTGCCGTGGTCGGACATTGAGCTGAGCTCAATTTCACACCTTGTAACACAGGTAAGAACTCCTTCTTAGATTGATCCATATTGAACTTCTTCAGTATCTTATCAAGGTATGTGCTTTGTGAAAGACCTATGAGGCGTCTTGATCTATCTCTATAGATCTTGATGCCTAATATATAAGCAGCTTCTCCAAGGTCCTTCATTGAAAAACTCTTATTCAAGTAGGCCTTAATGCTGTCCAAGAGTTCTATATCATTTCCCATCAAAAGTATGTCATCTACATATAGTATGAGAAATGCTACAGAGCTCCCACTCACTTTCTTGTAAACGCAGGCTTCTCCATAAGTCTGCGTAAACCCAAACGTTTTGATCATCTCATCAAAGCGAATGTTCCAACTCCGAGATGCTTGCACCAGCCCATAAATCGAGCGTTGGAGCTTGCACACCTTGTCAGCATTCTTAGGATCGACAAAACCTTCCGGCTGCATCATATACAATTCTTCCTTAAGGAAACCATTAAGGAATGCCGTTTTGACGTCCATTTTCCATATTTCATAATCGTAGAATGCGGCAATTGCTAACATGATTCGGACGGACTTCAGCTTCGCTACCGGTGAGAAAGTCTCATCGTAGTCAGTTCCTTGAACTTGTCGATAACCCTTAGCGACAAGCCGAGCTTTATAGATGGTCACATTACCATCCGCGTCTGTCTTCTTCTTAAAGATCCATTTATTTTCTATGGCTCGCCGCTCAACGGGCAAGTCAGTCAAAGTCCATACTTCGTTTTCATACATGGATCCTATCTCGGATTTCATGGCTTCTAGCCATTTGTCGGAATCCGGGCCCGCCATTGCTTCCTCATAGTTCGAAGGTTCACCGTTGTCTAACAACATGATTTCCAAGACAGGGTTGCCGTACCACTCTGGTGCGGAACGTGTCCTTGTGGACCTTCGAATTTCAGTAGGAGCTTGATTAGAAGTATCTTGATCATCATCATTAATTTCCTCTCTAGTCGGTGCAGGCACCTCAGGAACGTTTCTTTGAGTTTCGCCATTTTCCGGTTCAAGAGGTAACACTTCATCAAGTTCTACTTTCCTCCCACTTACTTCTTTCGAGAGAAACTCTTTCTCTAGAAAGGATCCATTCTTGGCAGCAAAGATCTTGCCTTCGGATCTGAGGTAGAAGGTATACCCAATAGTTTCTTTAGGGTATCCTATGAAGACGCATTTTTCCGACTTGGGTTCGAGCTTTTCAGGTTGAAGTTTCTTGACATAAGCATCGCATCCCCAAACTTTTAGAAACGACAGCTTAGGTTTCTTCCCAAACCATAATTCATACGGTGTCGTCTCAACGGATTTCGACGGAGACCTATTTAAAGTGAATGCGGCAGTCTCTAAAGCATAGCCCCAAAAATATAGCTGTAAATCGGTAAGAGACATCATAGATCGCACCATATCTAATAGAGTGCGATTACGACGTTCGGACACACCATTACGCTGAGGTGTTCCAGGCGGCGTGAGTTGTGAAACTATTCCACATTTTCTTAAGTGTGTGCGAAATTCATGACTCAAGTATTCTCCTCCACGATCTGATCGTAGAAACTTGATCTTTCTATCACGTTGATTTTCAACCTCACTCCGAATTCTTTGAACTTTTCAAAGGTCTCAGACTTGTGTTTCGTTAAGTAGATATACCCATATCTACTCAAGTCATCAGTGAGGGTGAGAACATAACGATAGCCGCCGCGAGCCTCAACACTCATTGGACCGCACACATTGGTATGTATGATTTCCAATAAGTTGGTTGCTCGCTCCATTGTTCCTGAGAACGGAGTCTTGGTCATTTTACCCATGAGGCATGGTTCGCACGTGTCAAATGATTCATAATCAAGAGACTCTAAAAGTCCATCTGCATGGAGCTTCTTCATGCGTTTGACACCTATGTGACCAAGGCGACAGTGCCACAAATATGTGGGACTATTGTTATCAACTTTAACTCTTTTGGTATTCACACTATGAATATGTGTATCATCACATACGAGATTCATTAAGAATAAACCATTAACCATCGGAGCATGACCATAAAACATATCTCTCATATAAATAGAACAACCATTATTCTCGGATTTAAATGAGTAGACATCTCGAATTAAACGAGATCCAGACACAATGTTCATGCTCAAACTTGGCACTAAATAACAATTATTGAGGTTTAAAACTAGTCTCGTAGGTAAATGTAGAGGTAGCGTGCCGACGGCGATCACATCGACCTTGGAACCATTCCCGACGCGCATCGTCACCTCGTCCTTCGCTAGTCTCCGTTTATTCCGCAGCTCCTGTTTTGAGTTACAAATGTGAGCAACTGCACCGGTATCAAATACCCAAGAGATACTACGAGTACTGGTAAGGTACACATCAATTACATGTATATCACATATACCTTTTGTTTTGCCGGCCTTCTTGTCCGCTAAGTATTTGGGGCAGTTCCGCTTCCAGTGACCACTTCCCTTGCAATAAAAACACTCAGTCTCGGGCTTGGGTCCATTCTTTGGCTTCTTCCCGGCAACTTGCTTACCGGGCGCGGCAACTTCCTTGCCGTCCTTCTTGAAGTTCTTTTTACCCTTGCCCTTCTTGAACTTAGTGGTTTTATTCACCATCAACACTTGATGTTCCTTCTTGATTTCTACCTCTGCTGATTTCAGCATAGCATATACCTCAGGAATGGTCTTTACCATCCCCTGCATGTTGTAGTTCATCACAAAGCTCTTGTAGCTAGGTGGAAGCGACTGGAGGATTCTGTCAATGACTGCTTCATCCGGGAGATTAACTTCCAGTTGAGTCAAGCGGTTGTGCAACCCAGACATCTTGAGTATGTGTTCACTGACAGAGCTATTTTCCTCCATCTTACAGCTAAAGAATTCGTCGGAGACTTCGTATCTCTTGACCCGGGCATGAGCTTGGAAAACCATTTTCAGCTCTTCGAACATCTCATATGCTCCATGTCTCTCAAAACGCTTTTGGAGCCCCGGCTCTAAGCTGTAAAGCATGCCGCACTGAACGAGGGAGTAATCATCGGAACGTGACTGCCAAGCATTCATAACGTCTTGTTCTGCAGGGAGAATAGGTGCGTCACCCAGCGGTGCTCGTAGGACATAATCTTTCTTGGCAGCTATGAGGATGATCCTCAGGTTCCGGACCCAGTCCGTATAGTTGCTGCCATCGTCTTTCAGCTTGGTTTTCTCTAGGAACGCGTTGAAGTTGAGGACTACGTTGGCCATTTGATCTACAAGACATATTGTAAATATTTTAGACTAAGTTCATGATAATAAAGTTCATCTTAATCAAATTATTTAATGAACTCCCACTTAGATAGACATCCCTCTTCTAGTCATCTAAGTATTACATGATCCAAGTCAACTAGGCCGTGTCCGATCATCACGTGAGACGGACTAGTCAACATTGGTGAACATCGTCATGTTGATCGTATCTTCTATATGACTCATGCTCGACCTTTCGGTCTTCTGTGTTCCGAGGCCATGTCTGTACATGCTAGGCTCGTCAAGTCAACCTAAGTGTTTGCATGTGTAAATCTGTCTTACACCCGTTGTATGTGAACGTTAGAATCTATCACACCCGATCATCACGTGGTGCTTCGAAACAACGAACTGTCGCAACGGTGCATAGTTAGGGGGAACACTTGAAATTATTATGAGGGATCATCTTATTTACTACCGTCGTTCTAAGTAAACAAGATGCAAAACATGATAAACATCACATGCAATCAAATAATAAACGTGACATGATATGGCCAATATCACATAGCTCCTTTGATCTCCATCTTGGGGCTCCATGATCATCTTGTCACCGGCTTGACACCATGATCTCCATCATCATGATCTCCATCATCGCGTCTCCATGAAGTTGCTTGCCAACAATTACTTCTACTACTATGGCTAACGCGTTTAGCAATAAAGTAAAGTAATTTACATGGCGTTTCTCAATGACACGCAGGTCATACAAAAATAAAGACAACTCATATGGCTCCTGCCGGTTGTCATACTCATCGACATGCAAGTCGTGATTCCTATTACAATAGCATGAACATCTCATACATCACATATAGATCATTCATCATTCATCACAACTTTGGCCATATCATATCACAAAGCACTTGCTGCAAAAACAAGTTAGACGTCCTCTAATTGTTGTTGCAAGTTTTACGTGGCTGAATTAGGGTTCTAGCAAGAACGTTTTCTTACCTACGCGAAAGCCACAACGTGATTTGTCAACTTCTATTTACCCTTCATAAGGACCCTTTTCATCGAATCCGCTCCAATTAAAGTGGGAGAGACAGACACCCGCCAGCCACCTTATGCAACTAGTGCATGTTAGTCGGTGGAACCGGTCTCACGTAAGCGTACGTGTAAGGTTGGTCCGGGCCGCTTCATCCCACAATACCGCTGAAGCAAGATAAGACTAGTAGCGGAAAGAAAGTTGACAACATCTACGCCCACAACAAATTGTGTTCTACTCGTGCAATAGAGAACTACGCATAGACCTAGCTCATGATGCCACTGTTGGGGAACGTTGCAGAAAATTAAAATTTTCCTACGGTTTCACCAAGATCCATCTATGAGTTCATCTAAGCAACGAGTCATGGGAGAGAGATTGCATCTACATACCACTTTGTAGATCGCGAGCGGAAGCGTTCAACGAACGGGGATGAGGTAGTCGTACACGACGTGATCCAAATCACCGGAGATCCTAGCACCGAACGGACGGCACCTCCGCGTTCAACACACATACGGTCAGCGTAACGTCTCCTTCTTCTTGATCCAGCAAGGCAAAGGAGTGGTTGGGGAAGATGGCTCCAGCAGCAGCACGACGGCGTGGTGATGGTGGAGCTACAGTACTCCGGCAGGGCTTCGCCGAGCTCTACGGAGGAGGAGGAGGTGTTGGAGAGGGAGAGGGAGGCGCCAAGGACCAGGGTGCGGCTGCCCCCCTCTCGTCCCCCCTTTATATAGCCCCCTAGGGGGGCGCCAGCCCTAGGAGATGCAATCTCCTAGGGGGGCGGCGGCCGAGGGGTGGGGGGGCTTGCCCCCCAAGCAAGGGGGCGTCCCCCTTTAGGGTTTCCCCACCCTAGGCGCATGGGCCTCTTGGGGCTGGTTCCCCTTGGCCCATGTAGGCCAAGGCGCACCCCCTAGAGCCCATGTGGCCCCCCCGAGGCAGGTGGCCCCACCCGGTGGACCCCCCGGGACCCTCCGGTGGTCCCGGTACAATACCGATAACCCCGAAACTTGTCCCGATGGCCAAAACAGCACTTCCTATATATAATTCTTTACCTCCGGACCATTCCGAAACTCCTCGTGAAGTCCGGGATCTCATCCGGGACTCCGAACAACATTCGGGTTACTGCATATACATATCTTCACAACCCTAGCGTCACCGAACCTTAAGTGTGTAGACCCTACGGGTTTGGGAGACATGCAGACATGACCGAGACGGCTCTCGGGCAATAACCAACAGCGGGATCTGGATACCCATGTTGGCTCCCACATGCTCCACGATGATCTCATCGGATGAACCACGATGTCAAGGATTCAATTAATCCCGTATACGATTCCGTTTGTCAATCGGTATTTTACTTGCCCGAGATTCGATCGTCGGTATCCCAATACCTCGTTCAATCTCGTTATCGGCAAGTCACTTTACTCGTACCGTAATGCATGATCCCGTGATCAAACACTTTGATCACATTGAGCTGATTATGATGATGCATTACCGAGAGGGCCCAGTGATACCTCTCCGTCAAGCGGAGTGACAAATCCCAGTCTCGATCCGTGTCAAGCCAACAGATACTTTCGGAGATACCTGTAGTATACCTTTATAGTCACCCAGTTACGTTGTGACGTTTGGCACACCCAAAGCACTCCTACGGTATCCGAGAGTTACACGATCTCATGGTCTAAGGAAAAGATACTTGACATTGGAAAACTCTAGCAAACGAACTATGCGATCTTATGCTATGTTTAGGATTGGGTCTCGTCCATCACATCATTCTCCTAATGATGTGATCTCGTTATCAATGACATCCAATGACCATAGTCAGGAAACCATGACTATTTGTCGATCAACGAGCTAGTCAACTAGAGGCTTACTAGGGACATATTGTTGTCTGTTATTCACACATGTATTACGATTTCCGGATAACACAATTATAGCACGAATAAAGACAATTATCATGAACAAGGAAATATAATAATAATGCTTTTATTATTGCCTCTAGGGCATATTTCCAACACCCTGGGCCTGGGGGTTCGTGGGGATCGGCTTCTGCAGCCCACCGAGTCTGCTACACCAACACTGCTTCATCCTCAACATCATCAGGTGACATATTTCAAGTTTCATTTCCAGCTGGGAGCGCCCCCCAGGGCTGCATTATTCCCAGGCCGCCTGGGTTCGTCCCTGCGGCATGTATCCCTTTTATTTCATGTTGTTAGCTTACTTTGTTGGGGGCGCCCCTCGGGCTGCATCATCCCCAAGTCGCTCGGGCCTGACCCAGTGACGTCCGCCTTTCCAGCACCATTTGAATGAATCCACTCCTTCGCGGCTAATGTGTTTGACCTAGTTGCCCACTCCACTGACGCCAACTGACAGAGCTGCTCCCAAAACGGCACGACGCTTGCGCATGGGTCCGTCCCTGCAACGCCGACAAACCTGAATGGCCGAGCTCTGGCAGCGGCAGCCCCGCATGGCGCCACCTCATCAAGCCTTCAGTGCCTCATCACCCCTCGGAAGCAACCAACGGCTGACTGTCGATTTTCACGGCAACCCCTCTTTCTTTCTATGATAAGTCTACAGGATCCCCTAAAGGAGCTGCGTCAGGCAAGGCCCTTGCCGTGCGTCCTTCACTCTCGTCCGCGCGAACCACTTGCACGTTAAAGGGGGGTGCCTAAGCATCGCGACTCAGGGCTCCTACTGGCTCTCCAGCACTCACCCTCTGGCCTTGACCATGGCATCGCGACCTGGCATACCAGCAACGGCTGAGACCCGCTCGAAGGCCGGGACCCGAGGACATAGAGCATAAAGAGGAGCGAAGGCGAGAGGGGAGAGGCACGCGAGGACCTCGCCGAGCAACCTCACGCCTGCCGATGCACGGACCCGGTGACACACCAGGGAGTGGTCCCCGATTCTTGAGATAAGTCACTACTCGGAAGTACCAGCTACCGTGGAACTGTCCTCGCACCTAATGCAATCCCGTGTTAGCGACTTCGCTCTCCTTTCTCACCGAACGACGGCTGCTTGAGCACCAAAGGGGACCTCCTGAGCATCGCGACTCAGGGGCTCTTACCGGACCCCGGGTCGCTCACCTCCTGGCCTTGACCACGGCATCGCGACCTGGCATGCCAGCGACGGCTGAAGCCGCCTTGGGACTGGGACCTGTCGGCGCAGAGCACCAAGCCCTCGTGAGGTTCGAAAGGGAGAACTGAGCTAAGACGGAATGAGCAACTCGCACAATCCTACGACAAGGGTTATATTAACAAACAGGATCACAGGCACCTTACAAGCCGCCACGGGGCGCGTCTTTGATTCCTCGCAGGGAACGGATCCTAAAGGGACGCTAACTACACGCGCCCCTGCAAAAGACGCCATCATCAATAGTGGGCCGTCAAGCACCGGCGCCAACCCCATCCAGATCAGAGTCGGGGGCGGATGACGAGCCCGCCCTGCTCCAGGAGCGGCGCCGGCTCGGGGGCTCGTAGCTGTCGTCACTCGTCTCCGGAGTCGCGAAGAGCTCGCCGGAGTCGCTGGATCCTCCGACGCCTCCGCCGCAAAAGGAGCCGCCAAGGGATCGGTTGGCGGGCACAATCCTCGCCGCGGCAGGGTCCCGGCCACCTCTCCTGGTGCAACAGTCTAGCCGGCGCCCGTTCACGTCGAAGACCCAGAACAACATCACCGAAGCACCATCGTACTCCAAGTGGATCGCGAAGGCGCCTCTTGTCCTGCAAACCCGGGCGATTTCGCCCCAGCCTCGAGTCATGAAGACCTCGCCCGGGGCAACGATTGCGACCTCCGCCTCGGTCGCGGGGGCGCTGCAGCCGGCGTGCTGCAGCCAAAGTTCCAGGAGTTCTCCCTGCGGGATGATGGAGGCGAAGAATGGAGGAAGGCGAATCCAAGACTGAGGAGGCATGGCGGCGTGGACCATGAACTCTCGGGAGGAGCCCTCGATGTGGACCCCAGGGGGAACGACCCACAGTTTCATGACCCGTCGGCGCCGACGGCGGCGCCGCCCGTGGCGATCGGCGTCGACTCCGTCAGAGCCGTCGATGTGGGCACACAAGGGGAGCGGGAACCCCAGTGGTGCCTGCTCGCCCTAGGGCCTCGACACCACCTGATGGGTCCCCTCGTCCCAACGGCGGGGGCGAGCCATTTCTTCGGCGGGAGCGGGTCTGGTTCCTCTCGGGGAGCTTTTCCCTTCTCTGCCGCCGAGAACCGGCGGATTGGAGCCATCGTAGCCAGACGGAGCAAGGACCGGGGAGAAGAGGAAGCGAGGAGAGATGGACTGGAAGGGCGCGTGCCGTTCCGTACTTATAGCCGGCGAAGGCCAACCATCGGCCTCCACGATCGCAGGTAAGCATGACCCGTTTTACATGCAGGGACTTGTCCAATCCGCGCAGTTGCCAAGGAGTCGTGGGGAAGTGGAGATGCCAACGTCTAATCAACCGCCACGCGGCGCCCAAGGCCGCAGGCTGATAGGGCTCGCGGCGCTTCGCCCTTGCCCTTTCGCCTCCTTGCACGGCCAAGTCCAGGCGCGCCTTGGGCCCGGGGGCTACTGTCGGCGTTCTGGGAACGGGGGTCCCCAGACTTGCCTGCCTGCGGCCTGTGGCGTGGCTCAAAGGGGGCCCAGCACGGCCCATCTTCATCAACGCAGACCCAAGACCCTCGCGAGGGGCCAAGCCTCGCGGGGCGGACGACACGGAGCTTCCTCAGGCACGACCTCATCAGGCTGGCTCGCGAGAAGGCGGAGAGATCAAGGCGGGGTACTTCACGAGGTGCCCGTGACGCAAGCCATGACGACCAAGGGCGCCAGGCGGGCGCCAGCCTGCGCAGTATCCTCCTTTCCTATTTGGTGCAAAGGGAGCAAGCGCAGGCGAGAGCATCAAGCAAAGACACCCGTTTCGATGCAATGAGACCAAGACCAATCCAACGTAAGGAAGGAAGTCATTGTGGAGCCCAAGCCAGCGTCACCACTAGAACCTTTGGCGGGCGAGGACCGACTTTAGTCAGGATAAGTGTACCGGATGTTCCCCTTCGAAATGGCCAATTGTTGGCGCCCTTCCCGGTCAATATTTGGGAAGAGGCCCAGGGCCTTTGCCTATAAATAGGACTAGCCACCCCCAGGGTAGAAAAGAGGGGAGATGAGCTAGGATCTAGAGAATCAATCAGAGAGAGAGAGAGAAGGGCGACTGAACTCCTCCTAGCAGTTCATCGCCCCGGCCAAGAACAGACCCTCGCGAAGCTGTTCTTCCTTGTATTGTTCATCATCACCAGCCCAAGAGGCAATCCACCATACCACACTGGAGTAGGGTATTACACCACAACGGTGGCGTGAACCAGTATAAACCATGTGTCTCTTGTGCTGTTCTTCCCATAGCTTAGATCTTTGCGAGGCGGAGGGGTGCAAGTAGGTAGAAGGCGAGATCTCCGCGCGCACCCTAGTGATCAAACCTCAAGGGTCTGCCGGAACCCGAAACCCGGCAAGAACGTAAAGTTCGGCCATGTCCTTGACCTTGTTCATCACCAACTCTTCACGCATCTTGCGGTTGGGCACATTCTGATGGAATGCGCTGATCACGGCGGCAGGGTGAACATCTGGGATGTTGTATTGCACTCGGCCGAACCTCTGTATGTACTTGCGCAGGTTTTCACCTTCCTTCTGGGGAATGATTGCAAATCACTCGCCTGGCCATGAGCTTGGTGGCCTCGAGTGAAGGCACCAACGAACTCATGACACAGGTCCGACCAAGAAGAAATGGAATCCGCCGGCAAGTGCATCAACCAAGACATGACATTGGGTTTCAGGGCCAATGGGAAGTAATTGGCAAGCACCTTATCATCGCGAGCCCCAGCGGCTTGCATCGCGATGGTGTATATGCTGAGGAACTCCGACGGGTGGGTCTTGCCATTGTACTTCTCGCCGACATCGGGCTTGAACATGCGGTGGGACGGCCACTAGAACTACTGCAGCTCAGGGTAAAGGCTGGGCAACCCACCTCATAAGGTAGGCCACCGGAGCCTCCCGGCGCTGGGTAGTCCATAGCAGGCCCCGCCCTCCTATCTGACTGGTGGCGTGTATCGCGCCAGCACTCGATGGTGGTTCGAGCGTCTTCATGAGCTCGCTCCCGAAGAACTTGGCGTTGGTCGCGGTGGGTCTGTGGGTCGGACGACGCTATGGAAATGCTATCACAAGCGTCGTCACGACGGACCGACACCCGCGTGGCTGGCGTGGAGGAGGGGAGTGCACTATGGCCGCGGCGCCTCCGGTCCCTCCACCGCTGGCGTGCGGTGGTTCGATGGAGCGCCGGCCTATGGGCCCCGCCGGCCGTGGCTCGCCTTTGTTGGCGACGGCGACTAGGCTCCGGATGGTGGCTCTCCACTCGTCGAGCTTCTCCGCATCAGGAGGGAAGTCGAGGAGGAGTTGCGCGCGCGCCAAAGCTTCTGCTAGCGTGGGTGGTGGCGAAAGCTGCATGGACTGTGGCGCGCTTCGACTTCTAACCATGTTAGAAGGAGCCCTATCACGGCCCAACGGCTGCGTGCCATTTTCTCTAGCACTTCGGCGGGCATGCTGGCCTCCTTCGTCCCGTAGATGATGCACATGGCTCTTCCCACGGCAGTGTCCAGGGTCACCGGTGTGGTGACACTGCTCGTCGCGCACACCGCATCTTGGAGGTCGTCGCACCGCCCGTGGATGGCACGGCGACGCCCCCGGAGGGCCCCGCGCCACCTGCGGGGGGCCCAGCTCCGTCTCTAGATTTTGCGGCGTGCGGCCCGTCATCTCGCACAAGAAGGACGCCGCTCGCCAGGCTCTGACTGCTAGAGCGATGTTGGTGCTCGCGGGTCGCGCCTCGGGTCCTGTCCGCGACCGGCCGGCTGCTCACACGCACCGGTACGGGCCGTCCGGCTCCCGACGAACCGACCGTCGTGGCCGCCTTCTTCTTGGGAGCCATGGCGATGAAGAACTGCTAGGCTAACTGCTAGACCAGATTTTCACAACTGCGCCCCCTACCTGGCGCACCAAAGATGTCAGTGGGAACGACACCTATGGAATCACTAGGATCCCTTATACGGTCGGCGGGCGCGAGGTTGTGCAAAGAGCAGGTCTGATAGGAAGCACACGGATCGTTTACCCAGTTTCGGGCAGCGGAGATGCGTAATACCCTAGTCCTGCTTTGGTGGATGTATTGAGTGTTCTTGTGTTCTTGAGCTAGCTACGGGGTGCAACTTGCCCAAAAAAGCCGAATCCCTCTCCTGGTCGCCTCGGGCCTCCTTTTACAGGCAAAAGGGGTCGCCACAGTGGCACACAGGAGGTGGAAAGGTCTACAGTTGATAAGCCTATCATCTGGGACTGTCGGACAAACGCATTTAATGCGCTGCCGACGTGTCCCCCTTGCTTTATCGGGGCCATCAAGGAAGCACGTCCCAGCTGTCGCCGCCTCGCCTGGCCTTGACACGCCTCCGAGCTGACAAGGCGTCGCGGCGCCATGTTGGCTGGCTGCTGGGCTGGAGCGATGGTGGAGCCTTCACGAAGGGTTGCATGCCACCACGCAGGTGCTTGCTGAGTCGGTGTAGAGGCCGCCCGTCGCCACGCAGGTGCCTGCCCAGCTGGTTGAGCTAGCAGCTGCTTGGGGACGGAGGTGCAGCCTTGGCTGGCGCGGGCCTGGCAGTGGCCCCGTTGATGCCTTCGGCAAGGGTCTTGCCGGGGACCCGACAAGGGTCTTGCCGTGGCGTTGCAGTCGTCCCGGGCAAGGCGCTTGCTGGGGGTCTCGTGGATTTCCTCGGCTAGGATCTCGCCGAGGGTCGTCGTCTTCTGGTCCTCATCTGATCTCACATGTTTATGATCTTGACGAAGATCTGCATGCCACCTCAGAGGCGCCTCCCGAGCATTGGTTCCAACGTAGTTGGTGGTGTTGGGACCCATGGGCTCAAGGGTGGCTTGCTCAGCTGGCATCGGGCAGGTTGCCCCGGCAAGGCTATTGCCGGGGCTGCGGAGGTTGCCTCGGCAAGGATCTTGCCGAGGGAGCCTACCTCGCCCTTTTGCTCTCATGTGTTCCTGGTCTTGGCGTTGCCTTGGTTGTCTTGTGCTTTGGCTTCTCTCCGACTTCCCTCTTCTGCCCTGCTAAGTGTGGCCGCGGCGCGTGGCTCTGACTGCCCGTGCACAAGTAAAGGGGTCAAAAGGAGAGCCCCTACTTTTGTACACCGACATATCTGGTTAATCTCTGGTGTCTAGTATGAGTTTCATGTTGGGTGGGAAACAAACAGTAAAGAAGCCATTATCTGTATTTTTTAACTAATGACATTATCTGCCTGCTATCATTGGTTTTGGGTCTATCCACAGGTTGCTACCATCACTCTGGATTTCTGCATGCACTCCTTACATAATCTCACTATGTTTTATTCCTATGCATGTCAGTTATTGTAGATAATGGAACTGAACATGCAGAGCAAAAGAGACGATCCTTGCGTGGCAATAAAATTTCATGCAGAGTTGCTCCATGGTAGGCACAAAGGCAGTCCCCCCCTCCACCCATTTCGGATTCTAACCGAGAGGAAGATATCGGTTCTGAGGGGGATTCAGAAGGAGAAGACCACTCCTATTTCGGACACAAAGCATGCTGATGTTGGTTATATCATGCATATGGTGCCTTGCATTGCTTACTTTATACATCAAATATGTCATATGCTTAGCTTAGACATGCTTTGTGTGAATGCCATCTGTTTAGTTTATTCATCGTTTATGTGAATTATTCAATGTCATCTTGTTTAGCCAGGTGAGGGAGTCCTGGATTAGGGGGTGTTCGGATAGCCGGACTATACCTTCAGCCAGACTCCAGGACTATGAAGATACAAGATTGAAGACTTCGTCCCATGTCCGGAAGGATCTTTCCTTGGCGTGGAAGGCAAGCTAGGCGTGCGGATATTCAAGATCTCCTACCATTGTAACCGACTCTGTGTAACCCTAACCCTATCCGGTGTCTATATAAACCGGAGGGTTGTAGTCTGTAGGACAACCATCATCATACACAATCATACTATAGGCTAGCTTCTAGGGTTTAGCCTCCTTGATCTCGTGCTAGATCTACTCTTGTACTACCCATATCATCAATATTAATCTAGCAGGAGTAGGGTTTTACGTCTATCGAGAGGGCCCGAACCTGGGTAAAATAAAGTGTCCCTTGTCTCCTGTTACCATCCGACCTTGACGCACAGTTCGGGACCCCCTACCCGAGATCCGCCGATTTTGACACCGACATTGGTGCTTTCATTGAGAGTTCCTCTGTGTCGTTGCTTTTAGGCCCGATGGACCCTTTGATCATTAACAACGATGAGGTCCAGGGTGAGACTTTCCTCACCGGACAAATCTTCGTCTTCGGCGGCTTCGCTCTGCGGGCCAATTCGCTTGGTCGCCTGGAGCAGATCGAAAGCTATGCCCCTGGCCATCAAGTCAGGTTTGGAAGCTTAAACTACACGGCAGATATCCGTGGAGACTTGATCTTCGACGGGTTCGAGCCACAGCCAAGCGCGCCACACTACCTCGAGGGGAATGATATAGCTCTGCCTCCGAATAGTGCCCTGGAGGCCGCACACGCACCGGCCCCGATCCTCGACTCGGAGCCCGCTGCGTTCTTTAAGGATGAACGGTTGGACGTCACCTCGGGGGCTGCGATTGAAGGCGATCGAGCCGAATGCCAGCCCTGCACTCCGCACGGCCCATGACTCCAAGGAGTCAGATTCTTCTCCGAACTCTGGGCCTCCCGTGCCCCTGCCGATCGAATCCGATTGGGCGCCTATAATGGAGTTCACCGCCGCGGACATCTTTCAGCACTCACCTTTCGGTGATATCCTGAATTCTCTCAAGTCTCTTTCTTTATCAGGAGAGCCTAGGCCGGATTATGGTCTGCGAGGTTGGGATCCGGACGACGAAGAAATTCAAAACCCACCCACCACCCACTTAATAGCCACTGTCGATGATTTAACCGACATACTTGACTTCGGATCCAAAGACTTCGACGGTATGGACGACGAAGATGGAGACGAACAGGAACCAGCACCTATAGGACGCTGGACCGCCACCCCACCTAACGATGTATTCATGGTGGATACCCCTAAAGGAAACGACAACGAGGAAAAAGGGGACGAAAAAAAGGGATAAACCCTCCGAAAAGCAATCAAAGCGGCGACGAAAATGCCGAGCCAAGCCCCGCCTCGATCAAGACCCAGCCATAGAGCAAGATGAGCCAGTAGACGACGAGCATGCCTCAGAGCAACCGTCCGAACAGGGCAGCGCGGATAGAGAGGACAAACAACCCTCCCCCGGCCATAACAGAACTCCGGACGATCTCACGCCGGATAGGACCAGCAGAAGAATCTCCACGAAAGGCTCGTTGCCACAGCACGCAGCCTGAAAAAGCAGAAGCGGAAGCTAAAGACGACGGAACATGCACTCAGAATAAGATGGAGCAAGGTAATCAAGATCGCAGACAAATACGGCGGTAGCCGCCGCACTAAAAGCTATCTGAAGAGAAAACTACTGCCCGAATTCGACCAAGAGGCCCTAGAGCCCTCGCATTCAAAAAATAAAAAAGCCACACGGTCGGATAGACGACCCCACGGCCACCATAAAACGGCAAGCGGCGCCCCACTCAATGCGGCATGCGACCCAATTAAAGACTCGCATTATGGCCCAGCCAGGTCCATTTATGGGCCAAGAAAGCAAGCTCTCACAAGCAATGCAAAAAAGCCATCATCAGAATCCGGCACACCCAAATACAGGGGCGCCGCACACCCCCTATGTTTCACCGATGAGGTCCTGGAATATGAATTTACAGAGGGATTCAAACCCGTCAACATAGAGGCGTACGATGGAACAACAGACCCCGGAGTCTGGATCGAGGATTATATCCTCCACATACATATGGCTAGAGGAGATGATCTCCACCAAATCAAATATTTACCCCTTAAGCTTAAAGGGCCAGCCCGGCACTGGCTTAAAAGCCTTCCCAAAAACACAATTGGAAGTTGGGAAGAGCTCGAGGATGCTTTCCGAGCAAATTTTCAAGGGACCTATGTCCGCCCCCCGGACGCAGACGATCTCAGTCACATAACTCAACAGCCCGGAGAATTAGCTCGGCAGTTCTGAACAGATTCCTTACTAAAAAGAATCAGATAGTGGATTGTCCGGACGCCGAAGCCTTAGCAGCTTTCAGGCATAATGTCCGAGATGAATGGCTCGCCAGACACCTCGGCCAGGAAAAGCCAAGAACAATGGCCGCACTCACAAGCCTCATGCCCGCTTTTGCGCAGGAGAGGACAGCTGGTTGGCAAGATGCAGCCCCAGCGACCCAAGTACATCCGAAATCAGGGATGGAAACGGAAAACCGCGACAAAATAAGGACCATTGCTGAACCAGAGAAAAAAGTCCAACGAGCACGTCAGTCAATGCCAGATTCAAAGGCTCACGGCAAAATCAGACAAAACCACCCCTTCAGGACAATAGGGACGATCCGTCCAGCTTAAACAGAATCCTGGACAGAATATGTCAGATACACGGTACTCCTGGGAAGCCTGCCAATCACACCCACAGAGACTGTTGGGTTTTTAAACAATCCGGAAGGCTTAACGCCGAACACAAGGGGCTCGATACACCAAGCGAAGACGAGGACGAACCCCAGAAGCAGAACACCAAGAAACAAAAGAACTTCCCACAAGAAGTTAAAACATTGAACTCACTTCACGTAACAAAACGTGTGGCACCCATAAAGGTACGCAAAATAAAACCTATCCCTCAGGGGTCTCGCCACTGGTTATTAAAACCAATCATTTTTTATCAGCTAGATTATTCTAGAAATATAAAAAACGTAGGCCGGACTGCCCTGATACTCGATCCAATAATTGACGGATTCCAGTTTACCAATGTCCTTATGGACGGCGACAGTGGACTAAACCTGATATATCAGGATACAATCCACCGCATGGGCATAAACCCAGCAAGAATCCGCCACAGCAAAACCTCCTTTCAAGGGGTAGCACCGGGCCCGGACACCCATTGTATGGGTTTTCTCCGGCTTGAAGTCATATTTGGCTCTGCCAATAACTTCCTTCGTGAAAAGCTGACCTTCCATGTCGTCCCGTTTTCAAGTCGCTATCAAGCACTAATGGGACGCGAAGCTTTCGCTCGCTTTAACGCAATACCGCACTATGCATCTCTCACGCTTAAGATGCCCGGTCCACGAGGCATCATCTCTTTAAAGGGAGCGCACTAAAATACGCCTCCTCCAAACGGAGGATTGCGCGGCCGCTTAAACAGCCGCACAATAAAGTGGCCTCGCCAGCCAAAAGACTTTTTCGATATAAGTCATTAAAGGCCACAGACCCGGACTAAATGAGTTCGGCACAAGTCCATCATCAACGCAGGCTTAAACGCCATATACCCCTGTACCGGGGGCTATACGCAGAGACAATAAAGCTCAACTTTATATATTTTCTACTTTATATTTTGTTTATTTTCTTTTTTGTTCCGCACGACCCATTTTCAATTCAGTTCCTCTATTTTACAGATGAACGTCGTGCGGCGCCCGTCCAGGACACGGCACAGCGGAGACACAGGCACAGACGTGTAGTAGGGACCCGTCCTAAGGATTCTTTTTAGATTAAGACCCTGCGTAAACCTTTTTTACTGTCTCTTGCTGCTATACATCCCCTGGTTTTTTCTACTATAACCAAGGAGGAGGCTGGCGTTTTGGCATGTGGCCACGCCAGAATTTTTGCTCGTACCTGGACACTAGGGGCTCTTTTTTTTAAGGGTGTTGTTTCACCCGCACTCATAAAGACCGAACACCTTAGGGAGTGTTCGGCGTCGCGAGTTTTGGCACTATATGCATCAGCTCCGAATCATGTCTTTGGTCAAATGTTGGGTTGCCCGGCTCCTCAGTTCGGCTACATTACGTTCCGCTCTATCGGCTAAGGTAGCACCAGGAGAACTACTGCGATTGTGCCCCGGTTCGACCGGGCGAGCACCTCAGTAGAGAAAGCCGAAAACTGACTGTCATGATGTAGCGCGAGACTGGTCGCCACTCGATGACTTAAAGGAATTTATCGGATTCCTCCGCTTTGACGAAGGGCTGTTTCCCGGTCAGGCACGTATGCGCCCCGAATTCGGGCAAGCGCAGTCGCCACTAAGGGGCTACCTAAAGAGTCCCACTGTCAAGCTCATATGGCTAAGTGAAAGTGTTAAAGCATTATAGTCCGGTTGCCTAGCCCGCTGCGCTATCACCTCCTTTGTAGGACCAAGACGTTGGGTTAAGTGTGGAAATGCGTCTTCTGCGCGCACCCCCGCACTATGTGCGTGGGGGCTGAAGCCAACGACTGCAATCTTTCAGAATTTATATATTAAAACGGCCGCACAGGAGGTGTTCTTAATACTTGAAGGCACAAGTCTAAAAAATGCCACTACAATTTGTCAAAATACAGTTTTATGATTACATATGCTATCATAATATAGCATCCTTCGAGCACTTCATCTCTATTACGCGAGCACCTTCGAGGACTTCCTTAAAATAGTGCTCGCAAGGTATTCGGCTTTTATCCGAATCCCGGGACGCAACAACCGTGGGCTCCATATCTGCCCAGTATGTCTTGAGACGGGCAAGAGCCAGCCGAGCGCCCTCTATGCACGCTGACCTCTTCATAGCATCGACACGTGGCACCATGTCTAGAAATTGCTGCACCAAGCTGAAATAACTCTTCGGCTTCGATCTCCCCGGACACAGATGATCCATGACGTACTTCATGGCGAGTCCGGACAACCTATTCATTTCGGCCCATTGGGCCAGGCGATCGTCCACTGCCAGTGGACGCTCTGGATTGAGGAATTGCGACCAAAAGAGCTTCTCCACTTCATGATCCTTTTTATCTCGAAAGTGTTCGATCGCATCAGCAGCACTAGCCGCCAAATCCAGATAGGTGTCCTCTACACTCCACATCCGGTCTAACGGGGCAAACTTCGGATCACAAAATTTTCCCCGCAGCGAGAAGGGCTTTCCATCTGCAATTTGTCCGGCTTGATGCAGCTCTTCCCTTGCCGCTCTCATTATAGAGCGGGCATCCTTGGCGTCAGTAACAGCCATCTCTAAGCTCGTTTGCCTCGCCCTACCCTCTTCTTCAAGAAGCTTGCAACCGTCAGTAGCACTCTTTAACTTTACGGCCATATCAGCCATCTCCTCCTTGCTTCGGCAATGGGCAGCCTGTTCGGCTTTCAGCTCTTCAAGGGCTTTCACGGCAGCCGCATCGCTTTTCCTCGCTTGTTCCTTCGCTCGGGCGAGTTCGGCCCTAAGACCCTCCACGGCGGCCGCACCATCTGCGTCAAGCATACACACTATAAGATATTGACATAAAGCTCCTCTTACTAACCATCGCCCGATGATTTCGATACCTTGAGCATCATCAAGCCGCTTGTTAACAAGCATGATGTCGGCTTCTGCCTCATCAAGTTGTCGCTTCAGTTCGGCAAATTCACCACTCCGGCTTGACTCCGGACAATCCGCCACCTACATATAAAGGTGCCACTTAAAGGACCTGGGATTAAGATCCTCTGCACGCCGTCAATTTTAACGACGCACAGAGTCTCAGGGGCTACTATCTACACAGGGCGCACTTTATTTATGCGCAACTAACACAAGTGTACATTATTTAAAACATACCTCAAGGCCCGTCAGTAAACTTTTGACAGCCTCGTGCAATCCACTTTCTGCGGATGAAATCTTTTCAATCACCGTGCTCATCAACGCACGATGCTCCTCTGAGACAGAGGCTCGCCCCAGCAGAATCTTTAGCTCCTTCGGCCAAACACCAGATGGTGCCGGACTCGTCCCATGGCCTCCCTCAAAGGCCGGATGCGGAGAACCTCGGGTGGCCACATGGCCACCTTCTGCCCCTATCGGATCCGGCACTTCAGCGTCGCCTGCCTTGCTAGGCGGTACAGAAGGAGGAGGCATTCCGCTCTCCATCATCTCCAGAAGAAGATCCCCCGAGGACGAGCTCTGCTGAGAAGGGCTGAGGTCCGAACTACAAAGTAAGGTTTCGGTTAAAACTTCTCAGATATAAATCAAGGATTTCTCTTAAAAGAAAAACTCTTCTTCTACTTACGGCTCGCTGGAGAGCTGGTCCCTTTGAGGGTTTAGTTCGGCCGAGGGGCTCCCCGGCGTCGGGCCCTCTGACAAGGATTCTTTCCCCCACTTCGAGGCTACGGTCTCCGGGTCGTCAGAGGCGGCCCTTTTCTTTCCCTTAGGAGAGGAATTGTCGATTCCCCCTTCAGAATGGCCTCTTTCGAGGAGGCCATGGTTTCCTTGTCCTCCCCCTTATTTCCCTCCAAAGGCACTACCTCCAGCATCCTGACTAGCATGGGATCCAGCCTGGTTTCGGGAAGGGGAGCCGGACACCTGATCAGCTTCGCCTTCGCTATCCACTCCTGCTTAAAAGGAGAAGCGCTGTTAAGAGCAAGTCAATTATGCGGATAGAAGGTCCGGGCACAAGGTCACTTACTTGAGTATCCGGGCGATTGCGGCTTAAACCCACATCCTCGGTCAAATCCGGACTCACTTCTTGTGATCCGAAGAACAGTTTATACATCTCCGCGGGCGTCACGCCCATAAAATCCCAGAGAACTCGCGGTCCCTCTGGATTGAACTCCCACAGGCGAAGGGGGCGACGTTGGCCGGGCAGTGTCCGGCGAATCAGCATGACTTGTGTCACCTTGACCAGGTTGAGGCCTCCTTTCAAGAGATCCTTAATGCGGCCCTGCAGCAGAGGTACGTCTTTGGGCAAGCCCCGATCTAACCCTGTGTTGATCCACGATGCTAACCGCGGTGGGGGACCCGAGCGAAAGGCAGGAGGCGCCACCCATGCGGTGCCCCGAGGGGCGGTGATATAGAACCACTCCTGTTGCCACAAGCCAAGCTCCTCTTGAAAAGCGCCCTCGGGCCATGGAGCATCGACATTTCTTTTTATAGCAGCGCCTCCGCACTCTGCGTGGTGCCCCTTGATCATCTTCGGTTCTACTTTGAAGGTCTTGAGCCATAATCCGAAGTGAGGGGTAACACGGAGGAACGCTCCGCACACAACAACGAACGAGGAGATATGGAGGATGGACTCCGGAGCTAAGTCATGGAATTCCAGCCCGTAATAAAACATCAGCCCCCTTACAAAGGGATCCATTGGGAAGCCTAAACCCCGAAGGAAGTGGGATATGAATACCACACTCTCACCGGGCTGAGGGCTAGGGATCACCTGTCCTTGAACAGGCAACCTGTGCGAAATCTCGCCGGTCAGGAATTTAGCTTCCCTCAACCTTAATACGTCCTCCTCCGTAACGGAGGAGGGCATCCATCAGCCTTGGAGGTCGGAACCGTACATTGTCGAAGGTCCGGTGCGCCTGGAATCTGGAAGCCTAGGGTGTTGGAACTCGAGGCGACGGGCGAGCTCGTTTTGAGAATAGAAGAGGGGAACAGGGTCTTGGTCTCTTTATAAGAGGCAGAATACCAAGAGCCCTCCCCATAACCGTCTTGGACTAGCCTTTAATTAAGGCAAAACGTGCTAACGGGCACGACTGGGTTACCCACGTCCGTATTGATGAGAATCCCGTTAAAAGGGGCACACGATCTCTGCTTTGACAAGACGTGCCAAGGAAATCACCTCGCTAAACATGCTGAGGTGGAGCAAAGAAAACAATTTATATAAAGAGCTTGGCCGCGGTGTTATGACGCACTGCGGAATACGTCAGCAGATTTGATTTGTGTTAATATTATTCTCTATATGGCAATATGTGGAAACTTATTTTGCAGAGCCGGACACTATTTTTGGTGTTTACAATCTTCTTGAAGAACTTGGAGGCGGAACCCGCCTTGCAATGCCGAAGACAATCTGCGCGCCGGACTCGTCGTCATTGAAGCCTGGTTCAGGGGCTACTGACGGAGTCCTAGATTAGGGGGTGTTCGGATAGCCGGACTATACCTTCAGCCGGACTCCAGGACTATGAAGATACAAGATTGAAGACTTCGTCCCGTGTCCGGAAGGATCTTTCCTTGGCGTGGAAGGCAAGCTAGGCGTGCGGATATTCAAGATCTCCTACCATTGTAACCGACTCTGTGTAACCCTAACCCTATCCGGTGTCTATATAAACCGGAGGGTTGTAGTCCGTAGGACAACCATCATCATACACAATCATACCATAGCCTAGCTTGTAGGGTTTAGCCTCCTTGATCTCATGGTAGATCTACTCTTGTACTACCCATATCATCAATATTAATCTAGCAGGAGTAGGGTTTTACCTCCATTGAGAGGGCCCGAACCTAGGTAAAATAAAGTGTCCCTTGTCTCTTGTTACCATCCGACCTTGACGCACAGTTCGGGACCCCCTACCCGAGATCCGCCGGTTTTGACACCGACACCAGGCATCATATATGTGAATTTTGCAATGCCATCCTGCTTAGCCAGTCATCTTATATGTGAATTATATCAGGCCATCCTTTTTTTGTTACGTATTACATTTGTCAACAATGTTAGTACATTCAACTATTCTTCGTGTGCATCAGCCATTTGACATGGTGATGGAAAATTCTGGAGTGAAAACAAGGTCTTCAGAGCACACTATGCTATCTGATGAAGCGCATATCTCGTTGGTTACGGATAGCTCCTCAGAGGAGGATTCGGAGACAGATGACCAGTCCTATCCCCCCCTCCCGAGGTGTATGCTCTAACTTGGCGGGGTTATGTTGCTCATATTGTCTGTATGGTGTCTTGCATTGCTATGTCTTTTTATTAGTTTAGACATGCTTTGTGTGAATGTCACCTGTTTAGTGTCTAATTACCATATATGTGAATTATGCATTGCCATCTTGTTGCAAGACATTATATATGTGAATTATGCAATGATATCTTACTGCAAAGGCATTATATATGTGAATTATGCAATGCCATGTTGTTTAGCTAATCATCATGTATGTGAATTATATCATGCTATCATTTTTTTTGTATTACGTGTTCCATTTGTCGACAACGTTTGTATATTCCACTACTCTTCCTGTGCATCAGCCATTTGAAGCGGTTATGGAAGTATCTGGAGTGAAAACAAGGTATTCAGAGCAGACAATGCTACCTGCTGAAGCAGACATCTTGCTGGTTACAAAGAGCTCCTCAGAGGAGGATTCAGAGACTGATGACCAGTCCTATTTCCCCCCTGAGGTCTATGCTCAAACTTGGCAGGGTTATATTACCATGTCATGCATGTTGTCTTGCATTGCTTAGTTTTTACATCATATATGGATTGCCATATGCTTACTTGATTACTATATAAATCATATATTTGAATTATATCATGCCATCATGTTTACAAACACAGCATCTATCTGAATTATGGCATGGAAACCCATTTAATAAAGACATCATATAGTTATATCATCTCATCCTGTTTAGTGTTTACAGTCCTCATATTTTGAATTATGTCATTCTATCCGTGAATTATATCATGCTATCATGTTTCCATAGGCGGCATGTATGTGAATTATGGCATGCCAACCTATTTAATAAACACATTATATAGCTATATCATGTCATCTTGTTTACACAGTCATCATATTTTGAACTATGTCTTTCCATCTTTTTTAGTTAGCCATCATAATGTGAAACTGTGTAATGCTATCATGTTTAGTTAGCCATCATATCTGTGAAATCGTGTCATGCTATCCTGTTTGGTTAGACAACATAAATGTGAATAATTTCATGCCCTCTTTTATTCCCCACTATCCATTGCACCTATCTATCATACAATGTATGTACATTCAATTGCTTTTCTTGTTTATAAGCCATTTGAATTGGAGAGGGTGATGGCAGTATCTAAGGGAGTAACAACACATTCTTCAGAAAAGATAGTTGTCGGTGTCAAAACCGGCGGATCTCGGGTAGGGGGTCCCGAACTGTGCGTCTAAGGCAGATGGTAACAGGAGGCAGGGGACATGATGTTTACCCAGGTTCAGGCACTCTCTATGGAGGTAATACCCTACTTCCTGCTTGATTGATCTTGATTATATGAGTAGTACAAGAGTTGATCTACCACGAGATCTTTGAGGCTAAACCCTAGAAGCTAGCCTATGGTATGATTGTCGTTGTCCTACGGACTAAACCCTCCGGTTTATATAGACACCGGAGGGGGCTAGGGTTACACAGAGTCGGTTAGAATGGGAGGAGATCTACATATCCATATCGCCAAGCTTGCCTTCCACGCCAAGGAGAGTCCCATCCGGACACGAGATGAAGTCTTCAATCTTGTATCTTCATAGTCCAACAGTCCGGCCAAAGGGTATAGTCCGGCTGTCCGGATACCCCCTAATCCAGGACTCCCTCAGTAGCCCCTGAACCAGGCTTCAATGACGATGAGTCCGGCGCGCAGATTGTCTTCGGCATTGCAAGGCGGGTTCCTCCTCCGAATACTCCATAGAAGATTTTGAACACAAGGATAGTGTCCGGCTCTGCAAAACAAGTTCCACATACCACTGTAGAAAGAATAATATTTCCGATGTGCTGACGCATTTGATATCATGACATCACGCCATGGCCCGGTTATTATCGAACCGTCTTTCTCAACCAGCCTTTGCGCTTATCGCGAGGCGGTTTCCTTGGCACGTCTTGTCAAAGCAGAGATCGTGTCCCCTTATCACGGGATTCCCATCAATACGGACTTGGGTAACCCAATCATGCCCGCTGGTATGACTCCTCGATTACAGGTAAGTCCCAAATGGTCACGAGGAGGACGCTTGGTATTCACCCTCTTTATAAAGAGACCAAGGCCTACCCTTTTTTTATTCCTCGAGCTCAATCGAATCCCTTCCCCGCCTCGAGTTCCAACACCCAAAGCTCAGGTCAGGCGCTTCGGACCTTACGCCATGTCTGGATCCAACCCTCAAGGTCAGTGGATGCCCTCCTCCGTCATGGAGGAAGACGTCAAAAAGTTAAGAGAGGCCAGGTTCTTGACCGGCGAGATCGCGCATCGGCTGCCTGCTCGAGGGCAGGTCACCCCTACTCCCAAATCCGGCGAGAGTGTCGTGTTCATATCTCACTTCCTTCAAGGGCTAGGCCTCACTCTCGATCCCTTCGTGAGGGGGCTCATGTTTTATTACGGGCTGGATTTCCATGATTTAGCTCCGGATTCTATTCTCCACATCTCGTCTTTTATCGTCGTGTGCGAAGCTCTCCTCCGCATCATCCCTCGCTTCGGCCTGTGGCTCAAGACCTTCCAAGTGGAGCCGAAGGTTATCGAGGGGAGGCACGCGGAGTGCGGAGGTGCCGTAATATGCAAAAGCCCCGATGCCCCATGGCCCGAGGGTTCTTTCTGGGAGCTGTCCAGCTTATGGCAACAACAATGGTTTTATGTCACAGCTCCCAGGGGTACCAAATGGGTGGCTCCCCCTGCCTTTTGCTCGGGTCCCCCTCCACGACTAACTTCTTGGATCAACAAGGGGCTGGACTGGGGGCCAGTAAAGGATGTGCCCATATTGCAGAGCCGCATCCGAGATCTCCTCGAAAGAGATATTAATCTGGTCACAGTAACGCAAGTAATGTTACTTTGTAGAACCCTGCCCTGCAAATGTCGTCCCCTCCGTCTGTGGGAGTTCAACCCGGAGGGACCGCGAGCTATTCAGCACTTCCTCGGCATGATACTCGAGGAGATGTACAAATTGTACTTCGGACCACAAGTAATGTGTCCGGATACCACCGAGGACGTGGGTCTGAGCTGCAATCGTCCAGACACCCAAGTAAGTCGCCCTGCGGCCGAACATGTTGTATTTTTATTCATCACAACACTATTTTGAAAAGTCGCTCTTTGACCAGGACTGGATAGCAAAGGCGAAGATGATCAGGTGTCCCCCCCCCCCCCCCGAGGTCTCACCGGATCCGGTGCTAGCCAGGATGTTGGAGCTCGCGCCTTACCTAGCGCCCTCAGGGGAAGATAAAAGTGGAAAGAAAGAGGCTAACGCCTCCGCGAAGGAGGATAACCGGGGAGAAGAAGCCAAAGTTCCCTCTCCCCGAGGAAGGAAGAGGACCGCCTCTGAAGGCCCGGAGACAATAGTCTCCAAACGGGGGAAGAAATCTTCGCCATAGGGTCCTGCCCCGGCCACACAGTGTCCACAAGGGGATCAGCCCTCCATCGAGCTATATGTAAAAAAGAGGGGTTTAATAGTCAAAAAACATCCTACTTTACCTCTGGGGAAAAGAACCGAAACACTTGTCTTGTAGTCCGGATTGTAGCCCTTCTCGGCAGAGTTCGTCTTCGGGGGATCTTCTTCCAGAAATGATGGAGAGCGAAACTCCTCCCCACGCCATCCCGCCTTACAAGGCGGGCGACCCCGAGGTGTCGTCTCGGAGGGCTTCTCCCGATCCGGCAAGGCCATAGGGTAATTCTTTGGCCATCCGAAGTCCTCGGTATCCGGCTCTTGAAGAGAGCAGCCGGAAGAGTCCGGCTCCGCCTGTTATGCGGTCGGACGCACTGAAGGATTTGCTAGAGCAGGCGGCTATCTCAGAAGCACACCGTGCGCTAATGGGCGCGGTGGTTGAGAGGATTTCACCCGCCGAAAGCGGGTTGCATCAAGCCTTTATGAGTCTGCTGAAAGGTTTTGAGGTAGGTGAAATAGTGTGTATTTTTTACAGTACTGCACACGTTAAGGTGTGTCCTGTGCAGATAGTAGCCCCTGAGACTCTGGTTGCTGTCGAAAGCGGCGTCAAATAGAGGATCATAGTCCCAGGTAATAATCCAGCCGCCCTCGTATGCAGGTGGCCGGAGGTCCGATGGCTAGCCGGACTGGTGAATTTGCCGAACTGAAGTGGCAGCTTGATGCGGCGGATGCTGACATCTTACTTGTCAACAAGCGGCTTGATGAGGCACAAGGTACATGATTTCTCCAGTTATCAGCATGTAGTAAGAGGAGCGTAATGCCAGTATCTTTAATATGCTGTGACTGCAGATGGAGCTGCGACCGTGGAGACCCTTCGGGCGGAACTTGCCCAAGCCAAAAAGCAAGCCAGGAATAGTGATGCGGCCGCTCTGAAGGCGGCCGAAGAGCTGAGGGCCGAGCAGGGTGCCCATTGCCAAAGTAAGGAGAAGATGGCCAAGATGGCCGTTGAGTTAAGTGATGCCGCCGACCGGTACCGGCTTCTTGAAAAGGAAAACCAAGCGAAGGTGATGGAGCTGGAGAAGGCCATGGTAGCAGCCAAGGAAGCCCGCTTGAAGATCAGAGCATCGAAGGAGGAGCTCGCCCTTCTTGCTGCAGACGAAGTTTGGAGATGCAAAGTATGCCCCTGTGGACCAGTTATGGAGTTCTGCGGACGCGTATGCGGATCTGTCAGCCAGTGCGGCTGATGCAGGCGAGTACTTCAAGGATCAAAAAGATCATGAAGTGGAAAAGTTGTTCTGGTCGCAATTCAATGGTCCAACGCGTCCGCTGCTGTTAAATGAGCGCATGACCGAATGGGCCGAGCTCCATAGGTTGTCTGGGCTTGCCATGGGGTCTGTTGTGGATCATCTGTGGCCGAGGGAGCCACGGCCGAACAATTATTTTGGTTTGGTGCAGCAGTTCCTTCGTGTCGTGTCACGCATCGACGCTATGAAGAGGTCAGCGTGCATCGAGGGTGCGCGGATGGCGCTTGCCCGTGTCAAAACATACTGGGCGGAGATGGAGGCCACCGCAATTGTCACCCCGAGTTCGGCAGTTAGCTGAGTAGCTGCCGAGCACTACTTTAACGAGGTCCTTGAAGGCGCCCGTTCAATAAAAGCGCAGTGCTCGAAGAATATTATGTTCTAATGACTTGTATTCCCATTTAAAAACAATGTTTTACTGAATTATATAAAGGCTATTTTTATACTTTTGCCTGGAAGTGTTATGATGCCTCATGTGCGGCCGTTTATGTATATATGTATATAACCTGAAAGCTTGTAGTCATCGGCTTCAGCCCCCACGCATATAATGCGGGGGTGTTCGCAGAAGACGCGTGTTCACACTTGACCCAACGCCTTGGTCCATTAAGGAGGTGATAGCGCAGTGAACTAGGCAATCGGACTATATTGCTTTAACACTTTCACTTAGCCATAGGAGTTTGACATTGGGGCTACTATATAGCCCCTGGTGGCTCCGCGCTCATCCGAATATGGGGCGCGGTCATGCCTGACCAGGAAACGGCCCTTCATTAATGCGGAGGAATCCCGAAGATTCCGATAAGTCATCGAGTGGTTGACCAGTCTCTCGCTTTATCATGACAGTCAGTTTTCGGCTTTCTCTACTGAGGTGCTCGTCCGGGCTAGGCAGGGTACAATCGCAGTAGTTCTCCTGGTGCCACCTTAGCCGATAGAGCGGAACGTAAGGTAGCAAAACTCAGGAGCCGGGAAAACCCAACATTTGACCAAAGACATGATTCGGAGCTGATGCATATAAGGCCAAACTCGCGACGCCGAACACTCCCTAAGGTATTCGGTCTTTGTAGTGTATACCGGGCTAATCAATGCCCTTGGTAATGAGCCCCTAGTGTCCGGGTACGTGCAATATCCTGACGTGGCCACATTCCAAGAATGCCAGCATCCTTCTCGGTTATATTTAAAATCTGGAGGATGTGAGCAACGAAAGACAGTAAAAAAGGTTGACGCGGGGTCTTAATCTAAAGAGAAACTTTTGAACAGGTCCCTGCTGCACGTCTGCTCATGTGTCTCCGTTGTGCCGTATCCTGGACGGGTGTAGCACGATTGACATCTGTGAAAGAGAGGAACTTAGTTGAAAGTCGTCGTGCAAAAAAATTGGCTATAAATAAATCATATTAAAATTCGAGATGGGAAAAGTTAAGTCGTATTATCGCTGGGAAGCCCCTAGTACTGCCTGGGAGGGTGTAACCATTAAACCAATCTCAAGTGTATCCAATGATTGTCCGGACCCGTCGAGCCGTGTCCGTGGTCTTAACGGCCAGTCATCTGTTCCGGTTGGTGAGGTCATCTAGTGTTCGGCTGTTAAAGCAGCTGTACGTTCTTCTGCGCGAGAGAAGCGCTCAACATTTCCATTTACTGTGATGATGCCACGCGGACCAGGCATTTTAAGCTTGAGTAGAGCATAATGCGGTATTGCATTAAAACGAGCGAAAGCCTCTCGTCTGAGTAGTGCTTGATAGCCACTTCCGAATGGAGCAATGTCGAAGGTTAACCTTTCACTTCGGAAGTTGTCGGGCGAGCCGAACACAACCTCTAGTACTAGAGAGCCCATGCAGCGGGCCTCTGTGCCTAGTAGTACTCCCTTGAAGGTAGTATTACTGTGGCTGATTTCTGTTGGGTTTATCCCCATTTTGCGGATGGTGTCCTGAGATATTAGATTTAGACTACTGTCGCCGTCCATAAGGACTCGTGTGAGATGGTATCCGTTTATTATTGGGTCCAGCACCAGGGCGGCTGATCCTTCATGCCGGATACCTATTAGGTGATCCCTGCGATCAAAAGTGACCGGGCAGGCCGACCAGGGGTAGAACTCAGGGGTGACGGGCTCTATGGCTTGTGTATTTCGGAGTGCATATTTGCCTCTCCTCTTTGTCACGTGGATAACATTTACTGTTTTGACTTCTGGTGGGAATTTTTTCTGTCCCCCAGTGTCTTGCTGGCGAGGCACGTCCTCGTCCTTGCTCGGAGTGTCCCCCTCCTTGTGTTCGGCGTTTAGCTTGCCCGCCTGCTTGAAGACCCAGCATTCTCTGTGGGTATGATTTGCAGGTTTTTCAGGGGTGCCGTGGATCTGACATAGTTTGTCTAGAATCTTGTTTAGTCCGATTGGTCCATCTCTATTGCCTTTAAAGGGCTTTTTCCGCTGACCCGGTCGAGAGCCTCTGAATCCGGCGTTTACCGCCGTGTTATCTGGGTTGTCTTTATTCTGGCGCTTGTTTTTACTGTGTCGCGGTTTTCCATTGTCGTCCCTGACTTCGGATGTGCTTGGGTCGCTGGTGCTGTTGCGGGCTAACCAGCTGTCCTCGCCCGCGCAAAAGCGGGTCATGAGGCTTGTTAGAGCTGCCATTGTTCTCGGCTTTTCTTGACTGAGGTGTCTGGCAAGCCATTCGTCTCAAACACTGTGCTTGAAAGCTTCTAAGGCTTCAACGTCCGGACAGTCGACAGTTTGGTTCTTCTTAGTGAGAAACATGTCCCAAAGCTTTCGGGCTGACTCTCCGGGCTATTGAATTATATGACTTAAATCGTCAGTGTCCAGAGGTCGGACATAAGTCCCTTGAAAGTTAGTCCGGAAAGCGTCCTCAAGCTCCTCCCAATTTCCAATGGAGTTTTCGGGGAGGCTTTTAAGCCAGTGCCGAGCTGGTCCTTTGAGCTTGAGGGGCAAGTATTTGATGGCATGGAGATCGTCTCTGCGATCCATGTGAATATGGAGAATGAAGTCCTCAATCCAGACCCCAGGGTCTGTGGCTCCGTCGTATGCCTCTATGTTAACTGGTTTGAACCCTTCTGGAAATTCATGGTCTAATACCTCGTCGGTGAAATATAGGGGGTGTGCGGCACCCCTGTATTTGGCTGTGCCCTGGCGTTCGGATGGTTGTGGTATTTGGTGTTGGCTGAGTGCTGGAGCGCGTTTCCTTGATCCGTAGATGGATCTGGTTGCGCCGGCCCTTTGATGCGAGTCTTCGCGTCGGTCATGTACTGACTTATGTGCGACCTCGTTGGCCGCTCTGTCGCGACCACGAGGTCATCGATCCGACCGGTCGGCTGTTTAATTATTTGGCTGCAGGGGCTCTAAGGCCTCGTCATCGAACTCCAGCAGCAGCTTTCGCATTGGGTAGCTCTTCGTGTGGCGACTGACACCGTACTTTTCTGCCGTGTCGAGCACTTTATTCCATCTACTGTTGAGTGTGTTTTGTGCGGCCTTGAGCCTTTGTTTCTGCTTCTTCAGACTTCTTGCAGTGGCGATAAGCCTTTCTTGCTCCAGTTGCCTTTCCAGGATGATGCGTTCGTCGTCATTCGGACTGTTCTCCTCACCGGAGACGGGTTGATTATCTTGACGCTCAGCGTCGCCGTGTTCGGACAGCGGCTCCGTAGTTTGTTCGTCGTCCGTTGGCTCACCCTGCTCTATCGCTGGGTCAATTTGGCTTCTTCTTGCGTTGTTATCGATGTTTTTGCCGAGGCGGGATTTGGAGCGGCGCCTACGGCGCCGCTTTGATTGCTTGTCGAGGGAGCTATCTTTCGTTTCATCCTTCCGCTCCTCGTCATTATTTTCTTTGGGTGTATCCACCATGTATATGTCATGTGATGAAGTGGCAGTCCAGCGCCCTGTTGACGGTGGTTCCTGTTCGTCTCCTGCATTGTTGTCCATACCATCGATGTCTTCGGAGTCGAAGTCGAGCATGTTGGTTAAATCATCGACAGTGGCTACTAAGTGGGTGGTGGGTGGGGAGTGAATTTCTTCATCATCCACATCCCATCCTAGCCGAACATAGTTCGGCCAAGGTTCTCCTGACAGGGAGAGAGACTTTAACGAGCTCCGTACGTCGCCAAGGGGCGAGCGCTGAAAGATATCCACGGAGGTGAACTCCATGATCGATGCCCAATCGGATTCGATAGGAAGGGGCGCAGGCGGTTCGGAGTCCGTGGTCGGAGACGAGTCTATAGGTTTGGCATCACGGCTCTCGTGAGGGGTAAGGCCAGTATTCGGCTCTATCGCCGCTAAGGGTGCGGCCTCCCAGGCAGGGTCTATCCACCCGTCCTCGGATGACGCGATCTGCTCCGGATGGAAGGCCGGAGTGGTTGCTGGCGCGATTCCCCACACACTGTCCGATGGCAGAGCTAAATCATGCTCGTCGTGATCGTGCGGCACACCCGGCATGGGCCCGAATCTGTCGAAGATCAAATCTCCACGGATATCAGCAGTGTAATTCAAGTTTCCAAATCTGACCTAGTGGCCAGGGGCGTAGCTCTCGATCTGCTCCAGATGGCCAAGCGAGTTGGCCTGCAGTGCGAGGCCGCCGAATATGAAGACCTGTCCGGGGAGGAAGACCTCACCCTGGACCGCATCGTTGTCGATGATCGAAGGGACCATCGAGCCTTACGGCAACGACACAGTGGAACTCTCAATGAAAGCACCAATGTCGGTGTCAAAACCGACGGATCTTGGGTAGGGGGTCCCAAACTGTGCGTCTAAGGCGGATCATAACAGGAGGCAGGGGACACAATGTTTACCCAGGTTCGGGCCCTCTCTATGGAGGTAATACCCTACTTCGTGCTTGATTGATCTTGATGATATGAGTAGTACAAGAGTTGATCTACCACGAGATCGTTGAGGCTAAACCCTAGAAGCTAGCCTATGGTATGATTGTCGTTGTCCTACGGACTAAACCCTCCGGTTTATATAGACACCGGAGGGGGCTAGGGTTACACAGAGTCAGTTACAATGGGAGGAGATCTACATATCCGTATCGCCAAGCTTGCCTTCCACACCAAGGAGAGTCCCATCCGGACACGAGATGAAGTCTTCAATCTTGTATCTTCATAGTCCAACAGTCCGTCCAAACGGTATAGTCCGGCTGTCCGGATACCCCCTAATCCAGGACTCCCTCAGAAAAGATAGTGCTACTAGTTGATGCAGATAGAACCACGGTTGTACTTGCCCAAGAACCAGCCCCACCACACATAACCCAGATTCTCACAGATTGTACCCCTACCCAGTTGGACACAGAACCAGCTACACCCCTTCTAACCCCAACCCAAGTAGATAGTAACCTAGTTCCAGTTGACACATCACTGTCTCCACTACAGAGCACCCAAACACGAGCAGTTAGCAAGGGAACTGTGGCGCCCAAAGCACGAGGACCACCACTCCGAATCCCAACTCAACGCTTAAAGGAGAAGAAGAATTGTTCTCAGGTTAGGTTTTGTATCTATGGTTCATACTCCTTTTCTCTTGCATCACTGTATTTACTCATACCAACTATTTTCAAATTTGAAGGATGGAATTGAAACTCCAATGGCGCAACAGGTATGTTTTAAACCTGTTTCTTTAACTGGTTTGCTATTGTAACTTGCTCCATGTTGATTTCAGTTTCAATTGAATAAACAGTTATGTTCTCATGTCATGCACATTACAAGTGTTGTTATTGCTCTATAGTTTCCCACACTTATATTCTGTCTATTCTGCTTTGTCTTGAACAAATATTATTTGTATTGTGTCTCTATCTTGATTTTGCAACAAAAACTAGAATGATATAGACCATAAAGTGACCATGGTACATAGATATATGTTTGTTTCATGCTGTTATCCTGTCCACTTTACTACTGAACTGATTTACCAAAATGAGTTTCATATACAACATGGTAAACCTGTGATGTGTCTGCTCGTTTCTCTTTTAGAATGCGGACAAAATATTGGAGAACAGTACCCCGTTATGCAATGGTAAAGGAAGTAATGCAGTTAAGGTTCAAGATAGTGAGACATCTCTGTCGGTCTCCAAGAAAGCTGATAAAAACTATCTTGACGACAGTGAGAGAACCCAAAAGTCCTGTCATGATGTAGTGTTCGAGTTAGTGGCCACTACTGATGGCACAACCTCTTTGAACTCGCTGCCTGAATCAGTTCATCTTCTTGAGTCTCAACTTCAAGTTGAAAGACATCGATCAGATGTGCTGCGACAGGAAGCTGGAGGACTGAGGAAGTCCCTGCAGAATTCAGATGCATACTTTCTGGTGCAACAGCAAGCGCTGGAGGATTTATGCGCCAAACAAGAGAGAGTTAATAAGCTTGCTAAGCATCTTGCCAGCATTATGGGTACCCAGGATATTGTTTCTTGAGCTCTTCTAAAGTGGTTTCAGTTCTGGACTTGTTTTGCTACGGCGTTTATTTGCACTGGTCGCCAACTTTGACAACTAGTGTATTTGATATGCTGCTTTGTTCCCTATATTTGCACTGGTGGAGAACTTTGATGCCTAGTGGATGTAATATGTGTAATAGCCATAATAGCCTAGCGTAAGTTGCTTGCTTTATTTATTTCCTTGTTGTCTTGTTTATTTGTTTGCTTGTAGTCAGTGCAGTTCTTTTTCCGCGGTTTGCTAGTGGCCACAATAACCTATTTTTTAAAAACTAGGCCACAATAACCATGGGCTACATATTTACTGTAGTTACCGTGGGCCTCCTACGGGCCGTAGAAACAATGGGCCTTCTAAGGGCCTTAGAAACAATGGGCCTTCTATGGGCCGTAGCATCAATCGGCCTCTTACGGGCTGTATGATCGATATGCCAAACATGGGCCAATAACAGACCGCATTATGGGCCGTAAATGGGCTAGATTTGGAATCGTCCATTCATGGGCCGACAATAACGGGTCGTTGTTAATCGGCCGTTTTTTATGACGCTATGAAAACGGCCCAACGGATTAACGGGCCGATTGTAACCACGGGCTGAATTTGGCCCACAAGCAGAAAAGGCCAGTAACCTGCCGTAAGAAACCGAATGCTGCAAATGAGCCCAAGAATAAATGTGCCCTGAGAAGGCCAAAAGATAACACGGGTTGGAAACGGCCCAATGGAATAATGGGTCGTTGATGGGTATAAAGTGGTAACTATTCATTGCGGGCCAGATTCACCACGGGCCGTTAATGGGCCAAGAGTTACAAATGGCCTCATATGGGCTAAAAGACATCATGGGCCATACATGGGCCGGAAGTTACAGTGGGTTGGAATCATATTGGACGGCCCAGATGAAGCTACTGGGCTTAATTCCGATAGGCTGTAACAGGTCATGAGTTAGCGGGCCGTAAATGGGCTATATACGAACATGCCATTAACAGACTTTTCGTGGGCCGGCCCGTTACCTTTTGACCAAGTCAAACGGGCCGGCCTTTTCACCGGAATGGGCCTCTGTGGGACCGTGCCATGTGTCAGCATATCATAGGAGCCTCATTGGTCCAGGCTGTTAGCGGGTTATCGGATCCAAAACCGGACCCGATAGCTTAACGGCGACCCGTTACGATGGATGCCATGTTTCGGTCACCCTTGACGAAAGCACTTCCATGACGCGCCATTTATCGTCATGGAAGTGGACACTTCTGTGATGATAATTTTGGTAATGCCATGGAACACTTTTACGACAGCACAGGTATGACTATCTTGATTCTGTCATAAAATCGTCATGGATGTACATGCATGACAGAAAACGTGACCCACTATGACAAACACGTATCATCACGGAAGTGTCTTTTTTTTAGTGGTGGCACCTGCCTAACAACAATGGCCTACCCACAACGTGGCTCCCAACTCGTAGTGTATTGCGAGCCACTCGCCACCCCCAACGCACACACCCACACACACACACCGCGAATCCATAGCAACTACGATGCATGTTAAATTATCCAGCGGTGAACATATGTTACCAAAGGATGGACTTTTAATTTTGAAAAAACAGAGATCATTAAGATGTTTTAGTACATTAATTGATTGATTTTCTACGGGTATAATGTGCAAAAATCAAATGTGAGCTACATGCACACGTGACAGTGCACCTAAATGGATTGCAAAAACACATGTGTCTCACTGGGTGCATGTTTACTCCCCGTGCAAGAAATTTCAAACATTGAGAATCTTGAATTTTAAATTCTAGTACATCCAAAACTTATTTGAAGTTCATGAAACTTATCGCGTTGTCATTTGGACATCAATACAAAGTGGCATTGTACCTTTTTGTCAAATTTGAGAATAGTTTTGATGTAATCTTTATCTATTTACAAATGGGAGATTATTAATAATTTGGAACCAATATCCCACACGGATTATTTTTTTCAAACCATGAGCGTTAGACCAACAATGGATACGTGCCATGCTTCGGTTAAGTGGCAGCATTAATCATCCAAATAGAAAAACTACATACGTGCCGCCACGCGACCCGTGTGCCGTGCGAGCAGGCATGAGTTGATGGGACGCATGCGAGCAGTCTGCCGCGTAGGCAGACCGTGAGGCGTGCATGCAGGTGTGTGAATTGACTGAGGCGTGCTCGCTGCGCAGTATCATCGAGAGGCGTGCAAGTAGCTGTGTGAAACAACGGTAGGCATGCCAGCAGTCTGGTGCGCAACCTCACTGATACGTCCATTTTGCATCATGTTTTTATATCGATATTTATTGCATTATGGGTTGTTATTACACATTGTGTCACAATACTTATGCCTTTTCTCTCTTATTTTGTAAGGTTTACATGAAGAGGGAGAATGCCGGCAGCTGGAATTCTAGGCTGGAAAAGGAGCAAATATTAGAGACCTATTATGCACAACTCCAAAAGTCTTGAAACTCCACGAAAGTCAGTTTTGGAATATATTAAAAATATTGGGCGTGAAAAGCACCCGAGGGGGGACACCCACTGGCCACGAGGGTGGAGGATGCGCCCCCTGCCTCGTGGGCCACCTGGAAGCCCCCGGTGCTCATCTTCTGGAATAAGGTGTCTTTTGCCCTGGAAAAAATAAGGAGAAAACTTTCGGGACGAAGCGCCGCCGTCTCGAGGCGGAACCTTGGCGGAAACAATCTAGGGCTCCGGCGGAGCTGTTCTACCGGGGAAACATCCCTCCGGGAGGGGGAAATCGTCACCATCGTCATCACCATCGATCCTCTCATTGGGAGGGGGTCAATATCCATCAACATCTTCACTAGCACCATATCCTCTCAAGCCCTAGTTCATCTCTTGTGTCCGATCTTTGTCTCAAAACCTCAGATTGGTACCTGTGGGTTGCTAGTAGTGTTGATTACTCCTTGTAGTTGATGCTAGTTGGTTTATTCGGTGGAAGACTATATGTTCAGATCCTTTATGCACATTAATACCCCTCTGATTATGAACATGAATATGATTTGTGAGTAGTTATGTTTGTTCCCAGGGACATGGGAGAAGTCTTGTTATAAGTAGTCATGTGAATTTGGTATTCGTTCTATATTTCGATGAGATGTATGTTGTCTTTCCTCTAGTGGTGTTATGTGAACGTCGACTACATGACACTTCACCATTGTTTGGGCCTAGGGGAAGGCATTGGAAAGTAATAAGTAGATGATGGGTTGCTAGAGTGACAGAAGCTTAAACCCTAGTTTATGTGTTGCTTCGTAAGGGGCTAATTTGGATCCATATGTTTCATGTTATGGTTAGGTTTACCTTAATTGTTCTTTCGTAGTTGCGGATGCTTGCGAGGGGGGTTAATCATAAGTGGGATGCTTGTCCAAGGAAGGGCAGTACCCAAGCACCAGTCCACCCACATATCAAATTATCAAAGTAACGAACGTGAATCATATGAGCATGATGAAAACTAGCTTGACGATAATTCCCATGTGTCCTCAGGAGCGTTTTCCTTTATATAAGAGTTTGTCTAGGCTTGTCCTTTGCTACAAAAAGGATTGGGACACCTTGCTGCACCCTGTTTAGTTTTATTACTTGTTACTAGTTACGAATTACTTTATCACAAAACTATCTGTTACCGATAATTTCAGTGCTTGCAGAGAATACCTTACTGAAAATTGCTTGTCATTTCCTTCTGCTCCTCGTTGGGTTCGACACTCTTACTTATCGAAAGGACTATGATAGATCCCCTATACTTGTGGGTCATCAAGACTCTTTTCTGGCACCGTTGCCGGGGAGTGAAGCGCCTTTGGCATGTGGAATTTGGTAAGGAAAATTTTATATAGTGTGCTGAAATTTACTGTCACTTGTTACTATGGAAAATAATCCTTTGAGGGGCTTGTTCGGGGTATCTTCAACCCGACCAGTAGAGCAAAGAGTTACTCCTCAACCTACTGAACCTACTGAAAATGTTTACATTGAAATTCCTTCGGGTATGATAGAGAAACTGCTAGCTAATCCTTTTACAAGGGATGGAACATTACATCCCGATATGCACCTAATCTATGTCGATTAAGTTTGTGGATTATTTAAGCTTGCAGGTATGCCCAAGGATGTTATCAAGAAGATGGTCTTCCCTTTATCTTTGAAGGGAAAGGCATTGACATGGTTTAGGCTATGTGGTGATATTGGATCATGGAACTACAACCGATTAATATTGGAATTTCATCAGAAGTTTTACCCTATGCATCTGGTTCATCGTGATCGTAATTATATATATAATTTTTGGCCTCGCGAAGGAGAAAATATTGTTCAAGCTTGGGGGAGGCTTAATTCAATGTTATATTCATGCCCCAATCATGAGCTCTCAAGAGAAGTTATTATTCAAAAAAATTATGCTCGGCTTTCTCTCAATAATCACTCCATGCTCGATACTTCTTGTACTGGTTCTTTTATGATGAAGACTATTGAATTCAGATGGGATTTATTGGAAAGAACTAAATGCAACTCTGAAGAATGGGAACTCGACGAAGGTAAGGAGTCAGGTATAACACCTAAGGTTGATTGTGTTAAATCTTTTCTGGATACTGATGCTTTTTGTGAATTTAGCACTAAATATGGACTTGACTCTGAGATAGTAGCTTCTTTCTGTGAATCATTTGCTACTCATGTTGATCTCCCTAAGGATAAGTGGTTTAAATATCATCCTCCCATTGAAGTAAAAGTAGTTGAACTTCTTAAATTTGTAGAAAAGACAATCACTTATAATGTTGATCCTATTGTTCCTACCGCTTATATTAAGAAACCACCTTTCCCTATTAGAATAAAGGATCATGCTAAAGCTTCAACTGTGGTTCGTAAGAGTAATGCTAGAAAACCTACACCCTCTGAGCAAATTAAAGTTGAACCTAGTATTGCTATGGTTAAGGATCTCTTGGTCGATAATATTGATGGGCATGTTATTTACTTCTGTAATGAAGCTGCTAGAATTACTAGACCCGATACTATAAATAAACATAGACCTGTTGTAGGCATGCCTGTTGTTTCTGTTAAGATCGGATATCATTGCTATAATGGCTTATGTGATATGGGTGCTACTGCGAGTGCAATACCTCATTCCTTATACAAAGAAATTATGCATGATATTGCACCTGCTGAGATAGAAGATATTGATGTTACAATTAAGATTGCCAACGGAGATACTATTTCAGCAATTGGGATTGTTAGAGATGTTGAAGTATTGTGTGGGAAAGTTAAATATCCTACTGATTTTCTTGTTCTTGGTTCCCCACAAGATGAATTTTGTCCCATTATATTTGTTAGACCCTTCTTGAATACTGTTAATGCTAAGATAGACTGCGAAAAGGATATTGTTACTGTGGGTTTAGGGGATATGTCTCATGGTTTTAATTTTGCCAAATTTTGTACACAACCCCATGATAAAGAATTGCCTAGTAGAGATGAAATTATTGGTCTTGCTTCTATTGTCGTGCCTCCTAATGATCCTTTAGAACAATATTTGCTAGACCATGAAAATGATATGTTTATGAATGAAAGAAGGGAAATAGATGAAGTATTCTTTAAACAGGGGCCTGTTTTGAAACACAACTTGCCTGTTGAAATTCTAGGCGATCCTCCTCCACCCAAGGGTGATCCCCCGTTTGAGCTTAAACCATCTCCTGATACTCTTAAATATGCTTATCTTGATGAAAAGAAGATATATCATGTTATTATTAGTGCTAACCTTCCAGAGCAGGAAGAAGAGAAATTATTGAAAACTCTAAAGAAGCACCATGCTACTATTGGATATACTCTTGATGATCTTAAGGGCATTAGAACCACTCTATGCCAGCACAAAATAAAATTGGAGAAAGACGCTAAACCGGTTGTTGATCACCAACGATGGTTAAACCCTAAGATGAAAGAAGTGGTAAGAAATGAAATACTAAAGCTTTTGGAGGCAGGTATAATTTATCCTGTTCTTGATAGTCAGTGGGTAAGTCCTATCCATTGTGTCCCTAAGAAGGGAGGTATTACTGTTGTTCCTAATGATAAAGCAGTATTGATCCCATAAAGAATTGTTACAGGATATAGAATGGTAATTGATTTCCGCAAATTAAATAAAGCTACTAGAAAGGATCATTACCCTTTACCTTTTATTGATCAAATGCTAGAAAGATTATCCAAACATACACATTTTTGCTTTCTAGACGGTCATTCTGGTTTCTCTCAAATACTTGTGTTGTAAGAGGATCAGGAATAGACCACTTTTACTTGCCCTTTCGGTACCTTTGCTTATAGACGTATGCCTTTTGTTTTATGTAATGTACCTCCTACCTTTCAAAGATGTATGACTGCTATATTCTCTAACTTTTTTGAAAAGATTTTTGAGGTTTTCATGGATGATTTCTCCGTGTATGGAACTTCTTTTGATGATTACTTAAGAAACCTTGATCGTCTTGGGGCATAAAATTTCTGAAATAGGTATTGAAGTTGATAAAGCTAAAGTTGATGCTATTGAAAAGATCCCATGTCCTAAGGACATTAAAGGTATACGAAGTTTCCTTGGTCATGCCAGTTTTTATAGGAGGTTCATTAAAGACTACTAAAAAATTTCTAGGCCTCTGACTAATCTCTTACAAAAAGATGTTCCTTTTGTCTTTGATGATGATTGTGTAGAAGCATTTGAAATGCTTAAGAACGCCTTGATTTCTGCACCTATTGTTCAGGCACCTAATTGGAATTTACCCTTTGAAATTATGTGTGATGCTAGTGATTATGCTGTAGGTGCTGTTCTAGGACAAAGAGTTGATAATAAATTAAATGTTATCCAATATGCTAGTAAAACTCTAGACAGTGCCCAGAGAAATTATGCTACTACTGAAAAAGAATTTTTAGCAGTTGTATTTTCTTGTGATAAGTTCAGACCTTATATTGTTGATTCTAAAGTAATTGTTCACACTGATCATGCTGCTATTAAATACCTTATGGAAAAGAAGGATGCTAAACCTAGACTTATTAGATGGGTTCTCTTGCTACAAGAATTTGATTTGCATATTATTGATAGAAAGGGAGCTGAGAACCCCGTTGCAGACAACTTATCTAGGTTGGAGAATGTTCTTGATGACCCACTACCTATCGATGATAGCTTTCTGTGATGAAAAAATAGCTGTCATAAATGCTTCTCGTACTGCTCCGTGGTATGCTGATTATGCTAATTACATTGTTGCTAAATTTATACCACCTAGTTTCACATACCAGCAACAGAAAAAGTTTTTCTATGATTTAAGACATAACTTCTGGGATGACCCACACCTTTATAAAGAAGGAGTAGATGGTTTTATTGGACGTTGTGTACCTGAGCATGAACAGGAATAGATCCTACGCAAGTGTCACTCCGAGGATTATGGAGGACACCACGTTGGAGATAGAACTGCACATAAGGTATTACAATCCGGTTTTTATTGACCTACTCTTTTCAAAGATGCTCATAAGTTTGTCTTGTCTTGTGATGAATGTCAAAGAATTGGTAATATTATTAGACGTCAAGAAATGCCTATGAACTATTCACTTGTTATTGAACCATTTGATGTTTGGGGCTTTGATTATATGGGACCGTTTCCTTCCTCTAATGGGTATACACATATTTTAGTTGTTGTTGATTATGTCACTAAGTGGGTAGAAGCTCCAACTAGTAGTGATGATCATAACACCTCTATGAAGATGCTTAAAGAAGTTACTTTTACGAGGTTTGGAGACCCTAGATACTTAATGACTAATGGTGGTTCACATTTTATTCATGGTGCTTTTCATAAAATGCTTGCTAAGTATGATGTTAATCATAGAATTGCATCTCCATACCACCCACAGTCTAGTGGTCAAGTAGAACTGAGTAATAGAGAGATTAAATTAATTTTTCAAAAGACTATTAATAGATCTAGAAAGAATTGGTCCGAGAAACTTGATGATGCATTACGGGCCTATAGAACTGCATATAAAAATCCTATGGGTATGTCTCCGCATAAAATGGTTTATGGAAAAGCATGTCACTTACCTCTCGAACTAGGACATAAGGCATATTGGGCCATTAAAGAATGATTTCAAACTTGCCGGTGAGAAGAGACTATTTGACATTAGCTCGCTTGATGAGTGGAGAGCCCAGGCCTATGAGAATGCCAAACTGTTTAAAGAAAAATTTAAAAGATGGCATGACAAAAGGATGCAAAAGCATGAGTTTAATGTAGGTGGTCATGTTCTATTATACAACTCTCGTTTAAGATTTTTTGCGGGAAAACTCCTCTCTAAATGGGAAGGTCCTTACGTTATCGAGGAGGTCTATCATTCTGGTGCCATAAAAATCAACATCTTCGAAGGCACAAATCCAAAGGTGGTGAACGGTCAAAGAATCAAACATTAAATCTCAGGTAATCCCATAAATGTTGAAACCAATGTTATTGACACCGTAACCCCGGAGGAGTACATAAGGGACACTTTCTAGAATGTTTCAGACTGCGAAAAGGAATAGGTATGTGGTACGGTAAGTAAACCGACTCCAAAACAATTCTAATAGAATTTTTTCTCCGTTGGAATATCTAAGAAAATAGGAAAATAAGAAGTAGACCAAAAGGGACACGAGGCATCCACGAGGGTGGAGGGCGCACCCTACCCCCTGGGCGTGCCCCCTGCCTCATGGGCACCTCATGTGCCCCCCGGACTCTGTTTTCTTGCATGATACTTCTTTTAGTCGGTAAAAATTCATTATATAATCTCCCGAAGGTTTTGACCACCGTACCACACAATATCTCCTGTTTTTTTTGAGCTATTTTCTGCTAGAGTTTTCAAGGCGAGGCATCATGTCGTCCCCCTCCTCCAACAGCACGGGCGATGATGCTTGGCTAATGAAGAGAGAAGAACTTGGGGAGATAAACAAGGGTGATAGGATAAAGAAGGCCACGGAGGATCAAGCTCCATCAGCAGAAGAAGAAGACATCCTTCAACCTTACTATAACCATCTTACCCCTACTGAAATGGAAACTTTCAAGATGATTGAAATAGTTCGGGTGCAAAACAAGTATCTCACTCGGGAAAATATTTTGTTGCAAGAATACATCACCGTACTCAAGGGCATTATTCGCAAATTGGAGAATCTCCTATGCTCGATGTGTGACACGACTTCATCAACAGCTCCATCATCACCACCTCCAAACAAAGAGACATAAACACATGGGTATGGGCACTCCCCTTGGCAACTGCCAATGCTTGGGGGAGGTGCCCCGGTATCTTATCGTATCACCATCACACTTCTATCTTTACCATTTTTCTTAGCTCGATCCTTTTGGTTATATCCTGATCTAGTAGAATAAAGTTTAGTGTGATCTAGCTTTGAGTTTTGTGCTGATCCTTATCTATGTAATCGAGTCCGTGAGATATATATATATAATAAAGATTAGTCTTGAGTCGAGGGCTTGGTTATCTTGCTATGATCTTGAGGGAATAAAAGAAAAGGAAAGAATAAAAAGAAATAAAGAGATCATATTGATCTTATGGAGAGTAATGACTTCGCATATAAAGAGTATGATGAATAAAAGTTGTTGAGAGTTGACAAACATAGTTTTGGTCATCATTGCAATTAAAAGGAAGTAATAAAGAAAGAGAGGTTTTCACATATAAATATACTATCTTGGACATCTTTTATGATTGTGAGCACTCATTAAAATATGACATGCTAAAAAGTTGATGTTGGACAAGGAAGACAACGTAATGGGTTATGTTTTCTTATATCCGGAATAAATTATATTTTCATCGATCATCCAACATGTTGAGCTTGCCTTTTCCCCTCATGCTAGCCAAATTCTTTGCGCCAACACTACAAAAAAATACACTTCCGTGATGATACGTGTTTGTCACAGTAGGTCGCATTTTTTGTCATGCATGTACATCCATGACAAATTTATGACAGAATCAAGATAGTCATACTTGTGCTGTCGTAGAAGTGTTCCATGACATTACCAAAATTATCATCACGGAAGTGTCCACTTCCATGACGATAAATCGCGCGTCACAGAAGTGCTTTCGTCAAGGGTGACCGACATGTGGCATCCACCGTAACGGAACGCCGTTAAGCTATCGGGTCGGGTTTTGGATCCGATAACCCGTTAACAGCCCCGACAATGGGGATTTTCCACATGTAAAATCATCATAAGCTGGAGGAAACACGTGTCGGCTCATCGCTGGGACAGATGTCATCCACTCATTGGACAGAAGGCGCCTATGATACGTCGACATGTGGCACGGCCCAACAGAGGCCCATTCCTATGAAAAGGCCGGCCTGTTTGATTTGGTCAAAAGGTGGCGGGCCGGCCCATGGAAAGCCTGTTACCGGCCTGTTCGCATATAGCCCATTCACAGCCCGCTAACCCAAGTCCCGTTACGCCCTATTCGAATTAGGCCCAGTAGCGTCATCTGGGCCATCCAATATGATTCCAGCCCGTTTTCACTTCTGGCCCATGTCTGGCCCCTGACGTCTTTCGGCCCATATGAGGCCCTATGTAACTCTTGGCCTATTAACGGCCCGTGGTGAAACTGGCCCGTAATGAACAGTGTATCACTTTACACCCATTAACGGCCCGTGGTGAAAATGGTCCGTAAAGAAGAGTGTATCACTTTATACCCATTAACGGCCCATTATTCCGTTGGGCCGTTTCTAGCCCATGTTATCTTTTGGCCTTCTCAGAGCCCATTTATTCTTGGGCTCATTTCCAGCATTCGTTTACTTACGGCCCGTTACTGTCATTTTCTGCTTGTGGGCCAAATTCAGCCCGTGGTTACAGTCGGTCCGTTTATGGTCCGTTAATACGTTGGGCCGTTTTCATAGTGTCATCAAATACGGCCTATTAACGATGGCCTGTTATGGTCGGCCCATGAACGGACGATTCCAACTCTAGCCCGTTTATGGCCAGAATGCGGTCTGTTTGGCCCATGTTTGGCCAATCGATCATACGGCCCGTATAAGGCCCATTGATGATACGGCCCGTAGAAGGCCCATTGTTTCAACGGCCCGTAGAAGGCCCATTGTTTCTACGGCCCGTAGAAGGCCCACTATTTCTACGGCCCATAGAAGGCCCACTGTTTATACGGCCCGTAGAAGGCCCACTGTTTCTACGACCCGTAGGAGTCCCAGTGTCACTATAGTAAATATTAGCCCATGGTTATTGTGGCCTAGTTTTAAAAAATAGGTTATTGCAGCCACTAGCAAACCGCAGAAAAAGAACTGCACTGACTACAAGCAAACAAATAAACAAGACAATAAGGAAATAAATAAGCAAGCAACTTACACTAGGCTATCACGGCTATTACACATATTACATCCACTGGGCATCAAAGTTCGCCTCCAGTGCAAATATAGGGAACACAACAGCATATAAACGCCGCAGCAAAACAAGTCCAGAACTGAAACCATTTTAGAAGAGCTCAAGAAACAATATCTTGGGTACCCATAATGCTGGCAAGATGCTTAGCAAGCTTATTAACTTTCTCTTGTTTGGCGCTTAAGTCCTCCAGCGCTTACTGTTGCACCAGAAAGTATGCATCTGAATTCTGCAGGGACTTCCTCAGTCCTTCGGCTTCCTGTTGCATAACATCTGATCGATGTCTTTCAACTTGATGTTGAGACTCAAGAAGCCGAACTGATTCAGGCAACGAGTTCGAAGAGGTTGTGCCAGCAGTGGTAGCCAGTAGTAACTCGAACACTACATCAAGACATGACTTTGGGGTTGTCTCAGTGTCTTCAATATAGTTTTTATCAGCTTTCTTGGAGACCAACAGGGATGTCTCACTATCTTGAACCTTATCTGCATTACTTCCTTTACCATTGCAGAACAGGGTACTCTTCTCCAATATTTTATCCACGTTCTAAAAGAGAAACAAACAAACACATCTCAGGATTACAGTGTAGTATATGAAACTCTTTTTGGTAAACCAGTTCAGTAGTAAGATGGACAGGATAACAGCATCAAACAAACATATATCTATGTAGTATGGTCACTGTATGGTCTATATCATTCTAGTTTATGTTGCCAAATCAAGATAGATACAGTTCGAATCATATCTATTTAAGACAAAGCAGCATAGACAGAATATAAGTGTGGGAAACTACACAGCAATAACAACACTTGTAATGTGCATGGCATGAGAACATAACTGTTTATTCAATTGAAACCGAAATCAACATAGAGCAAGTTACAACAGCAAACAGCCAAACACGTTGAAGAAACAGGTTTAAAACATACTTGTTGCACCATTGGAGTTTCAATTGCATCCTTCAAATTTAAAATTAGTTGGTATCAGTAAATACAGTGATGCAAGAGCAAAGTAGTATGAACCATAGCTACGGAACCTCACCTGAGAACAATTCTTCTTCTGCTTTAAGCGTTGACTTCGGGTTCGGAGTGGTGGTCCTCGTGATTTGGGCACTGCAGTTGCCTTACTAACTGCTCGTGTTTGGGTGCTCTGTGGTGGAGACGGTGCTGCGTCAACGGGAACTGGGTGTCTATCTGCTGGGGTTGGGGTTATAAGGGGTGTAGCTGGTTCTTTGTCCAACTGGGTAGGGGTACGATCTGCATGAGTGTGGGTTATGTGTGGTGGGGCTGGTTCTTGGGCAAGTACAACCGTGGTTCTATCTGCATCGACAGGTAGCATGATCTTTTCTGAAGACCGTGTTTTTACTCCCACAGATACTGCCATCACTCCCTCCAATTGAAATGGCTGATAAACAAGAAAAGTAATTGAATGCACAGACATTGTAAGATAGACAGGTGCAATGGATAGTAGGGAAGAAAACAGGGCATGAAATAATACACATTTATGTTGTCTAAGCAAACAGAATAGAAGGACATAATTTCACATATATGATGGCTAATTAAACACGATAGCATGACACAATTTCACATGTATGGTGGCTAACTAAACAGGACAGAATGACATACTTCAAAATATGATGACTATGTAAACAGGATGACATGATATAACTATACGATGCGTCTATTAAAGTGGTTGGCATGCCATAAATCACAAACATGTCGTCGATGGAAAACATGATGGCATGATATAATTCACGGATAAAATGGCATAATTTAAAATATGATGACTATGTAAACAGGATGAGATGATATAACTATATTATGTCTTTAGAAAATGGGTTGGCATGCCATAATTCAGATACATGCTGTCTATGTAAACATCATGGCATGACATAATTCAAATATATGATTTATATACTAAGGAAGTGAGCAGAGGGCAGTCGCATATATGATGTGTCAACTAAGGAGATGGCATTCAATATTGTGTATATGATGTAAAAACTAAGCATTGCAATACAACATATGCATTATATGAGTAATATAACCTTGCCAAGTTTGAGCATACACCTCAGGGGGATAATAGGACTGGTCATCTGCCTCTGAATCCTCTTCTGAAGAGCTATCTGTAACCAGCAAGATATCTGCTTCAGTAGGTAGCATTGTCTGCTATGAAGACCTTGTTTTCACTCCAGATTTCTCCATCACCAATTCAAATGGTTGATGCACAGGAAGAGTAGTTGAATATACAAACATTGTCGACAAAAGCAATGAGAAATACAAAAAAAGGACGGCATGATATAATTCACATATATGACGCTTGCCTAAACAACATGGCATTGCATAATTCACATACATAATGCCTTGCAACAGGATAACATTGCATAATTCACATATATAATGTCTTGCAACAAGATCGCATTGCATAATTCACATATATGGTAATTAGACACTAAACATGTGGCATTCACACAAAGCATGTCTAAACTAAGCAAATGGCATAGCAATGCAAGATACCATACGCACGATATGAGCAACATAACCCTGCCAAGTTAGGGCATGCACCTCGGGGGGGGGGAATATGACTGGTCATCTGTCTCTGAATCCTCCTCTGAGGAGCTATCGGTAACCAGCAAGACATGCGCTTCGTCGGATAGCATTGTCTGCTCTGAAGACCTTGTTTCCATCCAGATTTTTCCATGACCGTGCCGAATGGCTGATGCACAGGAAGAGTAATTGAATGTACTAAAATTGTTGACAAATTTAACACGTAATTAACGAATGATGGCATGATATAATTCACATATAAGATGACTGGCTAACCAGGGTGGCATTGCAAAATTCACATATATGATGCCTGGCTAGACAAGATGGCATTGCATGATTCACATATACAATAAAGAAACTAAACAGATGGCATTGACACAAATCATGTCTAAACTAAGGAGATGACATCTTTAATATATATAGTAAGCAATGCAAGGCACCATATGCATGATATTACCAACATCAGCATGCCAAGTTAGAGCGAAGACCTCATGGGGTAAATAGGAGTGGTCTTCTCCTTCTGAATCCCCATCAGAACAATTATCTTCCTCTTGATTACAATCCGAAATGGGTGGAGGGGGGCTGCCTTTGCCCCCACCATGGAACGACGTCTGCATGAAATTTTATTGCCACGCAAGGCTCGTCTCTTTTGCTCTACGTGATCAGTTCCATTGTGTACAATAACTGGCATGCATAGGAATAAAACATAGTGAGATTATGTAAGGAGTGCATGCACAAATCCAGAGTGATGGTAGCAAACTGTGGATAGACCCAAAACCAATGATAGCAGGCAGATAATAGCTTTAGTTAAAAAATATAGATAATGGCTCCTTTAATGTTTGTTTGCACCCAACATGAAACTCATAGTAGACACCGGAGATTAACCAGATAGTAGATAGATAGTACTAATTGCTGCCCCAATATGTACCCCACGACCATTTAAAAACTCAAGTTTCAGCATTAGTTTGGACCTGACTCGAAGTCTAATAGGTGAACATGACGATAATGTAGGATGTCATCATATTAAGAGATGAATAAAATAAGCAGACACGGAAGAGTGCGACCTCTCTTGCGGACCCGTGTAGTCCTCAAGGTCATCTGCTTAGTTGATGATGGTAATGCAGTTGCCGTGGCTGCCGGCGGCGGGGAAGAAGATCTGAGGCGGCGAAAGACAGTCTGGAGAGAGGATCCCTGCTGTGGTGAACCCTTCCGTCGTTGGAGTAGCTGAGCTAGGGTGGAACACAGCGCCGCACGAGCAGGACAAACCACACAAGGTTTTCTTTGACACATATCTGTAACAGAAGTAATTGAGTAAGGGCTTGTTTGAATTTGAGGATTCTAACAATGCAGGGATAGGAAATAGACAGGAATAGGATAGGAATGCACGTGCAAAACAGAGAATTTAAAAACACAGGATTTCTGCCAATCTGGGTGTTTGATTCACAACAATTGGAAGATCACAGGATGCAAAAAAGCATGGTGAGATTAAGTCAAACCACCAGAAAATGTACGGTTACAATGCTATTATGCTACTATCTCTTAGTCTTGTGCTTGATGAATAGGAATATGAAAAGGAGGAGAAGTGGAAATTAGAATTCCTAAGATTTTTCTTTCAAGGAGACAATAAAGGAACAAATCCTACAGTTTTCCTTTGCTCCATTCCTTTGCACCAAATTCATGAAAAGTAGTACCATAGGAAACTTTCCAATTCCGATGTTTTTCATTCACTTTTCCTTTCAAGCACTGGCGATTCTAGTAGGCAGGCTTGAGCAAGGAAAATCCTACACTAAAAAAATGTTTTTGTGCTACTTCTATTACTTTGGACCCAGGCCACTGCCATACTAGCTCAACTCCAGGGCCCATTGACAAATGCACAGCTCAAACGCGCAGAGATAAATAATGATGGCGTTCAAGAGAGTCCATCATGGATAGCTAAGTTGCATGGTACCTCACTACTTGTCATATAGTAGGATAAAATAATCGTATTTCCCGTTACTACGAGTGCTCAGTGGACAATATATATAACATGTAGAGTAAAAAAGAGATGCAACAAGTGTACAACCTCTTTGAGCCATGTGGATCTCAGCGTGATTGGGTTGGCCGGTGAGGATGCTCCTGCTGACTTTGCTGTCGGAGGAGGGGAAGAAGATCTTAGGCGTCTAGAGATGGAGCCCGAGGTACTGCTCTGCTGTGATGGAGGATTTCGTCGTTGGAGCAGCTCCGGTGAGTTGTACGACGCCGAGGCTGAGGCAGGACAAGAGAGACAACGAACAACATTAACCTGAGTGGAATTCTAATAGCATCTCCAATACATGACGTAAAATACATAACCACAAAGTGCTTGATGTGAAATACATCAGCCGCTCATCTCTGAAGTTAACTGTCGAAACTGGACTTAACTGTCGAAACTGGACTTAACTGTCAAAACTGAACTTAACTATCGAAACTGAATTTTGCTGTCGAAACTGAATTTTGTTGTCGAAACTGAATGCACTAGCAAGGCGAGGCTACATGTCGGTTGACTGACATTTTCATCTCTGGTCAGTCGATTTTGCAGCCGTTGGATAGGAAATCAAGGGCCTGGGGTTCATCTTCAACCTCCACCCCCCTGAGCCGCCAGCCACCACCGGCCAAATAGCAGTCCCCCGCCACCCGCGGCTGGTGGTGCACCGCCACGCCCACCCCGAAAACACTCCCCACCGCCGGTCCGCCTCCGCCCCGGCCATCCCTCTAGGCCCCCCGTGCCGAGCTTTTTCTCTGGCGATCCCCACGCCACCGCCCCGCCAACGCCCCGCCACCGCCGGCGACCACCGCCCCCATCCTGAACCCTAAGATAGATAATGGGGTACCTCTTCGGCGAGCCCCCTCCCCGCTGCGGCTGGTTCTTCCTTCACCCCGGTGAGCCCCCCCCCCCCTCCCACCCCCTGAAAATCGGCTGACCCAAAATTCGATTCAGTCGACTGAAGTGTAGCTAAATCGGAGTAGCATCACAAGCAAGAGCAAGAGCGAGAGCAGCAGCGCAAGAAAGAGCAATAGCAAGAGCAGACCAGGCAGGGGACCGAGAGCAAGAGCAGAGCAGCAGCGCGAGTGAGAGCTAAAGCAACATCAACTCCTATGGATGTGGATGTCGCCCCCGAGGGAGCGACGCCGTGGAGGAAGTGGCCGGCGACGCCGCCGTGGATGGAGCCGCGCCGTGTCGGCTCGGGACCGAGCGCCGGTAGCACTGTGAGATAGAATCAAGAAGAAAATGCGGCGATTAGTGTACAACCTCTTTGGTGGCGCCGATTAGGCCGCAGCTTCATCCAAGGAAACGGTGATGATGATGCTCTTCCGGTGGTGCAGGTGAAGACGGCGGTGTGGGAATGGAGGTGGCGCGAAAGACGAGGGGAACGTCGAGGCAGCTCCTTGGAGGTGGAGGACGGGGTGGCTGAACCGGCGGGACGATGAGATCGACGACGGATCCTCATCCGGGACGGTGGATGAGGGACGTCGGGGTGTTGCTGTGGATGACATCGTCGGGGAAGAGGCTCCGGCTGGGTGGTGGACGGAGCAGGGTGTGGGGTTTCGTCGCGGGTTTTCGCGGCCTTGGTGTATGAATGGGTGGGCGGATGGGATGGCAGTGGGGAACCATGGCTTAGAGACGCGCTTGTCTGAAATGTGGGGTAAGTTATGAAAGTACCCCCACCGATTTGAGGCGGTTCTTTCGGTTCAGGGGTACCACGGGCATTTCGCGTGTCGGGATTTCACAGGAGGTGGGAGTTTTCGCGCGCGTTGTAATTTCGGAATAGCAAGGCGCGGGTTGAGATGGAGGGAGTTGTCGGAGCACAACGAGACAAAGATATATCTTAAATATTTCGGGCTAACAAGGCGCGGGTTGAAGAGGCGGGAGTTTCGCAGCACGATAGACAGAGACGCTAGCTTGAATTTTCGGCATAACAAGGCGTGGCTTGAAATTTCGGAAGAACAAGCTTAACGTGTACCCAAAAAAAAGACAATTTGCACCTCAACACGCACAACACACACACAAACACCATTTAGACTAGAGTAAGGTACACGTGCATTGTACGCATGAGATTTTGCAACCAAATTATGAATAAATACCACATTATAGCATGCAAACTTTGAGTCATATATGCATGATGTAGATGTTCGTTTAATTCTTATAGTTCATTTCATTCAAAATCATCTAGTTTTTATAAGAAAGCTATTTTAAGATTCATGGAATTGTGCGTCGTAAGACATAGAGTAAAAACAAATAATGGCAAATCATGTAGAAAAACATTTGGGCAATTATGATACGGAAGATTCTAGAACAAATAAGAAGTGCTTGTGTTTTGATGTTCGTGGATTATGCTTAAGTTCAACCATGGAGTCTTCTAGAGTATACATGTGGCGAAATCTGGTGGAATCTAGATGATATCCAACGGCCAGTAGTGCTCAAATTTGCCATCTTTGGACCATCGGATTCACCCCATCCAACGACCATCTTTCAAAGTTAAAGTTACCCGCACACAATATAAAAAATATATAATATATATAGGGGTATAGATATACTTATGTGATGCGAAAGCCGCCCATCATCTCCAATTAGAATAGTGTGTCCATGCACGGATGCGACGTGGCCAAATGATGTCTGCCATCGATATCTCAAATTCAAGTCAGTCTGACCTTGTTCAATGTGTATACATTACAACATGCTCGTTTCCAAACCACACCGCGCAGATCTCCGTTATATTTATGCTTGCATTGGTTTCAAACATCAGGATCTCTTATTCAAATATTTGAATTCAACTTTACATTGATCATGACCTCACCTATTATTTTACACCCACACAGTAGTCTTCTCTTTATAATTGTACCACTAACTTTCTCTCGTGCATGCATGCACACACACTACCAGTCGGCATTATCCATCGCACGCATGCAATGTTTTTCTTCAGGTCGGTCTCCCATGAAGGCACACACCCACACACATCCCCCTCTCCATCATATCAGGCATTCTTTATCTCTCACGCGTGCATGCGCAACGATCGATGTTCCTCTATGTATGTGTGTATATAGCTAGGTCTTTCATAGTTTTCCACACAAACCGATCAATTGATATATCCAGTGAGGTCGCACCCTCTTTCCCACATCCACATCGATCAATCTATACCTCTCTATATAGGATTAACATATATAGATAATACACCCACATTAATTATATATCCAAGGCCCCCCTCTCATCATCCATGCCTTCCGCTTCATCTCTCAGACGCGTGCACAATGGCGAAGACAGGGGGCAGTAAGGGCCCTGCCCCCCTCCCCCCTAACATATCTATATATCGAGGCTAATATGAATGTGACCATTAGACAATTGCTGCTAAAATGGTTTAAGTTCATGAATTGACCCTCGTCGTAAAGGATTAGCAATGCTTGGCCCCCTAGCTCATTTATTTTTCATGGCTCCGCCACTGCGCGCAACAGCGCACGTGTTCGCCCCCTCTCTCTAAATATCGATCTCGCACTTGTGCATTCCTTCATAGTCTCCCTCCACTCGGCCCCTCGCACCATCATCTAGCCCCCCACCGGATTTTGCCACATGTACAATCTAGCAGACTCCATGGTTGAACTTAAGCATAATGCACAAACCTCAAAACAACAGTGGTTCTCTTGTTCTAAAATCTTCCGTATCATAACTGCCCAAACTTTTTTCTAGTTGAATTGCCATTATTTTTTTACTTTATGCTTTACAACGCACAATTCCATGAATCATAAGATAGATTAAGGGCTTCTTTGATTCAAAGGATTCTCAAAGGAATTTTGGAGGATTCTAATCATTAGGAATTTTTCCTATCTTGGTTGTTTGATTCGTAGGATTGTAAACCATAAGAATTTTTCCATATGATTCATTTGCACTAGATTTCATAGGAAACATCCCATCCACTCAAACCTCTTTGAAAGAATTCTGCGTTTTTTCTATGCACAATCAAGCACTCGTACAATCCTGTAGGATTCAAGACGACATTCCACTATAATCCCATGTTTTTCCTATTCCCGCGTTCTTAGCTTTTTTATAAAAACTAATTGATTTTGAATGAGATGAACTACAAGAATTAAACGAAGGACTACATCAGGCATATATGACTCAGAGCTTACATGCTATAGTGTGGTATTTATTCATAATTTGGTTGCAAAATCTGATGCGTGCAATGCACGTGTACCTTATGAGTATTTCGAGTATGTGCAAAACACGTAAATTAGAATACCAATGGCACGCTACACAGTGTCTCTCTTACAGTTCATGAAACCACGTGGCACATGTGGAGGCGTTGTCGCGACCTCCTTGCGTGGATTGATCACAGTGACGTGCTGCTGGTTCCAGAAGAATGTACTCGTCCTCCCTGAGCCATACTGGCGGTACATGCACGAAGCGAAGATGTGCACGCACCCGCCACGCACGCACTCATTCCCTCGCACGCACACGCGGGTACATGGACGGACACAATTTTGTACCAAGATCCACCCCATGTGATAATTTGACGCGTGTAAAGTCATTCACTTCATTGATGGTCAATTAATACAGCGCATGCAAATTGAGTGGACGTGAGGGCGGAAGAAAGACATTATTACTCCACTTCGCGCATGCGAGTAGTTAAATCATGGGTTGCTAGTAGTACTTCCATTGGTCTCCTTCGTATTTTGTGCCAATTTTTGACAGTAACATAATACTTACGCATTTGAGCAGTGTAGTACTTGAAATTTATGTTCCGCTAAACTCATCAGGAGCCGTTTCGGGCATCGAAACCAAAACCGTCAATTAATCTTTACCTTGTTCCCATCACATTCGAAAGCCTGCTCACACCTACTAGTACGTACCAAACCTGAACGTGTTCCCACTATGCAGGTATTAGTACTAGTGCTAGTACTTAGGTTATAAAAAGGAGAACTACCTAACCGAAAATTACTCTACCTTTCCTCCTCATAAGTGCTTCTTCTTCGTCCGTCGTTGCCATGGCCGATGAGCAGAGCTCTAGGTCGAGAACTACTCGTAACAAGGGAGCGGCAACCAAGGCTGCGGAAAAAAAGAGGGCTCGCCGCCACACAGAGACCTCGAAAGATCTCTCACGGGAAGGCGATGGCTCCCAGGAGCGCCCTAGCCGCGGAGGCGAACATGCCGAGCCGGCGGAGCTGGAGTCGTTATCCCTCGACGGCATGCCCGATCAGCTCAATAAGCACCTCAATAAGAAGAAGGAGTTCATCCAAGGCTTAATGGAGTTGCTGAAGGAGAGCCTCGACGACATGCCCGCTGAGCTCAATCGGCAGGGGGAGTTGACCGCCAGCTTGGTGATGCTCCTGAAGAAGAGCATTGCCTCGGAGAAGAAGGCGACCGGCGAAATCCTGCGACTTCAGGAGGACAATGTGAAGCTCCGCCACGAGATCGACCTGTTGAAGGAGAAGAAAGCCGGCTAGAAGAAGCTGCATGAGAATAGTAGTTCCTCGATAAAGATGCTGCAGGCCCTCGTCATGGAAAAGAAGGAGGAGTTGGTGAAGCTCCGCATCGAGCACCCGGCTGCTGTCAAGGTACGTAATGCGATCGTGGAACATATGTGAAGGCTCGCGTCGAGAAATCCCGTGTCATGGACAGAATGAAGATGATGGCGGAGGAGACGCGCAAGGATATGGAGGTCGTGGAGGCGATGAAGAAGCAGTTACGACTCCGCGGCAAATTAGATCATTTGGGGTGATAATCTTCCTTCTTCTTTTTCTCATGTGTTTCATCTTTTGCTTCGGGTGTTTCGCCGCACGTGTCACGTTCTCTGGGAGGCATGAATAGAACAATGTTTTTTAGGGAATGAATAGAACAATGCTAACAATGAGATGACTAGTAAATTAGATCATTTTTTATCGCCATACGGCACTGGGCTGCCGTGTTTCGTGCTCCTCCATCGCAGTACTACTCCAGTGGAAAACTTGAGTATACCGCACGGTTCTTTGCTCCTCCTCGATCAGGTCATCGGCGCATTTATACAAGCAGTCAAATCACAAGGCCCCGCCTTCCATCAGTAATGAGCCGTCAAATCACAAAGGCCCTCGCCTCTCGTGAAACCGACCAAGCTAGACTGCCCCGCCCTCTAGCCTTTTAAAAATGTATACTTTTGTACAGCAGTAGTATCGATGGATTGCGCCATGGAGCAAAACTTGAAATTAAAAAAAGGTGGTACGTATAGAGAGCGCTCCTCGCCAAATTATGCATATAGTACTATTAAAAATGATGTGTCCTGTCAACTCGCAGAACGAGGAGAAGCTTGCTTAGTACGTCGTCTCCCCCGCCCACGGGCGCGGTGGCTCGCAGGATGAGGTGAAGCTTTCTTAGGCTGGTGCCAATGCATGGGTGCTTATATGAGGTGCTAAGCATATTAAATAGCTTAGTGACTATACTCCCCAATGCATAGGTGCTTAGCTTATGGTTGCTAAGCTTGCTTTATTTAATGATTTAGCAACTAGAGTTCTTCATGTATTGGTGGGCTTCCTTTCTTTAAATGTTTTGCCTAGGTTCACGCGCTTAGCAATGTTTCTTACTGGGGTCACGACACTCATCTCTCTCCTCTTAAATAACTTGCCACATCAGATTTTTTTTTCCTACGTGGAAGGCTTAGCACCTGTACAAGGTGGAGCATTGGGAGGAGTCTACTACTACTGTACGCCTTTACGCCCGCTCCCTTGCCCATGCGCGCGGTGGCTCGCAACACGAGGAGAAATTTTTACTACTCCCTCCGTTTACTCCTCGTCCCTACTACGTACTTTGGTTAGTACTCCCTCCATTTACTTATACAAGGCCACTATAAAAAATACATTTTGCATCTATACAAGGCCACAAATAGTAATCGAGACAAAAGTTATTACTCCCTCCTTTCCAGTTTATGGCTCAATTTCCAAATCTCTCCAACCAAGGTAGACGGTGAGTGGTCGAATTAATTTCGTAATTTGCACACGTAATTAGTACGCTCGTTTTTCTCAAGAAGTTATGTTTGCCGAGGCATTAATTAGAACGAATGCATGAATGACCACTAAATTTCCATGAACTTGTACATGCATTGCTTAGTTTCCTCTTGACACTGCTTGCGTGGGTGATCTAACGCACCTCAAAATCCAACATGTAATGGTACTACTACTAGTATAGTAGAACTGAGACTTATCAAACGGAAAAATGAATGTTTTTTAGTTGAGCCCTATAAACCCTAGTGGGTACGTACTCCGTAAAAACAGATTTTTCCAAAACTAAGTCGCTCCCTTTCATGAATTATGTAGTATACTCCTCCGTCGACGCTCCCTTTCATGAATTATGTACTTCCTGTCGCCTACATGTGGGACATATAGCAACCGGGTCGACGTGTCAAGCACCAAATAACAGTGCAGAACAGCAGGGAGGACGCACCCCACTCGTACCGGCCCAGTAGTAGTAATGAGCAATGAGACGTCAAATCACAATGCCGCACCTTCCCAGACGGACGAAGCAACCATTATTTCACACTTCGGTTCGCCATCATCTCAAACCACGTAGTATTGCTTCTACCTCAAGAGGGACACGCGCATCACCTTGGTACATCATGACACGTGGGACCGCATGACAGGCCATGCTCCCCCGCCGATCGCTCGGTAAAATCACCTCATTTTTACTATACTTCCTCCGTATTGGTTTACTACATGGCATGCACGTCATTCTAGGTTGAGAATTTAACTGGCTATATATGTGATGAACAGTACTCTAGCCTTTTAAAAAATGTATACGTTTGTACAGTAGTACTATCGATGGATTGCGCCATGGAGCAAAAATTGAAATTAAAAAAAGGTGGTACATATAGAGAGCGCTCGTCGCCAAATTATGCATATAGTACTATTAAAAAAGCTAGTACGTGCTTAATTGGGGTGCTAAATTCTATTAAAGAAATACTAGTAGTATGTACATACTAAAGAGTTAAAGTAACGAGAAGAAACATAACATAGTTCTGCTGGGGGCTCAGCACAACACACCCCTCAAATTAAACTAAGCACACCTGCAATTAAACTATGCAACTAATCCGGTAGACACTGCATTAGAAGTTTAGAACCACCATGAGCAACGACACTGCCACCTTACTCGGAGTCCTCTTCCACGTCCTCGACTTTGTCCTTGTCCCTATTCCTCTTGGCCGATACTTCTTTGCTTGAACTGCACACTTGGCTGTTGCTCTTCATCCAATCCTTGTAGATATTGAAACAAAGGTAGCCATCCATTGCAGCATAGTGGGTGTGGTCTATATCTAGTAGATTCCGCTGCCATGCATGACGATGAAACGTGCAATGAGGTTTCTCCAGTTTACGGTACGAAGGATGAACCATGGCTCCTGCCAGGGTCAGCATTGAAGGCTGACGAGAGGGCACCAGCCGATTCTTTTGGAGGTCGAAGGGGTTGCATACAACGAGGCCTATCCGACCCAGGACTTCTTTGTCGTTCTTAAAGTCTATAGTAACAAATTTCACTTTTTTGTCCTTGAGGAAGTTCTTAAAATCCTGGCACTCAACGTCGGCATGGCATATGTGGTAGACCAAGCAAATGTTATGTACGCAAACCTGGGTCACGGCGGGCTTCTTCCTCTCTTCGTCCTTTAGATCCTTTTCTCATCCCAGGATTGTGGTGTACTCAACATCTAGCCTAGCGACCCACTCATTGTCGGTGTCAAAACCGGCGGATCTCGGGTAGGGGGTCCCGAACTGTGCGTTTAGGCGGATGGTAACAGGAGACAAGGGGCACGATGTTTTTACCCAGGTTCGGGCCCTCTCGATGGAGGTAAAACCCTACTCCTGCTTGATTGATATTGATGATATGGGTAGTACAAGAGTAGATCTACCACGAGATCAGAGAGGCTAAACCCTAGAAGCTAGCCTATGGTATGATTGTTGTTCGTCCTACGGACTAAAACCCTCCGGTTTATATAGACACCGGAGAGGGTTAGGGTTACATAGAGTCGGTTACAACGGAAGGAGATCTACATATCCGTATCGCCAAGATTGCCCTCCATGCCAAGGAAAGTCCCATCCGGACACGGGACGAAGTCTTCAATCTTGTATCTTCATAGTCCAGGAGTCCGGCCAAAGGTCATAGTCCGGCTACCCGGACACCCCCTAATCCAGGACTCCCTCAGTAGCCCCCGAACCAGGCTTCAATGACGACGAGTCCGGCGCGCAAGTTGTCTTCGGCATTGCAAGGCGGGTTCTTCTCCAAATTCCGTGTACTTGTTGAATAGTGTTCGGCTTCTTGTGAATATTGCGCTTCTTGGCTTCCACGCCCAATAATGGCCTTCTTCCACGTGTCAAATGAATGCGAAAAGCCAGGGTGTTTTTACATTTACCCCCCTAGCTGCGTAAATGAGACGCCTATTAAAGAGGCGAGGATTTAGATCCAAATCACACCATCTTCCCTCCACGAGCATTCATCGGAGCGTATTCGACAGAGATCCATTCCATCATGGCTGGTCATTGCAGCTCCTCCTCTCGCCTTCCCAGCCCTCAACCTGGAGATTGGGAGAGATGTTCCACCCCGCACAGTGAGCTGGTGACGCTTCAAACCAAAGGGTTCCTTCCCCCAGCCTATATGGTCCCAGTTCGAGCCAGGCTTGCCACCTATAATGGCGGAAAACAAGCGGAGAGCGTCCCCAATCCCTCCAAAGGAGAGCGGGTATGCCTTGTCTCTTACTTGATAAGAGGGCTCGGATTTCCAATTCATCCGTTTCTCCGGGGGCTGCTGGAGTTCTATGGCCTCTAGCTGCACAACCTTACGCCAGCCTCCATATTGCATATCGCGGGCTTCGTAGCCCTTTGCGAGCTGTTTTTGGGCTGTGAATCTCATTTCGCTTTGTGGAAGAAGCTGTTCTGCCTCGTGCCCCGTTCTCAGGAGGGGTCGATATATCAAGTGGGCGGAGCCGAAGTATGGCGCATCGCTGGGACCGGATATCTATCCGGAACCCCAAGAAGGCGTCCGAAGACTGGCCTTCAGAATTGTTTTATATAGAAGATGTCCCCCTGCCGGATCCTATTCGGATCGGCCTCCCTGAGTTCGATAATGCTCCCTTAAAGAAGCGCCTAAGTTGGCGTCCACGGAGCCCTCAGAAGGAGAATGACAAGGACGTCCTTTACCTGATGGGCCGGATAAGGTTATTGGCTCATTCTGGACTGACCATGATCGAGGTCATGGCCACATGCATTATGCGGGGGGTGCAGCCGCTTCAGTATAGGGGCCACCCCATGTGGGATTTCAACGGGGAGGACGATGCCACCCGCTGCGGCCATAAGGGGCCGGAATCGGTTGTCGCTCTGACGAAGTTCTTGTCCGCATTGTACAAGGGAGAGGAGGAGGAATTTCTCCGCGTCAATCCACAGGGCGGATTTTCCATGTACAATCCTCCAAACTGGGTAAGCGGATACTTCTTTTTGCCCATCCGTTCCATATTCCCATAGTTAAGTATCTCATTTTGTGATTTCGACGCAGGAACTGCACCAGGCCGTAAAGGAGATAAACAGCCCTCCTCCACAACCCGAGGATCCAGAACAGTACCTCGACCCGGCCTCCCAAGAGGATCCGGACATATCTGTGGAGCTGATCGACGGGGTATTTTACCAACTGAGCATCGACAATGCCTTGGTGGCCATTACGGCCGATTATCCTGGACTGATCCCCGCCTCACAGGTAATTGAGACCGAAGTCCCAATATCTCGAAAATGATCCGTCTGTGCTTATTTTTGACCACCGTATACCAATGGTGTTTCGCAAGGGAGGATCCCGAGGTAGAACGCCGAGTGAAAGTGCAACTATCCCTGGGTGGTTTTGGTAATTCCTAACAACATATAGCTCATTGAGCTAACATTATTCCAAGATTAATATTTCAGGAAAAGCTCAATGAATGGCATGGCATGGATGAGGAAAGTGGATCCCTCAAAATTCTAAGGACAAAAAGTTTGGCTCAAGCTTAAAGCTCAAGACTCTACATTTTATATTTTAGTGATCCAAGATCACATTGAGTCTATAGGAAAAGCCAATACTATCAAGGAGGGATGAGGTGTTGCTTAATGGCTTGCTTGCTCAAAGTGCTTAGTGATATGCTCAAAAACCCTCAACTACCTTCCCACATCCTCATTTGACCTAAACCAAAAGTCAAACTCGACCCCACCGATTCTTTATATCCGGTGCCACCGAGTTTCAAATGTCATAGCCACTGCCACAAACCCTAGACAAATCGGTCTCACCGATAGGGATCTCGGTCTCACCGAGATGGGATTGTAATCTCTCTGTTTCCCTTCGTAACATTTCGGTCTAACCGAAGTGAGCATCGGTCCCACCGAGATTGCAATGTAAACTCTCTGTTTTCCTTTCGTAACATTTCGGTCTCACCGAAATGAGCAAATCAGTCCCACCGAGTTTACCTGACCAACTCTCTGGTTAGCTTATTACCAAAATCGGTCCCACCGAGTTTGTGTAATCGGTCACACCGATATTACGTTATGCCCGAACCCTAACCATATCGGTCCTATCGAGTTGCATCTCAGTCCCACCGAAAATCCTAACGGTCACTAGGTTTGCTGAATCGGTCCGACCGAGTTTAACCATTCGGTCCCACCGAGTTTGGCAAATTGTGTGTAACAGTTAGATTTTGTGTGGAGGCTATATACACCCCTCCACCCACTCTTCATTCGTGGAGAAAGCCATCAGAACACATCTACACTTCCAATACACATTTTCTGAGAGAGAACCACCTACACTTGTGTTGAGCTCAAGATATTCCATTCCAACCATATGAATCTTGATCTCTAGCCTTCCCCAAGTTGCTTTCCACTCAAATCTTCTTTCCACCAAATCCAAATCCTGTGAGAGAGAGAGTTGAGTGTTGGGGAGACTATCATTTGAAGCACAAGAGCAAGGAGTTCATCATCAACACACCATTTGTTACTTCTTGGAGAGTGGTGTCTCCTAGATTGGCTAGGTGTCACTTGGGAGCCTCCGACAAGATTGTGGAGTTGAACCAAGGAGTTTGTAAGGGAAAGGAGATCGCCTACTTCGTGAAGATCTACCACTAGTGAGGCAAGGTTGCTTCTTCGTGGACCCTTCATGGGTGGAGACCTCCGTGGACTAGCGCAACCGTTACCCTCTGTGGGTTGAAGTCTCCGTCAACGTGGATGTACGATAGCACCACCTATCGGAACCACGACAAAAACATCTGTGTCTCCAATTGCGTTTGAATCCTCCAAACCCTTCCCTTTACATTCTTGCAAGTTGCATGCTTTACTTTCCGCTGCTCATATACTCTTTTGCATGCTTGCTTGAATTGTGTGGAGATTGCTTGACTTGTGCTAAGATAGCTAAAATCTGCCAAGAACTAAAATTGGGAAAAGTCTAGATTTTTATTTGGTCAAGTAGTCTAATCACCCCCCTCTAGACATACTTCCGATCCTACAAGTGGTATCAGAGCTTTAGTCTCCATTTGCTTTGATTTCCATAGCTTTTGGTGGTCATAGCCTTGGTTTCACAAGATAGGAGAGTATGGCATCTAGCGAGGGAAATTATCACCGTAGAGGTCCTTACTTTGATGGTACTAATTTTTCTAGTTGGAAGCATAAGATGAAAATGCATATTCTTGGACATAACCCCGCCGTTTGGGCTATTGTGTGTATTGGTTTGCAAGGTGAATTCTTTGATGGGAAAGGACCGAACCATGAAGCTACCGTGGAAGAGTTGAAGATGCTGCAATACAACGCTCAAGCTTGTGATATTCTCTTCAACAAATTGTGCCCCAAAGAATTCAACAAAATCAGTCGTCTTGAGAATGCAAAGGAAATTTGGGATACTTTGATTGATATGCACGAAGGTACCAACTCCGTCAAGGAATCCAAATTGGATGTGCTTCAAAGTCAACTTGACAAGTTCAAAATGAAGGATGGTGAAGGTGTCGCTGAAATGTACTCTAGGCTTGCTCTTATCACAAATGAGATTGTCGGCTTAGGGAGTGAAGAGATGACCGACAGATTCATCATCAAGAAGATCCTAAGAGCCTTGGATAGAAAATATGATACTGTGTGCACATTGATCCAAATGATGCCAAATTACAAAGATCTCAAGCCAACGGAAGTCATCGGAAGAATTGTTGCTCATGAGATGTCACTCAAGGATAAAGAGGAACTTCACAACAAATCAAGTGGTGCTTACAAAGCCTCATGTGAAGCCCCCACATCATCAAGTGAGAAACAAACCTTCAATGAAGAATTAAGCTTAATGGTGAAGAACTTCAACAAGTTCTACAAGAGTAGAAGCAAAGATAGAAGCTCCAAGTCAAGGTCATACAATGACAAAAGATCTTCTAGTCGAGAGCGAAACTGCTACAATTGTGGAAGGCCCGGACACTATTCCAATGAGTGTACGGCCCCCTACAAGAGAAGAGAAGATTCTCCCAAGGGAAGAAGTAGAAGAGAAGAATCACCATCTAGAGAAAGAAGGAGTAGAGATGATCGTTATGAACAAAGACCCTCACGGAGAAGCAAGGATTCAGAAAGAAAGGACAAGTCATCAAGGAGCTACACAAAACGAAGACATCAAGCTCATGTTGGTGAATGGGTATCCGGCTCCAACTCCGACAACCACTCTGAGAGACGCTATCACTCCGATTCCGAATATACTCAAGATGAAGGTGTTGCCGGTCTAGCTCTTGTGACAACCAACTCCTGCGACATATTTGACTCCGATTCCGAATATACTCAAGGAAGGCACCGGAAGAATCAAGGTGTTGGTTTTGAACGAAAGTTCAATGCCAATGGAGTTGAGTGGGAAGAAGATCAATACCCCAAGACGAAGTTTGTTCCTCAACAAGAGAAGTATGATCCCACTTCTTTCAAAGGGACACAAGCTCAAGATGATCTTCCACCACAAGACCACAAGCAAAAAGGCAAGGACAATCTTCAAGAGGAAATTGATGCATTTGAAGAAGCTCCTAAGGCCTTGGTCAAATGGGTTCCCAAGACTACTTCAAGTTCCACTTCATCAAGTACAACTACAACTCCGAGGATTCCCATCAAGATGGTGTGGATCCAGAAGAAGAAGAACTAGAGAGTTCTTGAGGGTGACTCCGCCAACATATTTCACTCTTATCATCTTGGCAAGAACAAGTGCAATCAACTTCCACATCTTGCACTAGTTCAAGGAGTCACAAACCCTCTTGTTGGTAAAACAAGGGACAAGGTAACCTAAAAGCTTTCATAGACATCATCTTGTGTGTGCATCACTCTATGTCTATGGATATCCTTGTTTGTTCCTTGTGGGACTAACCCGTGTAGGTATTGAAAGTGCAACTCACTCCAATGGATAGCTCCAAATGATCTACATCAACATTGAGCATCCACATCTTCAACATCTACATGAAGTCATCGGCAAAACCCAAGGTTAGTTCATCCCTCTTAGGGGGGATCTCACATCTAGGGGGAGCTTTACTCTAAGAATTGAGCTAAAGCAACTCTAATGTTGTGAACACAACAATGCTTTATGTAAAAGTGGTAGCCCCACTTGTGCTTAAACGATGAGTATGACCTATGATCAAATGTTCTCATTTGACTCCTAAGTCAATATACTCATATATAGATGACCTAGTCATCGCAAATTGTTTGATAGATGCTAGAATTGGTTGTGCATGCTTTGCCACATATTTCAATTGCCATTTTATTGTGTGAGCATGTTGATTGCATATTTTACTCATTCGAGGACATCCACTTGTTGTTTTGATTGATTGGTTTTTTTTCTTTTGCCAAGTGGATGGACAAGAATGCCTAAGAACCCTCTCTAGCTATCTATGCTTTTCTTGTCTCAAACTCTATTCATGCTACATCACAAAATTTGATCAAGTCAGATTCGAACCACTCTGTGTGAGGAGCACTCGGAGTCCCCGATTTGTCATAGACTTAAACTTCCAAAACTTCTTTGTGTGTTTCGGTCTGACCGATTCCTCCATTTCGGTCACACCGAGATCACTAAGTCGATCTAGGTTTTCATCTTGGTGCAACCGATTTGAACTTTTTGGTCACACCGAGTTGTTGTAACTTTCAACAGTTATGCATCTCGGTGCCACCGAGTTGTTCCACTCGGTCACACCGACAGGGTCGGGCTATATATACTCACGGGCAAAATTTTGTAAATTTCTCCGAAACCTCTTCGCCCGCGCATAGCTTGCTCTGCCTCCTGGGTGTCCGGATCGTCCTCCTCGTCGCCAGCCGCCTCCTGTCGCTGGTCTCCGCCGCTGTCAACGGATTTCGTCTCCGCCGTTGCCGCTGTAGCGAGTTCATCGCCGAACTAGGGTATGGACTCGATCACAGTGCTATCCCCGTCCGATTCCTAGCACATTGTGTTCATTATGAATCTTGCCACGATTGAAACGCTTCTATCCAGTCAAAACACTCCATAGATTAGAATTGAATCGAAAATTTAGGGTTAGGTTTCCGCCAAAACCATCTCGGACCCACCGGGTTGCAGAACTCGGTTCCACCGATTCGTCCAAGGCCATTGCACATGTGGTTCTCGGTCTGACCGAGAATTGCAAATCGGTGTGACCGAGTTCTGGACTTTGTGAAACCCTAGCAGTCTCGGTGCCACCGAACTGTGACTCGGTCTGACCGAGTTCACTAGTTTTGGTTCCAACAGCTGCTTCGGTATCACCCAGTTTGCAAATCGGTTGATCCGAAATGCTCTCTGTGGAAAACTAAAACTAAGTCTTTGACTCATTCTTTTGCAAAAATCTCTGCATTTTGTGATGCTCATCCACTCTATCTCATCTACAATCTATTCACAGGGTCTGCAGTCAGTGTTTGCAACATGTCTGACCAAAGTGACAGCCAGAACAAGTCAGAAGAGCAGGTTCACTTGAGTGAGGGCACTAGTCCCTCTAACAGCTCAGATGAGGGTAGCAGAAGCACCCCAAGCAACTTGCCAAAGGCTGCCACTAGAGCAAGCAAGAAAAGGACTTCCGAGTCTGAAGATGAAGATTATGTGGCAGAGGAAGAGGAAGCCCCTTCAAAGAAGAAAGTGCTCAAGAAGGAATATGGCTCAGCTGCAGCCACAAAGCTAGGTATGCAGAAGAAGGTACCTGCAAGGAGAGTTCCCACTTCTAAACCTAGGAAGGTTGCCACTGGAGAAACCCTGAAGTTTACCATGGAGTCAGAAGAGGAAGCTGTTGGCCAAGACAAAAAGAAAAAGAGAGTCAGACCCACTACTGCCAGAGTTCTTGGCAAACCCTCCATGAGGAGAGATTCTGAAGAAGAAGAATAAGAGGTTGTTGCACCAGTACCCAAGGCACAGAAGCTAATGGGTGATGCTATAAAGTCAGGGGCTACATCTTCAAAGCCCAAAGAAGCACCCAAAGCTGCCTCCAAGCCCAAGAGTGCACCTAAGAGGAACACCAGGAGTATACCAGCTGCTGAGAAGAACAAGGCCCCAGTGCCTGATGTTGCTGCTGAGGAAGATGATGAAGGACAAGTTCTGAGGAAGCTCAAACCCAAGATTCCAGACCACAATGATGCTCATCCTGTGGCTGAGAACATGAAGATCAGGAGAGATTTAGGGCTGAGGAAATGGAGAGAGACAGATCCATATGCTACAAGGAGAAGGACTGCTGTTGATTACAGGTTCCACACAAAGGAACAGCAAGACTTCTATGAGACAGTGCTGCTGGACAAGAAACCCATAGTGTGTGATATGAGGTGTGTCGACTGGACCTACATGAAGGAAAATGAAGAACACTATCCTGGAGTGTATGACAGCTTCAATGCTTGTGGAGTTGCAGACTTTGTTGGGCAGAAGCTCACAAAGTGGAATGAGGAGCTCATAATGCAATTTTACTCCACAGCACATTTCTATCCAGATGGCAGGATAGTATGGATGTCTGAAGGTACAAGGTATCAATCAACTATTGAGGAATGGGCTCAGTTGATCAATGCCCCAGAAGAGCAAGAAGATGACTTGGATGTTTATGCCAAGAAGAAGATGGATCACAACTCCATGTCAAACATGTATAAGGAGATCCCAGACAAAGCTCTTGAGACTTTCAAGTTTGGATGAGTCCACTTTCTTCTATAAGGGCTGCCTACAATCAACTGGATCCTAAGGCAAACTCTCTTGCCCAAGTCAAGTGACCACAACATGATCAGAGGGCATGCAATTAACTTGCTACATATATTTGATGTGCCAAAGAAGTTCAAGGTCATGAGCCTCATAGTTGAGACTATCAAGAGGACAGCAGCTGATCAGAAGAGAAGTTGTGGATATGCCCCACATATTCAGGAATTGATTAACTCGAAGATGGGCACAGGCACATACTTGTTGGATAAGGAACACTTGCCCATCCATCCAGATTTTGAGGACAATCAAGTTGTGATGAATGAGAATGAACCATCATCAGTGCAAGCTCAAGCAAAGAAGGAGAAGACAAAGATGGAGAAGGCTGCCAAGATGCCAACTCAAGAGGAGGCATCTGAGTACTTTCTGAAGAACAAGCAGGAGCAGCTCGGTTATCTGATAGCATCAACTCTGGGGATTGAGAAAGGACTGGCCACCCTGACTCGAAACCAAGAGAGCTTGGAAAGAATCATGGAACAAAAGTTCTATGACTTAGATGTGAAAGTAACTGAGATCCAGTCTGCTGTGGAGCAACTACAGGATGACATGCAGGAAAGGAAGGGAAAAACAACAACTGATGCATTTCCCAGAGTGCCGAGAGCTCAGAGATCATCTGAAGTGCCAGTAACTGACACCAGAGCCACTTCATCTGCACCAGCTATAGCGTCAGTGCCACCAGCTCCAGCACCTACACCAGCTCCAGCTCCATCTACTTCAACTGAAGCCTTTGTCCTCGGTGTTATCCGGACTCCACCACCTGAAGACCAAGCCTGAGAGTCGTTTTAGTGCCATGCATTTTCTATGAACTTTTTGGTAACTTGTTACCAAAGGGGGAGAAAAATGTATAGATCATAGGCTTCGAGAGAGAGAGTTTGTTTGCTTTTGTTCTCTCTTGTCTTCTTGGTTGAATTTTGTTTGCTTGAGATACTATGCTATTATCTGTGAGACATTGATGATCATATAGTTGATCATAAGCTACACTTATGCTTGTTGGATGATACTATCATGTTATCCCTATTTGATCATTCACTTTGCTTGGTGATGAGTGCATGTATTTAATTCTCATCATTTTGAGCGCTCCACCAAGATGTATGTGACATGGAAGAGTAACCCATGATCCTAACTCATTGTGCATTTGCAGTCCAAAGCAAATCTTAAGATATGCACAAATTTAGGGGGAGCTCTTGCTTTTCACATACTTCTCAAAGCGACAATATTTTTCACTCTTATTATCATTTGTCGAAGCTTTGATCTATATGTTGTCATCAATTACCAAAAAGGGGGAGATTGAAAGTGCAACTATCCCGGGGTGGTTTTGGTAATTCCTAACAACATATAGCTCATTGAGCTAACATTATTCCAAGATTAATATTTCAGGAAAAGCTCAATGAATGGCATGGCATGGATGAGGAAAGTGGATCCCTCAAAATTCTAAGGACAAAAAGATTGGCTCAAGCTTAAAGCTCAAGACTCTACATTTTATATTTTAGTGATCCAAGATCACATTGAGTCTATAGGAAAAGCCAATACTATCAAGGAGGGATGAGGTGTTGCTTAATGGCTTGCTTGCTCAAAGTGCTTAGTGATATGCTCAAAAACCCTCAACTACCTTCCCACATCCTCATTTGACCTAAACCAAAAGTCAAACTCGACCCCACCGATTCTTTATATCCGGCGCCACCGAGTTTCAAATGTCATAGCCACTGCCACAAACCCTAGACAAATCGGTCTCACCAATAGGGATCTCGGTCTCACCGAGATGGGATTGTAATCTCTCTGTTTCCCTTCGTAACATTTCGGTCTAACCGAAGTGAGCGATCGGTCCCACCGAGATTGCAATGTAAACTCTCTGTTTCCCTTTCGTAACATTTCGGTCTCACCGAAATGAGCGTACCGGTCCCACCGAGTTTACCTGACCAACTCTCTGGTTAGCTTATTACCAAAATCGGTCCCACCGAGTTTGTGGTAATCGGTCACACCGAGATTACGTTATGCCTGAACCCTAACCATATCGGTCCTACCGAGTTGCATCTCAGTCCCACCGAAAATCCTAACGGTCACTAGGTTTGCTGAATCGGTCCGACCGAGTTTAACCATTTGGTCCCACCGAGTTTGGAAAATTGTGTGTAACGGTTAGATTTTGTGTGGAGGCTATATACACCCCTCCACCCACTCTTCATTCGTGGAGAAAGCCATCAGAACACATCTACACTTCCAATACACATTTTCTGAGAGAGAACCACCTAAACTTGTGTTGAGCTCAAGATATTCCATTCCAACCATATGAATCTTGATCTCTAGCCTTCCCCAAGTTGCTTTCCACTCAAATCTTCTTTCCACCAAATCCAAATCCTGTGAGAGGGAGTTGAGTGTTGGGGAGACTATCATTTGAAGCACAAGAGCAAGGAGTTCATCATCAACACACCATTTGTTACTTCTTGGAGAGTGGTGTCTCCTAGATTGGCTAGGTGTCACTTGGGAGCCTCCGACAAGATTGTGGTGTTGAACCAAGGAGTTTGTAAGTGCAAGAAGATCGCCTACTTCGCGAAGATCTACCGCTAGTGAGGCAAGTCCTTCGTGGGCGATGGCCATGATGGAATAGACAAGGTTGCTTCTTTGTGGACCCTTCGTGGGTGGAGCCCTCCGTGGACTCGCGCAACCGTTACCCTCCGTGGGTTGAAGTCTCCATCAATGTGGATGCACGATAGCACCACCTATCGGAACCACGACAAAAACATCTGTGTCTCCAATTGCGTTTGAATCCTCCAAACCCTTCCCTTTACATTCTTGCAAGTTGCATGCTTTACTTTCCGCTGCTCATATACTCTTTTGCATGCTTGCTTGAATTGTGTGGAGATTGCTTGACTTGTGCTAAGATAGCTAAATTCTGCCAAGAACTAAAATTGTGAAAATTCTAGATTTTTATTTGGTCAAGTAGTCTAATCACCCCCCCCCCTCTAGACATACTTCCAATCCTACACCAAGCCTGCGGCGACTAGCCAACCAGGGACCGCGAGGGCGGGCAGGCTGAAAAGACCCGCAGTCTGGATCGAGACACCAGCGCGGCAGTAAGGCGTGCCGTTTTATCCCAAGGTATTATCCTTACGATGCATATTAACGCCCGTGTTCTTTTTAGTAAAAAGAGGGCTCGCGGACTATATCCGGAGAGGTTGCCAATCGCGCCTCCACTAGCCAGGCTCCAAAGCCAGGTCCAGAAGCAGAGGCGAACATGAGGCGCGCATCAGATGTTCCTCTGACAGAGGATGCGGACAGGCTGTCTGCCACCAATTCCGAGGTGGAGAGTGCCATGAACCACAGGCGTCGCCGAACAGTTCTTCGCGACGCTTGTCTATCCCATGAGGTATTGGAGGCCTTTAACTCAGGAGACGCGTATCTCCGTGCTACTCAAGATGGTCTAACCAGGGCCGCGGAGCAGTATGTAAAGGACATACGGGTAAGAAAATTTTGGTGATTATATATATACCAGTAGCCCCCAAGACTTGAAACAGTTAGAATAACTGATTTAAGGATCATTTGTTATGCAGGTTCTTACAGAGAAGAATACCCTACTGTCCCAGGAGCTAGAAGAGTGCAAGGCCCAACTTCAGGCCGCACTAGCCACAGCCGGGGAGCCCAAGAAGACCCCCTCTGGTATTGTATGCCTCAATTGATAAGTATCATGTAGAGTGCGGCGTGTATACAAATCTGACAATAAAATTGCAGATGGCGCTGGATTAGATCCGGATAAGCAGCAACTCTTATGCCAGCTAAAGGCTGGTGAAAGCGTGCTTACGAAGGTGAGGCAGGAGAAGAATGATCTCCAAGATGCCAACACCCAGCTGGGCGTGGAACTAAAGGATGTTCGTGGCCAACTATCGGACTCCGTTAAGGAGAATCGGCGACTTCGACGCGGCATATTTAGTAAGTGCTTGAAAGAACTTTGAAAAAGAGTTCGGCGAGGAAGTCGACTAACAGAGTTATGTCTGTAGGTATGCTAATAGGTCATCATGTGGAGGAAATGCCCGGTTCTACGGGTGACCTTCTTCCCGAGCTCTCGCAATTGCACGAAAGAGTTTGGCAGGTGATGCACGGCGTCGCCCAGGCCTTGTGGCCCTCCGTCTCCATGCCCGAAGGCCTTGGAGAGCTTGCAGAGAAGCTGAAGGGAGCGCGGCGGCGCTTCCGATTATGGAAGATATCGGCCTGCCGTCAAGGCGCCAGGGAGGCCTGGGCCATGGTGAAGACACGGTACACGAAGGCTGACCCAAACCACATGGCCGAGGTCGGACCTGTGGGGCCCGATGGGAAGGAGATCCCTATTAGCTTAGTGTACGGCCAGGTAAAGTTGGCCACCAAATATTCCCAACAGGACTGTAAACTAGATAGCTTGTTGGATGGTATTGAAGAGGAATTTACCTAGTCAAATTGACTATGTAATTTAAGATGACATGTAAAATGCCTTCTAGCCGGATTGTAGATCGTTTGTCATGGAGGACATTTTCGCTTCAACCTCGGGACCCGATAGTCCGGAGTGTGTCCGAATACCCTCTCGGTTATGTAAGAACCGGGGCATGCATGGAGACCAGGCATAGGGGTCATTAGTGCTTGAATAGACAAGTGCCCAACTAGTTATGTTATATTACATGGTTAGTAAGAAACATCTTCCAGGGAGAATAGTTCCGTTAGGGGTTCCTTTCCCTGGGAGGCATGCCCTAAAGTGCATGTCCGGACTGCGAAAAAAGCCGAAAAGCATCTGGGGGCAGATAAATAAACAAGTGGAAAATCGTATTTTAGTTCACCGACCGAATATTCCCTTAAGAACGCTAGCTTTCGGCTTCACCCAGTCTGAGGTACACATCCGTCTGACCCGGCAGTAACAATCACAGAGGTGCTCTCTTTACCTCCTAGCCGAACAATCGGGAACGTAGGGGTAAGCACAGGAGCCAGGCAACCCAGCTTGGCCAAAACTTAAGTCATATCGATGCATATAATGGTGAATAAAAGGTACATGCGGAAGTGTGACACATGTGTTGCGCATGAAGCCCGTATAAATAAGCTTCTGTTAAAGAAGCCCCCATGTATAATGAGCGCGGATAGCGCGTCAGTTGTGTGCGAACAAGACGCGAACGAGCCCTTAAAGGCTATAAGAAAAAGAGAGGAGAGAAGGAGAGAAATATAAGACAGCTAGTGTATAAAAAATGGACAGAGGAAGGAGACGAACACAGAGTCCGGCGCTAGGCGTAGAACCTTCGAAGACGGGCTGTGTTCCACGGGTTCGGCTCGAGTCGGTTATCCGATGCGTCTCGCAGACGGTACACTCCACCAGTCAGGACCTGGTCAATAATAAAGGGACCTTCCCATTTGGGCTTGAGCTTGTCCTTTTTCTTGTCCGGCAGGCGTAGAACTAACTCGCCAACATTGTAGGTTTTGGCCTGTACTTCTCTGCTTTGGTATCTTCGAGCATGTTGTTGATAGAATGCGGAACGGGCTTTTGCCACGTCACGCTCCTCCTCCAAGGCGTCCAAACTGTCCTACCGATCGAGTTCGGCTTCTCTTTCTTCGTACATGCGCACGCGAGGTGAGTCATGAATTATGCCGCAGGGCAGAACCGCCTCTGCGTCGTATACCATAAAGAATGGTGTGTATCCGGTGGTGCGATTCGGCGTGGTCCGCAGCCCCCAGAGTACGGAGTCGAGCTCCTCTACCCAGTGCGTGTTAGATTCCTTGAGGGACCGCACTAGTCTGGGTTTGATGCCGCTCATGATTAGACCATTTGCTCATTCGACTTGACCATTAGTTTGTGGGTGATAGACTGAAGCATAGTCGAGCTTGATGCCCATGTTTTTGCACTAGAGTTTGACCTCGTCGGCCGTGAAGTTCGTGTCGTTATCAGTGATGATGTTGTGGGGGATGTCGTAACGGTGTACGACCCCGGATATGAAGTCTATCACCGGTCCAGATTCGGCCGTTTTAACAGGCTTGGCCTCTATCCATTTGGTGAACTTGTCCACCATGACCAGTAGGTATTTTTGCTTGTGGGTTCCTCCTTTAAGGAGTCCAACCATGTCAAGCCCCCAGACCGCAAAGGCCCAGGTGATGGGTATAGTATGGAGGGCGGTGGGTGGCTTATGGCTTTGGTTAGCAAAGAGCTGGCAACCAACGCATCGTTAGACTAAGTCCTGGGCATCTGCCCGGGCCGTCGGCCAATAAAATCCTGTACGGAAGGCCTTGCTTACAAGGGCCCGGGCTGCAGCGTGGTGCCCGCCGAGTCCGGCATGAATTTCAGCCAGAAGATTCCTCCCTTCCTCTTCGGAGATACACCTTTGAAGGACTCCGGTGGTGCTTTTCTTATAAAGCTCTCCCTCATGGACTTTATAGGCTTTAGATCGCCGCACTCTGTAGCGTGCCTCGTTTTGGTCCTAGGGAAGTTCCTGCCTGGTTAGGTAGGCTAGGAATGGTTCTGTCCACGGGGCAATGACTGCCATTAGTACGTGGGCTGAGGATGTTACTTTGTTGGCAGAGCCTCCAATTGTGTCACAGTGTTCGGTGTCGGGCAGTGTGGTTGGGTCCGGGCTGTTATTTCCGGGTTCCCCTTCCCATACTACGGATGGCTTGAATAGCCTTTCCAAGAAGATGTTGGGAGGGACGGCATCGCGCTTTGCGCCAATGCATGCCAGGACGTCTGCTGCCTGGTTGTTTTCCCGGGCTATATGGTGAAATTTGAGCCCCTCGAACCGAGCTGACATTTTTAGGACGGCGTTGCGATAAGCTGCCATTTTTGGATCCTTCGCATCAAAGTCTCCATTTATTTGGGATATCGCGAGGTTCGAATCCCCGCGCACCTCTAGGCTTTGAATGCCCATGGATACTGCCATCCGGAGACCATGTAAAAGGGCCTCGTATTCGGCTGCGTTGTTGGAGTCCGTATACATTATCTGGAGTACGTATTGAACTGTATCTCCTGTTGGGGACGTCAGAACGACGCTAGCCCCCAGACCAGCCAACATTTTGGAGCCGTCGAAGTGCATGATCCAGTTGGAATATGTGTCGTACTCTTTAGGGAGTTCGGCTTCAGTCCATTCGGTGATGAAGTCGGCCAAAACTTGCATTTAATAGCTCGCCGTGGCTTGTATGTTATGTCGAACGGGAGGAGCTCAATGGCCCATTTGGCAATCCGGCCCGTCGCATCGCGGTTGTTTATAATATCGTTAAGTGGCACTTCTGAGGCTACTGTTATCGAATACTCTTGAAAGTAGTGTTGCAGCTTCCGGGACGCCATGAATACCGCGTACGCTATCTTTTGATAATGCGGGTACCGTGACTTGCATGGAGTGAGGACCGTGGACACATAGTAAACTGGCTTTTGAAGGGGGAATTTGTGTCCGTCCATTTCTCGTCCGACAACGAGTACTGCGCTCACAACTTGGTGAGTTGCCGCAATGTACAATAGCATTGGTTCGCCAATGTTTGGAGCGGCCAGGACTGGTTTTTTTGCCAATATGGCTTTTATTTCGTAGAGTCCGGCCGTGGCGGCATCCGTCCACTCGAAGTGTTCGGTGCGCCGGAGGAGGCGATAAAGGGGTAATGCATTTTCTCCTAAACGGGAGATAAAGCGGCTTAGAGCCACCATACATCCGATCAATTTTTGTATTTGTTTGAGGTCCTTTGGGATATCCAATTGTGACAGAGCTTGGATCTTGGCTGGATTTGCTTCAATTCCTCTACTTGATACAATGAAGCCCAAGAGCTTTCCGGCCAGTACGCCGAAAACGCATTTTTCTGGGTTGAGCTTGATGTCGTATGTTCGGAGGTTATCGAATGTGAGCCTCAAGTCGTCTACTAGAGATTCGACATGCTTGGTTTTGACGACCACATCATCTACGTATGCCTCCACTGTTTTGCCAATCTGGTTTGCCAGACATGTCTGAATCATGCGCTGATATGTTGCGCCGGCGTTTTTGAGCCCGAAGGGCATTGTGTTGAAGCAGAATGGGCCGTATGGTGTGATGAATGCCATTGTGGCTTGATCTGACTCTGCCTCTTAATTTCATGGTAGCCGGAATATGCGTCGAGGAAACACAATGAATCGTGTCTTGCGGTAGCGTCGATAATTTGATCGATGCGGGGGAGAGGGAAAGGATCCTTTGGGCAAGCCTTGTTGAGGTCCTTAAAATCGACGCACAAGCGCCAGGATTTATCCTTCTTTGGTACCATCACCAGGTTTGCTAGCCAGTCCGGATGTTTTATGTCTCAGATGAATCCGGCCTCCAGTAGCTTGGCTAGTTCCTCTCCCATGGCTTGTCTCTTAGGTTCGGAGAAACGCCGAAGAGCCTGCTTAACTGGCTTGAATCCTTTTAGGATATTTAGTCTATGCTCGGCCAGCCTGCGTGGGATTCCTGGCATGTCTGAAGGGTGCCAGGCAAAAATGTCCCAGTTCTCGCGTAAGAACTCTCGTAGTGCAGCGTCTACATCAGGGTTTAATTGTGCCCCGATGCAAGCTGTTTTTGTAGGGTCCATTGGATGGACTTGGAATTTGACTATTTCATCCGCTGGTTTAAAGGAGGTGGACTTGGATCTTTTGTCGAGTATCACGTCGTCCATGTTCACCGTGGAGCGTAGCGCAGTCAGTTCCTCAGCCGCTAGGGCTTCGGATAGTGCCTCGAGGGCTAGTGCGGCTTTCTTATTTTCGGCGCGGAGTGTTGTGTCCGGATCACTAGCGAGAGTGATGATTCCGTTGGGCCCGGGCATTTTGAGCTTCGTGTACCCATAATGGGGTATGGCTTGGAAGATTGTAAATGCCTCCCGCCCTAATAGGGCGTGGTATCCGCTACAGAACGGGGCCACTTGGAATGTGACCTCTTCGGACCTATAATTGTCCGCGTGCCGAACACCACATCGAGTGTGATTTTTCATGTACAGCGCGCTTCCCGACTGGGGATTATTCCTCTAAAGGTTGTGCTGCTTCGCTCAATGCGGTTCCAGTCTATTTCCATTTTTTGAAGGGTTTCCTCATAAATGAGGTTCAATCCGCTGCCGCCGTCCATGAGTACCTTGGTGAGTCGAAAGCCGTCCACAATTGGACTGAGGACCAATGCGGCTGGTGCTCGGGCTGTTTGGAATTTAGGTTCATCACTAGCATTGAAAGTAATAGCCGTGTCACTCCATGGGTTTATTGTGGCCACATGGTAGACTTCGGCAAGGCTGCGGAGTGTTCGTTTTCGCATATTGTTTGATGCGAAAGTCTCGAAGACTGTTAATACCATGCTGGTATCTTTTGGCTGGTGCTCTGTGGCTTCTGGGATTAGAAGATCTTCGCCACTTTTGGCCACCTGCCGGAGTATCCAACATGCTCTAAGGCTATGAGTTGGTGTGGCGCCCCCTGTACTGTGAATTTTACAGGGTCCATTGAGCCACCCCTCCAGCACGGTTCCATGCCCTGTAGAGGTTTTTTGCTTTTTGGTGTTTAACCCGGGTGTCTGACGATAATGCACCCTTTTATTTCGGACTGGGTTTGTATTCAGGGCCGGATTGTCCCAAAATTTTATTTTGGTTTTCCAGGCGTTTTCCATCGCACAGTACTTTCGTACTATGGACGCCAAGTCAGCGAAGCGTGTAATTTCACGGCGACTTATGGCGTTGAGGATTCCCTTGTCCATGCAATTGTTGCAGAAGGATGAAATTGCATCCTCCTCGCGGCAGTCCTTTATCCTGTTCATGACCAGGAGGAATCTAGCCCAGTAATGGTGTACTGTTCCTTCGGGCTCTTGCCAAATTTGGGATAGATCGCTTATGTTTGGGTGGGTGGGTGGAATTAAATCCAGAACCTCACCCAATCTGAGACTCAGGGGCCAAGGAGTTTCCGAACTCGGAAGCTTGGGTTCTTGGATGTTGTCCAATGAATCTAGCCTGCTGCCTGACTTTAGGTTCAGGGCCTGAGTGACGTCCTCCCCTCCGCGGGTATCCGTCTTGGAGGGATCGGGAATCCGGACATAACTAGTCCTTAAGATACATGAAGGGTCGCCGCATTGTTCCTCCACCACTGCAACGTGATGGGTGACCTGGGGAGAGTTAATCTCTCTCAGATCGGGTTTAAGCCCAATCTGATCTTAGTCTGTAGCGACTCCCAGGGCGGCGATGCGATCCAAGAGCTCGTTTAGGGAAGAGAGCTCCATCGGATCTAACTGCTCGGCGAGTTCCGAGTTGACGTGAAGATTGCTTTCGATGACCCGAGAAGTCATTGTCGGCGCGGCGGCCGAACAGGCGGTCATAAGGAAACCACCTAGCCGGAGAGTTTGGCCGACAGCCAAAGCTCCTTTAGCAACAGTGTCGTTTTTAAAAACGGGATGCGGCATCCTTCCTGATGGTGACGGCACAGAGGAACTCTCAATGAAAGCACCAATGTCGGTGTCAAAACCGGCGGATCTCGGGTAGGGGGTCCCGAACTGTGCGTCTAGGCGGATGGTAACAGGACACAAGGGGCACGATGTTTTTACCCAGGTTCGGGCCCTCTCGATGGAGGTAAAACCCTACTCCTGCTTGATTGATATTGATGATATGGGTAGTACAAGAGTAGATCTACCACGAGATCAGAGAGGCTAAACCCTAGAAGCTAGCCTATGGTATGATTGTTGTTCATCCTACAGACTAAAACCCTCTGGTTTATATAGACACCGGAGAGGGTTAGCGTTACACAGAGTCGGTTACAACGGAAGGAGATCTACATATCCGTATTGCCAAGCTTGCCCTCCATGCCAAGGAAAGTCCCATCCGGACACGGGACGAAGTCTTCAATCTTGTATCTTCATAGTCCAGGAGTCCGGCCAAAGGTCATAGTCCGGCTACCCGGACACCCCCTAATCCAGGACTCCCTCACTCATCATCTGAGTTTTCAAACATGCGTCTGAAGCAAGAAAGGCATCCTTTCACCATCGCGGAAGAACGGGTGTAGATGACGTCGAACTCATCGTCGGTGATGGTTCTAACCTTGTACTCACTGTCGGTCATGGAGATTAGGGACGCCATGGATTTGGGAGGAGGGTTAGGATTAGTGGAACTACCGTAATGTGAATGGACGGGGCGACTAGGAGCGAACCGCCGTAGTATTGAAGGACGTGCGGGGACGAGTAGGAGCGAACTACCAGCATGCAAACGGCAGGGTAGTGGCTTTCCATTCTCCCATGATACGGGCTTCCGAGAGCCCTTGGATCTGAGATCGAACGGTTGCATGGTGTGATTCTAGACCTATGGGTGAATATCCTATCCTGGAGGGTTATTCTGCAAATTTTCAGCAACTTAGCATGCGACCGTTTGATCTCAGATCCAAGGGCTGCCAGCAGCCCGTATCATGGTCACGCCTACCACGACCGTCGCGTCGCTTGCGCGTTCGCGCCCTTGGAGATTTAACACGGTGCGTTAGGCTATCTGATGTTGGCATGTCATACATAGTCATCACTTAGTCACTCATACTACAACAAGGTTGGCTATAAGGTTGGCTATAAGTGTATTTTTTTACTCCTCTCTATCTCTTTCTTCGTACTCCCTCCGTCCCATAATATAAGAATGTTTTTGACACTAGTGTAGTGCCAAAAACGTTCTTATATTATTGGACACAGGGAGTACTAGTATTTATTGCATTTGCCAAGGAGTGACCTCTTCCAATGAAATGGTGTTGCTAAGTTTGCTTCATTTAATTAGCTATAGACTCAAAATTGTCTTTTCACCTATGTACACGCGCTTAGCACCGTTTCTTCCTTGGGTCACCAAACTAGTCTCTCTCTTCTTGATTAACTTGCCACATCATACTTTATGCCTATGTGGCAAGCTTAAGCACCTGTAGGAGCAAGTAAAAGTAAGTACAATAGTGCGCTTTACATGGCATTTTTGCATATGTGGAGGAAAGAGAGGCATGGAAAAAGTGGAGAAGTGGGCTCTCATGCAAGAGTCAGCCTCTACTACATGGTGGAGCATTGGGAGAGGCACCTGTATGGAGGTGGTCAGGAATCGGGAGACTCATGCCGGTCGTAGCGCCACAGTTAAAATGATAATGGCAAGTCAAATCATGGGGCCCCACCTGTCCAGCAGTAACTCGCTGTCAAATCACACAGCCCTACGTTTGCAGCAGCCTACTCCCTCGTCTTCTCGCGTCTCTGTCGAACCGACTAAGCGGAACTACCCCGCCGCCTACCACGCAGGAAAAGCCCCGCCCTCGACTTTTAAATAGTATACAGTATACTAATTTTGTATCCATGGATTGTGCCCGTGCCATGGAGCAAAACGTCTAGAAAACGGCGGTACACATGTACGGAGTATACAACACGCCCGTCGCGTTCGCGTCGCACCCCAGACAGTCGGTCGGTCTGGCACGCTGCTCTCCGAATGGAACGCGCGTCATATTGCGTTTGCACATACATGTGGGATGGCAATTGAGAACCGACCATAGGCACACTCCCCGGCCCCGCAAGTCGGGTGACTTAATAGAAGAGGGAGACGATGATAGTACTATTGCAGTGTTGTACTACGTTGGTGCCTGGACGATCCCTGCAAGACACGGAAGATCAGTTCATCCATGCATGTGACCAGACTCCAGCAGACACACCTGGATTGGCTATCGTCTACATATCGTGCAGGCTGTGTTGTACATGGTTGTAGTTGTGGTGAGAAATCTAAAAAAAGGTTTCTTGTCATCTCGCAAAATTAGGTGTCGTGTGCTTCGGATCACTGCGAGGATTAAACAGCGACAACTGAGTTGGGCTAGTCATTGGGGGCACATGCACGAACAGTGACTACTCGACTGCCATCTAGGTCAAGCCGGCTATGTTAATTAGGACATCTATCAACGGACCCCTTTTCTACGAGTTTATCTTTAATTTGAGCTTTGTTCTCGTCTAGTTTGTCCGTCGGGATTCATGTTGTCTCCTTTGGGCAGTGAGGTTATGATTTCTTGTCATGTGGCATTTTTTCGTGTTATATGTTATAATCTGGTGCTTCAGATCAAAATGACGACAACTGCGCCTCCGGGCCACGTGCATGAAGACTTCTCGACAGTCATTGGCCCTGTTTGGATCATGGGGTTAGAGCTAGTTTGGGTTAGTTGGGGGCTCAAATAACCCAAAAGTATCCAAACAGGGAGGGTTAGAGTGGGTTAGTTCCATCTAACCCAACTATCCCGGTGGGGAGGTGCTTATTTGGGTTAGAGTGGGTTAGAAAATAACTCTAACTCTAACTATGTTAGAGTATCCAAACAGGGCCATTGACGAGGTCAAGCCGGCTCCGGCAGACAAAAGAAAACTAGTACGACTCCACTATATAGGCAGGAGCCTTCGCGCTTGCATTCTAGTGTTGCTCTCTTCACACTGTCTCGGCCTCTCCAGATCTAAACACGACAGCGGTGGCCTCTCTCTCTCTCTCTCTCTCTCTCTCTCTCTCTCTCTCTCTCTCTCTCTCCCTGCTCACCGCTGGTCACAAATCCAGCCGGATCCTCTCCGCCGGGGAAGGTGAGAAGGTGCAACGTTCACGCGGTCGTCCTCGGCGATGGCTATTACCCACTGCTGGGCGCGTCCCGATCAGCCTGCCTTGTCGTTCTCTCCCAAGCACCGCTGGCGAGGGAGGGCCTCCGACCCCTTCTTCCTCACTGCCGTAGTCTGGGCAGATCCGGCCTCCCGCCGCCCACCTAGCGACATCCCGGCGACCATCAGGTATAACTTCCTTCGAAACCGGCCTTGCTCTACTTCTCGAGCTCCTGACGTCGCTGCATTTGTATCTTTTACTATTTCTCAGGCCCCCTCGTAGATAGGATCGATCGGCTGTTCGAAAACCACCTATTTTTTTTACGTTTAAGAGGTAAAACTAGTTCGTGCACTCGAATCTAGTACTACTTGGTTCCAACAAGGAAGAAAGGGGGTGGGGTGGGGGAGGATTTATTACCTGAATCTAGGAATTGGTCGAAAGAGGAAATAATGGGGGCGAAAAGTAGCAGAGACTGGCTATCCAACTGGTCTGTAGGTCTAATAGGTAGATAAAGCGAAACGCAGTAGAAACTCAATATAAACCCGATCTATTGGTTGAAAAAGGAAAGAAAGTGGGGACTGGGGGACAAGTCAATAGAGTAAGTCCAGCACTAGATTTGCTAGCCTCACACAGTATAAGGTGGCTATACCGAACAAAAATGGGACCAACCCAGATATCCTGTTTTGATGTTTGTTGCCCCGAGCCACTCTTATGTAATGCCACTGGTAAAATGTAGCAGTCACACTGTTAAAATTAAGGACACATTAAACCAATGTTGTTTTCAATGTAATGCCTCCAGTAATATGAATCAATGGCACTTCTTTACATGTCCTGCTAAAATTTCCCATTAAGATAAGTTGGTTCTTTTCGTTAGAAATGCAACTGTCCTGGTCCGCCTACTCTCCCGTGCCCAAAGTAATTTCGTATTTAACGGTTGTCATAGTTAATCCTAATGCCCACACTAATATCTAGCAATGCCAGTGCTTTAGAAATTGCTACTGTCCTTGTAGGATTGCCATTCAGATAAGGAACATGTTTCTTTTCATTTGATGCATGTTTCATCACTTGTTAGTCCCTCCTTTCCACCTTTTTTGTGCAAACAGAGATATACATTTCACGCTCGATCTTAGTTGAATTGCATAAATGATATCCAAATTATAGTTGAGAATTCCAGGAGCTTCACAACCAACCTTGATGTTGCTCAATTTTATTGCAACTAATGAATAAGAAGCTCTGTGGGTTTCGTTTTTGGATGGAAATGGAACCGGGGCTGGAGCCCTTCTCTTAAAAAGAATTGAAGAAGAAGCTGCTAGCTCACGGGACATTGCTTCATTTTAGGTGAACTGCACCAAAAGGTCCCAAGAATTGAATCATCCATGTTGGTGACTAAAAGAGCCAGCTTCAGCATCCCAGTCTAAGCACCCCCGGCCTCCATCCTTGCGACGCACGGTACATCTCGTTTGCTACCTGCTCGACCCTAGTGTCACTGATAAAATGAAGTAATAATACAGTTAAAATAGAGTGAGTGTCATCTCTATCATTTCATTTCCAATGTAGATAAAGAAAGTGCTTCTCTTTGTTAATGTATGTTTCATCAACTAGTCCCATTGTTAATGTTTAAGCGTTTCTGCAAACTGGGGTGCTTAATTTTAGTTGATATGTACAAAAATAGAGGTTTGAATGTCTCAAGGCGCCTCCTTGTACTACCATTGTACACTGATGTTTATCACTGGCAGAAGGTGTATCTGGGAGACTTGGGACGATGTCCAGTATGAGGCGTACCGTATGAGGCGTCGCAGGGCCCATCTCGCCCTCGCGGCATGGCATACTATGGTACTATCGCAATATTTTCTTCTATTTATTTTGTGTGTTTCATCAACTAGTGCCACTATAATGTAATCACGCTTTTTCATTATCTGTGCAAATAGGGTTATTCAGCTGCATTTTGGTGGAACTGCACAAATGTACGTATGGAACCGACATATATGCAGAGTGCGAGGTGTGCCAAGGAAAAATTTACCGACACCAACCATGTTGCATGCACGCATTGGCATCCACCACCACCAGTGGGATGTGTGGCGCTCTCTATGGACGGATCTTTCTCGGCAGCAAATCATCTAACCAAATACTAGTAGCTTATATTGGCAGTTTTCTAGGGAGTACTCTTTTCTGAAAGAAGAACCAATCTATTTTTCTTCATTTGTACACTGTGTCACAATTTGACCCAAAGGTCCAGAGCTATTTTAGGGTGATTGGCGAAGTACTCGGAGACTGATTGTAAGCATGATTTTCATTATCTGTCACACTGATTGTAAGCATGAGCAGGTGGAAGATTAGGTTAGTGCGAAGCTTACCTTAAATCCTACCGCCGCCATTGAAATGAGGCGAGCGTCGAGGGAACTGTGGAGAACGGTGGGGAAGAAACGTTGCGCAATCCGGCCTCCTCTTGCGGTGGGAGAACGAATACTCCTATGGCTCCGGCTAGCTCTGCACCCTCACGAACGACACACCATACTCGATCGATTCGTTATCCTCTGTGTGCTCGACCTTCGACCTGTACGCCCACCACCTCCGCCTGACTGTCGCCTCGGGCGAATCTGTCTGCTCCATCGCCCAGAGGAGATACTCGATGAACTCGGAGGACTGCGGCGTGACTGCCGCCAAGGAGTACATGTACATCGCCGCCCTCATCGCCGCCGTCTCGCTCTTTCGCATACACTGCCACATGGCCCGCACCGCCTCGAAATCTCCCACTCATTGTCAAACCAACTAAGGATCTCCTTCAACCTGGCTAACTTTGCCTGGTCGCTGCCGGCGATCTACCTGATTCACTGTTGCATCCTCTCCATAGATGTCCTTCTGAGTGGTCCGGTGCTAGCTTTGGAAGATGGGAGGAGAGACAGTGGTCTTGCAATAGAGAAGAGGGAGAGGCGAGACGGTGATTTGGGAATGGAGATGATGGAGAGGAGAGGAGGTGGTTTTGCAATGGAGAAGATCAGAAGAGGGAGAGGCGAGACAGTGGTTTTGGAATGGAGATGATGGAGAGGAGAGGAGGTGGTTTTGCAATGGAGAAGATCAGAAGAGGGAGAGGCGAGACGGTGGTTTTGGAATGGAGATGATGGAGAGGAGAGGAGGTGGTTTTGCAATGGAGAAGAGGGAGAGGAGCATGCGGCAGCGATTTAGGATTGGACGAGAGGGCCGACGCGCTGTGACTGGATCAAAATCAAAATCAATTTACCCTTCAATTAAGAAAGCGACCCCACATTAACTAGTCTCCCTTTTATTCTGGGTCATAATTGACCATGATTTTTGCACATAAAATATATGTTATACGTTGCAAAAATAATATAATTTGAAAGTACATTCAGATATGAACCAAACGATACAATTTTTGGTGACATGCTGTCGGTGTACTAAAGTAGGGGTACCTTAGTACCCCAGACCTGTGCACGGGCAGTTGTAGCACCCTGCGGCGAGGCCCGCCCAGGAAGCGCCAAGAGAAGACCAAGCATTCAAGACAAGGCCCCCGGCAAGAGGAGCTTGCCGGGCCAAGAAGACAAGACCCCGGCAAGAGGAGCTTGCCGGGACGACTGAGCCCATGTAATACCATCCAAGAACAAAGTATACGAGACAGAAGATCGAGACCCCGACAAGAGGAGCTTGTCGGGAAGGCCGAACCCAGGCACCACAAGAGAAGCCCGCCGCGGCGCGCCATGCGCCCCGGCAAGGCCTGATAGCCGGCAAGCTATCAGGCACAGGAAGACGACCCCCGCGGCAAGCCACTTGCCGCGGCAAATCGCCACCTCAGGACTGCGCTCCAGCTCGCCCGCCCACGCGTCGCTCCGGGGCTTCCCCCAAGGGCACGTGGCGGGGCACCGCGCAGCCTGGGGTATGCGGTGGCATGCAGCCACCATCGTGGCGAGCGGTGGCGCACCTAACGGTCCACCTCGGTGCTGTCCAGGCGACCGTGACGGGCATTTAATGCCCTTGTCCCCTACCGTCAGAAGTAGGTATGATAACACTGTGCCGCACTGTAGCGCCACTGTTCCCGCACTGTTACAACTTCCACCCCTTTTACACTTTTACCCCCTTTCTCTTACGTTGACACCTGTCGGTGACCCCTTTGCGCTATAAAAGGAGGCCCGTGTGCAACGTAGAGTGGGTTCGGAGGTTCGGAGATTGGGGATCCAGACAGCCATACGCTCGGTGTAGCTAGCTCTCCAAGCTCCCGAGCTCCCCAGTTCAATACAACCAAGCAGGAGTAGGGTTTTACGCGTCCATCGCGGCCCGAACCTGGGTAAACCGCCCGTGTGCTCGCCTCGATCTGCTCTCCGTGCTCCCTCCGCCCCCCTCACCGGACAACGAAAGGGGCTCCGGCCCCATAGGTGCTCGCGGGGGACGCCGTCCGCCCCGACATCTTTGGCGCGCCAGGTAGGGGGCTCCGCGGAGCGCGTGCTGCGGAGGCATTCTTTCCCACGGGCTCGTGTGCGGCCCTCCTCGAGTATCCACTCGCGCAGAGACTGGGCAAGAAGCAGCTGCTCCTTGAGGAGGACCGCCTTCTGGCCGCTGGGCGAACGATTCGCCTCCAGCGAACTCTGCGCCGCTCCCGTAGCCGCAGAAGTTAGCGCCAGAAGTCACGAGAAAGGCGACCTCGTTCCCCGGCGCGCCTCGTCCGTCGGGGTGCCGAACGAGTTGACGCCGACCGTGGGAGGAATCTTGCCAGCGCGGTTGCCGGAACCCGTTCCGCCAACCATCCTCTCTGCCCAAGTCTTGCCACAGTTGCATGTGATCCTTGGCGCAGAGAGGGGCGCGGATCCCCAAGCATAGCTACGCCTAGCTCCGGAGGGTCGTGAGGCCCTGCGCCTTTGCCTACCCCCAGGATGGGCTGGATGCTGCCCAAGGAGGTTTTACCCTACCGGGCGGCAGGCGATAAGAAAAGATAAGTTGCCGGAGCTCGAGCAATTGCCCCATCAATTTTTAAGAGTTATCTCCCTCGAACGACCGAGCCTTGGTTGAGAGGCCTGAGCGCGGAAGGACCGGCACGAGACTGGTTGCGCCCTCATTTCGTTTCGAGTCCGCTCAACGACTTGAGTGTGCTACACCCCGAGTAGCGTCCTCACTTTGTTTCGAGCTCGCCCGGCACCCTAAGCGTGCTGCGACCGCAGTCGCACCTCTTACTTTGCCTTGAGCCTGCTCAACAATCTGAGTGAGCGGCAACCAGCCGCGGCGAGGTTTCTTGCCGGTGGTAGCCCCGCCAGCGGGTCGCTGACGTCCCGCACTCGGCGCCCGTGGCAAGGCGGAGGCCTACGCCGGCAAGTCCCCGAAAACGTAGGGCGGAAACAAACAAGGCGCCGGTCAAGTAGAGGAGATAACAGTGCGATGCATTGCCTAAGATAAAAAGTTATATTACAAAATGCCTTACTGCTGCTCTAACCAGCCGTTTTCATGGCATATTTAACAGCGGCAGGGAAAGGAGATAAAAGAAAGGGGCAGGCGGCCTAGTCCACGCGGTCGCCCTCGATCCTCTTGACCCCGGCCGCCTTCTTGACGATAGGGGCGATGAGGGCCTGGATCCCCGTCAGGTCAGCGTTCTCCGGCAAGGGCCTGAGGACGTTGGTAAGCCTGATGTCGGGGTTGCGGAAAACGATCTTCACCAGCACCCTCTCGAGGGCCCCGGAGATGGCCTCCCGCGTCTCGTCGGCCAGCTCCTTCGGAAGCGACGTTCGGAGGTGCTGGAGCGCCTGCACCACCCCCTGGAAGAAGGAAGTGAGCTTGGCGCTGGGCACGACATCCTCGTCGGTGAGGGACTGGTGGCCCTTGATCCCCAGCAGCGTCAGCTCCTTGTCGATGGTGGCGGCGATGTCGACGAGGCCCTCGGTCCACCGCTCCACCATATCCCTGAAGGTGTTCTGGGAAACGGCGGCACGCCTCAGCAGCTCCTCGTTGCCGTCGACCTCCTTCCGTAAAGCCGCCTCCCGCTCCTTAGCGCTGTCCAGCGCCTTGCCGAGCGCCTCCAATTTCAGTTCCAGAGTGGAGTTGGAGTTCTTGGCGGCGTCAAGCTCCTGGATCTTCTCGGCGAAGCGACCCTGAAGCTCACCGAGGGTGAGCGCACCCTTCTCGCGCTCCTGCCGGAGCGCGGCGAGCTCCTCGTCCTTCGCCTTGAAGTCGGAATCGAGTTGCGCCACCCTCGCCTCCAGCCCCTTCTTGGTGACCTCAGCGGCTGCAGCAGCGTCCTGCGCCTTCTTCAGGTCTCCGCTGAGCGCCCGCTCGCGCGCGGCAACCTCATCCTCGTGGCTGGCGAGGCTGGCCGTTTTCAGCACCAGCTCGCCTTCCCGCGCGGATAACTCCGCGGCGGCAAGCCTCTGCTGCTCCTCGGCCTCCGCCTTCTCAAGGATAAAGGTCGTCCGCGCCTCGCCAAGCTGCCTCTGCTCCTCCGCCAGGGACTGGACGGCCTGCTGGTTGAGCTCCCGGAGCTCGGCGGCGCGTTTCTCCATGTCCGCACCCGCCTTCGCGACAAGGGCCTCTCGCCGCTCCACTTTGGCCTGCCGGGCCCGGTAGAGCGACACAAGCCTACGGAACAGCTGCTCCTCCTCGAGCTCATTGCCGCTGGAGTTTGGCACGTCCACCACCGTCAGCCCGACGGAGGCAAGCACCTCTCCGTCCAAGGCCTCCCCCTCAACAGGCGCCCTGGAGCTCGACTCCCAGGGGAGCCTGATGAAGACGCCGTCGCCTGCTTTCAGGTAGGCGCCCGCCGGGGGCTCCTCGGAGTCCGCCGCGGCGGCGGCGGCAGGGTCGCTGGCCGGCGGAGTGCCCGACGCCCCCGTCACCTCGGGGCCGTCAGCACGATTACCGGTCCCCACGCCCCAGGCGGCCGCGTCGACTTTGGCGGCCTCGGCCTCCCCGTCGCCCGCGGGGATATCGACGCCGTCCGCCTCCCGAGCGCCGGCAACGTCGTCGGCATCGCCATGCGCGCCCTCCTCGACGACGACCTCAGCCTCTATCGAATCCGAGGCGGGCGGGTCTGAGGAAAGGAGAAAGATCAATCGAACGAGTCAAAGGAAGAAAAGACCAAGGGGAGCTTTTCTGCGCAAGGGAGAGTTACCGGCGACGGGGTCCGAAGCCGCGCTCGCCGCGGCTGGGGGATCGTTGGCCGCGTCCCCCGTCGGAAGGTCCTCCCTTGCCGGGGGCTCCTCCCTCGCCGGGGATCTCTCCCTTGGCAGGGTAGTAGACGCGGTCGGCATGGCGGGGGCGCCCTCTGGACGCGCCCGCCGGAGCTGCTCCGCTCCTGCCCAAAAGCAACAACTTCGCATCAACAACAAGAAGAAGGAGAGCTCGCGTACGCGCCAAGCGGCAGGAGCAAGTCATGTGCTCACGCTGGGGGCTGCGTTGCGGGCTGCCCTGAGGATCCCCTGCCGGGTCCGGTAAGGGCGCCTCCGACACGACCTCGCTTGCCGGGGGAGATTCGTCATCAAGGATGACCCACGGGATCCTCGATCTCTTCGCTCTCCTCTGAGCCAGGGTCCTGAAAAGGGGACCGGGTTAAGGGAAGGGCGAACGAGCTGTCGAACAGGACGAACCAACAAGGAAAAAGATATGAGCTCCATAGGGAACTTACTCTCCGCCCTCCTCGTCGTCGGAGCTGAGCGCAGAATAGTCGAAAACCGGCTCGGCCCTGACGCGGGGGGACAGGGGAGTGGGTTCCCGGGGCCGCTTGGCAGGGGCAGTAGATGACTCCGCCCCCGTCGGCGCCGCGACGCGGGGCGCAGCGGCAACCGAAGCCCCAGCCCGCGAAGACCCCGCTCCCGCTGCCGACCCGGCCCTGCGGAGGCGCCTCCTCGGCTGGGCCGGGGGCTCCGCCTGCGACGAGCCGCCCGGAGGCTGCAGGAAGGCAACGCCGACCTCCGGCAAGCCGCTCGCGTCTTGGGCAGGCTCGTCCTCGCCGCCGTGCCCGGCTGGTTCCCCCTGGTCGACAAGCTCCATCAGATCGGCGAGGCTCTCTGCCTCCGCCGCCTCCGCCTCGGCCCCGGTGAACCCAGCTTCGCCCGCGGCCGCGGCGGCCGCCGCCTCCTCCATCCTGGAGGCAATGTAAGCAAACTCCGCCGCGGTGGTGTCTCGGATGAGGCCGTCCTTCTCGGCGGGATTGACTGGCTCCTCCTCCAGGCCGTCGAAGAAGGCCCGCACGACATCCTCCGGCGGCTCCTGCCAGGTCGCATTGATCCCATGCGAGTCGCACAATGGCATCATCGCAAGGATATGGCTGAGCGACGAGTTGTTGCACAAGGGAACGACGCCCGGCGGCAGCCAGAACCACTCCGGGTGGTCGGGGTCGTGCTTGAACAACTCCTTCAACATCGCGTCGTGCTCCAGCACGGTGAAGTTGAAATTGAGGCCCGGACGCAGCCTCATAATGTCCGCCGCATTCTGGAACTCCCAGGCCGGCCTCCCCCTCTCTTGCAAGGGGGCGATCCGGCGGCGAAGGAAATCCGCGCCGACGGCACCGACGGTGAGACCGGCGAGCCTGAGACGCAGGATCCGGGTGATGGCGATCTTCAATTTGGCATCGTCCGGGGACACCTCGCTCCAGCCATCGCCGCGCACCACCGGAGTTCGGCGCACGACGGTGAACGGCTGCGGATGGTCCTCGACAATCAAGCACCATTCCGCCCTCCACTCCTCCCACCTGCCGCGGAGGTCCCCATCTAAGTAGGCCTCCTTCTTGCTGGACCGGGAAACCCAGGCGATCCCACCGGACAGCGGCTCTCCTTTCTCCACCCGAGGGGCAAAGAAGTGCCGGAAGAGGGCCACGTTGGGACGAACTCCGACGAAGTTCTCGCAGAGGTGCGTGAAGACCGCCATTGTCAGGACGGCATTGGGGGTAAAGTCGAGGAGGTGGAGGCCATAGGTGTTCATGATTTCACAGAAGAACTCCGAGTAAGGCGGGCAGAGCCCGCAGTAGAAGAAGACGACGAAGAAAGGATACCCGGTCGGGTACTGCTTCTGGGCGTCGGCGGGAAGCACCCGCGTGCGCGGATGCGCTCGCGTCTTCGTCGACCAGAAGAGGCGGTACTTGTCCCTCAGCTCCACCGCACCGAGCTGGGGGGGGGGAACGTCGCCGTCTCCTTCCGAAGCGCTTCAAGCCGTAGCGCCTCGGCCGATTTCGCGGCCTTCCCCTTCGCCTTATCGCTCTTCGGGGCCATGGCGGGGGCGGGGGAGGGGGATCGTCGAAGTTGACGACGCCGGGCGCTCCAAGGACAGATCGTTGCTGTCTCTGGGAGAAGGAGGTGGCAGAGGTTTTAGAGAGGTAGCAACCAAGGGGGGGCGCTTCGCCTCTCCGAATAAAGAGATCGTGCGCGACGTGACGCGCGCCTGCGCGGTTCAGTCCCGCGCACGCCACCCACGTCACGCTCACCCCGCACGCCCCGCCCCCACGACGCCGCGATAAGCGCGCGCCGCCTGGGGAAGGTGCGACGGGTGCGGAGTTAAGGAGCAGCGCGACCAAGGCCACGCGTGCCCGTGCACTGTTAGGGCCTGGCCCAACGACGCTCGGCACCGTGTGTGGCCCAGGCCCGGGGGCTCCTGTCGGTGTACTAAAGTAGGGGTACCTTAGTACCCCAGACCTGTGCACGGGCAGTTGTAGCACCCTGCGGCGAGGCCCGCCCAGGAAGCGCCAAGAGAAGACCAAGCATTCAAGACAAGGCCCCCGGCAAGAGGAGCTTGCCGGGCCAAGAAGACAAGACCCCGGCAAGAGGAGCTTGCCGGGACGACTGAGCCCATGTAATACCATCCAAGAACAAAGTATACGAGACAGAAGATCGAGACCCCGACAAGAGGAGCTTGTCGGGAAGGCCGAACCCAGGCACCACAAGAGAAGCCCGCCGCGGCGCGCCATGCGCCCCGGCAAGGCCTGATAGCCGGCAAGCTATCAGGCACAGGAAGACGACCCCCGCGGCAAGCCACTTGCCGCGGCAAATCGCCACCTCAGGACTGCGCTCCAGCTCGCCCGCCCACGCGTCGCTCCGGGGCTTCCCCCAAGGGCACGTGGCGGGGCACCGCGCAGCCTGGGGTATGCGGTGGCATGCAGCCACCATCGTGGCGAGCGGTGGCGCACCTAACGGTCCACCTCGGTGCTGTCCAGGCGACCGTGACGGGCATTTAATGCCCTTGTCCCCTACCGTCAGAAGTAGGTATGATAACACTGTGCCGCACTGTAGCGCCACTGTTCCCGCACTGTTACAACTTCCACCCCTTTTACACTTTTACCCCCTTTCTCTTACGTTGACACCTGTCGGTGACCCCTTTGCGCTATAAAAGGAGGCCCGTGTGCAACGTAGAGTGGGTTCGGAGGTTCGGAGATTGGGGATCCAGACAGCCATACGCTCGGTGTAGCTAGCTCTCCAAGCTCCCGAGCTCCCCAGTTCAATACAACCAAGCAGGAGTAGGGTTTTACGCGTCCATCGCGGCCCGAACCTGGGTAAACCGCCCGTGTGCTCGCCTCGATCTGCTCTCCGTGCTCCCTCCGCCCCCCTCACCGGACAACGAAAGGGGCTCCGGCCCCATAGGTGCTCGCGGGGGACGCCGTCCGCCCCGACACATGCATTCACATTTTGCTTGTCAAATAGAGTACATGGTCAAACTTTGACCCAAAATACGCAAAACAACAAAAAAATACTTCCAAGACCAGCGCCGCTCTTCCGCTCTTCTCCTCTTAAACCACTGCTGCTCCTCTCTTGTTCCAATCTAAATGCAGCGCCGCTCCTCTCCTCTTCCATTTCAAGACCACCGCCCCTCCTCTCCTGTTCCAGTCCAAAACCAGCGTCGCTCCTCTCCCGTTCTAATCCAAAACCAGCACTGCTCCTCTCCTCTTCCATTCAAAAACCACCGCCGGCGAGTGAAGGTGTTGTGGAGAAGTAGATCGATGGAGGAGTACAACCGATACGTGAGGATCGCAGACGGCGACCCTATGAAGCTAGCTAGGATGTTGGAGATACAGTCTTGGTTTGACAACAAGGACCAACTAGCAGTGACGGCGACATCCATGGCCAAATATCTGCAACAGAGCGAAAAGGCGGCGATACTCCCGGAGGGAGTCGCGCCGGAGTACATAGAGCTGCTCCTCTAGGCCATGGAGCAAACAGATTCACCGAATCCGATCGTGAGGGAGCGGTGGTGGGAGCATCGACCCGAGATGGAGCATCCACCAGAGATTGAAGGATTGAGCATCTACAGGGTGCCGTTTGTGAGGGTGTCCTGCCAGAGCGAGCCGGTGGAGTCTTCGTCGACCGAACCCAACTGCAAGAGGAGAAAAGCAGTTGGCCCGACGACGCTTCCCCGCCATCGTCTCCCTCGCCGTTCACATCGTCTCACGGGGCGGCTGTCTGTCGCCGAGGAATAGGAGGGGGCTGCCCCCCAGCCCAATAGTCGGGCAGGTTGTGAATTGTCGGGAGGAGCTTAGGGTTGTCAGTATTTGCAGGCTGTGAATTGTGTTTTGTGTTGTGTATTTTGAGAGTACTTTCAGATATGAATGTCTTTTGAATTTCAGATTTGCAGTATTGAGCATATGAAGTATTTTATGAATTCTAGAGATCTATTTTTAGCACTTAAAAAATGTAGTTTCATAGGAGTATAAAAGTGCAGACAAAGTGATTCTCAGATAAGAAACTGCAAGTTTCAGTTTCAGATAAGAAACTGCAAGTTCAGTTTCAGATAAGAAATAGCAACTTTCAGAGGCAGAGCATTTATATTAACACGGCCTTTTCAAACAGGGTTAACATCATGTTGGAAGTTTTATTCATGGTCGAAAATGGAACTACCAGCCAGTTAACATCATGCTGATCAACATTCATGCATAGCACATCTTCATATGATGCATAGTCAAAATGCCCACACAATGTCGAGTGTGCGAAACACATAGAAAATGAGGGACGAAGTTTTGGCAAGTGTTGGACGTGGTTTTGGGCTGCCCCGTCTAGGCTTTCATTTTTAACATGCGCAGCCCACGACCTCGGATGGGAGGTCCATAGGCATGTTTGTATTTTCTTAGGGCCGTCATGTATCGACTGGCCTATGGGCCTCCCATCCGAGGTTTTATTTTTGGCCGCCCAATTTATGTATTTTTTTGAAGAAAATGCAGAGGTATGTTCTATTTTTCTATATACGAATAGGAACGCCAGGTCCAACTTATGTTTCCCTTCTAACTATATTATATATATTTAAATTATTTTATATGTTATTATATATTATTTTTATTGTCATCATATATTTAACAGATACTTACCTATGTAAGAAAACAATATCCCACATCTTATTAACTTATAAAAATAATTTCTTAACAAATAAAATCTTGGATTGTTTTGGCACGAAAATCCTAGTGATTGTGTACAAAAGCTTGGTAAGACTTAAGGACGAATGTAATAATATCACTTATTATTTAAATATATTTATAACAAAATGTTCAGCCCCTTTTTATTTTTTTTGATAACATTGCTGGCCCAACCCAACATTATAATTAGAATCAGCCCAGCAAAATCGTGTATTTCGAAAAAGTGCAAATGGCATGTAATTTTTTAGGAAATAAAATAAATGGGTCGCATGGATGCTACATTATTTGTTCACCCAGCCCAGCTAATGGCTGTAATTCAAAAAAAAGATCAAATTGACTGTAAATTCTATCGCGCAAAAAAAAAAGACTGTAATTCTAAAAAAATGGGTTGAATACGTGCCACATTTTTGGAGGCTGAAATGTGGGCCAATAGGTCGAAGCCAACGCAAGTTGTTGTCAATTTAGTCAACAAATGATTCTGACATGTTAGCCGTTGGATTTACATCCAACGACCGGCATCCATCTTCAATCTCTCGTCTTCTTCCTCCAGCGCTGCCGGGACCACCTCCCGCCTCCTGCTGCTAGCAGCTCTGCTTAGCACGCTTCGCTATGAAGCGCTACTCCACCGTTGGCCAGGCCATCCCTCCACACCTCCTATTCTTCTCCACCGGCTGTCGAACCACACCGCACTAGAACCAGTTAACCCTCGTACACCTCTCCGTCTGCGACTCTACTCCCGCGTCTAACCATCTCCGGCACGTTGTTGTCCGGGGCCTCGTCGTCGTCCACCACCTTGGATGCGCTCGGCGCGGCGTGGTCAACGTGGTCAACGAACGACACCATCGGAAGTAGACTGTACGTGGAGAGGCTGACAGCTGGGTCCACGGCCGCACACAAGGAAATCCCTCCTTATTACACGCAAAATAATGATTCCTCCACCTGACATCTGGGACCCACCGGAAGGGACTCTGTATTTCGCAAAAATAACGTGCCCCCCGCTAACATGTCGGACCCACCAGCTATCTTCACACGCAAGGAAGTGCCTCCTTGTTACGCACAAAAAAATGAATATTCCCCCTGCCAGCTGGAAACCAGCATAGTGGGAGGCTGACTTGTGGGCCTACCGAGTTGACGGGGACGGAGGGCTTTGTCAACTTAGTCAATATGAACGATTCTAGCTCCTGTTACCGTACAATGTTCATCCAACGGCCGTAGTGCTTCTTCAACCTCTGGTCTTCTTGCTCCAGCCGCCCAAACCAGCGTCGGTCGTGCCGCGTGCTCCTGCCTCCCGTGGCCGGCTGTGATGCCGCGGAGGCCTCACCGCCCCTACTACACCCACCGCTGGCCAGGCCATCCCTCTACTCACCCACACCCCCTGTTATTCTGTGGCGACAGTAGCCTCACACCGCAGCCGAACCAGTGAACCCTCGTACTCCTCTTCGCGTGGGCATCCACTGATGCGGCTTCCCCGGCTCTTTGTCGTCCCCTTCCTAGTCCTCGCCGTCGTCCACCGCCGTGGTGCTCTCGGCGCGGCGTGGTCAACATGGTCAAGGAACGACTTCCATCGGACGTGGACTATAGGTGGAGAGGTTGACAGCTGGGTCCACGGCCGCAGCAAGGAAGTGCCTCCTTATTACGCGCAAAATAAAGATTCCTCCACCTGACAGCAAGGACCCACCGGACGGGCCACTGTATTTCACAAAAAAACGTTTCCCCCTGACTGCTGGGACCCACCAGCTACATCTTCGCACAAGGAAGTGCTTCCGAGCAAAAAAAACGATTCGCCCCCCTGACTGCTGGGACCCACCAGCTACATATTCGCACGCAAGGAAGTGTGTCCGGGCAAAAAAACGATTCGCCCCCCTGAATGCTGGGACCCACCAGCTACATCTTCGCACGCAAGGAAGTGCGTGACAGTCGGACCCACCTGGTCGAAGCGTGCGTAGCGTTGTCATTCTGGTCGCGAACGTGTACATACATATATGGTCGCGAACGTGTACATACATATATACTGGTGGATGTAGAGGCGCGCATGTGTCGTAGTAGAGGCACGTACGTGTCGTAGTAGAGGCGCGCACGTAGCATGTACAAATATGTACAGCGGCCAGGGTGCAAGAAAGAAAATACGGCCACGTACGTACATACGGGCAGGGTCTCGAACGCCTACTCGCGCATACGTACGGCGAGGGCTCGTGTACATGACTGGGTCAGAACCGAGAATCAGCGTCGTCGTCGTGTTCATGGGGAGGCAACGGAATGCTTCATGTGCATGGGGAGGCAACGGAAAGCGCCGTGTTCATTGGGAGGCAATGGAACGCGTGGGAGCCAACCGGCTGGGTCGGAACGGAATGCGTGGTCGTGTTCATCAGGAGGGCTTGGACGGAACAGGCGATGGAAACGAGGCCTGGCGTACCGCAGAACGGAGGAAACAGACCTCCTACGGTCGAAACGGGGATCCTGTTGATCGGGAGGGGTGTGGCGTACCGCAAAACGGGCGAAACGGGCCTCCTACGGTCGAAACGGGGGTCCTGTTGATCGGGAGGGGTGTGGCGTACCGCAAAACGGAGGAAACGGACATGTGTTGGAGCGCTTCGGTCGAAACGGGGGTCCTGTTGATCGGGAGGGGTGTGGCGTACCGTAAAACAGACGAAACAGACCTCCTACGGTCGAAATGGGGGTCCTGTTCATCGAGAGGGGTGTGGTGTACCGCAAAACGGGACTCCACGGGATACTGTTCATCTCCACCGTCGACCTCCTCCAGCATCCACAGGCTCCTGTTCATCCAGCCTCCACCGCGCGCTACTCCACCGGCTACTGTTCAACCACCCCTCCACCGGCTACTGTTCATCCAGCCCTCCACACCACGGGGTCCTGTTCAACCACCCCTCCACGGGCACCCCTCCACCGTCTACTGTTCATCCAGCCCTCCACCACACCATGGAGTCTTGTTCATCCAGAGGCAACGCCACCTCTCATTGTTCATCCAAACCCCCCCGCGACGCTCATTGTTCATCCCAGAGGCAGCATCAATCGGCTTCAGTTAGCAGCAGTAGCGAAGGAATCGCTCGATCGGGTTCAGTTAACAGCCATCGATCGATCGCTCGGGTTCAGTAACGCGTAGCCTGCAGTGCAATCGCTCGGGTTTAGTTAGAGCCCAACACCTTGCTCGGGTTCAGTTAGAGCCAATGCCTCGCACACACGCGCGTACTTGTATGAGAGAAACGCGCATCGCTCGGCCCCCGACCTCCCACCGTAACCGGGAACTCCCCGAAATTTTCCTCCCCTCCCTTCAACCACGGTTTTTTCCGTCCTGGACGGCCCAAAGAATGTCATGCAGCTGCGTCTCCGGCCCGCCCAGGATGAAAAGCCCATTTTCTGTCATGATTTTTTGTCATAGAAGTAGGAGCCCACCACATCTATGATGATACCGGGTTTTGTCACAATTATCATCATAGAAGTGTCATATGTATGACAGAAAAAAAATTCGTTCGGCCCAAAATGTCACGGATGTGTCGTTTTTTGTAGTGCAAGTAGAGATACTACTTGTGCTTCCAAATATCCTTAAACCCAGTTTTGCCATGAGAGTCCACCATATCTACCTATGGATTGAGTAAGATCCCTCAAGTAAGTTGTCATTGTTGCAGGCAATAAAAATTGCTCTCTAAATATGTATGATCTATTAGTGTGGAGAAAATAAGCTTTATACGAGCTTGTGATATGGAAGAAATAAAAGTGACGGACTGCATAATAAAGGTCCCTATCACAAGTGGCAATATAAAGTGACGTTCTTTTGCACTAAGATTTTGTGCATCCAACCATAAAAGCACATGACAACCTCTACTTCCCTCTGCGAAAAGCCTACCTTTTATTTTTGTCTTATACCTTATACAAGAGTCATGGTGATCTTCACCTTTCCTTTTTACACTTTATCCTTTGGCAAGCACTATGTGTTGGAAAGATCCTGATATACATATCCAATTGGATGTGGGTTTCCATAAAGCATTATTGTTGACGTTACCCTTCAGGTAAAAGGTTGGGAGGCAAAACTATAAGCCCCTATCTTTCTCTGTGTCTGATTAAAACTTCATACCCATAAGTATTGCGTGAGTGTTAGCAATTGTGAAAGACTAAATGATAGTTGAGTATCTGGACTTGCTGAAAAGCTCTTATATTAACTCTTTCCAATGTTATGATAAATTGAAATTTCTTCAATGACTGAGATTATAATTTGCTGGTTTCTCAATGAAGTTTCTGATTCATACTTTACATTGTGAATAGATTGTTACTTTAGCATAAGAAATCATATGACAATATATATATATATATATGTGTGTGTGTGTGTGTGTGTGTGTGTGTGTGTGTGTGTTGCTATTCTAAGAATGATCATGATTCCCTCATGTCCATATTTTATTTTATCGGCACCTCTATCTCTAAACATGTGGACATTTTTTCGATATCGGCTTCTGCTTCAGGACAAGCGAGGTCTAAGCTTGGGGGAGTTGATACGTCCGTTTTGCATCATGTTTTTATATCGATATTTATTGCATTATGGGTTGTTATTACACATTATGTCACAATACGTATGCCTTTTCTCTCTTATTTTATAAGGTTTACATGAAGAGGGAGAATGTCGATAGCTGGAATTCTGGGCTAGAAAAGGAGCAAATATTAGAGACCTATTCCGCACAACTCCAAAAGTCCTGAAACTCCACGAAAGTCAGTTCTGGAATATATTAAAAATATTGGGCAAAGAAAGCACCAGAGAGGGGCCACCCACTGGCCACGAGGGTGGAGAGCGCGCCCTACCCCGTCGGCGCACCCCCTGCCTCATGGGCCACCTGGAAGCCCCCCGATGCCCATATTCTAGTATAAGGTGTCTTTTGCCCTGAAAAAAATAAGGATAAAACTTTTGGGACGAAGCGTCGCCGTCTCGAGGCGGAACCTTGGCGGAAACAATCTAGGGCTCCGGCAAAGCTGTTCTACCGGGGAAACATCCCTCCGGGAGGGGGAAATCGTCACCATCGTCATCACCATCGATCCTCTCATCGGGAGGGGGTCAATATCCATCAACATCTTCACCAGCACCATCTCCTCTCAAACCCTAGTTCATCTCTTGTATCCGATCTTTGTCTCAAAACCTCAGATTGGTACCTATGGGTTGCTAGTAATGTTGATTACTACTTGTAGTTGATGCTAGTTGGTTTATTTGGTGGAAGATTATATGTTCAGATCCTTTATGCACATTAATACCCCTCTGATTATGAACATGAATATGATTTGTGAGTAGTTACGTTTGTTCCTGAGGACATGGGAGAAGTCTTGTTATAAGTAGTCATGTGAATTTGGTATTCGTTCGATATTTTGATGAGATGTATGTTGTCTTTCCTCTAGTGGTGTTATGTGAACATCGACTAAATGACACTTCACCATTGTTTTGGCCTAGGGGAAGGCATTGGGAAGTAATAAGTAGATGATGGGTTGCTAGAGTGATAGAAGCTTAAACCCTAGTTTATGCGTTGCTTCGTAAGGGGCTGCTTTGGATCCATATGTTTCATGCTATGGTTAGGTTTACCCGAATTCTTCTTTCATAGTTGCGGATGCTTGCGAGGGGGGTTAATCATAAGTGGGATGCTTGTTCAAGGAAGGGTAGTACCCAAGCACCGGTCCACCCACATATCAAATTATCAAAGTAACGAACGTGAATCATATGAGCATGATGAAAACTAGCTTGACGATAATTCCCATGTGTCCTCGAGAGCATTTTCCTTTATATAAGAGTTTGTCCAGGCTTGTCCTTTGCTACAAAAAGGATTGGGACACCTTGCTGCACCTTGTTTACTTTTGTTACTTGTTACCTTTTACGAATTACTTTATCACAAAACTATATGTTACTGATAATTTCAGTGCTTGCAGAGAATACCTTACTGAACTGCTTGTCATTTCCTTCTGCTCCTCGTTGGGTTCGACACTCTTACTTATCGAAAGGACTATGATAGAGCCCCTATACTTGTGTGTCATCACTCACCGGGAGGTGAGCCAGCGGTTTGACCCCCGCCCGCCTCTCTCCCACTACTCCATATTAATGGTGCACCCGAGCGGCCGCACCCCCCATCCTCGCCACACGCACAATCCTCTCTCTCCGCTTGCATCCTCGACGCCTCTCTCAGTCCTCAAAGCCGTCAGTGTATGAGGATGCCGTCGAAGTGCCCCATCGGAGGGAGTGGCAACATCGGGGCTGTTGAAGCACCGAAGCATGGTGTGGAGATGTTGACAGAGGTTGACGTCACCGGCCGCGAGTTATCGCTGCACCCTGATGTCATCGACGGCATTGAGCTTCCACAGCCAGAGGCAGAGTTCCACACCAACTCTGGTGACGACTCTAGCGATGACCCCGGCGATAACTCCGACGACGTGGGACGACTGGTTAGTCATCTATACCCATTTATGTGTCAAATTCCTAGGGTTTCTCTAGTTACTCCTGCCTTCCCCTGTTTGGAATAGAAATCATATGGTTATGTTCTCCCAATCCATGAAATTTGAGTAAGTTTCATTAGATCCGTGTAGTGTATTGATTTTTTGAATGGTACAAGTGATAAGTGATTAGTTGTTTCATCTGTGCAAATGATTTCTGCTAGTAATCCGACGAGGGTTAGTCTTCGTGCTAATAATTCCTAGCCAGAACTTGACAATTGATCTTGAATGACCTACATATGCTTGCTATTTTCTTCAAGATTGGTCTGTACATAGATGACTGTGCTTAAAAATCAAACCATAATATCTGGATATGTATAAATAAATAGCCATAAATTCCTAATCCTACTTCACGGCATGTAAACATTTATTTGATGCCAAATTTGTTTTACTATTTGTATAGGCGTTGTCTGACGATGTGGACAGCGAGGATGAAAATGGCCAGAGGAGGTACAAGAGGCAAATCCTGAGGGAGCTTTATGCGGGAATGCATAACAGGCGTATTAGGACCTGGAATAGCGGCTATCGATGCCCATTTTGCAACCACAAGCTTCATGACGCGTATCTAAGTGTTCTGGCGCATGCAATAGGACGGGTTGTTGGCTCCTCCAAGCACAAGTATTCTCGCAGGGTGGCGCACGGCGCGTACGCCGAGTACCTGGAGAAGTTTCAGGATCGTGCCTGCATGTGAGATGAGATGTGGGATCGAACTATGTACGCTTGAGTATGCTTAATGGAGGTTGAACTATGCTTGTGTACGCTTATTATCTATGTCTGAGTATGTTTAATCTATGTTTACTTATGTCTAAATGTGGGATAAGGATGCAATCAGTTTGGTTGATGGAATCTACCTTTGTCCTGGTTTATTGGTCCCCTTTGTAAGTTGTATTAAATTTTGACCAAAGATTTAACTGACAAAATGTTAGTGCAGGTCAGCAAAAATTATATCATTGGATGCATATTTCAACATAGTGTTCAGTGACATAATTTTTTGTGACATGCATAAAAATTTCTTAGTTAAATATTTGGTCAAAATTTGGTACAAATTACAAAGGGGACCAATAAACCAGGACGGAGGTAGTACGTCAATCACACACGGCTCCCAAAATTGGAACCGTGTGCAATGACTTTCATTTTGCCTGGTGCGTCAATCACACACGGTTGGCTCTAGCAAACTGTTGCCTCCGAAATTCTTTGTGGGACAGAAAACCCTCACCACCCAATTCAAAAAAGAAAAAAAGAAAAACCTCACCATCCCCACGTCACAGAAACCCTCACCCCACCCGCCACCCCTCCGGTCCCCATTCACACATGCACAAGCTCCTCCGCGTCTATGCATGGCACCGCCTATCGTGGCGTTAACCCCTTAGCTCGACACCTGCCGTCGCCAGGCTGCCGGCAAAGCCCACCGCACTTCCCCACTTCCGCTTGCCGCCACCTATCGCCATCGACTTTCTCGATGCTGCTCGCGGTCGACCCAGCTCCACTCGGTTGGGGACTCTGGCATACTGAGGGTTCTTTCTCATGGACAACAAGGTAACTAATTTAATGAGATATTATCTCACCTCTTATCCTAGTTCATCTGCCTCCTTTAATCACCCGGCTAAAATCGCCGTGAATTCATTTTTATTCGAGCTGATTTGAGGGTTTTCTTTCATTCATAGAGTGTATAGTGCGCGGACACATCAGGACTTGGCGGCCTCCTCCAGACATTCCATCTCAACGTACCATATGACTTGAGGATGCGCGCCTATGTTCAATCTCACACTAAATCGGTTGCATGGCCTACTTTCCTGAACATATTCTATATATTGCTACATTTGGATAAAAGGTGCCACATGAGCCATATACGTCAAAGGGGATTTTCCCCTCTTCTTTCTATATTAGGCAAATTAATGATGTATTGTTCTTTCGATTACTCACATAATTCCATGACATCATGTTTACCCTATCTGTTTAATTGTAGATTTTTGTCCTTCGATTTCAACTGTTGTATAGTTCTTTCAATTTGGGCCCATATTTGCATGTTACCATATTTTCTTTAACAATCCTACCACTTTCTGCAACGCGTCCCTTGCTATGCAACAAAATCATGGATTTACAATAAGACTTGATGAACATGGTGACTCTATTTTTGGCACTGGCCTTTGGAAAGAATTTCTAAGATTTATGTACTGAAAGCTGGCACTATAATTGCACTACACATAAAAGGGCCTGGTCATGAGATATATGCTAACTTCCCCAACGATATCATCCGTCCAGACTTTGTTCGAAGTAAGTTTTCTTTTCAAGTATCTGCATGTTGACTTACCCAGCAATATCAAATGAATTGTGTAGTATTTAAGCAACCAACTGTTATTCCATTTTCTTACTATATTCCTACCTAATAACTTCTAGTTACCAATACACGTTTCTATTGCCCTGTTTTAACTAAATATTCCCTATACTCCCACTTCTATCAAAAAGCGTCACTAACAAGGAGACTCCGGAGGTGGAGAACGGGGTTGCCAACAAGCGGAGGCGGGGCGAGCAATAACCGCAAGCGATCTAGCAGGCCTAGACTTCATCAGCAACCTCCTCGATGATATGTTGACAGCCATCATCTCCCTCCTGCCAATCAAATATGGGACGCGGACAACCGTCCTTTCCTGGCGGTGGCCCCCCTATGGAACTCCACCCCTCACGACCTCACCGACACCCACGAGCTCTGCCATGGCTATTGCAAAAACTTGGATGCGTTCTCCAAGATCCTAGGCAGTCACCTTGGCCTAACTAGAGGCCTTAGAATGGGCAAGTTTCGTTCCAACGGCAAGGACCGAGCCAAGCTTGAAGACTAGTTCCGATCCCCCGCCCTAGATCAGCTCGAGGAGCTCACTTTCGATGATGGGCATATGCGCTCGCTGCCAATGTCCGCGCTCTGCCTCGTGCCCACGTTGCACATTGACAAGTTCAGGAACTGCCATCCCCCCTTAATGACGCGCACGCTCTTATTCTACCACGACTGAAGCACCTCGAGCTCGTCGTCGTTTGCCTCCCAAACGGTGACATGGAGCGCCTGCTCCATGGCTATACTGCACTCGAGTACCTTCATCTTCGGGCGATCAATGGGTTGAGTAGCTTCCACATCACCTCCATGACTCTCCGGACTATTTATGTGTTTTGCTGGTGCAACAGGAAGACATCACAAGATGTGTACCACGGTATTGTCACTGAGGAAACACCTGCACTTGAGAGATTACTTGTAGTTGATCAAGAAGGTCCAACAAGAATCAATGCCATTTTTGCGCCGAAATTGACAGTGGTGGGCTACTCGTCTGACAAATACTCTGAACTTGTTATTGGTCCACACCCCTTCAGGTACAACAGCAGCCTTCTACCTCTCATTCTACAAATTAACATTATTTCTAAGTTTGAAGATGTTTGTTCGTCTGTCATCCAGAAAATGATTCCGACAAGCTTGACCCCGAAACTGCGCATAGTGAAGCCTTGGCACTAGAATCTATCGGCCCCAACCTGGAGCAAGTTGTCAGTTTCCTGAGATGCTTTTTGTGCCCGGAGCAGCTATATATCGAGGTGATTTCCCTTTCCTGTTAAATGTTAACCATAAGGGAGTTCAATTTGTGACACCTTTTTCCAAGTTTTCAATGACAATGTACTACGATTTCTGAAGTATTTTTTGGAGGATTTCAGTACATACACGTCCCCCCCCCCCATATTGGTTGCTTGATCCATATGGTTACAATCCATAAGAATTTCTCCTTTGGATTCATCTGTACTAGTTTTCTTAGGGATCTTCTCATCCACCCCAACCTCTTCTGAAGAAGGCTACATTTTTCTAGAATGTAATCAAATGCCCATGTTAATCATGTCAGACCGAAGATGGCATGTTAGTGCATTTTACAAATCCTGCAAACCATATAGGCCTAGTAGTGTTCTAAACTGCATGTAGGCACTAACATGTTTTCTTCTTTTGCAGATAAGATTAGGCCCAGTGGTGGATGATGTGATACAATATAACAATCACGTCGAATGCCTAGATCTGCATCTCTCATAAATTACTTTGAACTCCTACCGAGGGACCTTACCGGAGATTATATTCGCCAGGTTATTTGTTGTCAGAGCAAGGGTGCTGAAGGTAATGAGGTTTGCCCTACATTTATTGCGCAAAAAAATGAATGGTTCGTTGATCAGCGCCGGTGCCTGCGGCAGAATGGAATAGGCTCCAAAAATGCTGAATTTCATTTTGGAACTTCAGATGACAGAGTAATCAGAAGTCATCGTGTCAACCCCATACATGACTTCTCAGTGGCTGACCCCTTTGCAAAAATTATGAGGTTTCGAAACCAGACTTAGAAGTGGTAATATTAGTTTGAAACTATCTGATATCCATGTTTAGCGGATCAGCGCGAGCGTTTGCAGCTGATGAGCTAAATTTCATTTCTAATATGAGTTTGAACCTTGTAATATTTGAATTTGAGCCACATAACTCTGGAATTTGAACCTTGTAATATTTTGACCTTTTGTGGTTCAATCGTTGAAATGGCATCATATGAGACTCGTATATTGGTAGCACTATTTTGACCTTAATATGCAATGGTCTTAGATTTATTAACCATTCTCGAATCTGTTTATCTTGTCGGTCTCACTGCACACGATCTGTATAGCTAACTCAACTGCGATCTTCAACATTATTGCACATAGTTGGTTTCTTCAACCGTGTGCCCTGTAGAGCGCAGAATTAATTATCTCACTCGAGTGTCCATCATCACCCTTCTGTGTAACTTTGTCCATGATTTGTCCCTCTTCCAGCCGACGCGTGGCCAAACTAGCCGGGCGGGAAGCTTGCGCGGTAGCACAGGAACATGCTCACTGACGATACATTTGGTGCCTCTTCAAGCCCACGCGTGGTCAAACGAAATGCATGCGGTGCAGTGTCGTCAAGCGTGCACTGGAATCCTACGCAATGAACACCGTGATAAGACATGACGATTACAGGACGGATGGCCCCCATTTATTATAGCGGCCATTTAACCCTTGTGTCTCTTCAACCTTTCGATCGCGCCCCGCCATTGCAAGAAGCACACCCACCACGAAACATTCTTAGAGGGTATCCTGCACGGCTCCAATGGCGCTCCGAGCGGCTGCTGACGACGAGCAGCAGTTCACCATGCATGCCGTGGTGGACACCCACAGAAGGTTCATGGACCTCTCGGTGGTGTACACCAACGACCCGGTCTGGGTGGAGCACTCCATCCACATCATGGAGCTATTGCTTGCCGAGGAGAAGTACAAGGTGGTCAGATTCGACCTCGAGTACACCCGCCCTCGTGCCGGGTCTCGTCCCAAGGTCGCTGTCGCCCAGATGTGCGTGCGCCACCACGTCCTCGTCTACCACCACAAGGCCTTGCGAGCGTTTCGCCAGGTTTGTCAACAGCCCCCACTACATGTTCGCTACGGTGGACATCACCAACAATGTAAAGGCGCTCGAGAATTTGGGCATCGCCTGCCAGAATCTTATCGACATCCAGGGTCAATACAAGATCTGGGGCATCAAGGAGCATGAGAAGGACTCACTAGTTCACCTCATCGAGGCCATCATCGACCCCTACTACAGAGACATGAAGGATTCCTGCAACAAGGACAAGTGTGTCTGGCACTCGGCCTGGATGGTGAAACTCAACAAAGCTCACGTTGTGTACGCGGCCAAGGAGGCTTAAACGAGCTATGACATGTACAGGTGGATTGTTGACATGAGGAAGTGCCTCCTTCCCCAAAACGGCCAGGGATCCAACCGGAAGCAGAGCAATGGCAAGCGTCATCACAACAAGAAGTAGATGATTAGATCCTCGTTTCTCCTAGTTTAGTATGCATGTAATTGCTTATTTTGGTGTGTGGAAATGTTATGCGTGTAGTCACTTGTGTAATTGTATGCTTAATTTGGTTATGCAATGCTGTCTTTTTAAGTATATATGTTGATACTTTGTAGACAGAGCGTAGATGTTGTGCGGACAAAGAAAATCACATCACACAAGGACTAAACAATGGAACCCGTCGGTGATGTTTTCATCAATCACTCACAATTGTATACCAGCAATCGTTTGCTCACAATACACACAGCTTGTTAGCAGCAATCGTCTGTGTTGTTATCGGCCTCCGCACACATTTCCGATTACAGGCCTATTTGCCACGTATCACACACATAAGAAGAAATTGTTTGTAGGGTACGAAACCACCTTAAAGTTATTCTTTCCATCTCTCCGCTAGATAAGAACCTTGGAGTGATTCTTCATCGCACGTTGAGAGATGGTTATATGATCCAATTAGATTAGCATTGTCGACAGATTGCACTAGCGAAAGTACGAACCATAGGCCTTGTTTTCAAGCATTGCAATACCATCTGTGCTCACTTTAGTTACTTGCGACCTTCCAGTTTTTCATTGTTCCTATTGCAAAAATCAATATATACTATTGATAACCCACAAGTATAGGGGATTAATTGTAGCCTCTTTCGATAAGTAAGAGTGTCGAACCCAACGAGGAGCTAAAGGTAGAACAAATATTCCCTCAAGTTCTATCGACCACCGATACAACTCTACGCACGCTTAACGTTTGCTTTACCTAGAACAAGTATGAAACTAGAAGTACTTTGTAGGTGTTGTTGGATAGGTTTGCAAGATAATAAAGAGCACGTAAATAAAAAGTAGGGGTTGTTTAGATGAAGACACAACTAAGTTATTTTTAGTAGAGAGCTTTTTGTCATGAGAAAGTTATTTGTCCCTAGGCAATCCATAACTAGACCGGTAATCACTATTGCAATTTTATATGAGGGAGAGGCATAAGCTAACATACTTTCTCTCCTTGGATCATATGCACTTATGATTGGAACTCTAGCAAGCATCCGCAACAACTAAAGATCATTAAGGTAAAACCCAACCATAGCATTAAAGTATCAAGTCCTCTTTATTCCCATACGCAAACAACCTACTTACTCGGGTATGTGCTTCTGTCACTCACGCCACCCACCATAAGCAGATCATGAACATATTGCAAACCCTAAAGTGGGGATCCCTCACGCTTGCGCTACACGGAGGGCACCATAGGACAACACCAATAATAAAACATGCAACTCAAACCAATCACGATCATCAATGAACCTATAGGACAAAACGGATCTACTCAAACATCATAGGATAGCCATACATCATTGGGAAATAATATATAGCATTGAGCACCATGTTTAAGTAGAGATTACAGCGGGTAAAAGAGGGGTTACACCGCTGCATAGAGGGGGGAAGAGTTGGTGATGATGGCGGTGAAGTTGTTGGTGTAGATCGTTGTCGCGATGATGGCCCCGGTGACGCCACCGGGAGAGAGGGGGAGAGAACCCCCCCCCCCTTCTTCTTCTTCTTCTTCTTCTTCTTCTTCCTTGACCTTCCCCCTAGATGGGAGAAGGGTTTCCCCTCTGGTCCTTGGCTTCCATGGCGGCGGAGGGGCGAGAGCCCCTCTGATATTGGATCTCTCTCTCTATTTCCTTCTGTTTCTACGCTCCCTGATTCTGCCCTTTCACCGTTTCTTAAATTCCCGGAGATCCATAACTCTGATTGGCTAAAATTTTGACACGATTTTTATCCGGATATTGGCTTTCTTGTGGCAAAAGAAGGGCACCAACCACCTTACGGAGTGGCCATGAGGACCCAGGGCACGCCCTACCCCCTAGGGCGCGCCCCTCACCCTTGTGGGCCCCTCGGGCATCATCTCGCGTTGATTCTACTTCCCAAAATTCACATATATTCCAAAAAAACTCCGTAAGTTTTTATCCCGTTTGGACTTTGTTTGATATGGATTTTCTGCGAAACAGAAAACATGCAACAAACAGGAACTGGCACTGGGCACTGGATCAATATGTTAGTCCCAAAATAGTATAAAAAGTTGCCAAAAGTATGTAAAAGTTGTAGAATATTGGCATGGAACAATCAAAAATTATAGATACGACAGAGACGTATCAGGATCCCCAAGCTTAATTCCTGCTCGTCCTCAAGTAGGTAAATGATAAAAAAAGATAATTTTTTATGTGGAATGCTACCTAGCATAATCTTTATCATGTAATCTAATCATGGTGTGAATATTAAGACACGAGTGATTCAAAGCAATAGTCTATCATTTGACATTAAGACAATAATACTTCAAGCATACCAATAAAGCGATCATGTCTTTCCAAAATACATGGCCAAAGAAAGTTATCCCTACAAAATCATATAGTCTGGCTATGCTCCATCTTCACCACACAAAATGTTTAAATCATGCACAACCCCGATGACAAGCCAAGCAATTGTTTCATACTTTTGATGTTCTCAAACCTTTTCAACTTTCACGCAATACATGAGCGTGAGCCATGGATATAGCACTATAGGTGGAATAGAATATGATGGTGGAGGTTGTGTGGAGAAGACAAAAAGGAAGAAAGTCTCACATTGACGCGGCCTATCAATGGGCTATGGAGATGCCCATCAATTGATGTCAGTGCGAGGAGTAGGGATTGCCATGCAACAGATGCACTAGAGCTATAAGTGTATGAAAGCTCAAACTGAAAACTAAGTGGGTGTGCATCCAACTTGCTTGCTCATGAAGACCTAGAGCATTTGAGGAAGCCCATCGTCGGAATATACAAGCCAAGTTCTATAATGAAAATTCCCACTAGTATATGAAAGTGATAACGCAAGAGACTCTCTATATGAACAACATACTGCCACTCTGAAGCACAAGTGTGGTAAAAGGATAGTAACATTGTCCCTTCTCTCTTTTCTCTCATTTTTTATTTTAGTTTTTTTCTTTTTTTTCCTTTTTTGTAGGCTTCTTTGGCCTCTCTCTCTTTTTTTTTGGGGGGGGGGGCTTCTTTGGCCACTTTTATTTTGATAACCTCACATGGGACAATGTTCTAATAATGATCATCACACTTTTTATTTACTTACAACTCAATATTACAAATCTATACTAGAACAAAGATATGACTCTATATGATTGCCTCCAGCGGTGTACCGGGATGTGCAATGATCTAGCATAGCAAAGATATCAAAAAACGGACAAGCCATGAAAATATCATGCTAGCTATTTTACGATCATGCAAAGAAATATGACAATGAATGCTCAAGTCATGTATATGATGATGATGGAAGTTGCATGGCAATATATCTCAGAATGGCTATAGAAATGCCATGATAGGTAGGTATGGTGGCTGCTTTCAGGAAGATATTAGGAGGCTTATGTGTGACAGAGTGTATCATATCACGGGGTTTGGATGCACCGGCGAAGTTTGCACCGACTCTCGAGGTGAGAAAGGGCAATGCACAGTACCGAAGAGGCTAGCAATGATGGAAGGGTGAGAGTGTGTATAATCCATGGACTCAACATTAGTCATAAAGAACTCACATACTTATTGCAAAAGTATATTAGCTATCGAAACAAAGTACTACGCGCATGCTCCTAGGGGGATAGATTGGTAGGAAAAGATCATCGCTCATCCCCGACCGCCACTCATAAGGAAGAAAATCAATAAATAAATCATGCTCCGACTTCGTTACATAACGGTTCACCATACGTGCATGCTACGAGAATCACAAACTTCAACACAAGTATTTCTACAATCCACAATTACTCACTAGCATGACTCTAATATCACCATATTTATATCGCAAAACTATTGCAAGGAATCAAACATATCATATTCAGTGATCTAGAAGTTTTATGTAGGATTTTATGACTAACCATGTGAATGACCAATTCCTGTCAACTCTCTAAATATATATAAGTGAAGCAAGAGAGTTTAATTCTTTCTTCAAAAGATACCCACGCTCTAACAAGTATAAGTGAAGCAAAAGAGCATTCTACAAATGGTGGTTTTCTATGTGTAGGGAAACAGGCAATCCAAACTTCAAAAGATATAAGTGAAGCACATGAAGCATTCTATAAAGCCATACTCAAAAGATATAAGTGAAGTGCAAAGAGCATTCTATAAATCAACCAAGGACTACCTCATACAATCATGGTGCATCAAAGAAAAGTGAAAACTAAATGCAAAAGACACTCCAAGATTTGCACATATCACATGAACGAAACGAAACCAAAAACATACCGATGCTTTGTAACGCCCTCAATGCGGCTATATCTCCCACGTGTCGAAGCACGACTTAGAGGCATAACCGCATTGAAAGCAATGTCGCAAGTGAGGTAATCTTCACACAACCCGTGTAATACATAAGGGAAAGAGATACATAGTTGGCTTACAATCGCCACTTCACACAAATACATGAATAAAACATTACATCAAACAGTTACAATCAGGGCCCGACTACGGAGCCAAAATAAAAGAAGAAACCCCAAAAGCGACAAAGGTCCACGATCGACCCCAACTGGGCTCCACTACTGAACAACTAAAACGAAACAACACAATGAACGAGATCTTCATCAAGCTCCTCCTTGAGCTCGTGTGCGGCAACTGCACGGTTTCATCGGCACCTGCAAACTGGCTTTGGAAGTATCTGTGAGTCACGGGGACTCAGCAATCTCACACCCGCGAGATCAAGACTATTTAAGCTTATAGGTAGGGTAAAAGGTATGAGGTGGAGCTGCAGCAAGCGACTAGCATATAAGGTGGCTAACATACGCAAATGAGAGCGAGAAGAGAAGGCAAAAGCACGGTCGAACAACTATGATCAAGAAGTGATCCTGAAACTACTTACGTCAAACATAACTCCAACACCGTGTTCACTTCCCGGATCCCGCCGAGAAGAGACCATCACGGTTACACACGCGGTTGGTGTATTTTAATTAAGATCAACTTCGGGTTTTCTACAACCGGACATTAACAAATTCCCATCTGCCACATAACCGCGGGAACGGCTTTCGAAAGATCAAACCCTGCAGGGGTGTCCCAACTTAGCCCATGATAAGCTCTCGCGATCAACGAAGGATATTCCTTCTCCCCGGGAAGACCCGATCAGTCTCGGAATCCCGGCTACAAGACATTTCGACAGCAATAAAACAAGTCCAGCAAAGCCGCCCGATGCGCCGACATCCTGATAGGAGCTGCACATATCTCGTTCTCAGGGCAACACCGGATGAGCAGTCCGTACAGCTAAAACCAAGTCTCAAGTTTCCCTGAGAGGGCGCTGCAAAGGGCTCTAGTTCGGACCAACACTTAGACAAGCATTGGCCCGGGGGGGCTGAATAAAGATGACCCTCGGGTTGATCAGACCCAAGGGAAAGGGATAGGTGGTAGGCAAATGGTAAAACCAAGGTTGGGCCTTGCTGGAAGAGTCTTATTCAAAGCGAACTGTCAAGGGGGTCCCATAAATCACCCGACCGCGTCAGGGACGCAAAATCCGGGAACATAACACCGATATGACGGAAACTAGGGCAGCAAGAGTGGAACAAAACACCAGGCATAAGGCCGAGCCTTCCACCCTTACCAAGTATATAGATGCATTAATTAAGTAAGATATATTGTGATATCCCAACAAGTAAACATGTTCCAAACAAGGAACAATATCTCCATGTTCCAATAAGGAACAAACTTCATCTTCACCTGCAACTAACAACGCTATAAGAGGGGCTGAGCAAAGCGGTAACATAGCCAAACAACGGTTTGCTAGGACAAGGTGGGTTAGTGGCTTGGTTTAACAATATGGGAGGCATGATAAGCAAGTGGTAGGTATCGCAGCGTAGGCATAGCAAAAGAGCGAGCAACTAGCAAGCAAAGATAGAAGTGATTTCGAGGGTATGGTCATCTTGCCTGAGATTCCGCAAAGAAGAAGAACGAGACCATGAAGAAGACAAACGGACGTAGACGAACGGATCCTCACAATCGCAATGATATCGGAACTAACCCGAAGAAGCAACACCGGAAAGAAGCAAACAACAAAGTAAAACAACCATCACATAAACATGGCATGATATGCGAGATGTGGTATGCAATGCATATGCATGCTTCGGAAGGAAAAGATGAACAAGGCATAATCTTGGCAAACCAAGTATTCCACTGGAAAGGTGAGGTGATTTCGGTTGAAATCGATATAAAGATCACCGGAATCGGATGCACGGTTTGCAAATGACAAGCAAAACAAGAATCACAAGATTCTGCCATTAACAGCATGATGCTACATAGAAAGCAACAAGAAACTAAGCTACAACACCCAAACATATCAACAAAGCATATGAAAGTAATCTACTCAAGATGCTTGACAAAATATGAACACTGATCTACGGCTAAATCACTCCATAACAGGTTCAAACAAGCATGGCAAAAGTGCAAAAGATAACAGGTTCTCAGACTTGGTGAAAATAACAGCATGCCAGAAATTAACATCAGGATGACATGTTTAGATCAATGAAACAACATGCTATGGGATCATTACATAGCAAAGCAATGCATGGCATGAATCTACTAAAGGCATAGAACAAAAGTCCCTTAGTGACCATGAGCCAAAAAGGATCATAAAATATGATAACACCCATGTCAATTAAGCAAGTTTCGTTACAGGTTTCAGACTTAGCAGAAAAACTGGACATGTCAAAAACAGATAGCAAGTAGGCATGTTCGTGAGCTCGATGCACTCACTACAGAGCATTGCATGATAAACTAAGCATACACCCATCAAGTAGACATGGCATAGAAGCTAGGAATGGCAAGAACAACAACATAGCATGCAAGGATCAACTACACCAAGCTTGGCAAAATCGAATAACATGTAAACAATCTGCCAGTAACATTTTATAGCAAAAGTAGAGCTCGATTGACTCAAGCTATTGCACTCCATAAATACAAAAAAAGGCATGGATGGATAGATCAAATCCATATTCTCAAAACACCCTTACTGATCATGCTCAAAAGAGTCATAGATCTCTCTGAAACAACAAGAACACATGGCATAAAAATAACAGCAGGACATGACAGTGAAAATACTAAGTCTCTGAAATCAGCAACATTAAGTACCCTAGTTTGCATGCTTGTGCTAGTCACCACATAGATCACAAAAATACATGGCATAACTATCTGGAAAGATGGCATGGCATTTTACAAAACACATGTAGGACTCAACTTCATAGGGTGCACACATCAATCATGGCAAAAATGACAAAAGTGCAAGTTCTGATAAGAATCAGAAACTAACATCACATAGCCCTCTTCTAACAGCATTTCGGGCATCAAGATGAGCTCAAATGAAAATGATGCAATGGAATTAAATTATGCATTCATCGAGGCGAACAATTTGACATATTATACGCACGAAACGGAGCAGTATGCAGCAAGTTATGGCATGAACAAAAGTGCACCAGAATGTAGGTATCCAGGGACTTGGAGAAAAATCAACCTCCGAGAAAACGGGATGGAGTGGTTCGGGACGGCGCGGATCCGGGTACGGGGGAGGTGTTTGGTTGGGATCCCGGTGGATCTCGTCCAGATCTGGCCGGATCCCAACTCCGGCGAGGAGGCGGCGACTCCGGCGAGGAGGAACTCCGACGAGGCGGCGAGGGGAGAGGCGGTGGTCGACGGGGACGCGGCTGGCGGCGCCCGACGACGGCGGAGGCGGCACGGAGGGCGGCTGCGGGGTCGGGCGGAGCTCCGAGGCGACGGGGGAAGAGGCGCGCCGGCGGGCGGCGGGGCGGAGAACGGGCGCCGGCGAGAGAGCGGCGGCGGCCGGCGCGCGGAGGTCGGGCGGCGGGCGGCGCGGGCGCGCAGCGGCTGCGGGGCGGCGCGGGCGCGCATGGCGGCGCGGTGCGGGAGAGAGGCGAAGGATCCGCGGCGGCGGCGGCGCGCGGCAGGATGCGGGCGGCAGCGGCGGAGGGAGCAGCGGGCGGCGCGGGCGCGGGCGACCGGCGCGGTCGGGCTCGGCGGGCCCCGCGCGGGCCCGGCGGGCCGCGACCGGCGGAGGAGAGAGAGGGCGCGGGCGCGGGTGACGTGGCGCGCTCCGCTTGGAGGAGAGGGGCGGCGGGGCGACGTGGCGCGTTGTGATTGGATGGGGTGAGGTGGCCGGTGGACATGTCCGGCGCGGACGGACGTGTCCGGCGGCGGAGAGGGAGCGGGGCTAGGGTTTGGACTGCGGGATTTCGGGGGAGGCCACATATTTATAGGTAGAGGGGGCTAGGAAGCTCCAAATGGAGTGCGCTTTTCGGCCACGCGATCGTGATCGAACGACCGAGAGGATGGAAGGGACTTAGGTGGGTTTTGGGCCACTTTGAAAGGGGTGTTGGGCTGCACCAAAAGAGGCCTTTGCGGTTACCCGGTTAACCGTTGGAGTATCAAACGACCTCCGAATGACCCGAAACTTGACAGGCGGTCTACCGGTGCTATACCAAGGCCGCTTGACAAACCTCGGTCCATTCCGAGACCGTTTAACACCCGCACATGAAAAGAGGTAAAAGGGGACGCCGGGGGACATAGGAGCGTCGGATTGCAAAACGGACAACGGGGAAAATGCTCGGATGCATGAAACGAACACGTATGCGAATGCGATGCACATGATGACATGATATGAAATGCAGATGATGACATGGCAAAGTGCAACACGCAAGCACATGACATGGCAACGACGGCGAATAACTGGCGGACACCTGGCGCATCAGATCCGGGGCGTTACATGCTTGTTGAAGAAAGATGGGATGCCATCCGGGGCATCCCCAAGCTTAGACGCTTGAGTCTCCTTGAATATTCACTTGGGGTGCCTTGGGCATCCCCAAGCTTGAGCTCTTGCCTCTCCTCCTTATCCTCATATCGAGACCTCCTCGATCCTTGATCACTTCATCCACACAAAACTCAACAGAAAGTTCGGTAAGATCCGTTAGTATAGTAAAGCAAATCACTACTCTAAGTAACGTTGCAAACCAATTCATTTTTTTTTCATTGTAGCTATTGTAATATAAATTTTTCATGGCTTAATCCACTAATAGAATCAATAGTTTCATCAAAACAAGCAAAACAATGCATCAAAAATAGAATCTGTCTTGAACAGGACAGTCTGTAGTAATTTTAACTTTCACCATACTTCTGGTACTCCAAAAATTCTGAAAGAATGAGGGAAAATAAAAATTTGTATAGAAAGACAGTGCAAAAAGTTTCAGAACCGTTTGAAGTTCCAGTAAAAAATGTAAAATCGTGCACTACAGCCAAAGTTTCTGTTTTGCACCGCACAAACCAACAAGCAATGTAAACATCCTAAAGGCAAATCTTGGCACATTAGTTTTATAATACAATATAATTGTACAAGGGGATAATTATTTTTGTTTAAAAGTTTCTATAATCAAGATTCACAAAGTTTCCGTGAGCATGATCAAAGTTCAAGGAGCTTCGTCACTTCAACAATGCTTGTCTCTCTCACTTTCACTTTCCTTTTTGAATAGTTTTGGGTTCCCCTCTTTATTTTTTTTGTTTTTAAACTCTATAAAAGCACTCAACAGAAATAAATGGCTCTCTAAAACTTACAGGTTGTCTCCCTGTCAGCACTTTCTTTAAAGCCATTAAGCTAGGCATAAGGTGCTCAAGTAATGAATCAACCCGAAACCCAAGGTATATCAAAGCCAATTTGAATTAGCAATGATTTGGCATTTAGTAGTGAGCACAAAGCAACATATATCAAGCAATGACGAATTCTAACTCTCTTCCTATGCATCGGCATGTCATACAAGAACAATTCATGCACATCATGTAAAGTCCAATTCATAGCATAAGAAGTTTCTTGCAATTTTATCGTGTTGGAAACATAGAGAGGCGGAGATGTAGTTCCTCTCTCATAATAATTGCAAGTAGGAGCAGCAAGCACATGCATATTATATTCATCAAAATTATCATGTGCAACGGTAAAAGGCCACCCATCAATATAATCCTTAATAAGTGCAAACTTCTCCGATATAGTGTAGTTGGGAGAATTCAAAAAGATAATAGGACTATCATGTGTGGGTGCAATAGCAACAATGTCATTCTTAACATAAGGAACAATAGCAAGTTCATCTCCATAGGAATAATTCATATTGGCATCTTGGCCACAAGAATAGCAAGCATCAAGTTCATCAAAAACGGATATTTCAAATGAATCAACGGGATCATAGCAATTATCATGGCATTCATCCATCGGTAAGAACAAAGGGACATTAAATAATGTCTGAGTTGGAGAGTTACTCTCATTAGAAGGTGGGCACGGGTAGCTAATCCGACCTTCCTACTTTTTTTCTTCGCTTTCCTCATCATCTTTTTCATCCAATGGGCTCACAGTTTCATCAATTTCTTCTTCCATAGACTCCTACAAAATATTACTCTCTTCTCGGACGGCGGAGACTTTCTCAATAAATTCATCAATATCATAATTTTATATATATAATTCTCATAGCAATATTTAAGGATAGCTAAATTTTCAGGTCTATAAATTGTATCATCAAAATATTCAAACTCTTTAAACAAATATTCAATTTCTCAAGCACCCTTAAAAGCAACAAATTCTTCTATTCGTTCCACATCATAGTAACCATATATACCATTAGCATAAGAAGCTAAGGTTTCGTTATCATTAAATTCTCATGAAAAGGGAAGGTGTGGAGCCTTCATCCTAGAGCAACAAGTATAATCATGTCTCAAGCATAGATCCCGAGCATACCAACGCGTCATATAAATTTGATCCCATAATAGTTTCCCTTTTTGAGTCAAGCGATAATCCCTAAAGTATTCACGTTGATCCAATGTGTCTCCCATTATATAATTGCATGGGGTTTTCTCAGGATTATTAAAGTAGTGCATAATATTTTTCACATAATGAGCATCGAGGGTTTTAGGAGGTTCCCCATCTCCATGAGTAGCAAGTAAACCTATTTTTTTTTTGGTATTTCGTGTTCCATATCCATAACTAAAGATACAGAACAACTTAGAACAACAAATAAAAATTACTTAGTGATAAAGCAAACAAGCACACACGAGAATATTCACCCCACGCTATTGCTCCCCGGCAACGGCGCCAGAAAAAGATCTTGATAACCCACAAGTATAGGGGACCAATTGTAGCCTCTTTCAATAAGTAAGAGTGTCGAACACAACGCGGAGCTACAGGTAGAACAAATATTCCCTCAAGTTCTATCGACCACCGATACAACTCTACACACGCTTAACGTTCGCTTTACCTAGAACAAGTATGAAACTAGAAGTACTTTGTAGGTGTTGTTGGATAGGTTTGCAAGATAATAAAGACAACATAAATAAAAAGTAGGGGATGTTTAGATGAAGACACAACTAAGTTAGTTTTACTAGAGAGCTTTTTGTCACGAGAAAGTTATATGTCCCTAGGCAATCGATAACTAGATCGGTAATCACTATTGCAATTTTATATGAGGGAGAGGCATAAGCTAACATACTTTCTCCTTGGATCATATGAACTTATGATTGGAACTCTAGCAAGCATCCGCAACTACTAAAGATCATTAAGGTAAAACCCAACCATAGCATTAAAGTATCAAGTCCTCTTTATTCCCATACGCAAACAACCTACTTACTCGGGTTTGTGCTTCTGTCACTCACACCACCCACCATAAGCAGATCATGAACATATTGCAAACCCTACAGCAGGGATCCCTCACGCTTGCGCGACACGGAGGGCACCATAGGACAACGCCAATAATAAAACATGCAACTCAAACCAATCACGATCATCAATGAACCCATAGGACAAAACGGATCTACTCAAACATCATAGGATAGCCATACATCATTGGGAAATAATATATAGCGTTCAGCACCATGTTTAAGTAGAGATTACAGTGGGTAAAAGAGGGGTTACACCGCTGCATAGAGGGGGGAAGAGTTGGTGATGACGGCGGTGAAGTTGTTGGTGTAGATCGTTGTCGCGATGATGGCCCCGGCGGCTTTCGGCGCCACCGGGAGAGAGGGGGAGAGAGCCCCCCTTGTTCTTCTTCTTCCTTGACCTTCCCCCTAGATGGGAGAAGGGTTTCCCCTCTGGTACTTGGCTTCTATGGCGGCGTAGGGGCGAGAGCCCCTCCGAGATTGGATCTCTCTCTTTGTTCCCTTCTTTCTCTGCGCTCCCTGATTCTGCCCTTTCACCGTTTCTTCAATTCCCGGAGATTCGTAACTCCGATTGGGCTGAAATTTTGACACGATTTTTATCCGGATATTGGCTTTCTTGCGGCGAAAGAAGGTCACCAGCTGCCTTACAGAGTGGCCACGAGGGCCCAGGGTGTGCCCTACCCCTTGGGCGCGTCCCTCACCCTTGTGGGCCCCTCGGGCATCGTCTCGTGTTGATTCCACTTCCCAAAATTCACATATATTCCAAAAAAATCTCCGTAAGTTTTTATCCCGTTTGGACTCCGTTTGATATGGATTTTCTGTGAAACAAAAAACATGCAACAAACAGGAACTGGCACTGGGCACTCAATCAATATGTTAGTCGCAAAAATAGTATACAAAGTTGCAAAAAGTATGTAAAAGTTGTAGAATATTGGCATGGAACAATCAAAAATTATAGATACGACGGAGACGTATCAACTATCCATATTACACTTGTATCACCATCTCTTCGCCGAACTAGTGCACCTATACAATTTTCCATTGTATTTGGTGTGTTGGGGACACAAGAGACTCTTTGTTATTTGGTTGCAGGGTTGTTTGAGAGAGACCATCTTCATCCTACACCTCCCACGGATTGATAAACCTTAGGTCATCCACTTGAGGGAAATTTGCTACTGTCCTACAAAACTCTGCACTTGGAGTCCGAACACGAGTCTACAAGAACAAGTTGTGTAGTAGACATCACTAGTCTAGTCGGCTACGCGTCCACACAGCCCTTTTGACTAGGGACCTTTTAGGACAGTCATCATACAATGCATAGTCCCACAAACAAGTCACATACTTGCCGATACACATCACTAATAACGTCCAAGGACTATCTTTATTCATAAACACATAGGAAATATCATCACAGATGATTGCCTCTAGGGCATATCTGCAACAGTTCGGGCCATCTTGATGGAGGTAAAACCCTATGTCATGCTCTTGTTTATACCAACTGAGATGTATCAAGTACAGAGTTGATATACCTCGAGATCGTAATGTGTGGTCTAACTCTAGGGCTAAGTGAATGATTTTGTGTTGATGTCCCCTCTACGGGCTAAACCCTATGGCTTATATACACGCTTGGGAGGGTATCTAGGGTTAAAAGGTCGGTAGATATGAGCTAGGCAGCGGTAGAGATCTTGGATTATACGTCAAGTCTTCGACGAGGCAGTCTTCATCACGCCTTCGGTGTGCGGCTTCTAGAGTCCATCTTGATCACGAATGGTGGCTCGCCGGCCCAACCCGAGGAGAATGGGTCGGCTGGGTTAGTAACCCCTGTCCCCCTTATCCAGGACATCATTAGTGGGTCCTTTTGCTACAAGAATTTGACTTGCATATTATTGCTAGAAAGGGAGCTGAGAACCCCATAGCTGATAATTTGTCTCGAATGGAGAATGTTCTTGATGACCCGCTACCTATTGATGATAGTTTTCCCAATGAACAATTAGTTGTTATAAATGCTTCTCATAATACTCCTTGGTATGCAGCTTTGCTAAATATATACCACCTAGTTTCACATGCCAAGAAAAGAAAAAGTTCTTCTTTGATTTAAGACATTACTTTTTGGACGACCCAGATCTATATAAAGAAGGAGTAGGTGGTGTTATTAGATGGTGTGTACCAGAGCATGAACAGGAACAGATCCTTCGGAAGTTTCACTCCCAGGCATACGGAGGACACCATGCTAGAGACACAGCCGCACATAAGGTACTACGGTCTGGTTTTTATTGTCCTACCCTTTTCAAGGATGCATGTAAGTTTGTCCTTTCTTGTGATGAATGTCAAAGAATTGGTAATATTGGTAGACGCCAGGAAATGCCTATGAATTATTGCTTGTTATTGAACCATTTCATGTTTGCGGATTTGATTATATGGGACCTTTTCCTTCCTCTAATGGGTATACACATATTCTAGCTGTTATTGATTATGTTACTAAGTCGGTAGAAGCTATTCCAACTAGTAGTGCTGATCACAACACTTCTATTAAAATGCTTAAAGAAGTTATCTTACCGAGGTTTTGAGTCCCTAGATATTTAATGACTGGTAGTGGTTCACATTTTATTCATGGTGTTTTCCGTAAACTTCTTGCTAAATATGATGTTAAGCACAGAATTGCATATCATTATCATCCTCAGTCTAGTGGTCAAGTTGAATTGAGAAATAGAGAAACCAAATTAATTTTGCAAAAGATCATTAATATATCTAGAAAGAATTGGTCTAAGAAACTTGATGATGCACTATGGGCTTATAGAACCGCTTATAAGAATCCTATGGGTATGTCTCTGTATAAAATGGTATATGGAAAAGCATGTCATTTACCTCTTCAGTTAGAACATAAAGCATATTGGGCAATTAAAGAACTTAACTATGATTTCAAACTTGCCGGTGAAAAGAGGTTATTTGATATTAGCTCATTAGATGAATGGAGAACCCAAGCTTATGAAAATGCCAAGTTGTTTAAAGAAAATAAATTAAAATATGGCATGATAAAAGAATTCAAAAACGGGAATTCAAAGTGGTTGAGCATGTTCTATTGTACAACTCTCATTTTAGATTTTTTTTGCAGGAAAACTTCTCTCTAAATGGGAAGGACCATATATCATCGAAGAAGTGTATCGCTCCAGAGCTATCAAGATCAATAATGCCAAGGGCACTAATTCGAGGGTGGTCAATGGACAAAGAATTAAGAGTATCTCTCAGGTACACCTGTTAATGTTGAAACTAACATTGTTCAAACTATGACACCGGAGGAACACATAAGAGAAACCTTCCGGAGTACTCCAGAAACCTGAAAAGGGTAGGTATGTGATACGGTAAGTAAACCGACTCAAATAAAATTTATAAAAGTAATTTCTGTCCGCTTTGGAATATTAGAAAAAATACCAAAATAAGAAACAACCGAGGGGACCCACGAGGAGGTCACAAGGCAGTAGGGCGCGACCCCCTGGGGCGCGCCCTAGTGCCCTGTGGGCCCCTCGTGTGCCTTCCCGACTCCGTTTTCTTCTGGAATACTTGTTTCGCAAGATAAAAATTCTTTATATATACTCCCAGATGTTTTAACCACCGTATCGCAAGAATCTCCTCTGTTCTTATTTCGTGTTGTTTTTCTAACAGATCTAGATCATTATGGCTCCACCAAGTTCGTCCAAGGACAAGTTCTATGAGAAGGTCATCAACCCTTACCTACCAGAGGTTATGAAACACCCTCAAGCTATTGAGATGTGTGAGGGGGTGTTTCACATCCGAGATGTTTAAGGGACAAAGAAGACCAGAAGTGTGGAGGCCAGGCTCGGAGCAGTGGAGCAGGAGATCTTCAAGTGCCAAGGGATGGTGGATCATGGACTTAACGCCAACCACTCCATGATCACGGAATTCACCCGTGAGCACAAGGTGGACAGCAAGGAGATTGGAGACGCCATCTTCAAGCTCAATGATCGAATTGACTATCTCCAGGCCCAAGTCTATGATCTCCAAAATCAAATTTTTGAATATGAAGCAAAATTCAAAGGTATGAGTTTAGCTGCAAGTTTTAGGACCCCGGAGACTCGTTCGTCCTTTTATGATGGACAACCTATACCATATAAGATGGAGGACAAGCCCACCACTTCATCATCACCATCATCACCGAATAAAGGAACTTGAGTACACAGGTATGGGCACCACCCTAGGCTTGTGCCAAGCTTGGGGGAGGTGCCCCAGTTTCGTATCACCATCATTTTTATTATCTTTACCTATCTTAGTTCGATCCTTAGTTATTTCGTGATTTAGAAGAATAAAAGTTTAGTATGGTCTATTTTCGGGTGTCAGTTTCGTGATCTATCTATCTATGTAATCGAGTTTAAAGTTATATAATAAAGAGTAGTTTGAGTTTTCTTCTTTACTTCTATGTTTCAATGAAAACAATAAAAAGATCGTATGCCAATCCCATGGAAAGTAATGACTTTACATAAAGAAAAGTATAATTGATAGATTTGTTGGAAGTTAAACATAGCATTGGTCAATGATGCAATTCTTGAAAGATTAATAAGGGAATAGAAGATTCACATATAAATATACTATCTTGGACATCTTTTATGACTGTGAGCCCCCATAAAATATTCTATGTCAATTTGTTGACGTTGGACAAGACAACGTAATGAGTTAATGTTTGCTTATATTCACACAGAAGTTATATTGTCGTGGTTCCTCCAACATGTGGTGCTTTCTCAATATCTTTGCTAGCCAAAAATCCGCACCAAATACAGATACTACTTGGGCATCCAAAACCCTTAAACCCAATTTCATGCCATGAGAGTCCACTATATCTACCTATGGATTGAATAAGATCCAAGTAAGTTGTCATCGGTGCATAAAGCAATAAAAATTGCTCCTAAATATGTATGATCTTTTATTGTAAGGGAAATAAGCTTCGTAGTCTTGTGATGGTAAAGAAATAAAAGCAGCAGACTGCATAATAAAGGTTGCTATCACAAGGGGCAATATAAAGTGATGTTCCTTTACATTAAGAACTTGCACATGCAAAACTAAAAAGCGCATGGAAACCTCTGCTTCCCTTTGCGAAGGGCCTATCTTTACTTTTCTGTATTTACTTTTTATGCAAGAGTCAATAATGTTCTTCTCTATCCCTTTGTAATTTTCTCTTTGTAAGCATGATGTGGTGGGGATAGATCTAGGCATGTATATCCAATCGGATATGAGTGATCATGAGTTATTATTATTCACATTACCCTCGAGGTAAATGAGTTGGGAGGCAAAACTATAATCCCCTATCTTTGTATGTGTCTGACTGAAACTTTTGCTCCATATATATGTCGTGAGGGTCAGCAATCATAGAAGACTAAATGATAGTTGAGTATGTGGACATGCTAAAAAAAGCTCTTACATGAGACCCTTCCTGAGAATATGATGAATTGTAATTGCTTTGTTGACTAAGAACATAGTTTTTTAGTTTTCAAGAAAGTTTATGCTTTATACTTCTTTATTGTGATGAATTGTTACTTTATCATGAGAGTTTTATGGTAATATATTGCTGCTATGTTAATGATCATGATGCTACTATGTCTGTATTTGGTTTTTATCGACACCTCTCTCTCTCTCTCTCTCTCTCTCTCTCTCTCTCTCTCTCTCTCTCTCTCTCTCTCTCTCTCTCTCTCTCTGAACATGTGGTCATGATTATCGATTTCGGCTTTCGCTTGAGGACAAGAGAGGCCTAAACTGGAGGAGTTGATAGGTACATTTTGCATCATGTTTTCCTACTGTTATTTATAATGTGTTTGATCACTATAACACTTTGTGATGCAATTCCAATGCCTTTTCTCTCTTAATTTGCAAGATTTACATGAAGAGGGAGATTGTCGGCAGCTGGAATTCTAGACCTGAAAAAGCTATATCAGAGATACCTATTCTGCACAATTGAAATTTCATGGAGAATTTTTCAGGAATATATAAAAAATACTGGAGCAAAGAAGTACCAGAGGGGACCCACCAGCTGCCTACAACGTAGTAGGGTGTGCCCCTCTGCGTGCCCTAGTGCCTTGTGGGGCCACTGGCGGGCCTCCGGCCCTCATCTTCTGCTATATAAAGGTTTTTGACCTATAAAAAATAAGGGGAGTACCTTCGGGATGAAGCGCCGCCATCTCAAGGCGGAACCTGGGCAAGAGCACTTTAGCTCTCCGGCGAAGCGATTCTGTTAGGGACACTTCCCTCTGGGAGGGGTAAATCGAAGCCATCGACATCACCAACAACCCTCTCATCATGGGAGGACCAATCTTCATCAACATCTTCACTAGCACCATCTCATCTCAAACCCTACTTCATCTCTTGTATCCAATCTCTGTCTCAAAACCTCAGATTGGTACATGTGGGTTACTAGTAGTGTTGATTACATCTTGTAGTTCATGCTAGTTGGTTTATTTGGTGGAAGATTATATGTTCAGATCCTTGATGATATTCAACACCCTTTTGATCTTGAACATGAATATGATTTGTGAGTAGTTACTTTTATTCTTGATGACATGGGAGAAGTCTTGTCATCAGTAATCATATGAATTTGGTATTCGTTTGATATTTTGATGATATGTATGTTGTTGCTTCCTTTACTGATGTCATGTGAATGTTGACTACATGCACTTCACCATACTTGGGCCTAAGGGAAGGCGTTGTGGACTAATAAGTAGATGATGGATTGCTAGAGTAACAGAAGCTTAAACCTTAGTTTATGCATTATTTCATAAGGGGCTGATTTGGATCCATATGTTTGATGTTATAGCTAGATTTATCTTAATTCTTCTTTCATAGTTGAGGATGCTTGTGAGAGGGGGTAGTCATAAGTGGGAGGCTTGTTCAAGTAAGAACAACACCCAAGCACCGGTCCACCCACATATCAAATTATCAAAGTAGCGAACACGAATCAAACAAACATGATGAACGTGACTAGATGAATTCCCATGTGTTTTTGAGAATGCTTTGCTTACTATAAGAGAACATTCTGGCATGTCCTTTGCTATAAAAAGGATTGGGCTACCTTGCCGAATCTTTGTTACAATTGCTACTTGTTGCTCGTTACAAATTACCTTGTTATCAAACTATCTGTTACCGATAATTTTAGTGTTTGCAGAGAATACCTTGCTGAAAACCGCTTGTCATTTCCTTCTACTCCTCGTTGGGTTTGACACACTTATCAAAAGGACTACGATTGATCCCCTATACTTGTGGGTCATAACGCCACAATGAAGCACTCACGGGTACTCTCCGAGCTGACCCGACTTTAATCATGTCATGTATTTTATAATTGTATATAGTATATCTGTGATCATCGCCACGAGGGGATCACGGCCCGATCATATAGCATGGCACATGGACAAGGGTGTAGGGACACTAATGAGACTCTAGTATGTCTACTAAGCATATAGAAACGATATCAACGGTAGTAGCAAAGATAGGCTATGCAGCAGCATAGGATCTACCGATAAAGCAGTAATAGTAACACTACTCTAATGCAAGCAGTAGAGGGAAAGAATAGGTGATATCAGAACGATCAAGGGGGGTTTGCTTTCGTGAAAGCGCTGCTGAGAAGGATGGGTCATTGGCAACGTAGTCATACTCGGGGTCAACAATTCTCGAGGTCTACCGAGAGAATAGACGGGAGGGGGAACAAATAATAATGGGCATACAAATGCAAGACGGATGCATGGCATGGCAATATGTGTTGATGATATGCTCCAATGCATCCCTAAACATTTCAAAATAAGAGGGAAAACATCTGACAATGTTTTCCCACCTCCAAGTATTATTCAGTATATTGATCCCTGATAACCCACAAGTATAGGGAACCAATCGTAGTCCTTTTGATAAGTAAGAATGTCAAACCCAACGAGGAGTAGAAGGAATTGGTAAGCGGTTTCACCCAGGTAATCTCTACAAGTGTTGTAAAGTAGTAGTAACAGATAGTTTGATAGCAAGATAATTTGTAGCGAGTAACAAGTAACCAAAGTAACAAGGTGCAGTAAGGTGGCCCAATCCTTTTATTGCAAAGGATAAGATAGAATTACTTCTTATAATAAGCAAAGCGTTCTCGATGACACACGAGAATTTCACCTAGTTACGTAGATCATGCTTAGTTGATTCGCGTTCACTACTTTGACAAATTGATATGTGGGTGGACTGGTGATAGGGTGTTGTTCTTACTTGAACAAACACCCACTTATGATTACTCCCTCTCGCAAGCATCCAGAACTATGAAAGAAGAATTAAGATAAATCTAACCATAGCCTCAAACATATGGATCCAAATCAGCCCTTACGGAATAGCGCATAAACTAGGGTTTAAGATTCTGTCACTCTCGCAACCCATCGTCTACTTACTACTCCACAATGCCTTTCCCTAGGCCCAAACATGGTGAAGTGTCATGTAATCGACGTTCACACGACACCACTAGAGGAAGAACAACATACAGTTCATCAAAATATTGAACGAATACCAACTTCACATTGGAACTACTAACAAATCATATTCATGGTCAGAGGAGAATAATATGTGATTAACAATCTTAACATATGATCTTCCACCAAATAAACCAACTAGCATCAACTACAAGATGTAATCAACACTACTAGCAACCCATAAGTACCAATATGAGGTTTTGAGACAAATGTTGAATACAAGGGATGAACTAGGGTTTGAGATGAGACGGTGCTGGTGGAGATGTTGGTGGATATGAGCCCTCCCACGATGAGAGGGACGTTGGTGATGACGGCTGCTACGATTTCCCCCTCCCGGAGGAAAGTGTCCTTGGCGGAATCGCTCCGCCAGAGAGCAAAACTTCTCCTGCCCAGGTTTCGCCTCGAGACGGCGGCGCTTCATCCTGAAAACCTTCTCTAGATTTTTTTATAGGGAAATGGCTTCATATAGAAGAAGGAGGGCCACGGCGACCTGCTGGTGGGCCCACAAGCTCACATGGAGCTCCCCAGGGGGCGCCACTTGTGGGCCCCTCCTGGTGATTCTTCTTCCATTATTTTTTACTAATTCCAAAATAATCCTCCCTAAATTTCTACATCCTTTGGAGCTCCGGATAATAGCTATCTTTGTTGTAGCTCTTTTTAGGTCCAGAATTCCAGCTGCCGGCAATTTCCCCCTCCATGTGTATCTTGCATATTGAGAGAGAAAAGGTATTAGAATGGCATCATGAAGTGAAATAATGATCTAAAAAGTTTCCAAATTATATTTGAATTAATTTTAGCCCATCTCTCCCTAATGTCATTCATTAACTTCAAACATAATTCACCAGGTTTCATTTGTTTAACTGACCATATTGCATTTGTTTTATTTAAATTAAACCTAGGGTTTCAATTTTGTATTCAGACAATGTTCGATTTCAAATATCATTTGAATTACCAAAAGTCAAATAATAATCCAAAAACAATTACTAAGTTCATATTATAGTTTCTGAACTCATTTGTATCCTAGGCTATGTTTGATAGCAAAGTATTAAAACAACTAAAGTATAAAAAACTATAGTAAATTAGCCCGTAGGTATAAAATACCATGGTTTTGAGAAAATAGAGTATTTTGAAGTATTTATCCTACAGTGGACCTGTTTGGTACAGTGTTATAAAATTAGAAAACAGTTGTTAACAATGCAAACATGCCCGTTTTCTAGCTGTTAGCTGGCTTGCATGCAGCAACTGATCGACCAAAGAACGGGCATGCACATGGTGATAGAGTAGTGCGTTTTTCTACATACGTAAGAATGCATCCAGGTAGCTGCGATCCATCGCACCCCCCGTGGAATCATGCCATGGCCTCTAGGTAGCAGCGGCGAGCCATGCAACGCCTCCTACAAATTTTCCGTCGAGGAAGACAACTCCGAAAATGACAAGGTGGCGGTAGCGACAGCGTGGAAACGAGTGGAGTTGTGCTAACAATGGGGAAGAACATGATGATGCAGCCCCTCGTGTTTCCCGGCTACTCTGTTTTAAAAAAAAAGAGGTCTAGAGGTCTCTTTTTATACACAGAAAAAACCATGGTTTTGTAAATACTGTAGTATTTAAACTACAGTTTTTATGGCAACCAAACAACTCATTGTAAATAAAACTATGATAGTCTAAAAAACTATGGTATTCTAAGAATACTTAGAAAATACTTTGCTATCAAACACGGCCCTAATTGTTTTATTAAACATTTTTCATTTTAGAGTTAATTAGGTTTAATTTATATTTGAATTCAATCTATATTGTATTATGTTCAAAATTTATTTTTAAATTATTCAAACTTGGACTAAAGTGTTTTGGACAGAAACTATATTTCACTAGCTTCAATTTGCAAAAAGAATCAATCATTTTGGATTTATTATGTGCAAGTTATGCCAAATTTGATTTTGACTACATTCTGTTTGAATTTTAAATTATTCAAGGTTGAAATATTTCTGGACATGGTGAAAGTAAATTTCATAAGGATCATTTTGCAAAAAGAATCACTTAATTTGGACTTGTAGATAATTAGTTATGAGTATTCTAAGTTTAGGGGGTTTTCAGCAAAATTGCCATTTCAATTTAATTAACTGATTTTCTTCTGGATAATGCGGGTGACATGGTGGCTCCTGTTTGGCTGATACTAATTCGATCTGGAAAGAATGTGGTCCATGCGATTTTCAGTGTCGTGGACGACCGTGATTGTGCCACGTGGCTAGGGTTTCGGGGAGGGGAATTGCTCACCGGAAAACTCACCAGCTGTAGCGACCCGACCTCAGATGGTCAAGTCTCTGTGCTCCGGTGTCATCCCTGGATCAGTAATGCTGACACCACACAGTACTTCGAAGGATTTATAACAGAGTAGCAATCACACACCTATTACATCGTGGTCTCAAAGAGAACTTATTACAATAAATATGGCTTAAGGCTATCTAATAACGATAACAGCGGAAGACTTGGAAGATAAGTGAGTCCATCAACTCCAACGGTATCACTGAGTATAGAACCACGACCTAAAAGCACCTTACTCGTCGTCTGAAAAGTATGCAACATGAAAGTTGCAGCCCGAAACGGGTCAGCACATGGAATATGCTGGCAATGTAACACATAGAGAGTAATGAGTGATAAGCCTATACTACATGCATATATGGCTGGTGGAAAAGCTCTATGGTTACAGTTTTGCGTAAAGCCAATTTTCCCTACTGCAAAGGAATAAATTTATTTAACTATCATGGTGGTTGGAACATCGAGAATGGTTGACAGCATTCCGATCCCAATTAAGTGAACAAATAAAACCCAACAATATTAATTAGAAGTAACATGATGAGATTCACATGATATTCAAGTACTAGATACTCAAGATGTCCATAACCGGGGACACGGCTAACCATGATTAGATTGTACACTCTGCAGAGGTGTGCGCACTTTTCCCCACAAGACTCGATCGCCTCCGTTGGATTTCTCGCACTACATGGTGTTTGAGAAACGGATGACCGAGACATAGTCTTTCAGAAGCGCTAGCACCTTACGTTTGGATAGACCGGTACACCTACTTTCCCCTACATCTGCTAGTCTACCCTGTAAGAGTTCGCACGACTTAATCAACTATGCCAGAGCCCATAATGGCTTGTGGCTGCACACGGAAGTTACTAGCATGAATGATCTTATGATCCCTTTGAGCCTGGGTGGCGGTCCAAAGAAAAACAGGCAAGTCCTGATAGAAACCAGGTGCCTCAATCCACCCAGATGTGTATTTAAGTTGCCACCTTAGATAAAACCATTAATTAACAATACTCACATCTGTCATGGATATCACTCACCCAATCCACATCTACTAGCATAGCATGGCATAATAAGCAAACGTAGAAGTAACTCCCAAAGGTTTCATAAGTAAAATAGGTAATAGGTACTACCTCAACTACTTCCCATCCCACAATTTAATTGGATCCTAATCATGCAATGTTTGAGGATTGATCTAATGCAATAAAAACTGGGCAATGAGAAGGTATGATCAAAGTGTTACTTGCCTTGCTGAGGATCTGCGAAACCTAGAGCTTCGAAATAACAGGCGGCGCACTCCGGGTGATCTAGCGCAGACAAACAACAAGCATACAATAAGTACTCATCTAATGCACAGGTAAAACTCGAACAGAAGATCGAACCAGAAAGTTCAACTTAAGAACTCCGGTTGCAAAGAGAAACGAACCGAACAAAACAACGGAAAACAAACTGCGGAAGAAAACAACTCGTTTCTAGCAAGTTGAAACTAGGTCAAATTTTATAGTAGCAAAAACTTTTTTAAGTTGATTAGTCGTAACGGAGGTTTCGAAACGAAACTCCAGGCGCTTGAATCACCTGATTCCGATAAACGAGCGAGAAGATAAACTAGAAAGAAGATCGGATCTGAAATAGCGATCAGAAAAAATCGTGGAATAAATCCGACGAAAAAGAAAATGACGAATGGTTAAACGAACGGGTGTCCGTTAACAGGGAGAAACCGGTGAACGCGTTCGTTAAAACGAATGGTCCGGTGAACGCTTGCTAAACAACTAAGCCGAAAAAAACAAAAAAAACCGATCTAGGGTTTCAAAAAAACCGAAACATCGAAACAAAATAAACCGGAACGGTTTTTAAAAAAACCGAACCGAGGCGAGGGTGGCGCGGCGCGGGGCTACCTCGTCGGCGGGAGGCTCCGGCGGGGTGGCGCGGGGCGAGGCGCGGGGCGGCGGCGGCGGCGGCGGACGGCGCTGGCGAGCGGCGGCGGGGCGAGGCGCGGGGGCGGCGGCGGCTGCTGCTGCTGCGGGGGCGACGGGGCTGGGTGGGGAGGAGAGGAGAGATGGGGGGTATAAATAGGAGGGGGAAGGTGGCTTGGGGGAGGGGGCAAGGCAAGGGGAGGAGGAGGAGGAGTCCTCCTCGGTATCGGCCGGCGGCGGCGGCGGCTGCGCGCGGCGCACGCGAGAGTGGAGGGGCTTGGTGCGGGCCGGCTCGGCTGGGCCCTTGGCCCAGTCGGGCGCTGCGATTTTTTTTTTAAAGATACGCGCGCAAAAAAACAAATAAAAGAAAATATAAACGAACTCGAAAAATCCCGAAGTTAATTTTTCCCGACTCCTAAAAATGAGTCGAACAAAATGAACTTTTACTCGGGCCTAAATGCAATATTTTAAAAACACGCATTTTTCCCTAATGCAGATAAAATGCAAATAACTCCGGAAAAATCCAAAATTTGATTTATTTATTAAATCTTCATTTTTCCTAAATTTGGGAAAGTCATATTATTCTCTCTCGTGTTTTTTATATTGGAAAAATAATTGAAGATGAAATAAATAAAATCAAATGATCCTCTTTTCAAAATTTGAGAAAACTCAAATATGAAAATAACGAAATCTCCAACTCTCTCCGAGGGTCCTTGAGTTGCATGAAATTTCTAGGATCAACCAAAATGCAAGAAAATATGATATGCATGATGATCTAATGTATAACATTCCAAATTGAAAATTTGGGATGTTACACCAGCGTTGAGCTCGACGGCGGTGCACGGCTCGGGAGTCGATGGGGATGGCGCTCCAGTGGTCGCCAGCGGCAGCGGAGGGCATGACGGGGCTCAGCGGGCGATGGCGGTTCTCCTAGTGGTCGTGGTCATCACCGGGAGCGTCGGGAACAGCGTCGAAGGGTTGCCAGAGAAACATGCGATGATTGCGGCTTCAGGCGAGGATGGCGGGCTCCAATCCATGCGGCTCTGGATGAACCAAAAGGTCATGGATGCGCGCGCGTGTGGGGAATCAAATGGACACGGTCAATGCATTGGGTGGTGGCTTACCTTGCGGGAGATGATGATGAAGCGGCGGTGAGGCTCAGCTTCGGTGGAGTCGAGCTCCCAAGGGGTTCCGGACGTGCTGACAATGTCCAGCAAGTGCGCCGGCGTGCGTTGAGTCAAGTGGTGGGCGGTGGTTTGGCCTGGGGGTGTCGGATTGGCCAGAATCTGGCTGGAGTTCGTGGCTATGACGGCGATATTTTGAGCTCGAGCACAAGCAGCCTAGCGGCAGCGAGCTCGTGAGAGAGAGGGGGGGCAAGAGAGGGGGTCTGTGGGATTTTATAGGCATGGTCAGGTGGCGCGGGGGGGGGAGTGCGTGTGAACATGGGGTCGTACTCGCGCGTGCACGAGATTGTGGGGGAGTGGGGAGCCGTTGCGGGAGGACGGAGTTGACATGCGGGTCCCACATGTCAGCGGCTCAGGGAAGAGAGAGAGGGGCTGGCGCGCGCTAGCTGGGCCGGCTCGCCTAGTTGGCTGCTAGCTAGGCCGGCCTGGTTCACGGGGCCTCTTTTTTTGTTTTGTTTTGTTTTCTCTTTTTATTTTCTGTTTGCTCTGTCTTTTTCAAATGATTTAGAATTCGAATTTCCCTCCAACAGAGAATATTTTCTAAATTCCAAATGGAATATTTAGTAATGTTTGAACATTTCATTGGGGTATTTTTGGACATATAATTTCTGCACTTGCATTTTCATTTTGAATTTCAATTTGGTTTCAAAGCCAAATATGTTCCAAATTCTTTTTTGAAAAATGGCATAGGGTCAAGATTATTATTTGGAATTATGAAATATCATTCCCTGCCAAAAAAAACCCTTTTTGAATAATTCCCTTTGGCCTTTGAATTGATTTCAAAATAAAACCAACTCGAATTCTTTTAGGGGAATCATTTTGGCTTTGATATTCGGACTTATTTAGGTTAGCCTTGTGCCCAACAATATTTCAGAACGGCTTGATCTCTGCCAAAGCTAGCTAGGGTTTCACTAGTGGCATTTGGATTTTCGTCCTTCTAGGCAACAATAAAATGAATCAAAGTCATTCACAACAAAACCTAGGCAATCATAGCTAATTCCTATAAAAAATTTAAATCCCTGTGAATTTTTTTAACCTACCAGATTTGGGAAAAAACTGGGATGTGACAGATGAGAATATGAAATATTTGAATTCCACGCTTCATAACTCAAAATTTAAAATTTCCAATTTGAATAATAAATTACAAAGAAAATTAAAATTAAACAACAGGGAATAAAATACTGTACACACGGTTAGAAAGAAAACAACGGTTGAACACACGGTTTTGTGTGCGATACTCAGCGGTTGAACAGACGGGTTCGTCTCATATGCATGTGGGATTTCTAGCAGTACCACACACGGGTCCGTCTCATATGCGCGTGCAATTCATGGCATATGGCAAACGTTTTAAACCTATATGCGTGTGTACTACCAGACAAAAAGAAGATGGTGCATATATGAAGCGCGTGTGTGATAGAAATACATATCGCATACAGTTATGAAATAGACACGTAGGCGATAGTAGTGGCACCACACACATTTTACAGTTTTAACTGTGTGTGATAATGTATCTATCACAAACACATCCGTAGATTAAATGTTTGTGACATCCACCTTTTCCACACAAGTTTATCTCCGTAATCGCTTCGGATGTATCTCTGATCATAAACGTAACATCGATGCCTAGCGTATGGGATAGTCTGCGACTGCTTGAATGTTTACTTTATGGAAATCGTTAGTAGCCGCTCGTCTATCGCCGACAATTTCTGGATCGTGCGGGAAGGACCCCCTATCACATACACAGGCAAGGCGATATTTTAAAACTATGTCGCCAAAAAGGGCTAAAAACTGTTTGTATAGCACGTAACGGTACCAGTCCTCCTCCTCCTCCTCTTCTTCTTCTTCTTCTTCTTCTTATTCTTATTCTTATTCTTCTTATTCTTCTTCTTCTTCTTCTTCTTCTTCTTCTTCTTCTTCTTCTTCCTGTCCTGCTGCTTGGTCTGCCACGGCGGAGGAAGACCCCAACCCCCTTCGCGACCGTCACGATCCTGCTGCCGCACCTGTTGATATCACTGTGCTTAGTCCCTTAGCTCGGGCTCCCTTCGATGATCTGCCACGGGATACAGGGGCCCCAACACCCACTTGGAGGAATGCATGTTATCTTGCACAACCATGGCAACAAACCTCGGTGAAGGGTCTGAGGAGCGGCGGTGGATCTGGGATGCGAGAGAGACGATGCCAAGGGAACCAGCCACCGCATATCTGCTTTGGGGGCAGGAAAACCTAGCGAGGGGTCACTGTAGCCCTTACGCACCCACATGAATTTATAGCCCGTGACACTAGGGCGGGCCAAAAACGGTGCTGGAATGGGATTGAACCAGCTCACTAGCAACCACCAAATTGTTGGGGCCGTACTAAACGCGTCCAAGCTGGCGGGCCTCTACGGCCCAGGCACCACGCACCAGGCAGCCTTTGCGGCCCATGCTCCATACCAGGCCCAGACCCAACGAGCCCCCCGAGCCCATGAGAGGCAGCCTCAAGAACCCAAGACGGGAGAGACGCCACCGCCGCCCACGGCGCACCGCCACTGTCCCACGGGCCAGTGAGTCACCAGCCACAAACAACTTCGTCGTTAGAGATCCCGGCTGGCACTTTCTGCATGACGACACCCGACGATCTCACTATGCCGTGATGCGCCCTGCCCGCGGAACTTGAGCGCACAGGGCTCCAGACCTGCCCCGCCGTCGAATGTGAATCCCTGCTGCTTGGCGGGAAGCGCCGCCTCCCCGATGCAGCCGCTCCACCATGCCCCGTGGTGTGCACGACGAAGTCTCCCACAGTCTAACGCCCACCACGCTCGCCATCGGAGAAGACGCACCCTCAACTCCCTCATCCCCCGAATCCAAGCCCTCACCCTCCAGAGCTCAGAAGCGGTTCCTCACCGCCGCCAACTCCACCCCCGAACGCAAACACTAGCACTCCTAGTTTACTTTCGATTTAGGGCATGTCCAATGCACGGCGCTAAGGTAAGGCGCCAGGATTGATTTCCTGGTCGACCGACAGTTATGCGATCGAATCCTTGCGTCTGGCCCGGCAACGACGCAAAGTTGGGAACCGAGCGCTTGTGTGTTTTTTGCCGTGTGAGATAAAACGTTAAGTGCGGAAGCCGATCCTTTTAGGGCATTTTCAATGCAAGACGTCTAGATGGGCGCTTAGGGGAATAAAACAAATCTCGTAAAATCAAAAGCCCATCTAACCGCTTTTTTTTTTAATCGCCCATCTAAGCGCTTTTGGTTGCAACACTGGACGCTAATTATTACCGGGGCGCTAACGAGACCGGCCTCTCCACGCTGCCTTCCATTGTACGAGAAAATAGCGCAAGCGCTCGATTCCTTTTCTGGCATCGATGTTGTACCTCGCGCCAGGATTGGATGGCCCAACTGCCCCCATCGACCAGGAATTCGATCCTGGCGCCTAGGCTAGCGTGGAGCATTGTAGATGCCCTTAGAGCATCTCCGGTGGATCCTCTATATGGTAGTGTATAGCAAATATAGACTAGTCTGGCTTCAAAATTCATCCCAGCGAAGCGTGCATACGGTCGTCCAAACAGCCACGCCCTCGCCACGATGCTACCCGGCGTGCAAATAACCACGCCCTCGCCACGCTCGTCGTCCAGCGCATGCCCGAGCCGCTCGAGGGAAAAGGAAGGAAGGAAGGGAGGAGGCCGTCCCGCGCAGGCCCGAGCCGCTCGAAGGTAAATTTCTCCATCCCGATCCGTCGAAGGAAGGAAGGAAGGAGGTGCGGGACTTGGGGCGGGGGGGGGGGGGGGTTTGAGCACGTCCCGCGGATCTGGCGGCGGCGCGTGGGGGTCGGCGGCCGCGCTGGTGGCCGGCGGGCGCGCTGGGGGCCGGCGGGCGAGCTTGCTGGGGGCCGGCGGCCGCGCTGGATTTGGTGGCCGGCGGGATGGGGAGGGGTTGGGGAGAGAGAGGGGAGGGGCGGCGTGGGGAGAGAGAGGGGCCGGCGGCGCGGCGTTGGGAGGCCGGCGGCGTGGGGAAGAGTGGCTGGGGGCTCGCGGGGGGAGGCCGGCGGACATGGATGAGGTCGGGAGGAGATGTGCTCTGTAGTGTAGTATATAGAGTATTCTGTGCTCTGTTTTTTTAGGGAGTAGTAGTGCTATGTATTTACACATATTTGCTCCATATATAGTTATTGTTTGGGTGTGGATTAATTAACGGATGCATGTAGACATATTTTAGAGTGTGGATTCATTCATTTGCTCCGTATATAGTCATTGTTCGGGAACAGAGGGAGTAGATGTCTTCTTGTTGTCTAAAATAGCTGTGCATTGGTTGCTTGCAGATGGATGGTGACCAAAGTTTCTTGGACACTATTGGTTTTGGTTACACACAAACACAGCCAGATAGTCCAATTGGAGAGCAGGCAACTCCATCAACTCAGCATCGTTCTGCAATAACAGAGAAAGAAAAATCCAACAAAGGAAAAAATTGGTCTAGTGATGAGGACAAGGTTCTCATAGCAGCATGGGCAAATACAAGTTTGGATATTGTTGGGACAGATCAAAACCGAGATGCTTATTGGGATAGAATTTCAGAGTACTACAACACACACAAGGAATCATCATGGCCGGAGCGTAATGCTAATGCAATCAATTGCCGTTACACAACGATTAACAGAGAGACTTCTAAATTTTATGGTTGCCTTCAGCAGATTTTAAATAGGCAAGAAAGTGGAAGGACTATAGAAGAAAAGGTATGCGCATTTCTTGTAATTCTACATGTGATGTGCAATATTCTATATGTGTTGTGCTGATTTTGACAACATATTTATATGTGCAGGAGAACGTTGAAGAACATTTATATCATTCAGAGACCCTGGTAAACCAAAATAAGCATGCCAAATCCAAAGATCTTGTGAAGCAACTGCTTCCAAGATCATAGTGGGCTCGCTCACATGGCCTTTAAACATGCCATGCCATTTTTTGGGGCAATTTTTCCACCCCCAGTGCATGCAATCTATGCTCCCTAACATACCGGGAAATCCTCTTTCCTCCCCTATTGCAAGTAACCTAGCAATGTCTTCTTCATTTGGAGATCTCAGGTACTTTTTCCCAAAAACTTCACAAACTTTGATCACAAATTTCTTGCAAGACTCTAAATTAGGAGACTCAGCGGACCGGATGTACTCATCAACATAATCACCTGCTACTCCATATGTTAGTATCCGCATCGCCGCGGTCATCTTTTGCAAAGGATGTAACCCAAGAGCTCCAGAAGCACTTCTTTTTTGCGTAAAATAATCATCATAGTCATGCTCAAGTATACCATCAGCTATGCGGTTGAACAAAGTACGCGACATCCTAAATCTGTGCATAAAAATTAAATGAGACAGGGAAATGAAAAAAGGACCAAAGCAGAGAAGTGTACTAATTACGAACCTTCGTCGAAACAAATGTTCGGGAAAGCGAGGAACTTCTTTGAAGTAGTCGTCCCACAGAAGAACAAATCCGGCATCTCTTCCTCGATCGATTGACTGACGTCCTTCCTCCTCGCGCTCGGCGAATGCTGCAAGTATGAGTTCATCGTCGCCAGATGAAGATGACGAAGAACTCATGTCCCAAGTGGATGTGTTCATTGTGTTGCGTGAGAAACAATAGAGAAATTTAGGTGAGAAGATAAGTCACAGGTAGAAGTGTGCTAGAAGAGAGGTGGTAGGGGTGGTTTATATAGATCGGAAAATATGGCCGTTGGAAATATAGCCGTTGAAAATATAGCCGTTGGAAATATAGCCGTTTGAAAATATAGCCGTTGAAAATTTGAAAATATAGCCGTTGGAAATATACACGTCCTAATTTACACGTTCCACTGAAAAACTGAGAGGTGTATAATTTAGCAACGTGTATATGGACGTGTATATGGAGATATACACGTCCATATTTACACCATCCACTAGAGATGCTCTTAGCGCCTGTTATTTAGCATCTACGGTTGGAGCAGGAGGCGCTAAGGTGAGTTTTTTATTCTATGATATTTATTTTAATTACCTAAGCGCCTGTACAAGTTTCTTCCATTGAAGATGCTCTTAGAACAACTCCAATGGGGCGACTCAAACGGACGCGCGCTTTGTCCACCTTTTGTCTGTTTGTATTGGCCAGGCGGACGCCGACGGACGCATTTTAAAATGGGTCGGCTTGACCGCCCAACGGGAAGGCCGACCCAAATGTGCCGGCGTGAAAAAAAAACAAGTTGCACGAAATAAACATAATTAAACATAAAAGTGGCAGGTCAAACGCCGGTCAAAGTCCACCTAGATCTAACAAACATTAAATAAAACATTAAAAAAGTCTGCGCCTGCCTGCTGCCGCCCCGCACGCTACCCTAAACGTCGTCGGCCTTGCCCTTGCCCTTGCCCTCGACGCCGTCGTCGTCGGTGAGGTCGATGAAGACCGGAGCAGGGCCAGCCCACCCGAACGCCGCCTGGTACGCTGCCAGGGCAGCCTCCTTCGGCGTCTGTTGGGGCGGCGGCATTGCGGCAAGCCGCGCGCGCTCCTCCTCCTCCTCCTCCTCGAGCCGGAGCGCCTCCGCGTCGCGTTAGAGCATGGCCTCGTAGCGCATCTGCTCCTCGTCGTCGGCCTGCTCCTGGCGGAGCCAGTGCTCCTTCATCGCTCGAGGTGGGCCGCCTCTTCCTCCAGCGTCGCGGCGAAGTGGACGGGAGGCGCGCTCACCCACTCGCGGTACTGACCCGTCCACGAGTAGGCCTCCTCCGGCCAAGTGGGTGGAGGCAGGGAGCGCTTACGCTCCAGCTCCGGCTCCGGCTTGGGCTGTACGGGCGGCGATGGCGGAGGCGGCGGCACGAAGAGCGGGGTGTGGACGGAGTCCCCCGCCGCCGACAGGGCAAGGGCTTGCTCCAGCCCATCCCAGTGCGCGTACTTCTCGATGCGGCTAGCCTCCAGTGCGTGCTGCAGGGCCTCCTCGTGGGCGGCTTGGTACTCCGCCTCCGCCTTCATGTCCTCCGGCTCTACCTGCGGGGGCGGCGGTGGGAACGACGGCGGGACGGCGTCGACGCCCGAGCGCCGTTGCTCCTCGTGTTCGAGGGCGAACCAAGCCTCCCAGTTAGGTGAGTCGGCGGCGTACTCGGGCAGCCGACGCTGCTCCGGCGTGAGCAGCGCGCGGCGCCGACGCACCTCGTCGTCGTGCGCCAGCTGGGTCCGCGGAACCGCCGGCACCGGGATCCGGTTTGGATCCAAATGCCAATGGTGCGGCAGCGTCACGTCGGGGTAGGGGAGGGGCTGCCTGTACTCCCAGTGCCACCGCGCTTGGTGCACCGGGATGTGCAAGCGCCGGCGTCCAGGGCGGAAACGCGTCGGCAGTGGAGGGGGAGGGGGAGCACGGGATGACGAGGCGCTGGGGTGCCCTTCCCCTTGTCATTGCTTCTACCGAAGGTCGCCTGCGAGGAAGCAAAGGAAGTGGTGGGGGGCCAGATGTGGACGGGAGAAGTGGATGAGGCCGACCCCGCCGCACGCGTGGTTAAAAAAGGACGCGCGCACTGGCTGACGCATGGGCCCGCTGTCCGTGATAGTCATAAATAAGACGACCGGTGGCGGTTGGGTGGCCGCCAGGTGAGGACGCGGCGGACGGCGAGGACACGCGCGGCGCGTCCGCTTCGCGTCCGCGCCGACGCATTTCAGGCGCAATTTTGAGCCTAAAATAGGTCGGCGCGGACGCCGGACGGACACGATTTAAGTTTGGGTCGGCGCAATGGCCGCCATTTTTGTCCGCGCCGACTCAAACGGACGCGGGCGGGCGAAATTGCCCATTTAGTTGCTCTTACGGAAAACCAGTCAAACGGGCTGGTCCACGGACCGATGTGTAATGACGTTGGATGATAAATTGCGTCGGGACAGCACGCAATTTGCGGGCGATTAGGTGATTTGAGGGATGCCCCCACGTGACCCTACCCACGGTAGTCTACGTAGTCGACATGCCGGATGCCCTCCGGGATCATGTGCCGACATCCATGGTGGATCGGAGGATGCTAGCGAGCGCAAGACCTGACAGGCACGTCGGTAAAATGGGCACAGCTCACGGGCACGGGGATCCACACCCTCCACGCACTCCCCCCTCTCTTCCTCGTTCGCGGGCTGGGCCCCACTTCCCCTCCACGCCGTACGCGGACACGACGCTTCCGTCGCAACCCCCACACCTTTCCGTCCCGCCGGCCCATCGCCCGCCGCCTCCCTGCGCACCCAGCCGAGGAGACCGCCATGATGGCGGGCGCCTCAGGCTCAGTCGAAGAGGAGGGAGGACTGAGGGCGGAGGAGTCCCCGTCCGGCGGCGTCGACGTCTGGAGCGACGCCGTCTCCTCCCACGCCCCGGAACACCTCCTCGTCATGGTCCACGGCATCCTCGGCAGGTGCGTGCGCCGTCCCCCCGCGCCCGCGTGTGTTTTGCGCCTAGTGTCGACTCACGAATTTGCTCCAACATCTCGTACTCATAGCTAGGCTACAAATCTGTTTCGCCCGGCAGCGGAATGGACCAATGGCAGAATGGAATCCGTAAGTAATGTGGGGCATTGCTTGTGCCATCGGGCATGCTAGAGTGGGACATGGGATTCGGTCGGCGGAGTCAGTTGCGGCTCAACCACTACTTACTGCAAAACAAGAACTACTACTAGTTACTGCGATTTGTCAAACTGGATGGTCAAGCGTGTTGGGATGCCCTTTGAGTTGTATTGTTCAGTGCTTTTCGGCCAAATCAGAGAGTATGATGCGGCATGTTCGGTAGAGTTTGTTTCAAGCACCTGATGATCTGTTTGGAATAGGACGGCTCCAAATTATCTTTTATCCTGTAGGATTTTATGGACAACATGGTTTGTTACTGAAAGAAGAAGCTCTATGCTCGATGATCTGCCAATAGAAAAGATCAGTATCCGCCCATTCAGCTCAGTCAATCACCCGCTGTTTGTTCGTTAGGTTAGGCCCACACCCCTTGGAACAGCCAAGCAAAAGCTACTCCCTCTATAAAGAAATATAAGATCGTTTAGTGTCTAAACGATCTTATATTTCTTTACAGAGGGAGTACTAGTAGGTTATAAATAAGATTGTTTGCATGCTCTGTTGAGACAAGGTCCAGTTCTTAGTTACAGCTGATCGTTGATCTTTTCATTTCTCAAAAATGGCATCTAGATGTGCTTCTTTACAAGTGCTTGCCAAGTTTGTGTTTCCGTTTCTGAACTGATGACCCCTTCTGCTCAAATCTTCTCTTATTGATCAGTCTGTTTATCTTTTCCTTTGAGCAGTACCAATGACTGGCAATACGCAGCCAACGAATTTGTAAAGCAGCTTCCTGATGATGTAATTGTGCATTGTAAGTTACTGGATTTTGTGCTTTAACCAACTACATTTGCTAATTTGCCTAATTTTCATGCTTTATTTTTTAATCATCCATGCCATTGTTTTGTTCTATAAATTAATTTGATAATTATCAATGAAATGTATGTCTGTTTGACAAAAAGTAAATAAGTAGCCATTGGGCACTTTGTTCATTATTTCTTTCACATACCTAAAACTTAAGTGAAACCGCCTCTTTTATATCGATGAGTATATCTCTATTTTTCTCTTGACATGTCACTGTCACAACGATGTTTAGTCATAGATCTGTCAGAGTTGCTCCATTCTGAACTATAGATAAGGATATTAGGATACTCACACAGAAATGGTTTAACATAAAGTCAGTTGGTAAGCTGTGTGGCGTGTGCACATGTTTGTATCTGGATATTAATTAGTAGTCAATCACAGGGATGTTCTTGACAAGGCTGCATTAAAAATGTATATTTCAAACTAAATATATCGCTATTAAACATGATATTTTTTTATGGGAGAACTAACACCAATGGTCTAGATAGAACTAATATTTTGGCATGTTTAACGTTGTACCTGATGTACCATGATTGAAATGCAAAGTTGGAACCCTTTATGAACTTGTAACTTCGAGGGAAACATGGGTAGTCTATAAGTTTACTCATCGAGATCTGGTTATTTAGACTTGTTTGTTCGACTTTGCAGGCAGTGAGAAAAACATGAACACATTGACTCTAGACGGTGTCGATGTTATGGGAGAACGCTTAGCAGATGAGGTAATTGCCATATGCAACAGATGATTTGTACTTGAGGGGCTAAATATAAAGAGGCTAGCTGATTCACCATACTGATTTTTTCTATTGAAAGGTTTCTGCGTTCAAAACACCATACTGATTTTTCTATTGAAACGTGCTATTTTTCTCTTCTTACTCAGGTTCTTGATGTAATTAGTCGAAAGCCAGAGCTCACCAAAATTTCTTTTCTTGCACACTCCGTTGGAGGCTTAGTAGCAAGATATGCAATTGCAAAACTTTATAGACATCCAAATAGCACGTTTGACAGCAAAGCTGAAGGAACCATATGTGGGTTGGAAGCGGTGAACTTTATAACCGTAGCAACGCCTCACCTTGGTTCTCGAGGAAACAAGCAGGTACTTTGTTGACTGTTTTCCCCTTATCCACCTTGACTTTCATGTGTTCAAATTTGTTTATTTGAAACAGTGTGGATGATACCTGTTTTGGAACTAATACATAGCCATTTGCTCATTTATGTTCCAGTATTCTTATGTCAAATCTCATTTGTTTTTGCATGCCTCGTACAGTCATATACTCCATCCGTTCCAGTTTGCCAGCCCCTCTCGTTTTTTGAGTCTAATTTTGACAACCGATTTCATTTAACCAACAAAATATGAGATATGTGCCACAAGAAGTATATCATTGAATTCACATTCGAAAGAAGTTTCCAATGGTATACCTTTTGTGGTAATTTACTCATATTTTGTTAGTTAAATCCATGGCCAAAGTTACACTCAAACCGAAACAGAGGGAGTATTAAAGTTTTGGATACTTATAAGAGATGCATGCGTACTAGATGTTTACTGTTTGTTTTCATTTGCTTCAATGCATTTGATGCACATTAAGTAACTTACAAAACAAAGAGATACCCAATCTTCCAAGGTTTTGGAGGAAAAAAAGAGAGAAGGAATTTAAACCTTTTCTTATAAGAAACTTACAAAACTGTTGCAATGCCTCTGAGCACTTACCCCTCTAAGATCTAAAAATACTCCTCTCAAGACTATCTTGAGTACTCCTCGCAAAAAAATGTTATCCTACACAGTTTTTTTTTCATTGGCTTAAAAGCGTTTGATATACATAGAAGGGCCCGACAATGACTGCCAATATTGTGAACCTGCACAGTTTTGTTTTCATTGGCTGTGATACACATAGAAGGGTCCCACAATATCTTCTAGAATTATGGAGGAAGAAAGAGATGCGTTTCTATTACAAGAAAGTTACAAACTGTTGTCATGCCTCTTGGCTCTTGCCTTCAGGAGATCTACAATAAAATCCTGCAGAGCTTCATTTTGAAACAGCCTCATGGATGAAACCCGCACTCAGGCAATAGTTGACACTTGACAGATGGAAATCACACCTTTTACTTCCTTGTTTCACTGAATGATTTTTCTGACCTATATATCTATGATCTTGGAACAGTTTATTGGATAAACAAACCATTTTGTACAGTTGATTCGTGCTGACTTATGAATCTAGTGATATTATCAGACTCTAAACATACATTGCTTGTTTGCTTTTCTGCTCCAGATTATATGCATTCCTTCCTTCCATGAGCTATTGGTAGAGAAACCATATATATTCTTTGTTTGATGTGGCGTTCTTCACTGTTATTAGGTTCCACTCCTCTTTGGATTCATCACGATTGAGAAGGTTGCTTCTCGTGTCATCCATTGGATATTTAGGAGAACTGGGAGACATCTTTTTCTTACTGATAGTGCTGAGGGAGAACCGCCACTGTTGCAGCGTATGGTTGAAGATTATGGCGATCTTTACTTTATGTAAGGTTTATGTTGCCCTTCGGTTTCTTTTGGATCACTTCCGATTATTTCTATTTCTCTTGCAATTAATGTTTTGTTAATTCTGGCTTGTATGGTATGTGATAACTATACTAATTCTGGGTAACTAAACTTTTTTAGATCTGCTTTGCGAGCATTTAAACGACGAGTGGCATATGCTAATGCTGATTGCGACCGTATCCTAATTATTTGATATCTTCTTATGTAGTACTCACATTGTTCTTTTTCATCTAGGCTTTTTAGCTTTTACTTGTCAATTCTTTAAATTCATGACATTCAGACATTGTTGGCTGGAGAACATCATCTATTAGAAGAAACACCGAGCTGCCTAAGGTATTTTTTTATTGATTCTGATTGTTCATGCCTTCTTTTCTGGACCATTATCTGACAAGGACAACATGATTTTCTCATATCACAATTCTTATGTAAAAATATTCCTTCTGTTTCATCATGATTTGCAGTGGGAGGAATCTGTATGTGAGAAGTATCCTCACATTGTACATGAGGAATACTCTGAAGAAATCAGCGATGAGAAGTGTCAAGATTTGGCAGCAGATTGCGATTTTGACTTACTGGAAGGTTAGTTTGATTGTTACATACAAAAAGTCTGTTTCTCTTCCTTTTTTGAATCTTTCACCAGTATTAAGTCGGTGCTATCTCCCATTGATGCTTCATACTGAGTCATTGTTCTAGCATGCTTAATCTTCCTTATGTAGATAATATTTGTAATGTTACATAGTTGATAATGAATCCAACATTTCCTAAATCAATTACACCTGTTTAATCATAAAAACAAAAGATGTTATTTTTACCAAGAACAATTTAGTGTGCCATTTTGGTCTTACGACTGGGCACTTGTTATTTTTGAATGGACCATTACCTGTGCAATATTACCGAGTTATGCTGCTTCAGTCCTCCTATCATATGATTAGGATATTCTACATATTATGCTGAATAAGTAAACTAAATGATTTGCAAGAATCTGCGTAGTTCCACATCAAAATCTCACACCTTTGACAGCAGAGTTAGGTTCATGAAAATTTAAGGGGTAGTTAGCGTTTGAAGTTTCAGACTTGAGCAACGCCTAACATAATTTGACAACTACTCCCTCTGTAAACTAATATAAGAGCATTTAGATCACTACTTTAGTGATCTAAACACTCTTATATTAGTTTACGGAGGGAGTAGGAGATGGTAGTCTATTTGTTCTGTGTGTGGAACAGTTAACATAGCAAAGTCCACTGAAATTGTATTTCTGTTGAGGATTGTTTATAGACTTGCGAGGGCCACACAGCCATCATATGATAGATCTGCATTTGTTAGCACCTCTCCTGGACAGTGTAGTTTCAAATCGGTTCCTTTGTGGAGATTACCTGCACTGCCAGTTCTTAGTTGACTAATTCATGTGATGCCGTCCGCCTTTAGTAGTTTTGATCTTTTCCTGTGAGATATCGCAATATAATATCTTCAAAGTAGCCTGGATAGTGATATTCAAATTCCTATAATATTTGAGCCGACCCAATGCCGTGTCCTTTTCTTAGGTATGTGTCCGTAAACCTGCTTTGTTGACTCTATAATGTGGAAGTTAAGACTTGGAAGGTTAGTCACAACTAATTGGCAAGCAAGTTATTTGTTCACAGTTCATTGTTGGTATTCAACAGTCAACATTCAACTTGATGACTGCAATCTTGGTGGGGCACTAGATAGGTATCATTTTGTCTTATGTTTCTCACAATGCTACCGCAAACAGTAGTTATTGACTTCTTCTGTATGGTAAGCAGTAGCATTGTTGGAAAATAGACAAAGTAGCATCATTAGTCATTGCCCATATTGTTCTGTATGGATTCAATATTTGATTGATTTTTTTAAGACTGGGACCTATTGATGATATCTGAACACTGAAGTACATTTGATCTATTTTTGAATCCGCACCAATATTTTGTCCTGAAAGATTGTGAAAATACTTTCCTTAAACTGACACCATCTTTTTTTCATTTCCCGTTATGCTGTCATCATGTAGAAAAAATGGTGACAGGGCTGAGACGGGTTTCATGGGAAAAGGTAGATGTTAGCTTCCACACGAGCATGCGGAGTTTCGCAGCGCACAGCATTATCCAGGTACCGTGCCGGCCTTCACCGACCCTTGCATTATGGAAAAAAAAATCATGGCCAAGTCATCCCTTATTTTTGCTCTGTCATCGCAGGTCAAGTATGCGTTTATGAACGAAGGAGCGGACGTCATACAGCACATAATAGACCACTTCCAGCTCTGAGAATTTCCTTGGCAATGCCACTAGCAATGCAACCTGAAGCTGCAGACTGCAGAGGCTGCCCTACCTCTACTTACACACATTAGTTCCAGACTCGAGACGAAAACCGCAGTCAGCCCACAGCCACAGGGGAGGCCCGGTAGTATCAAGTTAGATCTAGATTGTTAGTTTATTGCTTAACGGTGTGTAGCAGTGCGTTGTAATGACTGTATGTATATATGAGTAAGTGCCACGAATTGGTCCGTGCCGTCCGTTGCAAAGAAAGATCACGTTGGAACGGAGAAAACAACGTCATCCTTGTTGTACATGTATCGCTATTATGTGCCCTGTCATCAATCTCACATGTGACGCTATTTTCCGCTCTGTAGTACATGTACATCCCTGCCCGCGGTGGTACCAAAACTAATGGCGGCTGCTACAAATCGTCTGGTTGATTTGTTACAAAATTAAGCCGCCTAGCCAGCCGTACGAGCACATCAAACGGAGTCTTCGTCTTCCTCCTCTGTTCTACCATCCGCCACGCTCATCATCCAGCATCTGTGCACGTCGGCAACCTCGCAGCATCGGAGCAGCCGGCGACCGCTGCATCGCAGCATCGGAAGCCATCCGGGTGCTGCTCAAATGGCAATGCGCTCAAATGGCAATGCTGCGCGCGGCAAGAAAGCTTCAGCACAGCAACTTCCATGTTAGAGATGTGCGGCGCTCCATTGCAACCCCCGACGAGCTTCAACGACTTAATGCGGCTCCGGTGCGCTTCATCGCAGCTTTGGCGGAGCTTCAGCGACTCGCGTAACGCTCCATTGCAGCCTTGGCGCACTTCACTGCAGCACCAGCACCGCAAGCGGAGCACGTTGCGTAGGACGCTGGCAGCACCACGAGCGTGTCGTGTCGGACGTCGCTTTGCAGCACCACAAGCGTTGTCACCCAGGCGAGATCCACGGCCAGCCGGCACTATAAGACCGGCCGCAACTTGTCCTCCACCGCCGGTTAGACCTCTTGTCCGTCCATCGTGCAGGTACCATCCATGCCTACAGTGGTCGCCACGCCCGGCAAATGTTTGGTGAAATGCCCTTGTCGATTTTTTTGCCCCTTCTTAGAAGAATGTATCAGACATGGAATAAATATACAAGCACTACGTTGAGTTGTCCAATGACTTGTTCGACGAAGAGGACTATGCGGATGAAACGATGATGATGCAGACGGTCCTTGCAGACGCGGAGCATGTGGAAGAGCATGTTTTCAATTTCATTAGATCGATCAAGCATCCTCGAGTGCTCAACTGGAACGGGGCAGTGTGATGCCCTATTTGCGGATATTTTTTGCCGATGCTTTCGCGCAAAAATGTCTTCGATAACCTCTACAGTGGCGCACGGTCCTACAATGACTGCTTTCATCTTGAAGAAGCATGCCGTAGGAAGGATTAAATTATCTGGTTACCAAATGTGCACGGCTACATTGTGGATGCTTGCATATGGCACGGCCGCGGATTCGTGGGACGAATACTGTCGGATGTTCCAGACCAGATGCGGAGATGCCATAGTTATATTTGCTATTGTCGTGGTCAAGGTGTTTGGACCTCAGTACTTGAGAGAACCATCTGTCGCAGACCGAGAGGCTCTTGGCAGTCCGAAGCAAGAGAGTGGTCAGGTTTTGCTCGGATCTCTTGATTTCATGCACCGGAGACGGAACAACTGTCCAAAAGCTCTACAAGGGCAATATCAGGACCGTGAAGTCCATCATCATTCTTAAAGCAGTTGCATCATAGGACCTCTCGGTTTGACACACTTTTTTCGGCATGTCTGTGTCTTACAACGACATCAGTGCTGCAGTGATCTCCATTATTTGCTAGGCTATCTGAAGGCAAGCTCCTCCTTGCAACTATATTGTCAATGGGCATGAATACAAGATGGGACACTATCTGGTTGACGGTATCTATCATTCGTGGGCTACATTTTTCATGACCATATCTGAGCCAGTTGGTCAGAAAATGTCCACTTTGCCCAAAGACAAGAAGAAGGTAAAAAAGATGTGAAGAGGGCATTTGGAGTGCTCGAGACCCGTTTTGCAGATGTTCGTGGACTTGCTAAACAATGGGATCCGAACACCTTGTGGGAGGTGATGACATGTTGTGTGATCATGCACATATGATTGTGGAGGATGAGGGTGGAGATGTTGTCACATCTCTTGATTTTAAGAGCATGGGTGATCCTATCAAACATTAGATCGGAATCCGGCTATGTTTGATGAGTTTGTTCAAATGCATCAACAAATTCACCATCAAGCAACTCATGAGCAGCTCAAGGAAGTTTTGATTGAGGATCTTTAGACGGTTAAAGTTTGAACTACGTTAATTTAAAAATATTCTTGGGTTGTTTATTGAGGATCTTTAGACGGTTAAAGTTTGAACTACGTTAATTTAAAAATATTCTTGGGTTGTTTTTTAGAAGAACAGGGAGGCTCCTTCCTTGTTCCATTACTCGAATGAAACCCCAAAGGCGTGCCATACATCAGCTCACTGACGGAGGACCCCAGTGGGCAAGGTCTGGCCACCACCATACCTTGAATCGCCACAAAAAAAATATACCTATGTTGCTACGCACAAGTCACAACCATTGCTCCCCCATGGCCTGCTTTCTGTCTTGGTTTGTATTAGTCTCTAGCTCCACCTTGATGAACCTTTCAACCTAGTCGTCATCTCTAACAGCTGCAAGATTCTCTTTCTCTTGACTGCTACTATAACGCTTGTGTAACACCCCGGATGTAACTTGCCATATTTGTAATCCAACTCTTGCCATTTTTGGCATTGTGATATGATATTCTCTCCGTGGTTGGGTTTCCCTTCGTTTTGCATTTTGTTCATGTCATGCATTTTATATCATGTCATCATGTGCATCGCATTCGCATACGTGTTCATCTCATAAATCCGAGCATTTTCCCCGTTGTCCGTTTTGCAATCCGGCGCTCCTATGTCCCCCGGCGTCCCCTTTTACATTTCTTCGTGAGCGGGTATTAAGCTTTCTCGGAATGGACCGAGGTTTGTCAGACGGCCTTGGTGTAGCACCGGTAGACCGCCTGTCAAGTTTCGGGTCAATCGGAGGTCGTTTGATACTTCTACGGTTAACCGGGTAACCGTAAAGGCCTCGTGTGTGTTGCAGCCCCAAACCCCTACAAAACAGCCCAACAACCCATCTAAGACACTCCCATGTCCACCGCCGTTCGATCACGATCGCGTGGCCGAAAACCGCTCTCCATTTGGAACTTCCTAGCTCCTTCTACCTATAAAAAGGCCCCCCCTCCTCCATTTGCGGATGAAACCACCCTAACCCTAGTCCAATTCCCCTCCCGCCGCCGCCGGACGAAACCCGCCAGGCCGGACGCGTCCGACCCGCGCCGCCGCCGCCACATGGCGCCTTCTGTTTCGCCGCGCGCCCGCGCCCACATCCCCGCGCCGCCGCCCGCGCGCCGGCCCGCCGGGGCCCAGGCGGGGCCCACCCGTCCCGCGCGCCGCCCGCCGCCTGGCCCGCGCCTCCGCCACCTCGCAGCCGCGCCCCGCCGCCTCCTCCCGCGCCGGAGCCGCGCCGGCGCCGGAGCCGCCACCGCGTCGCCGCCCAGAGTCGCCGCTCCGCCACCGCGCCGCCCGCGCCGGGGTCCGCGCCGCCCAGATCCGGCGTCCCTCGCCTCGGACCCGCCGCCCCCTCGCCGATTTTCCCCTCTCCGGCGACGAGCTCCGGCGAGCTCGCCGCGCCGGATCCAGATCCATTTTGGGTTGACTTCTTCCCCCCCCCCCCTCAAAAATCTTCTAAGTCCCGTGATTTTCACATTATGGTCACATGTTCATCATGCCATATCTTTGCATATGTAGCTCCGTTTTGTGCGTATAATACATCAAATTGTTCGACTCGATGAGTACATCATTTCATTCCATTGCATCATTTTCATTTGAGGTCATCTTGTTACCCGAAATGCTGTTAGAAGAGGGCTATGTGATGTTAGTTTCTGATTCTTATCAGAACATGCACTTTTGTCATTTTTGCCATGATTGATGTGTGCACCCTATAAAGTTGAGTCCTACATGAGTTTTGTAAAATGCCATGTTACCTTTCCAGAGAATTATTCCATGTATTTTTGTGATCTTTTTGGTGACTAGCACAAGCATGCAAACTAGGGTACTTGATGTTGCTGATTTCAGAGACTTAGTAATTTCACCATGTCCCTGCCTGCTGTTATATTTATGCCATGTGTTCATGTCGTTTCCGAGAGATCTATGCCTATTTTGAGCATGATCAGTAAGAGTGTTTTGAGCATATGGATTTGATCTATCCATCTATGCCTTTGTTTGTATTTATGGAGTGCCATAGCTTGAGTCAATCGAGCTCTACTTTTGCTATAAAATGTTACTGGCAGATTGTTTACATGTTATTCGATTTTGCCAAGCTTGGTGTAGTTGATCCTTGCATGCTATGATGTTATTCTTGACAGGTCTAGTTTCTATGCCATGTCTTCTTGATGTATGTATGCTTAGTTATTATGCAAGACTCTGTAGTGAGTGCATCGAGATCACGAACATGCCTACTTGTTATCTGTTTTTGACATGTCCAGTTTTCTGCCAAGTCTGAAACCTGTAACGAAACTTGCTTAATTGACATGGGTGTTATCATACTTTCTGATCCTTTTTGGCTTATGGTCAGTAAGGGACTTTTCCAAGTGCTTTGAGTAGATTCATGCCATGCCTTATTTTGCTATTTCCTGTTCCTGTAGCTTGTTGTTTCATTGCTCTAAACATGTCATCCTGATGTTAGCTTCTGGCATGTTATTTTCACAAGTCTATGAACCTGTTATCTTTTGCACTTTTGCCATGCTTGTTTGAACCTGTTATGGTGTGATTTAGCCCTAGCTCAGTGTTCGTCTTTTGTCAAGCATCTTTAGTAGATTACTGTCATATGCTTTGTTAATATATTTGGGTGCAGTAGCTTAATTTCTTGTTGCTTGCTAAGTAGCATCATGCTGTTAATGGCAGATTATTGTCATTCTTGTATTGCTTGTCATTTGCAAACCGTGCATCCGATTCCGGTGATCTTTATATCGATTTCAACCGAAATCACCTCACCTATCCAGTGGCATACTTGGTTTGCCAAGATTATGCCTTGTTCATCTTTGTCCTTCCGGAGCACGCATATGCATTGCATATCACATGTCGCATATCATGCCATGTGTTGCATCATGTTGCTTGCGCATTGCATCGTGGTTGATAGTTGTTCCTTTGCTTGTTCTCTTGTCTTGGGTAGAGCCGGGAGACGAGTACGTGAACGAGGAACCTATTGAGAACGCTTACGAGGATCAAGCCTTCGACAACTCTGAGAACCTTGCAGGCAAGATGACCATACCCTCGAAATCACTTCTATCTTTGCTTGCTAGATGCTCGCTCTTTTGCTATGCCTATGCTGCGATACCTACCACTTGCTATATCATGCCTCCTATATTGCCATGTCATCCCCCTAACCATCCATGTCCTAGCAAACCGTTGATTGGCTATGTTACCGCTTTGCTCAGCCCCTCTTATAGCGTTGCTAGTTGCAGGTGAAGATGAAGTTTGTTCCTTGTTGGAACATGGACTTGTTGTTCCTTGTTGGAACATGTTTACTTGTTGGGATATCACAATATCCCTTATTTAATTAATGCATCTATATACTTGGTAAAGGGTGGAAGGCTCGGCCTTATGCCTGGTGTTTTGTTCCACTCTTGCCACCCTAGTTTCCGTCATACCGGTGTTATGTTCCTTGATTTTGCGTTCCTTACACGGTTGGGTGATTTATGGGACCCCCTTGATAGTTCGCTTTGAGTAAGACTCCTCCAGCAAGGCCCAACATTGGTTTTACCATTTGCCACCTAAGCCTTTTTCCCTTGGGTTCTGCAAACTCAAGGGTCATCTTTATTTTAACCCCCGGGCCAGTTCTCCTTCGATTGCTGGTCCAAACTAGAGCCACTTGCGGTGCCGCCCTGAGGCAACTTGGGGTATCCTCGGTTGCCGTACGTACTGCTCATCCGGATGTGCCCTGAGAACGAGATATGTGCAGCTCCTATCGGGATTTGTCGGCACAATCGGGCGGCTTTGCTGGACTTGTTTTATTACTGCCGAGATGTCTTGTAGTCCGGGATTCCGAGACTGATCGGGTCTCCCCGGTAGAAGGAATATCCTTCGTTGACCGTGAGAGCTTATAATGGGCTAAGTTGGGACACCCATGCAGGGTATTATCTTTCGAAAGCCGTGCCCGCGGTTATGAGGCAGATGGGAATTTGTTGATGTCCGGTTGTAGAAAACCCGAAGTTGACCTTAACTAAAACACATCAACCGCGTGTGTAACCGTGATGGTCTCTTCTCGGCGGGGTCCGGGAAGTGAACACGGTGTTGGAGTAATGTTTGACGTAGGTTGCTCTAGGATCACTTCTTGATCACTTCTAGTTTCACGACCGTGCTTTGCTTCTCTTCTCGCTCTCTTTTGCGTTGTAGCCACCATATATGCTAGTCGCTTGCTGCAGCTCCACCTCACAATCTTTTCCTACCTATAAGCTTAAATGGTCTTGATCTCGCGGGTGTGAGATTGCTGAGTCCCCGTGACTCACAGTTTCTACCACAACAGTTGCAGGTACCAACGATGCCAGTGCAGATGACGCGTCCGAGCTCACGTGGGAGTTCGACGAGGAACGTGGCCGTTACTATGTTTCTTTTCCAGATGATCAGTAGTGGAGCCCAATTGGGGTGATCCGGGGATCTATGTAGCATTTGGGGTAGTCTTCTTTCATTTTGGTACCGTAGTCGGACCTTGAGTGTAATTTGAATGATGAATGTTTATTTATGTATTGTGTGAAGTGGCGACTGTAAGCCAACTATGTATCTCTTTCCCTTTATGTATTACATGGGTTGTGTGAAGATTACCTCACTTGCGACATTGCTTTCAATGCGGTTATGCCTTTAAGTCGTGCCTCGACACGTGGGAGATATAGCCGCATCGAGGGCGTTATAGCTTGCTACTCCGCTGTATGGGCCAACTCATGTAAAGATTTGCCTTTTTATTTGTTTTAGTTTAGTCTTTTTCTTTGGTTTTATTTTTTGTTTTTCTCACTTATTACCTTTTTTTGCATTGTCTGTTTTTTTGGTTGAAATGCATGAACAATTTATAGAAGTTTATGAACATAAATATAGACATGTACTCCCTCCATTCTAAATATAATTTTTAGAGATTTCGGTATGACTATATATGGATGTATATAGACATATTCTATAGTCTAGATTCACTCATTTTGCTCCGTACTCGAGTCTATATTGGAATCTCTAAAAGAATTTATGTTTAGGAAAGGAGGGAGTATGAACATATTATTAAAAAAATACAAAACATATATTAAATTGTTAGGCACTGCCAGTCTGGGTCTTCTAGACGGCACTGAAAGGTCCATTATCGATATGTATTGCATTTTCATTGTATTTGGTTATTTTATTAAGGAACACATGAAAATATGAATGTGCATTGTTAGTGTGTTGACTATTATAGTTTCGCATAAAAATATCCTTAAGAGTTTGCCACACCTTAAATTCTTTTTGTCCTTCGCCTCTGCATCAGCTCACCGAGAGGAGCAGTTCAGCGAAAAGCGAAAATGAAAGAGAGTGTAATAAGCTGATGAGGACATCAATACCATTGTTACACCCACAGCTCCTACTGTTACATATGATGGACCAATTACTATTGCTCGCGCACGCCAATTAAATTACCAGGTACTTTCGTTTCTTGGTAATGATTCTAATGTTCATGAGAATATGATGCTGCCTAAATTGGATACATTTGTTTTGCTTACAAATGAAGGGCCTAGCTTGGAGAAGGATGAACATTGGAGCAAGAACAAGCATGGAGTTGATGGCATGCGCAAGGGGAACAAAAACGGAGTTACAAGTGATGATTTTAGGACTCTGAAGCCACCATAAGGAGTGAATGAAGCCTTGGATGAAATATACAAGATGCCACTTCATAAATTTCGTCCAGAGGCTATTCTAGGTGCTGCGTCACCTTATTATTGGGCCAGGCCCATGTAATTTCGAAATACTTAAGTATAGGCTATTTTTAGAGTCCGTATGTGTAGGGAAACAAGAGTTAGGGTTGGTTTCGGACCCCTTCCTCAAGGGCCACGAAATCCCCCCCTCTTCCTCCATATATACAGCCCTTAGGGCGTCGTTTAGACTTTGGGTTTTGTTTAGATCAAAAGTTCGCTATAGTTGCAACTTCGCGTACTTCGTTTGTGTTCAACGACCAGACCAAGGCGTCACAGAACCCCACCTTCATTAATAAATTTTTCCTCTTATATTCGCAATATCCAGATTGCAATCTTAGTTTCTTGCTTGTTCTTCGTTTGCTCGAAGGAAACAGGCCCTCGTGGTCAGGTTGATCGTGCTCCGGCATGGTCAATAACCCTCGGAAGTTGGTTTAGCGATTGCTAAGGCGCGACGTCTCGCACGTTCGTAGTCGGATCGTCAAGGTCAACTCCCACAGAAACGATAGCCACCATCTCATCGAAACATCGGGACACCTTTGCCTCTATCATAAGCTAATACAATAAAGCACTACAAACTTATGAATGTCCAACGGCCTCGACCGACGCCATCAGACCAAGAACCTAGGCGCAGCTCAACTCCTGGGAGGCCTTGCGAGTCTTCAGCGGAGGGGATGCCACCGCTTGGGGTGACCAGGTCGCCGTCAGGGTCGATATCGGGCTGGAGAAGGTGATTGCGCCAGTCTCTCGCTTCTTGGAGGGAGAAGCGAAGCTGGTGTTGTCGTCGGAGATCTTCAGTTTGTTCCATGGATCCACCAGAGGAGCTCCCAATGGTACCTCCCTCATCAGCCACTGATCAACAGGGGGCAGCGAAGGAAGTTCGCAAGATGATCTGAGAAGACCTCCAGTCTCTCTGCATTCTTGTCAGAGGACAACACTGTCTAGTTTTTGATAGTCCTTAGGATCAGTCTCAGTACCTGCTTAATTGAGATCCACAAGGTGTTATTGAAAATGATAGAGTTTATATATTTTCAAAGACACCAAAGCACCGCTGCATTAACAGTGTTAAGGGCAGAATGTTTTCCATTAGCTACCCAGAATTTAGCAACTGATTCGAAATCAGTCCCAACATTCATCCCAAAATGATTAGTGACCAGAGGCCAAATCTGCTTAGCTACTATACAGTAAAAAAACAGGTGGGCATTTGTTTCTGCCTCAGAGCAGTAAACACAGTCCAGAGGTTTAATAATTTTTCTCCTCCTAAGATTGTCCCTGGTCATCAGTTTATTGTTAGAAAAGAGCTAGAGAAAGACATGAATCTTGGGGGGAGTTCTAAGTTTCCAAATAGAGGGAATATAAACTGGTTGCACCCCCTAAAGGTAATTATATGGTAGGGGGAGCTAGTGGAATAAACTCCTTTATTATCCAGTTGCCAAATTAAAGCATCTGTGTCATCAGTGAGAGCCATACTCCCAGCAACCTCAACCAGCTGATGCCATTGTTCCATAAGAATGTCATCAAAATTCCTTCTAAAAGCCAGTTTGAGTTGATGCCCATCCCAAACCTCACTAACACTCTTAGTTTGTTCATTGCAAATGGAGTAAATAGGCCAGAATTGTACAGCCAGAGGAGAGGTACCAAACCAGGTGTCCTCCCAGAATCTGACTTTAGTACCTGACCCAATTTTCCATCTATAGCCAAACTTCACTGCTTGGATAGTGGTTTTAATGCCTTTCCAGAATCTAGAAGCATGAGGGGACAAATTAGGGGCAAAGATATTGATTTTACCAGCCATGTATTTGTGATCAATGATCATTTTCTAAGGTTTTCCCTCACCATCATAATATCTTTTCACCCAAGACCCTAACAAGCAGAGATTAATGTCATGGAGGTTGGGAATCCCTAGACCTCCAAATTCCTTTTTCATACACACAAGTCTCCAGTTTGCTAGGTGTAGTTTTCTATGGCCTTCAAAATCATTCCACAAGCAATTGGCCATTTGAGAGTTAATCATCTCAATGGCCCATTTAGGGAATTTGAAGAAAGAAAGTAGATAAATGGGGATGCTGGCCAAGCAAGCCTGGATTAAAATGAGCCTGCCTCTATATGAGAGGAGTTTGCCTCTCCATCCAACTATCCTTTTCATGATCTTTTCTATTAGAGGTTCGATGTCCTCTTTTCTAAGTTTGTCATGGTGAAGAGGAATCCCAAGATATTTAATGGGGAATTCACCCCCCTTACATTCCAAGACTGATTGAAAAGGTCTAAAGTCATCCTCTACTATATTAATGGGGATGCGTTCACTCTTAGTATAGTTGATCCTCATCCAAGATACTTGTTCAAAACAAGTCAGAATTGTCTTAAGGTTTGTGGCATGAGCGAGGTTATTGTCTAAAAACAGGAGGGTGTCATCTGCATATTGCAAGCAAATGATCCCTCTGGGCACACTTCAGTGCACAACCCTGCAATCACGCCACTAGCTGCTGCTTTGGACAACATCTTAGTAAGGACATCTACTACTAGGTTAAAGAGGAGAGGGGAAATGGGGCCCCCTGTCTAAGCCCTTTTCCAGATAGGAAAAAGTCATTTTCTACATTATTCATCTTGACTTCCACACAACCATTATGAGTACTTTGGCGAATTCAACTAATCCACTTACCACCAAAATCTCTTTTGTCTAGCATGTCTAGAAGGAAACTAAGATCTACTTTGTCAAAAGCTTTCTCATAATCTAGTTTCAAGACTAAACCATGCTTTTTCCCAGCATAGACTGAATGCACCACCTCATGTGCAGTGACAATACTCTCCAGGATATATCTACCTTTTAAGAAGGCAGACTGGTTACTAGCTATTAGCCTCTGAAGAATCTTAGCTAGTCTATTGGTGAGAACTTTAGAGAAAATTTTAAAACTACAGTTAATCAAGCTAATAGGTCTCAACTTTTTCATAGAAGTAGCACTAGACTCCTTAGGAATCAAGGTGAGCATAGCAAAATTGAGTCTATGAATATCTAGTTTTACTGAATGAAAATCATTAAACATAGATATCAAGTCAGTTTTAATCAGACCCCAAAACTGTTGGTAGAAAAAGAAGGGGATCACATCAGGGCCAGGGGCCCCATCTAGGTAAGAGTCAAAAACTGCTTTCTTGACTTCTTCCTCAGTGAAAGGGGCTTCAAGAGCCTCATTATCTGCTGGGGTAACTTTCTCTTCAGCTGAGAAGAAGTCAGTCTTGATTTTGAAACCACTACTATTTTTTTGAACAAATCTTTATAGAAATCACTAGCTACATTAAGCATATCCTTAATGTTTGAGACAAGTCCATTAGGACCATCCAGGGAGTGGATGAGAGTCTTCCTCCTCCTCTGGTTAGCAACTGCATGAAAATAGGCAGTGTTTCTGTCACCGTTAGTGATGTCTCTATCTCTAGATCTTTGCTAATCTTTAATTTCCTCCTGAAGCCAGATCTTCTGCAGTTCAGAATGAATGAATCTCATTCTATTAAATTTTGCCTCAGATAAGTGAGAGTTTTCAGCTCCAATATCTAACATATCAAACTCTTCTAAGAGCATTTTCTGGTATCTCCTAAGATTAGCCTCTTCATTAGAGTTCCACTCTTTGGCACCTATTATAAGGCTCCTAATTTTAATTTGCCAATTTTCTATGGTAGATGTGGATCTATTAGGTTCTGACCATATTTTATGGACTAGGTCAGTAAAAATCAGTTCTAAGGAGCCACCATTTCTCCATCTTGAAGCCACTTTTCCTAGGCTGAGAATCAACCCCAGAGTCCCATAGAAGTGGAGTATGGTCACTCCCACATCTTGGGAGGGATTTACAAGAAGTGTGTTGCAAAATAGTCTGTCAATAGTAGACATGATGAGGTCAACTTGGTTATTAGCCCAAGTGAATTTCCTAATAGAGAGTTCAATCTCCAGGAGTCCCCAGATCTCAATCCAGGCATTAAAATTATCACTCCATCTATGGTTGATGATCCCATTGCTCTTATCCTTAGCATTTCTGACTAGGTTGAAATCACCTCCAATAAGAGTAGGAATTTTAAAATCTACAAACAATGTATGGAGTTTAGAGATAAAGGCCCCTTTCCCCTCTCATATGGGGACCCATACACTGTAATGACCCTAAATAGGTTGCCATTGCACTTATGTCTCAGCTCACAACTAAACAGAGAAATCTAAGTGAGACCATGCAATAATTTCAAAAATACCATGGTCCACTCCCAACAGGATGCCTCCAGCAGAGCCTTTTGATGGGAGGTGGTGCCAAGAAAAGTCCCTATTCCCCACTAAAGATTTGAGATAAGGGGGGGGGGTCTCCCCTCTTAGTCTCTTGAAACCCTAGGATAGTAGCATGAGTCTTAGCAATAGTATATATAATAAGAGGCTTTCTACCTGCAGCTGAGATGCCCCTAACATTCTAGAAGAGGGCATTCATTTGATCACCTCTGTTCTGGGGTGCTTGCCCCATCTATTCCTGCAGAGCAGGGACCAAAGTCCCTCATTAGGACTGGAGGGAGGATCAGAGGTGACAATATGATCAGCTAAAACTTCTCCTATATCAGCATCGTGACCTTCAGTCACGTTTGTAGTAACAGGACTAGAACTACCAGAAGGAGTAGGAGGGTTAGCTGCACATTTGTTAGCTAGATCAACTTATACTCCAATATTAGAAGCAACAAAAAGAAAGGAAGGGTGATTGAACAGATTAAAAGAGGCTTGGCTCTTACCATGAGTTTTGTGGACCTCCAGGTTCTGAACCTCCTAAAGTTGTTGGGCTTTTTTCATGATGGTTCTTTTGTCTCCAGCAATCCCAGAGCTCATTCTAGCCGCCTGAACCGGCCCCCATTTCTTGCTTTCATTGGAAACTCTCAAAGTAGGGAAGTTGAGTCATATTGCACCTCCAGATTCAATTGCTCAGATTCAGATACACTGTCATGCTCTTCTGTTTCTTCATCAGAGATTACCTCATCTTCTTCAACCAGCTCTATTTCTCTCGACAGGTTGAAACCCACAGAATCCCCCTGTTCAGTGTTGAGTAGTTGTTCTAACACTTGCATTCTGGGCAGATATTGAAGCTCAGGGAGCTCATTCTTGAGCATGGAAGTAGGTGTTCCCCCCGGGAGTTTTGGTGCCCTGAGGCCTGGGTTCTGTGACTAGAGGTACCATGGCCAGTGAGGGAGCCAGTATCAGAACCTGTTCTAGAGCCCTGCTGAGATCTTCCATTAGTAGAAGCACTGTCTTTTGACCTAGTGTCTAGTGAAGTGTTTGTGTCTAAAGAGGGGTTGGCTGCTATCACTGTCTCTGCATCAGGCAAGGCTGGCTCAACCTCAATCAGCAGCCTGTATATCTTGCCTTTGATCCCAAATAGTCTTTCTGTGGGGATCTTTGTGGGGTCCTTGCAGGAGATCTTCACCCTAATAGTCTCATAGAAGGATTTGAAGTTGTGCTACCAGTCAACATCCAGCAGCACTCCTAGGGTGGATGTGATCTGATCAAGCATATTCCACTCACACCACTTGGGGTTCATCTTCCTGATTTTAAGCCAGACATCTTGTAGATCATCCTCTGCCTCTACATTGCCTTTCCATACCTCTACATTGACAATGACATTGTCTTTTTTCAGGCCAAAGCATGGATAACCTGCAACATGAGCAACATCAATCTCTGGAGGGAATTTCACTAAGGTCCAATCATCCAATGCATTGATGGGCCATGGCCAATTAGTCTTGTAAATATCAGCAAATTCCTCTACCAATTCTTGCTTAGTCACCTCTCCAGATTCTATAAGCACAATGCCTACATTCTTCAGAGCTCCATGGTGTTGTGCATTGATATCAGGTACATCAAGGTGGTAAAAGCCAAGTCCTCGGGCAGCACTCCCCACATATCTAGAAGATGAGTGGGCTTTCTTCCTGATTGAGCAATCTTCAACCACATGAGTAACCATCTTGCAGATGAAGCAGCTCTTTGTTTCTCCACACTTATCCTTATGGTCGCCTGGATCCCCACAATTGTAGCAGATCACCTGAGCATATGACATCAGACCAGTAGAGGAGGCTGAAATAGCTTTTCTGTACCTGATCCTGTTTCTTGCGCTGAGGGTTTTTACTCTGATTTCTAACATGCCCTTGCTGTCCGCTGGAGTTGCTTCGATCAGACTGCTTCGAATCACCCACACCACATTGCCCTTTTAGGGGTCCTGGGCAGGAGGGCCGAACCATGTCTGTTGTGGCCCTTCCCCCCAAGCTTGTTGCTGGAAAGGGTGTGGGAATTCGCATGGGAAACCCACTGCGGCAGAGGACCTTGGAAGCCAAATGCAAAGAACTGTTGCGGTGGAGGCCCCAGCGGTGGATGCATCTGAGCTTGCTCTTGAGACCAACCGGCCAGGTTATCCCTGCTACCTCTTGAGCACTGCGTTGGATTTCCCCGAAGAGGAGAGGATGATGCAGCAAAGTAGTGTAAGTATTTCCCTCAATTTTTGAGAACCAAGGTATCAATCCAGTAGGAGGCTACACGCAAGTCCCTCGTACCTGCACAAAACAATAGCTCAACGCAACCAACGCGATTAGGGGTTGTCAATCCCTTCACGGTCACTTACGGGAGTGAGATCTGATAGAGATAATATTTTTGGTATTTTTGGTATAGAGATGCAAAGTGAAAAGTAAAAGGCAAAGTAAAAAGCAAGCAAGATTAAAGTGATGGAGATTGATATGATGAGAATAGACCCGGGGGCCATAGGTTTCACTAGTGGCTTCTTTCAAGAGCATAAGTATTCTACGGTGGGTGAACAAATTACTGTTGAGCAATTGACAGAATTGAGCATAGTTATGAGAATATCTAGGTATGATCATGTATATAGGCATCATGTCCGAGACAAGTACACCGACTCCTACCTGCATCTACTACTATTACTCCACTCATCGACCGCTATCCAACATGCATCTAGAGTATTAAGTTAAAATCAGAGTAACGCCTTAAGCAAGATGACATGATGTAGAGGGATAGTTTCATGCAATATGATAAAAATCCCATCTTGTTATCCTCGATGGCAACAATACAATACGTGCCTTGCTGCCCCTTCTATCACTGGGAAATGACACTGCAAGATTGAACCCAAAGCTAAGCACTTCTCCCATGGCAAGAAAAACCAATCTAGTAGGCCAAACCAAACTGATAATTCGAAAAGACTTGCATAGATAACCAATCATACATAAAAGAATTCAGAGAAGATTCAAGTATTATTCATAGATAGACTTGATCTCAACAAACACACCACAAAAATAAGATTACATCGAATAGATCTCCACGAGAGAGGGGGAGAACATTGTATTGAGATCCGAAAAGAGAGAAGAAGCCATCTAGCTAATAACTATCGACCCGTAGGTCTGAGGTGAACTACTCACACTTCATCGGAGGGGCTATGATGATGTAGAAGCCCTCTGTGGTGATGGCCCTCTCCGACGGAGCTCCGGAACAGGCCCGAAGATGGGATCTCGTGGGCACAGAAAGTTGCGGCGGTGGAATTAGGTTTTTGGCTCCGTATCTGATCGTTTGGGGGTACGTAGGTATATATAGGAGGAAAAAGTACGTCGGTGGAGCTACGAGGGGCCCACGAGGCAGGGGGCGCGCCCTAGGGGGGTGGGCACGCCCCCACCCTCGTGACCGCCTTGTGGCATTCTTGACGGAGGGTCCAAGTCTCCTGGGTCTTATCTGATGAGAAAATCACGTTCCCGAAGGTTTCATTCCGTTTGGACTCCGTTTGATATTCTGTTTCTCCGAAACTCTGAAATAGGCAAAAAACAACAATTCTGGGCTGGGCCTCCGGTTAATAGGTTAGTCCCAAAAATAATATAAAAGTGGAAAATAAAGCTCAATATAGTCCAAAACAGTAGATAATATAGAATGGAGCAATAAAAACTTATAGATACGTTGGAGACGTATCAGGCATCTCCAAGCTTAATTCCTGCTCGTCCTCGAGTAGGTAAATGATAAAAAGAAAATTTTTGATGCGAGTGCTACTTGGCATAATTTTAATGTAAATCTTCTTAATTGTGGTATGAATATTCAGATCCAAAAGATTCAAGACAAAAGTTCATATTGACATAAAAAATAATAATACTTCAAGCATACTAACAAAGCAATTATGTCTTCTCAAAATAACATGGCCAAAGAAAGTTATCCCTACAAAATCATATAGTCTGGCTATGCTCTATCTTCACCACACAAAGTATTTAAATCATGCACAACCCCGATGACAAGCCAAGCAATTGTTTCATACTTTAACATTTTCAAAACTTTTTAAATCTTCACGCAATACATGAGCGTGAGCCATGGATATAGCACTATATATGGAATAAAATGGTGGTTGTGGAGAAGACAAAAAGAGGGGAAGATAGTCTCACATCAACTAGGCGTATCAACGGTCTATGGAGATGCCCATCAATAGATATCAATGTGATTGCCATGCAATGGATGCACTAGAGCTATAAGTATGTGAAAGCTCAACAAAAGAAACTAAGTGGGTGTGCATCCAACTCACTTGCTCACGAAGACCTAGGGCATTTGAGGAAGCCCATCATCGGAATATACAAGCCAAGTTCTATAATGAAAAATTCCCACTAGTATATGAAAGTGACAACATAGGAGACTCTCTATCATGAAGATCTTGGTGCTACTTTGAAGCACAAGTGTGGTAAAAGGATAGTAATATTGTCCCTTCTCTCTTTTTCTCTCTTTTTTTATTTGGGCCTTTCCCTTTTTTGTGGCCTATTTTATATCTATATTTTTTATTTTTCGTCCGGAGTCTCATCCTGACTTGTGGGGGAATCATAGCCTCCATCATCCTTTCCTCACTTGGGACAATGCTCTAAAAATGATGATCATCACACTTTTATTTTTCTTACAACTCAACAATTACAACTCAATACTTAGAACATAATATGGTTCTATGTGAATGCCTCCGGCGGTATACCGGGATATGCAATGATTCAAGAGTGACATGTATGAAAGAATTATGAACTATGGCTTTTCCACGAATACGATGTCAACTACATGATCATGCTAGCAATATGACAATGATGGAGCGTGTCATAATAAACGGAACGGTGGAAAGTTGCATGGCAATATATCTCGACATGGCTATGGAAATGCCATGATAGGTAGGTATGGTGGTTGTTTTGAGGAATATATATGGTGGTTGTATGATACCGGCGAAAAGTGCGCGGTATTAGAGAGGCTAGCAATGGTGGAAGGAAAGGAAAAGTGCGTATACTCCATGGACTCAACATTAGTCATAAAGAACTCATATACTTATTGCAAACATCTAGAAGTTATCAAAGCAAAGTATTACGCGCATGCTCCTAGGGGGATAGATTGGTAGGAAAATACCATCGCTCGTCCCCGACCGCCACTCATAAGGAAGACAATCAATAAATAAATCATGATCCGACTTCATTACATAACGGTTCACCATACATGCATGCTACGGGAATCACAAACTTTAACGCAAGTATTCTTCAAATTCACAACTACTCAACTAGCATGACTCTAATATCACCATCTTCATATCTAAAAACAATTATCAAGCATCAATCTTTTCTTAGTATTCAACGCACTAAAAAGAAAGTTTCACAAATCTTGAATACCAAGCATATTAATATTAAGCAAATTACCATGCTATTAATGACTCTCAAAATGATCTAAGTGAAGCATAAGAGATCAATAGCTTCTTTAAAACAAATCCACCACCGTGCTCTAAAAGATCTAAGTGAAGCACATAGAGCAAAACTATAAAGCTCAAAAGATATAAGTGAAGCACATAGAGCAAAATTATAAAGCTCAAAAGATATAAGTGAAGCACATAGGGTATTCTATTAAATTCCAATTCATGTATGGCTCTCTCAGAAGGTGTGTACAGCAAGGATGATTGTGGCACACTAACAAACAAAGACACAAATAATACAAGACGCTCACATATCATGCGGTGAATAAAAATATAGCTCCAAGTAAAATTACCGATGGAAGTAGACGAAAGAGGGGATGCCTTCTGGGGCATCCCAAAGCTTTAAATTTTTGGTGTCCTTGGATTATCTTGGTGGTTCCATGGGCATCCCCAAGCTTAGGCTCTTGACACTCCTTGTTCCATAATCCATCAAAAGATTTCACCCAAAACTTGAAAACTTCACAACACAAAACTCAATAGAAATCTCGTGAGCTCCGTTAGCAAAAGAAAACAAAATACCACTTCAAGGTACTGCAATGAACTCATTCTTTATTTATATTGGTGTTAAATCTACTGTATTCCAACTTCTCTATGGATTATAAACTATTTTACTAGCCATAGATTCATCAAAATAAGCAAACAACACACGAAAAACAGAATCTGTCAAAAACAGAACAGTCTGTAGTTATCTGTAACTAACGCAAACTTCTGGAACTCCAAAAAATCTACCAAAATAGGACGACCTAGACAATTTGTTTATTGATCGGAAGCAATTGGAATCAGTATTTTATCAAGTTCTGGTGATTTTTAACAATTGTTTTCGTGAACAGAAAGATTCTGGAAATTACAGCAAGATCAAATAACTATCATCCAAGAAGATCCTATAGGTCTAACTTGGCACAAACACTAATTAAAACACAAAACCACATCTAAACAGAAGGTAGATGGATTGTTTATTCCTAAACAGAAGCAAAAACAAAAAAACAAAAATAAAATTGGGTTGCCTCCCAACAAGCGCTATCGTTTAACTCCCCTAGCTAGGCATAAAAGCGAGGATAGATCTAGGTAGTGTTGTAGTAATAAGATAGATCGGTGAAACTCATTTCGTATTCTCTACGTTCGGCAGCAAATTTCCTTTGAGGCAAGCAAAAGTAATCAAAAGGGCTAAATTTAATAGGACAAAAGTCCCCAAGATCGATTTTCGGAGGTATAGGTTCCTCTTTCGGCCCTTCATAATGTACAACCAATTCATCATTGTAAGCGTTCTTTTGACAGAACCTTGTGAGCCTAAACTCAAGAGGGTATCCTAGCTCATTATTTCTAATAGCCAAACCATCATTAAGTTCAGAGATTCTATCAATTAAAATATTGGTTGGCACCTTTTTTCTAAGGTTCTCATTGAAAGCAACATAGTCAAGAGGTTCAAAGCGCATAATTTCTTCTTGATCAAAGAGGATAGATTCTATGGGAGGACGGCCAGCGTCCACCCTATAATGCGCAAAGATTTCTTTGGCTTCTTTTATTATAAATCTGAATTCATCAGCCAAAAATATAGTAGCGGCACGCTTAACAGAGGAGTGTTCGATATTAGAAAATTCTAGGAAAATTCTTTGTATAGAAGGGTGCATATGCATAAATTGCCTTTCAAGTTCAACAATAACCATGGCAATAGTGTCCGCAAGACTACTAATTCTATGAAGAATAGAACCGGCCATAGAAGGCAAAGCACCGGCACAAGTAAAGAAATCTTGAATAACTCCTTTTCCAATAATATTACCACTACCGATTCGAAATCTTTTTGTATGGTAAGTAGGGGTTTCTTCAGTAGGAGCTTCAGAATTTTCTAAATTATTATTATCGCCCATATCGGCAATAATTTCCCCAATTTCAGACATAGCGACAGAGAGGGCGAAGAGCGAAAGAAGGCGAACGAAAAAGAGAGGGCGAATAAAACGACAAGGGTGAAGTGGGGGAGAGGAAAACGAGAGGCAAATGGCAACTAATGTAATGCGGGAGATAGGGATTGTGATGGGTACTTGGTATGTTGACTTTTGCGCAGACTCCCCGGCAACGGCGCCAGAAATTCTTCTTGCTACCTCTTGAGCACTGCGTTGGATTTCCCCGAAGAGGAGAGGATGATGCAGCAAAGTAGCGTAAGTATTTCCCTCAGTTTTTGAGAACCAAGGTATCAATCCAGTAGGAGGCTACACGCAAGTCCCTTGTACCTGCACAAAACAATAGCTCAACGCAACCAACGCGATTAGGGGTTGTCAATCCCTTCACGGGCACTTACGGGAGTGAGATCTGATAGAGATAATATTTTTGGTATTTTTGGTATAGAGATGCGAAGTGAAAGTAAAAGGCAAAGTAAAAAAGCAAGCAAGATTAAAGTGATGGAGATTGATATGATGAGAATAGACCCGGGGGCCATAGGTTTCACTAGTGGCTTCTCTCAAGAGCATAAGTATTCTATGGTGGGTGAACAAATTACTGTTGAGCAATTGACAGAATTGAGCATAGTTATGAGAATATCTAGGTATGATCATGTATATAGGCATCACGTCCGAGACAAGTAGACCGACTCCTGCCTGCATCTACTACTATTACTCCACTCATCGACCGCTATCTAGCATGCATCTAGAGTATTAAGTTAAAATCAGAGTAACACCTTAAGCAAGATGACATGATGTAGAGGGATAGTTTCATGCAGTATGATAAAAATCCCATCTTGTTATCCTCGATGGAAACAATACAATACGTGCCTTGCTGCCCCTTCTGTCACTGGGAAAGGACACCGCAAGATTGAACCCAAAGCATAGCACTTCTCCCATGGCAAGAAAATCCAATCTAGTAGGCCAAACCAAACTGATAATTCGAAAAGACGTGCATAGATAACCAATCATACATAAAAGAATTCATAGATAGACTTGATCATAAACCCACAATTCATCGGTCTCAACAAACACACCGCAAAAAGAAGATTACATCGAATAGATCTCCACGAGAGAGGGGGAGAACATTGTATTGAGATCCAAAAACAGAGAAGAAGCCATCTAGCTAATAACTATGGACCCGTAGGTCTGAGGTGAACTACTCACACTTCATCGGAGGGGCTATGATGATGTAGAAGCCCTCCGTGATGATGGCCCTCTCCGGCGGAGCTCCGGAACAGGCCCCAAGATGGGATCTCGTGGGTACAGAAAGTTGCGGCGGTGGAATTACGTTTTTGGCTCCGTATCTGATTGTTTGGGGGTACGTAGGTATATAGGAAGAAGTACGTCGGTGGAGCTACGAGGGGCCCACGAGGCAGGGGGCGCGCCCTAGGGGGGTGGACGCGCCCCCACCCTCGTGACCGCCTCGTGGCTTTCTTAATGGAGGGTCCAAGTCTCCTGGGTCTTATCTGATGAGAAAATCACGTTCCCGAAGGTTTCATTCCGTTTGGACTCCGTTTGATATTCTGTTTCTCCGGAACTCTGAAATAGGCAAAAAACAACAATTCTGGGTTGGGCCTCCTGTTAATAGGTTAGTCCCAAAAATAATATAAAAGTGGAAAATAAAGCCCAATATAGTCCAAAACAGTAGATAATATAGCATGGAGCAATCAAAAATTATAGATACGTTGGAGACGTATCAATCCCCTCTCCCTCCCTTCCCTTTGTTTCACCCTCATCCGCGCCCCCCCTCCGCCATTGTGGTGAGGTGAAGGGTGGCGGCGGCTATGGAATCATGGTAAGGGGAAAGGGAGGCGAGGCTAGGGTTGCCAGGGGTAGCACTCAAGCCCCTTTTTATAGGCATCCATAGTTGTGAAGGAAATATGCCCTAGAGGCAATAATAAAGTTATTATTTATTTCCTCATATCATGATAAATGTTTATTATTCATGCTAGAATTGTATTAACCGGAAACATGATACATGTGTGAATACATAGACAAATAGAGTGTCACTAGTATGCCTCTACTTGACTAGCTCGTTAATCAAAGATGGTTATGTTTCCTAGCCATAGACATGAGTTGTCATTTGATTAACGGGATCACATCATTAGGAGAATGATGTGATTGACTTGACCCATTCCGTTAGCTTAGCACTTGATCGTTTAGTATGTTGCTTTAGCTTTCTTCATGACTTATACATGTTCCTATGACTATGAGATTATGCAATTCCCGTTTACTGGAGGAACACTTTGTGTGCTACCAAACGTCACAAGTAACTGGGTGATTATAAAGGTGCTCTACAGGTGTCTCCGAAGGTACTTGTTGGGTTGGCGTATTTCAAGATTAGGATTTGTCACTCCGATTGTCGGAGAGGTATCTCTGGGCCCACTCGGTAATGCACATCACTATAAGCCTTGCAAGAATTGTAACTAATGAGTTAGTTGCGGGATGATGTATTACGGAACGAGTAAAGAGACTTGCTGGTAACCGGATTGAACTAGGTATTGAGATACCTGTTGGGGAACGTAGTAATTTCAAAAAAATTCCTATGCACACGCAAGATCATGGTGATGCATAGCAACGTGAGGGGAGAGTGTTGTCCACGTACCCTCGTAGACCGAAAGCAGAAGCGTTAGCACAACGCAGTTGATGTAGTCGTACGTCTTCATGATTCGACCGATCAAGTACCGAACGCACGACACCTCCGAGTTCAGCACACGTTTAGCCCGACGACGTCCCTCGAACTCCGATCCAGCCGAGTGTTGAGGGAGAGTTTTGTCAGCACGACGGCGTGGTGACGATGTTGATGTTCTACCGACGTAGGGCTTCGCCTATGCACCGCTACAGTATTATCGAGGTGGACTATGGTGGAGGAGGGCACCGCACACGGCTAAAAGATCAAATAGATCAATTGTTGTGTCTTCGGGGTGCCCCCTGCCCCCGTATATAAAGGAGCAAGGGGGAGGCCGGCTGGCCCTCTATGGCGCACCCCCAAGAGGGGAATCCTACTAGGACTCCAAGTCCTAGTAGGTTTCCACCAAAAGGGAGAGAGGGGAAAGGAAGGAGAGGGAGAGGGAGAAGGAAAGGCCCCCCCCTCTCCTAGTCCAATTCGGACCAGAGGGGGAGGGGCGCGCGGCCTGCCCTGGCCGCCCCTCTCTCTCTCCACTAAGGCCCATCGATGCCCATTAGTTCCCCCGGGGGTTCCGATAATTCTACGGCACTCTGGTTTTATCCGAAACTTCTCCGGAACACTTCCTGTGTCCGAATATAGTCGTCCAATATATCAATATTTATGTCTCAACCTTTTCGAGACTCCTCGTCATGTCCGTGATCACATCCAGGACTCCGAACAACCTTCGGTACATCAAAACACATAAAATCATAATAAAACTGTCATCGTAATGTTAAGCGTGCGGACCCTACGGGTTCAAGAACTATGTAGTCATGACCGAGACACGTCTCCGGTTAATAACAAATAGCGGAACCTGGATGCTCATATTGGCTCCCACATATTCTACGAAGATCTTTATCGGTCAAACCGCATAACAACATACGTTGTTCCCTTTGTCATCGGTATGTTACTTGCCCGAGATTCGATCGTCGGTATCTCAATACCTAGTTCAATCTCGTTACCGCAAGTCTCTTTACTTGTTCCATAATACATCGTCCTGCAACTAACTCATTAGTTTCAATGCTTGCAAGGCTTATAGTGATGTGCATTACCGAGAGGGCCCAGAGATACCTCCCCGACAATCTGAGTGACAAATCCTAATCTCGAAATGCGCCAACCCAACAAGTACCTTCGGAGACACCTGTAGAGCACCTTTATAATCACCCAGTTACATTGTGACGTTTGGTAGCACACAAAGTGTTCCTCTGGTAAATGGGAGTTGCATAATCTCATAGTCATAGGAACATGTATAAGTCATGAAGAAAGCAATAGCAACATACTAAACGATCGTGTGCTAAGCTAACGGAATGGGTCATGTCAATCACATCATTCTCCTAATGATGTGATCCTGTTAATCAAATGACAACCCATGTCAATGGCTAGGAAACTTAACCATCTTTGATCAACGAGCTAGTTAAGTAGAGGCATACTAGTGACACTCTGTTTGTCTATGTATTCACACATGTATTATGTTTCCGGTTAATACAATTCTAGCATGAACAATAAACATTTATCATGATATAAGGAAATAAATAATAACTTTATTATTGCCTCTAGGGCATATTTCCTTCAGTCTCCCACTTGGACTAGAGTCAATAATCTAGATTACACAGTAATGATTCTAACACCCATGGAGCCTTGGTGTTGATCATGTTTTGCTCTAGGAAGAGGCTTAGTCAACGGGTCTGCAACATTCAGATCCGTATGTATGTTGCAAATTTCTATGTCTCCCACCTGGACTAGATCCTGGATGGAATTGAAGCGTCTCTTGATGTGCTTGGTTCTCTTGTGAAATCTGGATTCCTTCGCCAAGGCTATTGCTCCAGTATTGTCACAAAAGATTTTCATTGGACCCGATGCACTAGGTATGACACCTAGATCGGATATGAACTCCTTCATCCAGACTCCTTCATTTGCTGCTTCTGAAGCAGCTATGTACTCCGCTTCACATGTAGATCCCGCCACGACGCTTTGTTTAGAACTGCACCAAATGACAGCTCCACCGTTCAATGTAAACACGTATCTGGTTTGCAATTTCAGAATCGTCCGGATCTGTGTCAAAGCTTGCATCAACGTAACCATTTACGGTGAGCTATGTGTCACCTCCATAAACGAGAAACATATCCTTAGTCCTTTTCAGGTACTTCAGGATGTTCCCTACCGCTGTCCAGTGATCCACTCCTGGATTACTTTGGTACCTCCCTGCTAGACTTATAGCAAGGCACGCATCAGCTCTAGTACACAGCATTGCATACATGATAGAGCCTATGGCTGAAGCATAGGGAACATCTTTCATTTTCTCTCTATCTTCTGCAGTGGTCGGGCGTTGAGTCTTACTCAACTTCACACCTTGTAACACAGGCAAGAACCCTTTCTTTGCTTGATCCATTTGAACTTCTTCAAAACTTTGTCAAGGTATGTGCTTTGTGAAAGTCCAATTAAGCGTCTTGATCTATCTCTATAGATCTTAATGCCCAATATGTAAGTAGCTTCACTGAGGTCTTTCATTGAAAAACTCTTATCCAAGTATCCCTTTATGCTATCCAGAAATTCTATATCATTTCCAATCCGCAATATGTCATCCGCATATAATATCCGAAATGCTACAAAGCTCCCACTCAGTTTCTTGTAAATACAGGCTTCTCCAAAAGTTTGTACAAAACCAAATGCTTTGATCACACTATCAAAGCATTTATTCCAACTCCGAGAGGCTTGCATCAGTCTATAAATGGATCGCTGGAGTTTGCACACTTTGTTAGCTCCCTTTGGATGGACAAAACCTTCCGGTTGCATCATATACAACTCTTCTTCCAGAAATTCATTCAGGAATGTAGTTTTGACATCCATCTTGGGGAACGTAGTAATTTTAAAAAAATCCCTACGCACACGCAAGATCATGGTGATGCATAGCAACGAGAGGGGAGAGTGTTGTCTACGTACCCTCGTAGACCGAAAGCAGAAGCGTTGGCACAACGCGGTTGATGTAGTCGTACGTCTTCACGATCCGACCGATCAAGTACCGAACGCACGACACCTCCGAGTTCAGCACATGTTCAGCCTGATGACGTCCCTCGAACTCCGATCCAGCCGAGTGTTGAGGGAGAGTTTCGTCAGCACGACGGCGTGGTGATGATGATGATGTCCTACCGACGCAGGGCTTCGCCTAAGCACCGCTACAGTATTATCGAGGTGGACTATGGTGGAGGAGGGGCACCGCACACGGCTAAAAGATCAAACAGATCAATTGTTGTGTCTCCATGGGGTGCCCCCTGCCCCCGTATATAAAGGAGCAAGGGAGGAGGCGGCCGGCCTAGGAGGAGGGCGCACCAAGGGGGGAGTCCTACTCCCACCGGGGGTAGGATTCCTACTTTCCTTGTTGGAGTAGGAGAAGGAAAGGAAAAAGGAGAAGGAAGGAAGGGGGAGCCCCCCTTCCTAGTCCAATTCGGACCAGTCCATGGGGAGGGGTGCGGCCACCCATTGAGGCCTTTTTCTCCTTTCCCGTATGGCCCATTAAGGCCCAATACGAATTCCTGTAACTCTTCGGTACCCCCGAAAATACCCGAATCACTCGGAACCTTTCCGATGTCCGAATATAGTCGTCCAATATATCGATCTTTACGCCTCGACCATTTCGAGACTCCTTGTCATGTCCCCGATCTCATCCGGGACTCCGGACTCCTTCGGTACATCAAAACTCATAAACTCATAATATAACTATCATCGAAACTTTAAGCGTGCGGACCCTACGGGTTTGAGAACTATGTAGACATGACCGAGACACGTCTCCGGTCAATAACCAATAGCGGAACCTGGATGCTCATATTGACTCCCACATATTCTACGAAGATCTTTATCGGTCAAACCGCATAACAACATACGTTGTTCCCTTTGTCATGGGTATGTTACTTGCCCGAGATTCGATCGTCGGTATCTCAATACCTAGTTCAATCTCGTTACCGGCAAGTCTCTTTACACGTTCCGCAATACATCATCCGCAACTAACTCATTAGTTGCAATGCTTGCAAGGCTTATAGTGATGTGCATTGTCGAGTGGGCCCAGAGATACCTTTCCGATAATCGGAGTGACAAATCCTAATCTCGAAATACGCCAACCCAACAAGTACCTTTAGAGACACCTGTAGAGCACCTTTATAATCACCCAGTTACGTTGTGACGTTTGGTAGCACACAAAGTGTTCCTCCGGTAAACGGGAGTTGCATAATCTCATAGTCATAGGAACATGTATAAGTCATGAAGAAAGCAACAGCAACATACTAAACGATCAAGTGCTAAGCTAACGGAATGGGTCAAGTCAATCACATCATTATCCTTATTATGTGACCCCGTTAATCAAATGACAACTCATGTCAATGGCTAGGAAACATAACCATCTTTGATCAACGAGCTAGTCAAGTAGAGGCATACTAGTGACACTCTGTTTGTCTATATATTCAGACATGTATTATGTTTCCGGTTAATACAATCCTAGCATGAATAATAAACATTTATCATGAAATAAGGAAATAAATAATAACTTTAGTATTGCCTCTAGGGCATATTTCCTTCAGTCTCCCACTTGCACTAGAGTCAATAATCTAGTTCACATCGCCATGTGATTTAACATCTATAGTTCACATCTTTATGTGGTTAACACCCATAGTTCACATCGATATGTGACCAACACCCAAAGGGTTTACTAGAGTCAGTAATCTAGTTCACATCGCTATGTGATTAACACCCAAAGAGTACTAATGTGTGATCATGTTTTGCTTGTGAGATAATTTTAGTCAACGGGTCTGTGACATTCAGATCCGTAAGTATTTTGCAAATTTCTATGTTTACAATGCTCTGCATGGAGCTACTCTAGCTAATAGCTCCCACTTTCAATATGTATTTAGATTGATACTTAGAGTCATCCAGATCGGTGTCAAAGCTTGCATCGATGTAACTCTTTACGACGAACTCTTTATCACCTCCATATCCGAGAAATATTTCCTTATTCCACTAAGGGTAATTTTGACCGCTGTCCAGTGATCTACTCCTATATCACTATTGTACTGCCTTGCCAAAAACAGTGTAGGGTATACAATAGATCTGGTATACAGCATGGCATACTTTATAGAACATATGGCCAAAGCATAAGGAATGACTTTCATTCTCTATCTATTTTCTGCCGTGGTCGGGCTTTGAGTCTTACTCAATTTCACACCTTGTAACACAGGTAAGAACTCTTTCTTTGACTGTTCCATTTTGAACTACTTCAAAATCTTTTCAAGGTATGTACTCATTGAAAAAACTTATCAAGCGTCTTCATCTATCTCTATAGATCTTGATGCTCAATATGTAAGCAGCTTTACTGAGGTCTTCCTTTGAAAAACTCCTTTCAAACACTCCTTTATGCTTTGCAGAATAATTCTACATTATTTCCGATCAACAATATGTCATTCACATATACTTATCAGAAATGTTGTAGTGCTCCCACTCATTTTCTTGTAAATACAGGCTTCACCGCTAGTCTGTATAAACTATATGCTTTGATCAACTTATCAAAGCGTATATTCCAACTCTGAGATGCTTGCATCAGTCCATAGATGGATCGCTGGAGCTTACACATTTTGTTAACACCTTTAGGATCGACAAAAACTTTCTGGTTGCATCATATACAACTCTTCTTTAATAAATCCATTAAGGAATGCAGTTTTGTTTATCCATTTGCCCAATTTCATAAAATGTGGCAATTGCTAACATGATTCGGACAGACTTAAGCACAGATACGAGTGAGAAACTCTCATCGTAGTCAACACCTTAAACTTTTCGAAAACCTTTTGCGACAATTCTAGCTTTGTAGATAGTAACACTACTATCAGATTCCATCTTCTACTTGAAGATCCATTTATTTTCTATGGCTTGCCGATCATCGGGCAAGTCAACCAAAGTCCATACTTTGTTCTCATACATGGATCCTATCTCAGATTTCATGGCCTCAAACCTTTTTGCGGAATCTGGGCTCATCATCGCTTCCTGATGGTTCGTAGGTTCATCATGGTCAAGTAACATGACCTCCAGAACAGGATTACCGTACCACTCTGGTGCGGATCTCACTTTGGTTTACCTACGAGCTTCGGTAGTAACTTGATCTGAAGTTACATGATCATCATCATTAGCTTCCTCACTAATTGGTGTAGTAGTCACAGGAACAGATTTTTGCAATGAACTACTTTCCAATAAGGGAGCAGGTACAGTTACCTCATCAAGTTCTACTTTCCTCCCACTCACTTCTTTCGAGAGAAACTCCTTCTCTAGAAAGGATCCATTCTTAGCAACGAATATTTTGCCTTCGAATCTGTGATTAGAAGGTGTACCCAACAGTCTCCGTTGGGTATCCTATGAAGACGCATTTCTCCGATTTGGGTTCGAGCTTATCAGGTTAAAACTTTTTCACATAAGCATCGCAACACCAAACTTTTAAGAAACGACAACTTTGGTTTCTTGCTAAACCACAGTTCATATGGTGTCGTCTCAATGGATTTAGATGGTGCCCTTTTTTAACGTGAATGCAGCTGTCTCTAATGCATAACCCCAAAACGATAGTGGTAAATCGGTAAGAAACATCATAGATTGCACTATATCCAATAAAGTACGGTTATGACGTTCGGACACACCATTATGCTGTGGTGTTCCAGGTGGCACGAATTTGTGAAACTATTCCACATGGTTTTAATTGAAGACCAAACCCGTAACTCAAATATTTGTCTCCGCGATCAGATCGTAGAAACTTTATTTTCTTGTCACGATGATTTTCCACTTCACTCTGAAATTATTTGAACTTTTCAAATGTTTCAGATTTATGTTTCATCAAGTAGATATATCCATATCTTCTTAAATCATCTGTGAAGGTGAGAAAATAGCGATACCCGCCGCGAGCCTCAACACTCATCGGATCGCATACATCAGTATGTATTATTTCCAATAAGTCGGTTGCTCGCTCCATTGTTCTGGAGAACGGAGTCTTAGTCATCTTGCCCATAAGTCATGGTTCACAAGCATCAAGTGATTCATAATCAAGTGATTTTAAAATCCCATCAGCATGGAATTTCTTCATGCACTTTACACCAATATGACCTAAACGGCAGTGCCACAAATAAGTTGCACTATCATTATTAACTTTGCATCTTTTGCCTTCAATATTATGAATATGTGTATCACTACGACCGAGATCCAACAAACCATTTTATTGGGTGTATGACCATAGAAGGTTTTATTCATGTAAATAGAACAACAATTATCCTCTAATTTAAATGAATAACCGTATTGCAACAAACATGATCAAATCATATTCATGCTCAACGCAAACACCAAATAACACTTATTTAGTTTCAACACTAATCCTGAAAGTATAGAGAGTGTGCGATGATGATCATATCAATCTTGGAACTACTTCCAACACACATCGTCACCTCGTCATTTACTAGTTTCTGTTTATTCTGCAACTCCCGTTTCGAGTTACTACTCTTAGCAACTGAACCAGTATCAAATACCAAGGGGTTGCTACGAACACTAATAAAGTACACATCAATAACATGTATATCCAATATACCTTTGTTCACTTTGCCATCCTTCTTATCCGCCAAATACTTGGGGCAGTTCCGCTTCCAGTGACCAGTCCCTTTGCAGTAGAAGCACTTAGTCTCAGGCTTAGGACCAGACTTGGGCTTCTTCACTTGAGCAGCAACTTGTTTGCCGTTCTTCTTGAAGTTCCCCGTTTGCCCTATTCTCGAAACTAGTGGTCTTGTCAACAATCAACACTTTATGTTTTTCTTGATTTCTACCTTCGTCGATTTCAGCATCACGAAGAGATTGGGAATCGTTTCCGTTATCCCTTGCATATTATAGTTCATCAAGAAGTTCTACTAACTTGGTGATGGTGACTAGAGAATTCTGTCAATCACTATCTTATCTATAAGAACTTGATTCAAGCGATTGTAGTACCCAGACAATCTGAACATATGCTCACTGCTTGAGCTATTCTCCTCCGTCTTTTAGCTATAGAACTTGTTGGAGACTTCATATCTCTCAACTCAGGTATTTGTTTGAAATATGAACTTCAACTCCTAGAACATCTCATATGGTCCATGACATTCAAAACGTCTTTGAAGTCCCGATTCTAAGCCATTAAGCATGGTGCACTAAACTATCAAGTAGTCATCATATTGAGCTAGCCAAACGTTCATAACGTCTGCATCTGCTCCTGCAATAGGTCTGTCACCTAGCGGTGCATCAAGGACATAATTCTTCTATGCAGCAATGAGGATAATCCTCAGATCACGGATCTAATCCGTATCATTGCTACTATCATCTTTCAACTTAGTTTTCTCTAGGAACATATAAATATTAAACAGGGAGCAACATCGCGAGCTATTGATCTACAACATAGATATGCTAATACGACCAGGACTAAGTTCATAATAAATTTAAGTTCAATTAATCATATTACTTAAGAACTCCCACTTAGATAGACATCCCTCTAATCTTCTAAGTGATCACGTGATCCATATCAACTAAACCACAACCGATCATCACGTGAAATGGAGTAGTTTTCAATGGTGAACATCACTATGTTGATCATATCTACTATATGATTCACGCTCGACCTTTCGGTCCCAGTGTTCCGAGGCCATATCTGCATATGCTAGGCTCGTCAAGTTTAAGCTGAGTATTCTGCGTGTGCAAAACTGGCTTGCACCCGTTGTAGATGGACGTAGAGCTTATCACACCCGATCATCACGTGGTGTCTGGGCACGACGAACTTTGGCAACGGTGCATACTCAGGGAGAACACTTATACCTTGAAATTTAGTGAGATATCATCTTATAAAGCTACCGCCGAACTAAGCAAAATAAGATGTATAAAAGATAAACATCACATGCAATCATAATATGTGACATGATATGGCCATCATCATCTTGTGCCTTTGATCTCCATCTCCAAAGCATCGTCATGATCTCCATCGTCACCGGCATGACACCATGATCTCCATCATCTTGATCTATATCAATGTGTCGTCATATGGTCGTCTCGCCAACTATTGCTCTTGCAACTATTGCTATCGCATAGCGATAAAATAAAGCAATTATTTGGTGCTTGCATCTTATGCAATAAAGAGACAACCATAAGGCTTTTGCCAGTTGCCGATAACTTCAACAAAACATGATCATCTCATACAACAACTTATATCTCATCACTTCTTGACCATATCACATCACAACATGCCCTGCAAAAACAAGTTAGACGTCCTCTACTTTGTTGTTGCAAGTTTTACGTGGCTGTTACGGGCTTCGCAAGAACCGTTCTTACCTACGCATCAAAACCACAACGATAGTTTGTCAAGTTGGTGTTGTTTTAACCTTCTCAAGGACCGGGCGTAGCCACACTCGGTTCAACTAAAGTTGGAGAAACTGACACCCGCCAGCCACCTGTGTGCAAAGCACGTCGGTAGAACCAGTCTCGCGTAAGCGTACGCGTAATGTCGGTCTGGGCCGCTTCATCCAACAATACCGCCGAACCAAAGTATGACATGTTGGTAAGCAGTATGACTTATATCGCCCACAACTCACTTGTGTTCTACTCGTGCATATGACATCTACGCATAAAACCTGGCTCGGATGCCACTGTTGGGGAACGTAGTAATTTCAAAAAAAAATCCTACGCACACGCAAGATCATGGTGATGCATAGCAACAAGAGGGGAGAGTGTTTTCCACGTACCCTCGTAGACCGAGAGTGGAAGCGTTAGCACAACACGGTTGATGTAGTCGTACGTCTTCACGATCCGACCGATCAAGTACCGAACGCACGGCACCTCCGAGTTCAGCACACGTTCAGCCCGATGACGTCCCTCGAAATCCGATCTAGCCGAGTCTTAAGGGAGAGTTTCGTCAGCACGACGGCGTGGTGACGATGATGATGTTCTACCAACGCAGGGCTTCGCCTAAGCACCGCTACAGTATTATCGAGGTGGACTATGGTGGAGGGGGGGGGGGGGCACCGCACACGGCTAAAAGATCAAATAGATCAATTGTTGTGTCTCCATGGGGTGCCCCTGCCCCCGTATATAAAGGAGCAAGGGAGGAGGCGGCCGGCCTAGGAGGAGGGCGCACCAAGGAGGGAGTCCTACTCCCAGCAGGAGTAGGATTCCTCCTTCCCTTGTTGGAGTAGGAGAAGGGAAGGAAAAAGGAGAAGGAAGGAAGGGGGCGCCCCCCCTTCCTAGTCCAATTCGGACCAGTCCATGGGGAGGGGTGCGGCCACCCTTTGAGGCCTTTTTCTCCTTTCCCGTATGGCCCATTAAGGCCCAATACGAATTCCCGTAACTCTCCGGTACCCCCGAAAATACCCGAATCACTCTGAACCATTCCGATGTCCGAATATAGTCGTCCAATATATCGATATTTACGTCTCGACCATTTCGAGACTCCTCGTCATGTCCCCGATCTCATCCGGGACTCTGAACTCCTTTGGTACATCAAAACTCGTAAACTCATAATATAACTGTCATCGAAACATTAAGCGTGCGGACCCTACGGATTCGAGAACTATGTAGACATGACCGAGATACGTCTCCGGTCAATAACCAATAGCGGAACCTGGATGCTCATATTGGCTCCCACATATTCTACGAAGATCTTTATCGGTCAGACCGCATAACAACATACATTGTTCCCTTTGTCATCGGTATGTTACTTGCCCGAGATTCGATCGTCGGTATCTCAATACCTGTTCAATATCGTTACCGGCAAGTCTCTTTACTCGTTCCGTAATACATCATCCGCAACTAAGTCATTAGTTGCAATGCTTGCATGGCTTATAGTGATGTGCATTACCGAGTGGGCCCAGAGATACCTCTCCGACAATCGGAGTGACAAATCCTAATCTCGAAATACGCTAACCCAACAAGTACCTTTAGAGACACCTATAGAGCACCTTTATAATAACCCAGTTACGTTGTGACGTTTGGTAGCACACAAAGTGTTCCTCCGGTAAACGGGAGTTGCATAATCTCATAGTCATAGGAACATGTATAAGTCATGAAGAAAGCAACAACAACATACTAAACGATCAAAGTGCTAAGCTAACGGAATGGGTCAAGTCAATCACATCATTCTCCTAATGATGTGACCCCGTTAATCAAATGACAACTCATGTCAATGGCTAGGAAACATAACCATCTTTGATCAACGAGCTAGTCAAGTAGAGGCATACTAGTGACACTCTGTTTGTCTATATATTCAGACATGTATTATGTTTTCGGTTAATACAATTCTAGCATGAATAACAAAAATTTATCATGAAATAAGGAAATAATAATAACTTTATTATTGCCTCTAGGGCATATTTCCTTCAATCCATCTGCCAAATTTCATAATCATAAAATGCGGCAATCGCTAACATGATTCGGACAGACTTAACTATCGCTACGGGTGAGAAGGTCTCATCGTAGTCAATCCCTTAAACTTTTTGAAAACCTTTTGCAACAAGTCGAGCTTTGTAGACAGTAACATTACCGTCAGCGTCAGTCTTCTTCTTGAAGATCCATTTATTCTTAATTGATTGCCGATCATCGGGCAAGTCAACCAAAGTCCCCACTTTGTTCTCATACATGGATCCCATCTCAGATTTCATGGCCTCAAGCCATTTTGCGGAATCTAGGCTCACCATCGCTTCTTCATAGTTCGTAGGTTCATCATGATCTAGTAGCATGACTTCCAGAACAGGATTACCGTACCACTCTGGTGCGGATCTTACTCTGGTTGATCTACGAGGTTCAGTAACAACTTGATCTGACGTTCCATGATCATCATCATTAACTTCCTCACTAATTGGTGTAGGTGTCATAGAAACCGGTTTCTGTGATGAACTACTTTCCAATAAGGGAGCAGGTACAGTTACCTCATCAAGTTCTACTTTCCTCCCACTCACTTCTTTCGAGAGAAACTCCTTCTCTAGAAAGGATCCATTATTAGCAACGAATGTCTTGCCTTCGGATCTGTGATAGAAGGTGTACCCAACAGTCTCCTTTGGGTATCCTATGAAGACACATTTCTCTAATTTGGGTTCGAGCTTATCAGGTTGAAGCTTTTTCACATAAGCATCGCATCCCCAAACTTTCAGAAACGACAACTTTGGTTTCTTGCCAAACCACAGTTCATAAGGTGTCGTCTCAACGGATTTCGATGGTGCCCTATTTAACATGAATGCGGCCGTCTCTAAAGCATAACCCCAAAACGATAGCGGTAAATCTGTAAGAGACATCATAGATCGCACCATATCAAGTAAAGTACGATTACGACGTTCGGACACACCATTACCCTGTGGTGTTCCGGGTGGCGTGAGTTGCGAAAATATTCCACATTGTTTCAAATGTAGACCAAACTCGTAACTCAAATATTCTCCTCCACAATCAGATCGTAGAAACTTTATTTTCTTGTTACGATGATTTTCAACTTCACTCTGAAATTCTTTGAACTTTTCAAATGTTTCAGACTTATGCTTCATTAAGTAGATATGCCCATATCTGCTTAAATCATCTGTGAAGGTGAGAAAATAACGATATCCTCCACGAGCCTCAACATTCATCGGACCACATACATCTGTATGTATGATTTGCAACAAATCTGTTGCTCTCTTCATAGTTCCGGAGAACGGCGTTTTAGTCATCTTGCCCATGAGGCACGGTTCGCAAGTACCAACTGATTCATAATCAAGTGGTTCCAAAAGTCCATCAGTATGAAGTTTCTTCATGCGCTTTACACCGATATGACCTAAACGGCAGTACCACAAATACGTTGCACTATCATTATCAACTCTGCATCTTTTGGCTTCAACATTATGAATATGTGTATCACTACTATCGAGATTCATCAAAAATAGACCACTCTTCAAGGGTGCATGACCATAAAAGATATTACTCATATAAAGAGAACAACCATTATTCTCTGATTTAAATGAATAACCGTCTCGCATCAAACAAGATCCAGATATAATGTTCATGCTCAGCGCTGGCAACAAATAACAATTATTTAGGTCTAAAACTAATCCCAAAGGTAGATGTAGAGGTAGCGTGCCGACCGCGACCACATCGACTTTGGAACCATTTCCCACGCGCATCGTCACCTCGACCTTTGCTAGTGTTCGCTTAATCTGTAGTCCCTGTTTCGAGTTGCAAATATTAGCGATCGGTCCCACCGAGATTGCAATTTAAACTCTCTGTTTCCCTTTCGTAACATTTCGGTCTCACCGAAATGAGCGAACCGGTCCCACCGAGTTTACCTGACCAACTCTCTGGTTAGCTTATTACCAAAATCGGTCCCATCGAGTTTGTGTAATCGGTCACACCGAGATTACGTTATGCCCGAACCCTAACCATATCGGTCCTACCGAGTTGCGTCTCAGTCCCACCAAAAATCCTAACGGTCACTAGGTTTGCTGAATCGGTCCGACCGAGTTTAACCATTCGGTCCCACCAAGTTTGGTAAATTGTGTGTAACAGTTAGATTTTGTGTGGAGGCTATATATACCCCTCCACCCACTCTTCATTCGTGGAGAAAGCCATCAGAACATACCAACACTTCCAATACACATTTTCTGAGAGAGAACTACCTACTCATGTGTTGAGGTCAAGATATTCCATTCCTACCATATGAATCTTGATCTCTAGCCTTCCCCAAGTTGCTTTCCACTCAAATCTTCTTTCCACCAAATCCAAATCCTGTGAGAGAGAGTTGAGTGTTGGGGAGACTATCATTTGAAGCACAAGAGCAAGGAGTTCATCATCAACACACCATTTGTTACTTCTTGGAGAGTGGTGTCTCCTAGATTGGCTAGGTGTCACTTGGGAGCCTCCGACAAGATTGTGAAGTTGAACCAAGGAGTTTGTAAGGGCAAGGAGATCGCCTACTTCGTGAAGATCTACCGCTAGTGAGGCAAGTCCTTCGTGGGCGACGGTCGTGATGGAATAGACAAGGTTGCTTCTTCATGGACCCTTCGTGGGTGGAGCCCTCCGTGGACTCGGGCAACCGTTACCCTCCGTGGGTTGAAGTCTCCATCAACGTGGATGTACGATAGCACCACCTATCGGAACCATGACAAAAACATCCGTGTCTCCAATTGCATTTGAATCCTCCAAACCCTTCCCTTTACATTCTTGCAAGTTGCATGCTTTATTTTCCGCTGGTCATATACTCTTTTGCATGCTTGCTTGAATTGTGTGGAGATTGCTTGACTTGTGCTAAGATAGCTAAAATCTGCCAAGAACTAAAATTGGGAAAAGTCTAGATTTTTATTTGGTCAAGTAGTCTAATCACCCCCCTCTAGACATACTTCCGATCCTATAAGTGGTATCAGAGCTTTGGTCTCCATTTGCTTTGATTTCCATAGCTTTTGGTGGTCATAGCCTTAGTTTCACAACCTAGGAGAGTATGGCGTCTAGCGAGGGAAATTATCACAGTAGAGGTCCTTACTTTGATGGTACTAATTTTGCTAGTTGGAAGCATAAGGTGAAAATGCATATTCTTGGACATAACCCCGCCGTTTGGGCTATTGTGTGTATTGGTTTGCATGGTGAATTCTTGTTGGGGAACGTAGTAATTTCAAAAAATTTCCTACGCACACGCAAGATCATGGTGATGCATAGCAACGAGAGGGGAGAGTGTTTGTCTACGTACCCTCGTAGACCGAAGCGGAAGCGTTGACACAACGTAGAGGAATTAGTCGTACGTAGAGGAAGTAGTCGTACGTTCTCCTCGCGATCCAACCGATCACAGCACCGTTACTCCGGCACCTCCGAGTTCTTGGCACACGTTCAGCTCGATGACGATCCCCGGGCTCCGATCCAGAAAAGCGTCGAGGAAGAGTTCCGTCAGCACGACGGCGTGGTGACGATCTTGATGTGTTACCGGCGCAGGGCTTCGCCTAAGCACTGCAACGATATGATCGAGGTGGAATTTGGTGGAAGGGGGCACCGCACACGGCTAAGGAACGATCCGTAGATCAACTTGTGTGTCTTGGGGTGTCCCCTGCCCCCGTATATAAAGGATGAAGGGGGGGAGGCTGGCCGGCCAAAGGAGGGAGGCGCAGGAGGAGTCCTACTCCCTCTGGGAGTAGGATTCCCCCCCCCAATCCTAGTTGGACTAGGATTCTTCAAGGGGGAGAGAGAGAGAGAGAGGGGGCGCCCCACTTCTCCTAGTCCTAATAGGACTAGGGAAGGGGGGAGGCGCACAGCCCATGAGGGCAGCCCTCTCACCTCTTCTCCAAGGCCCATGTTGGCCCATTATGCTCCCGGGGGGTTCCGGTAACCCTCCCGGTATTCCGGTAAAATCCTGATTTCACCTGGAATGCATCCGATGTCCAAACATAGGCTTCCAATATATAATTCTTTATGTCTCGACCATTTCGAGACTCCTCGTCACGTCCGTGATCACATCCGGGACTCCGAACTCCTTCGGTACATCAAAATGCATAAACTCATAATAACTGTCATCGTAACGTTAAGCGTGCGGACCCTACGGTTCGAGAACAATGTAGACATGACCGAGACACGTTTCCGGTCAATAACCAATAGCGGGACCTGGATGCCCATATTGGCTCCCACATATTCTACGAAGATCTTTATCGGTCAGACCGCATAACAACATACGTTGTTCCCTTTGTCATCGGTATGTTACTTGCCCGAGATTCGATCGTCGGTATCCAATACCTAGTTCAATCTCGTTACCGGCAAGTCTCTTTTCTCGTTCCGTAATACATCATCTCGCAACTAACTCATTGGTTGCAATGCTTGCAAGGCTTATGTGATTTGCATTACCGAGAAGGCCCTGAGATACCTCTCCGACAATCGGAGTGACAAATCCTAATCTCGAAATATGCCAACCCAACATGTACCTTTGGAGACACCTGTAGAGCACCTTTATAATCACCCAGTTACGTTGTGACGTTTGGTAGCACACAAAGTGTTCCTACGGTAAACGTGAGTTGCATAATCTCATAGTTTAAAGGAACATGTATAAGTCATGGATAAAAGCAATAGCAACATACTAAATGATCGAGTGCTATGCTAATGGAATGGTTCATGTCAATCAGATCATTCAACTAATGATGTGATCTCGTTAATCAAATAACAACTCTTTGTTCATGGCTAGGAAACATAACCATCTTTGATTAATGAGCTAGTCAAGTAGAGGCATACTAGTGACACTCTGTTTGTCTATGTATTCACACATGTATTATGTTTCCAGTTAATACAATTCTAGCATGAATAATAAACATTTATCATGATATAAGGAAATAAATAATAACTTTATTATTGCCTCTAGGGCATATTTCCTTCAGTCTCCCACTTGCACTAGAGTCAATAATCTAGTTCACATCGCCATGTGATTTATCAGCAATAGTTCACATCGATATGTGACCAACACCCAAAGGGTTTACTAGATTCAGTAATCTAGTTCACATTGCTATGTGATTAACACCCAAAGAGTACTACAGTGTGACTTTTGCTTGTGAGAGAAGTTTAGTCAACGGGTCTGCCACATTCAGATCCGTTATGTATTTTGCAATTTTCTATGTCTACAATGCTCTGCACGGAGCTACTTTAGCTAATTGCTCCCACTTTCAATATGTATCTAGATTGAGACTTAGAGTCATCTAGATTAGTGTCAAAACTTGCATCGACGTAACCTTTTACGACGAACCTTTTTGTCACCTGCATAATCGAGAAACATATCCTTATTCCACTAAGGATAATTTTGACCGCCGTCCAGTGATCTACTCCTAGATCACTATTGTACTCCCGTGCCAATCTCAGGGTAGGGTATACAATAGGTCTGGTACACAGCATGGCATACTTTATAGAACCTATGGCTGAGGCATAGGGAATGACTTTCATTCTCTTTCTATCTTCTGCCGTGGTCGGGCTTTGAGTCTTACTCAATTTCACACCTTGTAATACAGGCAAGAACTCTTTCTTTGACTGTTCCATTTTGAACTATTTCAAAAATCTTTTCAAGGTATGTATTTATTGAAAAACTTATCAAGCGTCTTGATCTATCTCTTATAGATCTTGATGCTCAATATGTAAGCAGCTTCACCGAGGTCCTTCTTCGAAAAACTCCTTTCAAATACTCCTTTATGCTTTACAGAATAATTCTACATTATTTCCGATCAATAATATGTCATTTACATATACTTATCAGAAATGCTGTAGTGCTCCCACTCACTTTCTTGTAAATACAGGCTTCACCGCAAGTCTGTATAAAACTATATGCTTTGATCAACTTATCAAAGCGTATATTCCAACTCCGAGATGCTTGCACCAGTCCATAGATGGATCGCTGGAGCTTGCATATTTTGTTAACACCTTCAGGATCGACAAAACCTTCTAGTTGCATCGTATACAACTCTTCTTTAAAAAATCCATTAAGGAATGTAGTTTTGTTTATCCATTTGCCAGATTTCATAAAATGCGGCAATTGCTAACATGATTCGGACAGACTTAAGCATAGATACGAGTGAGAAACTCTCATCGTAGTCAACACCTTGAACTTGTCGAAAAACCTTTTGCGACAATTCTAGCTTTGTAGATAGTAACACTACTATCAGTGTCCGTCTTCCTCTTCAAGATCCATTTATTTTCTTTGGCTTGCCGATCATCGGGCAAATCCATCAAAGTCCATACTTTGTTCTCATACATGGATCATATCTCAGATTTCATGGCCTCTAACCATTTCGCGGAATCTGGGCTCATCATCGCTTCCTCATAGTTCGCAAGATCATCATGGTCTAGTAACATGACTTCCAGAACAGGATTACCGTACCACTCTGGTGCGGATCTCACTCTAGTTTACTTACGAGATTCGGTAGTAACTTGATCTTGAAGTTACATGATCATCATCATTAGCTTCCTTACTAATTGGTGTAGTAGTCACAAGAACAGATTTCTGTGATGAACTACTTTCCAATAAGGGAGAAGGTACAATTACCTTATCAAGTTTTCTACTTTCCTCCCACTCACTTCTTCCGAAAGAAACTCTTTCTCTAGAAAGTTTCCGAATTTAGCAACAAAAGTCTTGCCTTCGGATCTGTGATAGAAGGTGTATCCAACAGTTTCCTTTGGATATCCTATGAAGACACATTTCTCCGATTTGGGTTCGAGCTTATCAGGTTGAAGCTTTTTCACATAAGCATCGCAGCCCCAAACTTTAAGAAACGACAGCTTAGGTTTATTGCTAAACCATAGTTCATACGGTGTCATCCCAACGGATTTAGATGGTGCCCCTTTTAACGTGAATGCAGCTGTCTCTAATGCACGATCCCAAAACGATATTGGTAAATCGGTAAGAAACATCATAGATTGTACTATATCCAATAAAGTACGGTTATGACGTTCGGACACATCATTATGCTGTGGTGTTCCAGGTGGCATGAATTTGTGAAACTATTCCACTTTGTTTTAATTGAAGACCAAACTCGTAACTCAAATATTTTACCTCTGCGATCATATCGTAGAAACTTTTCATTTTCTTGTTACGATGATTATCCACTTCACTCTGAAATTCTTTGAACTTTTCAAACGTTTCAGACTTATGTTTCATTAAGTAGATATACCTATATCTGCTTAAATCATCTGTGAAGTTATGAAAATAATGATACTTGTCGCGAGCTTTAATATTCATCGGACCACATACATCAATATGTATGATTTCCAACAAATCTGTTGCTTGCTCCATTGTTCCGGAGAACGGCGTTTTAGTCATCTTGCCCAAGAGGCATGATTCGCAAGCATCAAGTGATTCATAATCAAGTGATTCCAAAATCCCATCAGCATGGAGTTTCTTCATGCGCTTTACACCAATATGACCTAAACTGCAGTGCCACAAATAAGTTGCACTATCATTATTAACTTTGCATCTTTTGGCTTCAATATTATGAATATGTGTATCACTGCGATCAAGATCCAATGAACTATTTTCATTGGTGTGTATGACCATAGAAGGTTTTATTCATGTAAACAGAACAACAATTTATTCTCTTACTTAAATGAATAACCGTATTGCAATTAACATGATCAAATCATATTCATGCTCAACGCAAACACCAAATAACACTTATTTAGTTTCAACACTAATCCCGAAAGTATAGGGAGTGTGTGATGATGATCATATCAATCTTGGAACCACTTCCAACACACATCGTCACCTTGCCCTTTAACTAGTTTTTGTTCATTCTGCAATTCCTGTTTCGAGTTACTAATCTTAGCAACTTGAACTAGTACCAAATACTGAGGGGTTGCTATGAACACTAGTAAAGTACACATCAATAACATGTATATCAAATATACTTATGTTCACTTTGCCATCCTTCTTATCCGCCAATCACTTGGGGTAGTTCCGCTTCCAGTGACCAGTCCCTTTGCAGTAGAAGCACTTAGTCTCAGGCTTAGGACTAGACTTGGGCTTTTTCACTTGAGCAGCAACTTGCTTGCCGTTCTTCTTGAAGTTCCCCTTCTTTCCTTTTGCCCTTTTCTTGAAACTAGTGATCTTGTCAATCATCAACACTTGATGTTTTTCTTTGATTTCTACCTTCGCCGATTTTAGCATCGCGAAGAGCTTGAGAATATTTTCCGTTATCCCTTGCATATTATAGTTCATCACGAAGTTCTACTAACTTGGTGATGGTGACTAGAGAATTCTGTCAATCACTATCTTATCTGGAAGATTAACTCCCACTTGATTCAAGCGATTGTAGTACCCAGACAATCTGAGCACATGCTCACTAGTTGAGCGATTATCCTCCATCTTTTAGCTATAGAACTTGTCGGAGACTTCATGTCTCACAACTCGGGTATTTGCTTGAAATATTAACTTCAATTCCTAGAACATCTCATATGCTCCATGACGTTCAAAACGTCTTTGAAGTCCCGATTCTAAGCAGTTAAGCATGGTGCACTAAACTATTAAGTAGTCATCATATTGAGCTTAGCAAAACGTTCATAATGTCTGCATCTGCTCCTGCAATAGGTCCGTCACCTAGCGGTGCATCAAGGACATAATTCTTCTGTGCAGCAATGAGGATAAACCTCAGATCACGGATCCAATCCACATCATTGCTACTAACATTTTTCAACACAATTTTCTCTAGGATCATATCAAAATAAACACAGGGAAGTAACAACGCGAGCTATTGATCTACAACATAGATATGCTAATACTACCAGGACTAAGTTCATGATAAATTAAAGTTCAATTAATCATATTACTTAAGAACTCCCACTTAGATAGACATCCCTCTAATCCTCTAAGTGATCACGTGATCCAAATCAACTAAACCATGTCCGATCATCACGTGAGATGGAGTAGTTTCAATGGTGAACATCACTATGTTGATCATATCTACTATATGATTCACGCTCGACCTTTCGGTCTCCGTGTTCCGAGGCCATATCTGTATATGCTAGGCTCGTCAAGTTAAACCTGAGTATTCCGCGTGTGCAACTGTTTTGCACCCGTTGTATTTGAACGTAGAGCCTATCACACCCGATCATCACGTGGTGTCTCAGCACGAAGAACTTTCGCAACGGTGCATACTCAGGGAGAACACTTCTTGATAATTTAGTGAGAGATCATCTTATAATGCTACCGTCAATCAAAGCAAGATAAGATGCATAAAAGGATAAACATCACATGCAATCAATATAAGTGATATGATATGACCATCATCATCTTGTGCTTGTGATCTTCATCTTCGAAGCACCGTCATGATCACCATCGTCACCGGCGCGACACCTTGATCTTCATCGCAGCATCGTTGTCGTCTCGCTAATCTTATGCTTCAACGACTATCACTACCGTTTAGCAATGAAGTAAAGCATTACATCGCGATTGCATTGCATACAATAAAGCGACAACCATATGGCTCCTGCCAGTTGCCGATAACTCGGTTACAAAACATGATCATCTCATACAATAAAATTTAGCATCACGTCTTGACCATATCACATCACAACATGCCCTGCAAAAACAAGTTAGACGTCCTCTACTTTGTTGTTGCAAGTTTTACGTGGCTGCTACGGGCTTTAAGCAAGAACTCATCTTACCTACGCATCAAAACCACAACGATAGTTTGTCAAATAGACTCCGTTTTAACCTTCTCAAGGACCGGGCGTAGCCACACTCGGTTCAACTAAAGTTGGAGAGACAGTCTTCCGCAAGCCATCTATGTGCAAAGCACGTCGAGGGAACCGGTCTCGCGTAAGCGTACGCGTAAGGTTGGTCCGGATCGTCTCGTCCAACAATACCGCTGAACCAAAGTATGACATGCTGGTAGGCAGTATGACTTGTATCGTCCACAACTCACTTGTGTTATACTCGTGCAAATAACATCAAACCATAAAACCTAGGCTCGGATGCCACTGTTGGGGAACGTAGTAATTTCAAAAAAATTCCTACGCACACGCAAGATCATGGTGATGCATAGCAACGAGAGGGGAGAGTGTTTGTCTACGTACCCTCATAGACCGAAGCGGAAGCGTTGACACAACATAGAGGAAGTAGTCGTACGTAGAGGAAGTAGTCGTACGTTCTCCTCGCGATCCAACCGATCACAGCACCGTTACTCCGGCACCTCCGAGTTCTTGGCACACGTTCAGCTCGATGACGATCCCCGGGCTCCGATCCAGCAAAGCGTCGAGGAAGAGTTCCGTCAGCACGACGGCGTGGTGACGATCTTGATGTGTTACCGGCGCAGGGCTTCGCCTAAGCACTGCAACGATATGATCGAGGTGGAATTTGGTGGAAGGGGGCACCGCACACGGCTAAGGAACGATCCGTAGATCAACTTGTGTGTCTTGGGGTGTCCCCTGCCCCCGTATATAAAGGATGAAGGGGGGGAGGCTGGCCGGCCAAAGGAGGGAGGCGCAGGAGGAGTCCTACTCCCTCTGGGAGTAGGATTCCCCCCCCCCCAATCCTAGTTGGACTAGGATTCTTCAAGGGGGAGAGAGAGAGAGAGGGGGCGCCCCACTTCTCCTAGTCCTAATAGGACTAGGGAAGGGGGGAGGCGCACAGCCCATGAGGGCAGCCCTCTCACCTCTTCTCCAAGGCCCATGTTGGCCCATTATGCTCCCGGGGGGTTCCGGTAACCCTCCCGGTATTCCGGTAAAATCCTGATTTCACCTGGAATGCATCCAATGTCCAAACATAGGCTTCCAATATATAATTCTTTATGTCTCGACCATTTCGAGACTCCTCGTCACGTCCGTGATCACATCCGGGACTCCGAACTCCTTCGGTACATCAAAATGCATAAACTCATAATAACTGTCATCGTAACGTTAAGCGTGCGGACCCTACGGTTCGAGAACAATGTAGACATGACCGAGACACGTTTCCGGTCAATAACCAATAGCGGGACCTGGATGCCCATATTGGCTCCCACATATTCTACGAAGATCTTTATCGGTCAGACCGCATAACAACATACGTTGTTCCCTTTGTCATCGGTATGTTACTTGCCCGAGATCCGATCGTCGGTATCCAATACCTAGTTCAATCTCGTTACCGGCAAGTCTCTTTTCTCGTTCCGTAATACATCATCTCGCAACTAACTCATTGGTTGCAATGCTTGCAAGGCTTATGTGATGTGCATTACCGAGAAGGCCCTGAGATACCTCTCCGACAATCGGAGTGACAAATCCTAATCTCGAAATATGCCAACCCAACATGTACCTTTGGAGACACCTGTAGAGCACCTTTATAATCACCCAGTTACGTTGTGACGTTTGGTAGCACACAAAGTGTTCCTACGGTAAACGTGAGTTGCATAATCTCATAGTTTAAAGGAACATGTATAAGTCATGGATAAAAGCAATAGCAACATACTAAACGATCGAGTGCTATGCTAATGGAATGGGTCATGTCAATCAGATCATTCAACTAATGATGTGATCTCGTTAATCAAATAACAACTCTTTGTTCATGGCTAGGAAACATAACCATCTTTGATTAATGAGCTAGTCAAGTAGAGGCATACTAGTGACACTCTGTTTGTCTATGTATTCACACATGTATTATGTTTCCAGTTAATACAATTCTAGCATGAATAATAAACATTTATCATGATATAAGGAAATAAATAATAACTTTATTATTGCCTCTAGGGCATATTTCCTTCAATTCTTTGATGGGAAAGAACCGAACCGTGAAGCTACCGCGGAAGAGTTGAAGATGCTGCAATACAACGCTCAAGCTTGTGATATTCTCTTCAACGGATTGTGCCCCGAAGAATTCAACAAAATCAGTCGTCTTGAGAATGCAAAGGAAATTTGGGATACTTTGATTGATATGCACGAAGGTACCGACTCCGTCAAGGAATCCAAATTGGATGTGCTTCAAAGTCAACTTGACAAGTTCAAAATGAAGGATGGTGAAGGTGTCGCTGAAATGTACTCTAGGCTTGCTATTATCACAAATGAGATTGCCGTCTTAGGGAGTGAAGAGATGACCGATAGATTCATCATCAAGAAGATCCTAAGATCCTTGGATGGAAAATATGATACCGTGTGCACATTGATCCAAGTGATGCCAAATTACAAAGATCTCAAGCTAACGAAAGTCATCGAAAGAATTGTTGCTCATGAGATGTCACTCAAGGATAAAGAGGAACTTCACAACAAATCAAGTGGTGCTTACAAAGCCTCATGTGAAGCCCCCACATCATCAAGTGAGAATAAAACCTTCAATGAAGAATTGAGCTTAATGGTGAAGAACTTCAACAAGTTCTACAAGAGTAGAAGAAAAGATAGAAGCTCCAAGTCAAGGTCCTACAATGACAAAAGATCTTCTAGTCGAGAGCGAAACTGCTACAATTGTGGAAGGCCCGGACACTATTCCAATGAGTGTACGCCCCCCTACAAGAGAAGAGAAGATTCTCCCAAGAGAATAAGTAGAAGAGAAGAATCACCATATAGAGAAAGAAGGAGTAGAGATGATCGTTATGAACGAAGATCCTCACGAAGAAGCAAGGATTCGGAAAGAAAGGACAAGTCATCAAGGAGCTACACAAAACGAAGACATCAAGCTCATGTTGGTGAATGGGTATCCGGCTCCGACTCCGACAACCACTCCGAGAGAAGCTATCACTCCGATTCCGAATATACTCAAGATGAAGGTGTTGCCGGTCTAGCTCTTGTGACAACCAACTCCTACGACATATTTGACTCACCAAACGAAGGAGTTGGAACATGCTTCATGGCTAAAGGCGCAAAGGTATCACACCCCGAGTATGTTGATTTCAATAGTGATGAAGATGACTTGTTAGGTGATGATGATTTACTTGTTGACAACTCTAGTGATGAATACTATGATGAAACGTCAATTAATCATGCTAATCAAGATAAAACGAATGACAATGATAAGGAGAAGATTGAGTCTCTAACTAAAGAACTAAACACTCTTAAGTTAGCTCATGAAACTATCTTAGGAGATCATCGAGAACTTTTAAGGACTCATGAGAAATTACGCTTTGAAAATCTCAACCTTGAGCAAGAGCATGAGTTCTTAAAAGCAATCAATGATGATCTTCGTAAGAAAAGTTCTTCTTACATTGCCAAGCGTTTACTCTTATCCACTTACATGCCTCAAGTCAAGTCTAGTAACAAGAACAAGAAAGATTCTTCCTCCAGTAGTAACAATGATCATGCTAAATCCAATATTGTTGCTTCTAGTAGTTCTCTTGATTCCACTAATGATTCTCTTAGCCAAGTTACACTTGAGCAAGAAAATAGCTTATTGAAGGGAATTATAGAGAAAGGTGTTTACAAGAGCCTTGCCGGAAGTAAGCAATTCGAGGAAATTGTACGCAAGCAAGGAAGGCACCGGAAGAATCAAGGTGTTGGTTTTGAACGAAAGTTCAATGCCAATGGAGTTGAGTGGGAAGAAGATCAATACCCCAAGACGAAGTTTGTTCCTCAATAAGAGAAGTATGATCCTACTTCTTTCAAAGGACACAAGCTCAAGATGATCTTCCACCACAAGACCACAAGCAAAAAGGCAAGGACAAGCTTCAAGAGGAAATTGATGCATTTGAAGAAGCTCCTAAGGCCTTGGTCAAATGGGTTCCCACGACTACTTCAAGTTCCACTTCATCAAGTACAACTTCAACTCCGAGGATTCCCATCAAGATGGTGTGGATCCAGAAGAAGAAGAACTAGAGAGTTCTTGAGGGTGACTCCGCCAACATATTTCACTCTTATCATCTTGGCAAGAACAAGTGCAATCAACTTCCACATCTTGCACTAGTTCAAGGAGTCACAAACCCTCTTGTTGGTAAGACAAGGGACAAGGTAACCTAAAAGCTTTCATAAACATCATCTTGTGTGCATCACTCTATGTCTATGGATATCCTTGTTTGTTCCTTGTGGGACCAACCCGTGTAGGTATTGAAAGTGCAACTCACTCCAAAGGATATCTCCAAATGATCTACATCAACATTGAGCATCCACATCTTCAACATCTACATGAAGTCATCATCGACAAAACCCAAGGTTAGTTCATCCCTCTTAGGGGGGATCTCACATCTAGGGGGAGCTTTACTCTAAGAATTGAGCTAAAGCAACTCTAATGGTGTGAACACAACAATGCTTTATGTAAAAGTGGTAACCCCACTTGTGCTTAAACGATGAGTATGACCTATGATCAAATGTTCTCATTTGATTCCTAAGTCAATATACTCATATATAGATGACCTAGTCATCGCAAATTGTTTGATAGATGCTAGAATTGGTTGTGCATGCTTTGCCACATATTTCAATTGCCATCTTATTGTGTGAGCATGTTGATTGCATATTTTACTCATTCGAGGACATCCACTTGTTGTTTTGATTGATTGGTTTTCTTTTCTTTTGCCAAGTGGATGGACAAGAATGCCTAAGAACCCTCTCTAGCTATCTATGCTTTTCTCGTCTCAAACTCTATTCATGCTACATCACAAAATTTGATCAAGTCAGATTCGAACCACTCTGTGTGAGGAGCACTCGGAGTCCCCGATTTGTCATAGACTTAAACTTCCAAAACTTCTTTGTGTGTTTCGGCCTGACCGATTCCTCCATTTTGGTCACACCGGGATCACTAAGTCGATCTAGGTTTTCATCTCGGTGCAACCGATTTGAACTTTTCGGTCACACCGAGTTGCTGTAACTTTCAACAGTTATGCATCTCGGTGCCACCGAGTTGTTCCACTCGGTCACACCGACAGGGTCGGGCTATATATACTCACGGGAAATTTTTTGGAAATTTCTCCGAAACCTCTTCGCCCGCGCATAGCTCGCTCTGCCTCCTGGGTCTCCGGATCGTCCTCCTCGTCGCCAGCCGCCTCCTGTCGCTGGTCTCCGCCGCCGTCAACGGATTTCGTCTCCGCCGTTGCTGCCGTAGCGAGTTCATCGCCGAACTAGGGTATGGACTCGATCACAGTGCTATCCCCGTCCGATTCCTAGCACATTGTGTTCATTATGAATCTTGCCACGATTGAAACGCTTCTATCCAGTCAAAACACTCCGTAGATTAGAATTGAATCGAAAATTTAGGGTTAGGTTTCCGCCGAAACCATCTCGGACCCACCGGATTGCAGAACTTGGTTCCACCGATTCGGCCAAGGCCATTGCACATGTGGTTCTCGGTCTGACCGAGAATTGCAAATCGGTGTGACCGAGTTCAGGACTTTGTGAAACCCTAGCAGTCTCGGTGCCACCGAACTGTGACTCGGTCTGACCGAGTTCACTAGTTTTGGTTCCAACAGCTGCTTCGGTATCACCGAGTTTGCAAATCGGTTGATCCGAAATGCTCTCTGTGGAAAACTAAAACTAAGTCTTTGACTCATTCTTTTGCAAAAATCTCTGCATTTTGTGATGCTCATCCACTCTATCTCATCTACAATCTATTCACAGGGTCTGCAGTTAGTGTTTGCAACATGTCTGACCAAAGTGACAGCCAGAACAAGTCAGAGGAGCAGGTTCACTTGAGTGAGGGCACTAGTCCCTCTAACAGCTCAGATGAGGGTAGCAGAAGCACCCCAAGCAACTTGCCAAAGGCTGCCACTAGAGCAAGCAAGAAAAGGACTTCAGAGTCTGAAGATGAAGATTACGTGGCAGAGGAAGAGGAAGCCACTTCAAAGAAGAAAGTGCTCAAGAAGGAATATGGCTCAGCTGCAGCCACAAAGCCAGGTATGCAGAAGAAGGTACCTGCAAGGAGAGTTCCCACTTCTAAACCTAGGAAGGTTGCCACTGGAGAAACCCTGAAGTTTACCATGGAGTCAGAAGAGGAAGCTGTTGGCCAAGACAAAAAGAAAAAGAGAGTCAGAACCACTACTGCCAGAGTTCTTGGAAAACCCTCCATGAGGAGAGATTCTGAAGAAGAAGAAGAAGAAGAAGAAGAAGAAGAAGAGGTTGCTGCACCAGCACCCAAGGCACAGAAGCTGATGGGTGATGCTATAAAGTCAGCTGCTACATCTTCAAAGCCCAAAGAAGCACCCAAAGCTACCTCCAAGCCCAAGAGTGCACCTAAGAGGAACACCAGGAGTATACCAGCTGCTGAGAAGAACAAGGCCCCAGTGCCTGATGTTGCTGCTGACGAAGATGATGAAGGACAAGTTCTGAGGAAGCTCAAACCCATGATTCCAGACCACAACGATGCTCATCCTGTGGCTGAGAACATGAAGATCAGGAGAGATTCAGGGCTGAGGAAATGGAGAGAGACAGATCCATATGCTACAAGGAGAAGGACCGTTGTTGATTACAAGTTCCACACAAAGGAACAACAAGACTTCTATGAGATAGTGCTGCTGGACAAGAAACTCATAGTGTGTGATATGAGGTGGGTCGCCTGGACCTACATGAAGGAAAATGAAGAACACTATCCTGGAGTGTATGACAACTTCAATGCTTGTGGAGTTGCAGACTTTGTTGGGCAGAAGCTCACAAAGTGGAATGAAGAGCTCATAATGCAATTTTACTCCACAGCACATTTCTATCCAGATGGCAGGATAGTATGGATGTCTGAAGGTACAAGGTACTAATCAACTATTGAGGAATGGGCTCAGTTGATCAATGCCCCAGAAGAGCAAGAAGATGACTTGGATGTTTATGCCAAGAAGAAGATGGATCACAATTCCATGTCAAACATGTATAAGGAGATCCCAGACAAAGCTCTTGAGACTTTCAAGTTTCGATCAGTCCACTTTCTTCTGTCAGGGCTGCCTACAATCAACTGGATCCTAAGGCACACTCTCTTGCCCAAGTCAGGTGACCACAACATGATCAGAGGGCACGCAATTAACTTGCTACATATATTTGATGTGCCACAGAAGTTCAAGGTCATGAGCCTCATAGTTGAGACTATCAAGAGGACAACAGCTGATCAGAAGAGAAGTTGTGGATATGCCCCACATATTCAGGAATTGATTAACTCGAAGATGGGCACACGCACATACCTGTTGGATAAGAAACACTTGCCCATCCATCCAGATTTTGAGGACAATCAAGTTGTGATGAATGAGAATGAACCATCATCAGTGCAAGCTCAAGCAAAGAAGGAGAAGGAAAAGATGGAGAAGGCTGCCAAGATGCCAACTCAAGAGGAGGCATCTGAGTACTTTCTGAAGAACAAGCAGGAGCAGCTCGGTTATCTGATAGCATCTCTGAGGATTGAGAAAGGACTGGCCACCCTGACTCGAAACCAAGAGAGCTTGGAAAGAATCATGGAACAAAAGTTCTATGACTTAGATGTGAAAGTAACTGAGATTCAGTCTGTTGTGGAGCAACTACAGGATGACATGCAGGAGAGGAAGGGCAAAACAACAACTGATGCATTTGCCAGAGTGCCAAGAGCTCAGAGATCATCTGCAGTGCCAGTAACTAACACCAGAGCCACTTCATCTACACCAGCTACAGCGTCAGTGCCACCAGCTCCAGCTCCATCTACTTCAACTGAAGCCTTCGTCCTCGGCGTTATCCAGACTCCACCACCTGAAGACCAAGCCTGAGATTCGTTTTAGTGCTATGCATTCTCTATGAACTTTTTGGTAACTTGTTGCCAAAGGGGGAGAAAAAGTATAGATTATAGGCTTCGAGAGAGAGAGTTTGGTTGCTTTTGTTCTCTCTTGTCTTCTTGGTTGAACTTTGTTTGCTTGAAATACTATGCTATTATCTGTGAGACATTGATGATCATGTGGTTGATCATAAGGTACACTTATGCTTGTTGTATGATACTATCATGTTATCTCTATTTGATCATTCACTTTGCTTGGTGATGAGTGCATGTATTTAATTCTTATCATTTTGAGCGCTCCACCAAGATGTATGTGACATGGAAGAGTAACCCATGATCCTAACTCATTGTGCATTTGCAGTCCAAAGCAAATCTTAAGATATGCACAAATTTAGGGGGAGCTCTTACTTTTCACATACTTCTCAAAGCGACAATATTTTTCACTCTTATTATCATTCGTCGAAGCTTTGATCTATATGTTGTCATCAATTACCAAAAAGGGGGAGATTGAAAGTGCAACTATCCCTGGGTGGTTTTGGTAATTCCTAACAACATATAGCTCATTGAGCTAACATTATTCCAAGATTAATATTTCAGGAAAAGCTCAATGAATGGCATGGCATGGATGAGGAAAGTGGATCCCTCAAAATTCTAAGGACAAAAAGTTTGGCTCAAGCTTAAAGCTCAAGACTCTACATTTTATATTCTAGTGATCCAAGATCACATTGAGTCTATAGGAAAAGCCAATACTATCATGGAGGGATGAGGTGTTGCTTAATGGCTTGCTTGCTCAAAGTGCTTAGTGATATGCTCCAAAACCCTCAACTACCTTCCCACATCCTCATTTGACCTAAACCAAAAGTCAAACTCGGCCCCACTGATTCTTTATATCCGGCGCCACCGAGTTTCAAATGTCTTAGCCACTGCCACAAACCCTACCAAATCGGTCTCACCGAGATGGGATTGTAATCTCTCTATTTCCCTTCGTAACGTTTCGGTCTAACCGAAGTGAGCAATCGGTCCCACCAAGATTGCAATGTAAACTCTCTGTTTCCCTTTCGTAACATTTCGGTCTCACCGAAATGAGCGAACCGGTCCCACCGAGTTTACCTGACCAACTCTCTGGTTAGCTTATTACCAAAATCGGTCCCACCGAGTTTGTGTAATCGGTCACACCGAGATTACGTTATTCCCGAACCCTAACCATATCGGTCCTACCGAGTTGCATCTTAGTCCCACCGAAAATCCTAACGGTCACTAGGTTTGCTGAATCGGTCCGACCGAGTTTAACCATTCGGTCCCACCGAGTTTGGCAAATTGTGTGTAACGGTTAGATTTTGTGTGGAGGCTATATATACCCCTCCACCCACTCTTCATTCATGGAGAAAGCCATCAGAACATACCAACACTTCCAATACACATTTTCTGAGAGAGAACTACCTACTCATGTGTTGAGGTCAAGATATTCCATTCCTACCATATGAATCTTGATCTCTAGCCTTCCCCAAGTTGCTTTCCACTCAAATCTTCTTTCCACCAAATCCAAATCCTGTGAGAGAGAGTTGAGTGTTGGGGAGACTATCATTTGAAGCACAAGAGCAAGGAGTTCATCATCAACACACCATGTGTTACTTCTTGGAGAGTGGTGTCTCCTAGATTGGCTAGGTGTCACTTGGGAGCCTCCGACAAGATTGTGGAGTTGAACCAAGGAGTTTGTATGGGCAAGGAGATCGCCTACTTCGTGAAGATCTACCGCTAGTGAGGCAAGTCCTTCATGGGCGAAGGCCGTGATGGAATAGACAAGGTTGCTTCTTCGTGGACCCTTCGTGGGTGGAGCCCTCCGTGGACTCGCGCAACCGTTACCCTCTGTGGGTTGAAGTCTCCATCAACGTGGATGTACGATAGCACCACCTATCGGAACCACGACAAAAGCATCCATGTCTCCAATTGCGTTTGAATCCTCCAAACCCTTCCCTTTACATTCTTGCAAGTTGCATGCTTTACTTTCCGCTGGTCATATACTCTTTTGCATGCTTGCTTGAATTGTGTGGAGATTGCTTGACTTGTGCTAAGATAGCTAAAATCTGCCAAGCACTAAAATTGGGAAAAGTCTAGATTTTTATTTGGTCAAGTAGTCTAATCACCCCCCCCTCTAGACATACTTCCGATCCCATAAGTGGTATCAGAGCTTTGGTCTCCATTTGCTTTGATTTCCATAGCTTTTGGTGGTCATAGCCTTGGTTTCACAACCTAGGAGAGTATGGCGTCTAGCGAGGGAAATTATCACCGTAGAGGTCCTTACTTTGATGGTACTAATTTTGCTAGTTGGAAGCATAAGATGAAAATGCATATTCTTGGACATAACCCCGCCGTTTGGGCTATTGTGTGTATTGGTTTGCAAGGTGAATTCTTTAATGGGAAAGAACCGAACCATGAAGCTACCGCGGAAGAGTTGAAGATGCTGTAATACAACGCTCAAGCTTGTGATATTCTCTTCAACGGATTGTGCCCCGAAGAATTCAACAAAATCAGCCGTCTTGAGAATGCAAAGGAAATTTGGGATACTTTGATTGATATGCACGAAGGTACCGACTCCGTCAAGGAATCCAAATCGGATGTGCTTCAAAGTCAACTTGACAAGTTCAAAATGAAGGATGGTGAAGGTGTCGCCGAAATGTACTCTAGGCTTGCTCTTATCACAAATGAGATTGCCGGCTTAGGGGGTGAAGAGATGACCGATAGATTGATCATCAAGAAGATCCTAAGAGCCTTGGATGGAAAATATGGTACCGTGTGCACATTGATCCAAATGATGCCAAATTTCAAAGATCTCAAGCTAACGGAAGTCATCGGAAGAATTGTTGTTCATGAGATGTCACTCAAGGATAAAGAGGAACTTCACAACAAATCAAGTGGTGCTTACAAAGCCTCATGTGAAGCCCCCACATCATCAAGTGAGAAAAAAACCTTCAATGAAGAATTGAGCTTAATGGTGAAGAATTTCAACAAGTTCTACAAGAGTAGAAGCAAAGATAGAAGCTCCAAGTCAAGGTCCTACAATGACAAAAGATCTTCTAGTCGAGAGCGAAACTACTACAATTGTGGAAGGCCGGGACACTATTCCAATGAGTGTACGACCCCCTACAAGAGAAGAGAAGATTCTCCCAAGAGAAGAAGTAGAAGAGAAGAATCACCATCTAGAGAAAGAAGGAGTAGAGATGATCATTATGAACGAAGACCCTCACGGAGAAGCAAGGATTCGGAAAGAAAGGACAAGTCATCAACGAGCTACACAAAACGAAGACATCAAGCTCATGTTGGTGAATGGGTATAGTAGATATGGCCTCAGAACACTGAGACCGAAAGGTCGAGCATGAATCATATAGTAGATATGATCAACATAGTGATGTTCACCATTGAAAACTACTCCATCTCACGTGATGATCGGACATGGTTTAGTTGATTTGGATCACGTGATCACTTAGATGATTGGAGGGATGTCTATCTAAGTGGGAGTTCTTAAGTAATATGATTAATTGAACTTAAATTTATCATGAACTTAGTACCTGATAGTATTTTGCTTGTCTATGTTGATTGTAGATAGATGGCCCGTGCTGTTGTTCCGTTGAATTTTAATGCGTTCCTTGAGAAAGCAAAGTTGAAAGATGATGGTAGCAATTACACGGACTGGGTCCTTAACTTGAGGATTATCCTCATTGCTGCACAGAAGAATTACGTCATGGAAGCACCGCTAGTTGCCAGGCTTGCTGCAGATGCAACTGACGATGTTAAGAATGTCTAGCAGAGCAAAGTTGATGACTACTCGATAGTTTAGTGTGCCATGATTTACGGCTTAGTACCGGGGCTTCAACGACGTTTTGAACGTCATGGAGCACATGAGATGTTCTAGGAGTTGAAGTTAATATTTCAAGCAAATGCCCGGATTGAGAGATATGAAGTCTCCAATAAGTTCTACAGCTGCAAGATGGAGGAGAATAGTTCTGTCAGTGAACATATACTCAAAGTGTCTGGGTATAACAATCACTTGATTCAACTAGGAGTTAATCTTCCGGATGATAGTGTCATTGACATAATTCTTCAATCACTGCCACCAAGCTACAAGAGCTTCGTGATGAACTATAATATGCAAGGGATGGATAAGACAATTCTCGAGCTCTTCGCAATGCTAAAGGCTGCAGAGGTAGAAATCAAGAAGGAGCATCAAGTGTTGATGGTTAATAAGACCACCAGTTTCAAGAAAAAGGGCAAAGGGAAGAAGAAGGGGACCTTCAAGAGGAACAACAAACAAGTTGCTGCTCAAGAGAAGAAACCCAAGTCTGGACCTAAGCCTGAGACTGAGTGCTTCTACTGCAAGCAGACTGGTCACTAGAAGCGGAACTGCCCCAAGTATTTGGCTGATAAGAAGGATGGCAAGGTGAACAAAGGTATATGTGATGTACATGTTATTGATGTGTACCTTACCAGAGCTCGCAGTAGCACCTGGGTATTTGATACTGGTTCTGTTGCTAATATTTGCAACTCGAAACAGGGACTACGGATTTAGCGAAGACTGGCTAAGGACGAGGTGACAGTGCGCGTAGGAAATGGTTCCAAAGTCGATGTGATCGCCGTCGGCACGCTACATCTACATCTACCTTCGGGGTTAGTTTTAGATCTGAATAATTGTTATTTGGTGCCAGCGTTGAGCATGAACATTATATCTGGATCTTGTTTGATGCGAGACGGTTATTCATTTAAATCTGAGAATAATGGTTGTTCTATTTATATGAGTAATATCTTTTATGGTAATGCACCCTTGAAGAGTGGTCTATTCTTGTTGAATCTCGAAAGTAGTGATACACATATTCATAATGTTTAAGCCAAAAGATGCAGAGTTGATAATGATAGTGCAACTTATTTGTGGCACTGCCGTTTGGGTCATATTGGTGTAAAACACATGAAGAAACTCCATACTGATGGACTTTTGGAATCACTTGATTATGAACCACTTGGTACTTGTGAACCGTGCTTCATGGGCAAGATGACTAAAACACTGTTCTCCGGAACTATGGAGCGAGCAACTAATTTGTCGGAGATCATACATACTGATGTATGTGGTCCAATGAATGTTGAGGCTTGCAGCGGGTATCGTTATTTTCTCACCTTCAGAGATGATTTAAGCAGATATGGGTATATCTACTTAATAAAACATAAGTCTGAAACATTTGAAAAGTTCAAAGAATTTCAAAGTGAAGTTGAAAATCATCGTAACAAGAAAATAAAGTTTCTATGATCTGATCGTGGAGGAGAATATTTGAGTTACGAGTTTGGTCTACATTTGAAACAATGCGGAATAGTTTCGCAACTCACGCCACCTGGAACACCACAGCGTAATGGTGTGTCCGAACGTCGTAATCGTACTTTACTAGATATGGTGCGATCTGTGATGTCTCTTACTGATTTGCCGCTATTGTTTTGGGGTTATGCTCTAGAGACAGCTGCATTCACGTTAAATAGGGCACCATCAAAATCTGTTGAGACGGCACCTTATGAACTATGGTTTGGCAAGAAACCAAAGTTGTCGTTTTTTAAAGTTTGGGGCTGCAATGCTTATGTGAAAAAGCTTCAACCTGATAAGCTCGAACCCAAATCGGCGAAATGTGTCTTGATAGGATACCCAAAGGAAACTGTTGGGTACACCTTCTATCACAGATCCGAAGGCAAGACATTTGTCGCCAAGAATTGATCCTTTTTAGAGAAGGAGTTTCTCTCAAAAGAAGTGAGTGGGAGGAAAATAGAACTTGATGAGGTAATTGTACATGCTCCCTTATTGGAAAGTAGTTCATCACAGAAACAGGTTCCTGTGACACCTACACCAATTAGTGAGGAAGCTAATGATGATGATCATGAAACTTCAGATCAAGTTACTACCGAACCTCGTAGGTCAACCAGAGTGAGATCCACACCAGAGTGGTACGGTAATCCTGTTCTGGAGGTCATGTTACTAGACCATGATGAACCTATGAACTATGAAGAAGCGATGGTGAGCCCCGATTCCGTAAAATGGCTTGAGGCCATGAAATCTGAGATGGGATCCATGTATGAAAACAAAGTGTGGACTTTGGTTGACTTGCCGATGATCGGCAAGCAATTGAGAATAAATGGATCTTCAAGAAGAAGACTGACGCTGACGGTAATGTTACTGTATATAAAGCTCGACTTGTTGCAAAAGGTTTTCGACAAGTTCAAGGGATTGACTACGATGAGACCTTCTCACCGTAGCGATGCTTAAGTCCGTTCGAATCATGTTAGCAATTGCCTCATTTTATGATTATGAAATTTGGCAAATGGATGTAAATACTGCATTCCTGAATGGATTTCTGGAAGAAGAGTTGTATATGACGCAACCTGAAGGTTTTATCGATCCAAAGGGAGCTAACAAAGTGTGCAAGCTCCAGCGATCCATTTGTGGACTGGTGCGAGCCTCTCGGAGTTGGAATAAACGCTTTGATAGTGTGATCAAAGCATATGGTTTTATACAGACTTTTGGAGAAGCCTGTATTTACAAGAAAGTGAGTGGGAGCTCTGTAGCATTTCTAATATTAAATGTGGATGACATATTGTTGATTGGAAATGATATAGAATTTCTGGATAGCATAAAAGGATACTTGAATAAGAATTTTTCAATGAAGGACCTCGGTGAAGCTGCTTACATATTGGGCATCAAGATCTATAGAGATAGATCAAGACGCTTAATTGGACTTTCACAAAGCACATACCTTGACAAAGTTGTGAAGAAGTTCAAAATGGATCAAGCAAAGAAAGGGTTCTTGCCTGTGTTACAAGGTGTGAAGTTCAGTAAGACTCAATGCCCGACCACTGCAGAAGATAGAGAGAAAATAAAAGATGTTCCCTATGCTTCAGCCATAGGCTCTATCATGTATGCAATTCTGTGTACCAGACCTGATGTGTGCCTTGCTATTAGTTTAGCAGGGAGGTACCAAAGTAATCCAGGAGCGGATCACTGGACAACGGTCAAGAACATCCTGAAATACCTGAAAAGGACTAAGGATATGTTTCTCGTTTATGGAGATGACAAAGAGCTCATCGTAAATGGTTACGTTGACGCAAGCTTTGACACTGATCCGGACGATTCTAAATCGCAAACCAGATACGTGTTTATATTGAACGGTGGAGCTGTCAGTTGGTGCAGTCCTAAACAAAGCATCATGGCGGGATCTACGTGTGAAACGGAGTACATAGCTGCTTCGGAAGCAGCAAATGAAGGAGTCTGGATGAAGGAGTTCATATCCTATCTAGGTGTCATACCTAGTGCATCGGGTCCAATGAAAATCTTCTGTGACAATACTGGTGCAATTGCCTTGGCAAAGGAATCCAGATTTCACAAGAGGAACAAGCACATCAAGAGACGCTTCAATTCCATCCGGAACCAAGTCCAGGTGGGAGACATAGAGATTTGTAAGATACATAAAGATCTGAATGTTGCAGACCCGTTGCCTAAGCCTCTTCCACGAGAAAAACATGATCATCACCAAGGCTCCATGGGTGTTAGAATCATTATTGTGTAATCTAGATTATTGACTCTAGTGCAAGTGGGAGACTGAAGGAAATATGCCCTAGAGGCAATAATAAAGTTATTATTTATTTCCTCGTATCATGATAAATGTTTATTATTCATGCTAGAATTGTATTAACCGGAAACATGATACATGTGTGAATACATAGACAAACAGAGTGTCACTAGTATGCCTCTACTTGACTAGCTCGTTAATCAAAGATGGTTATGTTTTCTAGCCATAGACATGAGTTGTCATTTGATTAATGGGACCACTTCATTAGGAGAATGATGTGATTGACTTGACCCATTCCGTTAGCTTAGCACTTGATCATTTAGTATGTTGCTTTTGCTTTCTTCATGACTTATACATGTTCCTATGACTATGAGATTATGCAACTCCCGTTTACCGGAGGAACACATTGTGTGCTACCAAACGTCACAACGTAACTGGGTGATTATAAAGGTGCTCTACAGGTGTCTCCGAAGGTACTTGTTGGGTTGGCGTATTTCGAGATTAGGATTTGTCACTCTGATTGTCGGAGAGGTATCTCTGAGCCCACTCGGTAATGCACATCACTATAAGCCTTGCAAGCATTGTAACTAATGAGTTAGTTACGCGATGATGTATTACGGAACGAGTAAAGAGACTTGCCGGTAACGAGATTGAACTAGGTATTGAGATACCGACAATCAAATCCCGGACAAGTAACATACCGATGAGAAAGGGAACAACGTATGTTGTTATGCAATTTGACCGATAAAGATCTTCGTAGAATATGTTGGAGCCAATATGAGCATCCAGGTTCCGCTATTGGTTATTGACCGCAGACATGTCTCGGTCATGTCTACATAGTTCTCGAACCCGTAGGGTCCGCACACTTAAAGTTTCGGTGACGATTGTATTATGAGTTTTTGTGTTTTGATGTACCAAAGGTAGTCTCGGATATGATCACGGACATGGCAAGGATTCTCGAAATGGTCAAGACATAAAGATCGATATATCGGACGACTATGTTCAGACATCGGAATGGTTTCGGGGAGTTTCGGACATATATCGGAGTACCGGGGGGGTTATCGAAACCCCCCTGGGATTTTAATGGGCCAAGATGGGCCTTAGTGGAGAAGAGGAGGGGGGGCTAGGGCTGGTCGTGCGCCTCCTCCCCCTCTAGTCCGAATTCGACAAGGAAGGGGGCAGCGCCCCCTTTCCTTCCCACTCTCTCCTTCCCTTCCTTTCCCCCTCCTACTCCAACTAGGAAAAATAGGGAGTTCTACTCCCGGTGGGAGTAGGGCTCCTCCCTGGCGCGCCCTCCCCTGGCCGGCCGCCTCCTCCCCCTTGGTCCTTTATATACGGGGGCAGGGGGGCACCTCTAGACACAACAATTGATCTCTTGATCTCTTAGCCGTGTGCGGTGCCCCCCTCCACCATATTCCACCTCGATCATATCGTAGCGGAGCTTAGGCGAAGCCCTGCGTCGGTAGCATCATCATCACCATCACCAAGCCGTCGTGCTGACGGAACTCTCCCGTGAAGGTCTGCTGGATTGGAGTTCGCGGGACGTCATCGAGTTGAACGTGTGCTGAACTCGGAGGTGCCGTACGTTCGGTACTTGGATCGGTCGGATCGTGAATACGTACGACTACATCAACCGCGTTGTGCTAACGCTTCCGCTTTCGGTCTACGAGGGTACGTGGACAACACTCTCCCCTCTCGTTGCTATGCATCACCATGATCTTGGATGTGCGTAGGATTTTTTTTAAAATTACTACGTTCCCCAACAAGCTGATGGTGGAATTCCACCACCGCTAGGTCGGCATCCTAGTCAGTTGCCTTATCTCTCTGCTTTTGCACGTGCCTCCTTTTTTGAAGAAAGTTGAAACCACCAGATTGCTGCAACACTAGCAGAGCCGTTGCTTCCCGCCTATGCCTCGCATTTCGTTGGGGAGTTATGGTCTCAGTGATTGTAGCTCCAGCAGCATCATAATCCCAACCTTCATCAGTGACAAACAACATTTCAAGCGGTCTAGCAACATCTGAGTTGGGTGACTATTTTTGCCCTTGGTCAGCTACCTGCACCACCAACATTTTAGTGTCCTCTACTGCAACGACACCTTGATCAGGAACGTGAACTGCAGGTAGATCAGGCTCTCTAACTGGGTGCATCAGGTTTGTGGCAGAATGCATTCCTTCTCCCTTGGATCCGTGCTTACAGAGATGGTTGCGGTTGTAAGCAGAGAAACTTACAGGATGTCGAGCATTACCCAGAGGATCAGTAATCCAAATGTTGAAGGACAAGCAGGTGTCCTCGTCTTCAGCAATCTGGTCAGAGCTCCTCTGCGATTGTTGCTTCAATCTGTTGCTGGCATCGGCGACAAATATGGGAGCGGATCCACCTGCTCTGACTCCGGCGGGCTCCTGATCGGCATAAGGCCAAGGATGCAACTCCATCTATCTGCTCTTTGTGGATCCTCGGATCTCCCTTCATGCCTCGCCCAATTGACGAACGCCAATGGCGATTCCGAGGGATGCGGCATCCTGCGCTTCTCCTCCTAAGTGCCTTTGAAGTAGATCCTCCATGCGAGATTCAGCAGCTCCCTGTTGACATGATCCTTGCAAACCTGAACATGCCTCCGCTCTACCGAGTACTAACCTGCATCTGGATCCAGCTCTTCCTCCGCCTCCCTCCATTCCCGGGTGCAATGGGGCCACGAGAGCGCGTCGTCCATGATCCGCCTCGCCCTCTCCCTCCAGCGCATCTCCCTCGTCGCCGCTAGGACCTCCGGCGAGACTGAATCGATCCGTTGGAGCAGATCTGGGAAGGCCTGGTAGACGAATGGGAGCGGCACTCGGTATCCCCTCCCCTCTCCGAGCGGAATCCCCATGGATCAGTTGAGGTACGACATGGGGGAGGTTAGGGTGTGATCCACGCGGCGCCTCATCGGAGGAAGCACGACGAGCGATGGCTGCGGCGGTGGCGGAGGTGGGTGCTGGAGTAGGTGCGTCGCGGTCATGCGCGGAAGTGGGTCATCATGCATGGAAAAAATCTTCTTGGGTTGTAATTTTTAAATTAAAACTACTGTTGTATTTGAACATTTTTGATCATTTACGATTTGATATGTTTTTATTTTGAGTTTGTGAACTTTAAGACGAAAGTTTTAGGGTTGGATGGCTGATTGATTTGAGGGTTAGAGATGCCTATACACCGAATAGTAAGAAATTTAATTTGTTCAGCTAGAGGTTGTTGTGCGCTTTTAGTCTTGTGACTGACCTACCAAAACGGTGAAAACGACATGTACTATTTACGAACTTACGTGGCCGCCGAAATGTGCCGCAGGCAGCGGTGCATCGCCGTGTGTGTGTGTGTGTGTGTGTGTGTGTGTGTGTGTGTGTGTGTGTGTGTGTGTGTGTGACGCCGAAGTCCGTGCAGTGCGGAGGAACGCAGCAGCTTTGGAGGAACAGGGGGAAACCAGCGGCAGAAAGGAAAGCTGCTTGCTTTCGTACGTACACACACGGCTCGCTTGGCTTGGCTACCTTTTTGGTTGGTTCACGTCGGGCGTCGGCAGTCGACACGGCAAGCACTTCTTCCCCTGCTTTCCTGGACGGAAACATCGATAAAAAAGACGAGGCAGACAGGGCAGGGGCAGGCAGTCGGTACGCCGCGCGCCTACAAGACCATGCTCTTTACTTTCTTTTCTGACTTTACATCCCGGTATGGAACACGATGAACCAAGTCGGACTGTGGCCGAATTTCGTGTTTTGACTTTTTTTGGTAACAATTGCAGGATCTGACCCCTGTTTGAATTTTTTTCGTGATTTGACCCTTTTCCCTACCGCCAGGGCCTCTGGCGGTAGGGTTAGATAGCTTACCGCCACGGCTCATGGCGGTAGGAAACTTATCCACGTCAGCGCGCGGAGACGGCGCCGTCCCCCTCCGTCGCACCCTACCGCCAGGGGCCCTGGCGGTAGGCTATCTAACCCTACCGCCAGAGGCCCTGACGGTAGGGGCCGGGCAGTTATTTGTGCCGAAACCCCCGCGCCCCTGCCCATCTCCCCACCCCTCCCCCTCCCCCCGTCGACAGTTGCTCATATTCTCCCCCAAGTCGCCCCTCTCTTCCTCTCTCATCTCCTCCACTCCCCCCCTTGGATCTTCACCGATTCTTCACCGTTTTGGCGGATCGAGATGGCCCCGAGGAGAGAACCGTAAGCTCCTTCGATCCCTCCAATTAGTTTTTGCAAACTTGGTTTCGATTCGACGCATTATTTGCTTGAAACCCCTCATGTTTTTGAACTTAGATTCGATTTTTTTCACCTAAGATTGATTGTAGTTGTAGTTTTTAGTTCTTTAGTAAGTAGTGGTATTGGATATGAACTCTAATCAATAGTTCATATGTTAGTGTGAAGATGAACCCTAGTTCATAATTTTTTTTGTTAAAAAAATTATGATGTAATGTTGATATGAGGATAAACCCTAATTTGATGATGCATGTGATATGATGATATGATCTAGTGTGAAGATGAACCCTAGTTTGATGATGCATGTTGATATGATGATATGAAGATGTTGTTTGGAAAATTTTGTTTAAAAATATGAAGCTATGATGTATGTTGTTCCCGGGAGCATAGAATCGGAGACCAGAGTCAGGGGGACGATGAAGGTACAATTTCAGCCTCCTCGGAACAAATGCATCTTGTTCACTTGCAATCAGTCGATCTGATACTTATTATGACATTGCTTCATTGTGAGTGCAGAAGTTCATGCAGCGTTGTCGCAAGCTGGTAGGGCTGCTTGGGTGTGCTGGAGCTGGGTCAGTTGAAGCTTATCAGCATGTAGCCACTCAGGGTCTCGTCGGCTCATCGAGCCATGCTCCCTCGTCGTCTAGGTTGGTTGAGGAGGAGGAGGAGGAGGAGGAGGAGGAGGAGGCCCCATATGAAGAAGGGGAGGAGGAGTACGATGAAGATTACAGACCTCCACCAACTCAAACATCCCAAGCATCTCAACTGCCGAAGAAGAGGAATTCGAAGAAGAAGGATTTGCTGAGTTCGGACCCTTTCCAGAGACCGGTTGCTCGACGGCCCAAGAAGAAGACCGAAGAGACTCGTTCAAAGAGTAACGAGGACCGTACCTCCAAGAGGGGAAGGAGCAACTGATTATGCTCTTCGATAGTTGGCTCTTTTAGTTTGGTTGAACTTCGTTTGGTTGAACTTGTCTAGTGGTTATGAAACTACATGGAACTATGTGTTTGCTATTTGTGGATCTATGTGTTTGCTATTTGTAGATCTATGTGTTTGCTATTTGTGAAACTATGTGGAACTCCGTTTACTAATTAGTTGAAGTTCGTTTGAAATGTTCTATGCACTTCAAATTTGTTAATGTGTATGTGATGCCCAAGTTTAATTGTTTGAGATCTGTGATATTGTTGTCGTATTTGTGAAACTTGCTATAATATTACTGTCATATTGAATTTGAAAAGAAGCAAGCAAATGAATTTAAATTCATAAAACACAGGACCCTACCGCCAAAGGCTCTGACGGTAGGGTCAGACAACCTACCGCCAGGGCCCTTCAATTCTTCGTTATAGAAACATTACACTGAAAACGCAGGACCTACCGCCAGGGCCTCTGACGGTAGGATCGCACAGCCTACCGTCAGGGTCTCTGGCGGTAGGTACTTGTCCACGTCAGCGCAGCCAAACGCCTGCCGTCCCCCTCCATCGCATCCCTACCGTCATGGGCCGTGGCGGTAGGCTATCTAACCCTACCGTCAGAGGCCCTGGCGGTAGCAAAAGGGTCAAATGTCGAAAAAATATCAACAGGGATCAGATGCTGAAATTGTTACCAAAATGATCAAAACACGAAATTCAGCCTCGGGCCGTGCGCATCGGAAATGATGTTACCACCGAACCCATGTTGCTCAACATGGCGCCGAGACGACGGGACGATGGAAGTGGGGCCCAGGCGGTCGGTGCGCACGACTCACGAGACACGCCGCCGCTGCACGGACGTCGCGTACGTGTTGACATCGCCGGCCGGCCTGCCTGCCTCTGCCTGCCTGGGTGTCGCGTGTGTACGTACGTGCGCGCGGCACGGCCGGTGGTGTGGTGTGGTGTATGGTCAAGTCAAGCGGGATAAACATCTGCCTCCGTTTCTTCACCATTGACGATCGACTCGTTGCCGGTGCGGCGGCACTTGTCAACCCGCTGGCTTCCATTTCATGCTATGCTTTTATTTTAGGATGATTTCATGCTATGCTAACCTGACATCATTCATCTGCTTACCGGACGTACACGCGGATACGAATAGCTATACAGGTACTGATTCATCGTATGGACGCGTTCCGGTACTTGAAATTTCGCTGATGGGAACCGTACCCGTCGCCCGTGTCGTGTGCGTACTGGTCAGGAGCAAGCAACACCAACAGTGTGTCTAGCTTGGCCGGCAAGCTGGCCTCTTGGCATTAGACAGATTAATGCGGTTCTCGGCCGGGGAGGATTGCGAATGGTCCACGTATAAATTTGATCAGGTAAATTGTTGTCGTCGGTCGCCTGCCGTTCCGTTCTGCCTCTGCAGCAATCTTGGCCTCAGCTTGTTAGTTGTATACTTCTGACTCATGGCGATGCGGCCATCCCAATATCAGCAATGCTACATCTATAGGGGTTTTACAGGAGTTTTACGGGATAGTCAAAGATGTGGTGTGTTGATTGGTTGTTAAGATGCAGCGGGCCCCGCCCTGAAAATTAGGGGGGAGATTTGTGAGGGGAGAAGGTAAGCAGGCCCGTCCATGAGGGAGGCCAAGGTGGGCGACCGCACAGGGCCCCTTAAAATTTGGGCCCCCCAAATAACTAGGTACTTACTCAGCAATTTAATCAGGCTAAGAGTAGACGTACTACCCAACAGCAATGGCAGCCCACAAGCCTGGTAATACATGTATGTGTCGACCGGCCTGGCCGTTCCTTCCATTAATCGCTAGCACGCCGCCTGGCTTCCGCCAAATCTCTTCGTCTGCGGCACTGCCTTCCGCCAATCGCACAGGACGCCACCTCCTGCCTTCCGCCATCGGCGATCGCCCTTCTACCTCTGTCCTCCACTACTTTCAATTAGGCATCGTCATGTCGTCTACTTAATTTTGTCCCTGTTCTTTATCACTAGTAATGGATTAAGTTTGATCTCCCTGATACGTCTCCAACGTATCTATAATTTTTCATTGCTCCATGCTACTTTATCTACTGTTTTAGGCAATATTGGGCTTTATTATCCACTCTTATATTATTTTTGGGACTAACCTATTAACCGGAGGCCCAGCCCAGATTTGTTGTTTTATGCCTATTTCTGTATTTCGAGGAAAAGGAATATCAGACGAAGTCAAAACAGAACGAAATCAACTGGAGAAGTTATTTTTGGAAGGAAACCCACCTGATGGACTTGGACCCCACGTCAGAAGAGCCACGAGGTGGTCACGAGGGTGGAGGGCTCACCCTCCCCCCTGGGCGCGCCCCCCTGCCTCGTGGGCCCCTCGTAGCTCCACCGACGTTCTCCTTTCACCCATATATACCGTCGTTCCCTAAAACTTCCAGAACAGAAGATAGATCGAGAGTTCCGCCGCCGCAAGCCTCCAGAGCCACCAAAAACCAATCGGGACCCCTTTCCGGTACCCTGCCGGAGGGGGGATCCATCTCCGGTGGCCATCTTCATCATCCCGGCGCTCTCCATGACGAGGAGGGAGTAGTTCACCCTCGGGGCTGAGGGTATGTACCAGTAGCTATGTGTTTGATCTCTCTCTCTCTCTCGTGTTCTCTCTCGTGTTCCTCTATGGCACGATCTTAATGTATCCCGAGCTTTGCTATTGTAGTTGGATCTTATGATGTTTCTCCCCCTCTACTCCTTTGTGATGAATTGAGTTTCCCCTTTTGAAGTAATCTTATCGGATTGAGTCTTTATGAGAACACTTGATGTATGTCTTGGTGATCAACTTGCGGGTTTCGTGACATTGGAAACCTATGCATAGGGGTTGGCACACGGTCTTGATTCTCCGGTAGAAACTTTGGGGCGCTCTTTGAAGTACTTTTATGTTGGTTGGATAAATCTGAGATTGTGTGATGCATATCGTATAATCATGCCCACGGATACTTGAGGTGACAATGGAGTATCTAGGTGACATTAGGGTTTTGGTTTATTTGTATCTTAAGGTGTTATTCTAGTAAAAACTCCAGGGTTGTTTGTGACACTTATAGGAATATCCCAACGGATTGATTTGAAAGAATAACTTTGTGGTGGTTTCGTACCCGACCATAATCTCTACGTTTGTTCTCCGCTATTAGTGGCTTTGAAGTGACTCTTTGTTGCATGTTGAGGGCTTGTCATATGTTCTATCTATGTTATTATTGTTGAGAGAACTTGCACTAGCGAAAGTATGAACCCTAGGCCTTGTTTCCTATCATTGCAATACCATTTACGCTCACTTTTACCACTTGTTACCTTGCTGTTTTTATATTTTCAGTTTACAAAAACCTATATCTTCTATCCATATTGCACTTGTATCACCATCTCTTCGCCGAACTAGTGCACCTATACAATTTACCATTGTATTGGGTGTGTTGGGGACACAAGAGACTCTTTGTTATTTGGTTGCAGGGTTGCTTGAGAGAGACCATCTTCATCCTCACGCCTCCCACGGATTGATAAACCTTAGGTCATCCACTTGAGGGAAATTTGTTATTGCCCTACAAACCTATGCACTTGCAGGCCCAACAACGTCTACAAGAAGAAGGTTGTGTAGTAGACATCACTCCCCGACCTAGATTAGGAGTAGTGAGTAGGACGAAATTATGTGTCCCCTGGTCTAGGTAGGTAACCAATTTATGTGTCCATGGTGTTAGATTAGGAGTAGGCCGAAATTAAGTTTGCCTGATCAGTTGTACTACTTGTTTTGACATCTTTATTCACATTAATTAGGGAATGTCCTTTTTAAATAATTAATCATTAAGTTTCTTTGGTTTAGAAATACAGGAAGATGTTTATTTCTTGATCATCGTAATGTTTTCAAAAAATAGAAAGTACGATTTAGATTGCGAAAAGTTTAAGAAGAAGCAAAAACTAGAAGCACAAGTTCAATCTCGAAGGGGTGCTCTTGACATATTACCTTCGTTCGGAATTACTCGTCCAAGAAATGAATGTATCTAGATGTTATGAAAGTATCTCCATTAAATTCTGAAAATCAAACTCCCAATGTTGATTTGATGATGGCCATGGTGATGATGCTACAATAGGTTGACAGTGCGAATGAAGTGTTGGTGCTAATATTGTACATGAAGGTGATGGTACAAATATTGGCACCGAAGATATGATTGAAGGATTCTTCTTTTTGACAGAACATGAGGTTAGTTTATTACTTTAGTGCCCTTTTATTATATTTTAGCATATTTATTTCATATATGTCTAAATATTGTGCAATACAAAACATACTTGAAATTATATAATAAAGTGAAACTATGCTTTAGGTACATTAGTTCTTCTGTTATATGAAATTTTCAAAATTTGGGGCCCAACTTTGATTTTTGTCCCGGGGCCCCGAATTTCTGGAGACGGCCCTGAGAAGGTTAGTCCGTTAATTCTTGTAAAAAAGTATCCTGTACGTCTAGCATTTTTGCCCACATATATATGGAAAATTCTTCTTCGTGTTTTTTTACGGTAATACGTGTCCCATTCTGTTGGAAATATGCCCTAGAGGCAATAATAAATTAGTTATTATTATATTTCCTTGTTCATGATAATCGTTTATTATCCATGCTATAATTGTATTGATAGGAAACTCAGATACATGTGTGGATACATAGACAACACCATGTCCCTAGTAAGCCTCTAGTTGACTAGCTCGTTGATCAATAGATGATTACGGTTTCCTGACCATGGACATTGGATGTCGTTGATAATGGGATCACATCATTAGGAGAATGATGTGATGGACAAGACCCAATCCTAATCCTAGCACAAGATCGTGTAGTTCGTATGCTAAAGCTTTTCTAATGTCAAGTATCATTTCCTTAGACCATGAGATTGTGCAACTCCGGGATACCGTAGGAATGCTTTGGGTGTACCAAATGTCACAACGTAACTGGGTGGCTATAAAGGTACACTACAGGTATCTCCGAAAGTGTCTGTTGGGTTGGCACGAATCGAGACTGGGATTTGTCACTCCGTGTGACGAAGAGGTATCTCTGGGCCCACTCGGTAGGACATCATCATAATGTGCACAATGTGATCAAGGAGTTGATCACGGGATGATGTGTTGCGGAACGAGTAAAGAGACTTGCTGGTAACGAGATTGAACAAGGCATCGAGATACCGACGATCGAATCTCGGGCAAGTACTATACCGGTAGACAAAGGGAATTGAATACGGGATTGATTGAATCCTTGACATCGTGGTTCATCCGATGAGATCATCGTGGAACATGTGGGATCCAACATGGATATCTAGATCCCGCTGTTGGTTATTGGCCGGAGAGTTGTCTCGGTCATGTCTACGTGTCTCCCGAACCCGTAGGGTCTACACACTTAAGGTTCGATGACGCTAGGGTTATAGGGAATAGATATACGTGGTTACCGAATGTTGTTCGGAGTCCCGGATGAGATCCCGGACATCACGAGGAGTTCCGGAATGGTCCGGAGGTAAAGATTTATATATGGGAAGTCCTGTTTTGGTCACCGGAAAGGTTTCGGGTGCTATCGATAACGTACCGGGACCACCAGGAGGGTCACGGGGGTCTACCAGGTAGGGCTACATGCCCCAGAGGGCTGCGTGGGCCAAGTGTGATAGGGTACCAGCCCCAGGTGGGCTGGTGCGCCCCCACCAGGGCCCAAGGCGAAGAAAGAAGGGAAAAGGGGAAACCCTAGGCTCAGATGGGCCTAAGGCCCACCTAGTGGTGCGCCCCCCTCTCTCCCCCCTTGGCCGCCCCCTAGATGGGATCTAGGGTTGGCCGCCACCCCTAGGGGTGGAAACCTAGGTGGGGGCGCAGCCCCTCCCTTTCCCCTATATATAGTGGGGTTTTGGGCTGCCATACACACGAGAACATCTCCTTCTTGGCGCAGCCCTACCCCTCTCCCTCCTCGTCTCTTGCGGTGCTTGGCGAAGCCCTGCTGGAGTACCACGCTCCTCCACCACCACCACACCGTCGTGCTGCTGCTGGACGGAGTCTTCCCCAACCTCTCCCTCTCTCCTTGCTGGATCAAGGCATGGGAGACGTCACCGGGCTGCATGTGTGTTGAACGCGGAGGTGTCGTCCGTTCGGCACTAGGATCATCGGTGATTTGAATCACGACGAGTACGACTCCATCAACCCCGTTCACTTGAACGCTTCTGCTTAGCGATCTACAAGGGTATGTAGATGCACTCTCCTTCCCTTCGTTGCTAGATTACTCCATAGATTGATCTTGGTGTTGCGTAGGAAGTTTTGAATTTCTGCTACGACCCCAACAGTGGTATCAGAGCTAGGTCTATGCGTAGTTTCTATGCACGAGTAGAACACAAAGTAGTTGTGGGCGTCGATTTTGTCAATTTACTTGCCGTTACTAGTCTTATCTTGATTCGGCGGCATTGTGGGATGAAGCGGCTCGGACCAACCTTACACGTACGCTTACGTGAGACCGGTTCCACCGACTGACATGCACTAGTTGCATAAGGTGGCTGACCGGTGTCTGTCTCTCCCACTTTAGTCGGATCGGATTCAATGAACAGGGTCCTTATGAAGGGTGAATAGAAATTGACAATTCACGTTGTGGTTTTGGCGTAGGTAAGAAACGTTCTTGCTAGCAACCTATAGCAGCCACGTAAAAAACTTGCAACAACAATTAGAGGATGTCTAACTTGTTTTTGCAGCAAGTGTTTTGTGATGTGATATGGCTAAAGGATGTGATGAATGATATATGTGATGTATGAGATGAGCATGTTCTTGTAATAGGAATCACGACTTGCATGTCGATGAATATGACAACCGGCAGGAGCCATAGGAGTTGTCTTAATTTATTTATGACCTGCGTGTCAACATAAACGCCATGTAATTACTTTACTTTATTGCTAACTGTTAGTTGTAGTAGTAGAAGTAATAGTTGGCAAAACAACTTCATGAAGACACGATGATGGAGATCATGATGATGGAGATCATGATGATGGAGATCATGGTGTCATGCCGGTCACAATGATGATCATGGAGCCCCGAAGATGGAGATCAAAAGGAGCGAAGTGATGATGGCCATATCATGTCACTATTTGATTGCATGTGATGTTTATCATGTTTTTACATCTTATTTGCTTAGAACGACGGTAGCTTAAATAAGATGATCCCTCACTAAAATTTCAAGAACAGTGTTCTCCCTAAATGTGCACCGTTGCGAAGGTTCGTCGTTTCGAAGCACCACGTGATGATCGGGTGTGATAGATTCTAACGTTCGAATACAACGGGTGTTGACGAGCCTAGCATGTACAGACATGGACTCGGAACACATGCGAAATACTTAGGTTAACTTGACGAGCCTAGCATGTACAGACATGGCCTCGGAACACGGAGGACCGAAAGGTCGAACATGAGTCGTATAGAAGATGCGATCAACATGAAGATGTTCACCGATGATGACTAGTCCGTCTCACGTGATGATCGGACACGGCCTAGTTGATTCGGATCATGTATCACTTAGATGACTAGAGGGATGTCTATCTGAGTGGGAGTTCATAAAATAATCAGATGAACTCAACTATAATGAACATAGTCGAAAGGACTTTGCAAATTATGTCTTATCTTACGCTTTAGTTCTACTGTTTTAGATATGTTCTTTGAGAAAATTTAGTTGAAAGTTGAAAGTAGCAATTATGCGGACTGGGTCCGTAAACTGGGGATTGTCCTCATTGCTGCGCAGAAGTATTATGTCCTTAATGCACCGCTCAGTGAGCTGAACCTCGAGTGTCGGTTGTGGATGTTGAGAACATCTGACATACACGTTTTGATGACTACATGATAGTTCGGTGCATAATGCTAAATGGTTTAGAATTGAGGCACCAAAGACGTTTTTGAAACATCGCAGAACATATGAGATGTTCCAAGGACTGAAATTGGGATTTCAGGCTAGTGCCCACGTCAAGAGGTATGAGACCTCTGACAAGTTTCCTAAGCCTATGAACCAAGGAGAAAAGCTCAATCATTGAGCATGTGCTCAGATTGTATGAGTACTACAATTGCTTGAATCGAGTGGGAGTTAATCTTCCAGATAAGATAGTGATGGTTCTCCAAAGTTACTGTCACCAAGCTACTAGAGCTTCGTGATGAACTATAACATATGAGGGATAGATATGATCCCTTAGCTATTCGCGACACCGCGAAAGTAGAAATCAAATAGGAGCATCAATTGTTGATGGTTAATAAAACCACTAGTTTCAAGAAGGGCAAGGGCAAGAAAGGGATACTTCATGAAACAACAAATCAGTTGCTGCTCTAGTGAAGAAACCCAAGGTTGAACCCAAACCCGAGACTAAGTGCTTCTGTAATGAGGGGAACAGTCACTGAAACAGAACTACCCTAGATACTTGGTAGATGAGAAGGCTGGCAAGGTCGACAGAAGTTTGTTGAATATACATTATATTAATGTGTACTTTACTAGTACTCCTAGTAGCACCAGGGTATTAGATATCGGTTCAGTTGCTAAGTGTTAGTAACTCGAAATAAAAGGCTATGGAATAAACGGAGACTAGCTAAAGGTGAGATGATGATATGTGTTGGAAGTGTTTCCAAGGTTGATGTAATCAAATATCGTACGCTCCCTCTACCATCGAGATTGGTATTAAAACCTAAATAATTGTTATTTGGTGTTTGCGTTGGGCATAGACATGATTGGATTATGTTTATCGCAATACGGTTATTCATTTAAGGAGAATAATGGTTACTCTGTTTATTTGAATAATACCATCCCGATCGTAGTGATACACATGTTCATGCCAAAAGATATAAGATAGTAATGATAGTTGAAGGAAATATGCCCTAGAGGCAATAATAAAGTTATTATTTATTTCCTTATATCATGATAAAGGTTTATTATTCATGCTAGAATTGTATTAACCGGAAAAATAATACAAGTGTGAATACATAGACAAACAGAGTGTCACTAGTATGCCTCTACTAGACTAGCTCGTTAATCAAAGATGGTTATGTTTCCTAACCATGAACAAAGAGTTGTTATTTGATTAACGAGGTCACATCATTAGTTGAATGATCTGACTGACATGACCCATTATATTAGCTTAGCACCTGATCGTTTAGTATGTTGCTATTGCTTTATCCATGACTTATACATGTTCCTATGACTATGAGATTATGCAACTCCCGTTTGCCGGAGGAACACTTTGGGTACTACCAAACATCACAACGTAACTGGGTGATTATAAAGGAGTACTACAGGTGTCTCCAATGGTAGATGTTGGGTTGGCGTATTTCGAGATTAGGATTTGTCACTCCGATCGTCGGAGAGGTATCTCTGGGCCTTCTCGGTAATGCACATCACTTAAGCCTTGCAAGCATTGCAACTAATGAGTTAGTTGCGGGATGATGTATTACGGAACGAGTAAAGAGACTTGCCGGTAACGAGATTGAACTAAGTATTGGATACTGACGATCGAATCTCGGGCAAGTAACATACCGATGACAAAGGGAACAACGTATGTTGTTATGCGTTCTGACCGATAAAGATCTTCGTAGAATATGTAGGAGCCAATATGGGCATCCAGGTCCCGCTATTGGTTATTGACCGGAGATGTGTCTCGGTCATGTCTACATTGTTCTCGAACCGTAGGGTCCGCACGCTTAACGTTACGATGATAGTTATTATGAGTTTATGCATTTTGATGTACCGAAGGTTGTTTGGAGTCCCGGATGTGATCACGGACATGACGAGGAGTCTCGAAATGGTCGAGACATAAAGATTGATATATTGGAAGCCTATGTTTGGACATCGGAAGTGTTCCGGGTGAAATCGGGATTTTACCGGAATACCGGGAGGGTTACCGGAACCCCCCAGGAGCCAAATGGGCCAACATGGGCCTTGGTGGAAAGGTGAAAGGGCTGCCCTCATGGGCTGCGCGCCTCCCCCCTTCCCCTAGTCCTATTAGGACTAGGGAAGGTGGCCGGCCATGTGATACCCTGGCTTAATAGGGATGATAGACTACTTATATCAATAAGGAATTCCTTCTTTTCCGGGAGCCCATTCGGACAGAACTCCAAAGTTAAGCGTGCTCAGCTTGGAGTAGTGTCAGGATGGGTGACCGACCGGGAAGTTGCTCCCGGGTGCGCACGAGTGAGGACAAAGTGCGCAGAAAAGACTAGTATTGATCTGTGGGGCCAGTCTAGATCCCGCCAGGAGTAACGACCACCGGCGGGTGTGTCCGGGGCGTTACAAGTTGGTATCAGAGCCGACCCTCGCGGTTACACGGATGGATGCAGACAGGTGTGTGGTCATGTTGTTCATGACGTTTGTGACCCGTCGTGGCACCCGGCATGGCACATGTACCAGCCTGGAAGCACAGACGGTTGTGCCAAGAGGGAACGTTCCTGTGGCCCGACGAGGACGTCGGTTCCTCTGAGTGGGGGTGTATGTGATACCCTGGCTTAATAGGGATGATAGACTACTTATATCAATAAGGAATTCCTTCTTTTCCGGGAGCCCATTCGGACAGAACTCCAAAGTTAAGCGTGCTCAGCTTGGAGTAGTGTCAGGATGGGTGACCGACCGGGAAGTTGCTCCCGGGTGCGCACGAGTGAGGACAAAGTGCGCAGAAAAGACTAGTATTGATCTGTGGGGCCAGTCTAGATCCCGCCAGGAGTAACGACCACCGGCGGGTGTGTCCGGGGCGTTACAGGCCTGCCCCTCTCTCTTTCCCCACTTGGGGAGTCCTATTAGGAATAGGATTGGAGGGGAGTCCTACTCCCAGCGGGAGTAGGACTCCTCCTATGGCTGCCGCACCCCTCCCCCTTTGCCCCTTTATATACGGGGGCAGGGGGCACCTCTAGACACACAATTGATCATTGAGATCTTTCCTTAGCCGTGTGTGGTGCCCCCTGCCACCAAATTCCACCTCGGTCATATTGTCGCAGTGCTTAGGCGAAGCCCTGCGTCAGTAGTACATCAAGATCGTCACCACACCGTCGTGCTGACGGAACTCTTCCTCGACGATTTGCTGGATCGGAGCCCGAGGATCATCATCGAGCTGAACGTGTGCTAAGAACTCGGAGGTGCCGGAGTAACGGTGCTTGGATCGGTCGGACCGGGAAGAAGACGTACGACTACTTCCTCTACGTTGTGTCAAACGCTTCCGTTGCGATCTACAAGGGTACGTAGATCATACTCTCCCCTCGTTGCTATGCATCACCATGATCTTGCGTGTGCGTAGGAAAATTTTGAAATTACTACGTTCCCCAACAGTGGCATCCGAGCCTGGTTTTATGGTTTGATGTTATTTGCACGAGTAGAACACAAGTGAGTTGTGGGCGATATAAGTCATACTGCCTACCAGCATGTCATACTTTGGTTCGGCGGTATTGTTGGACGAGACGATCCGGACCAACCTTACGCGTACTCTTACGCGAGACCGGTTCCCTCGACGTGCTTTGCACATAGATGGCTTGCGGAAGACTGTCTCTCCAACTTTAGTTGAACCGAGTGTGGCTACGCTCGGTCCTTGAGAAGGTTAAAACGGAGTCTATTTGACAAACTATCTGTCAGGACCCCGATCCTAAGTCACACCGATCTAGCATGTAACACATCATATCACTTTGCGGCCTCACGCACGGTATTCCCACGGGTGCCACCTTACCTGGCCCGGGACCGTTTGCGCCTTTTGGCTCACGTATATGATAGTGTCGCTAGCATCCATATGACAAAGAACCCGGGCCGACATGGCTAGTCGTGAACCCAAGGCGGCACTAACCCATGAGGACAGGCATACATGAATCACATCGAGCATGTCGGTCAACAACGTATATATCCGGGCTGTAGCACTGGGCTAACAGGACTCCGGTGACCCGGGCTGTAGCAGGCTAGGCAGGACTTCGGATAACACCGCGTGACATTTCCCCGAAGGGACAGACACAGGAACGACGTGAAACACATGCCGGCCAGTCAAGAGTTCCGAGCAGTAGTGCTGGGCTAACAGGACTCTGGTGAACCGGGCTGTAGCGGACTACTATCGCTCAGAAGCACTAGACTTACATTTCCCCATATGAAAGGCTGCCAAGGATAAACAACTAGATAGTCGGATCCCACTCATACCAAGCATTTCAATCATACACACAATATGCCCGATATGAGTAAATACAACATGGCATCACAACATAACTCTACGACTCAAAATATTTATTCATTAGGCTCCGAAGAGCGAGATATTACAAACATGGGTCTCATGACCCAACATTCAGAGCATACAGGGCAAGCACATGCGGAAGCTTAACATGTCTGAGTACAGACATCTACAAATGAAAAAGGTTGAGAAGCCTGACTATCTACCAGATCCTGCCAAGGGCACAAGATCGTAGCTGAGGTATCAAGCTAAACATCGAAGTCCAAGCAGTACTACTAGCGAGACCGACGTCTCTCTGCAAAACATAAAATAGGCAAACGTGAGTACAATTGTACTCAGCAAGACTTACATCAGAACTAACTACATATGCATCAGTACCAATAAAGGGGGTGGTGGAGTTTGACTGCAGCAAGCCAGCTTTGACTCAGTGGCTAACCTGAACTACGACTGCAAGCGACTCTGTTGGTGTGGCGCACACGAGTCCACATATTCACCATCCAATACACCACTATGGATCCACTTCCGTCTCCCTACGAGAAGGCCATCCATAGCACTCACGCTTATCTTGCGTATTTTAGAGTATCCACTTTCACTTGTCTATGAACTGTTATAGGCAACCCAGAAGTCCATTACCGCGGACACGGCTATTCGAATAGATGATGTTAACCCTGCAGGGGTGTACTTCTTCACACACGCTCTCACCACTTACCGCCGTTTACACGACATGTACTCGACAACCTTCAAGCGGAAGCCCAGCGAGGGTGTCGGCCACGGCCTACCTAAACACTCAAGTCTCTAGTCCAGGTTTATCGCCTATTCGGGTTCCATCCGCAGGGAGTCCGGCCGAGGTTTCCACTAACGGCCCCGAACGATGTGAACAGGGTTCCCGAGACACCAAACGGGCGAGTCGGTACACCGTGCCACGTGCCTACCGCAACACAGCCCACCCCGATGGTCAGCGCCGCGTGCGGCCCCCAGCATGCTACAAACACCAGAAACTACTTTGCAACTCCTGGACAGAGGACAAGGGTGATCAAGAAGCCGAGAGGGTCCATTGGTTTCGGGCCCGATGCGTGGTAGTAACTGTTTCATGGATCACAAACACAGAACTCAGTTCCTGAGGATGGCTACAATGAGACAACCCACCATGTACTCCTACATGGCCTCTCACCGCTACCTTTACCAAATCGTGTTCACACACTTAGCTCACACACAGTAGGACATGTTCAACACCATTCCAATTCATTCCCGATGAATCAGACCCGACTCAACTCTAAGCAGTAGCAGGCATGACAAACAAGCATGAATGAGTAGGCACAACATGGGCTCAAACAACTCCTACTCATGCTAGTGGGTTTCATCTATTTACTGTGGAATGACAGGTCATGCAAAGGATAAAGGGGTCAGCTACCGCAGCAAGTAACACATGAATCATTGTTGTTCTAATGTAGTAAAAGAGAGCAGGAGCGAGAGAGTGGGATTTTATCGGAATGAACAAGGGGGTTTTGCTTGCCTGGCACTTCTGAAGATAGTATAGCTCTTCATCGGTGTCATCGATCACATCGTCGGAACCACGTCTATCGAGAGGGAACAAACACCGGCAACTGAGAAAGAACACAATCAATGCAATGCCACAATATGATGCATGATCATGACATGGCAATATGCTGTGATTTGAGCTAATGCATCTAGCTATGATTTAAATGAAGTTGGTTTGAATACATGATTCAAATTCCAACTCCATATATGATTATTTAAATGCCCTTTATTTGTTTTGTCCAAAACAGAGGACAAATATTGATCAAACATGCATGAAAATGGTACAGATGGATTCCTTGAATTTTCCTGATAATTTTTCATATATAAATTATTTCAATCTTAGCTACGATTGAATTTATATGAATTTTTGAAGTTTGGGGTATTTTCTGAAATTTTAAAATATTTAGAATTAACTAATACCAGAAAATGAAATATTGCGTCAGCATGACATCTGAGTGACGTCAGCAGGTCAACATGCCAGGTCAAGGTCAAACTGACCGGTGGGACCCGCACGTCAGTGACTGGGTTAATTAACAGAGACTGTTAGTGCTAATTTAATCCTAACTAAAAGTGTCAGTGGGGCATGGCCCACATGTCAGTGACTCCGGGGGTTAAATAGGTTAATTAACCACTAATTAAGCTAATAACAATTAGACAGGGGCCTGGGCCCACATGTCAGGGGAGGTCAAACCGTGGTCAACCCTGGGTCAAACTCACCGGAGTTGACCCGCGGCTCGTCGCCGGCGAGGCCAGGGACGGCGGAGGCGCTCGGGTTTCATCCTCCGGCGACCATTCGAGCAACGGGGACCACGGGCGAGGAGCTGAGCCTCGTCCGCGTCATCTGGAGTAAGTGGGAGAGGCAGGGGCGGCCGGAGCTCGCCGGAGCGGAGCTCGGGGCGGCGGCCGGAGCTCGGGCAGGTGCGGGGACGCGGCTACGATGCCCAAGCGAGCGAGCTAGCATGCTGAAGATGCAGCACGCGATGCCCTGAGCGTAACGTACGCACGCCCGGGACCAATTGGTCACCGGAGCCACGCCGACGTTGAGCTCAGGCGGCGGTGAGTATCGGCCTTGACGGAACCGCGGCTAGAGGTCGGGGAAGACGCGGGAAAGAGAGGGGGAATGCGTCGGAGCTCACTGGGAGGTCGTTGAGGAGCTCAGCGTGCTTGGGGGCGGCTCGGAGGCGACGAAATCACGGCGGCGATCTCGGGTGCCCGAGGAGGGGAACGGCGGTGCAGGCGGCATCCAGGGCTTCCGGCGTCGGGCGGCTCGCCTAAGAGCTTCAGCGCGAGCATACGGAGCTTGTGGTTATGGGGAGGGGGCGAGTCAGTGGCGGTGGCCGTGGCAGCAGCAAGCGGCGGCGATGATGGCGCTCGGCGCGGGTGAGAGAGAGAGCAGGGGAGGGGAAAGAGATCCAGGGAGAGAGGGGAGAGGACGAGAGGGTCGGGGGGTGTGCGTGGCGCCGTACAGCGCGTCCAGGGCGTCGGCGGCAAGCAGGAGCTGGCGAGGCGCGTGCTCGCGAGCGGTGGCCACGCGCCCTTCGTCCTCCTGGCAAGAGGAGGAAGACGACAGGGGAGGTGGAGATGGGCTGGGCTGGCTTTGCCCAGCTGGGCAGCTACAGTGCCAGGCCAGGTGGGCTTCCCAGGTAAGTTCCTCTCTCTCTCTTTTAATTCTGTTTTCTATTATTCTGTAGTCTTTAGGGCTTTTATTAAAATACTAAAACTAACCCATAAATCATGAAACTGCTCAAGGCTACTGTTTGGAATATTTCCAACAGTAAAGATTTTAGTTCATGATTATCTGAGCATTTAAAATATTAAATAGCATTTAAGTGCCCAAATGCAAATAGAATATGATTTAATCCAGAGCCCAAATATGTCATGCTAAAATGTGCATCACCACTGGTTACTGTTTCCAGCTTTTTCCAAGAATGATGAACATTTTTGAAAGCCATTTGGATTTACTGGAAATATTTGGGTTGAACCTAGTGAGTTCCTTTAATGCTAGGGTTTAGGCAATCCCTATTTCAAGTTTCTTTCAAAGTTTAAACATGATGCACACATGAGGTTACCCTAATGCAATGCCAGAAGCTAGGGATGTGACAACTCACCCCCACTAAACAAGAATCTCGTCCCGAGATTCAAGTCGTGAGGTAAGAAGTCAGAGGGGGCACAAGCTAACTTGATCTTCATGATCCCACTTGCACTTCATAAGGTTGTTGATTCGTTGTATACGTTGATCGTGACATCCTCGCTTGAGGTCTTCATCCACGCGATGACGACAGAAAGAAACTATACTAGGATTGATCTTCTCAAAGATCGAGCTATACAATCTCAACTCGCGGAATGAGATGTTGAAACATCTCGAGTTGAGACGCAAAACACATCGAGAGGAATGGAAGAACAAATGACGGGGTTTGATTTGGTGGGCAACAATCCCACACTTAGAAGATGGTGGATGGTATCAAGGTGGCGAGGAAAGAGTTGCTGTGATCCCGTAACGGGGCAACTTGGAAAGGTGACTCATTGGGCTGTTCCCTTAAGTGGCAAAAAGAATTACTTTTGATCCATAGATCATTGAAACTCTTTATACCAGCCTAAGGCAACCCACAACAATCGATAGTTTGGCGGAGTTCGAATGGATGAGGTGGACTACCTTGTTGAAGACAACGCAATGGATGATTTTGCTTATCATCGGAAATGGATGGAACCATGACAAGTCCACTCTTGAATATGATCCTGGACAACAACTATTGAGGTGCAAGCTGGGAACAAAATGCAAATGCTGGGAATGATTCTGGTAACTGGGAGATAACTCAACAGTCGAGAGCAATTCCATTGTTGGAATGGTTATAGCATAATCGAGAAATACTAATAGCACAAGGATCCCTAAGGAACAACTTCTAAAATAAGTCGCACGAGATCCTCATGGAGAAGATGGTCAACTAGTTCAATCAAGATACTACCATGATAGCTCTTCCGGCTAGGTGTGTCGGCCAGACATCAACCTTGTCGGGACCTACGTAATAGATCTTGGAAAAGTTCCAACCATCACATCTGCCTGAGATTCAGATCTGGTTGGTAACAGGATATTTCAGACAGCATGTCCGGAAAAGGAAGTTTGCAACACAAACCGACGAGATGATATTGCGGGATTCTCGGGAGATGAACTACGATAGTAAGCTCCAAAAATGAACTGGTTTTGCTACAACATGTGAACACGCTGTCCCAGACAAGCATGACCACATGGTAGTCTTATAATAAAACACTACCGAGTCCAGATGGAGAACCATCATCGAGGATATCAAAGTCCTTGCGTAAGTCTAGCTCTTAGGAAGAAACTTCTTCTCCTTGAACAAATCAATCAGTGGCTTGCTGTGCTAGGGATACATATGGAATGAAGGTTGCAAGTCTCCAAACCACAGAATACTTCGCACGTATGCATGACTGACTTGGGATGATTCCAGAGGAGGCAAAAACAAACTTTCTCGAATTCACGGCGGCAACTTACATCAAATACACGTGAATCAAAGGAAGTCACTTCTTTCATTCAAACATATACCTCATGAGCGGAACATGAAGGCAATGCTTACAAAGTTTCCAACACTAGCTTGATGTTCAACACGAATCATGGGGGAGACAAAATGCTGCTGATGGGCTCAGTAGAAACTCATCGGAATTCCCATATCACTGGACTTCCACCATCATGTGAACACGGTGATAGCATTGGTCAGACCAAAAGATGTAATGGTGTATGCTCGAGGAATCAACCACGAGTAAGACAACAATATGAACATCGTTGGTTCTGATTTGACTTGACGATAGCCCATACTCAAGTCAAAGTTTTGACAAGACAATAGATCGAACAACTGATCACGAGGACCAATCGATGGAGATATCATCTTTCTTCAACACACACACACAAGATATCCCTTAACATGAACTAAGTTAGACAAGCTTTTATCTTCCAACTCTCCAAGTTGTTGTCTAGCTCAACCAACTAGCTCAGGGATATCTAACACAGATTCTTGGAGAAGGGGTGGTTTATAGGAAACCAACTTGATCACGAACTCAACATAGCGGTCAGGTGACAACCTGGTAACACTTCCGAGAAGATATTCGGAACATCACGAACCACCGATATGATACTAAGCTCGAGATCAATCTTGCTTTTCAGGGCAAGATGATATGATCAAAAGAACAAGGGATTGAATAATCCTAACTCATTGATCGAAGAGTGCACCAGAAATAAGGACTAGGTAGCACGATCAATCTTAGGATGATGATTTAGTAACCGACACGCTAAGAATGAGAATATTGTCCATTTACTACAAGCAACGAGTTGCTCAGAGTATTGATTTCACACATCACGAATCACTTGTCGGCATTCCGGTTGCAACGACACGAAACCGAGGAATGAACAATGATGGCAAGAAGTATTACTGCGTCAAGAATTCATAAGAGGTAGTGCAATTCTCATGACATTCTTGATATAAAGATGGTAACACTCCAAGGTAGAGCAGAGCAGAAGCTGGATTGGCATTTCGATCTGCGGGACACAATTACTTTGACCCAATCCTAGAAATGGATGAGGCACTGGAGTTTGTTTCTCCTAGTCATTCCCGGAATAGAATGGCTTGACGGACCACAAGAATAATAGGCATCGATGAACACGAATGCACAACTATTCCTGACTATCAATTGATAGACTAGGGTCGGAATACAACTAAGGAGGGACAACTCAAGGGGACATATATCTTTTCTGAGTTGTGGATGCATAGATTAGTATGTCGAGCGAAGCTCAACATTTCTTCCAGATAACCCATGCGGAAAGGAAGAATTGGCAGAGTCACAATTAGGAATGGAGAACTCCTCAAGAGTACTCTGGTTGTGATCTTTTGGTTCAACAGAACTTCTGCCATAAGCAGTTCATGGTATTTGGAAGAATGATATACCACGGACCTCGATGACTATCGCAAAGGTTACTAATGTCCTAAAGGAACTAGCAAGCACTATCAACATGAAGTAAGTAGGGTGAATCTCCGGTTCGAGAACCCAGGAGTAGAATACCTACTACTAATTGGCATCACGGGATGCTTTCGAGAATGGTGGTCAGATTCAACACACTGGAAACACAAAACATGGACAGATTACTAGATGGTTTCATAAGACACCTAGGGTCATAGTAGTTGCTCCAACATATACGTCAAGGCAACGGAGTACCTCAACAGACCGATTAGTGTGCTTATTCTGACCCAAATGAACATTAGAAACAGAGAGAAGGGATTTGCAACTGCATCAGACTATTTAGAAACCTGGGATGACTGGGACAGCATAACGGCTGTAAATGCTCAAAAATATTTGGACATCCTGCAAAAATGGTGGCATAGCCACTCAACATCACAATATTAATGTTCTGAGATCAACTAAGAACACATGGAAGTAGTAGAAACAGAACTGGGGCTTGAACTCAACAATCCTAGGCAACTACGGTTTAGTAACACGTCATCCTAAGAGATAGAAGAGAAGCCTAGTTCTTAAACCCCGTAGAAGAGAAGAGGTTGACTCAGATCAGAAGGGCATGAGGTATAAGGAGTAAAAAGAGCCTTACGTTCCCTTCCACAATCAATTCCCTTACATAACTAAAGCATTTCTAGACACAACTTCGACCAGTTTGGCTTGGTAATCCTACAGGCAGTCAGGCTCTGATACCAACGCTGTCAGGACCCCGATCCTAAGTCACACCGATCTAGCATGTAACACATCATATCACTTTGCGGCCTCACGCACGGTATTCCCACGGGTGCCACCTTACCCGGCCCGGGACCGTTTGCGCCTTTTGGCTCACGTATATGATAGTGTCGCTAGCATCCATATGACAAAGAACCCGGGCCGACATGGCTAGTCGTGAACCCAAGGCGGCACTAACCCATGAGGACAGGCATACATGAATCACATCGAGCATGTCGGTCAACAACGTATATATCCGGGCTGTAGCACTGGGCTAACAGGACTCCGGTGACCCGGGCTGTAGCAGGCTAGGCAGGACTCCGGATAACACCGCGTGACATTTCCCCGAAGGGACAGACACAGGAACGACGTGAAACACATGCCGGCCAGTCAAGAGTTCCGAGCAGTAGTGCTGGGCTAACAGGACTCCGGTGAACCGGGCTGTAGCGGACTACTATCGCTCAGAAGCACTAGACTTACATTTCCCCATATGAAAGGCTGCCAAGGATAAACAACTAGATAGTCGGATCCCACTCATACCAAGCATTTCAATCATACACACAATATGCCCGATATGAGTAAATACAACATGGCATCACAACATAACTCTACGACTCAAAATATTTATTCATTAGGCTCCGAAGAGCGAGATATTACAAACATGGGTCTCATGACCCAACATTCAGAGCATACAAGGCAAGCACATGCGGAAGCTTAACATGTCTGAGTACATACATCTACAAATGAAAAAGGTTGAGAAGCCTGACTATCTACCAGATCCTGCCAAGGGCACAAGATCGTAGCTGAGGTATCAAGCTAAACATCGAAGTCCAAGCAGTACTACTAGCGAGACCGACGTCTCTCTGCAAAACATAAAATAGGCAAACGTGAGTACAATTGTACTCAGCAAGACTTACATCAGAACTAACTACATATGCATCAGTACCAATAAAGGGGGTGGTGGAGTTTGACTGCAGCAAGCCAGCTTTGACTCAGTGGCTAACCTGAACTACGACTGCAAGCGACTCTGTTGGTGTGGCGCACACGAGTCCACATATTCACCATCCAATACACCACTATGGATCCACTTCCGTCTCCCTACGAGAAGGCCATCCATAGCACTCACGCTTATCTTGCGTATTTTAGAGTATCCACTTTCACTTGTCTATGAACTGTTATAGGCAACCCAGAAGTCCATTACCGCGGACACGGCTATTCGAATAGATGATGTTAACCCTGCAGGGGTGTACTTCTTCACACACGCTCTCACCACTTACCGCCGTTTACACGACATGTACTCGACAACCTTCAAGCGGAAGCCCAGCGAGGGTGTCGGCCACGGCCTACCTAAACACTCAAGTCTCTAGTCCAGGTTTATCGCCTATTCGGGTTCCATCCGCAGGGAGTCCGGCCGAGGTTTCCACTAACGGCCCCGAACGATGTGAACAGGGTTCCCGAGACACCAAACGGGCGAGTCGGTACACCGTGCCACGTGCCTACCGCAACACAGCCCACCCCGATGGTCAGCGCCGCGTGCGGCCCCCAGCATGCTACAAACACCAGAAACTACTTTGCAACTCCTGGACAGAGGACAAGGGTGATCAAGAAGCCGAGAGGGTCCATTGGTTTCGGGCCCGATGCGTGGTAGTAACTGTTTCATGGATCACAAACACAGAACTCAGTTCCTGAGGATGGCTACAATGAGACAACCCACCATGTACTCCTACATGGCCTCTCACCGCTACCTTTACCAAATCGTGTTCACACACTTAGCTCACACACAGTAGGACATGTTCAACACCATTCCAATTCATTCCCGATGAATCAGACCCGACTCAACTCTAAGCAGTAGCAGGCATGACAAACAAGCATGAATGAGTAGGCACAACATGGGCTCAAACAACTCCTACTCATGCTAGTGGGTTTCATCTATTTACTGTGGAATGACAGGTCATGCAAAGGATAAAGGGGTCAGCTACCGCAGCAAGTAACACATGAATCATTGTTGTTCTAATGTAGTAAAAGAGAGCAGGAGCGAGAGAGTGGGATTTTATCGGAATGAACAAGGGGGTTTTGCTTGCCTGGCACTTCTGAAGATAGTATAGCTCTTCATCGGTGTCATCGATCACATCGTCGGAACCACGTCTATCGAGAGGGAACAAACACCGGCAACTGAGAAAGAACACAATCAATGCAATGCCACAATATGATGCATGATCATGACATGGCAATATGCTGTGATTTGAGCTAATGCATCTAGCTATGATTTAAATGAAGTTGGTTTGAATACATGATTCAAATTCCAACTCCATATATGATTATTTAAATGCCCTTTATTTGTTTTGTCCAAAACAGAGGACAAATATTGATCAAACATGCATGAAAATGGTACAGATGGATTCCTTGAATTTTCCTGATAATTTTTCATATATAAATTATTTCAATCTTAGCTACGATTGAATTTATATGAATTTTTGAAGTTTGGGGTATTTTCTGAAATTTTAAAATATTTAGAATTAACTAATACCAGAAAATGAAATATTGCGTCAGCATGACATCTGAGTGACGTCAGCAGGTCAACATGCCAGGTCAAGGTCAAACTGACCGGTGGGACCCGCACGTCAGTGACTGGGTTAATTAACAGAGACTGTTAGTGCTAATTTAATCCTAACTAAAAGTGTCAGTGGGGCATGGCCCACATGTCAGTGACTCCGGGGGTTAAATAGGTTAATTAACCACTAATTAAGCTAATAACAATTAGACAGGGGCCTGGGCCCACATGTCAGGGGAGGTCAAACCGTGGTCAACCCTGGGTCAAACTCACCGGAGTTGACCCGCGGCTCGTCGCCGGCGAGGCCAGGGACGGCGGAGGCGCTCGGGTTTCATCCTCCGGCGACCATTCGAGCAACGGGGACCACGGGCGAGGAGCTGAGCCTCGTCCGCGTCATCTGGAGTAAGTGGGAGAGGCAGGGGCGGCCGGAGCTCGCCGGAGCGGAGCTCGGGGCGGCGGCCGGAGCTCGGGCAGGTGCGGGGACGCGGCTACGATGCCCAAGCGAGCGAGCTAGCATGCTGAAGATGCAGCACGCGATGCCCTGAGCGTAACGTACGCACGCCCGGGACCAATTGGTCACCGGAGCCACGCCGACGTTGAGCTCAGGCGGCGGTGAGTATCGGCCTTGACGGAACCGCGGCTAGAGGTCGGGGAAGACGCGGGAAAGAGAGGGGGAATGCGTCGGAGCTCACTGGGAGGTCGTTGAGGAGCTCAGCGTGCTTGGGGGCGGCTCGGAGGCGACGAAATCACGGCGGCGATCTCGGGTGCCCGAGGAGGGGAACGGCGGTGCAGGCGGCATCCAGGGCTTCCGGCGTCGGGCGGCTCGCCTAAGAGCTTCAGCGCGAGCATACGGAGCTTGTGGTTATGGGGAGGGGGCGAGTCAGTGGCGGTGGCCGTGGCAGCAGCAAGCGGCGGCGATGATGGCGCTCGGCGCGGGTGAGAGAGAGAGCAGGGGAGGGGAAAGAGATCCAGGGAGAGAGGGGAGAGGACGAGAGGGTCGGGGGGTGTGCGTGGCGCCGTACAGCGCGTCCAGGGCGTCGGCGGCAAGCAGGAGCTGGCGAGGCGCGTGCTCGCGAGCGGTGGCCACGCGCCCTTCGTCCTCCTGGCAAGAGGAGGAAGACGACAGGGGAGGTGGAGATGGGCTGGGCTGGCTTTGCCCAGCTGGGCAGCTACAGTGCCAGGCCAGGTGGGCTTCCCAGGTAAGTTCCTCTCTCTCTCTTTTAATTCTGTTTTCTATTATTCTGTAGTCTTTAGGGCTTTTATTAAAATACTAAAACTAACCCATAAATCATGAAACTGCTCAAGGCTACTGTTTGGAATATTTCCAACAGTAAAGATTTTAGTTCATGATTATCTGAGCATTTAAAATATTAAATAGCATTTAAGTGCCCAAATGCAAATAGAATATGATTTAATCCAGAGCCCAAATATGTCATGCTAAAATGTGCATCACCACTGGTTACTGTTTCCAGCTTTTTCCAAGAATGATGAACATTTTTGAAAGCCATTTGGATTTACTGGAAATATTTGGGTTGAACCTAGTGAGTTCCTTTAATGCTAGGGTTTAGGCAATCCCTATTTCAAGTTTCTTTCAAAGTTTAAACATGATGCACACATGAGGTTACCCTAATGCAATGCCAGAAGCTAGGGATGTGACAACTCACCCCCACTAAACAAGAATCTCGTCCCGAGATTCAAGTCGTGAGGTAAGAAGTCAGAGGGGGCACAAGCTAACTTGATCTTCATGATCCCACTTGCACTTCATAAGGTTGTTGATTCGTTGTATACGTTGATCGTGACATCCTCGCTTGAGGTCTTCATCCACGCGATGACGACAGAAAGAAACTATACTAGGATTGATCTTCTCAAAGATCGAGCTATACAATCTCAACTCGCGGAATGAGATGTTGAAACATCTCGAGTTGAGACGCAAAACACATCGAGAGGAATGGAAGAACAAATGACGGGGTTTGATTTGGTGGGCAACAATCCCACACTTAGAAGATGGTGGATGGTATCAAGGTGGCGAGGAAAGAGTTGCTGTGATCCCGTAACGGGGCAACTTGGAAAGGTGACTCATTGGGCTGTTCCCTTAAGTGGCAAAAAGAATTACTTTTGATCCATAGATCATTGAAACTCTTTATACCAGCCTAAGGCAACCCACAACAATCGATAGTTTGGCGGAGTTCGAATGGATGAGGTGGACTACCTTGTTGAAGACAACGCAATGGATGATTTTGCTTATCATCGGAAATGGATGGAACCATGACAAGTCCACTCTTGAATATGATCCTGGACAACAACTATTGAGGTGCAAGCTGGGAACAAAATGCAAATGCTGGGAATGATTCTGGTAACTGGGAGATAACTCAACAGTCGAGAGCAATTCCATTGTTGGAATGGTTATAGCATAATCGAGAAATACTAATAGCACAAGGATCCCTAAGGAACAACTTCTAAAATAAGTCGCACGAGATCCTCATGGAGAAGATGGTCAACTAGTTCAATCAAGATACTACCATGATAGCTCTTCCGGCTAGGTGTGTCGGCCAGACATCAACCTTGTCGGGACCTACGTAATAGATCTTGGAAAAGTTCCAACCATCACATCTGCCTGAGATTCAGATCTGGTTGGTAACAGGATATTTCAGACAGCATGTCCGGAAAAGGAAGTTTGCAACACAAACCGACGAGATGATATTGCGGGATTCTCGGGAGATGAACTACGATAGTAAGCTCCAAAAATGAACTGGTTTTGCTACAACATGTGAACACGCTGTCCCAGACAAGCATGACCACATGGTAGTCTTATAATAAAACACTACCGAGTCCAGATGGAGAACCATCATCGAGGATATCAAAGTCCTTGCGTAAGTCTAGCTCTTAGGAAGAAACTTCTTCTCCTTGAACAAATCAATCAGTGGCTTGCTGTGCTAGGGATACATATGGAATGAAGGTTGCAAGTCTCCAAACCACAGAATACTTCGCACGTATGCATGACTGACTTGGGATGATTCCAGAGGAGGCAAAAACAAACTTTCTCGAATTCACGGCGGCAACTTACATCAAATACACGTGAATCAAAGGAAGTCACTTCTTTCATTCAAACATATACCTCATGAGCGGAACATGAAGGCAATGCTTACAAAGTTTCCAACACTAGCTTGATGTTCAACACGAATCATGGGGGAGACAAAATGCTGCTGATGGGCTCAGTAGAAACTCATCGGAATTCCCATATCACTGGACTTCCACCATCATGTGAACACGGTGATAGCATTGGTCAGACCAAAAGATGTAATGGTGTATGCTCGAGGAATCAACCACGAGTAAGACAACAATATGAACATCGTTGGTTCTGATTTGACTTGACGATAGCCCATACTCAAGTCAAAGTTTTGACAAGACAATAGATCGAACAACTGATCACGAGGACCAATCGATGGAGATATCATCTTTCTTCAACACACACACACAAGATATCCCTTAACATGAACTAAGTTAGACAAGCTTTTATCTTCCAACTCTCCAAGTTGTTGTCTAGCTCAACCAACTAGCTCAGGGATATCTAACACAGATTCTTGGAGAAGGGGTGGTTTATAGGAAACCAACTTGATCACGAACTCAACATAGCGGTCAGGTGACAACCTGGTAACACTTCCGAGAAGATATTCGGAACATCACGAACCACCGATATGATACTAAGCTCGAGATCAATCTTGCTTTTCAGGGCAAGATGATATGATCAAAAGAACAAGGGATTGAATAATCCTAACTCATTGATCGAAGAGTGCACCAGAAATAAGGACTAGGTAGCACGATCAATCTTAGGATGATGATTTAGTAACCGACACGCTAAGAATGAGAATATTGTCCATTTACTACAAGCAACGAGTTGCTCAGAGTATTGATTTCACACATCACGAATCACTTGTCGGCATTCCGGTTGCAACGACACGAAACCGAGGAATGAACAATGATGGCAAGAAGTATTACTGCGTCAAGAATTCATAAGAGGTAGTGCAATTCTCATGACATTCTTGATATAAAGATGGTAACACTCCAAGGTAGAGCAGAGCAGAAGCTGGATTGGCATTTCGATCTGCGGGACACAATTACTTTGACCCAATCCTAGAAATGGATGAGGCACTGGAGTTTGTTTCTCCTAGTCATTCCCGGAATAGAATGGCTTGACGGACCACAAGAATAATAGGCATCGATGAACACGAATGCACAACTATTCCTGACTATCAATTGATAGACTAGGGTCGGAATACAACTAAGGAGGGACAACTCAAGGGGACATATATCTTTTCTGAGTTGTGGATGCATAGATTAGTATGTCGAGCGAAGCTCAACATTTCTTCCAGATAACCCATGCGGAAAGGAAGAATTGGCAGAGTCACAATTAGGAATGGAGAACTCCTCAAGAGTACTCTGGTTGTGATCTTTTGGTTCAACAGAACTTCTGCCATAAGCAGTTCATGGTATTTGGAAGAATGATATACCACGGACCTCGATGACTATCGCAAAGGTTACTAATGTCCTAAAGGAACTAGCAAGCACTATCAACATGAAGTAAGTAGGGTGAATCTCCGGTTCGAGAACCCAGGAGTAGAATACCTACTACTAATTGGCATCACGGGATGCTTTCGAGAATGGTGGTCAGATTCAACACACTGGAAACACAAAACATGGACAGATTACTAGATGGTTTCATAAGACACCTAGGGTCATAGTAGTTGCTCCAACATATACGTCAAGGCAACGGAGTACCTCAACAGACCGATTAGTGTGCTTATTCTGACCCAAATGAACATTAGAAACAGAGAGAAGGGATTTGCAACTGCATCAGACTATTTAGAAACCTGGGATGACTGGGACAGCATAACGGCTGTAAATGCTCAAAAATATTTGGACATCCTGCAAAAATGGTGGCATAGCCACTCAACATCACAATATTAATGTTCTGAGATCAACTAAGAACACATGGAAGTAGTAGAAACAGAACTGGGGCTTGAACTCAACAATCCTAGGCAACTACGGTTTAGTAACACGTCATCCTAAGAGATAGAAGAGAAGCCTAGTTCTTAAACCCCGTAGAAGAGAAGAGGTTGACTCAGATCAGAAGGGCATGAGGTATAAGGAGTAAAAAGAGCCTTACGTTCCCTTCCACAATCAATTCCCTTACATAACTAAAGCATTTCTAGACACAACTTCGACCAGTTTGGCTTGGTAATCCTACAGGCAGTCAGGCTCTGATACCAACGCTGTCAGGACCCCGATCCTAAGTCACACCGATCTAGCATGTAACACATCATATCACTTTGCGGCCTCACGCACGGTATTCCCACGGGTGCCACCTTACCCGGCCCGGGACCGTTTGCGCCTTTTGGCTCACGTATATGATAGTGTCGCTAGCATCCATATGACAAAGAACCCGGGCCGACATGGCTAGTCGTGAACCCAAGGCGGCACTAACCCATGAGGACAGGCATACATGAATCACATCGAGCATGTCGGTCAACAACGTATATATCCGGGCTGTAGCACTGGGCTAACAGGACTCCGGTGACCCGGGCTGTAGCAGGCTAGGCAGGACTCCGGATAACACCGCGTGACATTTCCCCGAAGGGACAGACACAGGAACGACGTGAAACACATGCCGGCCAGTCAAGAGTTCCGAGCAGTAGTGCTGGGCTAACAGGACTCCGGTGAACCGGGCTGTAGCGGACTACTATCGCTCAGAAGCACTAGACTTACATTTCCCCATATGAAAGGCTGCCAAGGATAAACAACTAGATAGTCGGATCCCACTCATACCAAGCATTTCAATCATACACACAATATGCCCGATATGAGTAAATACAACATGGCATCACAACATAACTCTACGACTCAAAATATTTATTCATTAGGCTCCGAAGAGCGAGATATTACAAACATGGGTCTCATGACCCAACATTCAGAGCATACAAGGCAAGCACATGCGGAAGCTTAACATGTCTGAGTACATACATCTACAAATGAAAAAGGTTGAGAAGCCTGACTATCTACCAGATCCTGCCAAGGGCACAAGATCGTAGCTGAGGTATCAAGCTAAACATCGAAGTCCAAGCAGTACTACTAGCGAGACCGACGTCTCTCTGCAAAACATAAAATAGGCAAACGTGAGTACAATTGTACTCAGCAAGACTTACATCAGAACTAACTACATATGCATCAGTACCAATAAAGGGGGTGGTGGAGTTTGACTGCAGCAAGCCAGCTTTGACTCAGTGGCTAACCTGAACTACGACTGCAAGCGACTCTGTTGGTGTGGCGCACACGAGTCCACATATTCACCATCCAATACACCACTATGGATCCACTTCCGTCTCCCTACGAGAAGGCCATCCATAGCACTCACGCTTATCTTGCGTATTTTAGAGTATCCACTTTCACTTGTCTATGAACTGTTATAGGCAACCCAGAAGTCCATTACCGCGGACACGGCTATTCGAATAGATGATGTTAACCCTGCAGGGGTGTACTTCTTCACACACGCTCTCACCACTTACCGCCGTTTACACGACATGTACTCGACAACCTTCAAGCGGAAGCCCAGCGAGGGTGTCGGCCACGGCCTACCTAAACACTCAAGTCTCTAGTCCAGGTTTATCGCCTATTCGGGTTCCATCCGCAGGGAGTCCGGCCGAGGTTTCCACTAACGGCCCCGAACGATGTGAACAGGGTTCCCGAGACACCAAACGGGCGAGTCGGTACACCGTGCCACGTGCCTACCGCAACACAGCCCACCCCGATGGTCAGCGCCGCGTGCGGCCCCCAGCATGCTACAAACACCAGAAACTACTTTGCAACTCCTGGACAGAGGACAAGGGTGATCAAGAAGCCGAGAGGGTCCATTGGTTTCGGGCCCGATGCGTGGTAGTAACTGTTTCATGGATCACAAACACAGAACTCAGTTCCTGAGGATGGCTACAATGAGACAACCCACCATGTACTCCTACATGGCCTCTCACCGCTACCTTTACCAAATCGTGTTCACACACTTAGCTCACACACAGTAGGACATGTTCAACACCATTCCAATTCATTCCCGATGAATCAGACCCGACTCAACTCTAAGCAGTAGCAGGCATGACAAACAAGCATGAATGAGTAGGCACAACATGGGCTCAAACAACTCCTACTCATGCTAGTGGGTTTCATCTATTTACTGTGGAATGACAGGTCATGCAAAGGATAAAGGGGTCAGCTACCGCAGCAAGTAACACATGAATCGTTGTTGTTCTAATGTAGTAAAAGAGAGCAGGAGCGAGAGAGTGGGATTTTATCGGAATGAACAAGGGGGTTTTGCTTGCCTGGCACTTCTGAAGATAGTATAGCTCTTCATCGGTGTCATCGATCACATCGTCGGAACCACGTCTATCGAGAGGGAACAAACACCGGCAACTGAGAAAGAACACAATCAATGCAATGCCACAATATGATGCATGATCATGACATGGCAATATGCTGTGATTTGAGCTAATGCATCTAGCTATGATTTAAATGAAGTTGGTTTGAATACATGATTCAAATTCCAACTCCATATATGATTATTTAAATGCCCTTTATTTGTTTTGTCCAAAACAGAGGACAAATATTGATCAAACATGCATGAAAATGGTACAGATGGATTCCTTGAATTTTCCTGATAATTTTTCATATATAAATTATTTCAATCTGAGCTACGATTGAATTTATATGAATTTTTGAAGTTTGGGGTATTTTCTGAAATTTTAAAATATTTAGAATTAACTAATACCAGAAAATGAAATATTGCGTCAGCATGACATCTGAGTGACGTCAGCAGGTCAACACGCCAGGTCAAGGTCAAACTGACCGGTGGGACCCGCACGTCAGTGACTGGGTTAATTAACAGAGACTGTTAGTGCTAATTTAATCCTAACTAAAAGTGTCAGTGGGGCATGGCCCACATGTCAGTGACTCCGGGGGTTAAATAGGTTAATTAACCACTAATTAAGCTAATAACAATTAGACAGGGGCCTGGGCCCACATGTCAGGGGAGGTCAAACCGTGGTCAACCCTGGGTCAAACTCACCGGAGTTGACCCGCGGCTCGTCGCCGGCGAGGCCAGGGACAGCGGAGGCGCTCGGGTTTCATCCTCCGGCGACCATTCGAGCAACGGGGACCACGGGCGAGGAGCTGAGCCTCGTCCGCGTCATCTGGAGTAAGTGGGAGAGGCAGGGGCGGCCGGAGCTCGCCGGAGCGGAGCTCGGGGCGGCGGCCGGAGCTCGGGCAGGTGCGGGGACGCGGCTACGGTGCCCAAGCGAGCGAGCTAGCATGCTGAAGATGCAGCACGCGATGCCCTGAGCGTAACGTACGCACGCCCGGGACCAATTGGTCACCGGAGCCACGCCGACGTTGAGCTCAGGCGGCGGTGAGTATCGGCCTTGACGGAACCGCGGCTAGAGGTCGGGGAAGACGCGGGAAAGAGAGGGGGAATGCGTCGGAGCTCACTGGGAGGTCGTTGAGGAGCTCAGCGTGCTTGGGGGCGGCTCGGAGGCGACGAAATCACGGTGGCGATCTCGGGTGCCCGAGGAGGGGAACGGCGGTGCAGGCGGCATCCAGGGCTTCCGGCGTCGGGCGGCTCGCCTAAGAGCTTCAGCGCGAGCATACGGAGCTTGTGGTTATGGGGAGGGGGCGAGTCAGTGGCGGTGGCCGTGGCAGCAGCAAGCGGCGGCGATGATGGCGCTCGGCGCGGGTGAGAGATTGCAGGGGAGGGGAAAGAGATCCAGGGAGAGAGGGGAGAGGACGAGAGGGTCGGGGGGTGTGCGTGGCGCCGTACAGCGCGTCCAGGGCGTCGGCGGCAAGCAGGAGCTGGCGAGGCGCGTGCTCGCGAGCGGTGGCCACGCGCCCTTCGTCCTCCTGGCAAGAGGAGGAAGACGACAGGGGAGGTGGAGATGGGCTGGGCTGGCTTTGCCCAGCTGGGCAGCTACAGTGCCAGGCCAGGTGGGCTTCCCAGGTAAGTTCCTCTCTCTCTCTTTTAATTCTGTTTTCTATTATTCTGTAGTCTTTAGGGCTTTTATTAAAATACTAAAACTAACCCATAAATCATGAAACTGCTCAAGGCTACTGTTTGGAATATTTCCAACAGTAAAGATTTTAGTTCATGATTATCTGAGCATTTAAAATATTAAATAGCATTTAAGTGCCCAAATGCAAATAGAATATGATTTAATCCAGAGCCCAAATATGTCATGCTAAAATGTGCATCACCACTGGTTACTGTTTCCAGCTTTTTCCAAGAATGATGAACATTTTTGAAAGCCATTTGGATTTACTGGAAATATTTGGGTTGAACCTAGTGAGTTCCTTTAATGCTAGGGTTTAGGCAATCCCTATTTCAAGTTTCTTTCAAAGTTTAAACATGATGCACACATGAGGTTACCCTAATGCAATGCCAGAAGCTAGGGATGTGACACTATCATTGTGGTTTTGATGCGTAGGTAAGATGAGTTCTTGCTTAAGCCCGTAGCAGCCACGTAAAACTTGCAACAACAAAGTAGAGGACGTCTAACTTGTTTTTGCAGGGCATGTTGTGATGTGATATGGTCAAGACATGATGCTAAATTTTATTGTATGAGATGATCATGTTTTGTAACCGAGTTATCGGCAACTGGCAGGAGCCATATGGTTGTCGCTTTATTGTATGCAATGCAATCGCGATGTAATGCTTTACTTTATTACTAAGCGGTAGTGATAGTCGTGGAAGCATAAGATTGGCGAGACGACAACGATGCTATGATGGAGATCAAGGTGTCGCGCCGGTGACAATGGTGATCATGGCGGTGCTTCGGAGATGGAGATCACAAGCACAAAATGATGATGACCATATCATATCACTTATATTGATTGCATGTGATGTTTATATTTTTATGCATCTTATCTTGCTTTGATTGACGGTAGCATTATAAGATGATCTCTCACTAAATTATCAAGAAGTGTTCTCCCTAAGTATGCACCGTTGCAAAAGTTCTTCGTGCTGAGACACCACGTGATGATCGGGTGTGATAGGCTCTACGTTCAAATACAACGGGTGCAAAACAGTTGCACACGCGGAATACTCAGGTTATACTTGACGAGCCAAGCATATGCAGATATGGCCTCGGAACACAGAGACCGAAAGGTCGAGCGTGAATCATATAGTAGATATGATCAACATAACGATGTTCACCATTGAAAACTACTCCATATCACGTGATGATCGGTTATGGTTTAGTTGATTTGGATCACGTGATCACTTAGAGGATTAGAGGGATGTCTATCTAAGTGGGAGTTCTTAATTAATTTGACTAACTGAACATAAACTTATCATGAACTTAGTACCTGATAGTATCTTGCTTGTTTATGTTGATTGTAGATAGATGGCTCGTGCTGTTGTTCCGTTAAATTTTAATGCGTTCCTTGAGAAAGAAAAGTTGAAAGATGATGGTAGCAATTACACGGACTGGGTCCGTAACTTGAGGATTATCCTCATTGTTGCACAGAAGAATTACGTCCTGGAAGCACCGCTAGGTGCCAGGCCTACTGCTAGAGCAACACCAAAAGTTATGAACGTCTGGCAGAGCAAAGCTGATGACTACTCGATAGTTCAGTGTGCCATGCTTTACGGCTTAGAACCGGGACTTCAACGACGTTTTGAACGTCATGGAGCATATGAGATGTTCCAGGAGTTGAAGTTAATATTTCAAGCAAATGCCCGGATTGAGAGATATGAAGTCTCCAATAAGCTCTATAGCTGCAAGATGGAGGAGAACAGTTCTGTCAGTGAGCATATACTCAAAATGTCTGGGTATAATAATCACTTGATTCAATTGGGAGTTACTCTTCCAGATGATTGCGTCATTGACAGAATTCTCCAATCACTGCCACCAAGCTACAAGAGCTTTGTGATGAACTATAATATGCAAGGGATGAACAAGACTATTCCCGAGCTCTTCGCAATGCTAAAAGCTGCGGAGGTAGAAATCAAGAAGGAGCATCAAGTGTTGATGGTTAACAAAACCACTAGTTTCAAGAAAAAGGGCAAAGGGAAGAAAAAGGGGAACTTCAAGAAGAACGGCAAGCGAGTTGCTGCTCAAGAGAAGAAACCCAAGTCTGGACCTAAGCCTGAAACTGAGTGCTTCTACTACAAGCAGACTGGTCACTGGAAGCGGAACTGCCCCAAGTATTTGGCGGATAAGAAGGATGGCAAGGTGAACAAAGGTATATGTGATATACATGTTATTGATGTGTACCTTACTAATGCTCGCAGTAGCACCTGGGTATTTGATACTGGTTCTGTTGCTAATATTTGCAACTCGAAACAGGGACTACAGAATAAGCGGACACTAGCAAAGGACGAGGTGACGATGCGCGTGGGAAACGGTTCCAAAGTCGATGTGATCGCGGTCGGCACGCTACCTCTACATCTACCTTCGGGATTAATATTAGACCTAAATAATTGTTATTTGGTGCCAGCATTGAGCATGAACATTATATCTGGATCTTGTTTAATGCAAGACGGTTATTCATTTAAATCAGAGAATAATGGTTGTTCTATTTATATGAGTAATATCTTTTATGGTCATGCGCCTTTGAAGAGTGGTCTATTTTTGATGAATCTCGATAGTAGTGATACACATATTCATAATGTTGAAGCCAAAAGATGCAGAGTTGATAATGAAAGTGCAACTTATTTGTGGCACTGTCGTTTAGGTCATATCGGTGTAAAGCGCATGAAGAAACTCCATACTGATGGACTTTTGGAACCACTTGATTATGAATCACTTGGTACTTGCGAACCGTGCCTCATGGGCAAGATGACTAAAACACCGTTCTCCGGTACTATGGAGAGAGCAACAGATTTGTTGGAAATCATACATACCGATGTATGTGGACCGATGAATATTGAGGCTCGTGGCGGATATCGTTATTTTCTCACCTTCACAGATGACTTAAGCAGATATGGGTATATCTACTTAATGAAACACAAGTCTGAAACATTTGAAAAGTTCAAAGAATTTCAGAGTGAAGTTGAAAATCATCGTAACAAGAAAATAAAGTTTCTACGATCTGATCGTGGAGGAGAATATTTGAGTTACGAGTTTGGTGTACATTTGAAAAATTGTGGAATAGTTTCGCAACTCACGCCACCCGGAACACCACAGCGTAATGGTGTGTCCGAACATCGTAATCGTACTTTACTAGATATGGTGCGATCTATGATGTCTCTTACTGATTTACCGCTATCGTTTTGGGGATACGCTCTAGAGACGGCCGCATTCACGTTAAATAGGGCACCATCTAAATCCGTTGAGACGACGCCTTATGAACTATGGTTTGGCAAGAAACCAAAGTTGCCGTTTCTTAAAGTTTGGGGCTGCGATGCTTATGTGAAAAAGCTTCAACCTGATAAGCTCGAACCCAAATCGGAGAAATGTGTCTTCATAGGATATCCAAAGGAAACTGTTGGATACACCTTCTATCACAGATCCGAAGGCAAGACTTTTGTTGCTAAGTTCGGAAAGTTTCTAGAGAAGGAGTTTCTTTCGAAAGAAGTGAGTGGGAGGAAAGTAGAACTTGACGAGGTAACTGTACCTACTCCTTTATTGAGAAGTAGTACATCACAGAAAACTGTTTCTGCGACACCTACACCAATAAGTGAGGAAGCTAATGATGATGATCATGAAACTTTAGATCAAGATACTACTGAACCTCGTAGATCAACCAGAGTGAGATCCGCACCAGAGTGGTACGGTAATCATGTTCTAGAGGTCATGATATTAGATCATGATGAACCTACGAACTATGAAGAAGCGATGGTGAGCCCAGATTCCGCAAAGTGGCTTGAAGCCATGAAATCTGAGATGGGATCCATGTATGAGAACAAAGTATGGACTTTGGTTGACTTGCCCGATGATCGGCAAGCAATTGAGAACAAATGGATCTTTAAGAAGAAGACTGACGCTGATGGTAATGTTACTGTCTACAAAGCTCGACTTGTCGCAAAAGGTTTTCGACAAGTTCAAGGGATTGACTACGATGAGACTTTCTCACCCGTAGCGATGCTTAAGTCTGTCCGAATCATGTTAGCAATTGCCGCATTTTATGATTATGAAATTTGGCAGATGGATGTCAAAACTGCATTCCTGAATGGAATTCTGGAAGAAGAGTTGTATATGATGCAACCGGAAGGTTTTGTCGATCCAAAGGGAGCTAACAAAGTGTGCAAGCTCCAGCGATCCATTTATGGACTGGTGCAAGCCTCTCGGAGTTGGAATAAACGCTTTGATAGTGTGATCAAAGCATTTGGTTTTATACAGACTTTCGGAGAAGCCTGTATTTACAAGAAAGTGAGTGGGAGCTCTGTAGCATTTCTAATATTATATGTGGATGACATATTACTGACTGGAAATGATATAGAATTTCTGGATAGCATAAAGGGATACTTGAATAAAAGTTTTTCAATGAAAGACCTCGCAGAAGCTGCTTACATATTAGGCATAAAGATCTATAGAGATAGATCAAGACGCTTAATTGGACTTTCACAAAGCACATACCTTGACAAGATTTTGAGGAAGTTCAAAATGGATCAAGCAAAGAAAGGGTTCTTGCCTGTGTTACAAGGTGTGAGATTGAGTAAGACTCAAAGCCCGACCACTTCAGAAGATAGAGAGAAAATGAAAGATGTTCCCTATGCTTCAGCCATAGGCTCTATCATGTATGCAATGCTATGTACCAGACCTGATGTGTGCCTTGCTATAAGTTTAGCAGGGAGGTACCAAAGTAATCCAGGAGTGGATCACTGGACAGCGGTCAAGAACATCCTGAAATACCTGAAAAGGACTAAGGATATGTTTCTCATATATGGAGGTGACAAAGAGCTCACCGTAAGAGGTTACGTTGATGCAAGCTTTGACACTGATCCGGACGATTCTAAATCGCAAACCGGATACGTGTTTACATTAAACGGTGGAGCTGTCAGTTGGTGCAGTTCTAAACAAAGCATCGTAGCGGGATCTACATGTGAAGCGGAGTACATAGCTGCTTCGGAAGCAGCAAACGAAGGAGTCTGGATGAAGGAGTTCATATCCGATCTAGGTGTCATACCTAGTGCATCGGGTCCAATGAAAATCTTTTGTAACAATACTGGTGCAATTGCCTTGGCAAAGGAATCCAGATTTCACAAAAGGACCAAACACATCAAGAGACGCTTCAACTCCATCCGGGATCTAGTCCAGGTGGGAGACATAGAGATTTGCAAGATACATACGGATCTGAATGTTGCAGACCCGTTGACTAAGCCTCTTCCACGAGCAAAACATGATCAGCACCAAGACTCCATGGGTGTTAGGATCATTACAGTGTAATCTAGATTATTGACTCTAGTGCAAGTGGGAGACTGAAGGAAATATGCCCTAGAGGCAATAATAAAGTTATTATTTATTTCCTTATATCATGATAAAGGTTTATTATTCATGCTAGAATTGTATTAACCGGAAACATAATACATGTGTGAATACATAGACAAACAGAGTGTCACTAGTATGCCTCTACTAGACTAGCTCGTTAATCAAAGATGGTTATGTTTCCTAACCATGAACAAAGAGTTGTTATTTGATTAACAAGGTCACATCATTAGTTGAATGATCTGATTGACATGACCCATTATATTAGCTTAGCACCCGATCGTTTAGTATGTTGCTATTGCTTTATCCATGACTTATACATGTTCCTATGACTATGAGATTATGCAACTCCCGTTTGCCGGAGGAACACTTTGGGTACTACCAAACATCACAACGTAACTGGGTGATTATAAAGGAGTACTACAGGTGTCTCCAATGGTAGATGTTGGGTTGGCGTATTTCGAGATTAGGATTTGTCACTCCGATCGTCGGAGAGGTATCTCTGGGCCTTCTCGGTAATGCACATCACTTAAGCCTTGCAAGCATTGCAACTAATGAGTTAGTTGCGGGATGATGTATTACGGAACGAGTAAAGAGACTTGCCGATAACGAGATTGAACTAAGTATTGGATACTGATGATCGAATCTCGGGCAAGTAACATACCGATGACAAAGGGAACAACGTATGTTGTTATGCGGTCTGACCGATAAAGATCTTCGTAGAATATGTAGGAGCCAATATGGGCATCCAGGTCCCGCTATTGGTTATTGACCGGAGATGTGTCTCGGTCATGTCTACATTGTTCTCGAACCGTAGGGTCTGCACGCTTAACGTTACGATGACAGTTATTATGAGTTTATGCATTTTGATGTACCGAAGGTTGTTCGGAGTCCCGGATGTGATCACGGACATGACGAGGAGTCTCGAAATGGTCGAGACATAAAGATTGATATATTGGAAGCCTATGTTTGGACATCGGAAGTGTTCCGGGTGAAATCGGGATTTTACCGGAATACCAGGAGGGTTACCGGAACCCCCCGGGAGCCAAATGGGCCAACATGGGCCTTGGTGGAAAGGTGAAAGGGCTGCCCTCATGGTCTGCGCTTCCCCCCTGGCCGACCAGCCCCTCTCTCTTTCCCTTCTTGGGGAGTCCTATTAGGAATAGGATTGGAGGGGAGTCCTACTCCCAGCGGGAGTAGGACTCCTCCTATGGCTGCTGCACCCCTCCCCCTTTGCCCCTTTATATACGGGGGCAGGGGGCACCTCTAGACACACAATTGATCATTGAGATCTTTCCTTAGCCTTGTGCGGTGCCCCCTGCCACCAAATTCCACCTCGGTCATATTGTCGCAGTGCTTAGGCGAAGCCCTGCGTCAGTAGTACATCAAGATCGTCACCACGCCGTCGTGCTGACGGAACTCTTCCTCGACGCTTTGCTGGATCGGAGCCCGAGGATCATCATCGAGCTGAACGTGTGCTAAGAACTCGGAGGTGCCGGAGTAACGGTGCTTGGATCGGTCGGACCGGGAAGAAGACGTACGACTACTTCCTCTACGTTGTGTCAAACGCTTCCGTTGCGATCTACAAGGGTACGTAGATCATACTCTCCCCTTGTTGCTATGCATCACCATGATCTTGCATGTGCGTAGGAAAATTTTGAAATTACTACGTTCCCCAACAATAGTACCACATACTTGTGGCACTGCAATTTGAGTCATATTGGTATAAAACGCATGAAAAAGGTCCATACAGATGGATCGTTTGGACTCACTTGATTTTGAATCACTTGAGACATGCAAATCATACCACATGGGCAAGATGACTGAAAGACCTCGTTTTCAGTAAGATGGAACAAGAAAGCAACTTGTTGGAAGTAATACATCTTGATGTGTGCAGTCCAATGAGTGCTGAGGCATGTAGTGGATATCATTATGTTCTTACTTCACAGATGATTTGAGTAGATGCTGGGTATATTTACTTGATGAATCATGAGTCTGAATTATTGAAAGGTTCAAGTAATTTCAGAGTGAAGTTGAAGATCGTCGTGACAAGAGGATAAAATTTCTATGATATGATCATAGAGATTTATATCTGAGTTACGAGTTTGGCACACAATTAAGAAATTGTGGAAATTGTTTCACGACTAATACCGCCGGGAACACCATAGTGTGATGGTGTGTCCGAACATTATAACTGCACCCTATTGGATATGGTGCATACCATGATTTCTCTTATCGAATTACCACTATCGTTTATGGGTTAGGCATTAGAGACAATCGCATTCACTTTAAATAGGGAACCACACAAATCCGTTGAGATGACACCGTATGAACTATGGTTTAGAGAAACCTAAGTTGTCATTTCTTAAAAGTTTGGGGCTGCAACGCTTATGTGAAAAAGTTTCAGGCTGATAAGCTCGAACCCAAAGCGGATAAATGCATCTTCATAGGACACCCAAAATAGTTGGGTATACCTCCTGTCTCAGATCCGAAAGCAATAGGGATTGTTTCTGAAATCGGGTCCTTTCTCGAGGAAAAGTTTCTCTCGAAAGAATTGAGTGGGAGGATGGCGGAGACTTGATGAGGTTATTGAACCGTCACTTCAACTAGTGTATAGCAGGGCACAGGAAGTTGTTCCTGTGGCACTTACACCAATTGAAGTGGAAGCTTATGATAGTGATCATGAAACTTCAGATCAAGTCACTACCAAACCTCGTAGGATGACAAGGATGCGTGCTACTTCAGAGTGGTACGTAATCCTGTCTTGAAAGTCATGTTGCTAGACAACAATGAACCTACGAGCTATGGAGAAGCGATGGTGGGACCGGATTCCAAAAGTGGCTCGAGGCCATAAAATCCGAGAGAGGATCCATATATGAAAACAAAGTGTAGACCTTGGAAGAACTACTTGATAGTCATAAGGCTGTTGGGTGCAGATGGATTTTAAAAGAAAGACGGACAATGATGGTAAGTGTCACCATTGAGAAAGCTCGACTTGTCGTTAAGATGTTTCCCGGCAAGTTCAAGGAGTTGACTACGATGAGACTTTCTCACTCATAGTGATGCTAAAAGTCTGTTGGAATTATGTTAGTAGTTACTGCATTATTTATGAAATCTTGCAGATCGGATGTCAAAACATTGTTTCCTCGACGATTTTCTTGAGGAAAAGTTGTATGAGATACAACCAGAAGGTTTTGTCAATCCTGAAAGATGCTAACAAGTATGCAAAGCTCCAGCAATCCATCTAAGGACTGGAGTAAGCATCTCGGAATTGGAATGTACGCTTTGATGAGATGATCTAAGATTTTAGGTTTATACAAAGTTTATGAGAAACTTGTATTTCCAAAGAAGTGAGTGGGAGCACTATAGAATTTTCGATGAGTATATGTTGTTAACATATTGTTGATCAGAAATGATGTAGATTTTCTGGAAAGCATGCCAGGTTATTTGAAAAGTGTTTTTCAATGGAAAACCTGGATTAAGCTACTTGAACATTGAGCATCAAGATCTATAAGGATAGATCAAAAACGCTTAATAGTACTTTCAAATGAATACATACCGTGACAATATTTTGAAGGAGTTCAAATAGATCAGCAAAGAAGGAGTTCTTGGCTGTGTTATAAGGTATGAGTATTGAGTAGGACTCAAGACCTGACCACGGTAGAATAGAGAGAAAGGACGAAGGTCGTCCCCTATGCTTTAGACATAGGCTCGAAAGTATGCTATGTTGTGTACCGCACCTTAAGTGTGCCAAGCCATGAGTCTGTCAAGGGGTACAAGTGTGATCTAGGAATGGATCACGGGACAACAGTCAAGGTTACCCTTAGTAGCTTATGGACTAAGGAATTTTCTCGATTATGGAGGTGGTAAAAGAGTTCGTCGTAAAGGGTTATGCCGATGCAATCTTTGACACTAATCTGAGTAATAAACCGAATTCGTATAGTAGAACAGTTATTTGGAATATCTCCAATTAGAGCGTGGTAGCTGCATCTACAAGATGACATAGAGATTTGTAAAGTACACACGGACATAAAAGGTTCAGACCCGTTGACTATAACATCTCTCACAGGCATGACATGATCAAACCCAGAACTCTTTGGGTGTTAGTCACATGGGGATGTGACCTTGAGTGTTAATCACATAGCGATGTGAACTGGATTACTGACTCTAGTGCAAGTGGGAGACTGTTGGAAATATGCCCTAGAGGCAATAATAAATTAGTTATTATTATATTTCCTTGTTCATGATAATCGTTTATTATTCATGCTATAATTGTATTGATAGGAAACTCAGATACATGTGTGGATACATAGACAACACCATGTCCCTAGTAAGCCTCTAGTTGACTAGCTCGTTGATCAATAGATGGTTACGGTTTCCTGACCATGGACATTGGATGTCATTGATAACGGGATCACATCATTAGGAGAATGATGTGATGGACAAGACCCAATCCTAAGCCTAGCACAAGATCGTGTAATTCGTATGCTAAAGCTTTTCTAATGTCAAGTATCATTTCCTTAGTCCATGAGATTGTGCAACTCCCGGATACCGTAGGAATGCTTTGGGTGTACCAAACGTCACAACGTAACTGGGTGGCTATAAAGGTACACTACAGGTATCTCCAAAAGTGTCTGTTGGGTTGGCACGAATCGAGACTGGGATTTGTCACTCCGTGTGACGGAGAGGTATCTCTGGGCCCACTCGGTGGGACATCATCATAATGTGCACAATGTGATCAAGGAGTTGATCACGGGATGATGTGTTGTGGAACGAGTAAAGAGACTTGCTGGTAACGAGATTGAACAAGGCATCGAGATACCGACGATCGAATCTCGGGCAAGTACTATACCGGTAGACAAATGGAATTTAATACGGGATTGATTGAATCCTTGACATCGTGGTTCATCCGATGAGATCATCGTGGAACATGTGGGAGCCAACATGGGTATCCATATCCCGCTGTTGGTTATTGGCCGGAGAGTTGTCTCGGTCATGTCTACGTGTCTCCCGAACCCGTAGGGTCTACACACTTAAGGTTCGATGACGCTAGGGTTATAGGGAATAGATATACGTGGTTACCGAATGTTGTTCGGAGTCCCGGATGAGATCCCGGACATCACGAGGAGTTCCGGAATGGTCCGGAGGTAAAGATTTATATATGGGAAGTCCTGTTTTGGTCACCGGAAAGGTTTCGGGTGCTATCGATAACGTACCGGGACCACCAGGAGGGTCACGGGGGTCCACCAGGTAGGGCTACATGCCCCAGAGGGCTGCGTGGGCCAAGTGTGATAGGGTACCAGCCCCAGGTGGGCTGGTGCACCCCCACCAGGGCCCAAGGCGAAGAGAGAAGGGAAAAGGGGAAACCCTAGGCTCAGATGGGCCTAAGGCCCACCTAGTGGTGCGCCCCCCTCTCTCCCCCCTTGGCCGCCCCCTAGATGGGATCTAGGGCTGGCCGCCACCCCTAGGGGTGGAAACCTAGGTGGGGGCGCAGCCCCTCCCTTTCCCCTATATATAGTGGGGTTTTGGGCTGCCATACACACAAGAACATCTCCTTCTTGGCGCAGCCCTACCCCTCTCCCTCCTCGTCTCTTGCGGTGCTTGGCGAAGCCCTGCTGGAGTACCACGCTCCTCCACCACCACCACGCCGTTGTGCTGCTGCTGGACGGAGTCTTCCCCAACCTCTCCCTCTCTCCTTGCTGGATCAAGGCATGGGAGACGTCACCGGGCTGCATGTGTGTTGAACGCGGAGGTGCCGTCCGTTCGGCACTAGGATCATCGGTGATTTGGATCACGACGAGTACGACTCCATCAACCCCATTCACTTGAACGTTTCCGCTTAGCGATCTACAAGGGTATGTAGATGCACTCTCCTTCCCTTCGTTGCTAGATTACTCCATAGATTGATCTTGGTGTTGCGTAGAAAATTTTGAATTTCTGCTACGATCCCCAACACATTCATATTATAAAGTTCAAAGTACAAGTCACATAAATATCAACATGACAAAATTAAAAAGATAGCAGAACATCTTTCAGCTTGACACCAACACCCATCACGTGCCTCCGGCATCACCACATCAACCATTGGAAAAAATAATGACATATCATTTCCTCACCCGAGCTTGACGTGGCTCCATCGCTAATATGCAGCTTTGCGGACCTCCAAGCTGGCTCACCATAGCTGAAGCCATTGTTGTTGAACAAAGCAGACCGGGGCAACACCTGGGACACGCCATCGAACTTCAGATCTGGCATCCCACCACGACTAAGACGCTGAAGGAGGAAACAACGCCTACCATCTATCAACCATGAACCTAGCACATGTTCCGTCTTCCAGATATCGACGATGCAAACCACAATCTGTATCCGCTCCTGAACTACCTCCCAAGCTCCGTGCCGACGTTGGAGCAGATGCCGTTGCAACAGCGAAGCCGGAGGACACATGTCCACCACGAGGATGTCGTCGACGTCACAACATCATTGCTTGAATAGACTAGTTTCCAAAACCATCTACAACCATAGGGTCGATTGCCTTGTCGAGGAAGGATCTGAAGAATCTTTATTCTGCGCCACCATCGATGCCAAAGTCAAGACAATGAACAACCTAAAAAGAAGCTACTTCAGCCTAAAACTATCCACACACACGTGGATCCGGCGACCCCCCTCACCACGTCGACGGAGGGGGGCTGTCGGAGGACAGCGTCAGAGGAACTCATCTTGCGAGAGACGCTGGCGAGGCCACCCTTTTTCTTTCAGAGGAAGAAAGAACGTGTGAAATTCTTCTTCATGCTTGATTGGGCCTCCCTCTGCCCAAAGCAATAGTGTACATACCTTTCACTCCCCATATCTACTAACCCTATAAAACATGAAATGTACTGAATGATGATGACCTAATCACTTTCCACACTTCGTTGTCACCGATTGAGACCACTCAGAAATTCTGAAGTGATAGAGGGTTGGCAAGTGTCTCCAGTGGGACCGAAGGGTCATCTCGGTGAGACCGAGATGCTAGGGTTTAGGCAGTGGCTATGTCAAGTGTATCTCGGTGAGTTCGGTTCTATGCGTTTCGGTGGGACCGAGAATGACTTTAGGGTTTTGGACATAGATGAATGTGAGAGTGTGATCGAGGATTTTTTAGCAATATCTCTAAGCACTTGAGCAGTTAGACCATGATCAAAACGTCATCCCCTTTTAATAGTATTGGCTTTCCTATGTACTCAGTGTGATCTTGGATGACTTAACCAAAAATGTAGAGTCTTGAATCTTTTCCAACGTATGTACTTTGCATTTTGAGGTGTCCACATTCACATCCCATTGCCATACCTAAATTGAACTTTCCTAAAATATTCTTTGAAGGGTTCCCTCCTTTGAGTAGGCATTAGTTCAATGATGTATATGTTTTTATGAATTACCAAAACCACCTGGGGATTAGTTACACTTTCATAAACCTTTGTAATCCCCTTCTTGAACATGGTGTTGATGCTATAAATTATCATTCAATGATTTGTTGCATTGCTCTTAGGTCTGAGTAGATTCTTTTTTGACCTATGGTGATTGGTAGTCTATCATGATTGACTTGAGTTGTATGTTATGATATGATGTTGTCATTTGGTGTTTGATGAATGTGTGCACGCGTATGTTGAATCATACTTTAGTTTTAGTAGCATTTTGAGATGAATATGCAAGAGGGGTTGGGGTGACACATATTACCGTACCCGAGTAGAGGAAATTTGCAAATGGGATAAAGAGGACCCATGGATCTTGATGTTATGGTTGGGTTCAGCTTAATGAATCTTTAGTTCTTGCGATGCTTGCTAAGGGTTCCAATCATAAGTACATGCTAGTCAGTGTATTTTACTTGCAGGTTAGCATATGCCTCTCCCACATATAAACTGCAATGGATGGTTACGGGTCTAGTATCGTAGCCAATTTCCTATGGACAATTCCGCAAAGCCTTCCACCACTAGTCCATACTCGCTATGCATTAATTTATTGTACCTTTGCATTGCAACTACTAACTTCTATTTAAAAATACTTTATAATCTCGCAAACTATCCATTTTATACTCGCAAAGTACTTCTAGTTGTGGCATCTAGGTAAAGCGGCGCTTGGTGTACGAAAGGTTGTATCCTTGTCAGATAGAACCTAAGAGTATAAGAATCTTACCTTTATCTCCTTTTGGGTTTGACACTCCATACTTACCACCGCCACTTTGAAAAGGGGTACAATAGTCCATGCACTTGGGGACTATCAAGCCCTTTCTAGCGTTGTTGTCGAGGATTATAGCGCTAGGGTGAATATTCTAGTGTGCATTAGTTTACTTTATCACTAAGTAGCTTTTATTTCTGTTTTGTAGTTGTTTTATATTTGTAGTTATGGGTAGGAAACAAAAATTACCAAAAACTTAGTTGTACTTACTAGTGATAGGGTTGATGAAGCACCTAAAATACTCACTACCAAAGAGAGATACTACATGGATATTCTTGAATGCATGTGTGTTTGTTCTAAAACCCCAACTACCTCAATAGAAATGTTTTGCAAAATTTATGAACACCTACTTGCCTCAAGAAAGGAAACAATCAGAGGATAGGCTAAGGTTATTGAATAGTCATGCTCGTGATTTGTATGAAATCTATGATACAATTTGTTGCTCTAAGAAAATTACCAAACACTTCCTATTCCAATTTGAGTACAATGTTAATGATACACTAGCTTCTTATGTTAAAGATGAATATAGTGCACACAAACATCATAGGGTTTCGTGGCGTCTCTATTGCGTATTTGGCTCGGGCCTCTTCACGAATGTTGTCAGGGATGACGTCAGGAGGCAGTAGCACCTGGTACGGCTGCTGGTACGGACGGTCGTGTTCGTACCACACACCATCTTATCTTTTGTGGTGTGCGCCTAATTATATGGAAATGATCGTCTCCTTTGGATTATCACATATATGGCTTGATTTTTTTACCTAAAAACACTCGTTTTTGCAAGGAACAAAATAAACAAGGAGAGTTGTAAATAGTTGTTTTTGTTAGTCATTAGTGAGCAAATCGAATGCATAAACTCAGTAATATCCGGGAATATCCCATTTAGAGACGAGTAAAATGCATGCAAAACTCACTCATAAGTGGGCTCAATGGCTAGGGTCTGCGACAAGGTGTGACTGAGGTTTCGAGCAGAAACTCAACTTTTCGATATTGACGATGATCTCACATGCATGCACCGCTCCCCTGTTTGGGGTGCCATTGTGGGCCTCCTACTGCCTTGTGCCTGTACTCTAGGTGAAAACCCTTGTCTGTGATTATAGACTAGATGGTGGCAACCTGTTGTGTCATATCACTCATGGGGCATCGTTGGGGAGTGCGGGTTCCTTCAGCTGTGACGGAGTTCTTTGGCTAGTGCGGATCATCCCTGTAAGTCCCTTCTACTCGCCGGAAAGGGCGGAGCTTTTCGATCCGAAGTGAAAGGGTAGAGGGCCTTTTGCATCGACCGATTTGTATGGACTTTGAGGCATGTTATGATGGTTTCACCAAGGGGACATATGTCTGTGGCTTGTGGATCGCTTAGATTTCTTCAAGTTGTGGTTCAGCCATTTATGTGCTTCATTTGATGGCACACTGGTGGCATCCAACAACTCATCCCCGGTGCTTTGTTGATTTTGTTGGTTGTGTATGTTTATCGGCTTGTATGAAGATTCCTTCGGTATCTCGTACCTTTTGGACGTGTGAATTTATCTATAAAGAGGAACCAAAGCCTGTTTCAAAATTAAAACTCATACTATTCATACACGTACATCTTATAACTATCGAGGTTATTGTAAAAATGGACAAGCAGCACCCCAGCAGCTGTTTTTAGAGTCTGCCATCTGTCCAACAAGTTTTCAACAAGCAGAACAATTAGGCTGTTTTTAAGCAAGTTTTATCGTACTGTACATAGCTGAACTGGGAGCACGAGCATGATTCCAGATGAGGCGAATCATCGGATGAATCCAGCAAACACACTGGCAGCATTGACCTAATTAAATCTAACTATTAGTACTAGTATATCCCAGAATACGCGTACCTTAAAACTCTGTCATTCCCACCTACGCTTCGATTTAAAAAATTGCATGGCTGCTAACTAGGCTTGATTGGAGCCTGATCTCGGATTCAAACCCTTTTTTAATTGCATGACCAATTCCAGCAGCTCCATCGTTGAGTGGACTAGTACGTGTATGCCTTACAAATGTCTCCTCCTTGTGTAGACAAGAATAACTTGTATGTTTGTCTAGGACCAGATCCATGTGAACAGTCCCTAAGACTATAGGCATAGTTCGAAGTCTTACTACTCTTCTTTGTCATAGTAATCAGATGGAACTAAAGACTGAGTAGGTCGTTTCGGTGCCCAGGCTCATCCGCACCTTACGTAAAAAATTCAAAATAAATTCAAAAAATTCCAAATTTTATTGTGTGGTAGACAATTTGATGCGTGAGGCCTGCTCCAAATTTCAAGTTATTTGAACATTTGAGCAGCTCTTAGCAAAAAAGATCAATCGGGCCAAAACAGTACATGAACAGTAAACATTTTTACAGACCCCTAATTTGTCTTTTTTGCTGAGAGCTGATAAAACGTCCAAATGATTTAAAATTTGGAGCGGGCCTCACGCATCAAATTGTCTACCCCACAAAAAATATTGGATTTTTTGAAATTTTCTAGTATTTGTTTTGGTTTTTTCGGTAAGCGCGGGTGCAGATGAACTCGGGTGCAGAGATGGATTTTCGCTAAAGACTAGCTTAATAGTTACGAGCAAGTTTTTCTTTTTCAACGCAATTTATATTATCTTGCTCTGAGCTAACACCGGAAGCTTTTGACGAGTTCCTAAATCTTTGGCCGAGGATCGCGGATGTGCAATTAGTTGACGAGGTGGAGGACTCGGTAAGGTGGATGTGGGAACAGAACGGCAAGTTCTCGGCTCGATTGGCCTATGCAGCTCGGTTTATGGGACAGGAAGTGTCTGCAACGGCTGCGTTTACTTGGCAGTCAAAGGCGCCACGACGATGCCGCTTTTTCTTTTGGCTGGCGCTAAAGAACCGGTGCTGGACGTCGGATAGACTTGCTCGACGCGGATTACCTCACCAAGACTCATGCCCTTTGTGCAACCAACACGAGGAAACCATGCAACACATGCTGATAGATTGTGTCTTCGCGAGGCAGATTTGGTTGGCCATCGACCGAATAACCAAGAGGGTGGACTTCGAGCCCAGGCAAAATGAATCGCTAGAACAATGGTCCATAAGACAGGACGGGAGCACAAGTAGCCGGCGTGCACACAAAGCCAAGTGCCTCCTTGGGATGTGGATGATATGGAAGAAGAGGAATGATGTGATCTTCAAGGGTGCGACGCCTTCGGTCCCTCGCACCATCCAACGTATACAGGACGAAGGTAGACTTTGGGCGAAGGCGGGATTGTTCAAAGGTGACATGAAAGGATTCGAGGTGGAACAAGTAGTGTGGGGTGCAAGCGAATAGTCCATTGTAGGAACTAGGGTGGTGCCGGATTAATTCCGCATGTAAATAAGCTTGTAACCGTGGATTTGGGGCTCTTACCCCCTCTCTTCTTTAATGAATGATACGCACACTCGTGCGCATTCGAGAGAGAAAATTTATCTTGCTCTTTGCATTGAGGATGCATATGCAATCCAGATTTATATGAAGTCAAAACAAGTTAAACTTTGTGCAAAAATATCATAATTCCTTCCTGTCAGATGTAAATATCATTTCCGCATAGTCAAATTGATAAAATAAATAAAATTGTAGCGAGGCCAACATTGATAAGCAAGCGAAGAGAAATGGAAACACCATAACCAAGACCCAAAAATGTTAGAAATGTTGCAAGGCGAAACATCGTGCAGTAGAGCATTAAAACAAAATTATCATGTAGATGGATGAATAAAAAACACACGATGAGTTAATTAATAGATATTCATCATTTTACATGTAGATGTTTCTTATTAATTAATAGTCCCCAGCTACTCCCCATAAGGGAAAATTATGTTAATGAATAAATAGTTTGATGTTTATGCAAACCTATAGGAAGCGACATCAACCTTCCCGTTCCATTATTTTAATGAAACATGATACTCCCTCTGATCCATATTTATTGCCGTTGTAGTTATACTAAAGCATTCAGTCAATACAAGTAAAATGTGAGTTCAACTAATAAAAAAACAAGTTCATTTTGCACCTCAAGGCAGGCACACGGCAAAACAAAAGCCAAAATGACTGGATGAGGCTTGGTTAGATGGTTTTCATTTGGGTAAAATGCACAGCACCTCCGAGTAATTTTGGTATTGAATCGAGTGAATTGCAGAAAACCACCACATTTGGGGCTTCGTTTGCGAAAAACCACCGGGTCACTAATTTTTTGCAAAGATCACCGCGGATTCGGTAAACTTGTTGCAAATAGCACTAATCAGGTGATTTGCTGCGTTTGATCACTTTCTGACAAGTGGGGTTGGGCTGTAAGGAGCTGACTTGGCAAAACAATTGCATACACACCCCTAAATCAAAAAAACAAACTCAATCAAATCCCTATGCACAAACTGCAAGGACCGAATCGACCAAACCCGCCGGGATGCCGCGCCCTGGCCGGAGCTGTCACGCGTGGGAGGAGAGAGGCTGGTTCGCCGAGTGCTCGGCTGAGGGAGGTCGTCCCTTGCTGGCGCTCGTGGGCGGGATGGAGGATGGAAGGGGGGACGGCTGAGGGTCCGCCCCACTCACTTCTCACCTTCTTGCTCTAGTCCGGCCGCCGCACGAGCCACCACCGGCCGACCGTCGTGTGAGCCATCCCACCCAATTGCCACCACACCCCCTCCCCTCCATGACACCTCGACTTCTCCCGCGGAGCACCGACGACCACCGCTCCCGCCCAACAACTGCCCCGGTCCGCACCTCCATCACCGAGCCCATACTTATGCGGTCACGCCAGTTCCTGCGCAGCTCTGGGTCACCGGACCGCCGGATCTCGGCCACAACCAGACTCTAGCGCCGCCCTGGGCCACTGGACCACCGGATTCGGCTGCGCCCAGGCACCTACGCTGCCGCCGACACCCATGACGAACGGGGGATGGAGATGAGTGGTGCGGCGAGTTGAGCTAGGGAGGGCGGCGTCCACGACGGCGGACGGCGGGATCACACCGGACTTGGAGCTCCGAGGGGGCTCCCATGGTGGTTTCCTGCCGCCTGGGAGGAGGCATACGACGGGGGTGAAAGGGGGGGCTGATTGCTTTTTTAATTTTTTAATAAGGGTGTATTTGTGAAATTCAGGGGTGTGTATGCAATTATTTTGCCAAGTCAGCTCCTTACAACCCGTCCTGACTTGTCAGAAAGTGATCAAACGCAGCAAATCACCCGATTAGTGCTATTTGCAACAAGTTAACCGAATCCGCGGTGATCTTTGCAAAAAATTAGTGACCCGATGGTTTTTCGCAAACGAAGCCCCAAATGTGGTGGTTTTCTACAATTCACTCTATTGAATCAGATAGGACTAAATCATGCATTTTAGGATAATGTGGACATGTTTGACTCAACCCAAAAGTCTTTTTTTTTTGCAATTCAACCCAAAAAGTCCTAGGACACACCAATATCACCATGCAAAGGTTGGTGATTAGTACCCTCCGTTCCTAAACTTAAGTCTTTGGAGAGATTTCACTATGAACCACATACGGAGCAAAATGAGTGAATTTATACTCTAAAATGCATCTAGATACATCCGTATGTGGTTCATAGTGAAATCTCTATAAAGATTTATATTTACGAATAGAGGGAGTACATTCAAAGGTTGGTGATTAGTACATAACACATTCCTATAGGTCAAAATTATATAAAGTATTGATACGAATATTTAAAAAATGATAAATATAATGGAAAAGGTTTGTGGATGTAATTGGTACATGGTATTGTCTGACTAAAATTCATCTTGTTGTTTGTAGATCTTGAAAAGTAAAACCAAGAGCTATAGTCTTATCATTAGCTGGAAAGTAGAGATGCCATGGACGTGTAAGCAAATAATTCACAGGAGACAGGGACCGAAAAGTACAATAGAAATTAGCAAAGGAGAGTCAGTAAGAACATGGAGACTTGCTTGCCAAGCAGCTAGGTTTTGACTAGTGAATGAATCCATGTCTAACAAGTAACAACCACCGCTGTTTACCGAATCTACACGAGATCACATAAAAAGGTGCATGGTGGAACGGTCTCGATTACCATAAGCCTAAACGTAAGGTAATCCGCAGTTTAACACCCATTTTATTAAAGGGGCTGAAACCCTAGTCATGTGGTAAAGCCTTAAAACAACATGCGGTCCTCTTAGATCGTAACTTGGTTTATCAAACCGCCTATATACATCTTGACATGACAGTTCAAACAATTTTTAGACCTTCTACATAATCCCTCGTTTATTCGCGGACTAGCCTCGACAATCCGAAATCCCCTGTCCGTCCCTAAATCAATGGGGATATAGGTAGTCCATGGTGTTCGCCGACACTGCCAACTAGGCAAAGGATCATTCTAACCCCACCATCATGAACTCATTTTTCCTTTTTTTTCCTTCCCTCTCATATTTTCTTTGGACAAAGAGATGAATAATTGAGGAATAGCATTGAATGACCGGCACACCTGGCGGCTGGCTGTCCGTAGACACATTTGCACGTCCCCATGAGCATTTCAAGGTGTTCGAGGTGAGCCACCACACTGACTCGAAAACTAGAGCTGGAAGCCTGAAACTGGCTACTTAACTCCTTCATCTCGCAAAGAATTTGATAGGCCGCCGATTTCTCGGACGATTCATGTTAAATGCAATACTACATACAATTTTACTGAAATATATTGTGACCGGTTTGGCAGCAACGCACAGGGTATCATCTATTTATTTAAAAGTTATAAAGATTGAATTGTTGCGTGTTTGAAATCATGTCAAAATCTAAGACGTATTGCTGTTCAGAATCAGGACTGATAATGACTTGATGATGTGAGCGATCCTGATCATCGTAACAAACGAAGTTTCCGCGTTGACGCCAACATCGCTGGCGCCGCTATAAAAAGACACTCGTGAGCTCATCGCTTCCGATCGCCTCTTCTTCCTCCTGGCTTCCGTATCTTGGACGTACGTACCCGACTTACTGTATGCCGCTCCGCTGGCCTCGACACCATTTTTGCCTTGCATGACCTCCGCCGCAGCGCCGCCAACATCGTTGCACCGCCCGGCGGTGAGCGCCACACACGGAGCCAGAGCGTCCGTCGCGGCGTCGAGCAACAGGGTGCACCTTGGTAACCTCGAGCACCTCTTCCGAAGCCGCGGTGCCGTCGAGAGCAGTGGGACTGCCGCGGCGCCTGTGCAGCCGGCACGCAGGAGGCAGCAGGCGCCGCTGCTGCGGCTACCGTCCTTCTTCAAGCGGGCCAAGGGCGACTTTGCCGTGGCCAAGGAGGAGCAGGTGGACTTGTCGCCGCGCCTGTTCCAGCCGGTGCCGCCCGACGGGCCGTCACCGCGTGGGGACATCGCGGCGTCGTGGCGGCGGCTGCACGGCGAGGACGGCTGGCGCGGCCTGCTTGACCCGCTGCACCCGGACCTCCGCCGCGAGATCGTCCGCTACGGGGAGTTCGTCGACGCCGCGTACGGCGCGTTCCTTTCCCAGCCCGACGCCACGCCGGGCGACCTCGCCGCCCCCGTGCACGTCCCGCTCCACGACGCGGCCTACCGCGTCACGGCGCCACTGTTCGCGACCTCGTCCGTGGGCTTCCCGTCCTGGCTCGCGCTTGCCGCGCCGTGCGCCGCGCAGCGCACGAGCCTCGTCGGGTACGTGGCCGTGTGCGACAGCCCCGACGAGGTCCGACGTATGGGCCGGCGCGACATAGTCATCGCGCTCCGTGGCACCTGCACGGTCCTTGAGTGGGCCGAGAACTTCCGCGCCGGCCTCGTCCCGGCCACCGAAGCGGTCGACGCCGCAGCTTTGCCGGTCTCCGCCTCCGACGCAAAGGTTGAGTGCGGGTTCCGGAACCTTTACAAGACAGCCGGCGACGGTTCGCCGAGCTTGTCAGAAATGGTCGTCACCGAAGTGCGCAGACTACTCAAAAAGTATGAGGGAGAGGAGGTGAGCATCACGGTGACGGGTCACAGCCTGGGGGCGGCGCTGGCGGTGCTGATCGCCGACGAGCTCGCGGGCCACGGCGACGCGCCGAAGCCAGTGACGGTGTTTTCGTTCGGCGGGCCGAGGGTGGGGAACCGCGCGTTCGCGGAGCGCGTAGAGGCCCGGGGCGCGCGCGTGCTTCGCGTGGTGAACGCGAACGACGTCGTGCCGCACCTCCCGCCGCGCCCCGGCGGCCGGTGGTACGCTGACGTCGGCCGCGAGCTCCGCCTTGACAGCCGCGCATCCCCGTATCTCCGCCCCGATGCCGACGCGGCCTGCTGCCACGACCTGGAAGCGTACATCCACCTCGTCGACGGCTTCCTCAGCTCGCACTGCCCCTTCCGCGCCAACGCCAAGCGCAGCATTCTGCGGCTGCTCAAGAACCAGGGTGGCAACGTTAAGCAGCTCTACATCAGCAAGGCCATGGACATGCGCGTCCGGCTCGACGCCGGTGGCGCCGTTGACATGCCTGGCTCACCGCTCAGTCGTCTCGGTGCGCCGAGCAACGTGCTTGAGTGCGTGCACTGAGGATGACGACGACGACGACGACGGACCGGCGGGAAATGTCGGCGGCACCGTGTTTGGTCTCTTGTTCAGGGCGGGTAAAAGCAGCTGACTTTTGATATTCTTTTAGAATATATAGCCGGTCCTCAAGTTTTACCAAGTAAAGATGATGATGATGTGTTGCTTTGATCAGCAGACACAGAATTGGTGTGCACATCAAAGTCACAAGAAGACTTGTGCAGCTCAAGATTTGTTGATTTATTGGTATTTATGTACAAAAATAGTGGTGTTGTCTTGTGTTACGTGTGAAAGGGTGAGCCATCGGAGATCCCGCTGTCAGTGAATGGATAATACTACGTCCAGATACCTTCATTTCAGCGTTGAGTAATTCTGGACAGAGGTAGTATGTTCATGTAAACCTGTCAATACAGATTTTTGTGATAAAATATTGATACTTGTCCTATATGATTTCATATTTGTGTGGTAATTGTGTAAGAAATTGTCGGTTCCACTATTTGTATGATACCTCAAATCTCATTTTGCATTTTGTGAGCAACTAGCATTGTAGTCCTTGAAAAGAGGGCATCATCTTATGCAAACATTTTAATGTGTCGAAAGTATACAATATTGATTTTAGACTTATGAAACCCACCCCTCCCCCAAGTCATTAGCCTCTCCATTGCAAAACACTCCTATAGGTATTCGTGGACCAATGATCATGTTAGTGGCTAATCATTCATGAGCCAAATTGGTTGTATGCCACCCCCGAGAGATTTTGTATGTTAGCAATATTACTCATTCCCTAAGAGCAAAAGAAGGTAAGAGGCATTTTCTCACAGTCTATTTTTTTAAGTCCCTAGACATGTCTAATAACTAGCATGTGTACTTAGAATAAGTTTTGTGACAGACTTATAAGTGCAACTAGTATGTTGATTTAAAAGTTATGATTTTACTCCATCCGTCCTAAAATAAATGTCTCAACTTTGTACTAACTTTGGTACAGAGTTGTACCAAGGTTCAGACACTTATTTTGGGACGGAGGGAGTATCTAGCTACAATTACAAAGATATATATTCCCGGCAAAAAAAATTAAGATATACTCCCTCTGTAAACTAATATAAGAGTGTTTAGATCACTACACTATTTTAGTAATCTAAACGCTCTTATATTAGTTTATGGAGGAAGTATTGGTTATGATCTTCTTAGATACAGTTATGAAGATTTAACGAATAATTATTTATGTATAATTATGCATATGAGATTTGTTTATGTACGGTTATATGTGGTCTAAGAGACATGATTCGTTTAGGTACACTAATGTTGATCTAGTGGGTTATGGCATATTTAAACACAATATGAAGATCTCAAAGTATGTGATCAACTCTGGGTTCATGTTATATTTGCGCGTAGTTATGCGGATAGCAATAGTGGTTCATACTCTACTCTAGTGTTTAATGTGGAGGGTCATCAATAAAGTTGCCATGATGGGTTTCCTTCAAAATAGAATGCGATCAATATAGGTACTATGTTATGGATTTGACTGGTACTCATATCCATATTAATTGTCACTGCTTAGTATAATTTTGTACAAAAGCAGCGACAATTAACATGGACCGGAGTGAGTACTTGACTACAGTGTTGATCGTTAGGCCCCTCCCAATGCTCCACCTTATACATGTGCTAAGTCTTCCATATAGGCAAAAATATGATGTGACAAGTTATTTAAGAGGAGAGAGATGAGTGTGGTGATCCCAGAAAGAAACAATGCTAAGCGCGTGAACCTAGACAAAACATTTAAATGAGGGAAGCCCATCAATACATGAAGAGCTTTACTATAGTTGCTAAATCATTAAATGAAGCAAGCTTAGCTATCATAAGAGCAAGTATAATAAAGCTGAGTCATTGGGCTATAAGAAATAAACTACTATATTTCTGCTTAGTTGGAGGAAAGAGAGGAGGAGAGAAGGTAAGCGGGCTCTTCGTGAAGAGCCAGCTCTAGCACGTGCTCCTAGCCACTTTGTGAGAATGAAAGGTGGGTCACATAATAAAAAAAATAGTACACTCTTTTGATCTACTATTGTACATGTTGACTATAAGATGGGCTGTAGATGACATGGCACTGGCTTATAGCCAGCAGCTGGCTATACTATTAACCATGCTCTAAGTTAAGCACCTATGCATTGGGGAGTATAGTTGCTAAGCTATCTAATGTGCTTAGAGCATCTCCAATAGATGATCCAAAATTTGGCAGTCCAAAACCGGAGATGTAAAATTTGGACCGCCAAAAAATGCGTTTTGAAGCTCCGAAAAAAGCTCAACTCCAATAGATGGTCCAAATTGATGGGCCAAAAGAGCAACTTCAATTGATTGTCCAAAATAAAGATGTAAATTTCTTAAAACGACAAAGTATTAGTCCATTCAACATAGTTCAAACATCAAAATCAACATAGTTTCGTACATAAACTTCAACTACTACTTATTCAAACTACTAGATAAACTACTCCTCATCGTCGGAGCTGCGAAACTGCGCCCAGAACTCCTCTTTCTCTGAGTCATCGCACCCCTCCTCCTCCTCCTCCAGAAGTCTACCCAGTCCTCCTTGGAAGAGGACTCGATGGGGATCACCGTCGAGGGACCGGCCTCGTCCTCCTTCTTCGCCCCCTTCTTCTTCTACTCCGCCTCACGCTTCCATTAGTACTCGAGCTCGGCTTGGACGTACTCCGGATGCTCCCGAGCAAACCTCGCCGTCACCTCCTCGTCGGTCTCGCCGGCACTGACGACAACCGACGGCTTCTTCGTCGTCTTCTTCTTCGTCGGGATCTCCTTCATCTTGATGCCCTGCGGCACAAGCATTTCCGCTTCCGCCCGACTCTCGATCTGTGGGAAGTTGAGGTGCTCCCGAGGCCTCTCGGCACGCACACCGCCACGTCGTAGGCACGCGCGGCCTCGTGGGTGTAGGGGTATGTGCCGATCCACCAACGCCTCCCAGCGTCGAAGAGCTCCACTCCGAAGCTACCGAAGGGCTTCTGCCTCACACCGAAGAAGCCCGACTTGCCCTTCGGCGTCTTCTTCGGTGCCATCGGAGAGCGGTAAGAGCGGTGGAGCGGCGGCGGCGTCCGGCCGGGGCGGTGGCGGACGGAGCCGGGCGGGGCGGAGCTGAGGGGCGGTGGCGAACGGAGCCGGGTGGGGCGGAACTGCGGGATGGCGGCGGCGTGCGGGGCTGTGGCGGCCGGAGCCGGGGCGGGTCGAAGCTACGGCGGGCGGGCCGGGGCCGGGCGGAGGTGCGGCGGGCGGTCGGCGGGGCGGCGTGGAAACAACGGCGGGGGGCAGGGCGGCGTGGAAACAGCGACGGGAGGGGGGGCGGGGCGGGGCCGGATCTGCTGCGGGCGGGCGACAGGGCGGCATGGAAACAACAGCGGGGGGCGGGGCGGGGCCGGATCTGATGCGGGCGGTGTGCAACGGGGCGGCGGCGGGGCGGCGGCGGACGGGTAGGAGGTCGCGGGCGGGCGGACGGGAAAGAAAAGGAACTGGCGGTTGGGCGTTCGCGGGCGGCAGCTGATTTTGAACCAGATACACCTCGTGATGTAAATTTGCACCGCGAGGTGTTATATTTTACATCATGAGAAGGCCGCGGTCCAATTTTTTTTACATATGGACCGTCTATTGAAGCTGCGTTTTTGGCTTCAGACGGTCCAAAAGTTAGTAACTTTTACATTTGGACCATTTATTGGAGATGCTCTTAGCACCTTATCTAAGCACCGTCACAAAATAGAGTAATTACAAAATCAAGAGAGAAATTAAGTATACTTGACTACAGGACCCCACCTAATTAGCCGGCTCCAACGAGAGAGCAGAGACTGCTGTATGCGTAGATTTGTTCATATATAGCTTTGCGTCATGCATGCCGTCATGCAAAGTACGTAAGTTCACTGACGACTAATCGTATATTAATTCTGGTATGAAACATTCCGTGTTTTCGCAAATGTTGTTTAGCAAGTTTGACAGGGAAGTAGTAACTGTTGTGTGCCGTTTGTGTTGGGTGCCAGCTGCGGCCAAATTTTGCCACTGACTTGTTTCAGCCGGTCAAGCTCTTGTTCGAGTTTAAATATTGGACTTGACTTGATGTGTGATCTGATAATTAGAGACTGGAGTGCTTAATTAGCTGACCTAAATGAACTACAGTACGAGTCTTGTCTTTCTTTTTCTCCTTGATTCAAGTATAACTAGTACGTAAGCTCAAAAGACACTCAATTATAGGTCATTTTTATTTTATTTTTGCCTTGGAGTTTATATATTAATAATCGAAAAAATATACTATGCACCACCGACGTACGTTACGCGCCTACGCGGTGGTGCAGTGCACGTATGAAACTGTTGCTCTCACGTTGACCTACCTCTGTGGACGCATATATTCAGATTGAAGTCATAAATAATTTAATTAATCGTGTATGCATGAATTCAAAAAAAAAACATGTATGCATGAGAGAGATTATACTGCTTCTAGTTAGCGCATCAGTACACTTTGGAAAATTAAGAGTGGTGCTACTAGACTCGACCGAGCATGTTGGACTTAGAATTACGATGAATGCTGGAATCCCACCCGGCCGGCCGTTGTGGCATGGCAGCTACATCTTCTGGAAAACCAGCGGCGCGACTGCACGAATGGTTTCTTTCGAAATTGGAATGAATATGTACTTTTGGTTTGGCTCGTGGGCTGGGGACAAGGAATATGTGCATGCGACCGACTCATGATCCAGTCCCAGTGCATGCATGCATTACAAGTGTAGCATGCAAATTTTAATGAAAGACAGCTGGGCGTGTAGGCGTTAGGTGCGAGGACGGGGCGTCGACCCGTTGGCTGGACGGGTGAGGTTGCTGTCAGCTGAATACTTTGGCACCCTAGAACATATCTCTTTCTGAATGAAGCCAACAGGTCTCAGACAAAAATAATATCTGTGGCTTCATCGAAAACTATCAGCCAAAATCCAAATAAAATGCATCATAGACCCAGCATTATCCTTCATTGGGAACTACAAAAGCAACATCCAACTTCAACCTGGCGGCCTCTGATATATTAGAAAAGAAAACCTTTTTTTACAGTATCCTCCTCCCCCTCCCCCTCCCGAGCCGCCCGCCGCGTGGGCGGCCGGGAGGCCCCCAGATCCCGTCGGCCGGACCTCCCCCACTCCTCCTCTTCCTCCCTCGCCGCCGCCCAAAGGCGCGGCCAGGCGAAGCCTTGCCGTCGCCGGCGGCGGCGGGGACTCGGGCCCTCTCGCTCGGGTGGGGCTGGCGCGGGTCGGCGCCCCCAGGCCGGAGCGTGGCGGTGGGCCGGACGCCACGACGGGTGGTGGCGGCGCCTCGGCGACTTCGCTTCCCCGCGGCAGGAGGCCTCGCGATCTGGTGCGTCGCGGCCGCCAGGGACGGCGGCGGCGCGGCCGGATCTATGCCCAAGTGTGGGCCTTGATCGCTGGTCTGTCGTCGGCACGATGGCGGGTGCGACTCGTCGGCAGCTGGGCAGATCCGCCGGGATTCTACCCTTGTCTGGTCCTTGACAACGTGGGCAACTTCGGGGGAAACCCTAGATCTCCTTGGGATCGAGCGATGGCGGCGCTTTTGCGTCGTAGTCCCTCTTTAGGGCATTGTTTTGGAGTTTACTCCGGTTGAAGGGACCAGCGACGTCGGCGGCGCACGTCTTGTGGAGCAACTGCCGATGAAAATCGCGCCGACTACGGTCATGGCGGACGATGGCGGCGTCTTAGATGTCGTTCCCTTGTCGAGGCATCGTCGGTGCAGTCTGCGTCATCAGGCTCGGGATGCTCCAGGGGAAACCCTAGATCTGGGTCTTCCGGATCGGACGATGATGGCGTTTTATCGCTTTCCCTCCTGGGGGCATCGTTTTGGAGTAAGTGATGGCTGGGGGGATGGTGGAGCGGTGCTTCATCTCACACATTGATGGCGGCGGATATCGGCAGCATGGCGCTGTGGAGGCTCGGCGTCCGATGCACGGAGATGGACTCGCGCAGGAGGAGGTTGTTGTCTGGCGTCATGGTGACGTCGATGGCAGAGTGGCCAGACAAGGTAGAAGCCTCAATACGATCTGAAGACGGACCTGTGGAAGATGGCGGCGACGACACACGAGTTCGTCTGACCGGATTGTGCCCCAGACCCGGTATGTGGCTCGGCTGGGGCTTCCGGCTTTTGATGTTAGGCTTAGATGAGTGGTCTGTGTAGTGGCCCAGCTAGCACCCCTTCATCATTTGAATAGGAGTAGTGACATATGTTGTCAAGATGATGGATTCAGGCATATTGTTGTAATACTTTGTAAGGTCATCGAGAATAATCAATAAAGTGGTCGTATGCATCTCCCAGATGCAGAGGCCGGGGGTCATTCTCTTTTTCTAAAAAAATAAGTATGTAAATTTGATCCAATAGTCCCTCCAATTTAAAGTGATCAAGCCACCAGTGGTATTAGTAGGGAACAGAGCTCATCCGAGTTCAAGTTCCGGCTCAGACGCGCAGTGCTTATGGAGTTTCTTCTATAAAAAATGCCAACGAGGTTTAGCTTTTGGATTGGTCTTATTTTTTTAGGCGTTAGGTGCACATTTCATATGCAGCTGGGTGACGTCGATCGTAGTTGGAGAAAACATTTCCCTGCTTACTTTTCAGATCACAGGAAGGTTCATGGCAGCTACAGTAGCTAGGTACACATAATATTCTCAAGACAAGACGAAGAAGAAGAGAGGTGCTAGCTATGTACTAGTACCAACGTAGGGGCCAAGAAAGATCTATGCTCAAGCTCCGAGATCGAATCATATCACAAGCTAAACCCTCTGGTCCACAACAGGAGATTACGTAGAGTACTCTACGTATTGTTCCTAGATAATCTCGCATTTTACTCTTAATTAAGGCCAACTCCACCGCGTGACCCATTTCTATCCCAAATGGTCCGTTTGTGTCCGTTTGGAATAAAACGGACAAATCAAACGACCCAACGCATGGGAGCATACGGACGTTTTGTTTGGCCCGTGTCCGCTTTTGCCCCATTTCCAGATCAAAGTTGCTCTCGGTTTGGGGCCAAAGCGGACAGAAAGCGGACGCATTTGCGTCCTCGTCGTTCGCCTATGTCCGGCTCGACCCCACATGCCACTCTCTCCTTTTCTGTACCTGGCCCACCATGTGCACCCACGACCACAACGTATGGGGTGAAAATGGGGTAGTAGCGCTGCGTGCAGCGACTTTGTGCGGCCTCTGTCCGCCGTTTGTCCTCCCTATTTCTATTCCATACGGACAAAATCCGGACAAAATGGGTATAGATTTAGGGTCGTGCGGTGGAGTTGGCCTAATTGTCCTGCTCGCCGTCGCTGTGTCCCAAAGTGAGACACGGAGTTGAAGTCCAGAACACTTGGTCTCCCATGGAAAAGTATGAGAAAAAAACCTGAAAATTATCGAAAAGTCAGAGGTGCGAGATATACTCCACCACGTACCTGGAGAGTCCACAGTTGCCAGCTGGATAGGCAGGAGAGTCAAGTTTCCCTGTTCGAACTGCAAGCCCTGCGAAGTTTCCCGCGCAGAAAAACAGCCAGCAACTACAGCCAAAGTTGTTCATTTTTGGATGTACTTGTACAGTCAGCAATGTAATATGTCACGAAAATGATTGTACTTTAGACCACTCTGTACAGTCAGTTAGTATAAAACACGTCAGTGTATGATAGAACTAGACCATGATGGCGCGCATTGCCGCGCCCGTTGATTTTTACAATAGATCAATAGGAATTTTCATAGATACAAAATAAACATAGATGTTAAATTTGCATAAATTAACCCAAAATTGGTAAGATGACAGAGGGAGCAAATTAACTGGTTTGCGGTGTAGTGCGAAAAGGAAGACCGAGCACACATTTCCACACCCATCTATCTTCATGGATGGATGCAAGTTTGTTGAAAGTCCTACGTCCATTCATGATTTAGATCAGATATTGAAAAAAAATGTTTCACAAAAAGTACGATACACCTCTGCCAGTCGAAAGGGTTTAACAACAATTCCACCACATCCCAAGACAAAGTTGTCATAAGTATTAGTTTTCTTAATCAATTGATAAGATATCGTTCGATCATGGAGGGGAAAACTACTGCATTGGAAGAAATTATAGAAATTACAATGTGCAATAATTTGAACAAACCATCTTCAACAAAGATGTTTGGATTTTGAACTTTTACTCCCGTTGAGGCGTTGATGTAGAAAGAACCATGAAACTACAAAATTGTAAATTAGATTTCAGGATTGTGGCGTTGACGCGGAAAAAACCATGAAGACGCAAAATTGCAAATTAGATTTCTGGATACAGTGGATTGACTCCCAAAAATACGATGTTGATCATTGCACTTTGTAAAGGTGCCAACTGCCAATGATAAGTTCTCAGAAAAACGCACCAATGATGATTTCTTTTGTATGTGCGTGTCTCTAGCTATCTTCTTTTTGCTGCTAGTGAGTTCACGTAAGTTTCATTACTCATTACGTCCTCATAAATTTTGTGTTGGTTGGATATAGTTATATAATCTTTGCATGATGGAAGAGTAATGAAGAAAGAGCGAATTTGTTGTCTGCTAGAAAAAAGAGAAATAAACAACAAGTCATCATCACCCTAAATATGCAAAGAAAATATCAATGAAGTAGGCACTGAACTGCACATGTTGCACTTGTTCCCAACATCAAGGAAAAGTAAATACGAAACTGGGACTAAGAATTTCATCATCTGAAAAATGTAATTTTGCCACTTGGTGGCATCTTTCCTATCTCTAGAAAATAAAACTACTAATGTGTTCATATACCAATCTGATTGGCACGTTGAATGTATTAGTTTTCCTCCTTGGAGCTGCTTACATATCCTAATCTTTTCAACCAGAGGTGCAGTCAGGCCAGCAAATTCTCAAAAAACTGAAAGATGATCGGCAGCTGATGGGAGACACTGTACCATCAGCCAGATGAATGTCACTGCAACTGAACATTGCCTCAAGGTTCCTGCCAATTTCGTTATTAAAAAGTATTTCATTAACCTTCGACATGGTTATGCTTCAAACTGGATACATGTGAAACATTAGCAATGCTTCAGTTCACATGGATATGCTCGGCTGCGAGGATATGTGAACTACAACGACGACGGGTCACAGGTAGCAGGACATGGACTGTCTAGTCTGCATTGCTGCTATGTGTGGCCATCAGGGCGATTGAACAGACGTGCGATGGTGGCTGAGGGTAGCTAGACAGCGAATAACGTCGCTGGCGATCGATAGAGAGAAGCAGAAGTTGCCGACCCACCGACCACCGCCATCCGCACTCCTCCTATCTCCATCTTGCATCCCCCGCTGCCAAAGATATTCGTCGCGCCATGCATCTCACCTCGCCCACCGTGGAGCGGTTGCCATCACCTCTCCTCAGCTCCGTCAAGCAATGTCGTATGCCACTATCGCCAGAGCAAATTGCCCATGCCGCCGCCGCAGGAGAATCCCCTCTACTGCCCACGCCACCGTAGGCGTCATCGCTGTCGTGCGATTGCTTCTGTGATGGGCTAACGACGCTGTCCGAGGCACACAACTGTTACCCATACAAACAAGCCCAGTCAACGTCAGCTCTCCTAGGCCAGTCTTCGGAGCAGCGGCCCAAGAGACGATGGGCCTGCTGCAGCGATGACCGTGTGCTGAGACATGAAGGAAAGATCTGCACCGCTTCTTAAATGATCCAACGGCTTACGTAGGAAAATGAACATGGTGCCTCATAGCTCGCTACATTATACTGTTTCTCAATAAGGCCGGCCGGCCCTTCAGTTTCTGCTTTTTGTGGAGTCTAACAATTCTATTTTTATTTTCCTCTCTTCCATATGAGCAATTATCTTTGTGAGGCATGATGATGTGTTCATAAGGAGTGTTCATATTCTCGTGAAGAGTAGACTGCCATTATTTAAGATTTTTTGTACGCTTTTATTATCAAGAAGGGGAGTATATTAATATCAAGATGATATCAGCTACACTTGATTTCTGTAATGATACAAAATCAAGACTAAATTGAGGCACCAAGGACACACATAGTAAAAAGATTAAAGAAAAGAACACGAGAAAACAAAGAAAGTCGATGCGGCCAACGACCCGCAACAGACAAGTTCCATCCACTTCTTTGATAGCACAAAACTACGAGAAAGGTTCTTTGAAAGTAATGTCTCAATAAATAAATAAAAATGTGAAGGCGGCGCCGTTACCGCATCTCACCACTGTGGATCAGGTCTTGGGTTTTCACCCGGAGAGCGGGCCCGAGTAGACGCCAAAGCAATACTTTCAACAGGTACACAACGCGTAAACACTGCCATTGCTAGGTGCGACAATAAGATCTAGGGTTTCCACCTCGGAGGCTGAGACTCGATGCTCAAAGAGCACCACTCAGCCGAAGTCATCGTGATCACTGCCACGCCCTCACCGAAGAAAACAATGTTGCATGGCGGCAGACACCATGGTCATTAGGAAATGACATTCAAATTGTTCCATGGCATACATGACCAAAGGCGGGTGCTCCTCTGCAAATCTCCGGCATGGACATCACCATGCGTTGAATCCATGCTTGTAAGACCTGTTTCAACTCACGTGTCCATGCTCCAGAGCCACCGCGGTGGAGGCCAGCAGCAACAACGACAGCTCTGACAATTCGCCTCACTACTACAACACTTCATGTCGCCGTCTTAACAACAACTCCACCGCCGACAAACTAATCCCAAGACGCCGCCAACAGCTGACGACTAGATAAGGGCACTAGAGACCCAACTTTGCTGCACGGGGCCACCCGTGTTGGATGCTCCTGCCCATGCACTATCGCAACACGACCACTACCTACAGTTTTCGATACCACCACCCCGGCGTCTAAGATCCTTCGGGATCATCGCATCGTCTGAGCCACCGCCCAGTGTGATTAGAGCACTCGTTGCACGAGAGAGCCACCCTCGCCCTCGTTGTCGGATGAGCGGGCTTTGCCCGCCGCTGTCCTCCAACGGCAGTGGCGACGGCTAGGGTTCGCCCGAGCGCGACCCCCCCCCCTACGAGTGGCACGAGTGTGATGTGATGGTTATCAGCTCCGCAAAAATGTAAGGACCTACAGCCCCCCCCCCCCCCCGACTAGTCTCTTTATTCTTTATTTTCGGTCAAATGCAACGGAAATAAAGTAATGTTCTTGTGAGTGAAATAAAATGTTTGTGCAAATGAAAAGAAATATGCATATCAAAAGAAAATTTGTTGTAGAAGTTGCATTTATTTTGAAATATCTCATCGTGTATTATGCTATGAAACATAGGAACAAAGGCAATTTGATTGGACAAAAAGAAAGCTGCAAAAGTTGCATTAGCATAATCCTTCTGAATACCAAACACTGAACGGGATGTGCCGCACCTTCATGGTGAGAAATTCCACATGCCCTCTCTATTTCTTTTTTACTTTTTTTTGCGAATACATTTCTTTTTTACTTTGCATATAAAATTTGTCTTAACTTAAAATTCATAAAAATTGACCAAGTTTATATTAATATATATCAACATCTACAATACAAAAGATTTATAACATGGAAATTAATTCCATGATGCATCTAATAATATTGATTTGATATTGTAAATATTGATATGTATTTTCATAATCTTGATCAAATTTTTACAAAATTTGACTTAAGATAAAACTTATATGCGAAGTAAAAAAGGAAACGGAGGAGTACAACATAATGATAACACAGGGACAGTGTTGTGTCCTATTCGTGGACTTATTGTCTGGCTCCTGAACTTCTGACACTGTCTTACGAGCTGCACCAAATATCTGCCTTTCGGTGAGAGGAAAGGAAGAAATCTTTGAACCGGAATTGTATCCTGTTCAAGGCCGTACGATCCCGGACCAACATACGTTGTCGGTCCGTTGGTCTTTTATTCCCTGTGAATGCTATGGTTTTCAACGTTTAATCTTGCTGCAAGTAATAAAAATAATAATTAATCTTGCTGCAAGTAATAAAAATAATAATTAATCTTGCTGCTCCATGGGTTGTTAACGGTCAGCCCACTTTCTTTGCAAGGAGATCACGTTCTCACCAGGCCACATGTCACTTAATCGTCGTCAAACTGCAAGAGCATTTTTTTTCAGTTAACATTATTAGGGGACAAAAAGAACATACGGGCGGCTAAAAAGTTGCACCGCTAATCTGATTCCATTTCTTGGAACCTTTTCTCTCTTTGAAAGCGTAAAGGAGCCCAGGTAGGTGTTGGTTTGTTCGCTACAACTTACAAGTACACAAAGCCAAAAGCAACGTTGATCAACTTTGCTCGTGCGGTAGATTCTTTGAATGGAAGGCGACGGAGAGTAAGCAGTCAAAGTAACCGGGCCGATCGATATCCAACACCGTACTCAAACTACTCTTCCAGCTATCATATTGTCATTTCTAAAAAAAAACTATCATACTGTCACTTGTGTCTAGGGGCCTGTTTGCCCAAGCATATCCGACTGAAGGTAAAAACCCATAAAACTCATTACAGTATCTACAACTAGACTCCCCGTACCCATCCCAAAAGGCCGGGCGGGCTGTCCGTTCATTGTCCGGACGAAGCAACGCCACCAACAACCAACCGGTTTTTTTATAGTCGGCTCAAACATCCAGACTGCCTGACACTTCTCATATCCAGACTTTTTCATAGTTGGATATAGAGATGCTCAGGCATGCTCGGACGCGCCCGCTTAGTCGGACTGGCCGGGAGGGCCCTTGTCAATTCACCCATATTCGTCCCCTTTCCTTGCCGCTGAAGGTCAGCGCCACTAGACACTGCGACTGGGCTTAAAAAAAGTATGGCCATCAATGTAACCTTTCAGATTCAGCCGAAGAAGTCGGAAATGATTATACTTACAAAAGGCAAGGCCATCAATGCTCGCTTTGTAAGGGGTATGGACTGTCATGATGAATCTTCTCTATTCATAGTGATAGAGAATATCCATAATGACAGTCCACAACTTTCAAAAAGAATGTGTTGATGACCAAAGTTTAGCGCTTTTGGAAGACGCAATTATTTAAGCCGATCGTGTTGTTCATCCCTTGGCGAGGTGGGACTAAAGCCCCAACCAAGCCGGTCCGATACGGATGTGATATGTCTCTAACGTATCTATAATTTTTGATTGCTCCATGCTATATTATCTACTGTTTTGGACTATATTGGGCTATATTTTCCACTTTTATATTATTTTTGGGACTAACCTATTAACCAGAGGCCCAGCCCAGAATTATTGTTTATTTTGCCTATTTCAATGTTTCTGAGAAACAGAATATCAAACGGAGTCCAAACGGAATAAAACCTTCGAAAACGTGATCCTCACACCAAACGTGATCCAGTAGACTTGGACCCTACTCCAAGGAACAAAAGATGCGGTCACGAGGGTGGGGGCGCCCCCCTAGGGCGCGCCCCCTGCCTCATGGGCCCCTCAGAGCTCCACCGACGTACTCCTTCCTCCTATATATACCTACGTACCCCAAAACGATCAGAAACGGAGCCAAAAACCTAATTCCACCGCCGCAACCTTCTGTACCCACGAGATCCCATCTCGGGGCCTGTTCCGGAGCTCTGCCGGAGAGGGCCATCATCACGGAGGGCTTCTACATCATCATAGCCTCTCCGATGAAGTGTGAGTAGTTTACCTCAGACCTTCGGGTCCATAGTTATTAGCTAGATGGCTTCTTCTCTCTTTTTGGATCTCAATACAATGTTCTCCCCCTCTCTCGTGGAGATCTATTCGATGTAATCTTCTTTTTGTGGTGTGTTTGTTGAGACCGATGAATTGTGGGTTTATGATCAAGTCTATCTATGAATAATATTTGAATCTTCTCTTAATTCTTTTATGTATGATTGGTTATCGTTGCAAGTCTCTTCGAATTATCAGTTTGGTTTGGCCTACTGGATTAGTTTTTCTTGCCATGGGAGAAGTGCTTAGCTTTGGGTTCAATCTTGCGGTGTCCTTTCCCAGTGACAGAAGGGGCAGCAAGGCACATATTGTATTGTTGCCATCGAGGATAACAAGATGGGGTTTTTATCATATTGCATGAAACTATCCCTCTACATCATGTCATCTTGCTTAAGGCGTTACTCTGTTTTTAACTTAATACTCTAGATGCATGCTGGATAGCGGTCGATGAGTGGAGTAATAGTAGTAGATGCAGGCAGGAGTTGGTCTACTTGTCTCGGACGTGATGCCTATATACATGATCATACCTAGATATTCTCATAACTATGCTCAATTCTGTCAATTGCTCAACAGTAATTTGTTCACCCACCGTAGAATACTTATGCTCTTGAGAGAAGCCACTAGTGAAACCTATGGCCCCTGGGTCTACTCTCATCATATCAATCTCCATCACTTTATTATTGTTTTGCTTTTTAGTTTGCCTTTTACTTTTCACTTTGCATCTCTATACCAAAAAATACCAAAAATATTATCTATCATCTCTATCAGATCTCACTCCCGTAAGTGACCGTGAAGGGATTGACAACCCCTAATCGCGTTGGTTGCGTTGAGCTATTGTTTTGTGCAGGTACGAGGGACTTGAGCGTAGTCTCCTACTGGATTGATACCTTGGTTCTCAAAAACTGAGGGAAATACTTACGCTACTTTGCTGCATCATTCTCTCCTCTTCGGGGAAATCCAACGCAGTGCTCAAGAGGTAGCAAGAAGAATTTCTGGCGCCGTTGCCGGGGAGTCTGCGCAGAATTCAACATACCAAGTACCCATCACAATCCCTATCTCCCGCATTACATTAGTTGCCATTTGCCTCTCGTTTTCCTCTACCCCACTTCACCCTTGCCGTTTTTATTCGCCCTCTCTTTTCCTTTTGCCTTTTTCTCGCTTGCCTTTTGTTTGCTCGTGTGTTGGATTGCTTGTTTGTCGTGATGGCTCAAGATACTACCAAATTGTGTGACTTCACCAATACCAACAATAATGATTTCCTTAGCACTCCAATTGCTCCTCTTGCCAATACTGAATCTTGTGAAATCAATACTACTTTGTTGAATCTTGGTATGAAAGATCAATTCGCCGGCCTTCCTAGTGAAGATGTCGCTACTCATCTGAATAGCTTCGTTGATTTATGTGATATGAAAAAGAAGAAAGATGTCGATGATGATATTATTAAATTGAAGCTATTTCCTTTTTCACTTAGAGATCGTGCTAAAGCTTGGTTTTCGTCTTTGCCTAAAAATAGTATTGATTCTTGGAACAAGTGCAAATATGCTTTTATCTCTAAGTATTTTCCTCCCGCTAAGATCACCTCTCTTAGAAATGACATTATGAATTTTAAGCAACTTGATCATGAACATGTTGCACAAGCTTGGGAGAGAATGAAATTAATGATACGTAATTGTCCTACTCATGGCTTGAACTTGTGGATGATTATACAAAATTTTTATGCCGGATGGAATTTTGCTTCTAGAAATCTTTTAGATTCGGCCACGGGAGGCACTTTTATGGAAATCACTTTAGGAGATGCTACTAAACTCCTAGATAATATTATGGTTAATTATTCTCAATGGCATACTGAAAGATCTACTAATAAAAAAGTGCATGCGATAGAAGAAATCAATATTTTAAGTGGAAAGATGGATGAACTTATGAAATTATTTGCTACTAAGAGTGTTTCTTCTAATCCTAATGATATGCCTTTGTCTACTTTGATTGAGAATAATAATGAATCTATGGATGTGAATTTTGTTGGTAGGAATAATTTTGGTAACAACGCGTATAGAGGGAATTTTAATCCTAGGCCTTATCCTAGTAATCCTTCTAATAATTATGGAAATTCCTACAACAACTCTTATGGAAATTTTAATAAGATGCCCTCTGAATTTGAGAATAGTGTTAAAGAGTTTATGAATTCACAAAAGAATTTTAATGCTTTGCTTGAAGAGAAATTGCTTAAAGTTGATGATTTGGCTAGGAACGTCGATAGAATTTCTCTTGAGGTTGATTCTTTAAAGCTTAGATCTATTCCTCCTAAGCATGATATCAATGAGTCTCTCAAAGCCATGAGAATTTCCATTGATGAGTGCAAGGAAAGAACCGCTAGGATACGTGCTACGAAAGATGCCTTTATTATAGCATGTTCTTCCAATTCCTATGAAAATCAAAATGAAGATCTAAAAGTTATAGATGTGTCCCCTATTAAATCTTTGTTTTGCAATATGAATCTTGATGAAACTGAATATGATCTTCCTTTACCTAGAAGGCGTTCCAAAAATTCAGAGTATTTAGATCTTGATGATGAAATTGATAAAAGTGGGATTGAAAGAAATAAAACCCTAGATGTTGCTAAACCCACTATATTGGATTTCAAGGAATTTAATTATGAAAGTTGCTCCTTAATTGATTGTATTCCTTATTGCCATCCGTGCTAAATTCTCCTCATGCTTATAGTCAAAATAAAGCCTTTACCGAACATATTGTTGATGCCTTGATGCAATCTTATGAAGAAAAACTTGAGTTGAAAGTTTCTATCCCTAGAAAACTCTATGATGAGTGGGAACCTACTATTAAAATTAAAATCAAAGATCATGAGTTTTATGCTTTGTGTGATTTGGGTGCTAGTGTCTCCACTATTCCCAAAACTTTGTGTGATTTGTTAGATTTTCGTGACTTTGATGATTGCTCTCTAAATTCTTGCAGATTCCACTATTAAGAAACCTATGGGAAGAATTAATGATATTCTTATTATTGAAATAGGAATTATGTGCATGTAGATTTTATCGTTCTTGATATAGATTGCAATCCTTCTTGCCCTATTATTCTCGGTAGACCTTTCCTTAGAACGGTTGGTGCAATTATTGATATGAAGGAAGGGAATATTAGATTTCAATTTTCATTAAAAAGGGGCATGGAACACTTTCCTAGAAAGAAAATAAAATTGCCATATGAAACTATCATGAGAGCCACTTATGGATTGCCTACCAAAGATGGCAATACCTAGATCTATTCTCGCTTTTATGCCTAGCTACACTACTGGAATCAGCTAGTTTGCCATCTGCCAGTTCTTTGCCGTCCGCTAGCGGACGGCAAAGAAGCTCTTTGCCATCAGCTTCCAGAAAGCAGACGGCAAAGAAATGGCTGATGGCAAAGACCAAGTTTGCCATCAGCCAGTTCTTTGCCGTCTGCTAGCGGACGGCAAAGATGCTTTGCCGTCGGCTAGCGAACGACAAAGAAGGAGGGGCTGCACTGACGAACTGCAAAAAAAAAAAACCTAACGGGCTCCCTCTTTGCCGTCCGCTAGCGGACGGCAAAGAGCAAGAAGGCGGACGGCAAAGTGCCGCGGACGGCAAAGAGGGAGGCCCCACGTAACGTTAACGGGGCCGCGCCCCACACCCCCTCTATCTCTCTCTTTCTCGCCCCGCCGCCGCCCCAGCGCCCCCTCCCGCCGCCCCAGCGCCCCCCGCCGCCGCCCCGGCGCCCCCCCGCCCCCCGCCGCCGCCCCAGTGCCCCCCGTCGCACCACGCCCCGCCACCGCCCCAGCGCCCACCTCCGCGCCCCGCCGCCCCGGCCGGGCCCGGCGCCGCCGCTCCAGGCCGCCCCGCCCCCCTCCTCCGCCGCCCCAGGCCGCACCGCCCCCCTCCTCCGCCGCCCCAGGCCGCACCGCCCCAGGTGAGCTTCTTCCTTTTTTTCCTTTTTTCTGTTTTTTTAGTCTTAGGTTTATGTTTAGTTTAGATTTAGTTTTAGTTTTAGGATTAGTTTTAGGTTTATAGGTTTAGTTTTAGTTTAGTTTTAGGTTTAGATTTAGTTTTTTTCTTTTTTTGTTTTTTTTGTTTTAGGTTTAGGTTTGGTTTAGGTTTAGGAAAGAAGAAAAAGAGAAAAAGAGGAGATCAGGAGAAGAAGAAGAAGAGGAGGAGGAGAAGAAAAAAGAAGAAGAGGAGGAAGAAGAAGAAAATAGAGGAGAGGAGGAGAAGAAGAAGAGGAAAAAGGAAAGGAGGAAGAAGAAGAAGAAAAAAGAGGAGAGGAGGAGAAGAAGAAGAGGAAAAAGGAAAGGAGGAGGAAGAAGAAGAAGAAGAAGAAGAAGAAGAAGAAGAAGAAGAAGAAGAAGAAGAAGAAGAAGAAGAAGAAGAAGAAGAAGAAGAAGAAGAAGAAGAAGAAGAAGAAGAAGAAGAAGAAGAAGAAGAAGAAGAAGAAGAAGAAGAAGAAGAAGAAGAAGAAGAAGAAGAAGAAGGAAAAAAGGAAGAAAAGGAAAAAGAGGAAGAAGAAGAAAAGGAAAAAAAACCGACCCGACACGGTACCCTGACCCCGACCCGGCACCCCGACACGACACCCCGACCCCGAGACCCCGACCCCGACCCCGAGACCCTGACCCCGACACCCCGACTCCGACCCCGATCCCGACACCCCGACCCCGATACCCCAACCCCGACACCGACACCCCCACCCCCCAAGCCTGACCCGACACCCCGACCCCGACCCCGACACCCCGACCCTGACCCGACACGGTACCCAGACCCCGACCCGACACCCCGACACGAGACCCCGACCCCGAGACCTCGACCCCGACCCCGAGACCCCGACCTCGACACCCCGACCCCGACCCCGACCCCGACCCCGACCCCGACCTCGACACCCCGACCCCGACCTCATATATTTGTGAATTATTAGTTATAGGTCATATATTTTTCGATTTTGTTATGAAAAACATCATATATAATTGTGTTGATCGTGTAGTTTTAAATGTGCAGTTGTTTCATCGCTGCGAGGTTTGGTGTTCGACGACCTCGCCGTGCGTTTGACGAGCTCTGACCCTTCGTTCGTGGGTGAGCACAAATGACAAGTCCTCCTCCCCCATTAATTATTTGATCTATTCCGATGAAACTTGATAGCTAGCTATATATGTGTCTTGAATCATCAGTATGCGTAACCAATATGTGTCTCCCGTTCGAAAGCGTCATAGTTATAAATATGCATGCATTTGCATATTTATAACCTTGATTCTTTCGAATTGTCCAACGCTATCCATGGACAGCCCGAGTATGTGTAGATTGGGTTCGTTTTCCCATATGCTTTGCTCCGGATCCGACGCATAAATTTCGTCAGTGCCTCCCCTGTTGTTCTCCGGGTACACATCCTCTCTGTTTATTGCAGAGACGTGTATCAAGAGAACAGCGGGGAGGTGCTGCCGAAATTTTGCGTCGGATCCGGAGCATAGCATGGGAAAATGAACCCAATCTACACATACACGGGTGGGATTAGGACCTATCATTACCTATTAGAGTGTAGGTTGCATGGACGTAATAAAATTGACAAAGTAGATCAACTGATGAATATATACATGGTGAATTACATATATAATTGTTGTGTCCGGTAGCTCTGAAAGTCAAGATGAGTGACCGTGCTTGGATGTATACCGGTCACACTAGTCAGAACAAATGGAGCGCTGAATGGTTCACAAAAACTAAGGGGTTTGTGCAAGCCGCATTTGCAAATGGCCAAAAGAAAACCTGGTGCCCCTGTTTCCGGTGCGGCAATTGGGAAAAGAAGACAGAGGCTGAAATGGGCAAACACCTGCAGAAGAGTGGTTTTACGCCCGATTATACGGTGTGGACATTTCATGGTGAGTCTGCCCAACGTGACCGAGCTGAGGTGGATCGTCGTCGCACTGACGAGCATGGTACCGGGATGGAAAACATGGTGCAAGGCTATGATGATGCTCGGGATTCGGACGAGGAGATGGAGGAATCTGCAAAGGCCTTCAATGAAATGTTGGAGTCTTCGAAACGTCCGCTACACGAGCACACTGAGCTTTGTCAGTTGGATGCCATCTCACAAGTAATGGCTCTGAAGGCTCAGTTCAACTTGGGCAGAGAATGCTATGACGCAATTATGACAGTATTTGGACGCTTTCTACCCAAAGGCCATGTAATGCCTGCAAACCTGTACCAGTCGGACAAAATCCTCCGTGCACTGAAGATGCCCTATGAGAAGATACATGCCTGTGAGAAAGGATGTGCCTTATTTAGGCTTGGCTATGCGGACTTGAACTATTGTCCCATTTGCAAGTCTTCCAGGTATATTGTGGTAGACAACGGTATGGGTGAGAAGACACAGACCAAAATCCCCGTTAGTGTTCTTCGGTATATGCCAATCATACCAAGACTTCAACGTCTTTTCATGGTCGAAGAGACGGCCAGACAGATGACATGGCACAAAACAGGCAAAAGAACCGAACTAGATGCAGATGGGAATCTGATGATGGTACACACATCGGATGGTGTTGCGTGGAAAAAGTTTGATGAATTACATGCTGACAAAGCGGCAGATCCGAGGCATCCTCGAGTCGGCATCAGCACGGATGGGTTCAGTGTGTTTGGTATGACGGCAGCCCAATACAGTTGTTGGCCCGTATTTGTCTTTCCACTCAATCTCCCCCCCGGACAGATTATGCAAAGAAAGAACATTTTCCTGACGTTGATAATTCCAGGACCCAACTATCCGGGCAAAAATATGAATGTGTACATGCAGCCGCTTAAGGACGAATTGCAAGAAGCCTGGGATAATGGGTTCAAGACATACGACGCCTTTAGCAAACGGAACTTCATAATGCGTGTTTGGTACATGTACTCGACGCATGACTTGCCGGCGTATGCGCTATTCGTTGGCTGGTGTGTGCATGGAAGGTTCCCGTGCCCCACATGCAAGGGAGCTCTTGAGTTTCGTTGGCTTCAGGCCGGTCGCAAGTTTTCTTGCTTCGACATGCATAGACAGTTCCTGGATCCTCGCCATAAGTTCAGGAAAGACAAGAAGAACTTCATCAGGGGTAGAGTTGTCAAAAACTCTGCACCACCTGCATTGACAGGCCAACAGACCCTGGATCAGTTAAACGCTCTCGAGCCAGATCCACAACGTCCAGGGTACTTCAAGGGGTATAATACTAAGCACGCGTGGACTCACAAAACATGCTTATGGGATCTGCCTTACTTCAAAGACCTCCTTTGCCCACACAACATCGACGTGATGCACACTGAGAAGAATATCGCTGAGGCACTTTTTGGTACATTGTTCGGCATAGATGGGAAGTCAAAGGATAATACTAAGGCTAGAGTCGATCTGGAGGCGCTATGTGATAGGCCGTTACAAAACATGAAAGAACCGAAAGGAAAGCAGAACTGGACAAAGCCAAAGGCATGGTTCAATCTTGGAAGGTCAGCTATGAGGGAAATTCTCTTGTGGGTGCAACAACAGTTGATGTTCCCCGATGGGTATGCAGCGAATCTAAAGAGGGGAGCGAATCTTGATAAACTGAAGATATTTGGTCTCAAGAGTCATGATTGGCACATATGGATTGAGCGGGTAATGCCGGTGATATTGCGTGGCTTCATCCCTGAGGATGAATGGCTAGTACTGGCAGAACTCAGCTATTTCTTCCGTGTTCTTTGTGCGAAAGAACTATCGCCTGTCGTGCTAGAAGAAATGGAAGAGTTGGCGCCGGAGTTGATCTGCAAGTTAGAGAAGATCTTTCCACCGGGCTTCTTTAATCCAATGCAGCATTTGATTTTGCATCTCCCGACCGAGGCAAGATTGGGCGGGCCCGTGCAAAATCGTTGGTGCTACCCAACTGAGAGGATGCAGAAGACGCTTCGAGAAAAATGTAAAAATAAACGTAGAATTGAAGCATCGATGGCTGAGGCATTCATCACAGAGGAGGCGGCAAACTTCGTAACAGCGCACTACGAAGCCAAAAATCGTCATTTGCATAATCCGAAGCCTCGGTACAATGCTGACGAGCCTAAAAAAGGTGGATCCAACCTCAGCCTATTCAAAGGGAATCTCGCACCAGCTAGTGTTTCACATCCAGTATCTTTGGATAACGAAGAATGGCGGACCATTTCGTTGTATATCTTCAACAACCTGATAGAAGTGCGGCCGTACATCGAGTAAGTTCTCGGTACATTGTTTCGCAACTTCTATTTCCTTTGAACTACTCTTATTCCTGGATATGTCATACAGTCGATACGTCACCATATTCTCGTATGGAGCGGAGATCCAAAAGGATTCCGTCCAAGAGTATGAGCTTCTCGCAAAGCAAGGAGGTGGCTATCCCGGTTTCATCTCTTGGTTCAAACAAACGGTAATTTCTATTAGACAATTTCATTTCATTCGCTAATTTGTGCATAGTGCAACAATCCTTTCATATTAAACTTGTAGGCTAATTCAGAATCTATGGACGCCGAATTGAGACAAGTCGCTAATGGTTTTGACTATAAGGTTCGTTCATTTGACAAGTACGACATCAACGGGTATCGCTTTCGTACCTATGGCAAAGAGCTATCTATGGCCGACCGAAAGTCAACAAATTGTTGTGTATCTGCTATCGGCGAAGGAGGTACCGAGTATTATGGGAGAGTTGAAGCAATTTATGAACTTCTGTTCTATGGTGAAAATCCACCGAATGTCGTAGTCTTCAAATGTTATTGGTTTCAGCCGAAGGAGACTAGAAGGACTCATGAACATGTAGGGCTAGTTGAAATCAACCAAAGCACTCATTTAGATGTTCCAGATGTCTATATTATGGCTCAACAGGCGACCCAAGTATTCTATCTACCGTGGGCCTGCCAAACTAATCCAAATCTGAAAGGTTGGGATGTCGTTTATGAAGTGCCGCCACGTGCTAGACTTTCTCCCCCAAAGGAAGAAGATTATGAACCTCACATTAACCCAGACACATATGAAGGAGAATTCTTCCAAGAGACACGTCTTTCCAAAAAGCGTTTCAAGAACCGCTATACTTCACCCCAAAACATTGAAGTAGACAGCGACAATGAATCCGACATCACCCCAGAGGAGGAACAAGAAGAGCCGGAACAAGAAGAGGTTACTGCTGCGGATGACCTGTCAATGCTTGACCGATTACGTCAAGGTGGCCTTGCACATGTTGATGCCAATGAACCCTATGAGCCCGTCATTGATTATAGTGATGATGATGATTATGCATTTATTGATGATACTGATCGAGATTATTAGTAGTGTCAGGTATTACATTTTTTTATGTTGTACTTGATGATGATACACTTAAGTGATACACATATTATTATTCATGTCGGTCTTTTTTTATGTTGTACTAATTTCGTTTACTGTTTGTCATGGCAGGTGTTGAAAGATGGTGGGCGCTGGTCGGGAGCGTGGTCTGAGGTCTTCCATTCCAGACGCACCTCTCCGCCGAGCATTGCTGGACAGTATGGCCACACCGCCGGGCCCTTCTTCGTCGACCGCGGTGCCCAGCGACGAGGTAGGAAGAGAGGAGGTGGGGCACGTGGTCGTGGGAGAGGAAGTAGGGTGACTGCTACGGCGCCTTCCTCGCCGCCACCCCCAGCCGTTTCACCCGAGCACGTGACTGCTAGGGTGGACTCGTCCGAGGAGGAGGCTACACGGACTCCCGTCCACGAGCCTCCGGTCCACGGGTCTTGGGCCCACGAGCCTCGGGTCGACTGGCCTTCGGCCCCCGAGAGTTCGGCCCACGTGACCCCGGAGGAGCACACGTCCGGATGGGGTACCTGGCCGGATCAGCCCGAGGAGCCGAGTGGCCATGCTGATGATGGCGGGGAGCCGACTGATCTTGAGGAGGAGGGGGGCACCGTCTACCAGCGTGGTGCTACACGGCTCCCGTCCGTGCCGGTGACCCGCGAGCAGAGGTGGTTGATTTTCCCTGATGGGAAGAGGTACGTAAGTGCATTTAATATTTTTGTACCTTGTGCATTCACGTTTTTTCAAATAACTAATGCGTTGGCCTTGTCATGCTGCAGGGGTTGGGACCACCATCATAGTGTCCGCCGGCCCAACTCCATCCTTAGAGTTCTTTGCCGGCAAAACTTCCCGGGGTTTGTCATGTTGCCTGGTGAGGGTCGGCTTCCAGAGCTTGGATTGAGCTGGGAGCACTACGTGGCTGCCCCGGCCCCGCCGGATGAGATTATCAATGGTGTCGTGTGCGACACGAGGGCAGACATGGTGATCAGAAAGTTCTGGGTAATTTCTCCTTTACACATTTAAAAATCTTCAACTAGCTAGTTATTAATTGTACTAATCAATATTGTCTCATTTGATCGCAGACATTCTACAGGTGTGAGGAGGGATACGAGGAGGACGCGGCACATGTTATCGAGAACGTCTGCAAGCGCCTACTCCAGAACTTACGGCACGAGGCTCGGGTGCAGGCTGTTCGAGACTACTACGCCTTGCGTGGTATCAAGAAGACCAAGCCGGCGTGCCGCGATAAGTTCCTGAGTAAGGAGCAGTACATGAAGGTAATTCTTAAGGCCTTCTCTACTTAAGTTCCTTCATTTAGTAATTCTTAGCGGTAGCGCTCAAGTTTCTATTTGCTAACTTAGGCGCCTCCGAGATGGTGTGCGGATCGGATGGATTGTTGGGAGGTGTTGGTCGATGAGTGGTGCTCACAACGATGGCTAGCCCTCCACAAGGAGGCCAAGGACAAACGTGCCCAAATGGAAGGTGTGCCACACCATCAAGGCAGCTCCAACTTATATCAGTTCAGGCGCAGCTGGGTATGTGGTTTGCTTCATGATTCATGCAATTCATTCATCATGCTAGCTTGAGCCCTTTAATTACTAATTTTCATTGTTTCTCTCTTTCAGGCACGCTACAATAAGGCGGATAAGGTGCCAGAGGTGTACGACCTGTATGCCATGGCCCACACTGCCTCTTTCAAGAAAGTCAAGGCTTTCTCTCAGTCTGACCTCGATGATGCAAACAACTTCACCAACATCTCCTCCCACAACAAGCTCGTGAGATATAGAGATGAGGGGAAGGCGAGGAAAGGGGAGGACTTTAACCCGAGCCAGGGTCCCATTGATCCAGAGCTGTTGATGATATCTGGTGGCGGGAGGTCCCATGGCTCCATAGCCATTGGAGATGGACTTATCCGTTGTCCTAGCACTCTCCCGGAGATCAAGGCGCGTCAGTCGAACTCCGCTCCTGAGATAAGGCCTCGTGAACGGCCAGTGCAACTCGCCATCAAGGTTAGTGATAAGTACTCAGTTATCTTTCTCCATTACATTGTGTGCGCTTCCATCAATGATTACAAATTGTCATGTGAGTGGTGTTGCAGGCTGCTATACAGAGTGAGAGAGATAGAAAAGAGAAACTTCTGGCGGAGGCGGCGGAGAGGCAGCGGGAGTTGGAGGAGAGGACGACAAAGATGATGGAGGAGGAGAGGGCACGGAATGACATGCAGGCAAGGGCCATGTACGAGCTCCTTGTGGTAAGTTTCTTCTGCAGATTAGCCAAAACATTCATGTAGTGTTTGTCTCATTACTAACTAGTATGACCGAGTCGTCAAAACCAAATGTGCAGTCTGTGTGCGAGAAGGCAGGTCAGACCGCTCCGCCGATGCCAGTGATTGCTCCTGGGACCACGGTGAGTTTTATTTGAAAGGACATTACTTGCTAGTCTTAACATTTGAGTGTCATCATGCTAACAAGACATTGGAAATGATCTTTGGTGCAGCGTAACTCCAGACAAGCATCGCACGATCCTTCTCCAGCTACCGACACGAGCCACCACGCTCCTACACCTCCTGGATCTTGGTAAGTTTATCTAGTGTTTTGCTTAACACATGCATAAAGACCTAGACTTAGCTTTATTTCCTCCAATGCTTACCATAATGACCTAGACTTAGCTTCTTCTCCTCCAAAATGACTTAATAAGCTTACTGACCTCCAAAACCATCTATTTTACCTAAGTTAGCTCTAAAACGATCTGTACTTAGCTTACTTATGTCAAAAATTGCATAATTAGCTTAGTTAGCTCATAGACGATCCATTTTACCTAAGTTAGCTCTAAAATGACCCATTTTACCTAGGTTAGCTTATAAATGATCCAGTTCATCCAAGTTCGCTCAAAAAATGACCCATTTTACCTAGATTAGCTCCTAAATGATCCATTTTACCTACGTTAGCTTTAAAATGACCCATTTCACCTAGGTTAACTCCAAAATGACCAATCTTACCTAGGTTATCTCATAAACGATCCATTTCAACTAATTTAGCTCATAAACGATCCATTTCACCTAGGTTACCTAAAAACGATCCATTTCACCTAAATTAGCTCTTAAATGATCCATTTCACCCAAGTTAGCTCAAAAAGATCCATTTCAACTAAATTAGCTCATAAATGATCCATTTCACCTAAGTTAGCTCAAAAACGATCCATTTCAACTAAATTAGCTCAAAAATGATCCATTTCAACAAAGTTAGCTAAAAAACGATCCATTTCAACTAAGTTAGCTCAAAAACGATCCATTTGACCTAAGTGAGCTAAAAAACGATCCATTTCACCTTAGTTGCCTCAAAAACGATCCATTTCACCTAAGTGAGCTAAAAAAGATCCATTTCTAACTTTCTTATTTTGCCATTTTGCAGATTTCATTATGTGCTGGATGGAGTGCTTGTTCTACTCTTCTTGTTCTTGTCTTCTCATTCTAGTCACCTTAGCTATGGAGTGCTTGTTTATGTATGGATGGAACTTGTTTATGTATGAAATGATGGATGGAACTTGTTTATGTATGAAATGATGGATGGAACTTGCTTATGTAATATGTACGGATGGAACTTGCTTATGGACTTGCTTATGAATGCATGTGAAATACATGAACTTGCTTATGAATGCCTGTGAAATATATCTATATGTCATATATATTTTCTGTGCAAATTGTGGGATTTAATAAAAAACAGAAAAAAACCCAATATGCAGGCTCTTTGCCGTCTGCCACAGACGGCAACGGCCTCTTTGCCGTCCGCCGCGGACGGCAAAGAAGACACGTGGCATCCAGCTGTGCTTCCTGGGAGCTGACCCATTTGGCCAGTTTGCCTACAGTGGCAGACGGCAAAGACTTTGCCATCAGTGGCAGACGGCAAAGACTTTGCCATGAGTGGCAGACGGCAAAGACAGTGGCGGACGGCAAAGGCCTGCCGTTAGCCACTTAATGGACTGACAGCGCAATTATTGCCGTCCGCTCTCTTTGCCGTCTGCCGCGCTCTCTTTGCCGTCTGCGGCGGACGGCAAAGACTTTGCCATCAGTGGCAGACGGCAAAGTAGCTGTTTACCGTAGCCTACGTTGCCGGAGCCTTTTGCCGTCCGCGGCTGACGGCAAAGGCCTTTGCCGTCCGCTGTTCATGCCTTTGCCGTCCGCCATGACAGACGGCAAAGTAGCTGATTCCTGTAGTGCTAGGGGCGTTAAACGATAGCGCTTGTTGGGAGGCAACCCAATTTTATTTTTAGTTTTTTTTGTTTTTTCTTATGCTTAGGAATAAATAGTCCATCTACCTTCTGTTTAGATGTGGTTTTGTGTTTTAATTAGTGTTTGTGCCAAGTTAGACCTATAGGATCTTCTTGGATGATAGTTATTTGATCTTGCTGTAATTTCCAGAAACTTTCTGTTCACGAAAACAATTGTTAAAAATCACCAGAACGTGATAAAATACTGATTACAATTGCTGCTGATCAATAAACAAATTGTCTAGGTCGTCCTATTTTGGTAGATTTTTCGGAGTTCCATAAGTTTGCGTTAGTTACAGATTACTACAGACTGTTCTGTTTTTGACAGATTCTGTTTTTCGTGTGTTGTTTGCTTATTTTGATGAATCTATGGCTAGTAAAATAGTTTATAATCCATAGAGAAGTTGGAATACAATAGGTTTAACACCAATATAAATAAAGAATGAGTTCATTACAGTACCTTGAAGTGGTCTTTTGTTTTCTTTCTCTAACGGAGCTCACGAGATTTCTATTGAGTTTTGTGTTGTGAAGTTTTCAAGTTTTGGGTGAAATCGTTTTGATGGATTATGGAACAAGGAGTGACAAGAGCCTAAGCTTGGGGATGCCCATGGAATCCCCAAGATAATCCAAGGATGCCAAAAAGTCAAAGCTTGGGGATGCCCCGGAAGGCATCCCCTCTTTTGTCTACTTCCATCGGTAATTTTACTTGGAGCTATATTTTTATTCACCACATGATATGTGTTTTGCTTGAAGCATCTTGTATTATTTGTGTCTTTGTTTTTTAGTGTGCCACAATCATCCTTTCTGTACACACCTTTTGAGAGATCCATACATGAATTGGAATTTATGAGAATACTCTATGTGCTTCACTTATATCTTTTGAGCTTGATAGTTTTGCTCTATATGCTTCACTTCTATCTTTTGAGAGTTATAGTTTTGCTCTAGTACCTCACTTATATCTTTTAGAGCACGGTGGTGGATTTGTTTTAAAGAAACTATTGATCTCTCATGCTTCACTTAGATTATTTTGAGACTCTTTAATACCATGGCAATTGCTTAATAATAATAATATTCTTGGTATTCAAGATTTGTAAAACTTTCTTTTGAGTGCGTTCAATACTAAGAAAAGATTGATGCTTGATAATTATTTTGAGATATGAAGATGGTGATATTAGAGTCGTGCTAGTTGAGTAGTTGTGAATTTTAGAAATACTTGTGTTAAATTTTGTGATTCCCGTAGCATGCACGTATGGTGAACCGTTATGTGATGAAGTCGGAGCATGATTTATTGATTGATTGTCTTCCTTACGAGTGGCGGTCGGGGAAGAGCGATGGTCTTTTCCTACCAATCTATCCCCCTAGGAGCATGCGCGTAATACTTTGCTTTGATAACTTCTAGATTTTTGCAATAAGTATGTGAGTTCTTTATGACTAATGTTGAGTCCATGGATTATACGCATTTTTTCTTCCTTCCACCATTGCTAGCCTCTCTAATACCGCGCACTTTTCGCCGGTATCATACACCCACCATATATCTTCCTCAAAACAGCCACCATACCTACCTATCATGGCATTTCCATAGCCATTCCGAGATATATTGCCATGCAACTTTCCACCGTTCCATTTATTATGACACGCTCCATCATTGTCATATTGCTAGCATGATCATGTAGTTGACATCGTATTTGTGGCAGAGCCACCGTTCATAATTCTTTCATACATGTCACTCTTGATTCATTGCATATCCCGGTACACCGCCGGAGGCATTCATATAGAGTCATATTTTGTTCTAAGTATTGAGTTGTAATTGTTGAGTTGTAAGAAAAATAAAAGTGTGATGATCATCATTTTTAGAGCATTGTCCCAAGTGAGGAAAGGATGATGGAGACTATGATTCCCCCACAAGTCGGGATGAGACTCCGGACGAAAAAAAAGGCCATAAAAAAGGAGAAGGCCCAAATAAAAAAATAAGAGAAAAAGAGAGAAGGGACAATGTTACTATCCTTTTACCACACTTGTGCTTCAAAGTAGCACCAAGATCTTCATGATAGAGAGTCTCTCATTTTGTCACTTTCATATACTAGTGGGAATTTTTCATTATAGAACTTGGCTTGTATATTCCGATGATGGGCTTCCTCAAATGCCCTAGGTCTTCGTGAGCAAGCGAGTTGGATGCACACCCACTTAGTTTCTTTTGTTGTGCTTTCACATACTTATAGCTCTAGTGCATCCATTGCATGGCAATCCCTACTCACTCACATTGATATCTATTGATGGGCATCTCCATAGCCCGTTGATACGCCTAGTTGATGTGAGACTATCTTCCCCTCTTTTTGTCTTCTCCACAACCACCATTCTATTACATATATAGTGCTATATCCATGGCTCACGCTCATGTATCGCGTGAAGATTTAAAAAGTTTTGAAAATGTTAAAGTATGAAACAATTGCTTGGCTTGTCATCGGGGTTGTGCATGATTTAAATACTTTGTGTGGTGAAGATAGAGCATAGCCAGACTATATGATTTTGTAGGGATAACTTTCTTTGGCCATGTTATTTTGAGAAGACATAATTGCTTTGTTAGTATGCTCGAAGTATTATTATTTTTTATGTCAATATGAAATTTTGTCTTGAATATTCTGGATCTAAATATTCATACCACAATTAAGAAGATTTACATTGAAATTATGCCAAGTAGCACTCCGCATCAAAAATTCTCTTTTTATCATTTACCTACTCGAGGACGAGCAGGAATTAAGTTTGGGGATGCCTGATACGTCTCCAACGTATCTATAATTTTTTATTGCTTCATGCTATATTATCTACTATTTTGGACTATATTGGGCTTTATTTTCCACTTTTATATTATTTTTGTGACTAACCTATTAACCGGAGGCCCAACCCAGAATTGTTGTTTTTTTGCGTATTTCAGTGTTTCGGGGAAACAGAATATCAAACGGAGTCCAAACGGAATAAAACCTTCGGGAACGTGATTCTCTCACCAAACGTGATCCAGGAGACTTGGACCCTACTCCAAGCAACAAAAGAGGCAGTCACAAGGGTGGGGGCGCCCCCCTAGGGCGCGCCCCCTGCCTCGTGGGCCCCTCGGAGCTCCACCGACGTACTCCTTCCTCCTATATATACCTACGTACCCCAAAACGATCATAAACGGAGCCAAAAACCTAATTCCACCGCTGCAACCTTCTGTACCCACGAGATCCCATCTTGGGGTCTGTTCCGGAGCTCCGCCGGAGAGGGCCATCATCATGGAGGGCTTCTACATCATCATAGCCTCTCCGATGAAGTGTGAGTAGTTTACCTCAGACCTTCGGGTCCATAGTTATTAGCTAGATGGCTTCTTCTCTCTTTTTGGATCTCAATACAATGTTCTCCCCCTCTCTTGTGGAGATCTATTCGATGTAATCTTCTTTTTGCGCTGTGTTTGCTGAGACCGATGAATTGTGGGTTTATGATCAAGTCTATCTATGAATAATATTTGAATCTTCTCTGAATTCTTTTATGTATGATTGGTTATCTTTGCAAGTCTCTTCGAATTATCAGTTTGGTTTGGCCTACTAGATTGGTTTTTCTTGCCATGGGAGAAGTGCTTAGCTTTGGGTTCAATCTTGCGGTGTCCTTTCCCAGTGACAAAAGGGGCAGCAAGGCACGTATTGTATTGTTTCCATCGAGGATAACAAGATGGGGTTTTTATCATATTGCATGAAACTATCCCTCTACATCATGTCATCTTGCTTAAGACGTTGATCTGTTTTTAACTTAATACTCTAGATGCATGCTGGATAGCGGTCGATGAGTGGAGTAATAGTAGTAGATGCAGGCAGAAGTCGGTCTACTTGTCTCGGACGTGATGCCTATATACATGATCATACCTAGATATTCTCATAACTATGCTCAATTCTATCAATTGCTCAACAGTAATTTGTTCACCCACCGTAGAATACTTATGCTCTTGAGAGAAGCCACTAGTGAAACCTATGGCCCCGGGGTCTATTCTCATCATATCAATCTCCATCACTTTATTATTGCTTTGCTTTTTTACTTTGCCTTTTAATTTTCACTTTGCATCTCTATACCAAAAATACCAAAAATATTATCTATCATCTCTATCAGATCTCACTCCCGTAAGTGACCGTGAAGGGATTGACAACCCCTAATCGCGTTGGTTGCGTTGAGCTATTGTTTTGTGCAGGTACAAGGGACTTGAGTGTATCCTCCTACTGGATCAATACCTTGGTTCTCAAAAACTGAGGGAAATACTTACGCTACTTTGCTGCATCATCCTCTCCTCTTCGGGGAAATCCAGCACAGTGCTCAAGAGATAGCAGGATGTTATATCTACACTGGAATTCTCAAGTACAAAAATTCATTTGGTGTTTATAACAACCCGGCTGGCCCAATATGAACTACTCCCTCCGTTCCTAAATATAAGTCTTTTTAGTGATTTCATTAGTTGGACTACATACGGAGTAAAATGAATGAATCTACACTTAAAATGCATTTATATACATCCGTATGTGGTTCATAGTGAAATCTCTGCAAAAACTTATATTTAGGAACGGAGGGAGTAACATCCAAAATGATCGACGTGCATGCACGTGCATTTATGTGGTGTTTTGAAAATAAGATTTGTAGTTGCAAATGAGTAAAAGCCCGCCCGATCACCATCCGCGGCCCGTGGACGTATAGGGAGACGGATTAGGCAATTCTAATTGTAGATGATCTTAGTTAGCTCATGGCTAACTCAATACTGCTGTAAATTAGTAGTGGTGTTACTTTTGTGGCAGCGACAACATTTATTCCTTCCCTACCCACTTGCCAAGCTATTATGACGATTTGCCTATACATCTTTTAATCTATCTTCACCCTCTGCTAATACAAGTACTACGTTCAAAAACTAGTTAGTTGGAGTGCATCTCAAATTGAAGTCTGGATCTGCATAAAAATTGTAATTTACTTTAAACCATTTGGAACACTCATAATGGTTACATTTTTAACAGAACAAAAGCTTCAAAATGATTGCATGTTCTTCTCAAAGTCTTGAGGTGAATCCATATGTCGTTGTTACTTCACAAGAAGGAGGAGCGAGTGCCCATGGACTTTCGGCGCAACCGATGGGAGATTATCTCTCCGAATTTCTTCAACCGATTTGATTGAAAACTTGCTATGCATTTTGTGATGCATAAGGAGACGTGAAGTTTTTGCACCCGAGCTCAAATGATCTCGGGTTAATAGTAAAATCAAAACAATTAAAAGAATGTTCAAAAAAATTGAAATCGTTTCAGCTTTTTAGATTTTACTCTTCATGCTGAGATCATATGAGCTCAAACTCATACGGGGACTTTACAACACTTATTCCATGAATGCAAATGACATGCACATATAGATGATATTTTTTTTGAACATTTTGGTACCTTATTTCATTTTTCTGAGTTATTATGAATTTTTTATGAAGTTTTCAAAGTGAGGGCCAAACGGTCAATGGGCAAAAGCATAAGACGAACAAAGTGATTTGGGTGGACAAGTGTTTTCAGAAACTAGGGGTAAACCTGCCGAGTGTGGCCCAAATGGGGGTATAAAACCAATTATACCTAATTCAAACAGGCTTGCAATTTTTTCTATACCCACTAAGCTCATCTCCAGAATTGTTTCTTAAATCAGACACACTAAGAGCAACTCCAATGGAGCGACCCATTTCGTCCGCCACCGTCCGTTTGGGTCGGCGCGGACACAAAAGGCGGCCCAACACGCCGACCCAAACGGATGCGCTTACGCTTTTTGTCCGCGGGCGACCCATTCCCGGCCCATTTTTTAGCTGGATTTGCATCGGCGCGGACACGCGACGGATGCGCGCACGCTCACCTTCTCCTCTCCCCGAGCCCGCTGGTCGGTGGCACATTGGCCTCCCCCCTCACCCCCAGCCAACAGCAACCCTCGCCCGCCTCCTTCGTCGCCGACACCGCCGCCCATTTTTGCCAGCGACTGTGCCAGCTGCCGCCACCTCCACATCCGCCCAACAACGCCGCCCACTCCCCCGTCGCCCGCCACTGCCATCTTGCCGTTGGGGAGCAAGCTGCTTCCCACCGCCGCTCCCCCCACTGCACAGCCGCCCGCGACCAAGAAGCCGCATCACGGCCCCGGCCAGATCCGACCAGCACGCTCGTCGGACGCCGGCAGGGCAGCTGGCTGGTCCGTGCGCGCCGCGACTCCCCTCGTCGGTCGTCTCCTTCTTCGACGCCCGCAAGTTGTTCGACAGTTTGCCAAGGTACGAAATGGACTCCGCCGATGAGTTCTTTTTCCACAATTTCCTTTGCGACTCCGACGATTCGTCGTCCGACGATGAGGAGGAGATATTGGCTGCCGTGTTGGTCCATCACCACCTCAACCGCCAGCGACCATTGTTCCGTGGCTCCATCCCGAGCCACCTTCAGGCGTTGAATCGCAACCGAGAGAGTGGGCATTTCCTTCTTTGGAAGGACTACTTTGATACAACAAACCCGTTGTTCAAACATCAAAAATTCCGCCGCCGTTTCCGTATGAGTAGGCATCTTTTCAACCGTATTAGAGAGGGGGTGGTCGGCTATGATGACTATTTCGAGTGCAAAGAGCATGTCGTAGGCAAGATCGGTTTCTCCTCTTATCAAAAATGCACTGCCGCCATCTGAATGCTTGCATACAGAGTGCCCGGTGATCTCATTGACGAGTACGTCCGTATGCGCGAGTCTACATGCCTAGAGTCCCTGTATAAGTTCTGCAAGGTTGTTATTGCTGTGTTTGGCCCTGAGTACTTGAGAGAGCCGACAGCTGAAGATACAGCCCGTTTGTTGGCGATGAATGCCAGAAGGGGCTTCCCAGGGATGCTCGCCGGTGTTTGATAGGCTGATACGTCCATTTTGCATCATGCTTTTATATCTATATTTATTGCATTATAGGCTGTTATTACACATTATGTCATAATACTTATGCCTATTCTCGCTTATTTTACAAGGTATACATAAGGAGGGAGAATGCCAGCAGCTGGAATTCTGGGCTGGAAAAGGAGCAAATATTAGAGACCTATTCTGCGCGACTCCAAAAGTCCTAAAACTCCACGGAAGTTATTTTCAGAATATATAAAAAATATTGAGCGGAAGAAATACACCAGAGGGGGGCCCACCTGGCCACGAGGGTGGGGCGTGCCCTACCCCCCAGGGCGCGCCCCGTGCCTCGTGGGCCCCCTGTTGGCTCTCCGATGGCCATCTTCTGCTATATGAGGTCTTTCGTCGAGGGAAAAATAATAAGCAACCTTTCGGGACGAGACTCCGCCGCCACGAGGCGGAACCTTGGCGGAACCAATCTAGGGCTCCGGCAGAGCTGTTCTGCCGGGGACACTTCCCTCCGGGAGGGGGAAATCATCGCCATTGTCATCACCAACGCTCCTCGCATCGGGAGAGGGCAATCTCCATCAACATATTCACCAGCACCATCTCCTCTCAAAACCCTAGTTCATCTCTTGTATCCAATTCTTGTCTCCAAGTCCGGGATTGGTACTAGTAGGTTGCTAGTAGTGTTGATTACTCCTTGTAGTTGATGCTAGTTGGTTTATCTGGTGGGAGATCATATGTTCAGATCCTTTATGCATATTAATACCCCTCTAATTATGAATATGAATATGCTTTGTGAGTAGTTACATTTGTTCCTGAGGACATGGGATAAGTCTTGCTATTAGTAGTCATGTGAATTTGGTATTCGTTCGATATTTTGATGAGATGTATGTCGTCTATCCTCTAGTGGTGTTATGTGAACGTCGACTACACAACACTTCATCATTATTTGGGCCTAGAGGAAGGAATTGGAAAGTAATAAGTAGATGATGGGTTGCTAGAGTGACAGAAGCTTAAACCCTAGTTTATGCGTTGCTTCGTAAGGGGCTGATTTGGATCCATATGTTTCATGCTACGGTTAGGTTTACCTTAATACTTTTGTTGTAGTTGCGGATGCTTGCAATAGAGGTTAATCATAAGTGGGATGCTTGTTCAAGTAAGAACAGTACCCAAGCGCCGGTCCACCCACATATCAAATTATCAAAGTACCGAACGCGAATCATATGAATGTGATGAAAACTAGCTTGACGATATTCCCATGTGTCCTCGGGAGCGCTTTTCTCATTATAAGAGTTTGTTCAGGCTTGCCTTTGCTACAAAAAGGATTGGGCCACGTTGCTGCACTTTATTTACTTTTGTTACTTGTTGCTCGTTACAAATTATCCTATCACAAAACTATCTGTTACCACTTATTTCAGTACTTGCAGAGAATACCTTGCTGAAAACCGCTTATCATTTCCTTCTGCTCCTCGTTGGGTTCGACACTCTTACTTATCAAAAGGACTACGATAGATCCCCTATACTTGTGGGTCATCAAGACTCTTTTCTGGCGCCGTTGCCGGGGAGTGAAGCACTTTTGGTAGGTGGAATTTGGTAAGGAAAAATTTATATAGTGTGCTGAAATTTACTGTCACTTGTTACTATAGAAAGTAATCCTCTGAGGGGCTTGTTCGGGGTATCTTCACACCGGCCAGTAGAGCAAAGAGTTGCTCCTCAACCTACTAAACATACTGAAAATTAAAATATTCCCTTTGAAGTTCCTTCGGGTATGTTAGAAAACCTGCTAGATAATCCTTTTACAGGAGATGGAACAAAGCATCCTGATGAGGACCTAATATATGTGGATGAAGTTTGTGGATTATTTAAGCTTGCAGGTATACCCGATGATGTTGTTAAGAAGAAGGTCTTCCCTTTATATTTGAAGGGAGATGCATCGACATGGTATAGGCTATGTGATGATACGGGATCATGGAAATATAAACGAATGAAATTGGAATTTCATCAGAAGTATTATCCTATGCATCTTGATCATCATGATCACAATTATATATATAATTTTTGGCCTCACGAAGGAGAAAGCATCGCTCAAGCTTGTGGGAGGCTTAAATCAATGTTATATTCATGCCCCAATCATGAGCTCTCAAGAGAAATAATTCTTCAAAAAATTTATGCTCGGCTTCTCATAATAATCAATCCATGCTCGATACTTCTTGTGCTGGCTCTTTTATGATGAGGACTATTGAATTCAAATAGAATTTATTTGATAGAATTAAATGCAACTCTGAAGATTGGGGTCTCGACGAAGGTAAGGAGTCGGGTATGACACCTAAGTTTGATTGTGTTAAATCTTTCATGGATACCGATGTTTTCCGTAAGTTTAGCACTAAATATGGACTTGACTCTGAGATAGTAGCTTCTTTCTGTGAATCTTTTGCTACTTATGTTGATCTCCCCAAGGAGAAGTGGTTTAAATATCATCCTCCCATAGAAGTAAAAGTAGCTGCATCTATTAAAGTTGAAGAAAAGACTGTCACTTATAATGATCCCGTTGTTCCTACTTCTTATGTTGAGAAACCACCCTTCCCTGTTAGAATAAAGGATCATGCTAAAGCTTCAACTGTGGTTCGTAAAAGCAATATTAGAACTTATACACCTCCTGAGCAAGTTAAAGTAGAACCTAATATTGCTATTGTTAAAGATCTCTTGTCTGATAATATTGATGGGCATGTTATTCATTTCTGCGGTGAAACCGCTAGAATTGCCAAACCTTGTGCTAAAGATAAACATAGACCCGTGGTAGGCGTGCCTGTTATTTCTGTTAAAATAGAAGATCATTGTTATCATGGCTTATGTGATATGGGTGCTAGTGCTAGTGTTATACTGCATACTTTATACGAAGAAATTAAGCATGAAATTGCACCTGCTGAGTTAGAAAGTATTGATGTTACAATTAAACTTGCCAATAGAGATACTATTTCAGCAATGGGAATTGTTAGAGATGTTGAAGTCTTGTGTGGGAAAACTAAATATCCTGCTGATTTTCTTTTTCTTGGTTCCCCACAAGATAGCTTTTGTCCCATTATTTTTGGTAGACCCTTCTTGAACATCGTTAATGCTAAGATAGACTGCGAAAAGAATGTTGTTACCATTGGTTTGGCTGATATGGTTCATGAGTTTAATTTCTCTAAATTTAGTAGACAACACCGTGAAGAAGAATTGCCTAGTAAGGATGAAATTATTGGTCTTGCTTCTATTGTCGTGCCTCCTAGTGATCCGTTAGAACAATATTTGCTAGACCATGAAAATGATATGTTTATGAATGAAAGAAGGGAAATAGATCGTGTCAAAAAAAAGAAGGGAAATAGATGAAGTTTTATTTAAACATGAACCTATTCTGAAACACAATTTGCCTGTTGAAACCCTAGGGGATCCGCCTCCACCCAAGGGTGATCCCGTATTTGAACTTAAACCGTTGCCTGATAATCTCAAATATGCTTATCTTGATGAAAAGAAGATATATCATGTTATTATTAGTGCTAACCTTTTAGAGCATGAAGAAGAAAGATTATTGAAAACTCTGAAGAAGCACCGTGCTCCTATTGGATATACTCTTGATGATCTTAAGGGCATTAGTCCCACTCTATGTCAACATAAAATAAATTTGGAAGAGGATGCCAAACCAGTCCGTGATCATCAACGAAGGCTTAATCCTAAGATGAAAGAAGTGGTAAGAAAAGAAATACTAAAGCTTCTGGAGGCAGGTATAATTTATCCCGTTGCTGATAGTCAGTGGGTAAGTCCTGTCCATTGTGTCCCTAAGAAGGGAGGTATTACTATTGTTCCTAATGATAAAGATGAATTGATTCCGCAAAGAATTATTACATGTTATAGGATTGTAATTGATTTCCGTAAATTAAATAAGGCTACCAAAAAGGATCATTACCCTTTACCCTTTATCGATCAAATGCTAGAAAGATTATGCAAACATACACACTATTGCTTTCTAGATGGTTATTCTGGTTTTTCTCAAATACCTGTATCAGCTAATGATCAATCAAAGACTAATTTTACATGCCCTTTTGGTACTTTTGCTTATAGATGTATGTCTTTTGGTTTATGTGATGCACCTGCTACCTTTCAAACATGCATGATGGCTATATTCTCTGACTTTTGTGAAAAGATTTGTGAGGTTTTCATGGACAATTTTCCATCTATGGATCCTCTTTTGATGATTGCTTAGCAACCTTGATCGAGTTTTGTAGAGATGTGAAGAAACTAACCTTGTCTTGAATTGGGAGAAGTGCCACTTTATGGTTAATGAAGGTATTGTCTTGGGGCATAAAGTTTCTGAAAGAGGTATTGAAGTTGATAAAGCCAAGGTTGACGCTATTGAAAAGATGCCATGTCCCAAGGACATCAAAGGTATAAGAAGTTTCCTTGGTCACGCCGAATTTTTAGGAGGTTCATTAAGGACTTCTCAAAAATTTCTCGGCCTCTGACTAATTTATTACAAAAAGATATACCATTTGTCTTTGATGATGATTGTGTAGAAGAATTTGAAATACTTAAGAAAGCATTGATCTCTGCACCTACTGTTCAGCCACCTGATTGGAATTTACCTTTTGAAATTATGTGTGATGCTAGTGATTCTGCTGTAGGTGTTGTTCTAGGTCAAAGAGTTGATAAGAAATTAAATGTTATCCATTATGCTAGTAAGACTCTAGACAATGCTCAAAGAAATTATGCCACTACTGAGAAAGAATTTTTAGCAGTTGTATTTGCTTGTGATAAGTTCAGACCTTATATTGTTGATTCTAAAGTAACTATTCACATTGATCATGCTGCTATTGAATATCTTATGGAAAAGAAAGATGCTAAACCTAGACTTATTAGGTGGGTTCTCTTGCTACAAGAATTTGATTTGCATATTGTGGATAGAAAGGGAGCTGAGAACCCCATTGCAGACAACTTGTCTAGGTTAGAAAATGTTCTTGATGACCCACTACCTATTGATGATAGCTTTCCTGATGAGAAATTAAATGTCATAAATGCTTCTCGTAGTACTCCATGGTATGCTAATTATATTGTTGCAAAATTTATACCACCTAGTTTCACATACCAACAAAATAAAAAGTTCTTCTATGATTTGAGGCATTACTTTTGGGATGACCCACATCTTTATAAAGAAGGAGTAGATGGTGTTATTAGACGTTGTGTACCTGAGCATGAACAGGAATAGATCCTACACAAGTGTCACTCCGAAGCTTATGGAGGACACCATACTTGAGATAGAACTGCACATAAGGTATTGCAATCTGGGTTTTATTGGCCTACTCACTTCAAGGATGCCCGTAAGTTTGTCTTATCTTGTGATGAATGTCAAAGAATTGATAATATTAGTAGACGTCAAGAAATGCCTATGAATTATTCACTTGTTATTGAACCATTTGATGTTTGGGGCTTTGATTATATGGGACCTTTTCCTGCCTCTAATGGATATACACATATTTTAGTTTCTGTTGATTACGTTACTAAGTGGGTAGAAGCTATTCCAACTAGTAGTGCTGATCATAACACTTCTATTAAGATGCTTAAAGAAGTTATTTTTCTGAGGTTTGGAGTCCCTAGATATTTAATGACTAATGGTGGTTCACATCTTATTCATGGCACTTTTCATAAAATGCTTGCTAAGTATGATGTTAATCATAGAATTGCATCTCCTTATCACCCTCAGTCTAGTGGTCAAGTAGAATTGAGTAATAGAGAGCTCAAATTAATTTTACAAAAGACTGTCAATAGGTTTAGAAAGAATTGGTCCAAGAAACTTGATGATGCATTATGGGCCTATAGAACTGTATATAAAAATCCTATGGGTATGTCTCCGTATAAAATGGTTTATGGAAAGGCATGTCACTTACCTCTCGAACTAGAACATAAGGCTTATTGGGCTATTAAAGAGCTCAACTATGATTTCAAACTTGCTGGTGAGAAGAGATTATTTGACATTAGCTCACTTTGTGAATGGAGAACCCAAGCTTATGAGAATGCCAAGTTGTTTAAAGAAAAAGTTAAAAGATGGCATGATAAAAGGATACAAAAGCGTGAGTTTAACATAGGTGATTATGTATTGCTATACAACTCTCGTTTAAGATTTTTTGCAGGAAAACTTCTCTCTAAATGGAAAGGTCCATACGTTATCGAGGAGGTCTATCGTTCCGGTGCCATAAAAATCAACAACTTCGAATGCACAAATCCGAAGGTGGTGAACGGTCAAAGAATCAAACATTATATCTCAGGTAATCCCATAAATGTTGAAACCAATGTTATTGAAACCGTAACCCCGGAGGAATACATAAGAGACACTTTCCAAAACGTTTCAGACTCCGAAAAGGAATAGGTATGTGGTATGGTAAGTAAACCGACTCCAAAATAGTTTTTAAGGCAATATTTCTCCGTTTTGGAATATTTAGAAAAATAGAAAAATAAGAAGCAGTCTGGGAAGGACACGAGGGCTCCACGAGGGTGGAGGGCACGCCCTACCCCCTGGGCGCGCCCCCTACCTCATGGGCACCTCGTGTGCTATCCGGACTTTGTTTTCTTGCACGATACGTATTTTGGGCGGTAAAAATTCATTATATATTCTCCCGAAGGTTTTGACTCTCGTATCACGCAAATATCCTCTGTTCTTGTTTCAAGGCGTTGCTGCTACAGATTAAGAGCAAGATGTCTTCTCAAGAGTCAGTCGGGGAGAGCCGGGTGTCTCATCCGGCATCGGAACCAAGGGAAAACAGTGACGCTGACCACTTTGGGCCAGCAACGGAGGAATAGATGGAGGCTGACTTGATGAGGGTAGATGCCATGGAGGATTAAGAAGTCACTTCTCGCTTCCGAGATGGGTTCACGATGGGGAAGTACAGAGCTCAGCTATTCCAAACTCCATTATCCCTTCCAATGTTAGATTTCTTTCTTATGAAAATTTGAAGAGGAGTGTCACTTGTTCTCCCGCAGCTATGCAACACCCTTGGGTGCAAGGAGCCTTAGCAGTTACAGGAAAGCTTCGTAAGGAAATAATGGACCTCAAACAGCAAGTCAATAAGCTTGAGGAGGAGAATCGTATCCTGATGGGCATCATCCCAATAATATATCACCATCCCCGAAGAAGGAGACATAATCACATGGGTATGGGCACTCCCCTTGGCAACTGCCAAGCTTGGGGGAGGTGCCCCGGTATCGTATCACAACACACTCCTATCTTTACCGTTTTTCTTAGTTTGATCATGTTAGTAGTATTTTGATCTAGTAGAATAAAGTTCATGGCATGATCTAGTTTTGAGTTTTACTTTATGTTCTCTCTTTGTAATCGAGTCTGTGAGCTATATATAATAAAGATTAGTGTTGAGTCAAGGGCTTGATTATTTTGCCATGATCTTGAGTGCATAAAAGAGAAGAGAAAAGAATAAAAAGAATAAAAAGTTCATATTGATCTTATCAAGAGTAATGACTTCACATAAAAAGAGTATGATGATTAAAAGTTGTTGGGAGTTGACAAAAATAGCTTTGGTCATCATTGCAATTAATAGGAAGTAATAAAGAAAGAGAGGTTTCACATATAAATATATTATCATGGACATCTTTTATGATTGGGAGCACTCATTAAAATATGACATGCTAAAGAGTTGGTGTTGGACAAGGAAGACAACGTAATGGGTTATGTTTTCTTGCATCTGAGATAAAGTATATTGTCATGGATCATCCAACATGTTGAGCTTGCCTTTCCCCTTCATGCTAGCCAAATTCTCAGCACCAAGTAGAGATACTACTTGTGCTTCCAAAACCCTCAAACCAGTTTTGCCATGAGATTCCACCATACCTACCTATGGATTGAGTAAGATCCTTCAAGTAAGTTGTCATCGGTGCAAGCAATAAAAATTGCTCTTTAAATATGTATGATTGATTGGTGTGGAGGAAATAAGCTTTATACGATCTTGTGATGTGGAAGAAATAAAAGCGACGGACTGCATAATAAAGGTTCATATCACAAGGGGCAATATAAAGTGATGATCTTTCGCATTAAGATTTTGTGCATCCAACCTAAAAGCGCATGGCAACCTCTGCTTTCCTCTGCGAAGGGCCTATCTATTATTATTATCCTCTACCTTATGCAAGAGTCATGGTGATCTTCACCTTTCTTTTTATATATTTTATCCTTTGGCAAGCACATTATGTTGGAAAGATCCTGATAGATATATCTAATTGGATGTAGGGGAGCATGAGTTATTACTGTTGACATTACCCTTGAGGTAAAAGGTTGGGAGCCGAAACTATAAGCCCCTATCTTTCTCTATGTCCGATTGAAACTTCGTAACCACAAGTATCGCGTGAGTGCTAGCGATTATGAAAGACTAAATGATAGTTGAGTATGTGGACTTGCTAGAGAGCTCTGACATAGACTCTTTCTGATGTTATGATAAATTGCAAATGCTTCAATGACTGAGACTATAGTTTGTTGGTTCTCAATAAGGTTTCTGATTCATACTTTTGCATTGTGATCAGATTATTACTTGAATATAAGTAATCATATGACAATATCCATATATGTTGTTGTTATGAAAATAATCATGATGCCCTCATGTCCGTATTTTATTTTTATCGACACCTCTGCCTCTAAACATGAGGACATATTTATCGTTATCGGCTTTTGCTTGAGGACAAGCGAGGTCTAAGCTTGGCGGAGTTGATACGTCCATTTTGCATCATGCTTTTATATCTATATTTATTACATTATGGGTTGTTATTACACATTATGTCACAATACTTATGCCTATTCTATCTTATTTTACAAGGTTTACATAAGGAGGGAGAATGCCGGCAGCTGGAATTCTGGGCTGGAAAAGGAGCAAATATTAGAGACCTATTCTGCGCAACTCCAAAAGTCCTGAAACTCCACGGAAGTTATTTTCAGAATATATAAAAAATATTGAGCGGAAGAAATACACCAGAGGGGGGCCCACCTGGCCACGAGGGTGGGCGGCACGCCCTACCCCCTAGGGCGTGCCCCCTGCCTCATGGGCCCCCTGTTGGCTCTCCGATGGCCATCTTCTGCTATATGAGGTTTTTCGTTGAGAGAAAAATAATAAGCAACCTTTCGGGACGAGACTCCGCCGCCACGAGGCGGAACCTTGGCGGAACCAATCTAGGGCTCCTGCAGAGCTGTTCTGCTGGGGACACTTCCCTCTGGGAGGGGGAAATCATCGTCATCGTCATCACCAACGCTCCTCTCATCGGGAGAGGGCAATCTCCATCAACATCTTCACCAGCAACAAATCCTCTCAAAACCCTAGTTCATCTCTTGTATCCAATTCTCGCCTCCATGTCCGGGATTGGTACTAGTAGGTTGCTAGTAGTGTTGATTACTCCTTGTAGTTGATGCTAGTTGGTTTATCTGGTGGGAGATCATATGTTCAGATCCTTTATGCATATTAATACCCCTCTGATTATGAACATGAATATGCTTTGTGATTAGTTACATTTGTTCCTGAGGACATGGGAGAAGTCTTGCTATTAGTAGTTGAGGGAGTCCTGGATTAGGGGGTGTTCGGGTAGCCGGACTATACCTTCGCCGGACTCCTAGACTATGAAGATACAAGATTGAAGACTTCGTCCCGTGTCCGGATGGGACTTTCCTTGGCATGGAAGGCAAGCTTGGCGATGCGGATATTCAAGATCTCCTACCTATGTAACCGACTCTGTGTAACCCTAACCCTATCCGGTGTCTATATAAACCGGAGGGTTGTAGTCCGTAGGACAATCATCTTCATACACAATCATACCGTAGGCTAGCTTCTAGGGTTTAGCCTCCTTGATCTCGTGGTAGATCTACTCTTGTACTACCCATATCATCAATATTAATCAAGCAGGAGTAGGGTATTACCTCCATCGAGAGGGCCCGAACCTGGGTAAAAACATCGTGTCCCATGTCTCCTGTTACCATCCGGCCTTGACGCACAGATCGGGACCCCCTACCCGAGATCCGCCGGTTTTGACACCGACATTGGTGCTTTCATTGAGAGTTCCTCTGTGTCGTCGCCTTTAGGCCCGATGGCTCCTTCGATCACCAACAACGATGAGGTCCAGGGTGAGACTTTTCTCCCCGGGCAGATCTTCGTCTTCGGCGGCTTCGCTCTACGGGCCAACTCGCTTGGTCACCTGGAGCAAATCGAAAGCTACGCCCCGGGCCATCAAGTCAGGTTTGGAAGCTTAAACTACACGGCTGACATCCGCGGAGACTTGATCTTCGACGGGTTCGAGCCACAGCCAAGCGCGCCGCACTATCTCGAGGGGCACGATCTAGCTCTGCCTCCGAATAGTGTCTTGGAGGCCGCACACGCACCGGTTCTGACCCTTAATTCGGAGCCTATTGTGTCAATCGAGGATGAGCGGTTGGACGTCGCCTCGGGGGCTGCGATCTCAAAGGCGATCGAGCCGAACGCCAGCCCCGTACTCCGCGTGACCTGTGACTCTGAGGGTCCGGACTCTTCTCCGGACTCCGACCCCCCCGTGCCCCTACCGATCGAATCCGATTGGGCACCCATAATGGAGTTCACCGTCGCGGACATCTTTCGGCACTCACCTTTTGGTGACATCCTGAATTCTCTCAAGTCTCTCTCTTTATCAGGAGAGCCCTGGCCGGATTACGGTCAGCGAGGATGGGATTCGGACGATGAAGAAATTCAAAGCCCACCCACCACCCACTTTGTAGCCACTGTTGACGATTTAACCGACATGCTTGACTTCGGCTCCGAAGACTTCGACGGTATGGACGACGAGGTAGGAGACGAACAGGAACCAGCACCTGTAGGGCGCTGGAAGGCCACCTCGTCATATGACATATATATGGTGGATACTCCAAAAGATGGAGATGGCGATGGAACAGCGGGGGATGACACCTCCAAGAAACAGCCAAAGCGCCGGCGTCAGCGGCGACGCTCTAAATCCCGCCAAAGAAAAAACGGTGATTCCAGCACGGGAGATAATACTACCCCGGATAGCGCCGAAGAACACCCAACCCAGCAAGATTCGGCGCAGGAAGACGGAGAAGCCAGCCCTCATGAGAGAGCGGCAAAACGAGAGGTTGATGACGATAACTATATGCCTCCCTTCGAAGACGAGGCAAGCCTCGATGACGACGAATTCGTCGTACCAACAGACCCCGCCGAACAAGAGCATTTCAAACGCAGGCTTCTAGCCACGACAAATAGCCTAAAGAAAAAGCAGCAACAACTTAGAGCTGATCAAGATTTGCTAGCTGACAGATGGACTGAAGTCCTTGCGGCCGAAGAGTATGAACTCGAGCGCCCCTCCAAGAGTTACCCAAAGCGCAGGCCGCTACTCCGATCAAAGGAGGAAGCGCCTACATCACCAGCGCACGACATGGCAGACAGGCCACCTCGCGGCCGCGACAGAGAGGCCTGTCGGCCCTCCACCCAAGCCATGCCCCGATGCCGCTCAACCAAGGCACGGGAAAATGCGCCAGACCTGCGAGACGTACTGGAGGATAAAGCAAGACAAACAAGATCGATCTACGGATCGCATAGGCGCCCCACGGCACGTGACGATGATCCTCACTCCGGATACAACAAATCCGGCCGGGCCGAATACAACAGACATAGCTCTTCCGAGCTGCGTCATGACATAGCCCAGTACAGGGGCGCCGCACACCCACTATGCTTCACAGACGAAGTAACGGATCATAAAATCCCAGAGGGTTTCAAACGCGTGAACATCGAATCATACGATGGCACCACAGACCCGGCGGTATGGATCGAGGATTATCTCCTTCACATCCACATGGCACGTGGCGATGATCTACACGCCATCAAATACCTCCCGCTCAAACTTGAAGGACCGGCCCGGCATTGGCTTAACAGCTTGCCAGCAGACTCAATCGGTTCTTGGGAGGACCTGGAAGCCGCATTCCTCGACAACTTCCAGGGCACCTACGTGCGACCACCGGATGCCGACGACTTAAGCCACATAATTCAGCAGCCAGAAGAATCGGCCAAGCAATTCTGGACACGGTTCCTAACAAAGAAAAACCAGATAGTTGACTGTCCGGACGCAGAGGCCCTAGCAGCCTTCAAGCATAACATCCGCGACAAGTGGCTTGCCCGGCACCTGGGACAGGAAAAGCCGAAATCTATGGCAGCCCTCATGACACTCATGACCCGCTTTTGCGCGGGAGAAGATAGCTGGCTAGCTCGCAGCAATAACTTATCAAAGAACCCTGGTAATTTGGATACCAAGGACAAAAGTGGCAGGACACGTCGAAACAAGCAAAAGCGTCGCGTTAGCAGCGACAATAATGAAGATACGGCAGTTAATGCCAGATTCAGAGGCTATAAATCCGGTCAGCGGAAAAAGCCATTCAAAAAGAATACTCAGGGCCCGTCCAGTTTGGACCGAATACTCGACCGCTTGTGCCAGATCCATGGCACCCCTGAAAGACCAGCCAATCACACCAACAGGGATTGTTGGGTGTTCAAGCAGGCAGGTAAGTTAAGAGCCGAAAACAAAGACAAGGGGCCGCATAGCGACGACGAGGAGGAGCCCAGGCCGCCGAACAACAATAGACAGAAGGGGTTTCCCCCACAAGTGCGGACGGTGAACATGATATACGCAACCCACATTCCCAAGAGGGAGCGGAAGCGTGCGCTACGGGACGTATACGCGATGGAGCCAGTCGCCCCAAAGTTCAACCCATGGTCCTCTTGCCCGATCACTTTTGATCGAAGGGACCACCCCACGAGCATTCGTCATGGCGGCTTTGCCGCGTTGGTTCTCGACCCAATAATCGACGGATTTCATCTCACAAGAGTCCTCATGGACGGCGGCAGTAGCCTGAACCTGCTTTACCAGGATACAGTGCGGAAAATGGGCATAGATCCCTCAAGGATTAAGCCCACAAAGACGACCTTTAAAGGCGTTATACCAGGTGTAGAGGCCAACTGTACAGGCTCGGTAACACTTGACGTGGTCTTCGGATCTCCGGATAATTTCCGAAGCAAAGAGTTAATCTTCGATATAGTCCCGTTCCGCAGTGGCTATCACGCCCTGCTCGGACGAACCGCATTTGCAAAGTTCAATGCGGTGCGCACTACGCATACCTCAAGCTCAAGATGCCAGGCCCTCGAGGAGTGATCACGGTCAACGGAAACACCGAACGCTCCCTCCGTACGGAAGAGCACACGGCGGCTCTCACAGCGGAAGTACAAAGCAGCCTTCTTAGGCAATTCCCCAGTCCGGCCGCTAAAAAGTCGAACACTGCCAAGCGCGCTCGGAGTAACCTACAACAAGACCGCCTAGCACGTTCTGAGCAAGCGTAGCAATGCGGCCCCAACCCCGGCCCTCACGATACAGCGAAACCAGTGCCTTGCGTACATAAATACGCCCTTGAAATACCATGGGCACAGGGGAAGGGGCACAATAACGGCACGCCCAAAATACGGCTTAAAACGTACTAGGGGCTGCCGGATTCTTTTTTCTTACTTTCAGGACTCCATATTTCGGACGACCTATTCGGCAATTCGACTGCCGCACAAAAGATGCAAGATCCAGGGAAGTAGACAAAGCCATGCCGCATTATGGAACTCCCAGGTGGTCTCTGTTACGAGCGGTATACCTGTTTCAAATACAACTCCGCAGCCTGCCCCTGGTCAGGACATGTTAAATAGTCCAGTATATTTTTGCTTATTGCACTACTTGTATCGTTCGGCTTTGATAAATAGCCTCTCTATAAACAATGCATAGCTTTTTGTCTATTTTTTGCATTATCCTATTTTCATATATATGTTTTGACATGATCGCACCCGTACATCATGGTACGACAAATACGCCAGGGGCTTCAGTACCCCTTATTATGGTGTGAGAAGTCCGTCCACTTTCACAAGTGCGGCACCCCGAACTTATAGCACTATATGCATCGGCTCCGAATCATGATTTGGGTCAATAGTTGGGTTTGCCCGGCTCCTATGTTTTGGTGCCTTACGTTCCACTATATCGGCTAAGGTAGCACTAGGAGAACCACTGCGATTGTGCCCCAGTTCAGCTGGGTTAAGCACCTCAGTGGAGAAAGCTAAAACTGACTGTCATGATGAGGCGAGAGACCGGTCGCTGTTTGAGAGGTTTTTCGAGTCCCTAAAGACTTATGCCGCTTCGAGCGGGGAGCTGGCTTTGTCCGGCCAAAGGCGTCGATAGCACCCCGAACTCGGTCTTCCGAACTAGGGGCTTCGCCGAAATTTAAAATTATAAAGTTCTATGGCTAAGTGAGAGTGTTCAAGCATTATAGTCCGATTGCCTGGTTCGTTGTGCTGAGCGCCTCCCTCGAAGGACCCAACCATGGGAAAAAGAGCGCTTAGGTTTATCCCGAACACCCCAGCACTAGTGGCACGGGGGCAGAAGCCGACGACTGGCCATCTCTCAATTTTTGATAAACGGCCGCACAGAAAATAATATTTTAAATTCAATAAGCATTGCTTAGCACATATGAACAAGTTTTCAGCGCACAGGATAAACACGAGCAAGTTCATTCAAAAATTACATCTTTGGTGCATTCATCCGCCACAAGGCGGGCACCGGCAAGAACATCCTTGTAGTAGTTCTTGGGCTTGCGATGCTCCTTCCCCACCAGCGACCCGTCCTTCACGAGCCTCTCTCCGTCCAGCTTACCTCAGTGCACCTTCGCACGGGCAAAGGCCCGACGGGCACCTTCGATGCAGACAGAGCGCTTGATGACCTCGAGCCTTGGACAGGCCTCCACCAGCCGCCGCACCAGCCTGAAATAGCTCCCAGGCAGGGCCTCTACGAGCCACAGCCGAACTATAAAACCCTTCATGGCCTGTTCGGCCGCCTTGTGGAGCTCGACCAGCTGTTTCAGCTGGTCGTTCAGGGGTACAGGGTGTCCGGCCTCAGAATACTGAGACCAGAACACACTCTCCGTCGAGCTGCCCTCTTCAGCTCGGTAGAATGCGGCGGCGTCGGATGCGCTGCGGGGAAGATCTGCGAACGCCCTTGGAGAACTCCGGATTCGGGTAAGTGACAAGTAGTTTACTTTTATATTTCTACTTTGCATTAAGAATGCCTTACCCGCTACTATCTTTTTCATCTCCTCCAACTCTTGGAGGGCCTTTTGGGCTTCGGCCTTGGCACCCTTGGCGGTCTCAAGGGCCGACGCGAGCTCGGATGCTTGCGCCTTTGACTCAAGCTCCAAGCTCTCATGTTTTTTCATGAGAGCCTGCAGCTCTTGCTGCACCTCGCCGACCTGAGCCCCAAGTCTCTCTCGCTCGGTGCGCTCCTCAGCCGTTTTCTTTTCGGCCTCAGATAGCGCCTGCTTGAGGGTCGCCACCTCAGTTGCGGCCTCTATAATAAGCAGTATGATCCTGTTATTTTTTGCAATCACGCCTCTCTATAGGCACCTTTTCTGTAGGGTATTCCTTACCTTTTTTCTCCTCGAGATGCCGTTTGGCAAGGCCAAGCTCTTGCTCGGTCCGCCCGAGGTCTGTTTTTAGGACGTCCACCTGCGCAGTCAGTGCGGCAGTGGATAGCAGCGAAGCCTGCATACACATATTGACTCCTTTTTGTTAGACTCTGGCAAAATTTATTAGATCCTCTATTCGGCTTTTCCTTCCGAACGCTAAACAGAGCATCAGGGGCTACTGTCTATGTGGTAATATTTTGATATATTTTTGCTTACCTCGAAGCCTGTTAGAAGGCTAGCGCAAGCTTCAGTCAGTTCGCTCTTGGCGGACTGAACCCTCTGGATCACCGTACTCATAATAGTATGGTGCTCCCTGTCGATGGAGGCGCCGTCAAGCACCTCCAGCAGATGGTCCAGCGACTCCAGTTGGATGGAAGTCGCTGGCTTAGAAGGCTTGCTCCTTTTGGAAGGAGTTCGCCTACCGCGGCTCGGAACTGTTGAAGATTCCGGCACGGTGTCCGGCTCAAAGCTGGACTTGGAGCCCTGGGGAGTCTTGTCCCCTTCACTCCTGGAGTCCGGGAGGTTGCCTTGCGGCTCCTCCGGGACCACCTCCTCCTGCCCTGGAGCTTGTCGCGGCGCCACTTCAGTGTCATCCGTAGTGCGGGGGGAGACAGCGGGCGGAACGGAGTTCACGTCCGATGAGTCCAGGGAGCCGCCCGACGATTCGTTGTATTCGGCCTGGGGCGGGCTGCATAATTACATTCGACATTAAGGAAAGCTGTGCAACAAAGGAACATCATGAGTTACTCTGATGTCCGAACTTACGATTTCGCCGGACGCTTGGCCATGTTCGGCCACTCCTCTTCTCTTTCTTCGGCGTCATGGGGGTAGTCCGGCGGAGGGGTCTTCCTTTTCCTAGACCCCTCGGCCTCCCCGGCTGGGGCGGCCTTCTCCTTCTCTCCTCCCTCCGCTGGGGGGAGAGCTTTCTTCTTCCTCCTCCTCGTTTTCACGGGAGGAGGGCGCCTCGGACTCGTCAGATGACAAGTCCGACATCACCACGTTACGGGCACTCTTTCGAGTCCCCGTAGTCTTCTTCTTCTTGACCTTCTTCTCCGGCACCACATAAGGTACCGGAATCAGCAGCTTCACTAGGAGTGTAGGGGTTGGGTCCTCGGGCAGGGGAGCCGGACAGTTAATTGGTCCGGATATCGCCTGCCAAGCCTGTCAAAGGTAAGGGAGTTTAGATCCCGCATAGAGTCAAACTATGAAAGAACTTAACATCCTGTAAAGGGTGAAAATAGCTTACCTCGCCAGCGTGACGCTGCAGCTGTATCCGCGGTCCTCGAAAGCGGATGTGGGAGCCTTGGCGCCTTTGATTAGCACCTTCCAGACGTCTTCATACGTCGTGTCGAAGAGCCTGTTAAGGGCTCGGTGCTGCGCCGGGTCGAACTCCCACAGAGTGAAGTCCCGTTGTTGGCACGGGAGGATCCGACGGACGAGCATAACCTGGACTATATTAACAAGCCGGATTGGCTTGTTCACCAGGGACTGGATGCAAGTTTGCAATCCGGTCACTTCTTCTTCGTTGCCCCACGACAGGCCCGTCTCTTTCCAAGACATTAGCCGCGTGGGGGGTCCGGATCGGAACTCGGGGGCTGCGACCCATTTCAGATCGCGTGGCTCGGTGATGTAAAACCACCCTGCTTGCCATCCCTTTAGGGTCTCCATAAAGGAGCCCTCGAACCATAGGACGTTAGCCATCTTGCCCGCCATGGCGCCTCCGCACTCCGCTTGGCTGCCGCGCACCACCTTGGGCTTGACGTTGAAGGTCTTGAGCCAGAGGCCGAAATGGGGGCGAACGCGGAGGAAGGCCTCACACACGACGATAAACGTCGAGATGTTGAGGATGAAGTTTGTGGCCAAATCATGGAAATCCAGGCCGTAGTAGAACATGAGTCCCCGGACGAATGGGTGGAGTGGGAAACCCAGTCTGCGGAGGAAGTGGGGAAGAAAAACTACCCTCTCATGGGGCCTTGGGGTGGGGAGAAGCTGCCCCTTCTCGGGAAGCCGGTGCGGGATGTCCTTGGACAGGTATCCGGCCTTCCTTAGCTTTTTTACTTGGGCCTCCGTGACGGAGGAGACCATCCACTTGCCTCCTGCTCTGGACATTGTTGGAGAAGGTTGAGGTGAAAAGAGCGGGCTTGGGCGCTGGAGCTCGAGTGTGCAAGAGAGGGATTGGCAAAGGAGGAAGAAGGCATAGGTAAAAAGGTGGATCCTTATCCCCTTATATGGGCGGATGCGGTTATGCGTCCCCACCTGCCTAATAAAACTCGCTTGCCTCCCAAGCGCCGTGGTAAATGGCGCGGTTGGGTTACCCACGTCCGTATTGATGAGAATCCCGTAAAAAAGGCACATGATCTCTGCTTCGACAGGACGTGCCAAGGAAACCGCCTCGCAAAACGTGCTGAGGTGGAAAAGTAAAAACGATTTGTAAAGAACTTGGCCGCAGTGTGATGACGCACTGCGGAATACGTCAGCAGATTTGATTTGTGTTAATATTATTCTCTCTATGGCAATATGTGGAAACTTATTTTGCAGAGCCGGACACTATTTTTGGTGTTTACAATCTTCTATGAAGGACTTGGAGGAGGAGTCCGCCTTGCAATGCCGAAGACAATCTGCGCGCCGGACTCGTCGTCATTGAAGCCTGGTTCAGGGGCTACTGAGGGAGTCCTGGATTAGGGGGTGTTCGGGTAGCCGGACCATACCTTCGCCAGACTCCTGGACTATGAAGATACAAGATTGAAGACTTCGTCCCGTGTCCGGATGGGACTTTCCTTGGCGTGGAAGGCAAGCTTGGCGATGCGGATATTCAAGATCTCCTACCTATGTAACCGACTCTGTGTAACCCTAACCCTATCCGGTGTCTATATAAACCGGAGGGTTGTAGTCCGTAGGAAAATCATCTTCATACACAATCATACCGTAGGCTAGCTTCTAGGGTTTAGCCTCCTTGATCTCGTGGTAGATCTACTCTTGTACTACCCATATCATCAATATTAATCAAGCAGGAGTAGGGTATTACCTCCATCGAGAGGGCCCGAACCTGGGTAAAAACATCGTGTCCCTTGTCTCCTGTTATCATCCGGCCTTGACGCACAGATCGGGACCCCCTACCCGAGATCCGCCGGTTTTGACACCGACAGTAGCCATGTGAATTTGGTATCCGTTCGATATTTTGATGAGATATATGTTGTCTATCCTCTAGTGGTGTTATGTGAACGTCGACTACATAACACTTCACCATTATTTGGGCCTGGAGGAAGGCATTGGGAAGTAATAAGTAGATGATGGGTTGCTAGAGTGATAGAAGCTTAAACCCTAGTTTATGCGTTGCTTCGTAAGGGGCTGATTTGGATCCGTATGTTCCATGCTATGGTTAGGTTTAACTTAATACTTTTATTGTAGTTGCGGATGCTTGCAATAGAGGTTAATCATAAGTGGGATGCTTGTTCAAGTAAGAACAGCACCCAAGCGCCGGTCCACTCACATATCAAATTATCAAAGTACCGAACACGAATCATGTGAACGTGATGAAAACTAGCTTGACGATATTCCCATGTGTTTTTGGGAGCGCTTTTCTCATTATAAGAGTTTGTTCAGGCTTGTCCTTTGCTACAAAAAGGATTGAGCCACTTTGCTGCACTTTATTTACTTTTGTTAGTTGTTGCTCGTTACAAATTATCCTATCACAAAACTATCTATTACCACTTATTTCAGTACTTGTAGAGAATACCTTGCCGAAAACTGCTTATCATTTCCTTCTGCTCCTCGTTGGGTTCGACACTCTTACTTATCGAAAGGACTACGATATATCCCCTATACTTGTTGGTCATCATAGGCTTGCCGAAGGCAACAGCCCACCGGTGAACTTTACTGTCAACGGCCACAACTACGACAAAGGATACTATCGGGGTGACGGCATCTATCCTCAGTGGACCACTATTGTCAAGACAATACCCACCCCTGTCGGAGAGAAGAGGAAAAGATTTGCCCAAGAGCAAGAGAGTGCTAGGAAGGATGTCGAGCGTGCCTTTGGTATTTTGCAATCTCGATGGGGCATCGTTCTGTATCCTGCTAATACCTGGAGCACGCAGAAACTGTGGGAGATGATGACTGCTTGTGTAATCATGCATAATATGATCGTAGAAGACGAGCACCCGGAACGTCTATACAATCAATGGTTTCAATTTCAGGGTAAGAATGTTGTGCCTGAGCATGGAGTAGCGGCAACGTTTGAACAGTTCACCTAATTTCATCAAGACATGCGTGATTAGGAAACTCGTGTGCAACTGCAAAATGATTTGGTTGAGCATATGCGGGCTCATGTTTTCGCAACCAATAGATGTATCTTCTTTTATTCATCTGCAAAACTATATGAAACATTTTTATTTGTATTCGGCTTGTAAAACTATACTATTTTTATTCGGTTTATTTGACAATATGTTTGAATGCAAATCATCAATGTAAAATTAGGCGGCCAGCCGACCACGCCGGCACATATGGGTCGGCACGTTGGGCGTGCTGCCGACCCATATCAAAAACAGAGCGGACGTCGAGCGGGCGGCCGACTCAAACGAACAAAAAAACGGACAAAATCGCCGTCCGTTTGGGTCACCCCATTGGAGTTGCTCTAAAAATCACACTAAAGACATCAAATCCGGACAGCAGGGTGGGTCAGGCGGACCTAGAGAAAGAAAGTACATGGGCGGACATGTGGTCCAAGTGACGGTGGGCCAAGTGGACTATCCAAACACTCCCAAAGATCCCCAGACAAAAAGAATTCTGTGTTCCGGAGGAAAACTTTGTTGGGGAGATTTTCATTTTTCCTTTCTACCATATTCCAGGTATAGTCAGAATCTGGATATGTTCCTTCTTTTTTCCTGTGAACAAAGTGCAACAAGAACACAAGAAAAAAAACTTGACCAGAGAAAGAACATATATGATACAAGGATCCATTTCCTGTTTGGACTACAGCAAAGATTGTAGAACTGAAAATGAAGTTTTTCACAATTGTTAATTTCCATGAGATGGTAGTGTGTATCGTGGTATGAACATCACCATTTCAACATTTTCCTGGGTCAGAATGACGCACTCATCAGCATTGTTCATTTCAATGGAAGGGGTCAAGCTCTTTCATTTACAAGCAGGCAATCGAAATTATCCTTTACTTTTGGGAACATACCAGTCTCTCTTTGTTTGATCGTACGAGAGAGTCGAGCAGCTGCCGTTGCGGTAATCCCATGACAGCACCTTCTTCATCAAGCCGCGCAGCCTCTCAGCGCCTGGACCAGGCTCTAAAACAGAGTCTTCCTGCCTAGACAAACAAGGGTCAGCCCCTCCTTCAATGCTCCCATTACACCATGCCCTAGGAATGAACCGGCCTTCAGAGCGGTGCAGAAGCTCACGGTCGATCCTGTCCAAGACCTTGTCTTCCTTGGGAAACTTCCGTGCAAAGGGCGCGCCACTCTTGACCATGTTGTTGAAGTCCTTCATGGAGAGGGTCAGCGGATGCTGTTTTGCAGGGTAGTCCCAGGCAATGTAGTGCAGGTCATGACCAACTGCAGTGCCCTGGAACTCATCAGAGTTGCAGATCACAGTATGGAAATAGCCTTCTGGTGAGGAGATGAAGTTGACATAGTACATCAGGAGGGTGCGTGGGAGATTATCCCAACCCCATATGCAGTACTCCAGGAAGGATTTCGTGAGCATTATCCAAGCAGAACCTGATGATCCCAACAGGGAGGGCTGTCATGTTAAGATACACTAGAGAGTGTCGTTTCAACAAGAAAACATGCCTTAACACTCGGCAGACAGCAAGACCACCAGTTATAAAGTTGCTCACATTCTCATCCTTATACACAAAAACTTTTGATTTTCCATACTACTATTAATTCAGTTTGGATTCCTGTTTACTAGAATAAAATTTGGAGTTACTTTCTTGATGCCAACAAATGATTCCATACACTGTTTCGCAGGGTAAGGGTTTCCAGTTTAGTAACAAGAAATGCAAATAAAAATCATATGCATAGTTAACTACAAACTTTTGATCATTTAAGAATAGCACGCCGTCTTAACTAAATTAGCTCCCTGATTCAAATAGTTTTAACCACAATACCTCCAGACTGATATGCCAATACAACAAATAGCCACTGTTCTTCTATATGCAAAATGTACAATTTGAACTAAGAAGCTATAGCAAGTGTAAAAATTAAGAGCACAACTGAATAAATTTAAGCAAGTGGTTCTCGAAGGCCGCATGCCATGTATGCCGACTGCCACACAAATGTACTGGCTTATGGGTAGAAATGTAGAATTGCCAATACTGAAATCAGAAAGCAGTCTTACCAGTATATAATTTGAAAGATGTTGGCAGTTCTCGCCGCTCAGGTGTCGTAGAAAGGTCAAACTTTTTTGACAGATAAAGCCCTGGGTCCAGAACTATGGGTTTTGCTCTTTGGATCCTGTGATGAAAGCACACAGACATCAGCAAAGGCAAAGTAGTTTGCGAAGGATAAACAGAGCTAGATAATGTAAATCAAAATAAAGAGTTTACACCATTAAGAAAACGTACCTTTTCCATCCAGATATTTGCATGTGCTCTATAAAATTAAGATTTCTTGGCAAAGACGAGAATACATGAAGTATATCTGTACAAAAATAACAGCAGTTAAATAATGGAGTATGCAATAAATTAAGTATATCAGCACAGAGATACTATCAGTTCACACTACAAGTACACTGCCTTCAGTAGTTATGTTGTTGATTTAGTGAAGTTTTAAACGAACACTGCACACTGGCACTTCATCACCTGTAACCTATCCATGGCCTCTATCCTCTAGATATCGACGTAAGTGATGCTTCCTGACGCTTACAATCTTACACTCACTGAGGAGGCTATCCTCTGCATAAGTGATGATAATGCAGAAGATATCTGATTAAGCTAGTCCAGACTGCAGACATAGGGCAACATATGTGGCCCCGAAGCACACATACTATGAATGATTTTAATCTTATGACATGATATTGTTGCCAGAGCACTGCTACTCAGACGATAGCATGCAGACGATGTTTGGACGACAAGCCAATCAAACCGTCCATGTATAGCAACAAAAGGCAGCACACCCCTTGATGGACCATCGTCTGATGGGCGTGCATACTGTTCGTCGTGTGCACAGCAATTCCAATGTTGCCAACTCCATTCTACAGTGCTCTATATCAGACAACAGAGTACAGTTTCAGCAGGTAAATAGAGGAATGAACATAGTATCACAATGGCTGGTTTGTGTTTGCCAATCATGAGAATGCAGATCCAACTTTCATTTAGTTGCTCAATGCAACAAAAGACAGGTCCCTGGACAGAAGTGGTTTTCACTGCAGGAAAATAGAAATGGAAATGTTGAACAAAAGCACTAACCATCTTGCGTCATGAGGGGATAATCCGAGGCGCTGAGGTTGATGAACCAGTCCCACTCCAAGCCTTCTTTGAGGAGGATCGCCACGGCGTGGAGCGTGCAGGCGACCATCGTCGGCCCCTTGTACGTGACCAGGTTGCCCTTGGCAATCACCCGCACATTCCCGACCTGGCTGAACATCGGGTCCCCCTTGACGTACATGGCCAGGTCAATCCTCTCCCGGGGCGGCGCCTCCAGATCCAAGTGCAGGATGTACTGGTTGCGCGGGTGGTATATCGCCTGCAGCACCCTCCGCATCCGCAGGCTGTCGCCCTTGGTGCCCTCGAGGAGATACGCCAGCCTGGGCGGCTCGGCGTCGGAATCGTCCGAGTTCACGGCGGCGTTGTCGGGGTTGTCGTTGTCATCCAGCAGCTGGTCCTTGGCCTCGGGTTCCACTGACTGGCCGCTGTCTCGCTGCGACGGTGCGCCTCCATCGTCCCAGTCGGTGAACGAGACGACGTCGACGAGGAAGGCGTCGTCGCCGGCCAAGTAGGGCGGCGAGAAGAGGCCGCAGGCGGCGGCCAGGAAGAGGGTGACCAACACGAGGAGGCTCGCGAGGAAGGGGAGCAGCCACCGGCGGTCGTTGAAGGGCCGCCCGGGACCGGAGTTGAGGCCACAGCTCTTCCTCATTTGCTCGTAAGCATTCCACTAGTACACCGCAGTAGCGGAGCTAGAAAAAATATCAACGGGGGCGCGCACGACTCCAAATCCAAAGCCTGTGCTTCCGAAATCGCACTAACTTGCCAACCTACATTCGCAGATCACGTCAAGAACATTGAGTAAAGTCGAATTTGTAGCCACCGTTCACACTTCATCAAATCCCCAATTCCTAAATCGGCAAACCCCAAATGAAGGGGAGAAATTCGAAGGAGCGTTACCTGTGCTCCCCTGACCCCGCCGGGTGCCGCGCCACCGCCCTACGCTGCCTCCTGCGAGAAACCGGCCTGAGGGATCCAGATTGGTTGCTCCGTCCGGCTCCACGCTTTGGTCGGAGCAGCAGGCTGGAGTGGTTGAGCTCGGCAGCGTACAGCACTGGCAACACCAGATTTTCCCCTCTCTTTCTTTTTTTTTATTTTTTTAGCAGGGCAGCACGAGATTTTTTCATTTTCACCTTGGCTCGACTAAAAAAAACCAGATCTATCATAAATAATCACCCGAAGAACAAAGCACCTCAAACATGATAAAAATTAAATCAAGGTACATGCATCATGGAAGGACTATTGTCGCCGCCAGAACGACGCGCCGTTGTCACCGCTCCCATATCGGAGACGGTCTGACCTTGTCGATAAGAGCAACTCCAACCGGTCGACCCATTTTTGTCCGCCCGCGGCGGACAAAAATATCGGCCAACGCGGCGACCTAAACCCAAAATAGGCCTGAAATGCGTCGGCACGGACACGAAGCAGACACGCCGCGCATCCTCTCGGTGTCCGCCGCGGCCTCACTTGTCGGCCGACCAATCACCCCACGCGGTCGTAATTAACGCGGCACCTGTCAAGGGCCCACCTAGCAGTGTGTGAAAAGTCGCGTACTCGTCCTTTTAAATGGACGCATGTGGTGGGGCCGGCCACATCCACTTCCCGTCCATATCTGGCCACCTTTGCTCTCTCGCCGACGACCACAAAACCCTAGCTAGTCAGACCGAAACCCTAGCAAGCAAGCCATGGGCTTCTTCAGCGGTAAGGGCAGGGGAAGGGGAGGTTCAGCGCCGGTTGGATGAAGATCCTACGTCTCCTAACCCTTCTTCTTCCTCACCTCTTCTTCTTCCCTAACAGACCATCGCACGTATGGGCCGCACAGATCTTCCCCAACAGGCGGTTGGATAAACATACTATATGAACGAAAATTAGGTGTCAGCCGTTGGATGGTTGAGTTTGGTTTGATCACATGCGGTACCACGTGTCAGTGAAAAAGGAAAGCCGAGGCGCGTTTCCTTGGTTGGGTCTGCGGCGTGCCGAACCGACTACGTGGGGGTGCGATGCGACCGCGACAAGCATGCGTAAGTGTACCTCCTTTTCATTTTGAACTTGTAAATCACAATATCTGGTTTGAGAGGATGAGCGACTTCGATTTTAATATGTACTCTGTTAAAAAAAAGACGGGGTTTTCCTTCGCGGGATCGATCAATACAAATCTTGATTAGAAATGCGATGGCGGGGCGGCCTAGTGTGTGTGGCCCATGTTCGGATTGCTGACATGCGTTCCCACATGCAGGTGAAATGCCAAGCCGTTTTGCGTTGAGCCGTATGGCAGATCGAACGTGTATTGGTCTAATGCGAACACGACAGGCGTGTGGCGAGTGTTCCTTTTCCTGGTTTTAAACTTGCGAGGATAACCCCCTCAACAAAAAATTGTGAATATAACACTTGTGGTTCTTTGCCTTCGCGCGATACATCATCGATGGAAATCCCGATTATAATGATGCTGAATTTTGTAGTGGTAAATCCGGTAAAAAAGGCATCCGCTTCGCCCCTCCGACCGTAATCATCGCGCCAATCATATACTCCCCCATTTTTGTAGAAGTGTACAAGGCCACAAACTCACATTAAAGTCGGTTTAAGCCAATGTTAAAAGCTAGCTTTCCTCCTCGTTTGACGTGTCAATTAATGCGTATTTTTTTCCAACGCCCAACAAGCTAATCCTCTCACTCCTCGTTGGTTGATTAATGCAGCGCATGTAAACCAATCTTCTCACTTTCGCATGCATGCAAGGGGACATTAATGTCCTTGGTTGCTAGTACGAGGCAAACCTCATCAATTTTGCCTCGAGTAGTGTTAGTGGCCTTATATAGCTGCAAATTATAATTTTAATAGTGGCCTTGTATACAAAAAATTGATGGAGTAACTATTTGACTTCCTTCCCCATTACGGTGACATCGACGATATATCGATCGCTATGGCTTTGGTGAAGTGCGTTCGACGAAGCACACCATTAAGGCAGACTGCGGTATGTCGTTCACAAGTGCCGCCTGCAAGCTGAGACAACCGCCTTCTTTGCATCCAAGAAGTCCGTTGAATCAAAGGAGGCTTATATGCAGCATGATAGTGTCGTCCGTCTAGCTTACTACGGTAAAGGTGATTTCTTGAAGAAGACGATGGAGAAGTGGAGCCAGCAAAGAGTGAAATGATGGTTGCTTCGTCCGTGCTTTGTGATTTGATGCCTCACTGCTTTGTGATTTGTGATAGAAGGGACACGGGAGAAGACTCTGTGCTCTATGCATGCGTCCAAGCACGGGGGAAAGAGGAGAGAGGTTGTATTTTTCTATTCCTTCAATGAATTTGGCATCGACGCACCAGGGAGCTTTGGTTCCCTCTTTTTTGGCTTTGGCAGCACCCTCCATAATGGTTCCCATCGATGCCAAAAGCTATTTTACCATTTGACTACATATTGTGGATGCCCTTAAGCGTACCACTTGGTTTTGCTCCTTGGTGCTTCTATACAAATCTCGATTATATTGATCTAAAAAATGTAACAAGATTGGTAAAAAGGAGGTGATTTTGCCGCGGGGAAGGCAAGGGAGGTTTTTCATTTTTAGAGGAGGTTGGCCTGCCGGTTTGCTAACATGTTGTCCATGTGCCAGTGATGTACCAAGCCGATTCATATCCCACATGAGGCAGAACAACGACAAAGCAACGGGTGGTTAACTTAAAGAAGATGAGGGAGAAGCGGATTCAGCAAAAAGTGAAATGATGATTGCTTCGTCCTCCAACTTGTTTTTCTTTTAGCACCACTTCGTCCCTCCAACTTAACTGGTGGAAAGGTGCAACTTTGTGATTTGAAGCCTCATTGCTCATTACTACTGCGGCACCACGACCGGGGTGTGTCCCCCCTGTTGATCTGCACTGTTATTTGGTGCATGCCACGTGGACCCAATTGCTTGATGTCCCACATGTCAGCGAAAGGGGCTAGAACATTTGTGAAAGCGAGCGCTCCACTCTTACGAAGGAGGAGAACACAACGCGGCGGCCCAGTGAACTGTTACTTGTATTGTACTATACTACTATAGTTTTGTTGTTCGCACGATCCATCGACACAAACCCAGGCAGGGCGGGATTTTTCCCGCCCGGTAGGTAGGGTAGTTTGACATAGTCAGTTTGACACAGAGAGCAAGAGAAATATGTGAAATGCTTGACTGTGTAATGGGCCCTTTGTGTGTGTGTGTGTGTGTGTGTGTGTGTGTGTGTGTGTGTGGGGTCCGACCTTTCATATCACTAGATGATACTGCCATACATTTCGACGCAATTTTAATGTATGCAAACTGAATAACTGAGGTAATAATATGAGATCTAAAACTAAAAACACATATGATTTATTGTGTTAGAGGATAGTAGTATAGTATTGCATAGTTGTTAGATGTAACATGCGAGAACGTGTTGAGATGTACTTTTGGAGGGCCTACGAAGAGAAATTTGACATAAAGTGGATTCAAGTATATTTTTTATTCGTCTTCATAGAATTTGTAACTCATATCTAGAGTTTGTACGGTAGACGTCAATGCTTGTTCGCTCTTACGAAACCAGCACAACAATAATGGGGTGGCGTGCGCCAATTTAGGCAGTGGGATGTTGGCCTACTCGGCTAGAGCGACAAAAGAGATAAATACATTGGCAATCAGTGTATTTGAAGCGAAAAGCGTAATACGGTCACCGGACTTCAGAATATGCTCATTACAGTCACTATATACGTTTTACGGTGATTATACGGTCACTTGCTCACCGTTCAGTATCGGATTGCACTCTATTGACTGACCAAATAGTCTGCGTGGCACAATCTTGAGTGGTTAAATTGACTGTGTTCCTTGTGGGTCCCATCTATGAGGAAAAAAGTAAGATAAACACAAATTTATGCCTGCGTGACAAGACTCCAACCCGTGTGCAAGAACCACCTAGTTGTGTATGTGTGTGTGAGGGTTTGATGTATGTGCATGCACGTGTAGACTGAGCATGAGTGTGTGTGTTGGTCGTGTGGTGTGGTGTGTGCATGCGTGTGTGTGCGTGTGAGTGTTGTGTGCGTGCATTTGTGCATGCGAGTGTTGTGTGCGTGCGTGTCTGTGTGCGAGTGTTACATGAGTGCCTGTGTACGTGTGAGTGTTCCGTGCGTGTAGTTTGTGTGCATGCGTGCGTGTGTGGATAATCACCACACTAGCTCTTGTGTATTAAAAGAGCTAGCTTAGCATACCAATACAAGGCCACCTTGTTCGTTGTGCCCGTGGTCACGACTTCGAATACCCACCGTCCAATAATTTATTTTCGTTCGTTTTCATTCTTATATCCGCCGACAGGTGGACCCTATGGTAGTGAGATAATGTGTGCTGATGATGCAACACTAGATGCGCCACGTGGAGCGTTTAATTGGTCAACTAATCGTGTCTTGAACAAATACAGAGCTCTACGATGAGCCCGTGACTGTATAATAAGCACAAGATGTGTATGGTGGCCGTAATGAGTGGATTCTGAAGTCCAGCGAATGTATCGTCGTTTCACTTCAAATACAATGATCGTCGGTGTATATCTCACAAGATAAAGATGAAACATGCACGAATGTGCTGGGGGCATACTTTTAGAGGTTCTAGAGATAGTTTGTGTGCGTACATGAAAGTGGCGTAGAGGGGGGTGCGATGGAGAGAGAGATGTTCTTCTTTTCTCTTTATTATGACTAACTTTATATATAGTATAAAAATATAAAATTCACAATGCGGGGTAAATATCATTGGGTGCACCATGCAAATTACCTTTCATACTCCATATAACTTTGTAATATTGTATATATGTAGATTTTCTAAAATAAAATTTTGGCCACATTTTGTGTAGTTTTTATTCAAAAGGAATGTTATATGCGAAGTAAAAGTGAAGAGAGGACTTTTTAGATCAATGGGGCACATGATAAGATGTAACATGTGTGAATGAGTAGTTGACGTGTTTGAAAAGGGCTAGAGAGGGTATGTGTACGTATTCGAGAGAGGCATGGATAGAGGGGCTGGGGGAATGAGAGAGCGAGCACGAGAAATGAGAGAGGTCTAGAGCGAGTGATGTCTACTATGTAACATTCTCCTTGTAGACGACGTTGGGCCTCCAAGTGCAGAGGTTTGTAGGACAGTAGCAAATTTCCCTCAAGTGAATGACCTAAGATTTATCAATCTGTGGGAGGCGTATGATGAAGATGGTCTGTCTCAAACAACCCTGCAACCAAATAACAAAGAGTCTCTTGTGTCCCCATGTAACGCCCTCGATGCGGCTATATCTCTCACGTGTCGAAGCACGACTTAGAGGCATAACCGCATTGAAAGCAATGTCGCAAGTGAGGTAATCTTCACACAACCCATGTAATACATAAGGGAAAGAGATACATAGTTGGCTTACAATCGCCACTTCACACAATACATGATTAAAGCATTACATCATACAGATACAATCAAGGTGCGACTACGGAACCAAAATAAAAGAAGACTACCCCAAATGCTACACAGATCCCCGATCGTCCCGACTGGGCTCCACTACTGATCAACTGAAATGAAACAACACAATGAACAAGATCTTCATCGAGCTCCTCCTTGAGCTCGGGTGCGTCACCTGCACGGTTCCATCGGCACCTGCAAGCTGGTTTTGGAAGTATCTGTGAGTCACGGGGACTCAGCAATCTCACACGGGATCAAGACTATTTAAGCTTATAGGTAGGGTAAAAGGTATGAGGTGGAGCTGCAGCAAGCGACTAGCATATATGGTGGCTAACATACGCAAATGAGAGCGAGAAGACAAGGCAAAAACACGGTCGAACAACTATGATCAAGAAGTGATCCTGAAACTACTTACGTCAAGCATAACTCCAACACCGTGTTCACTTCCCGGACTCCGCCGAGAAGAGACCATCACGGTTACACACGCGGTTGATGTATTTTACTTAAGGTCAACTTCAGGTTTTCTACAACCGGACATTAACAAATTCCCATCTGCCACATAACCGCGGGCACGGCTTTCGAAAGTTCAAACCCTGCAGGGGTGTCCCAACTTAGCCCATTATGAGCTCTCGCGATCAACGAAGGATATTCCTTCTCCCCGGGAAGACCCGATCAGTCTCGGAATCCCGGCTACAAGACATTTCGACAGTAATAAAACAAGTCCAGCAAAGCCGCCCGATGCGCCGACATCCTGATAGGAGCTGCACATATCTCGTTCTCAGGGCAACACCGGATAAGTCAAGCTACGAGTAAAACCAGGCCTCGAGTTTCCACGAGGGGGCCCCGCAGGCTGCTCGGTTCGGACCAACACTTAGACAAGCATTGGCCCGGGGGGGGGGGGCTAAAATAAGATGACCCTCGAGAGAGCGACTCCCTAGGGAAAAGTAGGTGGTGGTGAGGCAAATGGTGAAACCAAGGTTGGGCCTTGCTGGAAAAGCTTTATTCAAAGCGAACTGTCAAGGGGGTCCCATAAATCACCCGACCGCGTTAGGGACGCAAAATCCGGGAACATAACACCGATATGACGGAAACTAGGGCGGCAAGAGTGGAACAAAACACCAGGCATAAGGCCCAGCCTTCCACCCTTTACCAAGTATATAAATGCATTAATTAGATAAGATATATTGTGATACCCCAACAAGTAAACATGTTCCAACAAGGAACAACATCTCCATGTTCCAACAAGGAACAAACTTCATCTTCACCTGCAACTAACAACGCTATAAGAGGGGCTGAGCAAAGCGGTAACATAGCCAGACAACGGTTTGCTAGGACAAGGTGGGTTAGAGGCTTGACATGGCAACATGGGAGGCATGATAAGCAAGTGGTAGGTATCGCAGCATAGGCATAGCAAAAGAGCGAGCAACTAGCAAGCAAAGATAGAAGTGATTTCGAGGGTATGGTCATCTTGCCTGAGATCCCGCAAGGAAGAAGAACGAGTCCATGAAGAAGACAAACGGACGTAGACGAACGGATCCTCACAATCGCAACGTTATCGGAACTAAACCGAAGAAGCAACACCGGAAAGAAGCAAACAACAAAGTAAACAACCACCACATAAACATGGCATGATATGCGAGATGTGGTATGCAATGCATATGCATGCTTCGGAAGGAAAAAAGATGAACCAGGCATAATCTTGGCAAACCAAGTATGCCACTGGAAAGATGAGATGATTTCGGTTGATATCGATATAAAGATCACCGGAATCGGATGCACGGTTTGCAAATGACAAGCAAAACAAGAATGACAAGATTCTGCCATTAACAGCATGATGCTACTTAGCAAGCAACAAGAAATTAAGCTACTGCACTCAAACATATCAAAAAAGCATATTACAGTGAACTACTCAAGATGCTTTACAAAAGATGAACACTGAGCTATGGCTAAATCACAACACAACAGGTTCAAACAAGCATGGCAAAAGAGCAAAAGATAACAGGTTCACAGACGGTGAAAATACTAACATGCCAGAATTTAACATCAGGAAGACATGTTTAGAGCAAGGAAACAACATGCTATAGGAACACAATATAGCAAAACAAGGCATGGCATGAATATACTCAAAGCATACAATAAAAGTCCCTTACTGAGCATAAGCCAAAAAGGACCAGAAAATATAATAACACCCATGTCAATTAAGCAGAAAAACTGGACATGTCAAAAACAGATAACAAGTAGGCATGTTTACGAGCTCGATGCACTCACTACCGAGCATTGCATGATATAATAAGCATACATCCATCAAGAAGACATGGCATAGAAGCTAGACATGGAAAGAACAACATCATAACATGCAAGGATCAACTACAACAAGCTTGGCAAAATCGAATAACATGTAAACAATATGCCAGTAACATTTTATAGCAAAAGTAGAGCTCGATTGACTCAAGATATGGCACACCATAATTACAAACAAAGGCATGGATGGATAGAGCAAATCCATATGCTCAAAACACCCTTACTGATCATGCTCAAAAGAGGCATAGATCTCTCTGAAACAACATGAACACATGGCATAAAAATAACAGCAGGACATGACTTAGTGAAATAACCAAGTCTCTGAAATCAGCAACATTATGATCCCTAGTTTGCATGCTTGTGCTAGTCACCACAAGGACCACAAAAATACATGGCATACACACATGGAAAGGTAGCATGGCATATTACAAAACACATGTATGACTCAACTTCATAGGATGCACACATCAATCATGGCAAAAATGACAAAAGTGCATGTACTGAAACAGATCTGAAACCAACATCACATAGCCCTCTTCTAACAGCATTTCGGGCATCAAGATGAGCTCAAATGAAAATGATGCAATGAGATGAAGTGATGTACTCATCGAGACGAACAATTTGACATATTACACGCACGAATCGGAGCAGTATGCAGCAAGTTATGGCATGATGAACATAGCAACATAATGCAAAAATCCTGGGGACTTGGGGAAAATCGGGGTCAACCTCAGATTTGCACGGATTTCAAAGCGGCGCGGATCTCGCCGGAGGGCTCGCCGGAGATGGGGAAGAGGGCGGACGGAGCTGCGGGAAGGGGCGGAGGAGGCCGGGGAAGGCGGATCCGGGCCGGATCTCGCCGGATCCGGCCGGATCCCGGCGCGGGAGGCGGCGAGCCGGCGGCGGCAGCGGCCATGTGGGGAGGCGCGAGCGGCGCACGGCGGCGGGGCCGGTGAGTGGGCGGCGAGGGGCGGCGCCGGAGCGCGGGGCGCTGCGCGGGAGGGCGGCGGAGGCGGCGCGAGGCGCGGGAGCGGGAGGCGCGAGGCGGCGGTGGCGCGGGGGATCCCGGGCGGCGCGGGGAGCTCGGCCCGGGCGGCGGCGGAGATCGGGCCAGCGCGGTCCTGCCTCGGGCCCCGTGGGCCGCGGCCGCGCGGTGAGGAGAGAGAGGGATGGCGGGGCTGAGGTGGCGGCGCCTGAGTGGTTGGGCGGGGTGGACATGTCCGGCGGCGGGGACGAAATGTCCGGCGGCGCGCGAGGAGCTGGGCTAGGGTTTGGACTGCGGGAAATTCGGAGGGGGAGGTGTTTATATAGGTAGAGGGGGCTAGGAAGCTCCAAATGGAGTGCGGTTTTCGCCCACACGATCGTGATCGAACGACCGAGAATATGGAGATGACTAGATGGGTTTTGGGCCACTTTGAAAGGGGTGTTGGGCTGCACCAAAAGAGGCTTTCACGGTTACCCGGTTAACCGTTAGAGTATCAAACGAACTCCGAATGACCCGAAACTTGACAGGCGGTCTACCGGTGCTATACCAAGGCCGCTTGGCAAACCTCGGTCCATTCCGAGAAAGTTTAATACCCGCTCACGGAAAAAGGTAAAAGGGGACGCCGGAGGACGTGGGAGCGCCGGATTGCAAAACAAACAACGGGGAAAATGCTCGGATTCATGGAACGAACACGTATGCGAATGCGATGCACATGATGACATGATATGAAATGCAGATGATGACATGGCAAAGACGGCGAATAACTGGCGGACACCTGGCGCATCGAATCCGGGGCGTTACACCCCAACACACCCAATACAATGGTAAATTGTATAGGTGCACTAGTTCGGCGAAGAGATGGTGATAAAAGTGCAATATGGATGGTAGATATAGGTTTTTGTAAACTAAAAATATAAAAACAGCAAGGTAACTAAAGATAAAAGTGAGCGTAAGCGGTATTGCAATGATAGGAAACAATGCCTAGGGTTCATACTTTCACTAGTGCAAGTTCTCTCAACAATAATAACATAGTTGGATCATATAATTATCCCTCAACATGCAACAAAGAGTCACTCCAAAGACACTAATAGCGGAGAACAAACGAAGAGATTATGGTAGGGTGCTAAACCACCTCAAAGTTATTCTTTCCAATCAATCCATTGGGCTATTCCTATAAGTGTCACAAACAACCCTAGAGTTCGTACTAGAATAACACCTTAAGACACAAATCAACCAAAACCCTAATGTCACCTAGATACTCCAATGTCACCTCAAGTATCCGTGGGTATGATTATACGATATGCATCACACAATCTCAGATTCATCTATTCAAACCAACACAAAGTACTTTAAAGAGTGCCCCAAAGTTTCTACCGTAGATTCAAGACGAAAATGTGTGCCAACCCCGATGCATAGGTTCATGGGCGGAACCCGCAAGTTGATCACCCAAACATACATCAAGTGAATCACGTGATATCCCATTGTCACCTCAGATACGCACGGCAAGACATACATCAAGTGTTTTCAAATCATTAAAGACTCAATCCAATAAGATTACTTCAAAGGGAAAACTCAATCCGTTACAAGAGAGTAGAGGGGGAGAAGAAACATAAGATCCAACTATAATAGCAAAGCTCGCGATACATCAAGATCGTGCCAAATCAAGAACACGAGAGAGAGAGAGAGATCAAACACATAGCTACTGGTACATACTCTCAGCCCCGAGGGTGAACTACTCCCTCCTCGTCATGGAGAGCGCCGGGATGATGAAGATGGCCACCGTGAGGGTTCCCCCCTCCGGTAGGGTGCCAAAACAGGGTCCCGATTGGGTTTTGGTGGCTACAGAGGCTTGCGGCGGCGGAATTCCTGATCTATTCTCTGTTCTGGAAGTTTTAGGGTACGTAGGTATATATGGGTGAAAGAAGTACGTCGGTGGACCGAAGGGGGTGCCACGAGGCAGGGGGCGCGCCCCCACCCTCGTGGGCACCTCCCTTCTTTCCTGACGTGCACTCCAAGCTTTACCGGTAGCTTTCCTTCCAAAAATAACTTCTCCAGTTGATTTCGTTCCGTTTCGACTTCGTTTGATAGTCCTTTTCTTCGAAACACTGAAATAGGCAAAAAAACAGCAATTCTGGGCTGGCCCTCCGGTTAATAGGTTAGTCCCAAAAATAATATAAAAGTGGATAATAAATCCCAATATTGTCTAAAATAGTAGATAACATAGCATGGAGCAATAAAAAATTATAGATACGTTGGAGACGTATCAAGCATCCCAAGCTTAATTCCTGCTCGTCCTCGAGTAGGTAAATGATAAAAAATATATTTTTTTATGTGGAATGCTAGTTGGCATAATTTAACTATAATTCTTCTTAATTGTGATATGAATATTCAGATCTAAAAGATTCAAGATAAAAGTTCATATTGACATAAAAATAATAATACTTCAAGCATACTAACTAAGCAATTATGTCCTCTCAAAATAACATGGACAAAGAAATCTCATCCCTACAAAATCATATAGTTTAGTCATGCTCCATTTTCGTCACACAAGAATGCTCTCATCATGCACAAACCCGATGACAAGCAAAGCAATTGTTTCATACTTTAATAATCTCAAACCTATAAACTTTCACGCAATATATGAGCGCGAGCCATGGGCATAGCACTATGGGTGGAATAGAATATGATGATGGGGGTTATGTGGAGAAGACAAAAAAGGAGAAGATCTCACATCAACGAGTCTAATCAATGGGCTATGGAGATGCCCATTGATTGATGTGAATGCATGGAGTAGCGATTGCCATGCAATGGATGCACTAGAGCTATAAATGTATGAAAGCTCAACAAAAGAAACTAAGTGGGTGTGCATCCAACTTGCTTGCTCACGAAGACCTAGGGCACTTGAGGAGGCCCATCGTTGGAATATACATGCCAAGTTCTATAATGAAAAATTCCCACTAGTATATGAAAGTGACAAAACAATAGACTCTCTATAATGAAGATTTTGGTGCTACTTTGAAGCACAAGTGTGGTAAAAGATAGTAACATTGTCCCTTCTCTCTTTTTCTCTCATTTTTTATTTGGGCTTCTTTGGCCTCTTTTTTTGGGGCTTCTTTGGCCTCTCGTTTTTAACCTCTCATTGGAAAATGCTCTAGAAAATGATGATCATCACACTTCTTTTTATTTACATCTCAACGATTACAACTCGGTACTAGAACAAAGTACGACTCTATATAAATGCCTCCGGCGGTGTACCGGGATATGCAATGAACCAAGAGTGACATGTATGAAAGAATTATGAACGGTGGCTTTGCCACAAATACTATGTCAACTACATGATCATGGTAGCAATATGACAATGATGAATGTGTCATGGTAAATGGAATGGTGGAAAGTTGCATGGCAATATATCTCGGAATGGCTATGGAAATGCCATGATAGGTAGGTATGGTGGCTGTTTTGAGGAAGATATAAGGAGGTTTATGTGTGAAAGAGCGTATCATATCACGGGGTTTGGATGCACCGGAGAAGTTTGCACCAACTCTCAATGTGAGAAAGGGCAATGCACGGTACCGAAGAGGCTAGCAATGATGGAAGGGTGAGAGTGCGTATAATCCATGGACTCAACATTAGTCATAAAGAACTCATATACTTATTGCAAAAATCTACAAGCCATCAAAAACCAAAGCACTACGCGCATGCTCCTAGGGGGATAGATTGGTAGGAAAAGACCATCGCTCGTCCCCGACCGCCACTTATAAGGAGGACAATCAAATAACACCTCATGCTTCAAATTTGTTACATAATGTTTACCATACGTGCATGCTACGGGACTTGCAAACTTCAACACAAGAATTTTTCAAATTCACAACTACTCAACTAGCACGACTTTGATATTATTACCTCCATATCTCAAAACAATCATCAAGCATCAAACTTCTCTTAGTATTCAAAACACTCATAAGAAAGTTTTTACTATTCTTGAATACCTAGCATATTAGGATTAAGCACATTACCATGATATTTAAGACTCTCAAAATAATATAATTTAAGCATGAGAGTTCATCTATTTCTTCAAGATAAAACTACCACCATGCTCTAAAAGATATAAGTGAAGCACTAGAGCAATAACAAAACTACTCTGAAAGATATAAGTGAAGATCACTGAGTAGTTAAATAATTATGCAACTATGTGAAGACTCTCTAAAATTTAATAATTTCAGATCTTGATACTTTATTCAAACAGCAATCAAGGCTAAAGAAAATAAAATGACGCTCCAAGCAAAACACATATCCTGTGGTGAATAAAAATATAGCTCCAAGTAAAGTTACCGATGAACAAAGACGAAAGAGGGGATGCCTTCCGGGGCATCCCCAAGCTTAGACGCTTGGTTATCCTTGAATATTACCTTGGGGTGCCTTGGGCATCCCCAATCTTAGGCTCTTGCCACTCCTTATTCCATAGTCCATCAAATCTTTACCCAAAACTTGAAAACTTCACAACACGAAACTTAACAGAAAACTCGTAAGCTCCGTTAGCGAAAGAAAACAAAACACCACTCCAAGGTACTGTAATGAACTCATTCTTTATTTATATTGGTGTTAAATCTACTGTATTACAACTTCTCTATGGTTTATAAACTATTTTACTAGCCATAGAGTCATCAAAATAAGCAAACAACACACGAAAAATAGAATCTGTCAAAAACAGAACAGTCTGTAGTAATCTGTAACTAATGCAAACTTCTGGAACTCCAAAAATTCTAAAATAAATTCGTGGACATGAGGAATTTGTCTAATATTCATCTGCAAAAATAATCAACTAAATATCACTCTCAAGTAAAAAGTTGAAGCTAATCTCGTGAGCGCTAAAGTTTCTGTTTTTTACAGCATGATCATAAAAACTTCACCCATGTCTTCCCAAAGGTTCTACTTGGCACAAACACTAATTAAAACATAAAACCACATCTAAACAGAAGCTAGATGAATTATTTATTACTAGACAGAACCAAAAACCAAGAAACTAAAATAAAATTGGGTTGCCTCCCAACAAGCGCTATCGTTTAACGCCCCTAGCTAGGCATGATGATTTCAATGATGTTCGCATAAAAGATAAGAACTGAAACATAAAGAGAGCATCATGAAAAATATGACTAGCACATTTAAGTCTAACCCACTTCCTATGCATAGGGATTTTTTGAGCAAACAACTTATGGGAACAATAATCAACTAGCATAGGAAGGTAAAACAAGCATAACTTCAAAACTTTAAGCACATAGAGAGGAAACTTGATATTATTGCAATTCCTACAAGCATATGTTCCTCCCTCATAATAATTTTCAGTAGCATCATGAATGAGTTCAACAATATAAGCAGCACCTGAAACATTCTTTTCATGATCTACTAGCATAGAAATTTGATTACTCACCACATAAGCAAAATTCTTCTCATTGGAATAGTGGGAGTATCATAAGAGACTTGAATACAATAAATTGTTTCCACATTAAAAGAGTAATGTTCAGAGAAAGGATACTCATAATCATGACAAGTTTTATAATATAATCATCACTACTCTTTATAGCATAAGTTTTATCACAATAATCATCATAAGTAGCAACTTTGTTCTCATCATAATCGATTGAAACCTCTTCCGAGATAGTGGATACATCACTAAATAAAGTCACGACCTCTCCAAATCCACTTACATAAATATTATAAGATTCAACATCCTCCAATATTGTGGGATCACTACTTCCTAAAGTTGACACTCTTCCAAACCCACTTTCATCAATATAATCATCATAAGTAGGAGGCATGCTATCATCATTATAAATTTGCATATCAAAACTTGGGAGACTAAAAATATCATCATTATTAAACATAGCATCCTCAAGCTTGGGACACACATTAATTGCAGCAAATATATTCTCAAATATGCCATCCTCATCAAACATAGCTTCCCCAAGCTTGGGCCTTTTCATATCATAAGCATAATCACTCTCATCATTAATAGTATGGATAGCACCAATAGTATAGCAAACATTATTATCATCATATTCTTCCAAGAAAGTGCCAAAAAGATTTTCAAGATCATAAGAAGTATCATTATCTTCCCAATCATAATCATCACAATAAGCAATAGGCATAACTAGATCATCATCAAGTGCATCATCTTCCGCAGTTATTTTTGATTCATTTTCATGAGGCACAACAATAATAGGAGCAACATTATTTGGTTGAGATACCTTTTTACCTCTCTTCCTTTTTCTTTTCTTCTTCTTCACCACATCATGTGTGGGTTCAATCCTCTTTTTGGAACTCCTTATTAATGAGATTGGTTGAGTAGAAGGCTCCTCCTTGTTACCTGATTCATCATAAGAAATAATAGGAGGATATTGGGAAGTCTCTTCCCTTTCATTAGTAGTATCTTCATCCTCTATTTGTTTTATTTTCTTTATGTAATTGGCAATATAAGGATTTTCAATACAATTCACCGCACAATACATATAAATCTTCTCTAGATCAAAATCAAGAAATTTATCAAGATTAAATTTTGGAATACCCTCAGTTATACTTTTCATTTCTTCATAACCCAAAAGAAGACTAAGCTCTTTATGATGCTCAAGATTAATCAAATTATCACAATATTTGGACACGACTTGATCATGAAACAAATAGCATTGGAGCTTTAAATGACCATGTTTATTGCAAAGTTCACAAGGGGCGCGAAAAATATTGAATCTTTCAGCGCAATCATCAAGACTTTCTTGCAACAATTTAGTTTCTAAGTACTTATGCCTCTTGCAATATCTATCTTCCCTATTTGGTGTGTACTTGCAAACCCAATGTACTCCACAAAAATTGACATGTTTATAGGAGACATTTTCATCATAACTAGTGCAATCATCATTAGTACTATGGATATTCAAAGAGTTCATACTAACAACATTGCAATCATGCTCATCATTCAAAGATTTAGTGCCAAACATTTTAATGCATTCTTTCACTTTGGCACAATTTTCCTTCCCATCGTACTCACGAAAGATGGTAAAAAGATGAAGCGTATGAGGTAAACTCAATTCCATTTTTTTGTAGTTTTCTTTTATAAAATAAACTAGTGCTAAAACAAGAAACAAAAAGATTCAATTGCAACATCTAAAGATATACCTTCAAGCACTAACCTCCCCGGCAACGGCGCCAGAAACTGCTTGATGTCTACTACGCAACCTTCTCTGTGTAGACGTTGTTGGGCCTCCAAGTGCAGAGGTTTGTAGGACAGTAGCAAATTTCCCTCAAGTGGATGACCTAAGGTTTATCAATCCGTGGGAGGCGTAGGATGAAGATGGTATCTCTCAAATAACCCTTCAACCAAATAACAAAGAGTCTCTTGTGTCCCCAACACACCCAATACAATGGTAAATTGTATATGCGCACTAGTTCGGCGAAGAGATGATGATACAAGTGCAATATGGATGGTAGATATAGGTTTTTGTAATCTGAAAATATAAAAACAACAAGGTAACTAAAGATAAAAGTGAGCGTAAACGGTATTGCAATGATAGGAAACAAGGCCTAGGGTTCATACTTTCACTAGTGCAAGTTCTCTCAACAATAATAAAATAGTTGGATCATATAACTATCCCTCAACATACAACAAAGAGTCACTCCAAAGACACTAATAGCGGAGAACAAACGAAGAGATTATGGTAGGGGTACGAAACCACCTCAAAGTTATTCTTTCCAATCAATCCATTGGGCTATTCCTATAAGTGTCACAAACAGCCCTAGAGTTCGTACTAGAATAACACCTTAAGACACAAATCAACCAAAACCCTAATGTCACCTAGATACTCCAATGTCACCTCAAGTATCCGTGGGTATGATTATACGATATGCATCACACAATCTCAGATTCATCTATTCAAACCAACACAAAGTACTTCAAAGAGTGCCGCAAAGTTTCTACCGGAGAATCAAGACGAAAACGTGTGCCAACCCCTATGCATAGGTTCATGGGCGGAACCCGCAAGTTGATCACCAAAACATACATCAAGTGAATCATGTGATATTCTATTGTCGCCTCAGATACGCACGGCAAGACATACATCAAGTGTTTTCAAATCATTAAAGACTAAATCCGATAAGATTACTTCAAAGGGAAAACTCAATCCATTACAAGAGAGTAGAGGGGGAGAAGAAACATAAGATCCAACTATAATAGCAAAGCTCGCGATACATCAAGGTCGTGCCAAATCAAGAACACGAGAGAGAGATCAAACACATAGCTACTGGTACATACCCTCAGCCCCGAGGGTGAACTACTCCCTCCTCATCATGGAGAGTGCCGGGATGATGAAGATGGCCACCGGTGAGGGTTCCCCCCTCCGGTAGGGTGCCGGAACAGGGTCCCGATTGGGTTTTGGTGGCTACAGAGGCTTGCGGTGGCGGAACTCCCGATCTATTCTCTGTTCTGGAAGTTTTAGGGTACGTAGGTATATATGGGTGAAAGAAGTACGTCGGTGGACCAAAGGGGGGGCCACGAGAGGCAGGTGGAGAACATTGTATTGAGATCCAAAAAGAGAGAAGAAGCCATCTAGCTAATAACTATGGACCCGAAGGTCTGAGGTAAACTACTCACACTTCATCGGAGAGGCTATGATGATGTAGAGGCCCTCCATGATGATGGCCCTCTCCGGCGGAGCTCCGGAACAGGCCCCAAGATGGGATCTCGTGGGTACAGAAGGTTGCGGCGGCGGAATTAGGTTTTTGGCTCCGTTTCTGATCGTTTTGGGGTACGTAGGTATATATAGGAGGAAGGAGTATGTCGGTGGAGCTCTGAGGGACCCACGAGGCAGGGGGCGCGCCCTAGGGGGGCGCCCCCACCCTCGTGACCGCATATTTTGTTCCTTGGAGTAGGGTCCAAGTCTACTGGATCACATTTGGTGAGAGAATCACGTTTCTGAAGGTTTTATTCCGTTTGGACTCCGTTTGATATTCCTTTTCTTCGAAACACTGAAATAGGCAAAAAAACATCAATTTTGGGCTGGGCCTCCGGTTAATAGGTTAGTACCAAAAATAATATATAAGTGGATAATAAAGCCCAATATTGTCGAAAACAGTAGATAATATAGCATGGAGCAATCAAAAATTATAGATACGTTGGAGACGTATCAGAGAGATAGACGAATAGGACGTCTCGGTGAGAGATGCCCTTGACTGCGTCTATGCGAGGGAGAAGGGGAGAGAGGCATGAGCAAAAATAGTGTGTGTGGTGTGTGTGTTGGTATGTGTGGGCGTGAGAAGATAACGAGACCTAGGGGTATAGGGTGTGTGATCGTGTGAGGTCTGGTGGGCCAAGGTGAGGCCTCTGTGTCAGTTCCGTCCTGCGCCACATTGCTCGCCATCAGCCTCATTGCTCGCCGTCCTGCGCCACATTGCTCGGCCCGTGACACCTTAGACGAAGACCCATGAAGGACATACAAGACAAAGATACAAGATCCGCGAAGGACTTTATGTCCACTAACAAAGCCGGCTAGGGTTTGTAACCCTAGGTCCTAGGTATGTACAAGCCCGGGGTCTAGTTCTTCGATAGTATACACAAAATCCCTTGGTATCCATACTCACAAATATACATGACATGGAGTACGGTATTACTTGGATCACAACAAGGGCCCGAACTAAGGTAAACTGAAAGGATCGAGAAGAGGTGCCTAGAGGGGGGGGGGGGGTGATTAGACCCTCAACAAGCAAAAGTAGCAATTTTAAAGTTCTTCAAGTTGAGGTGGAGTTTTAGCACAAGTTTAAGCATTCACAATAAATTTTGAGCAAGCATGGCAAGAGTATAAGCAACGGAAAGAGTAAAGCATGCTAGTTGCAAGAAAGTAAAGGGATGGGATTGGAGTGTGCAAAAACAATGAAGACAGAGATTTTTGGCGTGGTTTCGATAGGTGGTGCTATCGTACATCCACATTGGTGGAGACTTCAACCCACGAAGGGCAACAGTTGCGTGAGTCCACGGAGGGCTCCACCCACGAAGGGTCCACGATGAAGCAACCATGTCTATCCAAACATGGCCATCGCCCACGAAGGACTTGCCTCACTTGGGTAGATCTTCACGAAGTAGGCGATCTCCTTGCCCTTACAAACTCCTTGGTTCAACTCCACAATATTGTCGGTGGCTCCCAAGTGACACCTAACCAATCTAGGAGACACCACTCTCCAAAAGGTAATAGATGGCGTGTTGATGATGAGATCCTTGCTCTTGTGCTTCAAATGATAGTCTCCCCAACATTCAACTCTCTCTCACAGATTTGGCTATGGTGGAAAGATGATTTGAGTGGAAAGCAACTTGGGGAAGGCTAGAGATCAAGATTCTTGTGGTTGGATTGGAATGTCTTGGTATCAACACATGAGTAGGTGGTTCTCTCTCAAAAAATGAGTAGTGGAAGTGTAGGCACGTTCTGATGGATCTCTCTTGAATAGAGAAGGGGTGGAGGGGTATATATAGCCTCCACACAAAATCTAACCATTACACACATTTGACCCAACTCGGTCAGACCGAATAGATGAACTCGGTGAGACCGTTTCATTTCAAAATGTGAACGTTAGGATTCTCGGTGGGACCGGCATGATCAACTCGATGGGACCGATGTGCTAGGGTTAGGGCAGAACCTCATCTCGGTGTGACCGATTGCATGAACTCGGTGAGAACGATTTCAGCAATGAGCAAACAGAGAGTTGGTCAGGCAAACTCGATGGGACCGATGACACATTTCAGTGGGACCGAAATAATTGCAACAGGCAACAGAGAGTTTGCAAGGCCATCTCGGTAAGATCGACATCCCTATCGGTGAGACCAAATTGATTAGGGTTTCTGGCACTACCTATGTAAAAGGAACTCGGTGGCGCCGGATAGATCAAATTGGTGGGGCTGAGTTTGACTTTTGGTTTTGGACATATTTGGAATTGAGAGAGTGGTTGAGGGCTTTGGAGTATATCACTAAGCATTTTGAGCAAGTAGACCATTAAGCAACACCTCATCCCCTTTTAATAGTATTAGCTTTTCCTATGGACTCAATGTGATCTTGGATCACTAAAATAGAAATGAAGAGTCCTGAGATTTTGCCAATCTTTGTCCTTAGCACCTTGAAGGGGTTCCACATCCTCTTGTCCATGCCACTCCTTTGTTGAACTTTCTGAAATATACTAGGTGAAAATATTAGTCCAACAAGAGATATGTTGACATTAATAATCACCCAGGGAGCACTTGTGCTTTCAATCTCCCCCTTTTTGGTAATTGATGACAACATACATCAAAGCTTTAGATAAAAATAAGAGAAATAACAAGTAAAACTTTGGAAGGACATGTAACATGCATTAGATCCCTTTACATGTATGCAATCATGTGAAGATAGACTATGAAGGCATGTGAATGTATATGCTTGTCAGAGCAAGCAATGAGCTACATGTATCTTGGCTATATGCATCAGAGTAAATGATGTAGATAAATTAAGTGCACCTTCATGTTCACGAGTCCTTCTTGCAAACAATATGTACATCAGCAAGAGATCATCATGTACATGAGTGTCATGCGTATACTTACCTTGTGGTCTTGATCTGACTTTGGAAGAGGTGAACTTGAGAAAACAGGGTTAGATAACACAAGAACACCTACTAAACAGAGCAAGTTGAGAAAACCACAAGAGTACCAAGACAGGGAAGACATGTAGTGAGTGAGTACTTAGTACTCTATTTGGATATAGACATGTCCCCAAAGACTAAAGATGTGTAATGAATTCCAAAGATTTTCTTCCCTTAGATATGAACTCTTTCTCCCCCTGAATCTGATATTGGATAATGGGAGAAGGTAGGGTAAGAGAAAATCAGAACAAAGGCAAAACAGAGCAAATCAAACATAACATATACTAGCATGTATTTCCCCTCTTAAAGACATGTGACTTCTCTCCTCCATGGTTAATACGCATCTGGAGAAGCTAAAAGTGTGCCTTCTCTCCTATGTGATAAGCTTTGATGTGCTCTTTCTCCCCCTTTGACATCATTTTCCAAGAAGGGATCTTCTGGAGCATGAGTCAAACAGGTTTGGTCCTTGAGTCACATTACAAAGCAACATGTAATTTAAGATGCTAGTAGAGGATAATAATCATCGAGTGGAGCTGGAGAAGGAATGACATTTGTAATGGCAAAATGTTTTCTCAGTAGTGAAATCGGTAACGCCGATCCATTTTCATCGGTGACACCGAGTTGGCAGTGTCATAGATGATACATATCGGTCAGACCGGGTTTGTCCTTGTCGGTTGCACCGATGAACAGTCTACAAGGTTCCTTTGTAGTTCGGTCTAGCTGATACGCATAAATCGGTGAGGCCGAGTTCAATACAGAGGAAATTTTTTGGTCACCTCAGCTCACTTGGCAATTAAGATCTCACAAAGATTTGTAAGGAATTAACTAAGAATTTGCAATGCATTATAAGCAGAGAATAACATACAAAAAAATGAAGAAATCTGGAGGAAGTTTTTTTAAAGGAGAACAAACAAGAAAGAAACATAAAGAAACACTAGAGAACTTCATCTAGAATGGGTCAGCGACAAATTCACCTATGTTAGAGTATGTTGACTGAGGAGTCAAGTGATAACACTGGATCGTAGGTCATACTCATCGTTTAAGCTCAAAATGGGGTTACCATTTTTCGTTTAAGCATTTTGATGTATTCACATCTTGTTGAGCTGCTTTGACCCATGTCTTGGGGTAAAGCTTCTCTAAGATGGAATGACTGAAAGTGCGTTATATCGACTAGAGGGGGGGGGTGAATAGGAGATTTTTATGAATTCTTCACTGAGGAATTTGCTAGTGAGGAAATTCCTTAGCGAAGAACTACTTGCAGCGGAATAAGTACTCAGAAGAAACATAACAGGAGACAAGCATAGTCATCATGATGAAATGAAGACAAGCATAGAGTACAGAAAGCGTAATCACAAGATAACACAAGATAAAGACAAACAGACTGAAGAAATTGAACTGAGGAAATTGAGAAAGTCTTCAATCAAAGTCTTCAAACACAGATATGACAAGCACACAACACAATACCTAAATGAAAGTGTTGAGGAAATAGAACCAGTTGGCTTGGTGAAGACAATGATTTGGTAGACCAGTTCCAACTGCTGTCTCAGTTGTACATCTGGTTGGAGCGGCTAGGTATTTAAACCTGAGGACACACAGTCCCGGACACACAGTCCTCACTGTATTCTCCTTGAGCTAAGGTCACACAGTCCTCGCTCAATCACTCGTGGTAAGTCTTCAGGTGACTTCCGAACCTTCACAAACTCGGTCACTTGGCGATCCACAATTCCTCTTGGATGCTCTAGACCATGACACCGAACCGTCTAGAAGAAGCACAGTCTTCAAAGGTAACAAGCGTCGGATCCACGCAGGATCAATCTCTTGAGTGATGCTCAATCACTTTGGGTTTGTAGATGTTTGGGTTTGGGTTTGGGTTTTTCCTCACTCGATGATTTTCGTTCAAAGTCTTTGGAGGATGGGATGCTCTCAAATGACAAGTGTTAGTTTCTCTCGGAGCAGCCAACCAGCTAGTAGTTTTAGGGGGCGGCTATTTATAGCCTAGGGAGCAGCCCGACATGATAAGACATAAATGCCCTTCAATGATATGACTATTAGGTGGATAAGATATTTTGGGACAGCTGGCGCGCATCACAGCAACGGTCGGAAATTTGAGGTTCAAATTCCTCAGGGCTATCATGTTCCTCACTGTGTAGGCAATCCGCACTGGCGAATTCCTAACTCCTTAGTTAGGACAAATTCCTCAGAGACCAGAAGAACTTCGTCTCTATCACTGAAGAAATTGACTGAACTGTATGAGATTTCCAAAGGCTTCACTCGAAGGGATTGGTAGGTGTAGGATTTGAGTTGAGCATCACATGGAAATTTTTCCTTAGTATTTCCTCGACCCCCATTTAACAGTACGGTGTTTCCTATGACTCAAGAAAGAGAAAATGAAACTACGAGAATAAAAGTCTTCACGCTTCATGTTCCTTGGGTGAATACCAGGTCTTCAAGGTCACACCAATTTCTTCACTTTCAAAGTCTTCAGTCGAAGAACTTCATTTTTAGGGGTCGACTTTCTCTGTAAATATCAAACTCCTCATAGACTTATAGACCTGTGTACACTCATAAACGCATTAGTCCCTTAACCTATAAGTCTTCAATACACCAAAATCACTAAGGGGCACTAGATGCACTTACAATCTCCCCCTTTTTGGTGATTGATGACAATATAGGTTAAGTTTTCAACGGGGATAAACATATGAAGTGTAGATGCTGATATTGAGGAATTTGATTGCAAGATATAGAAGAACTCCCCCTGAAGATGTGCATAGTGAGGAATTTTCTTTTGAAGAAATGCACACTTGAAGAGTGGAATCATGGAGATCTCCCCCCATATCTTGTAATTCATACACGCATTTGACATATAAAATGAAGAATTTGAAATGCATGATGAAATATGGTGACTGATGTAATTCAGCATGCGTGCATTAATATTACCGAGGAATAAGCATGCAGAATAATGTAGCAGAAGTATCAGACCACCATCGGGTTTAAGTTTACAACTCGATCCAATAAAGTTTCAGAAGAACGAGAGTTGTAACTTAGCAAAAAAACGCCCATATTGTTGGGGAACGTTGCAGAAAATAAAAAAAATTCTACGGTTTCACCAAGATCTATCTATGAGTTCATCTAGAAACGAGTGATCGGAGTGCATCTACATACCTTTGTAGATCGCGAGCGGGAGCGTTCAAGAGAACGGGGTTGAAGGAGTCGTACTTATCGTGATCCAAATCACCGGAGATCCTAGCGCCGAATGGACGGCACCTCCGCGTTCAACACACGTACGGAGCGGATGACGTCTCCCGCACCTTGATCCAGCAAGGAGGAGGGAGAGGTTGATGAAGATGGCTCCAGCAGCAGCACGACGGCGTGGTGGTGGTGGAGAGGCAGTACTCCGGCAGGGCTTCGCCAAGCTCTACGGAGGAGGAGGAGGTGTTGGAGTGGGAGACGGAGGCGCCAGGGCATGGGTGTGGCTGCCCTCCCTCCCCCCTCTATATATAGGGTCCCCAGGGGGGCGTCAACCCTGGAGATGGGATTTCCCAAGGGGGCGGCGGCCAAGGGGGTGGAGTGCCCCCCAAGGCAAGTGGGGCGCCCCCACCCTAGGGTTTCCAACCCTAGGCGCAGGGGGGCCCAAGGGGGGGCGCACCAGCCCACTATGGGCTGGTTCCCCTCCCCACTTCAGCCCATGGGGCCCTTCGGGATGGGTGGCCCCACCCGATGGACCCCCGGGACCCATCCGGTGGTCCCGGTACAATACCGGTGACCCCGAATTCTCCCGATGGCCGAAACTGCACTTCCTATATATAATTCTTTACCTCCGGACCATTACGAAACTCCTCGTGATGTCCAGGATCTCATCCGGGACTCCGAACAACTTTCGGATTACTGCATACTCATATCTATACAACCCTAGCGTCACCGAACCTTAAGTGTGTAGACCCTACGGGTTCGAGAGACATGCAGACATGACCGAGACGACTCTCTGGTCAATAACCAACAGTGGGATCTGGATACCCATGTTGGCTCCCACATACTCCACGATGATCTCATCGGATGAACCAATGATGTCGAGGATTCAAGTAATCCCGTATACAATTCCCTTTGTCAATCGGTACATTACTTGCCCGAGATTCGATCGTCGGTATCCCAATACCTCGTTCAATCTCGTTACCGGCAAGTCACTTTACTCGTACTGTAATGCATGATCCCGTGACCAAACACTTGGTTACTTTGAGCTCATTATGATGATGCATTACCGAGTGGGCCCAGAGATACCTCTCCGTCATACGGAGTGACAAATCCCAGTCTCGATCCGTGTCAACCCAACAGACACTTTCGGAGATACCCGTAGTATACCTTTATAGTCACCCAGTTACGTTGTGACGTTTGGTACACCCAAAGCACTCCTACGGTATCCGGGAGTTACACAATCTCATGGTCTAAGGAAAAGATACTTGACATTTGGAAAAGCTCTAGCAAACGAACTATACGATCTTTGTGCTATGCTTAGGATTGGGTCTTGTCCATCACATCATTCTCCTAATGATGTGATCTCGTCATCAATGACATCCAATGTCCATAGTCAGGAAACCATGACTATCTGTTGATCAACGAGCTAGTCAACTAGAGGCTTCCTAGGGACATGTTGGTGTCTATGTATTCACACATGTATTACGATTTCCGGATAACACAATTATAGCATGAATAAAAGACAATTATCATGAACAAGGAAATATAATAATAATCCTTTTATTATTGCCTCTAGGGCATATTTCCAACAGTCTCCCACTTGCACTAGAGTCAATAATCTAGTTACATTATGATGAATCGAACACCCATAGAGTTCTGGTGTTGATCATGTTTTGCTCGCGGAAGAGGTTTAGTCAATGGATCTGCGACATTTAGATCCGTATGCACTTTGCAAATTTCTATGTCTCCATCTTGAACATTTTCACGAATGGAGTTGAAGCGACGCTTGATGTGCCTGGTCTTCTTGTGAAACCTGGGCTCCTTGGCAAGTGCAATAGCTCCAGTGTTGTCACAGAAGAGTTTGATCGGCCCCGGCGCATTGGGTATGACTCCTAGGTCGGTGATGAACTCCTTCACCCAAATTGCTTCATGCACTGCCTCCGAGGCTGCCATGTACTCCGCTTCACATGTAGATCCCGCCACGATGCTCTGTTTGCAGCTGCACCAGCTTACTGCTCCACCATTCAACATATACACGTATCCGGTTTGTGACTTAGAGTCATCCAGATTTGTGTCGAAGCTGGCGTCGACGTAACCCTTTACGACGAGCTCTTCGTCACCTCCATAAACAAGAAACATGTCCTTAGTCCTTTTCAGGTACTTCAGGATATTCTTGACCGCTGTCCAGTGTTCCTTGCCGGGATTACTTTGGTACCTTCCTACCAAACTTAAGGCAAGGTTTACATCAGGTCTAGTACACAGCATGGCATACATAATAGACCCTATGGCTGAGGCATAGGGGATGACACTCATCTCTTCTATATCTTCTGCCGTGGTCGGACATTGAGCTGAGCTCAATTTCACACCTTGCAACACAGGCAAGAACCCCTTCTTAGACTGATCCATATTGAACTTCTTCAGTATCTTATCAAGGTATGTGCTTTGTGAAAGACCTATGAGGCGTCTTGATCTATCTCTATAGATCTTGATGCCTAATATATAAGCAGCTTCTCCAAGGTCCTTCATTGAAAAACTCTTATTCAAGTAGGCCTTAATGTTGTCCAAAAGTTCTATATCATTTCCCATCAAAAGTATGTCATCTACATATAATATGAGAAATTCTACAGAGCTCCCACTCACTTTCTTGTAAACGCAGGCTTCTCCATAAGTCTGCATAAACCCAAACGTTTTGATCATCTCATCAAAGCGAATGTTCTAACTCCGAGATGCTTGCACCAACCCATAAATGGATCGCTGGAGCTTGCATACCTTGTTAGCATTCTTAGGGTCGACAAAACCTTCCGGGTGCATCATATATAATTCTTCCTTAAGATAACCGTTAAGGAATGCCGTTTTGACGTCCATTTGCCATATCTCATAATCATAGTATGCGGCAATTGCTAACATGATTCGGACGGACTTCAGCTTCGCTATGGGAGAGAAAGGCTCATCGTAGTCAACCCCTTGAACTTGTCGATAACCCTTAGCGACAAGTCGAGCTTTATAGATGGTAACATTACCATCCACGTCCGTCTTCTTCTTAAAGATCCATTTATTCTCTATCGCTCGCCGATCATCGGGCAAGTCTGTCAAAGTCCATACTTTGTTTTCATACATGGATCCTATCTCAGATTGCATGGCTTCAAGCCATTTGTTGGAATCTGGGCCCGTCATTGCTTCTTCATAGTTCGAAGGTTCACCGTTGTCTAACAACATGATTTCCAGGACAGGGTTGATGTACCACTCTGGAGCGGAACGTGTCCTTGTGGACCTACGAAGTTCAGTGGAAACTTGATCTGAAGTTTCATGATCATCATCATTAACTTCCTCTCTAATCGGTGGAGGCACCACAGAAACATTTTCTTGAGCTGCGCTACTCTCCGGTTCAAGAGGTAATACTTCATCAAGTTCCACTTTCCTCCCACTTACTTCTTTCGAGAGAAACTCTTTCTCTAGAAAGGACCGGTTCTTGGCAACAAAGATCTTGCCTTCGGATCTGAGGTAGAAGGTATACCCAATGGTTTCCTTAGGGTATCCTATGAAGACGCATTTTTCCGACTTGGGTTCGAGCTTTTCAGGCTGAAGTTTCTTGACATAAGCATCGCATCCCCAAACTTTTAGAAATGACATCTTAGGTTTCTTCCCAAACCATAATTCATACGGTGTCGTCTCAATGGATTTAGACGGTGCCCTATTTAAAGTGAACGTAGCTGTCTCTAGAGCGTATCCCCAAAATGATAGCGGTAAATCAGTGAGTGACATCATAGATTGCACCATATCCAGTAGAGTGTGATTACGACGTTCGGACACACCGTTACACTGAGGTGTTCCAGGAGGCGTGAGTTGTGAAACGACTCCACATTTCCTTAAGTGCGTACCAAATTCGTGACTTAAATATTCTCCCCCGCGATCTGATCGTAAGAACTTGATTTTTCTGTCAGGTTGATTCTCAAACTCACTCTAAAATTCCTTGAACTTTTCAAAGGTCTCAGACTTGTGTTTCATTAAGTAGACATACCCATATCTACTCAAGTCATCAGTGAGAGTGAGAACATAACGATATCCTCCGCGAGCCTCAACACTCATTGGACCGCACACATCAGTATGTATGATTTCCAATAAGTTGGTTGCTCGCTCCATTGTTTCGGAGAACGGAGTCTTGGTCATTTTGCCCATGAGGCATGGTTCGCATGTGTCAAATGATTCATAATCGAGAGACTATAAAAGTCCATCAGCATGGAGCTTCTTCATGCGCTTGACACCAATGTGACCAAGGCGGCAGTGCCACAAGTATGTGGGACTATCGTTATCAACTTTACATCTTTTGGTATTCACACTATGAATATGTGTAACATCACGTTCGAGATTCATTAAGAATAAACCATTGACCATCGGAGCATGACCATAAAACATATCTCTCATATAAATAGAACAACCATTATTCTCGGATTTAAATAAGTAGCCATCTCGTATTAAACGAGATCCGGATACAATGTTCATGCTCAAACTTGGCACTAAATAACAATTATTGAGGTTTAAAACTAATCCCGTAGGTAAATGTAGAGGTAGCGTGCCGACGGCGATCACATCGACCTTGGAACCCTTCCCGACGCGCATCGTCACCTCGTCCTTCGCCAGTCTCCGCTTATTCCGTAGCTCTTGCTTTGAGTTACAAATATGAGCAACGTCACTGGTATCAAATACCCAGGAGCTACTACGAGCACTGGTAAGGTACACATCAATTACATGTATATCACATATACCTTTAGTGTTGTCGGCCTTCTTGTCCGCTAAGTATTTGGGGCAGTTTCGCTTCCAGTGACCCTTCCCTTTGCAATAAAAGCACTCAGTCTCAGGCTTGGGTCCATTCTTTGACTTCTTCACGGCAACTGGCTTACCGGGCGCGGCAATATCCTTGCCGTCCTTCTTGAAGTTCTTCTTACCCTTGCCTTTCTTGAACTTGGTGGTTTTATTGACCATCAACACTTGATGTTCCTTTTTGATTTCTACCTCCGCTGATTTCAACATTGAAAATACTTCAGGAATGGTCTTTTCCATTCCCTGCTTATTGTAGTTCATCACAAAGCTCTTGTAGCTAGGTGGGAGTGACTGAAGGATTCTATCAATGACCGCCTTGTCTGGGAGGTTAATGTCCAGCTGGGACAAGCGGTTGTGCAACCCAGACATCTTGAGTATGTGCTCACTGACAAAACTATTTTCCTCCATCTTACAACTATAGAACTTGTCGGAGACTTCATATCTCTCGACCCGGGCATGAGCTTGGAAAACCATTTTCAGCTCTTCGAACATCTCATATGCTCCGTGTTGCTCAAAACACTTTTGGAGCCCCGGTTCTAAGCTGTAAAGCATGCCGCACTGAACAAGGGGGTAATCATCAGCACGCTGCTGCCAAGCGTTCATAACGTCTTGGTTCTCTGGGATGGGTGCTTCACCTAGCGGTGCTTCTAGGACATATTGTTTCCTGGCAGCTATGAGGATGATCCTCAGGTTCCGGACCCAGTCCGTATAGTTGCTGCCATCATCTTTCAGCTTGGTTTTCTCTAGGAACGCGTTAAAGTTGAGGTTGACATTAGCGTTGGCCATTTGATCTACAAGACATTTATGCAAAGATTTTTAGACTAAGTTCATGATAATTAAGTTCATCTAATCAAATTATTTAATGAACACCCACTCAGATTAGACATCCCTCTAGTCATCTAAGTGAAACATGATCTAACTCGACTAGGACGTGTCCGATCATCACGTGAGACGGACTAGTCATCATCGGTGAACATCTCCATGTTGATCGTATCTTTCATACGACTCATGTTCGACCTTTCGGTCTCTTGTGTTCCGAGGGCATATCTGTACATGCTAGGCTCGTCAAGTTAACCTAACTGTTTGCATGTGTAAATCTGTCTTACACCCATTGTATGTGAACGTTGGAATCTATCACACCCGATCATCACGTGGTGCTTTGAAACAACGAACTGTCGCAACGGCGCACAGTTAGGGGGAACACTTTCTTGAAATTATTATGAGGGATCATCTTATTTACTACCGTCGTTCTAAGTTAACAAGATGCAAAAAACATGATAAACATCACATGCAATCAAATAATAGTGACATGGCATGGCCAATATCATATAGCTCCTTTGATCTCCATCTTGGGGCTCCATGATCATCTTGTCACCGGCATGACACCATGATCTCCATCATCATGATCTCCATCATCGTGTCTCCATGAAGTTGCTCGCCAACTATTACTTCTACTACTATGGCTAACACGTTTAGCAATAAAGTAAAGTAATTTACATGGCGTTTCTCAATGACACGCAGGTCATACAAAAATAAAGACAACTCCTATGGCTCTTGCCGGTTGTCATACTCATCAACATGCAAGTCGTGATTCCTATTACAAGAACATGATATCATACATCACATATATATCATTCATCATTCATCACAACTTTGGCCATATCACATCACAAAACACTTGCTGCAAAAACAAGTTAGACGTCCTCTAATTGTTGTTGAAGTTTTACGTGGCTGCAATAGGGTTCTAGCAAGAACGTTTTCTTACCTACGTAAAAGCCACAACGTGATTTGTCAACTTCTATTTACCCTTCATAAGGACCCTTTTCGTCGAATCCTCTCCAACTAAAGTGCGAGAGACAGACACCCGCTAGCCACCTTATGCAACTAGTGCATGTCAGTCGGTGGAACCTGTCTCACGTAAGCGTACGTGTAAGGTCGGTCCGGGCCACTTCATCCCACAATACCGCTGAAGCAAAATAAGACTAGTAGCGGCAAGAAAGTTGACAACATCTACGCCCACAACAAATTATGTTCTACTCGTGCAATGAGAACTACACATAGACCTAGCTCTGATACCACTGTTGGGGAACGTTGCAGAAAATAAAAAAAATTCTACCGTTTCACCAAGATCTATCTATGAGTTCATCTAGCAACGAGTGATCGGAGTGCATCTACATACCTTTTGTAGATCATGAGCGGAAGCGTTCAAGAGAATGGGGTTGAAGGAGTCGTACTCGTCGTGATCCAAATCACCGGAGATCCTAGCGTCGAACGGACGGCACCTCCGCGTTCAACACACGTACGGAGCGGATGACGTCTCCCGCACCTTGATCCAGCAAGGAGGAGGGAGAGGTTGATGAAGATGGCTCCAGCAGCAGCACGACGGCGTGGTGGTGGTGGAGAGGCAGTACTCCAGCAGGGCTTCGCCAAGCTCTACGGAGGAGGAGGAGGTGTTGGAGTGGGAGAGGGAGGCGCCAGGGGCATGGGTGCGGCTGCCCTCCCTCCCCCCTCTATATATAGGGTCCCCAGGGGGGGCGGCCCTGGAGATGGGATCTCCCAAGGGGGCGGCGGCCAAGGGGGGTGGAGTGCCCCCCAAGGCAAGTGGGGCGCCCCCCACCCTAGGGTTTCCAACCCTAGGCGCAGGGGGGCCCAAGGGGGGGCGCAACAGCCCACTATGGGCTGGTTCCCCTCCCCACTTCAGCCCATGGGGCCCTCCAGGATGGGTGGCCCCACCCGGTGGACCCCCGGGACCCATACGGTGGTCCCGGTACAATACCGGTGACCCCGAATTCTCCCGATGGCCGAAACTGCACTTCCTATATATAATTCTTTACCTCCGGACCATTCCGAAACTCCTCGTGACGTCCAGGATCTCATCCGAGACTCCGAACAACTTTCGGATTACTGCATACTCATATCTATACAACCCTAGCGTCACCGAACCTTAAGTTTGTAGACCCTACGGGTTCGAGAGACATGCAGACATGACCAAGACGACTCTCTGGTCAATAACCAACATCGGGATCTGGATACCCATGTTGGCTCCCACATTCTCCACGATGATCTCATCGGATGAACCACGATGTCGAGGATTCAAGTAATCCCGTATACAATTCCCTTTGTCAATCGGTACGTTACTTGCCCGAGATTCGATCGTCGGTATCCCAATACCTCGTTCAATCTCGTTACCGGCAAGTCACTTTACCCGTACTATAATGCATGATCCCGTGACCAAACACTTGGTTACTTTGAGCTCATTATGATGATGCATTACCGAGTGGGCCCAGAGATACCTCTCCGTCATACGGAGTGACAAATCCCAGTCTCGATCCGTGTCAACCCAACAGACACTTTCGGAGATACCCGTAGTATACCTTTATAGTCACCCAGTTACGTTGTGACGTTTGGTACACCCAAAGCACTCCTACGGTATCCGGAGTTACACGATTTCATGGTCTAAGGAAAAGATACTTGACATTTGGAAAAGCTCTAGCAAACAAACTATACGATCTTTGTGCTGTGCTTAGGATTGGGTCTTGTCCATCACATCATTCTCCTAATGATGTGATCTCGTCATCAATGACATCCAATGTCCATACTCAGGAAACCATGACTAACTGTTGATGAACGAGCTAGTCAACTAGAGGCTTACTAGGGACATGTTGGTGTCTATGTATTCACACATGTATTACGATTTCCGGATAACACAATTATAGCATGGATAAAAGACAATTATCATGAACAAGGAAATATAATAATAATCCTTTTATTATTGCCTCTAGGGCATATTTCCAACACATATAATAGACCCACTTTAAGACTAACTCAAATTTCTCCCCCTTTGTCAACGAATGACCAAAAGGATCGAAACTGAGGACTAACGCCCCTGAAGATAATCAAGTTGATGAAGGAGCGCCAGCGTTGTCGGGGTCGGTTGTCGTAGTAGGGCCTGCCGCAGTGTCGTCCAAGTCTTAATGTTCATCAGTGTCACGCGATGAAGAATAGGAGCTGGCCACCAAAGAAGGAACTTTGACCTTTTTGAATTTCTTCGGAGGAGGTGCAGTCCAGTCAAGTTCTTCCTTGAGACCCATTTTCTTCACATCTTCTTCGCTGTAGACATGAGACAGAACAACCCAGGTACGGTTGAAGGTTTCATGGAGGTAGTATTGGTTTTTCTTCACTTCATTGTGTGTAGAGGTCATGTTTTGAAGAGTTGAACCAAACTGACGCTTGACCCATTTATGATTGCGATCAACTTTCTGATGAAGACTGAGGAGTAACTCACGATCAGTCATCACCCTGGGTGCGGTGGCTTGAGGATTTTGCTTGGTAGAGTTGTTGGCGGCCGAGTCATGTGTGGCAGAGTCGTCATTGGTTGAATAGGATGCGGCCTTGTGAAATTGACCATCCAATGGACGAATGCCTTCATCTATCGCAACAGCTGCCTTGCCTTTGTCATTAGCTGAGGAAAATGTCCGTTTGAGGACTTCAATAGGAGGCAAGTAGCTGCAGTGGTTCAGAGTATTAGCTTTGTAATTGAGTGAAGACCTTGTTCGGATGAATCTCATAATCCAAGGTGCATAAGGCTTCAGCTCAAATGGTGACATACCAATATTGGCCAGAGTCCTCATGAAGAAATCATGGAAGTTGACAGGAATGCCATGAATGATATTGAAAAGCAGATTCTTCATGATGCCAACGACTTCTTCATCATTTGAGTCTTGGCCTTTGATAGGACTCAATGTCTTCGACAGAATGCGATAGACAGTCCGAGGCACAGACAGTAATTCCTTGACGAGGAATTTGGTTTGAGGGGCCTGCCCTGGCTTCAAAGGCTTCATCCGAACTTGCATGTAGTGATTTTTAAGCTCAGGTTCACTGTAGACGCAACGAGCACCATCAAGGGGAGGACTGAGTGGTAGGGCACGAAGCAATTCAGTTGCTGGTGCCTTGTAGTGAGTATTTTCTGACATCCAGTCCAGCACCCATGAGTTCACATCTTCAGAATTTCCTGTGATGTGTAGCGTCGCATAGAATTGAAGAATGAGTTCTTCATTCCAATCACATATGTCAGTGCAGAAGTTTAACAGCCCAGCGTCGTGAAGAACACTAAGGACTGGCTCGAAGCAAGGAGAGATTCCATGTCCACGTGAGGAATATGTGCATGATCGAAGACTTTGTCTTTGTTGAATAGCACGGAGGAATAGAAATTGGCTTGACTAGCAGTCCAGAAATGCCTCTTCCTTATGCGAGCAGAATCATACGGGTTGTAGTCAGTGAAGAATACATGCTCGCCAAAGAAGTCTTCAGCCTTGAACTTATGCTTCCTTGAGAACGGATCCTTTGGCTTGGGCAGAGGAGTGTTAGTGAGTTGCATCACTACCTCAGGAATCGCAATCTCAGGTTCATCGGGCTAAGGAATTTCTGGTTCCTCTTCAGTTGCAGTCTGCGTTGTCATATGATCAGCAGCAGCAGTTTCATCAGCACTAGTAGCTGGAATTTCTTCATGCACAGACGAGGTGGGATGAGTTTCTTCAGAGCCCATTTGAACGGTCGGTGCAGGGGACTAAGGAATTTGCTGTAGCGGTGTGAAGAGTGGGGAATTGGGGTGCTGACTTTCCCAAAAGTCATCGTTCATCACATGCTTCCAATATCCACGTCTTCATCTTCCAATTCTTCAACGGCATCCTCTTCAGCTGTGAACTGAGGCATTGGTGAGGATACAACAGGTGTAGAAGGGATCGCATCCACTTCAATTTCTTCATCAATCTGCTCTGACGAAGCAACAAAATGATTTTCTTCATCAGATCCACTAGGGATCTCATAGTCTTCACCAAACGGAACAAGGTCCTTCGATGGCATGGTTGAGATTGGAACATCATCAATCGGATTAGCAAATGAACTTGTCATAGGCTCCATCTTCTTCGGAGCTGAACTGAAGCATCTGATGCTTTCCTTTTCTTCACTGCAGCACGCTCTGCAGCCTTGGTCTTCTTCACATCTGATGCAGATGGAAGGATTGGAGTTGGTGTAGGCGCAAGAGGAGCTGAGGAATTTGGTTGATTTGCTTCGGGCACAACTGATGCAGTTGCCCTGACTTCTTTAGTTTCTTCAAGCGCACCACTAGTGGATGCCCTGACAATTTCTTCAGTGGCTGGAATGGAGTCATCAGCCCTGGAACTAGCATTTTCTTCAGCAGCCTGAAAGTCATTAGCGGTGCTGGCATGTTCTTCAGTAGGCTGAGCAGATGCTGCAGCCTGAGGAATTTCATGTTGCGATGGGGCTGTAACATTGGTGAACTTCTCAGTCAGTTTTACAAACCTGACTTTGGCTCCTTGCCAATCAGCATAGTAGACATTGAAGTTGTCGTTGAGGGTTTTGATTTCATACTGGATTTTGATAAGTTCATCAGTTGTCATTTTGACAACGTTGGTCTTCAGAAATTTCTCCTTCTTGTACTGAGCCTTCTTGATCTGCTTGGCCTGCTCATATTTCCATTTCTCCTCTTGGATGAAATGAGTCAGCATGTGATTTTGACCAGGTGTCAACTTGAAATCTGGCATAGGAGTGTTTGGGTCCTTGTGACGAGGATTAATGTAATCTAGGATCAACCTCGGATCCAAAAGCATTGGCACATTTGTGCCTTTGGCTCTAGCGGCCCTGACTTGTCTATCTCTGATGATTTCTGCAAGTTCATCATCATCGGCTTCGTCTTCTTCAGATGGCACTTGGAAAGCAACTTGCTTCTTCTGAGGACTTGGGCGAGGACCTCGTCCAGCAGTAGCCTTTGTCTTCAGCAGAGTGGGGCCTGATGAAGAATTTGGTGTAGCCGAGGAACTTGCTGAGACACCAAAGGCAATAGATGCCTGCAGTCCTTTGGCACGAGGCCAGATGCACAGGTGCTGAGGACTTTGTCAGAACAACTGAGGACTGTGGAGGAGCTGAGGATTTGGGCGGAGCAGGAGCAACATGAGGAATTGGTCTTGGGGACTTTGAAGATTCTGGCCGTGAGGGCATAGCTGAGGAACTTGGCCTTGAGGGCACTGTTGGTGAAGCACTTGGCTTTTGTGCAGGCTTCTTTTCCATTGATTTCTTTGGCTTGACAGAGGCCTCAGTGGTAGTAGCAGCAGCAGAGTCTTCATTGAATTTCCTCACTGCTTCTTTTGCTTGTTTGGCCAACTTGGCCTGGCGCTTGGTCCATTCTTCAGGAAAGTCCTCACCGCGTTTGATGCTGGTGGGATCTGCTACTTGGCCAGGTGCCAATTGCGCTCTTGGGCATGGAGGATTGAGCGCGAATTTCTTCATATACTTTGGAGTTACATACCTGTACTCCCTCCATTCTCTTGCCCATCTCCTCTCTATCTTTTGGATACGCACCTTGCGCTGATTTTTATTTTCCTCAGGGGGTGTGCAGTACCCAACATAGATGTCCTCAGGGATTTCAAAAGCAGTCATGACCTCAGGATTCTTTCCTCCTCTCTGTGGCTTCTTTCCATCAGCCATTTTCTTCAGATGAGGAATTTGAACAATCAAATTCTCTGAAGAAGTATGCAACTTTTCTTCGAGGAATGCTGCAAATGAGTTAAGTTGATGAGAACCTAGTGATTCAGCAGCAGACATGAGTACCTGTGAACAAGGTATAGTTGCAAGGAATTTAGAGAGGTAATATGCGTTCTCAGAAGGTTTTTCAAAAAGAACAAGTTTGAGGAATTTGACCAGATGAGTCTTGAAGAATTTCACTAAGCGTTCTTTGTCTTAGGTTCCAGAGTTGTATAGATCGAAGATCCACACAATTGAGGAATCTTGAAGAAAAATGATGCTTAGAGAAACGAATCAAGAACAAATGACTTGTGAGGTGTTTTAGTGTGTGAGGATTTGAAGAAAAACACCTTTGAAGATTTTGTAGAAAACATTCGAATCAAGGAGGGCAGTAAAAGTAACTTTTAATTACCCTGAATGAAGAACAGGACGAACAGTAGGATGGAGAAGTGAAGTTCGTCTGTGTAGATCTTCCACGCCCTAACTCGGCGGAGGAAGACGGCTACGACGACGGCGGAGTGAAGATTTCCGCGGCCGGCGTGAGCACGACCGCGAAGAGGTCGAGGTAGTGAAGCTCTTCCTCACTGGCAACGATGGAGTAGCAGCGGCGCTAGGGTTTGAGAAGATCGAGCGGGAGAGAGAGTTCGAGCGGAGTAAAGGAAGTGAGGAAGGGGAGAGGGGGTATTTATAGCCACGGTGAAAAACTGTTCGCCCGAAGATTTAGGACGAACGTGCCCCTGACCCTTCTCCTTCGCATGACATGTGTCACCCACGTACTGTGAAGTGGAGATCGTGTAAGATCGTGGGTGAATAGAATAGTGTATCGTGGGATGCGGAATGGTTTGAGAGGCAAAACCGAAAATTTGGATAAGATTAGTTTTAACTTACCGTTCGCAATTTCTTCAGCTGACAAGGACACAGTGAAGATTTTGAACGAGTTTCAAATAGAACACACATGAAGAATTTGTGAATAGATTGGGTTGAGTATAGCATAGACGGGAAAGGGTCCGATCACATTCACTTAGCAAAAAAAAACAACTTGAAGAAATAGCCATAAGTGAATGCTGTAGAGGACATAAACTCATAAGAAATAGCCCGCGCAGTGTCCTCCCTTTCCTCTTTGATGCAAAGGGAGCAAGCGCGGGCGAGAGGATCAAGCAAAGGCATCCATTTCGGTGCAACGAGACCAAGACCAGTCCAACGGTGGGAAGGAGGTCATCGTGGAGCCCAGAACGGCGTCACCATAGGGCCTTTGGCAGGCGAGGACCAACTTTAGTCAGGATAAGTGTACCAGATGTTCCCCTTCGAATTGGCCAATTGTTGGCGCCCTTCCCGCTCAATATTTGGGAAGAGGCCCAGGGCCTTTGCCTATAAATAGGACTAGCCACCCTCATGGTAGAGAGGGGGAGAAGTCGAGAGGGGGAGAAGTCGAGAGGAGGAGAATCAGAGCAAGCGGAGAATAAGAGAGAGAGAGAGAGAGAGCGAGAAGGGCGGCTGAACTCCTCCTAGCAGTTCATCCCCCTAGCCAAGAACAGACCCTCGCGAGGCTATTCTTCCCTGTATTGTTCATCATCACCAGCCCAAGAGGCAATCCACCACACCACACTTGAGTAGGGTATTACACCACATCGGTGGCCCGAACCAGTATAAACTCTGTGTCTCTTGTGTTGTTCTTTCGGTAGTTAGATCTTTGTGAGACGGAGAGGTAGAGGGCACAATCTCCGCGCGCACCCCAGAGTTCGAACCTTAAGGGTCTGCTGGAACCCGAAATCCGACATTTGGCGCACCAGGTAGGGGTGTGCCGGAATTTGTCTTCCACCGCTCCGCTCTCCGCCGACCGTCGCGTCCATGCCTGACGCTCATCGGGCCCGCGCCGAGCGCCGGGCCGCCATCCCTTCCCGCGTCGCCCAGACGGCTCCCGTCGGTGGGCGTCCTCGTCGTTCCCCGTCGCCCACTGTCAACGCCGCCACCGGCCCGACGGGGAACGAGCAGCAAGCGTCGTCTCAGCACCCGTTCGTGCGGCAAGACGGCCGCACCGCTACTCCATCACTCACACCAACTGGCTCTTCGTCCCGCGCGCTCCACATACCCTTGGAGGCTCGAGCTGCGCTCATCGCAGCAAACGAGCTCCTGCGCTACCGTCCCATCGATGACGTCTACGAAGAGTGGCTCGACCGCGTCGCCGAGCTCGTCCGCGCCGCGGGGGGCTCTCCTGCGCCGTCCGCTCCGCTGTGCCGCACACCGCCCCGCGCGGGCCATGAAGCTCCGGGGGCGTACCAGCCTCCTCCTCTCCAAGAAGACGCCATGGCTCCAAGGCGCGTGGCCCCTGGGCAGAACCCGCTCCATCAGGCGACAGCCCAGCAAGAACGGAGCTGTCAAGAGGTCCCTCGACCGCAAGAGGCCACCCGGGCGCTTCCTGCTCTGGCTCGCCGTGACCCTGCTCCAGCTCCGGCACGTCAAGACGCCGCGCTGCTTCCAGCTGCAGTGCATGGGGACCCGCAAGGCCAAGCTCTCCCTCAACCGAAGCCTCCCGTGGCCACCGCAGGCTGCCGTGCCTACACCACCGAGTTGTGTAGCGTCGCGTGGCCTGGCAAGTTCAAGCCAGACCTGCCTCCTCACTATGACGGCACGACCGACCCTGCAGAATTCCTCCTGCTCTATGAGCTGGGCATCGAAGCTGCCAGTGGAGACGAAAAGGTCATGGCGAACTGGTTCCCCATGGTGCTCAAGGAAGGAGCTCGCACCTGGCTCCTGAACCTGGCCCCAGGCATGATCTCTTCCTGGGACCAGATGTGCACCCGCTTCATCGCCAACTTCCAAGGTACTCGTGACCGGCCGCCTGCCGTGAGCGACATGCGCCACATCAAGCAACAACTCGGAGAGACCCTGCAAAAGTACATCCAGCGCTTCAACAGTGTGCGCCTCAAGATCCCCAAGGTGTCCGAGCAAGCCATCATCTCGGCCTTCTCCGATGGCGTGCGTGACGTCAAGATGAAGGAGGAGCTGGCGATGCATGAAGACCTGTGCACCTCCCTGGAGCTGTTCAACTTGGCGACCAAGTGCGCCAGGGCTGAGGAGGGGCGTCTCTTCCTCCTCGAGCTGCCTGCCGCAGACCCAGAAGAGAAGAAACCCAAGGCCAAGGACGTGAAGCGCAAGGGGGCTGCCGTGCTCGCGGCAGAGCCGGACACCAAGTGGGGCAAGGATCTGGCCTGAATCCTCCAGGGGCAGCCGGTACTGTGTGTACCACGACCTCCACACCCACAACACCAACGAATGCCAAGAACTCCGTGCCGTGCGAGAAGGAAGGATCGGCCGTCGTCCTGACCGTGCTGACCGGGGCTACGGCCAAGGAGGAGGAAGAAACCCAGGACGCTGGGAAGACCGCGGCCCGCGCCAAGGATGGCGTGATCAACCTCGCGAGGACCGCTGGCGAGACCTACCTCGCGAGGGGGACTAGCGGGATCGGCCTCGTGAGGATTGCCTGCAGGGCAACGCAGGCCTCCCTCCACTGCCGCCTCAGCCAAGAAGGAACGAGGACCACCACCAAGACGAGGGGGCTGGGGGCTTCCACGAGCCGCGCGCAATCGCCTGCATCCTGGGCGGAGCTCAAGCCCCAGCCTCCCAACACATCTTCAAGCAGTTTGCCCGCGAAGTGAATGCAGTCCTCCCCAAGCTCGAAGCAACGCGCCCTCTCAGGTGGTCGGCGTGCACCATCACGTTCAGCTCAGCGGATCAGCTCAAGTGCGCGGCCACAGCCGGGGTCATCCCGATGCTTTGCTCCCCAGTCATCAGCAACGTAATGGTCACCAGGACCCTCATCGATGGTGGAGCAGGGCTCAACGTCCTGTCCGTGGAAACATTCAACAATCTCCAAGTGCCCTACGACCAGCTTCAGCCAACCAAGCCTTTCTCCGGAGTCACGGACGGTTCCACGATCCCGATCGGGCAGGTCCGCCTCCCTGTCACCTTCGGAGCCCGCAGCAACTACCGCACCGAGCTCATCGACTTCGACGTCGCTCACATTCGCCTACCGTACAACTCCATGCTCGGGTACCCAGCGCTGGCCAAGTTCATGGCCGTGACTCATCATGGCTACAACGTCCTCAAGATGCCAGGAAATGGCGGAGTCATCACGGTGCCATGTGAAGAGAAGGACGCAGTGTGTTCCCTGGAGCGAGCCTTTCAGGCCGCGTCACTAGAAGACCCAGATCGCGGAAGCAGGAGGCTTCCCGAGATCACCCCCAAGAAGAAGAAGACATCGTCAGGCTCAGCCCCTCAGGAGGCAGGCCCCTCAGGGCCCGCGTCTGCCCAAGGGGACCCTCCTTCCATCGCATAGGAAAGCGCGCCCGGCGCCATCCTCAAGCAGGGCTCGGGGGCTCTCACCTGGAGGGCCACCGACCTGGCCAGAGTCACGAGGGAGGTGCTTGGGCACCACGTGGAGGCGTGCTTCGAAGCACGTTTCCCTCAAGAAGGAGCGAGGCAAGGAAGGTCGGACTAGCAGGAGTTCATCAACAAGGCCGTTCAAGAACTACAGGAGTCAAGAATCATGAGAGGTTGCCGCCGTCCATCGGCTGTGGCTCCCCATCCAGGCGAGGATGGTGGGCTGCGCGTCTGCGTCGACGTACCAGGGCTCAATCGGGTCGCCACGATGGAGCGCCTCTGGCCCTCGCAAGTGGGGCATTGCGGAGGCCCACCCCATAGCTATGTTCGCATGCCTTACGGCTTGCTGAGCATGGCTACTGTGTACCAGCGCCTCATGAGGGGCATCATGGAGACTCAGGAAGACAGGCGTTCCGCAGTCCTGGCGGAGATGGAGATGATTCGCGAGGAGCCACCAGCGCCTCCGGAGCCTCCTGAGGCCCCTGGGCCTGGGGGCTCGTGAGGATCGGCTTCCGCAGCCCACCGAGTCTGCTGCACCAACACCACTTCATCTTTGACATCTTCAGGTGACGTCCTTCGAGTTTCATTTCCAGCTGGGAGCGCCCTCCCAGGGCCGCATCATTCCCATGCCGCGTGGGTCCATCCCTGCGGCATGTATCCCTTTTATTTTCGGTCATTAGCTTACTTTGTTGAGGGCGCCCCTCGGGCTGCATCATCCCCAAGCCGCTCGGGCCAGGCCCAGTGGCGTGTATCTCCCTTGCGTTTATTTCCAGCTATGCTTTCGCCTATCATGCTTGATTACTTGATGCCAATCCACGGCACCTCTTCTTCTCCATGTCGACCACTTGCACGTTAAAGGGGGGGGGTACCTGAGCATCGCGACTCAGGGCTCTTACTGGCTCTCCAGCCCTCACCCTCTGGCCTTGTCCACGGCATCATGACCTGGCATACCAGCGACGGCTGAGACAAGCTCGAGGGCCGGGACCCGAGGACGTAGAGTGCCGGCATCTAACCCAATTTGCAGGAACACATCTCAAGATACGGCCCAGTTCCAGGCGCAACCCTCCTAGAGGTAGGCCCCCGTGAGTCCCGCGCTGGCTCACGGGTGCCCAGATACACCTCACCTAGCCCTACCGTGCCGGCCACGTGTTAGGGCGGGGCTGTACACGCCCCGGGGGCTCCTCCCGGAGGGGAGCCCCCTCCCACGTACTAGTGGAAGCACCATGCTCCGCGCTGGCTGACGACACTGCCGAGGAGCGGCTATGCCCATACACATACAGAAGCGCTATGCTCCGCGCTGGTGATAAACAACTGAGGGTGGCCTCCGGGCCGCGTTAACCTCAGGGAGCCCAGAGCTCAATGGCTAGCCTCATCGCAATGCCTCCCCTTGGGAGCGCCGCGCGAGGGGGCTAGGCACGGGGGCTACGCCTGGGTCACGCCCAAATGACTCATCAATAGAATGAGAAGATTCACATGTATAGCCAGATAAGTTAGATGGATCAACTGGAGGTCCCTTTGCAACAACCCATGAGGTTTTGGGGTACTGCTCAGGCTTCCAATATGTACCATCAGCATTGAGTTTCCTCTCAAAGGCAATACCCTCTTTCCTAGGGTTCCTGTTGAGGATCTGCTTTTTAATCACATCACAAAGAGTCTGATGCCCTTTGAGGCTTTTGTACATGCCTGTAATGTACAATTCCTTCAGCCCTGCATCGTCAGTGATATTCGCAATGTCCTCCGATGCGGAATTAGTGATAGCAGAGGCAGGTGAAGAATTTGTAACATTAGAAGCATTGGAACATTCAGGTGAAGAATTAGCAGATTCATGTTCAACGCATTTCAAACATGGAGGAACAAATTCTTCCTGAGCAGCGCTGATTTGTTGAGCAAGTAATGAATCGCGCTCCTTCTGAAGATCTTCATAACTCACTCTTAGCTTCTCAAGATCTTGCTTTCTTTGAAGAAATTCATAAGAAAGTTTCTCATGATCAGATAAGAGAGTGTTATGATGACCTTGAAGGTTGTCAAACCTGGTATGAACTCTCTGAAGATTTTCAGTCAAGATTTTGTTGCGATCCATTTCTTCACCCAACATATCATCACTTTTGTCTAGCATGTTTTGAACCTTTTCAAAAGCCCTTTGTTGTTTTACGGTAATTTTAGCAAGTTTAGAGTAGCTGGGCTTAAGATTTTCATCAGATTTATCTTCACTAGACTCAGAGGAGGTATATTTAAGTACCTTGGCACTGAAAGTGCGTTATATCGACTAGAGGGGGGGGCGTGAATAGGCGATTTTTATGAAATTCTTCAATGAGGAATTTGCTAGTGAGGAAATTCCTTAGCGAAGAATTACTAGCAGCGGAATAAGTACTCAGAAGTAAACATAACAGAATACACGCATGGTCATCATGATGAAATGAAGACAAACACAGAGTACAGAAAGCGTAAACACAGGATAGCACAAGATGAAGACAAACAGACTAAAGAAATTGAACTGAGAAAATTGAGAAAGTCTTCAGTCAAAGTTTTCAAACACAGATATGAACAAACACACAACAAAGTAATGAGGAAATGAAAGTGTTGAGGAAATAGAACCAGTTGGCTTGGTGAAGACAATAATTTGGTAGACCAGTTCCAACTGTTGTCTCAGTTGTACGTCTGGTTGGAGCGGTTGAGTATTTAAACTCGAGGACACATAGTCTTGGACACCCAGTCCTCACCGTATTCTCCTTGAACTAAGGTCACACAGTCCTCGTCCAATCACTCGTGGTAAGTCTTCAGGTGACTTCCAAACCTTCACAAACTTGGTCACTCGGCGATCGACAATTCCTCTTGGATGCTATAGACCTTGACGCCTAACCGTCTGGAAGAAGCACAATCTTCAAAGGTAACAAGCGTCGGATCCACGCAGGATCAATCTCTTCAGTGATGCTCAATCACTTTGGGTTTGTAGGTGTTTGGGTTTGGGTTTGGATTTTCCTCACTTGATGATTTTCGCTTAAAGTCAGCGGAGGATGGGTTGCTCTCAAATGACAAGTGTCAAGTTCTCTCGGAGCAGCCAACCAGCTAGTGGTTGTAGGGGGCGGCTATTTATAGCCTAGGGAGCAGCCCGACATGATAAGACATAAATGCCCTTCAATGATATGACCGTTAGGTGGACAAGATATTTTGGGACAGGTGGCGCTTAGCACAGCAACGGTCGGAAATTTTGAGGTACAAATTCCTCAGGGCTATCATGTCCCTCACAGTGTAGGCAATTCGCACTGGCGAATTCCTAACTCCTCAGTCAGAACAAAGTCCTCAGTGACCAGAAGAACTGCGTCTCTGTCACTGAAGAAATTGACTGAACTGTATGAGATTTCCAATGGCTTCACTCGAAGGGATTGGTAGGTGTAGGATTTGAGTTGAGCATCACATGGAAATTTTCTCCTTAGTATTTTCTCGATCCCCTTTAACAGTACGGTGTTTCCTATGACTCAAGAAAGAGAAAATGAAACTACAAAAACAAAAGTCTTCACACTTCATGTTCCTCAAACGAATACCAAGTCTTCAAGGTCACACCAATTTCTTCACTTTCAAAGTCTTCAGAAAGTCTTCAGAGTATCAAAGTCTTCAGTTGAAGAACTTCATTTTTAGGGGTCGACTTTCTCTGTAAATATCAAACTCCTCATAGACTTATAGACCTGTGTACACTCATAAACACATTAGATCATTAACCTATAAGTCTTCAATACACCAAAATCACTAAGGGGCACTAGATGCACTTACAGGCACCTTTTCCATGAAGCAATAGGTGGGAGCGTAGTCATCATTGCCTTCATCAGCCTTGTTGGTGAGGTCATTTTCTTCAGAGTTGAAGATAGACTTGCTAATGAATGCAGTAGCGAGGGCTAGGCTCGCCACACCAGACTTAGAGTCCTCAGATGCCTCCTCTTCCTCTTGTTCCTCAGATTCAGCTTCAGAGTCCATTTCCTTGCCAATGAATGCCCGAGCCTTCTTGGAGCTGATCTTCTTGTGAGATGAAGACTTTGAGGATTTTGATGATGAAGATGTTGAGGATTTCTTCTTTTTCTTCGTATCATCAGAACTGTAATCCTTGTATTTCTTCTTCTTCGATTCCTTTTCCCACTGAGGACAATCTTGAATGTAGTGTCCAGGTTTCTTGCACTTGTGACAAAGTCTCTTCTTGTAGTCACTGGATGAGGAATCATTGCTCCTTGAGGGTCTTCCAAAGCGACCACGTCTTGAGAACTTCTGGAATTTCTTCATGAGCAGTGCTAACTCATGGCTCAGTTCTTCAGGGTCACCAAGGCTGCTACCAGAGTCTTCATCTTCAGACTCAGATACTGCCTTGGCCTTCAGTGCACGTGATCTGCCATAGCTCGAACCATAGAGATCTCTCTTTTCAGCAAGCTGGAACTCATGAGTATTTAGCCTCTCGAGGATATCAGCGGGATCAAGTGACTTGTAATCAGCACGCTCTTGTATCATCAATGCCAGAGTATCAAATGAGGAATCAAGCGATCTCATCAATTTCTTCACCACCTCATGGTCGGTGATGTTAGTGGCACCAAGTGCTTGAAGCTCATTTCAGATGTCAGTGAGGCAATCGAAGGTTTGCTGAACATTTTCATTGTCAAGTCTTTTGAAGCGGTTGAAGAAATTTCGAAGAACATCAACTCGAGAGTCACGCTGAGTTGAAACTCCTTCATTGAGTTTGGACAGCCTATCCCAGATAAGCTTGGCAGTCTCCAAAGCACTCACTCTTCCATACTGTCCTTTGCTCGGGTGGCCACATATGATATTCTTCGCTTGACAGTCGAGTTGCTTGAATCTCTTCACGTTGGTAGCGTTCAGTGAGGGCGAGACTTAAGGAATACCATTTTCCACAACATACCAGAGATCGTTATCAATTGCCTCAAGATGCATTCGCATCTTATTCTTCCAGTAGGGGTAGTCCGTCCCGTCAAAGGTAGGACACTCAGCAGAGACCTTGATCATACCTGCGGTCGACATAACTAAAACTCCAGGCAGTTAAACCAAAATCACACAGAACAAGGGAGTACCTTGCTCTGATACCAATTGAAAGTGTGTTATATCGACTAGAGGGGGGGGGTGAATAGGCAATTTTTATGAATTCTTCACTGAGGAATTTGCTAGTGAGGAAATTCCTTAGCGAAGAACTACTTGCAGCGGAATAAGTACTCAGAAGTAAACATAACAGGAGACAAGCATAGTCATCATGATGAAATGAAGACAAGCACAGAGTACAGAAAGCGTAATCACAGGATAACACAGGATGAAGACAAACAGACTGAAGAAATTGAACTGAGGAAATTGATAAAGTCTTCAGTCAAAGCCTTCAAACACAGATATGACAAGCACACAACACAATACTGAGGAAATGAAAGTGTTGAGGAAATAGAACCAGTTGGCTTGGTGAAGACAATGATTTGGTAGACCAGTTCCAACTGCTGTCTCAGTTGTACATCTGGTTGGAGCGGCTAGGTATTTAAACCTGAGGACACACAGTCCTGGACACACAGTCCTCACCGTATTCTCCTTGAGCTAAGGTCACACAGTCCTCGCTCAATCACTCGTGGTAAGTCTTCAGGTGACTTCCGAACCTTCACAAACTCGGTCACTCGGCGATCCACAATTCCTCTTAGATGCTCTAGACCATGACGCCTAACCGTCTGGAAGAAGCACAGTCTTCAAAGGTAACAAGCGTCGGATCCATGCAGGATCAATCTCTTCAGGGATGCTCAATCACTTTGGGTTTGTAGGTGTTTGGGTTTGGGTTTGGGTTTTTCCTCACTCGATGATTTTCGCTCAAAGTCCTCGGAGGATGGGATGCTCTCAAATGACAAGTGACAGTTTATCTCAGAGCAGCCAACCAGCTAGTGGTTGTAGGGGGCGGCTATTTATAGCCTAGGGAGCAGCCCGACATGATAAGACATAAATGCCCTTCAATGATATGACCGTTAGGTGGATAAGATATTTTGGGACAGCTAGCGCGCAGCACAACAACGGTCAGAAATTTGAGGTTCAAATTCCTCAGGGCTATCATGTTCCTCACTGTGTAGGCAATCCGCACTGGTGAATTCCTAACTCCTCAGTCAGGACAAATTCCTCAGGGACCATAACAACTTCGTCTCTGTCACTGAAGAAATTGACTGAACTGTATGAGATTTCCAATGGCTTCACTCGAAGGGATTGGTAGGTGTAGGATTTGAGTTGAGCATCACATGGAAAAATTTCCTTAGTATTTCCTCGACCCCCTTTAACAGTACGGTGTTTCCCATGACTCAAGAAAGAGAAAATGAAACTACGAAAATAAAAGTCTTCACGCTTCATGTTCCTCGGGTGAATACCAAGTCTTCAAGGTCACACCAATTTCTTCACTTTCAAAGTCTTCAGAGTTTCAAAGTCTTCAGAAAGCCTTCAGAGTTTCAAAGTCTTCAGTCGAAGAACTTCATTTTTAGGGGTCGACTTTCTCTGTAAATATCAAACTCCTCATAGACTTATAGACCTGTGTACACTCATAAACGCATTAGTCCCTTAACCTATAAGTCTTCAATACACCAAAATCACTAAGGGGCACTAGATGCACTTATAATGACATACCTTGGGTGGTGGTGATGATCTTGATCATGTAGTTGAACTTGTGTGGATTGCTCAAGGTTGATGTAGTTCATCAAGAGTTGGGAGGACCACTTGTAGTTTGAGTTCATCTACCTACATGGGTTAGTTTTGCAAGGAATAGCACTTGTGTATTCAAAATGAAAATCATGAAGCTCGATATCAAATGGGATTTGATGTATAGAAATTTTCAAAGGATATGTTGAGAGAATTCATGCTTCCTTGTCTTCAACCACCATATTGTAGAGACTTGGTGATGTAGAGATTGCTCAAGGTGTGAGAGGGTTGCAATCTCATAGATTTGGGCTCATCCAAGTACCTACAAGGGTTAGATAACATGTAAGGGTACAAGTATGGATCCAAGACATTTGATCATCATCATAAGAGAAATATTAAGGATTAGTCAAAGGCTCATGCCTTGCATGTATCCAAGTGGAGTTTCTACCCAAGTTCGAGGCATCAATGATGTTTAATTCACCTATCAAACGGCAAAAATACTTTCTCATCAAGCGGTTTGGTGAATATATCCGCCAATTTCTTATCGGTACGAACATGCTTAAGATCGATGTCTCCTTTAGTAACATGATCTCGAATGAAATGATGACGAACTTCAATATGCTTAGTTCGAGAATGTTGCACGGGGTTGTGAGCAACCTTAATGGCACTCTCATTATCACAAAGCAATGGAACATGTTTCACATATATCCCATAATCTTTAAGAGTTTGGGTCATCCAAAGTAATTGAGCACAACATGAACCGACGGCAATGTATTCCGCTTCGGCGGTGGATAAGGATATCGAGTTTTGTTTCTTGGAGGACCAAGACACAAGAGATCTACCAAGAAATTGACAAGTACCCGAAGTGGACTTTCTATCAACCTTGTCACTGGCATAGTTCGAATCGGAGTAGCCAACGAGATCAAAAGAAGACCTCTTAGAATACCAAATGCCAAAGTTTGGTGTATGAATTTAGTATCTCACTATCCTTTTCACAACCTTAAGATGACATTCCTTAGGGGCCGTTTTATATCGTGCACACATGCACACACTTAGCATAATATCGGGACGGGAGGCACATGGATATAACAATGAACCAATCATAGAGCGGTAAACCTTTTGGTCAACCGGTTTGCCATCCTCAGTCAAGTCAAGATGTCCACTAGTAGGCATGGGTGTTTTCATACCTTTGCTTTCTTGCATGTTGAACTTCTTGAGTAAGTCCTTGGTATACTTTGTTTGGGAAACAAAGGTACCCTCCTTAGTTTGCTTGATTTGCAAACCAAGAAAGAACTTGAGTTCACTCATCATAGACATCTCAAACTTCTCCGACATTAGCCTTCCAAAGTTTTCACTAAAATGAGGGTTAGTCGAACAAAATATGATATCATCCACACAAATTTGGCACACAGACAATTCACCATTAACCCTTTTAGTAAAAAGTGTATAATCAATTTTTCCAATCTCAAAGCCTTTTTCAATGAGGAACTTAGTCAAGCATTTATACCATGCTCTAGGAGCTTGTTTAAGACCATAAAGAGCTTTGTAAAGTTTGTAAACATGATCGGGTTTCTTGGGATTAACAAAGCCGGGAGGTTGTTTAACATAAACTTCCTCCTCAATTTCACCATTTAGAAAAGCACTCTTAATGTCCATTTGATATAGAGTAATATCATGGTGATTGGCATAAGCAAGTAATATGTGTATGGACTCAAGTCTAGCAATGGGGGCATATGTCTCACCATAGTCCATACCTTCGACTTGAGTGTAGCCTTGGGCAACGAGATAGGCCTTGTTGTATACAAATTTTCCATCTTCGTCTTGCTTATTCCGAAACACCCATTTGGTTCTGATGACATTTTGGTTGTTGTCCGGCTTTTCTACCAATGTCCACACTTGGTTCCTCTCGAAATTGTGTAGCTCTTCATGCATGGTGTTCACCCACTCCGGATCATCAAGAGCTTCTTCAACCTTCATAGGTTCAATGCTAGAAATGAATGAGTACTGTTCACAAAAGTTAGCCAAACGAGTTTTAGAGCGAGTAATTCTCCTGGTTTGAATATCATCAAAGATTTGTTCGACGGGATGATCTCTTGAAACTCTTGCTCTAACTCGTGAGAGCTTTTGTTTGGGTCAGGGTGGAACATCATCTTCATCATCTTGTTCTTCCTCTTGGACTTCTTCATTGTTGGTGTTGTTGTTCTCTTGTGGAGGTGGAGAAGGAGGTTGATGAGGTTCATCTTGTTGTACCTTCACGTTTGCTTCATCTTGGCGTGTTCCACTTGTGGATGCCTCCAAGTCAACTTGTGGTTCACCTTGTTGTGAAGTTGAGGCTTCCACTTGAATGGAAGAGGTACTCTCCTTCACCTCCGTTGGGCGTATCTTGCCAATAGACAAGTCTTGGATTGCTTCCGAGGGATCTTTATCTCCTACATCAATTGGCAATTGCTCTACTTGCGAGCCGTTAGATTCATCAAACTTCACATCTACCGTATCTTCAACCTTTCGGGTGAAATTGATGTAGACACGATAAGTGTGAGAGTTTGAGCCGTAACTGAGTAGGAAACCTTCATGAGATTTAGGAGCAAAGTTCAAACGACGATGCTTATCAAGAATGTAGCACTTTGAGTCGAATACTTGAAAGTATCCAACTTGGGGTTTGTTACCAGTGAGAAGCTCGTATGCCGTCTTGCCAAGAAGCTTGTGAAGATATAGATGATTAGTTGCATGACAAGCTGTCTCAACCGCTTCCGTCCAAAAGTGTTTTGGCGTCTTGTATTCATCAAGCATCATTCTCGCCACCTCAATAAGTGTACGGTTCTTCCTCTCAACAACTCCATTTTGTTGAGGTGTGTACATAGCCGAGAACTCATGTGAAATCTCTTCCTCGTCAAGAAAGGAATCCACATTGGCGTTCTTGAACTCTGTTCCATTGTCGCTACGAACCTTCTTGATCTTCACTTCAAATTGATTTTGGGCCTTCCTAGCGAAGTTCTTGAAGATCTTTTGGAACTGCGATTTATCATCAAGAAAGAACACCCACATAAATCTTGAGAAGTCATCAACAATGACTAAACCAAATGAGTTATGACCGAGACTTTTGTAGGCGTTGGGACTAGAAAGATCCATATGAAGCAGCTCGAGCGGTCTTCTCGTGGTCATGATGTTTTTCACGGGGTGGCTTCCTCCAACCTGTTTTCCTGCCTGACAAGCACTGCAAAGTCTATCCTTGTCAAATATAACGTCTTTAACTCCAAGGATATGATCACCTTTAATAAGCTTATCAAGATTTCGCATGCCCACGTGGCCTAACCTTCTATGCCACTACCAGCCTTTAGATGATTTAGCAATTCATCAAGTTCTAGGTTGAGCCTTTTTAGTGAAATCAACAATGTATAGATCACCTCTACGTATACCGGTAAAGACCATATTATGATCATCTCTTCGAAACACTTGGCAATCTACTTCAGTAAATAGGATGTTGAAACCGAAATCGTCTAGTCTAGATACGGAAAGTAAATTGTATCCAAGAGATTCAACAAGCATAACATTTTGGATGGAGCTGTCATGTGAGATGGCCACCTTACCAAGGCCAACCACCTTACCCTTTGAGTTATCACCAAATGACATACTTTCGAGGGCCGTCGTTTTCAGCAAGCTCATGAAACATATCCTTGTCTCCGGTCATGTGATCGGTACATCCACTATCAAGAACCCATTCCGTTCCTCCAGCTATATAGCCGCAAAGGTTAGCCATAAGACCAAAGTGTCTCATAGACTCATCGTGATCAAAGTCACTATCATCATCCTTATCATAGTATCCATGTTCAACATCGTCTTGTGATTGATCGTCACCTAGAGAGAGTGATTCATTAGATGTATGACCATGGCAATGTGCATCTTTATGAATTCTAATGACTTGAGAGATAATGCTACTAATGACTCCAAGATCTCCTTTGGCACGCATAAGGTAACGAAGCTCAAATAGACAATCATCAAATTTAGGATCACTAGGTTAGATTTTATGAAAAGCTATGGACTTTTGAAGAATCACATCTAGATTTTTTAAGGAATAGCTTGGAAACCTTTCCTCAAGAAATCTCCATATGGTGTAAGCACATTCAAGAGTAGGCCAGCATACAATCAAATTTGTAGGCAATCCTCTAATGATAAGATTAATAGTTCTAAGATTGCGGATCATGTTGAGAGACTCATCGGGGGTAGGATGCAATGGATCAACAATAGGCACACAAGGGATAGTAATGTACTTGTTCAAGTGATATTCATTGAAAATCTCAAGCATCTCATTTTACCAAGCATTATAGAACTCTCCATCTAGCATAGGCACTCTACGTCTAAAACTCCCCATCGTAGACTCATCACATCTTCCTCCAATGGTGATTAAACCAAAGCAATGGAGACCAATGCTCTGATACCAATTGAAAGGATCGAGAAGAGGTGTCTAGAGGGGGGGGGGGTGATTAGACCCTCAACAAGCAAAAGTAGCAATTTTTAAGTTCTTCAAGTTGAGGTAGAGTTTTAGCACAAGTTTAAGCATTCACAATACATTTCAAGCAAGCGTGACAAGAGTATAAGCAACAGGAAGAGTAAAGCATGCCAGTTGCAAGAAAGTAAAGGGATGGGATTGGAGTGTGCAAACGCAATGAAGACACGAAGCTTTTTGGTGTGGTTCCGATAGGTGTTGCTATCGTACATCCATGTCGGTGGAGACTTCAACCCATGAAGGGTAACGGTTGCGCAAGTCCACAGAGGGGTCCACCCACGAAGGGTCCACAAAGAAGCAACCTTGTCTATCCCACCATGTCCATTTCCCACGAAGGACTTGCCTCACTTGGGTAGATCTTCACCAAGTAGGCGATCTCCTTGCCCTTACAAACTCCTTAGTTCAACTCCACAATCTTGTCGGAGGCTCCCAAGTGACACCTAAACAATCTAGGTGACACCACTCTCCAAAAGGTAATAGATGGTGTGTTGATGATGAACTCCTTGCTCTTGTGCTTCAAATGATAGTCTCCCCAACACTCAACTCTCTCTCACAGACTTGGCTATGGTGGAAAGATGATTTGAGTGGAAAGCAACTTGGGGAAGACTAGAGATTAATATTCTTGTGGTTGGATTGGAATGTCTTGGTCTCAACACATGAGTAGGTGGTTCTCTCTCAAAAAATGAGTAATGGAAGTGTAGGCACGTTCTGATGGCTCTCTCTTGAATAGAGAAGGGGGTCGAGGGGTATATATAGCCTCCACACAAAATCTAACCGTTACACACATTTAACCCAACTCGGTCAGACCGAATAGATGAACTCGGTGAGACCGATTCAGTTCAAAATAATTGCAATAGGCAACAGAGGGTTTGCAAGGCCATCTCGGTGAGACCGAGATCCCTATCGGTGAGACCGAATTGATTAGGGTTTCTGGCACTGGCTATGTCAAAGGAACTCGGTGGCGCCGGATAGATCAAATCGATGTGGCCGAGTTTGACTTTAGGTTTTGGACATATTTGGAATTAAGAGAGTGGCTGAGGGATTTGGAGCATATCACTAAGCATTTTGAGCAAGTAGACCATTAAGAAACACCTCATCCCCTTTTAATAGTATTGGCTTTTTCTATGGACTCAATGTGATCTTGGATTACTAAAACAGAAATGAAGAGTCTTGAGCTTTCGCCTATCTTTGTCCTTACACCTTGAAGGGGTTCCAAATCCTCTTGTCGATGCCACTCCTTGAACTTTCTGAAATATACTAGGTGAAAATATTAGTCCAACAAGAGATATGTTGACATTAATTACCAAAATCACCCAGGGAGCACTTGTGCTTTCATAAACCCTTATCTCTGATTACCATTCGTCTATCCTAACTGTAAGGGACATCATACTGATTGCTCTGCTGGAATCATATTCGTCAACTAGGAAGAGAGGTGGAGACAAGCGTGCGATATAGGCCTAAAGATAATGTGCGTGCGGGAGTGTCGCGGGATATCCGCAACCACCTATGGGACCAGGTGGCCCCTTACTGGTTCGGCAGGGGGACGTCACGTTGCACAAAGAGCAGATCAGCGCGCGGCAGCATGACAAAGAGCACACAAGCAATTTACCCAGGTTCGGGCCACCGCAAGGCATAAGACCCTACTCCTGCTTTGGTGGATTGATGGTGGAATGAGTGTGGTGACACGCAATACACTTGCCCGACAGGGTTTACCTCGGGGCCGCAGCGACTATGCGCGTATGGTGGCTTGGGTTCATCAACTTCCCAACCCCTCCTACGAGTGCCATGGGCCTCCTTTTATAGATTAAGGGGTCACCACAGTGGCAAAGTGGTCATTATCCACTGATATGATAGGGAACAATGCTATCATACCTAACTCTGCGGGCTGTCAGGGTGCATTAAATGTGTCACTTAGTGTCACAGCACTGGTCGCCCGGCAAGGCCTGCTGGGCTATCTTGATAGCTTTGCACCTATTCTCGTGACACGTCGCAGGACGGGTGTCATCTGTGTGTTTCTTCTGTAGGAAATGGCTGCCACTTAATCACCTTGCGGCTTGACACCGCAGTCATCAATGACGTGAGTCATGTTTGAGTGGTTGGTGGGGTGGTTCTGCCCCTGCGAGCCCCGGCAGGCTCTGCCGGGGAGCCTTGATTGTTTGCTTCTGGTGGTGGCCTCGCCCCTTGTCGGGCTCGCCTGACCGGCAAGGGAGGCCCTTCTCTTGTCGATGTCTTGCTCCTTAGGCTCGATCTTGGTCCCTCTGGGCTGCATGTTGGTTCTTCAAATCTCTTGGTTCTTCAATCTCTGACTTAAGCTAGTGTTTCAATCTCGATTTTGTGCCTGTGCACAGTTGGGCAACCGACCCAGGGTTTTTTGAACCTACAGAAGCCCCCGGGCATGCCCTGAACGCGGTGCTAAGCATCGTCGGGTAGGGCCTAATAAGTGCACAGGCAGGATCACTGAAGGGGTTGCCCCATTGAGGTTTCCTTTGCTGCTTCATTAGTCTTGATTTCGGGCCAGTTTCCGGTTTCCCCGCGCATGGTGGAAAGCCAGTAATGGTGGGGCCGCTCCAGTGATGACTCGTGAATGAATTTAGCGCACGGGGCAGAAATTGCCAATTTACTCTTCCCACAGCGTGCCCTTATCCTTGGCCATGTATGTTGCATGCATCACACGGGGTAGGTAACGGAGGCGCGTGGCGCGGGAGAGCATCTTGGTGAACGAAATATGCCCTAGAGGCAATAATAAAGTTGTTATTTATATTTCCTTATATCATGATAAATGTTTATTCATGCTAGAACTGTATTAACCGGAAACTTAGTACATGTGTGAATATATAGACAAACTAAGTGTCACTAGTATGCCTCTACTTGACTAGCTCGTTGAATCAAAGATGGTTAAGTTTCCTAGCCATAGACATGAGTTGTCATTTGATTAACGGTATCACATCATTAGTGAATGATGTGATTGACTTGACCCATTCCGTTAGCTTAGCATACGATCATTTAGTATATTGCTATTGCTTTAATCATGACTTATACATGTTCCTATGACTATGAGATTATGCAACTCCCGAATACCAAAGGAACACTTTGTGTGCTACCAAACGTCACAACGTAAATGGGTGATTATAAAGGTGCTCTACAGGTGTCTCCGATGGTACTTGTTGAGTTGGCATAGATCGATATTAGGATTTGTCACTCCGATTGTCAGAGAGGTATCTCTGGGCCCTCTCGGTAATGCACATCACTATAAGCCTTGCAAGCAATACAACTAACGTGTTAGTTGCGGGACGATGTATTACGAAACGAGTATAGAGACTTGCCGGTAACGAGATTGAACTAGGTATTGAGATACCGACGATCGAATCTCGGGCAAGTAACATACCGATGACAAAGGGAACAACGTATGTGGTTATGCGGTTTCACCGATAAAGATCTTCGTAGAATATGTAGGAGCCAATATGAGCATCCATGTTCCGCTATTGGTGATTGACCAGAGACGAGTCTCGGTCATGTCTACATAGTTCTCAAACCCGTAGGGTCCGCACGCTTAACGTTTGATGACAATCTAATATGAGTTTATGTGTTTTGATGTACCGAAGGTAGTCTGGAGTCCCAGATATGATCACGGACATGACGAGGAGTCTCAAAATGGTCGAGACATAAAGATTGATATATTGGAAGCCTATATTTGGACATCGGAATAGTTCCGGGTGAAATCGGGATTTTACCGGAGTGCCGGGGGGGGGGGGGGGGTTACCGGAACCCCCCGGGGGTTAATCGGCCTTGTTGGGCCCTAGTGGAGAGAGAAAGGGGTCGGCCAGGGCAGGCCGCACGCCCCCTCCCCTTGAGTCCGAATAGGACAAGGAAGGGGGGGGGCGCCCCCCTTGCCTTTCCCCTCTCCCACTCCTTGCTCCCCCCCTCCTAGTGGGACTAGGAAAGGGGAGTCCTACTCCCACTAGGAGGAGGACTCCTCCTGTTGGCGCCCCCTGCTAGGGCCGGCCGGCCTCCCCCTTGCTCCTTTATATACGGGGGGCAGGGGGCACCCAAGACACACAAGTTGATCAGTTGATCTTTTAGCCGTGTGCGGTGCCCCCCTCCACCATAATCCACCTCGGTCATATCGTAGCAGTGCTTAGGCGAAGCCCTGCATTGGTAGCATCATCATCACTGTCATCACGGCGTCGTGCTGACGGAACTCTCCCTCGAAGCTCCGCTGGATCGGAGTTCGTGGGATGTCACCGAGCTGAACGTGTGCTGAACTCGGAGGTGTCGTGCATTCGGTACTTGGATCGGTCGGATTGTGAAGACGTACGACTATGTCAACCGCGTTCTAATAACGCTTCCGCTTATGGTCTACGAGGGTACGTGGACGACACTCTCCCCTCTCATTTTTATGCATCACCATGATCTTGCGTGTGCGTAAGATTTTTTTTGAAATTACTACATTTCCCAACAGTGGCATCCGAGCCAGGTTTATGCATAGATGTTATATGCACGAGTAGAACACAAATGAGTTGTGGGCGATACAAGTCATACTGCTTACCAGCATGTCATACTTTGATTCGGCGATATTGTTGGATGAAGCGGTCCAGACCGACATTACGCGTACGCTTACGCGAGACTGGTTCTACCGACGTGCTTTGCACACAGGTGGCTGGCGGGTTCCAGTTTCTCCAACTTTAGTTGAATCGGTGTGGCTACGCCTGGTCCTTGTGAAGGTTAAAACATCACATACTTGACGAAATATCGTTGTGGTTTTGATGCGTAGGTAAGAACGGTTCTTGCTCAACACGTAGCAGCCACGTAAAACTTGCAACAACAAAGTAGAGGAAGTCTAACTTGTTTTTGCAGGGCATGCTGTGATGTGATATGGTCAAGACATGATGCTAAATTTTATTGTATGAGATGATCATGTTTTGTAACAGAGTTATCGGCAACTGGCAGGAGCCATATGGTTGTCGCTTTATTGTATGCAATTCAATCGCCATGTAATTGCTTTACTTTATCACTAAGCGGTAGCGATAGTCGTAGAAGCAATAGTTGGCGAGACGACAATGATGCTACGATGGAGATCAAGGTGTCGCGCCGATGACGATGGTGATCATGACGGTGCTTTGGAGATGGTGATCAAAGGCACAAGATGATGATGCCCATATCGTATCACTTATATTGATTGCATGTGATGTTTATCTTATATGCATCTTATTTTGCTTAGATCGACGGTAGCATTATAAGATGATGTCTCACTAAATTTCAAGGTATAAGTGTTCTCCCTGAGTATGCACCGTTGCGAAAGTTCGTCATGCCGAGACACCACATGATGATCGGGTGTGATAAGCTCTACGTTCACATACAACGGGTGCATGCCAGTTTTGCACACACGGAATACTCGGGTCAAACTTGACGAGCCTACCATATGCAGATATGGCCTCGGAACACTGAGACTGAATGGTCGAGCATAAATCATATAGTAGATATGATCAACATAGTGATGTTCACCATTGAGAACTACTCCATCTCGCGTGATGATCGGACATGGTTTAGTTGATATGGATCACGTGATCACTTAGATGATTAGACGGATGTCTATCTAAGTGGGAGTTCTTAAGTAATTTGATCAATTGAACTTTTATTTATCATGAACTTAGTACCTGATAGTATTTTCCATGTCTATGTTGTTGTAGCTAGATGGCCCGTGCTGTTGTTCTGTTGAATTTTAATGTGTTCCTTGAGAAAGCAAAGTTGAAAGATGATGGTAGCAATTACACGGACTGGGTCCATAACTTGAGGATTATCCTCATTGCTGCACAGAAGAATTACATCCTGGAAGCACCACTAGGTGCCAAACCCACTGCAGGAGCAACGCCAGATGTTATGAACGTCTGGCAGAGCAAAGCTGATGACTATTCGATAGTTCAGTGTGCCATGCTTTACGGCTTAGAACCGGGGCTTCAACGACGTTTTGAACGTCATGGAGCATATGAGATGTTCCAGGAGTTGAAGTTAATATTTCAAGAAAATGCCCGAATTGGGAGATATGAAGTCTCCAATAAGTTCTATAGCTGCAAGATGAAAGAGAATAGTTCTGTCAGTGAGCATATACTCAAAATGTCTGGGTATAACAATCACTTGATTCAACTGGGAGTTAATCTTCCAGATGATAGTGTCATTGATAGAATTCTTCATTCACTGCCACCAAGCTACAGGAGCTTCGTGATGAACTATAATATGCAAGGGATGGATAAGACAATTCTCGAGCTCTTCGCGATGCTAAAAGCTGCGGAGGTAGAAATCAAGAAGGAGCTTCAAGTGTTGATGGTCAACAAGACCACCAGTTTCACGAAAAAAGGGTAAAGGGAAGAAGGGGAACTTCAAGAAGAACGACAAGCAAGTTGCTGCTCAAGTGAAGAAGCCCAAGTCTGGACCTAAGCCAGAGACTGAGTGCTTCTACTGCAAAGGGACTGGTCACTAGAAGCGGAACTGCCCCAAGTATTTGGCGGATAAGAAGGATGGCAAGGTGAACAAAGGTATATGTGATATACATGTTATTGATGTGTAACTTACTAATGCTTGCAGTAGCACCTGGGTATTTGATACTGGTTTTGTTGCTAATATTTGCAACTCGAAACAGGGACTACAGATTAAGCGAAGGTTGGCTAAGGATGAGGTGACGATGCGCATGGGAAATGGTTCCAAAGTCGATGTGATCGCGGTCGGCACACTACCTCTACATCTACCTTCGGGATTAGTTTTAGACCTGAATAATTGTTATTTGGTGCCAGCGTTGAGCATGAACATTATATCTGGGTCTTGTTTGATGCGAGACGGTTATTCATTTAAATCTGAGAATAATGGTTGTTCTATTTATATGAGTATTATCTTTTATGGTCATGCACCCTTGAAGAGTGGTCTATTTTTTATGAATCTCGATAGTAGTGATACACATATTCATAATATTGAAGCTAAAAGATGCATAGTTGATAATGATAGTGTAACTTATTTGTGCCACTGCCATTTAGGTCATATTGGCGTAGAGCGCATGAAGAAACTCCATTCTGATGGACTTTTGGAATCACTTGATTATGAATCACTTGGTACTTGCGAACCATGCCTCATAGGCAAGATGACTAAAACGCTGTTCTTCGGAACTATGGAGCGAGCAACAGATTTGTTGGAAATCATACATACTGATGTATGTGGTCCGATGAATGATGAGGCTCGCGGCGGGTATCGTTATTTTCTCACCTTCACAGATGATTTGAGCAGATATGGGTATATCTACTTGATGAAGCATAAGTCCGAAACATTTGAAAAGTTCAAAGAATTTCAGAATGAAGTGGAAAATCATCGTAACAAGAAAATAATGTTTCTACGATATGATCGTGGAGGATAATATTTGAGTTACGAGTTTGGTCTTCATTTGAAACAATGGGGAATACTTTCGCAACTCACGCCACCCGGAACGCCACAGCCTAATGGTGTGTCCGAACGTCGTAATCATACTTTACTAGATATGGTGCGATCTAAGATGTCTCTTACTGATTTACCGCTATCGTTTTGGGGTTATGCTTTAGAGACGGCTGCATTCACGTTAAATAGGGCACCATCTAAATCTGTTGAGACGACGCCTTATGAACTGTGGTTTGGGAAGAAACCAAAGTTTTCGTTTCTTAAAGTTTGGGGCTACGATGCTTATGTGAAAAAGCTTCAACCTGATAAGCTCGAACCAAAATCTGAGAAATGTGTCTTCATAGGATACCCAAAGGAGACTGTTGGGTACACCTTCTATCATAGATCCGAAGGTAAGACATTCGTTGCTAAGAATGGATCCTTTCTAGAGAAGGAGTTTCTCTCGAAAGAAGTGAGTGGGAGGAAAGTAGAACTTGATGAGGTAACTGTACCTGCTCCCCTATTGGAAAGTAGTTCATCACAGAAATCTGTTCCTGTGACTCCTACACCAATTAGTGAGGAAGCTAATGATGATGATCATGTAACTTCAGATCAAGTTACTACTAAACCTCGTAGGTCAACCAGAGTAAGATCCGCACCAGAGTGGTACGGTAATCATGTTCTGGAGGTCATGTTACTTGACCATGATGAACCTACGAACTATGAAGAAGCGATGATGAGCCCAGATTCCGCAAAATGGCTTGAGGCCATGAAATCTGAGATAGGATCCATGTATGAGAACAAAGTGTGGACTTTGGTTGACTTGACCGATGATCGGCAAGTGTCGTGGATTTGTCACGGCAGATGTCCTAGTGAGAGGACTTAGTCATGAGGCCAACGCATCTATGTGGTAGCTTGAGAGGGGTTAGCGGAATCAAGAAACGCAACACAAGACAAGGGTTTAGACAGCTTCGGGCCCTGGGAAACATCATCTGGTAATATCCCTACATGCTGTTTGAGGCTAGGTCTCATTATCATCACGAGGGAGTCACCGGTAAACCAGCTCTTTGTGTCTAGCCCTAGAGATTGTTTCTTCTTTCCTGTCCCTCTTTGGGGAGCCCTGCCCCTCCTTATATATGTTGAAGTGGCGGTTTACATGACTAGTCCTAGTTGGATTAGGATTACTCTATTACAAGTGGAGTCCTGGCCTTGCTTCCTTTGTAGGAGAATATACCTTGTGCTTTTCCTCATAAACCAGCCCACCATAACATGAACCGACCTTCCATAAACCGCCTTCTGGGCCACCGGGTCTTGTCGTTCCTCTTGACCCGCTGGCCAGGTCACCCATGAGTCGCCAGGCTCGGGCGGGTCACTTACTGAGTCGCCATGTCCGGCCGGGTTATACTTACGGCTGGGTTATGCCGCGGGGTATATCCCCGACAGCAAGCCATAGAGAATAAATGGATCTTCAAGAAGAAGACTGACGCTGACGGTAATGTTAATGTCTACAAAGCTTGACTTGTTGCGAAAGGTTTTTGACAAGTTCAAGGAGTTGACTACGATGAGACTTTCTCACCCGTAGCGATGCTTAAGTCCGTCTGAATCATGTTAGCAATTGCCGCATTTTATGATTATGAAATTTGGCAAATGGATGTAAAGACTGCATTCCTAAATGGATTTCTGGAAGAAGAGTTTTATATGATGCAACCTGAAGATTTTATCGATCCAAAGGATGCTAACAAAGTGTGCAAGCTCCAGCGATCCATCTATGGACTGGTGCAAGCATCTCGGAGTTGGAATAAATGTTTTGATAGTGTGATCAAAGCATACGGTTTTATACAGACTTTTGGAGAACCCTGTATTTACAAGAAAGTGAGTGGGAGCTATGTAGCATTTCTAATATTATATGTGGATGACATATTGTTGATTGGAAATGATATAGAATTTCTGGATAGCATAAAAGGATACTTGAATAAGAGTTTTTCAATGAAAGACCTCGGTGAAGTAGCTTATATATTGGGCATTAAGATCTATAGAGATAGATCAAGACACCTAATTGGACTTTCACAAAGCACATACCTTGATAAAGTTTTGAAGAAGTTCAAAATGGATCAAGCAAAGAAAGGGTTCATGCGTGTGTTACAAGGTGTGAAGTTGAGTCAGACTCAATGCCGGACCACTGCAGAAGATATAGAGAAAATGAAACATGTTCCCTATGCTTCAGCCATAGGCTCTATCATGTATGCAATGTTGTGTACCAGACCTGATGTGTGCCTTGCTATTAGTTTAGCAGGGAGGTACCAAAGTAATCCAGGAGTGGATCACTGGACAGTGGTTAAGAACATCATGAAATACCTGAAAAGGACTAAGGATATGTTTCTCATTTATGGAGGTGACAAAGATCTCGTCGTAAATGGTTACGTCGATGCAAGCTTTGACACTAATCCGGATAACTCTAAGTCACAAACCGGATACGTGTTTATATTGAACGATGGAGCTATCAGTTGGTGCAGTTCTAAGCAAAGCGTCGTGGCGGGATCAACATGTGAAGCGGAGTACATAGCTGCTTCGGAAGCAGCAAATGAAGGAGTCTGGATGAAGGAGTTCATATCCGATGTAGGTGTCATACCTAGTGCATCGGGTCCAATGAAAATGTTTTGTGACAATACTGGTGCAATTGCCTTGGCAAAGGAATCCAGATTTCACAAGAGAACCAAGAACATCAAGAGACGCTTCAATTCCATCCGCGATCAAGTCAAGGAGGGAGACATAAAGATTTGCAAGATACATACGGATCTGAATGTTGCATACCCATTGACTAAGCCTCTCTCATGAGCAAAACATGATCAGCACTAAGACTTCATTGGTGTTAGAATCATTACTGTGTAATCTAGATTATTAACTCTAGTGCAAGTGGGAGACTGAAGGAAATATGCCATAGAGGCAATAATAAAGTTGTTATTTATATTTCCTTATATCATGATAAATGTTTATTCATGCTAGAATTGTATTAGCCGGAAACTTATTACATGTGTGAATATATAGACAAACTAAGTGTCACTAGTATGCCTCTACTTGACTAGCACGTTGAATCAAAGATGGTTAAGTTTCCTAGCCATAGACATGAGTTGTTGATTAACGAGATCACATCATTAGTGAATGATGTGATTGACTTGACCCATTCCGTTAGCTTAGCATACGATCGTTTAGTATACTGCTATTGCTTTCTTCATGACTTATACATGTTCCTATGACTATGAGATTATGCAACTCCCGAATACCGGAGGAACACTTTGTGTGCTACCAAACATCACAACGTAACTGGGTGATTATAAAGGTGCTCTACAGGTGTCTCCGATGGTACTTGTTGAGTTGGCATAGATCGAGATTAGGATTTGTCACTCCGATTGTCGGAGAGGTATCTCTGGGCCCTCTTGGTAATGCACATCACTATAAGCCTTGCAAGCAATGCAACTAATTAGTTAGTTGCGGGATGATGTACTACGGAACGAGTAAAGAGACTTGCCGGTAACGAGATTGAACTAGGTATTGAGATACCGACGATCGAATCTTGGGCAAGTAACATACCGATGACAAAGGGAACAACGTATGTTGATATGTGGTTTGACCGATAAAGGTCTTCGTAGAATATGTAGGAGCCTATATGAGCATCCAGGTTCTGCTATTAGTTATTGACCAGAGACGAGTCTCGGTCATGTCTACATAGTTCTCGAACCCGTAGGGTCCGCACGCTTAACGTTCGGTGACAATCTGATACGAGTTTATGTGTTTTGATGTACCGAAGGTAGTTCGGAGTCCTGGATATGATCACGGACATGACGAGGAGTCTCAAAATGGTCGAGACATAAAGATTGATATATTGGAAGCCTATATTTGGACATCGGAATAGTCCCCGGTGAAATCAGGATTTTACCGGAGTGCCGGGGGGGGGGGGGGGGGTTACCGGAACCCCCCGGGGGTTAATGGGCCTTGTTGGGCCCTAGTGGAGAGACAGAGGGGCCGGCCAGGGCAGGCCACGCGCCCCCTCCCCTTGAGTCCGAATAAGACAAGGAAGGGGGGTGCCCCCTTGCCTTTCCCCTCTCCCACTCCTTCCTTCTCCCTCCTAGTGGGACTAGGAAAGGGGGGGTCCTACTGCCACTAGGAGGAGGACTCCTCCTCTTGGCGCACCCTGCTAGGGCCGGCCGGCCTCCCCCCTTGCTCCTTTATATACGGGGGCAGGGGGGCACCCCAAGACACACAAGTTGATCAGTTGATCTTTTAGCCGTGTGCGGTACCCCGTCCACCATAATCCACCTCGGTCATATCGTAGCGGTGCTTAGGCTAAGCCGTGCGTCGGTAGCATCATCATCACCATCATCACGCCATCGTGCTGACGGAACTCTCCCTCGAAGCTTTGCTGGATCGGAGTTCATGGGACGTCACCGAGCTGAACGTGTGCTGAACTCGGAGGTGCCGTGCATTCGGTACTTGGATCGGTCGGATCGTGAAGACGTACGACTACATCAACCGCGTTCTCATATTGCTTTCGCTTACGGTCTACGAGGGTACATGGACGACACTCTCCCCTCTCTTTGCTATGCATCACCATGATCTTGCGTGTGCATAGGATTTTTTTTGAAATTACTACATTTCCCAACACTTGGAGGGGGCCTGCTTGCCTTGAATTGGCGGAGGAGGGCGGTGGCTACCCGTTGATGGAGTAGCTGTCCTTCCCCGCCCGGCCTATAAAAGGGAGGGGCGGAGTCATCCATCTCTGCACTCCTCTTTCTTCTTCCCTTGTTCTCTGCTTACGCCGGTGATGCTGAAGAGAAGAGTCCGGGGCCAACCCCCGGGCTCCTGCTTGGGGCAATCGTTGCCCCACACCGGTGCTGACGCTCGGGGAGTGAGCCTGGTCCTTGGCGCGGTGAATCTCTTGGTCTCTTCGAGGCTCGACCGGGAGGCGGGGCTGGAGATCGTTGGTAATCCTAGCATCGCCCCTCCCGGAGGTCTTGGGGTTGTTGTCAATGAGAGGCATGCCTTCCTGCTGCCAAGGTGGGACGCGGAACGCCTCTAGCCCTCTGGCCGTCTTGGTCGTTTGCCGTCTTCCCGAGGGGGTGCCGGACTGGAGTCTTGGCCTTCCTCTGGGATGGTGTTGATGAAGACGAAGCCAGGGAGATGGAGAAGATGGGAGGCAGGTCATCTAGTAGGAGTATGACTACATCGACGCGTTCGTCTCGTACTGGTGACCTGCTACCCGTCCACCTGGCCCTCCTCCTCTTTCCCTGGCACCGTCATCACTGTTTTCTCGGTTGCCAGGGAAAGGCTCGTTCCCCTGGTGCTTCCACCTCCCCCGAGGGGTCCTCTGGCTGGGCGCCGGCGTCTTCCTCTGCCGGTGCCTGTGCTGGAGCCCCCTGCTCAGCCCTGGAGGTGGTGACCAGGGGGTCGTTGAGGCGCTCCGCATGTCTTCCTCCTTCGCAGCCTCGCCACTCCCGACCTTGTCAAGTTGGGGTCACCAGCTCCTTACAAGGATCAGGGTGGCGTTGTGCCGGCGCGGCACCCGTCCTCTTATCTCCCCACCGCAATACCTGGAATAAGAGGGACAGCGAGAGGAGTTTACGAAGCACTTATCTTTTTTTGATCTTAAATCTGTAGGCAATCGCCAAATTTTAATTCAAATAATGTAATCTCTAGAGTCCATCTTTGTGTTTTGTAATGCTTGTACTTGTGTTAGCATATAAATGAAAAAGATAAACCTTGTCGGGAACCCGTGCATGTGTGTGTCCATGCAGAGGAGGAGTGCCTCTTTAATAGAAATAAACGAGTTTTCCCCAGCAAGATATCCTGCCGGCACCCTCTTTGTCTACGGGAGAGCTCCGTCTGCCGGGGAACAGACAGAGGGGCCAGCCCCCTGTTGGAAATATGCCCTAGAGGCAATAATAAATTAGTTATTATTATATTTCCTTGTTCATGATAATCGTTTATTATCCATGCTAGAATTGTATTGATAGGAAACTCAGATACATGTGTGGATACATAGACAACACCATGTCCCTAGTAAGCCTCTAGTTGACTAGCTCGTTGATCAATAGATGGTTATGGTTTCCTGACCATGGACATTGGATGTCGTTGATAACGGGATCACATAATTAGGAGAATGATGTGATGGACAAGACCCAATCCTAAGCCTAGCACAAGATCGTGTAGTTCGTATGCTAAAGCTTTTCTAATGTCAAGTATCATTTCCTTAGACCATGAGATTGTGCAACTCCCGGATACCGTAGGAATGCTTTGTGTGTACCAAACGTCACAATGTAACTGGGTGGCTATAAAGGTGCACTACGGGTATCTCCAAAAGTGTCTGTTGGGTTGGCACGAATCGAGACTGGGATTTGTCACTCTGTGTGACGGAGAGGTATCTCTGGGCCCACTCGGTAGGACATCATCATAATGTGCACAATGTGATCAAGGAGTTTATCACGGGATGATGCGTTATGGAACGAGTAAAGAGACTTGCCGGTAACGAGATTGAACAAGGTATCGGGATACCGACGATCGAATCTCAGGCAAGTACTATACCGGTAGACAAAGGGAATTGTATACAGGATTGATTGAATCCTTGACATCGTGGTTCATCCGATGAGATCATCATGGAACATGTAGGAGCCAACATAGGTATCCAGATCCCGTTGTTGGTTATTGGCCGGAGAGTTGTCTCGGTCATGTCTACATGGTTCTCGAACCCGTAGGGTCTACACACTTAAGGTTCGATGACGCTAGGGTTATAAGGGAAAGTATGTACGCGGTTACCGAATGTTGTTTGGAGTCCCGGATGAGATCCTGGACGTCACAAGGACTTCCGGAATGGTCCGGAGGTAAAGATTGATATATAGGAAGTATGGTTTTGGCCACCATAAGTGTTCTGGGCATCACCGGTAATGTACCGGGACCACCGATGGGGTCCGGGGGTCCACCGGGAGGGGCCACGGGCCCCGGAGGCATACATGGGCCAACTGTGAGAAGGGACCAGCCCCTAGGTGGGCTGGGGCGCCTCCCCACCAAGGGCCATGCGCCTGAGAGAAGAGGGGGGCAAACCCTAGGGCAGATGGGCCCTAAAGGCCCATGCCTGGTGCGCCTCCCTCTCCCCCCACTTGGCCGCCACCCCAGATGGGGATTGGGGCTGCCGCCGCCCCTAGGGTGGGAACCCTAGGTGGGGGCGCAGCCCTCCCTCTCCCCCTATATATAGTGGAGGCAAAGGGGCAGCCCAACACACGAAGTTCTTCTCTTGTTGGCGCAACCCTACCCCTCTCCCTCCTCGTCTCTCGTAGTGCTTGGCGAAGCCCTGCTGGAGTTCCGCGCTCCTCCACCACCACCACGCCGTCGGGATGCTGTTGGACGGAGTGTTCCCCAACCTCTCCCTCCCTCCTTGCTGGATCAAGGCGTGGGAGACATCACCAGGCTGCATGTGTGTTGAACGCGGAGGTGCCGTTCGTTCGGCACTAGGATCATCGATGATTTGGATCACGACGAGTACGACTCCATCAACCCCGTTCACTTGAAAGCTTCTGCTTAGCGATCTACAAGGGTATGTAGATGCACTCTCATTCCCTTCGTTGCTAGATTACTCCATAGATTGATCTTGGTGATGCGTAGAAAAGTTTGAATTTCTGCTACGTTCCCCAATAGTGGCATCATGAGCTAGGTCTATGCGTAGTTTCTATGCACGAGTAGAACACAAGTTTGTTGTGGGCGTCGATTTTGTCAATTTACTTGCCGTTACTAGTCTTATCTTGATTCGGTGGCATCGTGGGATGAAGCGGCCCGGACCGACCTTACATGTACTCTTACGTGAGACAGGTTCCACCGACTGACATGCACTAGTTGCATAAGGTGGCTAGCGGGTGTCTGTCTCTCCCACTTTAGTTGGATCGGATTCGATGAAAAGGATCCTTATGAAGGGTAAATAGAAATTGGCATATCACGTTGTGGTTTTGCGTAGGTAAGAAACGTTCTTGCTAGAAACCCATAGCAACCACGTAAAAACATGCAACAACAATTAGAGGACGTCTAACTTGTTTTTGCAGGGTATGCTATGTGATGTGATGTGGCCATAAAGAATGTGATGAATGATATGTGATGTATGAGATTGATCATGTTCTTGTAATAGGAATCACGACTTGCATGTCGATGAGTATGACAACCGGCAGGAGCCATAGGAGTTGTCTTAATTTATTTATGACCAGCGTGTCAACATAAACGTCATGTAATTACTTTACTTTATTGCTAACCGTTAGCTGTAGTAGTAGAAGTAATAGTTGGCGAGACAACTTCATGAAGACACGATGATGGAGATCATGGTGTCATGCCGGTGACGATGATGATCATGGAGCCCCGAAGATGGAGATCAAAAGGAGCAAAGTGATGATGGCCATATCATGTCACTGTTTGATTGCATGTGATGTTTATCATGTTTTACATCTTATTTGCTTAGAACGACGATAGCTTAAATAAGATGATCCCTCACTAAAATTTCAAGAAAAGTGTTCTCCCTAACTGTGCACCATTGCGAAGGTTCGTTGTTTTGAAGCACCACGTGATGATCGGGTGTGATAGATTCTAACGTTCGAATACAACGGGTGTTGACGAGCCTAGCATGTACAGACATGGCCTCGGAACACATGCGGAACACTTAGGTTGACTTGACGAGCCTAGCATGTACAGACAAGGCCTCGGAACACGGAGGACCGAAAGGTCGAACATGAGTCGTATAGAAGATACGATCAACATGAAGATGTTCACCGATGAGGACTAGTCCGTCTCACGTGATGATCGGACACGGCCTAGTTGATTCGGATCATGTATCACTTAGATGACTAGAGGGATGTCTATCTGAGTGGGAGTTCATTATTTAATCAGATGAACTCAATTATCATGAACATAGTCAAAAGGACTTTGCAAATTATGTCATAGCTTACGCTTTAGTTCTACTGTTTTAGATACGTTCCTAGAGAAAATTTAGTTGAAAGTTGATAGTAGCAATTATGCAGACTGGGTCCGTAAACTGAGGATTGACCTCATTGCTGCGCAGAAGGATTATGTCCTTAATGCACCGCTCAGTAAGCTGAACCTCAAGCGTCAGTTGTAGATGTTGAGAACATCTGACATACACGTTTTGATGACTACATGATAGTTCAGTGCGTATGGTTTAGAATTGAGGCGCCAAAGACGTTTTTGAAACATCGCAGAACATATGAGATGTTCCAAGAGCTGAAATTGGGATTTCAGGCTCGTGCCCATGTCAAGAGTTGTAAGACCTTCGACAAGTTTCTTAGCCTGCGAACTAAGGGAGAAAAGCTCAATCATTGAGCATGTGCTCAGATTGTCTGAGTACTACAGTCACTTGAATCGAGTGGGAGTTAATCTTCCAGATGAGATAGTGATGGTTCTCCATGGTCACTACCACCAAGCTATTAGAGCTTTGTGATGAACTATAATATATCAGGGATAGACATGATGATCCTTGAGCAATTCGCGAAGTTTGACACCGCGAAAGTAGAAATCGAGTAGGAGCATCAATTGTTGATGGTTAGTAAAACCACTAGTTTCAGGAAGGGCAAGGGCAAGAAGGGATACTTGATGAAACGACAAATCAATTGCTGCTCTGGTGGAGAAACCCAAGGTTGAACCCAAAACCCGAGACTAAGTGCTTCTGTACTGAGGGGAATGGTCACTGAAGCAAAACTACCCTAGATACTTGGTAGATGAGAAGGCTGGCAAGGTCGATAGAAGTGTGTTGGATATACATTATATTAATGTGTACTTTACTAGTACTCCTAGTAGCACCAGGGTATTAGATACCGGTTCGGTTGCTAAGTGTTAGTAACTCGAAATAAAAGGCTACGGAATAAACGGAGACTAGCTAAAGGTGGGATGACGATATGTGTTGGAAGTGTTTCCAAGGTTGATGTAATCAAATATCATACGCTCCCTCTACCATCGAGATTGGTATTAAAACCTAAATAATTGTTATTTGGTGTTTGCGTTGGGCATAGACATGATTGGATTATTTTTATCGCAATACGGTTATTCATTTAAGGAGAATAATGGTTACTCTGTTTATTTGAATAATACCATCCCGATCGTAGTGATACACATCTTAATGCCAAAAGATATAAGATAGCAATGATAGTACCACATACTTGTGGCAATGCAATTTGAGTCATATTGGTATAAAACGCATGAAGAAGCTCCATGTTGTTGGATCTTTGGACTCACTCGTTTTTGAAAAGATTGAGACATGCGAACCATGTTTATTGGTAGATATGCATGAAGAAACTCCATACAGATGGATCATTTGGACTCACTTGATTTTGAATCACTTAAGACATGCAAATCATACCACATGGGTTAGATGACTAAAAGGCCTCGTTTTCAGTAAGATGGAACAAGAAAGCAACTTGTTGGAAGTAATACATCTTGATGTGTGCAGTACGATGAGTGCTGAGGCATGTAGTGGATACCATTATGTTCTTACTTCACAGATGATTTAAGTAGATGCTAAGTATATTTACTTGATGAATCATGAGTCGGAATAATTGAAAGGTTCAAGTAATTTCAGAGTGAAGTTGAAGATCGTCGTGACAAGAGGATAAAATGTCTATGATATGATCATAGAAATTTATATCTGAGTTACGAGTTTGGCACACAATTAAGACATTGTGGAAATTGTTTCACGACTAATACCGCCGGGAACACCATAGTGTGATGGTGTGTCCGAACATCATAACTGCACCCTATTGGATGTGGTGCATACCATGATGTCTCTTATCGAATTACCACTATCGTTTATGGGTTAGGCATTAGAGACAACCACATTCACTTTAAATAGGGAACACACAAATCCGTTGAGACGACACCGTATGAACTATGGTTTAGAGAAACCTAAGCTGTTGTTTCTTAAAAGTTTGGGGCTACGACACTTATGTGAAAAAGTTTCAGGCTGATAAGCTCGAACCCAAAGCGGATAAATGCATCTTCATAGGACACCCAAAACAGTTGGGTACACCTCCTGTCTCAGATCCGAAAGCAATAGGGATTGTTTCTGAAATCGGGTTCTTTCTCGAGGAAAAGTTTCTCTCGAAAGAATTGAGTGGGAGGATGGTGGAGACTTGATGAGGTTATTGAACCGTCACTTTAACTAGTGTGTAGCAGGGCAAGAGAAGTTGTTCCTGTGGCACCTACACCAATTGAAGTGGAAGCTTATGATAGTGATCATGAAACTTCGGATCAAGTCACTACCAAACCTCGTAGGACAACAAGGATGCGTGCTATTTCAAAGTGGCACGTAATCCTGTCTTGGAAGTCATGTTGCTAGACAACAATGAACCTACGAGCTATGGAGAAGCGATGGTGGGCCCGGATTCCGAAAAATGGCTCGAGGCCATAAAATCCGAGAGAGGATCCATGTATGAAAACAAAGTGTAGACTTTGGAAGAACTACTTGATGGTCGTAAGACTATTAGGTACATATGGATTTTAAAAGGAAGACGGAGAATGATGGTAAGTATCACCATTAGGAAAGCTCGACTTGTCGTTAAGATGTTTTCCGACAAGTTCAAGGAGTTGACTACGATGAGACTTTCTCACTCGTAGCGATGCTAATGAGTATGTTGGAATTATATTAGCAGGTACTGCATTATTTATGAAATCTTGCAGATAGGATGTCAAAATATTGTTTCCTTGATGATTTTCTTGAGGGAAGGTTGTATGTGATACAACCAGAAGATTTTTGTCAATCCTGAAAGATGCTAACAAGTATGCAAAGCTCCAACAATCCTTCTAAGGACTGGAGTAAGCATCTCGAAGTTGGAATGTACACTTTGATGAGATGATCAAAGATTTGGGTTTATACAAAGTTTATGAGAAACTTGTATTTCCAAAGAAGTGAGTGGGAGCACTATATAATTTTTGATGAGTATATGTTGTGAACATATTGTTGATCAGAAATGATGTAGAATTTCTGGAAAGCATGCAGGGTTGTTTGAAAAGTGTTTTTCAATGGAAAACCTGGATTAGGCTACTTGAACATTGAGCATCAAGATCTATAAGGATAGATCAAAATCGCTTAATAGTACTTTCAAACGAACACATACCATGACAAGATTTTGAAGGAGTTCAAAATAGATCGGCAAAGAAGGAGTTCTTGGCTGTGTTATAAGGTATGAGTGTTGAGTAAGGCTCAAGACTTGACCACGGCAGAATAGAGAGAAAGGACGAAGGTGTTCCCCTATGCTTTAGACGTAGGCTCTAAAGTATGCTATGTTGTGTACCGCACCTGAACGGGTACAAGTGTGATCTAGGAATGGATCACAGGACAACGGTCAAGGTTATCCTTAGTAACTAGTGGACTAAGGAATTTTCTCGATTATGGAGGTGGTAAAAGAGTTCTTCGTAAAGGGGTACGCCGATGCAATCTTTGACACTAATCTGGATGATTCTGAGTAGTAAACCGGATTCGTATAGTAGAACAGTTAATTGGAATAGCTTCAAATAGAGCGTGGTAGCTGCATCTACAAGATGACATAGAGATTTGTAAAGCACACACAGATCTGAAAGGTTCAGACCCGTTGACTATAACATCTCTCACAAGCATAACATGATCAAACCCAGAATTCTTTGGGTGTTAGTCACATGGGGATGTGACCTTGAGTGTTAATCACATAGCGATGTGAACTGGATTATTGACTCTAGTGCAAGTGGGAGACTATTGGAAATATGCCCTAGAGGCAATAATAAATTAGTTATTATTATATTTCCTTGTTCATGATAATCGTTTATTATCCATGCTAGAATTGTATTGATAGGAAACTCAGATACATGTGTGGATACATAGACAGCACCATGTCCCTAGTAAGCCTCTAGTTGACTAGCTCGTTGATCAATAGATGGTTACTGTTTCCTGACCATGGACATTGGATGTCGTTGATAACGGGATCACATCATTAGGAGAATGATGTGATGGACAAGACCCAATCCTAAGCCTAGCACAAGATCGTGTGGTTCGTATGCTAAAGCTTTTCTAATGTCAAGTATCATTTCCTTAGACCATGAGATTGTGCAACTCCCGGATACCGTAGGAATGCTTTGTGTGTACCAAACGTCACAACATAACTGGGTGGCTATAAAGGTGCACTACGGGTATCTCCGAAAGTGTCTGTTGGGTTGGCACGAATCGAGACTGGGATTTGTCACTCTGTGTGACAGAGAGGTATCTCTGGGCCCACTCGGTAGGACATCATCATAATGTGCACAGTGTGATCAAGGAGTTGATCACGGGATGATGTGTTACGGAACGAGTAAAGAGACTTGCCGGTAACGAGATTGAACAAGGTATCGGGATATCGACGATCGAATATCGGGCAAGTACTATACCGGTAGACAAAGGGAATTGTATACGCGATTGATTGAATCCTTGACATCGTGGTTCATCCTATGAGATCATCGTGGAACATGTAGGAGCCAACATCGGTATCCAGATCCCGCTGTTTGTTATTGGCCGGAGAGTTGTCTCGGTCATGTCTACATGGTTCCCGAACCCGTAGGGTCTACACACTTAAGGTTCGATGACGCTAGGGTTATAAGGGAAAGTATGTACGCAGTTACCGAATGTTATTCGGAGTCCCGGATGAGATCGCGGACATCCCGAGGAGTTCCGGAATGGTCCAGAGGTAAAGATTGATATATAGGAAGTATGGTTTTGGCCACCGGAAATGTTCTAGGCATCACCGGTAGTGTACCGGGACCACCGAAGGGGTCCGGGGGTCCACCGGGAGGGGCCACGGGTCCCGGAGGCATACATGGGCCAAGTGTGAGAAGGGACGAGCCCCTAGGTGGTCTGGGGCGCCTCCCCACCAAGGCCCATGCGCCTGAGAGAAGAGGGGTGCAAACCCTAGGGCAGATGGCCCTAAAGGCCCATGCCTGGTGCGCCTCCCTCTCCCCCCACTTGGCCACCACCCCAGATGGGGATTGGGGCAGCCGCTGCCCCTAGGGTGGGAACCCTAGGTGGGGGCACAGCCCTCCCTCTCCCCCTATATATAGTGGAGGCAAAGGGGCAGCCCAACACACGAAGTTCTTCTCCTGTTGGCGCAGCCCTACCCCTCTCCCTCCTCGCCTCTCGTAGTGCTTGGCGAAGCCTTGCTGGAGTTCCGCGCTCCTCCACCACCACCACGCCGTCGTGCTGCTGCTGGACGGAGTCTTCCCCAACTTCTCCCTCTCTCCTTGCTGGATCAAGGCGTGGGAGACGTCATCGGGCTGCATGTGTGTTGAACGCGGAGGTGCCGTCCGTTCGGCACTAGGATCATCGGTGATTTGGATCACGACGAGTACGAATACATCAACCCCGTTCACTTGAACGCTTCCGCTTAGTGATCTACAAGGGTATGTAGATGCACTCTCCTTCCCTTCGTTGCTAGATTACTCCATAGATTGATCTTGGTGATGCGTAGAAAATGTTGAATTTCTGCTATGTTCCAGGGAGAAGGAGAATATGGGAGGCAGGTCATCCAGTAGGAGTATGACTACATCGACGCATTCGTCTCGTACTGGTGACCTGCTACCCGTCCACCTGGCCCTCCTCCTCTTTCCCTGGCACCGTCATCACTGTTTTCTCGGTTGCCAGGGAAAGGCTCGTTCCCCTGGTGCTTCCACCTCCCCCGAGGGGTCCTCTGGCTGGGCGCCGGCGTCTTCCTCTGCCGGTGCCTGTGCTGGAGCCCCCTGCTCAGCCCTGGAGGTGGTGACTAGGAGGTCGTTGAGGCGCTCCGCATGTCTTCCTCCTTCGCAGCTTCGCCACTCCTGACCTTGTCAGGCTGGGGTCACCAGCTCCTGACAAGGATCAGGGTGGCATTGTGCCGGCGCGGCACCCGTCCTCTTATCTCCCCACCACAATACCTGGGATAAGAGGGACATCGAGCGGAGTTTATGAAGCACTTATATTTTTTCGATCTTAAATCTGTAGGCAATCGCCAAATTTTAATTCAAATAATGTAATCTCTAGAGTCCATCTTTGTGTTTTGTAATGCTTGTACTTATGTTAGCATATGAATGAAAAAGATGAACCTTGTCGGGAACCCGTGCATGTGTATGTCCATGCAGAGGAGCACCTCTTTAATAGAAATAAAGGAGTTTTCCCTAGCAGGATATCCTGCCGGCACCCTCTTTGTCTGCCGGAGAGCTCCGTCTGCCGGGGAACAGACAGAGGGGCCAGCCCCCCGCCAACTCCTTTTTACCAAAGTCTACTGCGACCATCCTGACTGAAGCAATGTTCGAGTCATAGATGGGAGCACCTAAGTATCAAAAGAGAGGCGAGGTTTTATTATGCAAAGTTATAGCTTTACATAACACTAATGGACAAGAGGTAAACTCATCAGTTTGGCTTGTCGGGGATCGCTCTGCCGTGCAATCTTCCCATCCTTTGTCAAAGTCAAGTTCACGGCGGGGACCTGCAAATCCATGTAGATGAGAATGAATGCAGGATGCAATCCTATCTATATGCATATGCAAATGCTCATGAAATTCTTATGTAGTGATCTGGGTGTGCTCGTGCATGCATGCAATCTTAGTTGGGCCCCCCTACAACGCTTCTTTATTTTCTCTTGCACGGGGTCATCACCCTGGCTTTGTAGAAAGGGTTACATGCAGCTGAGGCAAGGCCTGTACAAAAGGGTGGCTGCCGTGCAGTGCCCGGCAGCCTCGCGCCTTACGGGTAGTACTTACGGAGATGCTCAATATTCCATGAGTTTTGCAACTGAGTGCCATCCCCGGTCTCCAGACGGACTGCATCATGTCTGGTGACTCGTACCACCCGGTAACGGCCTTCCCACTTCAGTCACAGCTTGTTTGTACCCTTGGCGGACTGAACGCGCCTAAGGACAAGGTCACCTTCCTCAAAACACCGGGCATGAACCCTGCGGCTATGATAGCGACACAAGGCTTGCTGTTAGCATGCAACATGCGTAGCAGCCCGGAGACGGTTCTCCTCGAGTAGCACAACGTGGTCATGCTGGTGCTGATCTTTTGCTACTTCATCGTAGCCAAGCACTCGAGGGGACCCGTAAATGAGTTCCGTGGGGATAGCTGCTTCTGCCCCGTAGACCAAGGAGAAGGTAGTCTTCCCGTAGCTCGGTTAGGTGTCATTCGGAGGGACCATAGAACTACCGGCAGCTCCTCGATCCACTACATGTCATGCTTCTGTAGCGTATTGAAAGTTCTTTTCTTGAGTCCACGAAGCACTTCAGCGTTCGCCCTCTCAGCTCGTCCATTGCTCCGGGGATGTGCCATAGAAGCGAATGAGATCTTGCATCCTAGGGCATGAATGTATTGCATGAAGGCATGGCTCGTTAATTGGGTGTTGTTGTCAGTGATGATCCTTGCCGGAACTCTGAAACGACACACCAATTCTTTCAAGAACTTGATAGCTAACTGAGCAGTCACCTTTCTCACGGTAGTCACTTCAGGCCACTTTGTAAACTTGTCGATGGCAACAAACAAGAATTCAAAGCCCCCGATTGCTCGGGGGAAGGGGCCGAGGATATCGAGCCCCCAGTCCGAAAATGGCCATGATAGAGGGATTGTCTGAAGGGCTTGGGCAGGCAGGTGTGTTCTCTTGGAATGGAACTGACAGGCTTCACATGTCGTGACGAGACCGACTGCATGTTGGAGGGTTGTGGGCCAATAGAATCCTTTCCGGAATGCTTCCCCAACTAATGCCCTTGATCCAATGTGTGAGCCGCACATTCCTCTGTGAATCTCGGCCAACAGTTCCTTTCCATCCTCCCGGCAGACACACTTCAATTTCACACCATTGGGCCTCCTTCTGTACAGAGTGTCATCGACAAACTGATACATATTGGCCCTCCGGGCTACTTTCTCAGCTTCATCTTGGTCGCCGGGAAGTTCTCCGGTTTGGAGGAAGTGGACAATGTGCCTTTCCCAAGTTGGAGCCTGGGGCTCGGCAACGAGGACTAGCGGCACCTCCTCTGTTGCGGGAGCACCAGCCTCGTTCGCGAGGTCCATAGGCCCGGCTAGAGGGGGCAGTTCGGCAGGCTGTGAGGAGTTATTTCCGGTAGGGTCTCTACCGGGAGCGGACGACTCGACCGGGAGAGGCTTATCGTAGTCCAACTTTCTCGTTTTCTGGGCCATTGTGGATGGTGATACGGAGGGCTTGAGAGAGATGGAGAACAAAAGTTCCTGGTTCCACAAGAAGCTTTTGTGCAGCACACTATGACAGGTGATCAGCCATGCTGTTTTTCGCACGGGGTACATGCTCTGTTTGCAACCCGTCAAAGTGCTCCTCCAATCTCTTCACTTCCTCTACGTATGCTTCCATCGATGGGTGTGAATCTCCTCGAATGATCAACTTATTAATTCCCAATTCTGCTGTAATCCTGAGCCCGGCAAGGAGCCCTGCATACTCAGCTATATTATTGGTGGCTTCTTCCCGGGCAAAGTGCATTTGGACGACGTACTTCAAGTGCTCCCCGAAAGGGGCAACAAGAAGCATGCCAGCCCCCGCACCTTGTAGGGAAAAAGCACCATCAAAATACATAATCCATTCTTGGGGTGATTCCTTGCCGGGGAGAGCTATTTCTGTCACTTCCTCATCAGGGGTTGGCGTCCATTCTGCAATAAACTCTGCCAGTGCCCTGCTCTGAATAGTTGATGTGCTCTCAAACTTCAAACCAAAGCTGGATAACTCCAAAGCCCACTCCACTATTCTGCCGGTAGCCTTAGGGTTTCGAAGTATCCTTTGCAACGAGAAGCGAGTGAAAACCATGATCTCATGGGCTTGGAAGTAGTGGTGCAGTTTCCTTGAGGCCATGACGAGGCCAAAGATCAACTTTTGCACGCCAGAGTACCTCGATCTAGCCCCTTGTAACAAGGAGCTGACGAAGTACACTGGGCGCTGCACCACTTTTTCCTTGCTGCGTCCTTGGGGTTGCTCTCGTTGCCGTGCTCATTACCGTTCTGATCCTTTTCTGACTCTGCCGTGATCTGGCCACTTCCTGCCTCATCCACCTCTCGCCATGCTACCAAGGCCGCACTGACCACTTGGTTGGTTGCCGCCAAGTAAAGCAATAACGGCTCTTGGGGTTTGGGTGCAACTGATACGTCTCCAACGTATCTATAATTTTTTATTGTTCCATGCTATATTGTATTCTGTTTTGGATGTTTAATGGGCTTTATTATACACTTTTATATTATTTTTGGGACTAACCTATTAACCGGAGGCCCAGCCCAAATTGCTATTTTTTTTGCCTATTTCAGTGTTTTGCAAAAAAAGAATATCAAACGGAGTCCAAACGGAATAAAACCTTTGGGAACGTGATTTCTGAAACAAACATAATCCAGAGGACTTGGAGTGGACGTCAAGCAACAGACGAGGAAGCCACGAGGTAGGGGGGCGCGCCTACCCCCCTGGGCGTGCCCTCCACCCTCGTGGGCCCCTCGTGGCTCCACCGACCTACTTCTTCCTCCTATATATACACACGTACCCCCAAACCATCAGAAGCGACCACGAAAACCTAATTCCACAACCGCAACCTTATGTACCCGTGAGATCCCATCTTGGGGCCTTTTCCGGCGTCCTGCTGGAGGGGGCATCGATCACGGAGGGCTTCTACATCAGAACCATAGCCTCTACGATGATGTGTGAGTAGTTTACCCCAGACGAGATGGCTTCTTCTCTCTCTTAGGATCTCAATACAAAGTTCTCCTCGATTCTCTTGGAGATCTATTTGATGTAACTATTCTTTTGTGGTGTGTTTGTCGAGACCGATGAATTGTGGGTTTATTATCCAGATTATCTATGAACGGTATTTGAATCTTCTCTGAATTCTTTTATGTATGATTAGTTATCTTTGCAAGTCTCTTCGAATTATCAGTTTGGTTTGGCCTACTAGATTGATCTTTCTTGCAATGGGAGAAGTGCTTAGCTTTGGGTTAAATCTTGCGGTGCTCGATCCCAGTGACAGTAGGGGAAATGACACGTATTGTATTGTTGCCATCGAGGATAGAAATATGGGGTTTATATCATATTGCATGAGTTTATCCCTCTACATCATGTCATCTTGCTTAAAGCGTTACTTCGTTCTTATGAACTTAATACTCTAGATGCATGCTAGATAGCGGTCGATGTGTGGAGTAATAGTAGTAGATGCAGGCAGGAGTTGGTCTACTTGTCACGGACGTGATGCCTATATACATGATCATACCTAGATATTCTCATAACTATGCTCAGTTCTATCAATTGCTCGACAGTAATTCGTTTACCCACCGTAATACTTATGCTATCTTGAGAGAAGACACTAGTTAAACCTATGGCCCCCGGGTCTATTTTCCATCATATTAATCTTCCGTCAACAAGCTATTTCTATCTTTATTTACCTTGCAATCTTTACCTTTACTCTTTATCATAAAAATACCAAAAATATTATCTTGTCATCTCTATCAGATCTCACTCTCGTAAGTGACCATGAAGGGATTGACAACCCCTTTATCGCGTTGGTTGCGAGGTTCTTATTTGTTTGTGCAGGTGCGTGGGACTCGCACGTGGCCTCCTACTGGATTGATACCTTGGTTCTCAAAAACCAAGGGAAGTACTTACGTTACTTTACTGCATCACCCTTTCCTCTTCAAGGGAAAACCAACGTAGTGCTCAAGAGGTAGCAGCAACCAAGGTAGGCACAGACGATAGGTAGACCTTCAATTCCTGTAGAGCTGCATCTGCTTCCAGGGTCCACTTCATAATCCCTTCTTTCTTCAAAAAAATTAAGAACGGCAGGGCACGCTCGACAGACTTGGAAATGAATCTGCTTAGCGCGGCAATACATCCCGTCAAGCGCATTACATCCCTAACTGTCCTTGGTGCTTGGATCTACTCAATGGCCTTGATCTTGTCAGGGTTGGCTTTGATCCCCCAATGGGACACGAAGAATCCAAGTAACTTGCCGGAGGGAACACCGACTACACACTTCTCCAGACTAAGCTTCAAGTTGATCTTGCGCAGATTAGCAAATGTCCCCTCCAAATCCTGGATAAGGGTGGTCTTATCCTTGGTTTTGACCATGATGTCATCCATATAGGCTTCTATATTTTTGTGCAACTGTGGCTCAAAACCAATCCGGACTGCTCTTGCAAAAGTGGACCGCTCTTTACTCCAAAAGGCATGAGGATAAAGCAATATGTACCACATGGAGTGACGAACGTTGTCTTATCCTCATCTTCCTTGGACATGAAGATCGGGTGTGAGGGAGTCCTGGATTAGGGGGTATCCGGACTGCCGGACTATATCCTTTGGCTGGACTATTGGACTATGAAGATACAAGATTGAAGACTTCGTCTCGTGTCCGTATGGGACTCTCCATGGCATGGAAGGCAAGCTTGGCGATACGGATATGAAGATCTCCTCCCTTGTAACCGACTCTGTGTAACCCTAGCCCCACCGGTGTCTATATAAACCGGAGGGTTTAGTCTGTAGGACAACAACAATCATACCATAGGCTAGCTTCTAGGGTTTAGCCTCTACGATCTCGTGGTAGATCAACTCTTGTACTACTCATATCATCAAGATCAATCAAGCAGGAAGTAGGGTATTACCTCCATAGAGAGGGCCCGAACCTGGGTAAACATCGTGGCCCCTGCCTCCTGTTACCATCCGCCTTAGACGCAGAGTTCGGGACCCCCTACTCAAGATCCACCGGTTTTGAAACCGACATTTGTGCTTTCATTGAGAGTTCCACTGTGCCGTCGCCGTAAGGCTTGATGGCCCCTTCGATCATCAGTAACGATGTGGTCCAGGGTGAGGTCTTCCTTCCCGGACAGATCTTTGTATCCGGCGGCTTCGCACTGCGGGCCAACTCGCTTGGCCATCTGGAGCAGATCGAGAGCTACGCCCCTGGCCACCAGGTCATGTTCGGAAACTTGAATTACACTACCAATATTTGTGGAGACTTGATCTTCGACGGATTCGGGCCCATGCCAGGTGTGCCGCATGATCACGACGAGCATGGTATAGCTCTGCCGTCGGACAGTGCTCGGGAGATCACACCATTAACTACTCCGACCTTCAATCCGGAGCAGATTGCGCCATCCGAGGACGGGCGGATAGACCCCGCCTCGGAGGCCGCACTCTCTGCGGCGATAGAGCCGAACATTGACCTTACCCTTCACGAGAGCCGTGACGCCGAACCACTGGACTCGTTTCCGGACATGGACTCCGAACCGCCTGCGCCCGTGCCTGTCGAATCCGATTGGGCACCGATCATGGAGTTCACCTCCGCGGATATCTTTCAGCACTCGCCCTTCGGCGATGTACTAAACTCATTATGGTCTCTCTCCCTGTCAGGAGAACCTTGGCCGAACTATGTCCGGCTAGAATGGGATGCGGATGACGGAGAAATTCACTCCCCACCCACCACCCACTTAGTAGCCACTTTCGATGATTTAACCGACATGCTCGAATTCGACTTCGAAGACATCGATGGTATGGACAAAGATGAAGGAGACGAACAGGAATCACTGCCCACGGGGCACTGGACCGCCACCTCATCATATGATATATATATGGTGGATACACCCAAAGAAGGCAATGGCGACAAGACAACGGAGGATGACCCCTCCAAGAAGCAACCCAAGCGCCGACCTTAGTGGCACCGCTCTAAGTCTCGCCACAGCAAAAGCGATGATACCGGCACTGGAGATAACAGTCCTCCGGACAGTGCCGAGGATGATGACAATCCCCTCCAGCACAATCTAGAGCCGGAGGATGAACAAGCCAACCCTCCTAAGGGAGCGGCAGATGGAGAAGTGGAGGATGACAATTACATGCCTCTCTCCGAAGACGAAGTGAGCCTCGACGACGAAGAATTTGTCGTGCCTGAGGATCCCGTCGAGCAGGAGCGCCGGGTTATAGCCACAACAAATAGCCTGAAGAAAAAAACAACAATTTCGAGCTGATCAGGATTTGCTAGCAGACAGATGGACTGAAGTCCTTGCGGCCGAGGAATACGAACTCGAACGCCCCTCCAAGGGTCACCCAAAGCGCAGGTTGCTACCCCGACTTGAGGAGGAGGCATGGAAACCTACATCACCAGCGTATGACGCGGCTGATCGGCCACCTCGTGGCCGAGACAGAGAGGCATTTCAGCTAGAAGCTCCGCCCGCACCCCGCCGCCACTCAAAGGCACTGGGAAACATGCGAGGCATGCGAGACGTATTGGAAGACAGGGCAAAACACGCAAGATCGATCTACGGATCACGAGGGCACGCCCCTATGCAGGACGGTGACCGCCACGCCGAATACAGTAAAAGCAAATCCAGCCGGGCCGAATACAGCAGGCAAGACTCATACGAGTTGCGTCGCGATATAGCCCATCACAGAGGCGTGGCACACCCCCTATGCTTCACTGACGAAGTAATGGAGCATGAATTCCTAGAGGGTTTTAAACCCGTAAATATCGAATCTTATGATGGTACAACATATCCCGCGGTATGGATCGAGGACTTCTTCCTCCACATCCACATGGCCCGCGGTGATGATCTACATGCCATCAAGTACCTCATGTTAAAACTTAAAGGACCTGCTCGGCATTGGCTGAATAGTTTGCCAGCAGACTCCGTTGGCTGTTGGGAGGATCTGGAAGACGCATTCCTTGACAACTTCTAGGGCACTTATGTGCGACCACCAGATGCCGATGACTTGAGCCACATAATTCAGCAGCTAGGGGAATTGGCCAGGCAATTCTGGACACAGTTCCTAACCAAGAAAAATCAAATTGTCGACTGTCCGCATGCAGAGGCCTTAGCGGCATTTAAGCACAACATCCGTGACGAGTGGCTCGCCCGGCACCTCGGCCAGGAAAAGCCGAAGTCTATGGCAGCCCTCACGACACTCATGACCCGCTTTTGCGTGGGAGAGGATAGCTGGCTGGCTCGCAGCAACAACATATCAAGGAACCTTGGCACTTCAGATACCAAGGACAGTAACGGCAGGCCACGTCGCAGCAAACACGAGCGCCGCAACAACGGCGATAACGCCGAGGATATGGTAGTCAATGCCGGATTCAGAGGCTCTAAACCCGGTCAGCGGAAAAAGCCATTTAGAAGAAGCACTCCAGGATCATCCAGTTTGGACCGCATACTTTATCGCTCGTGTCAAATACACGACACCCCCGATAAGCCAGTTAATCACACCAACGGAGAATGCTAGGTGTTCAAGCAGGCCGGCAAGTTAAACACCAAAAACAAGGACAAGGGGCTGCACAGCGATGACGAGGAGGAGCCACAGCCGCCGAACACGGGAGGAGAGAAGAGGTTCCCCCCGCAAGTGAGGACGGTGAACATGATATACGAAACCCACATCCCCAAAAGGGAATGAAAGCGTGCACTAAGGGACGTATATGCGATGGAGCCCGTCGCCCCAAAGTTCAACCCATGGTCCTCTTATCCGATCACCTTCGATCAAAGGGACCACCCCACTAGTATACGTCATGGCGGATCTGCCGCATTGGTCTTAGACCCCATCATTGACGGATTTCACCTCACTCGAGTCCTTATGGATGGCGGCCGCAGCCTGAACCTGCTCTATTAGGATACAGTGTGCAAAATGGGTATAGACCCCTCAAGGATCAAACCCACAAAAACGACCTTTAAAGGCGTCATCCCATGTGTAGAGGCCCATTGTACGGGCTCAATCACACTGGAAGTGGTCTTCGGATCTCCGGACAACTTCCGAAGCGAGGAGTTAATCTTCGATATCGTCCCCTTCCGCAGCGGCTATCACGCACTGCTCGGGCGAACCACATTTGCAAGATTCAATGCGGTACTGCATTATGCATACCTCAAGCTCAAGATGCTAGGACCTAGGGGGGTCATCACAGTCAATGGAAACACAGAGCGCTCGCTCCGCACGGAGGAGCACACTACGGCCCTCGCAGCGGAGGCACAAAGCAGCCTTTTAAGGCAATCCACCAGTTCGGCGATAAAGCCCCCGGACACCATACATGATCGCCTGGCACGTTCAGAGCTCGCCTAGCAATTCGGCCCCCACCCTAGTCTCAGTCGAACGGCGAAATTCATGCAACGCGTACATAATTACGCATTGAAAATACCATAGGTGTAGGCGGGGGCACGATCATGGCAGGTCCCATAATGCGGCTCAACCGCACTAGGGGCTTATTACCTTTATCATTCTCTCTCTTTCAGGACTTTACTATCTGGAAGCCCTATCCGGCAGTACGATTGCCGGACACATGATACAACATCCAAGGAGGCAGGAAGCTACGTCGTACAATGGAATCCCCAGGTGGTCTCTCATAACGAGTTAAATACCTTCTTTAAGATACCAGTCCGCAGCTTGTCCTTGGATGGGACATGTCAAATAGTCCTATTTTTTGCTTACCGCACTACTTGTATCAGTATGCTTCGACGCATTTCTCGAATAAACAATGCATAGCACTAGTCTATTATCGCATTCTATATTCTTTTATATATATATATATGTTCATTTATGACAACCTGCACCCGTACACTCTGGTACGGCCAGTACGCCAGGGGCTTCTGTATTCCCCATAATACGGCGTGAGAAGTCCGAACACTTCCGACAATGCGGCACCCCGAACTTATAGCATTATATGCATCAGCTCCAAATCATGTCTTGGGTCAATAGTTGGGTTTGCCCGGCTCCCATGTTTTGGTACCTTACGTTCCGCTACATCGGCTAAGGTAGCACTGGGAGAACTACTGCGATTGTGCCCCGGTTCTTCGAGACGAGCACCTCAGTAGAGAAAGCTAAAACTGACTGTCATGATAAGGCGAGAGATGGTCGCTGTTCGAGAGGTCTCAAGTCCCTAAAGACTTTTTCCGCTTCGGGCGAGGAGTTGGCCTTGTCCGACTTAGGCGTGTATAGCGCCACAAATTCGGCCTTCCGAATACTAGGGGCTTCACCAAAATTTAAAATTGTAGACTTCTATTGCTAAGTGAGAGTGATAAAGCATTATAGTCCGATTGCCTGGTTTGTTGCGCTGAGCACCTCCCTCGAAGGACCCAAAAATGGGAAAAAGAGTGCTCAGGTTTATCCCGAACACCCCAGCACTAGTTGCATGGGGGCAGAAGCCGACGACTAGTCAACTCTCAGATTTATAAACGGCCACACATAAGGTAATATTTTAAATAAAAAAGCGTTGCATAGAGCACATGAACTAGTTTTCATCATACAGGATCACATGAGCAAGTTCATTCAAAAATTACATCTTTGGTACACTCGTCCGCCATGAGACGGGCACCCTTCAGGACACCCTCATAATACATTTTGTGGTGGCGATGCTCCTTGCCCTGCAGCGGCCCGTCCTTCACCAGCTTCTCGGCGTCCATCTTGGCCCAGTGCACCTTCGCACGGGCAAAAGCCCTACGCGCACCTTCAATGCAGATGGACCGCTTTATGACTTCCAACCGTGGGCAGGCATCCACAAGCCGCCTCACTAGGCCGAAGTAGCTGTTGGGAAGGGCATCGCCAGGCTACATCCGGACTATAAGGCCCTTCATGGCCTGTTCGGCCACCTTGTGGAGCTCGACCAGTTGCTTCAGCTGGTCGCTCATGGGCATCGGGTGTTTTGTCCCAGTATACTGAGACCAGAACACCTTCTCTGTCGAGCTCCCCTCCTCGACCCGGTAGAACTCCACGGCGTCAGACACACTGTGGGGCAGATCTACGAACGCCCCTGGAGAGCTCCGAACTCGGGTAAGTAAATAGAAATTTTATTTGACATGCTTGCTTTGCATAATGAATGCCTTACCCGCCGCTATCTGCTTCACCGCCTCAATCTCATGGACGGCCTTTTGGGCCTCGGCCTTGGCATGTTTTGCGCTTTCGAGGGCCTTGGCAAGCTCGAACTCTCGCGTCTTCGAGTCAAGCTCCAAGGACTCGTGCTTCTTCACGAGCGCCTGGAGCTCTTGCTGGACCTCGCCTACTCGGGCTTCTTGCCTTTCTCGCTCGAGGCGCTCCTTGGCCGCTTTGTTTTTGGCCTCGGACAGCGCCTGCTTCAGGGTCGCCACTTCGGTCGTGGTCCCTGGCACATTCATGATGATCCTATTATCTTACAACAAAAACCGGTTTTTATATAGACAAGGTATTTCTTACCTTTGTTCTCCTCGAGCTGCCTCTTGGTAACGCCGAGTTCTTCCTTGGACCGCTTGAGGTCCTGCTTCAGGGCGGCGACCTCCGCGGTATGTGCGGCAGTGGCCAGTAGTGAAGCCTGCATACGCATATGGACATATTTGGATTAGACTCCTGCAGTTACTATTTGATCCTCCATTCGGCTTTTCTTCACGAACACCGAAAAGAGCATCAGGGGCTACTGTCTATGCGGTAATATTTTCCTATATTTCGATTCATCACCTCAAAGCCTATTAGGAGGCTGGCACAGGCTTCAGTCAGTCCGCTCTTGGCGGACTGAACCTTCTTGATCACCGCACTCATGATAGTGCGGTGCTCTTCGTCGATGGAAGCGCTGTGAAGCACTTCCAGCAAGTTGTCCGGTGCCTCTAGATGTACAGAGGTCATCGGCACAGGCGGCTTGCCCCTCTTAACAGGGGGCCGCCTGCCGGAGTCCGGGACCATTGGTGGTTCCGGTGCGGTGTTCGGCTGAGGGCCGAACTTGGAGCCTGTGGGAGCCTTGCTCCCTCTGCGCCCAGGGTCCGGAAGGTCGCCTTGAGGCGCCTCCAGGACTACCTCCCCTCGGCTTGGTGCCCTTTGAGACAACACCTCGACGTTGTCCGTAGGGCGAGGGGAGGAGGCGGTTGGAAGTGAATCACTATTCATATCCGACGGGTCCAAAGAACCGTCCGACGAAGATACGTCGATACGGGCTCAGGACGGACTGCATAATCATGTTCGACGTAAGGAGAAGCAGTGCGATAAAAGCATACCATGAATTACTCTGGTATCCGAATACTTACGACTTCACCAGGGGCTTGTCCCTGGGCGACCACTCGTCTTCGCTATGAGCAGTGGTCGTGGAATAGTCTGGAAGGAGAGTCCTTCCCTTCTTGGACCCTTCGGCCTCCCCGGTTGGGGCGGCCTTCCTTTTCCTGTCTCCCCCGTTTGGAAGGGGAGAACCTTCGTCTTCCTCCTCCTCGTTTTCACGAGAGGAGTGCGTCTTGGAGTTATCGGGTCCCCATGGCCTTCTTCTTGGTCTTCTTCTCCGGCACCTCATAAGGTGCCGGATTCAGCATCTTCGTTAGGAGAGCATGGGCTGGATGTTCGGGCAGGGGGGCAGGGCAGTCGATCTACTCCACTGTTTCCACCCAGTCCTGTTAAAGGCATGGGAGCTCAGATCCTGCACATGATTAAACCGGGGAAGGTAAATACCCTACAAGGTGTAGAGAACTTACCAGATTCGCAGGGCGCTTCGCGCTAAGTCTGCGGTCCTCGGTAAGGGAAGGGGGGACCTCGACGCGCTTGAACAACACCCTCCAGACGTCCTTGTGCGTCATGTCGAAGAGCTCGTGCACAGTCTGGTGCTGGGCCCGGTCGAACTCCCATAAATTAAACGCCCGTTGTTGACACGGGAGGATCCAGCGGAAGAGCATGACCTGGACCACATTGACAAGCTTGAGTTTCTTGCTTATCATGTTCCGGATACACTTCTGGAGTCCGGCCAGCTCCACCGATGAACCCCAGGACAAGCCCTTCTTTTTCCAGGAGGTAAGCCGCATGGGGATTCCGGATTGGAACTCGGGGGTCGCCACCCAGCCGGTGTTGCACGGCTCGGTGATGTAGAACCACCCCGATTGCCACCCCTTTATGGTCTCCACGTAGGAGCCCTTGAGCCATGTGACATTGGGCATTTTTCCCACCATGGCGCCTCCGTATTCTGCTTGCTGGCCGTCCACAACCTTCGGCTTGACATTGAAGGTCTTCAGCCACAGGCCGAAGTGGGGCTAGACGCGGAGGAAGGTCTCGCACACGACGATAAACACCGAGATGTTGAGGATAAAGTCCAGGGCTAGATCATGGAAGTCCAGCCCGTAATAGAACATGAGGCCGCGGACGAATGGGTGAAGGGGGAACCCCAGTCCGCGGACGAAGTAGGTGAGAAAAACTACCCTCTCATAAGGTTCCGGGGTAGGGACGATCTGCCCCTCGTCGGGCAGCCGGTGCGCGATATCCGCGGCCAAGTATCCGGCTCCCCGCAGCTTTTTGATGTCCTCCTCCGTGACGGAGGATTTCATCCACTTGCCTCCCGCTCCGGACATGGTTGGAGCGGTGTGAGGAGAAAGGTGCGAACTTGGGTGTTGGAGCTCGAGTGCGCGAGAATGGATGAGCAAGGAGGAAGAAGGCGTGGGTGAAAAAAAAGGTGAACCCTTATCCCTTTATAAAGGCGGATGAAACTATACGCCCCCACTAGCCTGGTAAACTCGCTTATTCCCCAAGCGCCATAATTGATGGCACGGTTGGGTTACCCACGTCCGTATTGATGACAATCCCGTAATAAGGGGACACGATCTCTACTTCGACAAGATGTGCCAAGGAAACCGCCTCGTGATATGCGCCAAGGCTGGTTGAGAATGACGGTTCGAATAAAGACTGGGCCGTAGTATGTTGTCATGATATCGAGTGTGTCAACATATTAGATTTGTGGAAATATTATTCTCCCTACGGTGGTATGAGGAACTTGTTTTGCAGAGCCAGACACTATCCTTGTGTGTTCTAAATCTTCTATGGAGTATTCGGAGGAGGAACCCGCCATGCAATGCCGAAGACAATCTGCGCGCCGGACTCATCGTCATTGAAGCCTGGTTCAGGGGCTACTGAGGGAGTCCTGGATTAGGGGGTATCCGGACTGCCGGACTATATCCTTTGGCCGGACTGTTGGACTATGAAGTTACAAGATTGAAGACTTCGTCTCATGTCCGGATGGACTCTCCTTGGCGTGGAAGGCAAGCTTGGCGATACGGATATGAAGATCTCCTCCCTTGTAACCGACTCTGTGTAACCCTAGCCCCCTCCGGTGTCTATATAAACCGGAGGGTTTAGTCCGTAGGACAACAACAATCATACCATAGGCTAGCTTCTAGGGTTTAGCCTGTACGATCTCGTGGTAGATCAACTCTTGTACTACTCATATCATCAAGATCAATCAAGCAAGAAGTAGGGTATTACCTCCATAGAGAGGGCCCAAACCTGGGTAAACATCGTGTCCCCTGCCTCCTGTTACCATCCGCCTTAGACGCACAGTTCGGGACCCCCTACCCGAGATCCGCCGGTTTTGACAACGACAGGGTGATATCCGGAGTATGCATCAAGAAAGGAGAGCAAATCACAACCTGAAGTGGAATCCACGATCTGGTCGATGCGCGGCAAGGGAAATGGGTCCTTCGGGCAAGCCTTGTTGAGATCTGTGAGATCAATGCAAAGTCTCCATTTCCCATTCGCCTTCCGGACCACCATCTGATTTGCTAACCACATAGGATGCAGTACTCCTCTGACCAAACCAGCTGCCTCTAGTTTCTTGATTTCCTCGGCAATGAACTGCTGCCGCTCCAAGGCCTGCTTCCGAACTTTCTGTTTGATGGGTCGGGCATGTGGGCAGACAGCAAGGTGGTGCTCGATTACCTCCTTGGGAACACCGGGGATATCAGATGGTTGCCAGGCAGACACATTGATATTCGCCCGTAGGAAGGCAACAAGCACGCTTTCCTATTTTTCATCAAGAGTGGCGCTGATAGTGAAAGTACCATCAACGCCAGGCAGCCCTACCGGGACCTTCTTCACTTGGTGTGCAGTAACCTTGAATCTCTTGCTGTTAGAACACTCTGGTACGTCATCAACGGGTGTCGTGTACTCGGAGGGAGCACGCTTTCTGGACTCCTTGCCGGAGGTCCTACAATCCCTCTTCTTTCCTTTGCTTTCCTTGGCAGGAGTCGTTGCTGCCGCAGCCTCTACTGAGACTGCATCTCGATACATCTTGTCCATGTAGATAATTGCATCCTTCTCATCTGATGGGATAGTGATGACTCCTAGTGGCCCAGGCATCTTCAAAGTGTTATACGCATAGTGGGATGCTGCCATGAACTTAGTCAGGGCCGGGCGTACCAGAATCCCATTGTACGACAGGGGGAGATCAACCACATCAGACACAATCTTCTCAGTGTGATAGTTCAGTTCTCCCCCGAACGTCACAAGCAACGTATTCTTCCCCTTGGGATGGCTCCTGCCGGGATTAATTCCTTGAAACATGCCGGTGACTTCTAGCTCTTCTTCTCCTATCTGAAGCTTGTTGATGACTGTCGGGGAAATCAGATTCAACCCGGCCCCGCCATCCACTAACATCTTTGTGACATTGAGGTTGCAAATTGTTGGGGAGACCAACAATGGCAAACACCCTACCGCTGTAGTGCGGCCAAGGTGATCCTCCTCATCAAAGATGACGGGCGTGCGGGACCACTTGAGCAGCTTCCGGGCCTCTGGTGCTGGTTCCACAACATTGACCTCTTGTGCCCATCACTTGAGTTGTCGATGAGAGGTGTGCAAAGACGCACCTCCATCAATGCATAGGGCGTCGGTGGCCTTCTGAAATTCCTGCTCACTGGTTTCCTCTTCATTCCCTTCATCACTCACATCATCACAGATTTCCTTCTCTTGGCCCCTGGTGGGTTTTCCTTTGTTCCGAAAGGGTTTGCCGGGGCGATTTGCTTCACTGCCTTGGCCCTTACAGCCAGCAGCACTCTGACCTTTTTTCTTATCACGCTTACCATATTCTGCTCTCTGTTTCTTGACAAGCTGCTCAACCTGATAACACTCCTGAAGGTCGTGGCCTTTGGTCCGGTGGATCCTGCAGTATGTCCCATCACTTTGCCCAACTTTTTCCGCGGCAGCGGCTTCCTGGCAGGTAGCGCACGCGGTAGCTTCCTTGCCGGGGGCCTCAACCTTGGCCTTCTTGCCGGTACTAGGTGTGCCCGAACCTTCTACAATCATCACTGCCTTATCTCTTGGTTTCTTACTGCGCTTCATGCCCTTTCTCTGACTGGTTGATTCATCCTCATCCTCTGAATCAACATCGATGCAACCCTCCTCTCCGGGAAACTTCCTTCCTTACTCCATCCGATCACACTTATCTACAAGTGTGCATAGCTCCTTCACAGTCTTGGGCAACCGCACATTCATCTTAGAACGAATGCGACGGTTGCGCACATTGGACTGGAAGGCTTCTATAACGGATGCCGGATGGATATTTGGAATATTTATATAAACTTTACTGAATCTCTATAAATACTTACGGAGGGTTTCTCCTTCCTTCTGCTGGAGAAGCTGCAGGTCGCTGGGCCTGTCGGGCTCTTGATGGCCACCGGTGAAGGCACCGATGAACTCGTGGCACATATATGCCCATGACGAAATGGAGTTCTCCGGCAGGTGCATCAGCCAAGACCTCACATTGGACTTGAGGGCCAAGGGGAAGTAGTTGGCGAACACCTTCTCGTCTCTTCCCCCGGCAGCTTGAACAGCGATGGTGTAGATGCTCAGGAATTCTGTCGGGTTTAGCCTCCCGTCGTACTTCTCAGGTATTTATGGCTTGAACGTGCGAACGGACAGCCAACGGACTTGCCGCAGCTCTCGTGTAAAGGTAGGGCAGCCGACCTCGAAAGGCAGGCACCCGCCAACACCGAGCACAGGCTCGTCGATGTTGAGGTCGCCGCACCTGTTGGTCTCGCGGAGGTCGTTGTGGCGCCGATCCATGACAACGCGCGCGTCTCCCCGCTGCCTATCCTCCGGGGCTTGACATTGGCCTGGACGTGCTCGAGGGTCGGAAGAGGCCATCGAGATGTCGTCAGGGTCTTGATTCGTCTGCGCTCGCATTGGCTGCCGTGGTGGGGACTGCATGGTGGGGACGGCCCCCTCCGTCCGGCCAGCAATACGGGCGATTGCTGTCGCTTGGGGAGGTCGTGGCGGGCCAACTCGTCGTGAGCCCCCAGCCTCGGCGAAACCGAGCAGGCTCTGGATGGTGGCACGCCATTCATCCATCTGCTCAACTGTTGGCGGGAACCTCGGCAGCAACTGAGCTCGAGCCATAGCCTTCATGGTTGTGCTTGGCATAGATGTTGATGACGTCGATCGCACCGTTGTCCGGCTCCTGATGGTGCCATCGGCGACGACAGCAGGGGTGCCACGTCCATGTAGCTGTGGGACGACCACCTGGGCAGCGGGGTCGCGCGACAGTGGTGCTCGAGGGTCAGCGGCTCCGTCAAGCGCAGCGGTCTGGTTGACTCGTCCGGGAGGAAGCACATTGACCGCGATCGCTCCCGTGGTGGGCGTGACCGGAGGGCGATGGTTCACCTTGGACCGAGCGCCGTTGCTGTGGTTGTGCTCGTCGATGGGGGGAGAGGGTGCAGATGGAGTGACCCCCTCGCCCGCAGCTTGTGGAGCATGACCGCCAAGGCATTATTGTTGCTGTCCTCCTCCGACATCTTCAGCCCCCGTGTCGGACGTAGGGGAGTGGTGAGGGAGTCCTGGATTAGGGGGTCCTCGGACAGCCGGACTATATACTTTAGCCGGACTGTTGGACTATGAAGATACAAGATTGAAGACTTCGTCCCGTGTCCGGATGGGACTCTCCTTGGCGTGGAAGGCAAGCTTGGCAATACGGATATGTAGATCTCCTCCCTTGTAACCGACTTTGTGTAACCCTAGCCCCCTCCGGTGTCTATATAAACCGGAGGGTTTAGTCCGTAGGACAACAACAATCATACCATAGGCTAGCATCTAGGGTTTAGCCTCTACGATCTCGTGGTAGATAAACTCTTGTAATACTCAATCATCAAGATCAATCAAGCAGGAAGTAGGCTATTACCTCGATTGAGAGGGCCCGAACCTGGGTAAACATCGTGCCCCCCGCCTCCTGTTACCATCCGCCTTAGACGCACAGTTCGGGACCCCCTACCCGAGATCCGCCGGTTTTGACACCGACATTGGTGCTTTCATTGAGAGTTCCACTGTGCCGTCATCATAAGGTCAGATGGCTCGTCTCGTTGTCAAGGACAACATCACCTCTGGGGGAGCCCTGGTTGTAGGCCAAACCCTCCGACTAGGCGGCTTTGTCATGACCGCCCGTTCGGCCGCTGCGCCGGCGATGACTTCTCGGGTCATCAAAAACAGTCTCCACGTCGGCTCGGAATTCGCCGAGTAGATGGATCCAATGGATCTCTCTTCTTTGAACGAGCTCTTGGATCGCATCGCCGCCTTGGGAGTTGCTACGGACTATGATCGAATCGGGCTTAAAACCGACCAAAGGGAGATTAACTCTCCGCCGGTCACCCATCAGATATCGGTGGTGGAGGAGCAACGCGGCGATTCTTCCTCTATCTTTAGGACACGCTATGTCCGGATTCCCGAGCTCTCTAAGCCGGATACCCGTCTACGGGAGGACATGGCCCAAGCTCTGAACCTAGAATCAGACAACGGGCCAGACCTATTGGGCAACAAACCGGAGCCTGAACTTTCAAGATCGGAAACTCCGCCGCCCCTGGGTCTCAGATCGGGTCAGGGTTCGGACCTAAATCTACCCACCCACCCAGACATAAGTGATCTTTCCCACATTAGGCAAGAGACCCAAGAGACAGTACATCACCATTGGGCCAGATTCCTCCTTGTAATGAGCAAGGTCAAGGACTGTCGCGAGGAAGACACAATTTCATTCTTTTGCAAAAATTGCACGGACAAGGGAATCCTCAACGCCATAAGTCGCCGTGACATAGTACACTTCGCTGACTTGGCGGCCATAGTACAGAAGTACTGTGCGATGGAAAGTGCAAACCCAAATAAAATTCTGGGATCCTCCGGCTCTCACTAAACCCCCCGTCCGAATTAAAAGGGTGTACTCTCATAAGTCAACCGATCCAATTACAAAGAAACAAAAGCCCACTACAGGGCATGGAACCGTATTGGAGGGATGGCTCAATGGGCCATGCAAAATTCATAGTACAGCGGATACCATACCAACACACGGCCTTAGAGCATGTTGGGTACTCCGGCAGGTGGCCAAGAGCGGTGAGGATATCCTCATCAATAATACCGCAGAGCACCATCCCATGGAAAACAACAATACAATATTGACAGTCTTCGAGACCTTCGCCTCAAACAATAGGCATAAGCGAGCACTCCGTAGCCTTGCCGAAGTCTGCCAAGTAGTAGCAACAAATCCATGGAGCGATACGACTATCACCTTCAATGCCAGCGACGAACCTAAATTCCGAACAGCCCGAGCACCAGCCGCCTTGGTCCTTAGTCCAATTGTGGACGACTTTCGGCTTACTAAAGTACTGATGGACGGCGGCAGCGGATTAAACCTCATCTATGAGGAGTCTCTCTGAAAAATGGAAATAGACAGAAGCCGCATTGAGCAAAGCAGCACGACCTTCAGAGGAATCATCCCTTGTCAGCAGGCACAATGTGCTGGCAAAATCACACTAGATGTGGTATTCAGCACGCCGGAGAATTATAGGTCTGAAGAAATCACATTCCAAATGGCTCCGTTCAATAGCGGATACCATGCCCTTCTAGGGCGGGAGGCATTCACGATCTTCCAAGCTATACCCCATTACAGGTACATGAAGCTCAAAATGCCCGGGCCCAATGGAATCATCACTCTAGCTAGTGATCCGGACATAGCACTCCGCGCCGAAAATAAAACAGCCGCACTGGCCCTCGAGGCGTTATCCGAAGCCCTTGCGGCCAAGGAATTAACTGCGCTGCGCTCCACAATGGACAGGGACGACATGATACTCGACAAAAGATCCACGTCCACCTCTTTTAAACCAGCGATTGAAATAGTCAAATTCCAAGTCCATCCAGTGGACCCTACAAAAACAGCATCCATCAGGACACAGTTAAACCCCACAGTAGACGCCGCACTACGGGATCCCTTGCGCGAGAATTGGGACATCTTCGCCTGGCATCCTTCAGACATCCAGGAATCCCACGCAGGCTGGCCGAGCATAGACTTAACATCCTAAAGGGATTCAAGCCGGTCAAGCAAACTCTTTGGCGCTTCTCTGAGCCTAAGTGACAAGCCATGGGAGAGGATCTAGCCAAGTTACTGGAGGCCGGATTCACTCGAGAAATAAAACATCCGGACTGGCTAGCAAACCTGGTGATGGTACTAAAGAAGGACAAATCCTGGCGCCTATGCGTCGACTTCAAGGACCTTAATAAGGCTTGCCCAAAGGATCCCTTCCCCCTCCCTCGCATCGATCAAATTATCGACGCTACCGCAGGACATGACTCATTGTGTTTCCTCGACGCATACTCCAGATACCATCAAATTAAGACGGCGGAGTCAGATCAAGCCGCAATGACATTTGTCACTCCATACGGCCCCTTCTGTTTAAACACCATGCCTTTCGGGCTAAAAAACGCTGGTGCAACCTATCAACGCATGATTCAGACATGCTTGGAGACACAGATTGGCAAAACAGTGGAGGCATACGTAGATGATGTGGTCATTGATGACCCACAAGTATAGGGGATCTATCGTAGTCCATTCGATAAGTAAGAGTGTCGAACCCAACAAGGAGCAGAAGGAAATGATAAGCAGTTTTCAGCAAGGTATTCTCTGCAAGTACTGAAATAAGTGGTAACAGATAGTTTTGTGATAGGGTAATTTGTAACGAGCAACACGTAACAAAAGTAAATAAAGTGCAGCAAAGTGGCCCAATCCTTTTTGTAGTAAAGGACAAGCCTGGAAAAAACTCTTATACTAGGAAAAGCGCTCCCGAGGACACATGGGAATATCGTCAAGCTAGTTTTCATCACGTTCATATGATTCGCGTTCGGTACTTTGATAATTTGATATGTGGGTGGACCGGTGCTTGGGTGCTGTTCTTACTTGAACAAGCATACCACTTACGATTAACCTCTATTGCAAGCATCCGCAACTACAAAAAAAGTATTAAGGTAAACCTAACCATAGCATGAAACATGTGGATCCAAATCAGTCCCTTACGAAGCAACGGATAAACTAGGGTTTAATCTTCTGTCACTGTAGCAACCCATCATCTACTTATTACTTCCCAATGCCTTCCTCTAGGCCCAAATAATGGTGAAGTGTTATGTGGGCGACGTTCACATAACACCACTAGAGGCTAGACAACATACATCTCATCAGAATATCCAACGAATACCAAATTCACATGACTACTAATAGCAAAACTTCTCCCATGTCCTCAGGAAAAAACGTAACTACTCACAAAGCATATTCATGTTCATAATCAGAGGGGTAATAATATGCATAATGGATCTGAACATATGATCTTTCACCAAGTAAACCAACTAGCATCAACTACAAGGAGAAATCAACACTACTAGCAACCTACTAGTACCAATCCCGGACTTGGAGACAAGAATTGGATACAAGAGATGAACTAGGGTTTTGAGATGAGATGGTGCTGATGAAGATGTTGATGGAGATTGCCCTCTCCCAATGAGAGGAGCGTTGGTGGTGACGATGGCGATGATTTCCCTCTCGTGAAGGGAAGTGTCCCTAGCAGAACAGCTCTGCCAGAGCCCTAGATTGGTTCCGCCAAGGTTCCGCCTTGTGGAGGGCGGAGTTTCGTCCAGAAAGGTTGCTTCTTAATTTTTCCTCGACGAAAGACCTCATATAGCAGAAGATGGGCATCGGAGGGCCAACAGGGGGCCCACGAGGTAGGGGGGCGCACCCCACCCTCTTGGACAGGTGGGCCCCCCTCTGGTGAACTTCTTCCGCTCGATATTTTTTATATATTCTGAAAATCACTATTGTGGAGTTTCAGGACTTTTGGAGTTGCGCAGAATAGGTCTCTAATATTTGCTCCTTTTCCAGCCTAGAATTCCAGCTGCCGGCATTCTCCCTCCTTATGTAAACCTTGTAAAATAAGAGAGAATAGCCATAAGTATTGTGAGATAATGTGAAATAACAGCCTATAATGCAATAAATATCAATATAAAAGCATGATGCAAAATGGACGTATCAACTCCCCCAAGCTTAGACTTCGTTTGTCCTCAAGCGGAAGCCGATAACGATAAATATGTCCTCATGTTTAGAGGTAGAGGTGTCGATAAAAGTAAAATACGGACATGAAGGCATCATGATTATTCTCATAACAGCAACATATATGGATATTGTCATATGATTTCTTATGTTCAAGTGATGATCTATTCACAATGCAAAAGTATGAATCAAAAACTTTATGGAGAACCAACAAACTATAATCTCAGTCATTGAGGCAATTGCAATTTATCATAACATCAGAAAGAGTCTATGTCACAGCTTAATAGCAAGTCCACATACTCAACTATCATTTAGTCTTTCACAATTGCTAACACTCACGCAATACTTGTGGTTATGGAGTTTTAATCGGTCGGACACAGAGAAAGATACGGGCTTATAGTTTCGCCTCCCAACCTTTTACCTCAAGGGTAATGTTAACGATAATAACTCATGCTCCCCTACATCCAATTAGATATATCTATCAGAATCTTTCCAACATACTGTGCTTGCCAAAGGATAAAATGAAAAAGGAAAGGTGAAGATCACCATGACTCTTGCATAAGGTAGAAGATAATAGTAACAGATAGGCCCTTCACAGAGGGAAGCAGAGGTCGCCATGCGCTTTTGGGTTGGATGCACAAAATCTTAATGCGAAAGAACATCACTTTATATTGCCCCTTGTGATATGAACCTTTATTATGCAGTCCGTCGCTTTTATTTCTTCCACATCACAAGATCGTATAAAGCTTATTTCCTCCACGCCAATCAATCATACATATTTAAAGAGCAATTTTTATTGCTTTGCACCAATGACAACTTACTTGAAGGATCTTACACAATCCATAGGCAGATATGGTGGACTCTCATGTCAAAACTGGTTTAAGGGTTTTGGAAGCACAAGTAGTATCTCTACTTAGTGCTGAGAATTTGGCTAGCATGAGGGGGGAAGGCAAGCTCAACATGTTGGATGATCCATGACAACATACTTTATCTCAGATATAACAAAACATAACCCATTATGTTGTCTTCCTTGTCCAACATCAACTCTTTAGATGTCATATTTTAATGAGGGCTCCCAATCATAAGAGATGTCAATGATAATATATTTATATGTGAAACCTCTCTTTCCTTATTACTTCCTATTAATTGCAACGATGACCAAAGCTATGTCTGCTAACTCCCAATAACTTTTAATCATCATACTCTTTCTATGTGAAGTCATTACTCTCAATAAGATCAATATGAACTCTTTGTTTCCTTTTATTCTCTTTTCTTTGATTCACTCAAGATCATGGCAAAATAATCAAGCCCTTGACTCAACACTAATCTTTATTATATAGTTCACGGACTCGATTACATAGAGAGATCATAAGGCAAAACTCAAAACTAGATCATGCCATAAACTTTATTCTACTAGATCAAAATACTACTAATAGGATCGAACTAAAAAAAGGGTAAAGATAGGAGTGTGATTGTGATACGATACCGAGGCACCTCCCCCAAGCTTGGCAGTTGCCAAGGGGAGTGCCCATACCCATGTGATTATGTCTCCTTCTTTGGTGATGGTGTAATATTCTTGGCGATGATGCCCCTCAGGATACGATTCTCCTCCTCGAGTTTATTGACTTGCTGCTTGAGGTCCATTATTTCCTTACGAAGCTTCCCTGTAACGGCTAAAGCTCCTTGCACCCAAGGGTGTTTCATAGCTGCGGGAGAACAAGTGACACTCTTCTTCATATTTTCATAAGAAAGAAATCTAACATTGGAAGGGATAACCGAGTTTGGGATAGCTGAGCTCTGTAGTTCCCCCATCGTGAACCCAGCTCAGAAGCGAGAAGTGACTTCTTGATCCTCCATGGCATCTACCCTCATCAAGTCAACCTCTATCTCTTCCTCCGTTGCTGGCCCAAAGTGGTCAGTGTCGCTATTTTCCCTTGGTTCCGATGCCGGATTAGACACCCGGCTCTCCCCGACTGACTCCTGAGAAGATATCTTGCTCTAATCTGCAGCAACAACAGCTCGAAACAAAAACAGAGGATAGTTGTGTGATACGGTGGTCAAAACCTCCAGGAGAATATATAATGAATTTTTACCGACCAAAATATGTATCGTCCAAGAAAACGGAGTCCGGAAGGCACACGAGGTGCTCACGAGGTAGGGGGCGCGCCCAGGGGGTAGGGCGCGCCCTCCACCCTCGTGGAGCCCTCGTGTCCTTCCCGGACTGCCACTTATTTTTCTATTTTGCTAAATATTCCAAAACGGAGAAATATTGCCTTGAAAACTGTTTTGGAGTCGGTTTACTTACCGTACCACATACCTATTCCTTTTCGGAGTCTGAAACTTTCTGGAAAGTGTTCCTTATGTATTCCTCCAGGGTTACGGTTTCAATAATATTGGTTTCAACATTTATGGGATTACCTGAGATATAATGTTTAATTCTTTGACCGTTTACCACCTTCGGATTTTTGCCTTCGAAGTTGTTGATTTTTATGGCACCGGAATGATAGACCTCCTCGATAACGTAGGGGCCTTCCCATTTAGAGAGAAGTTTTCCTGCAAGAAATCTTAAATGGGAGTTGTATAGCAATACATAATCACCTACGTTAAACTCACGCTTTTGTATCCTTTTGTCATGCCATCTTTTAACTTTTTCTTTAAATAACTTGGCATTTTCATAAGCTTGGGTTCTCCATTCATCAAGAGAGCTAATATCAAATAACCTCTTTTCATCGGCAAGTTTGAAATCATAGTTGAGCTCTTTAATAACCCAATATGCCTTATGTTCTAGTTCGAGAGGTAAGTGACATGCTTTTCCATAAACCATTTTATATGGAGACATACCCATAGGATTTTTGTATGCAGGTCTATAGGCCCATAGTGCATCATCAAGTTTCTTGGACCAATTCTTTCTAGACCTATTGACAGTCTTTTGCAAAATTAATTTGAGCTCTCTATTACTCAATTCTACTTGACCACTAGACTGCGGGTGATAAGGAGATGCAATTCTATGATTAACATCATATTTAGCAAGCATTTTACGGAAGGCACCATGAATAAAATGTGAACCACCATCAGTCATTAAATATCTAGGAACTCCAAACCTCGGGAAAATAACTTTTTAAGCATTTTAATAGAAGTGTTATGATCAGCACTACTAGTTGGAAATAGCTTCTACCCACTTAGTAACGTAATCAACAACAACTAAAATATGTGTATATCCATTGGAGGCAGGAAAAGGTCCCATAAAATCAAAACCCCAAACATCGAATGGTTCAATAACAAGTGAATAATTCAGAGGCATTTCTTGACGTCTACTAATATTACCAATTCTTTGGCATTCATCACAAGAGAAGACAAACTTACGGGCATCCTTGAAGAGGGTAGGCCAATAAAAACCAGATTGCAATACCTTATGTGCAGTTCTATCTCCAGCGTGGTGTCCTCCATAAGCTTCGGAGTGACACTTGCGTAGGATCTGTTCCTGTTCATGCTCAGGTACACAACGTCTAATAACACCATCTACTCCTTCTTTATAAAGATGCGGGTCATCCCAAAAGTAATGTCTCAAATCATAGAAAAACTTTTTCTTTTGCTGGTATGTGAAACTAGGTGGTATAAATTTAGCAACAATGTAATTAGCATAATCAGCATACCATGGAGTACTATGAGAAGTATTTATGACATTTAATTGCTCATCAGGAAAGCTATCATCAATAGGTAGTGGGTCATCAAGAACATTTTCTAACCTAGACAAGTTGTCTGCAACGGGGTTCTCAGCTCCCTTTCTATCAACAATATGCAAATCAAATTCTTGTAGCAGGAGAACCCATCTAATAAGTCTAGGTTTAGCATCTTTCTTTTCCATAAGATATTTAATAGCAACATGATCAGTGTGAATAGTTACTTTAGAATCAACAATATAAGGTCTGAACTTATCACAAGCAAATACAACTTCTAAGAGTTCCTTTTCAGTAGTAGCATAATTTCTTTGAGCATTGTCTAGACTCTTACTAGCATAATGGATAACATTTAATTTCTTATCAACTCTTTGCCCTAGAACAACACCTACAACATAATCACTAGCATCACACATAATTTCAAAGGGTAAATTCCAATCAGGTGGCTGAACAATAGGTGTAGAGATCAATGCTTTCTTAAGTATTTCAAATGCATCTACACAATCATCATCAAAGACAAATGATATATCTTTTTGTAATAAATTTGTCAGAGGCCGGGAATTTTTTGAGAAGTCCTTAATGAACCTCCTATAAAACCCGGCGTGTCCAAGGAAACTTCTGATACCTTTGATGTCCTTGGGACATGGCATCTTTTCAATAGCATCAACCTTGGCTTTATCAACTTCAATACCTCTTTTAGAAACCTTATGCCCCAACACAATACCTTCATTAACCATAAAGTGGCACTTTTCCCAATTCAAGACAAGATTAGTTTCTTCACATCTCTACAAAACTCGATCAAGATTGCTCAAGCAATCATCAAAAGAAGATCCATAGACGGTAAAGTCGTCCATGAAAACCTCACAAATCTTTTCACAAAAGTCAGAGAATATAACCATCATGCATCTTTTAAAGGTAGCAGGTGCATTACATAAACCAAAAGGCATACATCTATAAGCAAAAGTACCAAAAGGGCATGTAAAAGTAGTCTTTGATTGATCTTTAGCCGACACAGGTATTTGTGAAAAAAATGGAATAACCATCTAGAAAGCAGTAGTGTGTATGTTTGCATAATCTTTCTAACATTTGATCAATAAAAGGTAAGGGGTAATGATCTTCCTTAGTAGCCTTATTTAATTTACGGAAATCAATTACCCACTGACTATCAGCAACGGGATAAATTATACCTGCCTCTAGAAGCTTTAGTATTTCTTTTCTTACCACTTCTTTCATTTTAGGATTCAGACGTCTTTGAGGATCACGAAATGGTTTGGTGTCTTCTTCCAAATTTATTTTATGTTGACACAGAGTGGGACTAATGCCCTTAAGATCATCAAGAGTATATCCGATAGCAGCACGGTGCTTCTTCAGAGTTTTCAATAATCTTTCTTCTTCATGCTCTGAAAGGTTAGCACTAATAATAACAGGATATATCTTCTTCTCATCAAGATAAGCATATTTAAGATTATCAGGCAACGGTTTAAGCTCAAACATGGCATCACCCTTGGGTGGAGGAGGATCCCCTAAGATTTCGACACGCAAATTGTGTTTCAGAATAGGTTCATGTTTAAAGAATACTTCATCTATTTCCCTTCTTTCATTCATAAACATGTCATTTTCATGGTCTAGCAAATATTGTTCTAAAGGATCGCTAGGAGGTATGGCAATAGAAGCAAGACCAATAATATCATCCTTACTAGATAATTCTTCTTCGTGGTGTTGTTTACTAAATTTTGAGAAATTAAACTCATGAATCATATCGTCCAAGCCAATAGTAACAACATTCTTTTCACAGTCTATCTTAGCATTAACAGAGTTCAAGAAGGGTCTACCAAATATAATGGGACAAAAGCTATCTTGTGGGGAACCAAGAACAAGAAAATCAGCATGATATTTAGTTTTCCCACACAAGAGTTCAACATCTCTAACAATTCCCATTGCTGATATAGTATCTCTATTGGCAAGCTTAATTGTAACATCAATATCTTCTATCTCAGCAGGTGCAATTTCATGCTTGATTTCTTCATATAAGGTAATAGGTATAGCACTAGCACTAGCACCCATATCACATAAGCCATGATAACAATGATCTCCTATTTTAACAGAAATAACATGCACGGCTACCACAGGTCTATGTTTATCTTTTGCACCAGGTTTGGCAATTCTAGCAGTTTCACCACAGAACTGAATAACTTGCCCATCAATATTATCAGACAAGAGATCTTTAACAATAGCAATATTAGGTTCAACTTTAACTTGCTCAGGAGGTGTATGAGTTCTAATATTACTTTTACGAACTACAGTTGAAGCTTTGGCATGATCCTTTTTCTAACGGGGAAAGGTGGTTTCTCAACATAAGAAGAAGGAACAATAGGATCATTATAAGTGACAGTCTTTTCTTCAACTTTAGTAGGTGCAGCTACTCTTACTTCTATGGGAGGATGACATTTAAACCACTTCTCCTTGGGGAGATCAACATAAGTAGCAAAAGATTCACATAAAGAAGCTACTATCTCAGAGTCAAGTCCATATTTAGTGCTAAATTTATGGAAAATATCGGTATCCATAAAAGATTTAACACAATCAAACTTAGGTGTCACACCTGACTCCTTACCTTCGTCGAGATCCCAATCTTCAGAGTTGCGTTTAATTATATCCAATAAATTCCGTTTGAATTCAATATTCTTCATCATAAAAGAGCCAGCACAAGAAGTATCGAGCATGCACTACAAAAAAAGACACATCCGTGACATTTTGGGCCGAACGAATTTTTTTCTGTCAAACATATGACACTTCTATGACGATAATTGTGACAAAACCCGGTATCATCATAGATGTGCTGGGCTCCTACTTTTGTGACAAAAAATCATGACAGAAAATGGGCTTTTCGTCCGGGGCGGGCCGGAGATGCAGCTGCATGATATTCTTTGGGCCGTCCATGATGGAAAAAACCGTGGTAGAAGCGAGGGGGAGGAAAATTTCGGGGAGTTCCCGGTTACGGTGGGAGGTCGGGGGCCGAGCGATGCGCGTTTTTCTCGTACACGTACACGCGTGTGTGCGAGGCGTCGGCTCTAACTGAACCCGAGCAAGGCGTTGGGCTCTAACTGAACCCGAGCGATTGCACTGCAGGCTAGGCGTTACTGAACCCGAGCGATCGGTCGATGGCTGTTAGCTGAACCCGATCGAGCGATTCCTTCGCTACTGCTGCTAACTGAAGCCGATCGATGCTGCCTCTGGATGAACAGTGAGCGTTGCGGGGGGGGGGGGGGTTGGATGAACAGTTCCTTGTGGGGGTGGATGAACAGGACCCCGTGGTGTTCCCTCTGGATGAACATGACCCCGATCGATCAAGCCGGTTGGGGCTGGATGAACAGGACCCCGTGGAGGGCTGGATGAACAGGACCACCCCATGGAGGGCAGGATGAACAGTAAACGGTGTAGGGGTGCCCGTGGATGGGTGGTTGAACAGGACCCCGTGGTGTGGAGGGCTGGATGAATAGTAGACGGTGGAGGGGTGGTTGAACAGTAGCCGGTGGAGTAGCGCGCGGTGGAGGCTGGATGGACAGGAGCACGTGGAGGCTGGAGGAGGTCGACGGTGGATGAACAGTAGCTCGTGGAGGCTGGAGCGGGTCGATGGTGGAGATGAACAGTATCCCGTGGAGTACCGTTTTGCGGTACGCCACGCCCCTCCCGATGAACAGGACCCTTGTTTCGACCGTAGTGCTCCAACACAAGTCCGTTTTCTCCGTTTTGCGGTACGCCACACCCCTCCTGATGAACAGGACCCCCATTTCGACCATAGCGCTCCAACACAAGTCTGTTTCCTCCGTTTTGCGGTACGCCTGTCGGTGTACAAAAAGAGGGGTACACTTTTTGTACCCCTATAATTGTGCATGGGCAGTCTGAGCCACAGGCACCACCACACTGAGCAAGGCAAGGGAGGTGAGCCGAGGTAAGGCCGAAGCTCGAGAGCAGCAGAACGACGCCAAGACCAAGACCACAAAGAGCAAAGGGGACGAAGCGGGCCCCCCGGAAAGATCCTTGCCGGGAGGCGGTTTTAGCAAACCCGACAAGACCCTTGTCGTGGCAGCTCGCCCCACACCTAAGGAGCGGGTCACCCTTGAGTCCACTGCCCCCATGGGGCAAGGATTCGGGAGGCATCCCCGTGGTGGCATGCAGATCTTTGTGAAGACATCCAAGATCAGATACACACTTTAGAAGATGATGATCCTTGGCGGGATCCCAGCCAAGGAGGACCACAAGGCCCCCGGCAAGAGCCTTGCCGGTGATGACAGCGGGCGCCACGGCAAGACCCTTGCCGGGGCCGCGGCAAGGCCCTTGCCATGAACACTCGTAGGGCCACCATCAGGACCACACCAGTCACACCTCTACCACCGTTCGCATGCAGCTGCCGACCCAACCAGCTGGGCAGGCACCTGCGTGGCGGCATGCACATCTTCATGGAGACCCACCGCCGTGCCACCTCAGCTGCCTGCCTGTCTACATGGCATCGCAGGCACCGCTGGACAGGGCGCGTGTCGACATGAGAGGGAGCGGCGACAGACGAGACATGGCTCTCCCCCGTCCCTGATAAAGCAAGAACACCTAAGCAAGGCGCATTAAATGCGCCTTGTCATGTAATGCGAGGGATAACCTCGCATCACTGTACCCTTTCCACCTCCTGTGTGCCACTATGGCAACCCCTTTCCCTATAAAAGGAGGCCCCAGGCGACCAGGGAGAGGATTCGGCTTTTTGGATCTCTTGACGCCCCATAGCTAGCTCAAGAACACAGATATACAATCCACCAAAGCAGGAGTAGGGTTTTACGCATCCTTGCGGCCCGAACCTGGGTAAAGGAACCGTGTGCTATCTGTTTGATCCGCTCTTCTCACGACCCCGCGCCTCGCAACCGCAGTAGGGATTCTTGTGATCCCATAGGTATCGTTCCCACCGACATCTTTGGCGCGCCAGGTAGGGGGCACAATTGTGAGAATCGGATTTAGCAGTTAGTTCAACGCTTCTTCGTCGTCATGGCGCCCAAGAAGAAGACGACGGTGGCGGTTGGCCCGTCGGAAGCCGGACATCCCGTCCCGACACGGGCGAGCAGCGGACCGGTCGCGAAAAGGACCCGGGGCGCCGTCCGCGAACACCAACACCATCCCTGCAGCCGGAGTTTGGGAGGCGGCGATGTTCGTGCGCCTGGTAACGGGCCGCACGCCGCCAAATCCAAAGACGGAGCCAGGCCCTCCGCGGGTGGCGCGGGGCCTTCCAAGATCGCTGCCACCCCGCCCGAAGGCGATGCAAGGGCTTCCAAGACTCCCACGCCGGCGCCGACGACGCGCTCCTCTCAAGCGGCGCGCGACGAATGGCGTGATCACACCGAAGACCCCGTGCGTCGCCGCGGGAAGAGCCCCGAGCGCCACTCCCGGGATGTAGAAGACCTGCCCGCTCGCCGAGGCACTGGTGGAGATGGCATGCGACCACGGGGTCGTGATAGAGCTCCTTCTGACATGGTCAGAAGTCAAAGTGCGTCGCGATCCGTGCAGATTTCGCTGCCACCAACGCCAGCAGAAGCCCTGGCGCGCGCGCAGTTGCTCCTCGATTTTCCTCCCACTACGGGGAAACTCGAGAATAGAGAGCCACTATCTGAAGCCTTGTTGCGGTGGCCAACAAAGACGAACCGGGTCTGGCGGAGCCCCCGGGTCGACGCTCCGACGGAGTCCCGCGTACCAGTGGCAGGAAAGCCGGCGGCGCCGCGACCATGGTGCACTCACCTCCTCCTCGCCCGGTACCGCGGACGCCAGCCCGTCATGATGCTATGGGCGACGAAATCTCTATAGCGTCGTCCAACCCACGGACCCACTACGACCAGCGCCAGGTCCTTCGGGATCGAGAACATGAAGACGCTCGAACCACTATCGAGCGCCGGCGCGGAGCGCGCCACCATTCAGACAGGCGAGCAGGGCCTGCTGTGAACCACCCGACACCGGAGAGCCTTGGAGGCCTGCCTTACGAGGTAGGTTGTACGGCTTTTACCCGTGAGCTGCGGCAGTTCCAGTGGCCCACTCACCGCACCTTCAAACCTGACGTGGGCGAAAAGTACGGCGGCAAGACCCACCCGTCCGAGTTCCTCAGCATCTACACCATCACGATGCAGGCTGCCGGAGCCCGCGACGATAAGGTGCTTGCGAATTATTTTCCGTTGGCTCTTAAACCCAACTCCATGTCATGGTTGATGCACTTGCCGGTAGACTCTATTTCCTCCTGGTCGGATTTGTGCCATGAGTTCGTGGGCGCCTTCACTGGAGGCCACCAAGCCCATGGCCAAGAGAGCGACCTGCACGTCATTCCCCAGAAGGGAGGCGAGAGTCTCCGCAAGTATATACAGAGGTTCAGCCCGATACAGTACAATATCCCTGATGTTCACCCTGCCGCCATCATCAGCACGTTCCATCAGAACGTGTGTAACCGCAAGATGCACGAAGAGCTGGCAATGAACAAGGTGAAAGATGTAGCAGAACTCTATGTTCTTGCTGACAGATGTGCCCGAGCTGAAGAGGGAAGGAAGTACCCCGGCAAAGATGCTGGCGTGGAAACCGACTCCTCAGATGAGGATACTGCCGCTCCGGCGAAGAAAGGCCGGCGCCGCAACAGGAAGCGCAAAGGTAAAGCCGTGCTTGCCGTCGAGGGATCTGATGACACCGGCTCCACCAAGAAAACCAAGGCAGATGACCCCGGCAAGGAAATTGCCGGATGTGTCGCCTGCCGTGCCTTGGCGGCTGCTGAGAAGTCAGGAAACTCCGACAAGCGATACTGCAAGATCCATCGCATCAAAGGCCATGACCTCCAGAATTGCCGACAGGTTGAGCTCCTCGCTGAGAAGCAGAGGGCTGAATATGAGAGGCGGGACAAGGAGAAAGGCCAGGACGGTGCCGAGGGGTCCGACAAGAAGCGTGACGGCCAGGCAGGCCGTTGCGGCAAGCTAGGATAAGCAATAGGAGAGGCCCGCCCGGGGCCGTGACAGAAAGCCAGAAGATGACGATCACGAAGAGGACGACGAATCCGGCGACCAAGAGTTTCAGAAAGCTACAGAGGCCATGTGCGTCGACGGTGGTGCCTCGCTGCATACTTCTCACCGCCGGCTTAAACAGTGGGCGCGAGATATTACAGCGGCAGAGCCGTCGTTTGATGCCCAAAGGCCGCTGAAGTGGTCCAGCACACCTATCATTTTTGACACTGAGGATCACCCTGATCGCACTACTGCGGTCGGGTGCTTGCCATTGTTGGTTTCACCAACAATACGCAACCTAAAGGTGACAAAGATGCTAGTCGATGGCGGGGCCGGTGTGAACTTGATCTCGCCTGCCGTGATCGAGAAGCTGCAGATTCCTGACGGAGACCTCGAAGAGACGGACACGTTTCAGGGGGTCAACCCGGGAAGAAGCCAACCCAAGGGAAAGGTCACGCTGCCCGTGACTTTTGGAAGCGACCTGAACTACAGGACGGAGAGGATCGTGTTTGATGTTGCCAAGATCCCCTTGCCCTACAAAGGGTTCCTTGGCCGCCCAGCGCTGGCCAAGTTCATGGTGGCGTCACACTACGTCTACAACACCCTGAAGATGCCAGGACCTGTGACGATCATCACCATCCCCTCCGATAAGAAAGATGCGCTGATTTGCGCTGACCAACTATACCAGCAAGCAGTTGCAGCAGCTGCCGCAACTAGGGCACTTGCTCCTGCCGCTGGGACCCCGGGAGGGAAGAAGAAGAAGACCGGTGAGTCCTCGGACACCCACTCCGGCAAGCGCACCTCTTCGGAGTGTAGCGCTGCCGTCGAGGACGTGCCAGAGAGCTCCACCGGTGGAAACAAGAAGCCTAGGGCCATACCGCCGGGAACCAAGAAGGTTTCTGTCAATGAGGACGGCACGGGAGGAGCTTTCACCATAAGCTTCACCCTTGACGACAAATAGGAAGACGCGCTCTTCACCTTCCTGCGGGCGAATGTCGATGTGTTTGCATGGCAAGCTTCCGACATCCCCGGCGTTCCCAGGGAGGTGATTGAGCACCACCTTGCTGTCTGTCCTCATGCGCGGCCCGTCAAGCAGAAGGTCGGGAAGCAAGCTTTGGAACGACAAGAGTTTATCACAGAAGAGATCCGGAAACTAGAAGCAGCGGGTTTGGTAAGAGGAGTGCTCCAGCCAACGTGGTTGGCCAATCTGGTCGTAGTGCGCAAGGCGAATGGGAAGTGGAGACTGTGTATTGATTACACAGATATCAATAAGGCCTGTCCTAAGGACCCCTTCCCATTGGCGCACATCGACCAGATTGTTGACTCCACGGCTGGGTGTGATCTGTTATCATTCCTTGACGCCTACTCCGGCTACCACCAGATCTTCATGACAAGAGAAGACGAAGAGAAAACAGCATTCATCACCCCATGTGGTACGTATTTTTTCATGCGGATGCCTTTCGGGTTGAAGAGTGCTGGTTTGACATTTGCAAGGGCGGTCCAGATAGGTTTTGAACCCTAGTTCCATAGAAATATGGAAGCTTATATGGATGACATAGTGGTCAAAACCAAGGACAGGGCAACCCTCATACCAGATTTGCAAGAAACATTTGCAAACCTGCACAAGATCAATCTCAAGCTGAACCCTGAGAAGTGCGTCTTTGGCGTCCCGTCCGGCAAGCTTCTCGGGTTCTTTGTGTCACAGCATGGGATAGAGGCCAATCCGGACAAGATCAAAGCTATAGAGCAAATCGAAGCACCCAAGCGAATCAAGGATGTGCGTCGGCTTGCTGGTTGTGTCGCCACCATGGGCAGGTTCATTTCCAAGTCTGCCGAGCACGCCCTTCCCTTTTTCAAGATCCTAAAAAAGGCGGGCCCGGTGGAGTGGACACCAGAAGGCCGAAGCAGCATTGCAAGATTTGAAGAAGTACCTCTCCTCCGCGCCAATACTAGTTGCGCCTAGGCCACAAGAGCCGTTGCTGCTATACCTGGCGGCAACGAACCAGGTGGTCAGCGCCGCACTAGTGGCACAGAGAGAGGTTGACGACGGGGTAATGGCAGCGACAGAGCCCGACACCACTAATGCAGAGACGACACAGCCAGTTGAAGTGTTGCCGAAGAAGAAAATGATGCAGCACCCGGTCTACTTTGTTAGTTCCCTCCTGCAGGGGGCTAGATCAAGGTACTCCGGCGTGCAGAAACTGCTCTTCGGCCTTCTTATGGCCTCGAGGAAGCTGCGTCATTAGTTCCAGGCACACGAGATCACTGTCGTCACTCGCCTCCCTCTGCAACGGATATTGCACAATCCAGATGCAACGGGAAGTATTGTGGAATGGGCACTGGAGCTGTCCAGCTTTGGGCTCAATTTTGAAAGTACTTCGACAATTCAGAGCCGAGTCTTGGCGGAGTTCATTGCAGAATGGACCGCGACACCCGACGAAGATGCCCAAGAGACTGCTCTCCCTAGCAAGGAGGCAAGTTGTGATTGGATCATGTACTTTGATGGAGCTTTCTCCCTACAGGGCGCAGGGGCTGGCGTACTGCTTGTCGCGCCCACCGGAGAGCACCTCGAGTACGTGATCCAGATGCACTTCCCCAGGGAGGCGTCGACCAACAATACGGCAGAGTACAAAGGGATGCTTGCCGGTCTTAGGATCGCGGCGAACCTCGGAATCAAGAAACTCATCGTCAGGGGTGACTCGCAGCTTGTCGTCAAGCAAGTCAACAAGGATTACCAGAGCCCGTTGATGAAGGCCTACATCGATGAAGTGAGAAAGCTGGAAGAGTGTTTTGACGGTATACAGGCTGAACACGTTCCCCGAGCGGAGAACGATATCGCCGATTACCTGTCAAAACGCGCTGCCCTCAAGCTACCTATGGAACCAGGTACCTTTTGCTTCAGCTAGCTCAGCCATCCGTTGATCCATCAACAGAGCAGAACAAGAGGAGGAAATCAGGGCCCGACAAGTACTTTCCCGCCGAGCTCCCCAGAGCCACCGGCAAGGATGTTGCCGGGAACACTGAGCCCGCCACGGGACGGCTAGCTCCGGCGGAGCGTCAAGCTCTTGCCGACGAGACAGCCGCTCCTATGGCGGAGGAGATGCCTTTAGTCCTCGCCGTAAAGCCCCAGGCTCCAGCATGGGCATAGCATACCGTCCGATTCCTCCAAACAGGGAACTTCCTGAGGAGCAGGAAGAAGCGGAAAAAGTAGCCCGTTGCTCTACCATGTACCAGTTCGTCGATGACATCATGTATAGAAAGAGGCCGAACGGTGTGAAATTGAAGTGTATCCCTCGAGAGGAAGGACTGGAGCTGTTGGCGGAGATACACGGAGGCATATGTGGATCCCACATTGGGTCAGGGGCCCTTGCCGGCAAGGCATTCCGGCAAGGCTTCTTCTGGCCCACCGCCCTCCAGGATGCCATGACACTAGTCACCAGGTGTGAAGCGTGTCAGTTCCATTCAAAGAAGCTTCATCAGCCAGCTTAAGCCCTTCAAACCATTCCTCTCTCCTAGCCCTTCTCGGTCTGGGGGCTTGACATACTGGGCCCTTTCCCCCGCGCTGTCGGGGGCTTTGAGTACTTGTACGTTGCAATCGACAAGTTCACAAAGTGGCCGGAGGTGGAGGCGGTGAGGAAGGTCATAGCTCAGTCAGCCGTCAAGTTCTTCAAGGGACTAGTGTGCCGTTTTGGCATACCCAACAGGGTTATCACCGACAACGGCACACAGTTCACAAGCCGCACCTTCATGCAATATACCCAAGACCTCGGCAGCAAAGTTTGTTTCGCTTCCGTTGCTCACCCACGGAGCAATGGTCAAGCTGAGAGGGAAAATGCTGAAGTACTGCGAGGCTTAAGGACCAAGACCTTTGACATGCTGCACAAGAGCGGAAGGCGCTGGATTGATGAGTTGCCGACGGTTCTTTGGTCGATCAGGACGGCGCCGAATCGAGCCACCGGCCAAACACCCTTTGCCCTAGTATACGGGGCAGAAGCAGTTCTCCCCACTGAACTCATATACGGGTCACCTCGAGTGCTCGCTTACGATGAGCTTGAGCAAGAGCAATTGCGCCAAGATGAAGCAATGCTCCTTGAGGAAGATCGTCTTCGGGCGGCTGTGAGAGCAGCACGCTACTAGCAAGCCTTGCGCTGCTACCATAGCCGCAAGGTCCATGCCCGAAGCCTTGAGGAAGGCGACCTTGTCCTTCGGCGCGTTCAATCGGCCAAGAATTCCAACAAGTTGACAATAAAGTGGGAAGGCCCTTACCGGGTAATACGAGTCACCAGGCCCGGCGCAGTCCGCCTGGAGACCGAAGATGTCGTTCCGGTGAGTAACTCCTGGAACATTGAGCATCTTCGTAAGTTTTACCCGTGAGGCGCGGCTTGCCGGGCCCCCCGGCAAGCCACCTTTTGTACAAGCATTGCCGATGATGCATGTAACCCTTTGTACAAAGCCAGGAGCAGACCCTGAGCATAAATAAATGAAGTGCTGGCACCCTAAGTTATAGCATGCATGCTAGGTCGAGTCTCGTCCTTGGTTAGGGTTGATAGTGCTTAGCGGCGACTAACCCCTAGCTTATAGGTCTTCCTTGGTTATTTTGTCTTCCTTGGTTCGCAGAACTCACAGATATCCTTGTCGGATCACTTGAGGACGAAAAGGAGAAGAGAGACAAACCAGCATCTAGACCCCGGCAAGCCAGTACTGCTGGGGGCTGCAAGAACAAAGATTTACCCACGGCAACCCAGAGTCGCCAGGGGCTACAGCTTCAGATAAGTTCTTCATCCCTTATCATGCATTCCCTTATGGACTGAGGTATGTGAAACCTCGTTTCTCCCTAAAGCTACCGTGCTCCCCTAACTCTAGGCCCTAGGGCTCATTCCTGGGGCCAGGTTTGGTCATAGTGTCGGCAGCGAAAGGATGAACGAGGAGCCTAAACCCGCCTCATCCCTGCCTCCGCCAAAGGCGTGAGAAAGGTCGAGCGAAGTGGGGAGACGGCAAGGCCTGCTGCCGGGCAAGGAAATGTTTATCTCAGAGATATCAAGGATTTACTCCTTGACGTGGGTTCTACCCGCAAACAAATGACCCGGCAAGCATCCCATTTTCATTAAAAACATTCCACTCAGGTACAGCCCATAGGGAATGAAAAACATGAATGATGGGATTACAAGTTTTAAATTCAGCTAAGGCCCGAAGGCTTACAAACTAAAAAAAGATAAGGTGCCCGTGACCCCTTTCTTGTCCCTCTCCTTAGGAGGTAGGTCAAGGAGGCGAAAAGGGCAAAAGGGGCGCCTAGATGAGCTACGGGTGGCAGAAGACACCAAGAGAACATCTCGGTGGCCGTCCAAAGGCTGGATGGTGATGGCGGCGCTGGAAGCAGAGCTCAAAGACGAGGCGGCAGGACGTCAGCACGCGTCGAAGGCGTCGGTGCCCGCGTACTCCGAGTTGACGGCCTTGCCGCCCGCCCTCTTCCTCTTCTGCAGCCTCCCAACGCCAGCCGCCCAAGGAGACGACCCCGAGAAGTTCAGGGAGCCGGCGACACGGATGATGGGGTCGCCGGTGCCGCACGAAGCGGTGCCCGACACCTAGTCGGATCCATCATCCTGTTGCCTGCTACCCTCGTCGTCGCTGCCGCTGTCCTCCTCGTCACTCCCGCTCGAGGAGGAGTCTTCGCTATCAGAAGAGCTCTCCACGCAGCACCTTGCACGGGTCCCGAAGAGCCCGAAGACCTTGACGGAGAGGAGACCGCCCTCCATCAGCTTGAAATGGAGAGTGAGCCCCTCCGTCAAGCGGTGGATATGAGCGAACGTATTCCATCCCCGATGAAGATACATCACGTGAGGGGCTAGGAAGTCGAGCGAACCCGCGTGCCGCTGATCCTGCAGCCCCTCATGTGCAGCCGCAATGACTCCGGCAGATCCATCTCCATCTCCCGCATGAATGGAGTCGGGAGACGAAGGCGACGGCGAGGCGGCCGGCGCAGTCTGACGAAGAACTCGCAAGGGTCGTCCCCAACGTGGCCCTCCATGGGGGAAGGATCTGCTGGCGGAGGCGAGGCCGGCGCGCCGCCCTGCCCTCCTCTTCCCCGAGTGCCTCGGCCTCGCCCACGGCCTCGCCCCTCCCCCTTCCGGCAGACCCTTAAGGTTCGAACTCTGGGGTGCGCACGGAGATTATGCCCTCTACCTCTTCATCTCGCAAAGATCTAACTACTGAAAGAACAACACAAGAGACACAGGGTTTATACTAGTTCGGGCCACCATTGTGGTGTAATACCCTACTCTAGTTTGTGGTGGGTGGATTGCCTCTTGGGCTGATGATGTTGAACAATACAGGGAAGAACAGCCTCGCGAGGGTCTGTTCTTGGCTAGGGGGATGAACTACTAGGAGGAGTTCATCCACCCTTCTCTCTCTCTCTCTGCTGCCTGAGTCTTTCTAACTGGTTTCTCCTTGATGCGATTGCTAGATGCTAGTTGCCAGATGCTGGATGCCTCTACCCTGGGGGTGGCTAGTCCTATTTATAGGCAAAGGCCCTGGGCCTCTTCCCAAATATTGAGCGGGAAGGGCACCAACAATTGGCCAATTCGAAGGGGAACATCTAGTACACTTATCCTGACTAAAGTTGGTCCTCGCCTGCCAAAGGCCCTGTGGTGACGCCGTTCTGGGCTCCACGATGACCTCCTTCCCACCGTTGGACTGGTCTTGGTCTCGTTGCACCGAAATGGATGCCTTTGCTTGATCCTCTCGCCTGCGCTTGCCCCCTTTGCACCAAAGAGGAAAGGGAGACACTGCGCGGGCTGGCGCCCGCCTGGCACCCTTGGTCGTCATGGCTCGCGTCGGCACCTCGCGAGGTACCCCGCCCTGATCTCTCCACCTCCTCGTGAGCCAGCTTGACGAGGTCGTGCCCGAGGAAGCGCCGTGTCGTCCGCCCCGCGAGGCTTGGCCCCTCGCGAGGGTCTTGGGTCTTGTGTTGATGAAGATGGGCCATGCTGGGCCCCCTTTCGAGCCATGCCGCAGGCAGGCAAGTCTGGGGACCCCCGTTCCCAGAACGCCGACAGTAGCCCCCGGGCCCAAGGCGCGCATGGACTTGGCCGTGCCGAGAAGCGAAAGGGCAAGGGCGAAGCGCCGCGGGCCCTAACAGCCCGCGGCCTTGGGCGCCACGTGGCGGTTGATTGGACGTGAGTGCTTCTGCAACTGTGCAGGTTATTAAAGGTGCGGCGTCTGCCCGGGCTTTGCTTTTCTCTTTCTCCGGCCGCTGCTCAGATCCCCTTTCTTGCGCCTCTCCTTCCTTCCTCCAAATTCCTAGATCTGCTCCACCCATGTGACTTAGGAAGACATGGCGCCTCGTCAGTCACAGGCCAAAGCTTGGTTCTCGCCTGCTCTGGACTTGCCCAATGTGTCGGAGGCGAGCCCTGCCCGGCTGCGGCGGATGGCGGCGGCGCAGGGCATCGACGGGGCGCAGGTGTTCAAGGTCGGCTCCGCCACCCCTGAGGGATGAGGGAGCACCTTCTACCCTCTCTTTGTAAGCTCTATTACTGCGGGCCTGGTGCCTCCTTTCTCTGAATTCTTCCTCTCTGTCCTCCGCCATTACAACTTACAAGCTCTGCTTCTCCACCCCAACTCCATCCTTCTTCCGGCGATCTTCGCCTATTACTGCGAGGCTCATTTGGGGGTGCAACCCTCCGTGGCCTTGCTGCGCCACTACTTCTCCCTCCGGGTCACCTGTGGTTCTCCTTCCGCATGTGCGAGCTTCTTCGCGTACGGCAGCGCCATTGCCATTTCGAATCCCGGGAAGAGGATTGAGGGCTTCAGGAGCAAGTGGGTCTTGGTAGATGCCGAGCGAATCCACCCTCGGCTGATCATGCTCGCGGAGCAGCCTGTGAGTTCCAGCGACTGGTGCCGAGCGGAGCTCATGGACCCGCGCGCGAAACCGGTATTGGAGAAGATGGACGTGGACCTGAAGCCGGCCAGCATGGCGGCGGCGAAGCTGACCGGCGCGTCGCTGCTGAGGGAGTTCCTGGAGCACCAATTGGCTCCGCTTCGGCAGTACTCACCCCCGATGTGGAGGCCCATCCGAGCCCCGCGACCTTGGGCGACGCGGACTTGACCGCGGTTCTCCAATCTCTGGTCGGGGGCGAGGTGGCAAGGTTGGAGGGCGCGCCCGTGCCCTTGTTCCTTCGCTACGACTAGGAGCAGGTGGTGGAGTCCATGCCCGTCTTCAACGGGGGCGGGCCCATGCCCGTGGCGGCTCCCGAGGGACTGGTGGACGTGTCCTCTGGCGACTCCGGCGAAGAGGAGCGGGAGAAGGGCCCTGACTCCGAGGCAACCGATGGAGAGTCGAGGGCTCCCCTTCCCCAGCGCAGACCCCGTTCTCTCCGCCTCTCCTCGAGTGATGATGACGAGGACGATGAGCAGGTCGGCAGGAGCTTGCCCCTGATCCCGAAGAAGGACAGGACCAGGCTGCTCTCCCGCGGGTCTGTCCCTTCCCCAAGGCACACTGCAGACACGCCGCCTGCTTCTGGGCTTCCTGAGGGCGATCCTTCTAGCCGGCTTTCTGGCTTCAAGTATGGCGGGAGGCTGCTTGAGCTCTCCAGAGACGACCCGTAAGTGCTTGATCCTTGTCTTTATTCCTTGTTCTGCTGCTGAGGCTTGACGTCCGCCCTTTTTGAACAGGCTGGCGCCCGCGGCGAAGAAGCCGAAGGGGGCTCCTGAGGCTTCCATCATGGCGGCGCTTGTGTCCGTGGGGGATGGTGATCGTGACACACGGGCCTCTCCTGCCCGGTCGCCTTCGCAAGGCCTGGCTGAGCTAGCTGGGGCAAGCTCAGTCCCCATGGCCCAAGTAACTCCCGAGGTGCCCTTGCCTGCCGCCACCACCACGAACGTCGGGGCGCAGCAGACTCCGCCTCGGGACGCTGTGGTTGCGCCACCGCTGCTTTCTCCTCCTGCTCCTCCGGCTGCTTTTTCTCCGTCCCCTTCCGCAGTTCTGGAGCGTGTTGTTGCTGAACTGGATCGACTGCGGCAGGATCTTCTTGGCGCCGACCCTCGCCTGGTGGCCGGGCGCCTGGAGCTGGCTTCGGGGTGGATTCGCTCCGACACCTCGATTCAGGCGGCGCTGGTTCAGGCCTCGACGGCCTGTGACGGAGAGAGGGAGGACACCTCGAGGCAAAGGCTGCCCGAGACATGGCCCTGGGGGAGGTGGTTGAAGTCCGTGGTCGCTGTAAGGAGCTGGAGGACGAGCTGCAAGGCCTGCGAGACCAGCTCGTGAAGGAGGCAGGCCTTCGCCAAGAGCAGGAAGAAGGCACGAAGGCTCGAGAGGCGGCCATCGAGGACCGGGAGACCAAGCTCAAGAAGCGCCGCGACCGCCTAGGCGCGCTGAAGAAGGAGCTGGAGGTGACGAAGGCCGAGCTGGACGGCAAGGCCCGGGTCCTTGCCGAGGATCGCGTGGCCTTCACGGACATGGAGAAGGAGGCCCGTGCTTCACTGAAGATGCTTTACGAGAGTGGCCTGGAGAGCCCGCTGGCCGGTGCCGAGGACGGCCCAGCCAAGCTGCTTCCCTTCCTGGTTCGTGCCCTTGGGGATGTCGCCCTTGGCCTTGGCCCCACGGCTGACGCCGAGGCGCGTGTCTTGTCTTCTGCTGCGCTAACGCGGGTCTTCGCCCACATCTACCTTCGCGATCCCAGCGCCGACCACGACAGCCTGTTGGAGCCGGTGAGTGGCGAGGGTGCTGCCGCCGCTGTCGAAGCCGTGAAGGGGCGCGCGGAGGCACTGCTGGGGAAGTTCCGGGCCTTCAGTACCAAGCCGAACCAATGCGCTGCCGGCCCTGCTGCTCCACGAAGCGAGGCCACTCCGTGCTGCTCCACCGCCGACAAGTGACTCCGCTGCCGCTCCTGTTATTCTTTTAATTCCTGCACATGCGTCACGCCTCGGGGAGGCCTTTAAACTTGCATTTGGTACTGAGACGACAGTATGGACTGTAATATTTGCTTTTAAATTCCTTGAGTTTTATGCTCTTCCTCCCTACTTGCTTGTGTTCTACGCCGGCAGAGCCCGACCCCGCGCGTACCTCACCCAGCATTAGCCCCGACCGGAAACCAGGACGGGACCAAAGGAGTGAGGGTCTACGTAACAAGTTAGGCTCCCGAGTCGCGATGCTCAGGAGTCCCCCTTGGCGCACGAACAACAAGTAGGGAGGTGTGATGTAGGTGTATCTTCCGTTCTACGTCTGCAGAGCCAGACTCCGCGCGTACCTCACCCAGCATAGCCTTTCGGAACTAAGGACTGAGGGGCTACGGAGCCAGTTAGGCTCCTGAGTCGCGATGCTCAGGAGTCCCCCTTGACGCGCAAACAGCGAGCGATGAGGTGAGATGCAAGCGGGACTACCGTTCTACGTCTGCAGAGCCTGGCCCCGCGCGTACCTCACCCAGCATAGCCTTTCGGAACTAAGGAGTGAGGGGCTATGGGACCAGTTAGGCCCCTGAGTCGCGATGCTCAGGGGTCCCCCTTGACGCTCAAACGGCCTTCATACCTTGGCTCCGCTCTGGGAGAGACGCGCGACGAACTAGGCCCGAGGGGCCTGGCTGGGCGGCGTACGTCTGGGTGTGACCCAGTCGTAGCCCCCGTGCCTAGCCCCCTCGTGCGGCGCTCCCGAGGGGAGGCATTGCGATGAGGCTAGTCACTGAGCTCTGGGCTCCCTAAGGTTAATGCGGCCCGGAGGCCACCCTCAGTTGTTTATCACCAGCGCGGAGCATAGCGCTTCTGTATGTGTACGGGCATAGCCGCTCCTCGGCAGTGTCGTCGGCCAGCGCGGAGCATGGTGCTTCCACTGGTACGCAGGAGGGGGCTCCCCTCCGGGAGGAGCCCCCGGGACGTGTACAGCCCCGCCCTAACACGTGGCCGGCGCGGTAGGTCTAGGTGAGGTGTATCTAGGCACCCGTGAGCCAGCGCGGGACTCACGGGGGCCTACCTCTAGGCGGGTTGCGCCTGACACTGGGCCGTATCTTGAGATGTGTTCCTGCAAATTTGGTTAGATGCCGGCACTCTACATCCTCGGGTCCCGGCCCTCGAGCTTGTCTCAGCCGTCGCTGGTATGCCAGGTCGCGATGCCGTGGACAAGGCCAGAGGGTGAGGGCTGGAGAGCCAGTAAGAGCCCTGAGTCACGATGCTCAGGTACCCCCCCCTTTAACGTGCAAGTGGTCGACATGGAGGAGAAGAGGTGCCGCGTACAGGCATCAAGTAATCAAGCATGATAGGCGAATGCATAGCTGGAAATAAACGCAAGGGAGATACATGCCACCGGGCCTGGCCCGAGCAGCCTGGGGATGATGCAGCCTGAGGGGCGCCCCCAACAAAGCAAGCTAATGACTGAAAATAAAAAGGGATACATGCCACAGGGACGGACCCACGCGGCCTGGGAATGATGCAGCCCTGGGAGGGCGCTCCCAGCTGGAAATGAAGCTTGAAGGATGTCACCTGAAGATGTCGAAGATGAAGTGGTGTTGGTGCGGCAGACTCGGTGGGCTGCGGAAGCCGATCCTCACGAGCCCCCAGGCCCAGGGGCCTCAGGAGGCTCCGGAGGCGCTGATGGCTCCTCGCGAATCATCTCCATCTCCGCCAGGACTGCGGAACGCCTGTCTTCCTGAGTCTCCATGATGCCCTTCATGAGGCGCTGGTACGCTGCAGCCACGCTCGGCAAGCCGTAAGGCATTCGAACATAGCTGTGGGGTGGACCTCCACAACGCCCCACTTGCGAGGGCCAGAGGCGCTCCATCATGGCGACCTGATTGAGCCCTGGTACGTCGATGCAGACGCGCAGCCCACCATCCTCGCCTGGACGGGGAGCCAAAGCCGGTAGACGGCGGCAACCTCTCATGATTCTTGACTCCAGTAGTTCTTGAACGGCCTTGTTAACGAACTCCTGCTGGTCTGACCTTCCTTGCCTCGCTCCTCCTTAAGGGAAACGTGCTTCGAGGCACGCCTCCACGTGGTGCCCCAGCGCCTCCCTCGTGACCCTGGCCAGGTCGGTGGCCCTCCAGGTGAGAGCCCCTGAGCCTTGCCTGAGGAGGGCACCGGGCGAGCTTTCCTACGCGATGGAAGGAGGGTCCCCTTGGGCAGACGCAGGCCCTGAGGGGCCTGCCTCCTGAGGGGCTGAGCCTGACAATGTCTTCTTCTTCTTGGGGGTGGTCTTGGGAAGCCTCCTGCTTCCGCGATCCGGGTCTTCTAGTGACGCGGTCTGAAAGGCTCGCTCTAGGGAACACACTGCATCCTTCTCTTCACATGGCACCGTGATGACTCCGCCACTTCCTGGCATCTTGAGGAAGTTGTAGCCATGATGAGTTACGGCCATGAACTTGGACAGTGCTGGGTACCCGAGGATGGCGTTGTACAGTAGGCGAATGTGGGCGACGTCGAAGTCGATGAGCTTGGTGCGGTAGTTGCTACGGGCCCCGAAGGTGACAAGGAGGCAGAGCTACCCGATCGGGATCGTGGAACCGTCGGTGACTCCGGAGAAAGGCTTGGTTGGCTGAAGCTGGTCGTAGGGCACTTGGAGATTGTTGAATGTTTCCACGGACAGGACGTTGAGCCCTGCTCCACCATCGATGAGGGTCCTGGTGACCAGTACGTTGCTGATGACTGTGGAGCAAAGCATCGGGAGGACTCTGGTTGTGGTCGCGCACTTGAGATGATCTCCTGAGCTAAACGTGATGGCGCACGCCGACCACCTGAGAGGGCGCGTTGCTTCGAGCTTGGGGAGGACTGCATTCACTTCGCGGGCATACTACTTGAAGATGCGTTGGGAGGCCGGGGCTTGAGCTCCGCCCAGGATGCAGGCGATTGCGCGTGGCTCCTGGAAGCCCCCAGCCCCCTCGTCTTGATGGCGGTCCTCGTTCCTCCTTGGCTGAGGCGGCAGTGGAGGGAGGCCTGCATTGCCCTGCAGGTGATCCTCACGAGGCTGATCCCGCCAATCCCCCTCATGAGGCAGGTCTCGCCAGCGGTCCTCGCGAGGTTGACCACGCCATCCTTGGCGTGGGCCATGGTCTTCCCAGCGTCATGGGTTTCTTCCTCCTCCTCGGCCGTAGCCCCGGTCAGCGCGGTCGGGACGACGGCCGATCCTTCCTTCTCGCATGACGTGGAGCTCTTGGCATTCATTGGTGTTGTGGGTGTGGAGGTTGTGGTACACACAGTACCGGCTGCCCCTCGAGGATTCGGGCAGATCCTTGCCCCGCTTGGTGTCCGGTTCCGTCGCGAGCACGGCAGCCCCCTTGCGCTTCACGTCCTTGGCCTTGGGCTTCTTCTCTTCTAGGTCTGCGGCAGGCAGCTTGAGGAGGGAGAGATGTCCTTCCTCATCCCTGGCGCACTTGGTCGCCAAGTTGAACAGCTCCAGGGGAGTGCATAGGTCTTCATGCATCGCAAGCTCCTCCTTCATCTTGACGTCGCGCACACCATCGGAGAAGGCTGAGATGATGGCTTCCTCGGACACCTTGGGGATCTTGAGGTGCGCACTGTTGAAGCCAAATGTCGGATTTCGAGTTCCGGCAGACCCTTAAGGTTCGAACTCTGGGGTGCACGCGGAGATTATGCCCTCTACCTCTCCGTCTCGCAAAGATCTAACTACTGAAAGAACAACACAAGAGACACAGGGTTTATACTAGTTCGGGCCACCATTGTGGTGTAATACCCTACTCTAGTTTGTGGTGGGTGGATTGCCTCTTGGGCTGATGATGTTGAACAATACAGGGAAGAACAGCCTCGCGAGGGTCTGTTCTTGGATAGGGGGATGAACTGCTAGGAGGATTTCAACCGCCTTTCTCTCTCTCTCTGTTGCCTGAGTCTTTCTAACTGGTTTATCCCTGATGCGATTGCTAGATGCTAGTTGCCAGATGCTGGATGCCTCTACCCTGGGGGTGGCTAGTCCTATTTATAGGCAAAGGCCCTGGGCCTCTTCCCAAATATTGAGCGGGAAGGGCGCCAACAATTGGCCAATTCGAAGGGGAACATCTAGTACATTTATCCTGACTAAAGTTGGTCCTCGCCTGCCAAAGGCCCTGTGGTGACGCCATTCTGGGCTCCACGATGACCTCCTTCCCACTGTTGGACTGGTCTTGGTATTGTTGCACCGAAATGGATGCCTTTGCTTGATCCTCTCGCCTGCGCTTGCCCCCTTTGCACCAAAGAGGAAACGGAGACACTGCGCGGGCTGGCGCCCGCCTGGCACCCTTGGTCGTCATGGCTTGCGTCATGGGCACCTCGGGAGGTACCCCGCCTTGATCTCTCCACCTCCTCGTGAGCCAGCTTGACGAGGCCGTGCCTGAGGAAGCGTCGTGTCGTCCGCCCCACGAGGCTTGGCCCCTTGCGAGGGTCTTGGGTCTTGTGTTGATGAAGATGGGCCGTGCTGGACCCCCTTTCGAGCCACGCCGCAGGCCGCAGGCAGGCAAGTCTGGGGACCCCCGTTCCTAGAACGCCGACACACGGCAAGACCCTTGCCGGGGCCGCGGCAAGGCCCTTGCCATTAACACCCATAGGGCCACCATCAGGCCAACACCAGTCACACCTCTACCACCGTTCGCATGCAGCTGCCGACCCAACCCGCTAGGCACGCACCTGCGTGGCAGCATGCAGATCTTCGTGGAGACCCACTGCTGCGCCACCTCAGCTGCCTGCCTGCCTACATGGCATCGCAGCCACCGCTGGCCAGGGCGCGTGTCGACACGAGAGGGAGCGGCGACAGACAAGACAGGGCTCTCCCTCGTCCCCGATAAAGCAAGGCGCATTAAATGCGCCTTGTCATGTAATGCGAGGGATAACCTCGCATCACCGTACCTTTTCCACCTCCTGTGTGCCATTGTGGCAACCCCTTTCCCTATAAAAGGAGGCCCCAGGCGACCAGGGAGAGGATTCGGCTTTTTAGAGCTCTTGACGCCCCATAGCTAGCTCAAGAACACAGATATACAATCCACCAAAGCAGGAGTAAGGTTTTACGCATCCTTGCGGCCCGAACCTGGGTAAAGGAACCGTGTGCTATCTGTTTGATCCGCTCTTCTCACGACCCCGTGCCCCGCAACCGCAGTAGGGATTCTTGTGATCCCATAGGTGTCATTCCCACCGACAACGCCACACCCCTCCCGGTCAACAAGACCCCCGTTTTGACCATAGGAGGTCCGTTTCCTCCGTTTTGCGGCACGCCAGACCCCTCCCGATGAACAGGATCCCGTTTCGAACGTGGTCGGTCGAACACAAGGCCGTTTCCTTCGTTCTGCGGTACGCTAGGCCTCGTTTCCATCGCCTGTTCCGTCCAAGCCCTCCCGATGAACACGACCATGCATTCCGTTTCCTCCCCATGAACACGACGACGACGCTGTTTCTCCATTTCGACCCAGCCATATACATGAGCCCTGGCCATACGTATGCGCGAGTAGGTGTTCGAGACCCTGCCCGTACGTACGTACGTGGCCGTATTTTCTTTCTTGCACCCTGGCCGCTGTACGTACGTGTACATGCTGCGTGCGTGCCTCTACTACGACACGTGCGCGCCTCTACATTGACCAGTATATATGTACGTACACGTTCGTGACCAGAATGACAACGCTACATACGCTTCGACCAGGTGGGTCCCGACTGTCAGGCACTTCCTTGCTTGCAAAGATCTAGTTGGTGGGTCCCAGCAGTCAGGGGGCGAATCATTTTTTTTGCCCGGATGCACTTCCTTGCATGCGAAGGTGTAGCTGGTGGGTCCCAGCAGTCAAGGGGAAACGTTTTTTTCGCGAAATACGGTGGCCCGTCCGGTGGGTCCTTGCTGTCAGGTGGAGGAATCATTATTTTCTGCGTAATAAGGAGGCACTTCCTTGCTGCCGCCGTGGACCCAGCTGTCAGCCTCTCCACGTACAGTCCACGTCCGATGGAATTCGTTCCTTGACCACGTTGACCACGCCGCGCCGAGAGCACTAGGGCGGTGGACGATGGCGAGGCCTAGGAAGGGGATGACGCGGAGCCAGTGAAGACGCGGTAGTGGATGCCCACGCGGAGAGGAGTATGAGGGTTCACTCGTTCGGCTGCGGTGTGAGGCTGTCGTCGTCGCAGGGCCTGGCCAGCGGTGGGAATAGTAGGGGGCGGTGAGGCCTCCGCGGCAGCACAGCCGGCCACGGGAGGCAGGAGCAGGCGGCACGATCGACGCTGCTTTGGGCGGCCGGAGCAAGAAGACCAGAGGTTGAAGAAGCACTACGGCCGTTGGATGGACAGTACGGTCACTGGAGCTAGAATCGTGCATATTGACTAAGTTGACAAAGCCCTTCGTCCCCGTGAACTTAGTAGGCCCACAAGTCAGCCTGCCACCAAGATGGGTCCCAACGAACATGGGGAGTATTCATTTTTTTTGTGCGTAATAAGGAGGCACTTCCTTGCGTGCGAAGATATAGCTGGTGCGTCCGAGATGTCAGCGGCGGTAACGTTTTTTTCGTGAAATACAGAGGCCCTTTCGATGGGTCGCTGATGTCAGGTGGAGGAATCATTATTTTGTGCGTAATAAGGAGGCATTTCCTTGCGTACGACCGTGGACCCAGCTGTTGGCCTCTCCATGTACAATCCACTTCAGATGCATGTCGGTCGTTGACCACGTTGACCAGGTCGCGTCGGGAGCACCAGGGCGTGGACACGGCGAGGCCTAGGAAGGGAACGACACGGAGGCAGGGAAGACTCGGCAGTTGTTTCCCACGCGGAGGGGAGTACGACTGTACGAGGGTTTACTGGTTCGTCTGCCGTCGCCGGAGAATAAAAGCAGGTGTGGGTGAGTAGAGGGATGGCTAGGCCAGCAATGAGAGTACGGTGGGGCAGTGAGGCCTGCGCGGCAGCACAGCCGACCGCGGGGAGGAGGGAGCAGGCAGTCCCACCAGCGCTTGTTTGAGTGGCTGGAGCAGGAAGAGCAGAGATTGAAGAAGCACGACGGCCGTTGGATGGACATCCAACATTCACTGCTTGTGCGTCAACCTTTTTTTAGGAAAGCCTCAAATCTGTGGAAAACAGCATACAACCCATCTGCCATTATTTCTAATAATTTTTAGCCCATTTGCTAATTCTTAAGGTTTTTTTTGAGCCCATATTCTTTTTGTTAGCATTACAGCCCAAATTGTGGCCACGATTAAAAAATTATACGAAATTTTGCATATTTCAGTTTGGTCTGAACTGTTTTTAATCCCGAAATTTCGACTCACATTCAAACTGATTTTAAAAATAAATGTATATTAATATAAAATCCAAAAAAAAATTCTCCACGAAAATTAATGTAATTTAAAATCTTGAAATGAAAAAAAAGATATTTGAAACTAATTGCCGGTTTGATGTGTTTTAAAAATGTACATCCCATTTCTCATTACTGATGGGCCATTTTCTCGGCCAGCCGAATGAAAGCTCTCCTCGTCTTGAAAGATTTGCAGCCCAACAGGCCTGACAAAGCGACTTGCTTGGCAAATCACAAAAAAACTGGGTTGTGGCCATGGACCCAGCTGTCAGCCTCTCCACATACAGTACTCTTCCGATGGAAGTCGTTCCTTGACCACGTTGACCACGCCGCGCGGTGAGCACCATGACGGTGGACGACGGCGAGGCCTAGGAAGGGGATGACGCGGAGCCGGGGAAGACGCGCCAGAGGAAGCCCGTGCGGAGAGGAGTACGAGGGTTCACTGGTTCAGCTGCGGTGTGAGGCTGCCGTCGCCGCAGGGCCTGGCCAGCGGTGGGAATAGTAGGGGGTGGTGAGGCCTCCGCGACAGCACAGCCGGCCACGGGAGGCAGGAGCATGCGGCACGACCGGCGCTGCTTTGGGCGGCTGGAGCAAGAAGACCAGAGGTTGAAGAAGCACTACGGCCGTTGGATGGACATCATACGATCACTTGAGCTAGAATCGTTCATATTGACTAAGTTGACAAAGCCCTCCGTCCCCGTCAACTTTTTTGGCCCACAAGTCATCCTCCCACTATGGTGGGTCCCAGCAAGCAGGGGGTATTCATTTTTTGTGCGTAATAAGGAGGCACTTCCTTGCGTGCGAAGATATAGCTGGTGGGTCCGACCTGTTAGCGGGGGGAACGTTTTTTAGTCCATTTGGTGGGCTGGGTGAAACAATGATGTAGCTTCTATGCAGCCCGTTTAAATCCCATTTGCATTTTTCTCGAAATCCGTGGACTTGCTGGGCTGGGTGAAAATATCATGTTGGGCTAGACGGAGAAATGTTATAAAAACATAAACACATGATTGCACGTCAGTTAAATCTTTGCAAGCTTATGTACGCAATCACTAGGAGTTAACTTGCCAAGTTATATATAAACAATTATTATTATTATTATTTTTGTAAGATATTTCAAGTTATGAAATAAAATATCATTTTAATTTGATGAGTTAATAGTACGCGGGGTATTATTATTTTTCAGGCTAGACGTGGGACAGTTGAGTTGGTTCTAGGGGAAAGTACTGGGAGAAAACTCAGTTTACATCAAAAAAGAAAGTGGGAGAAAATTCAGAGACCTGCTGGGTCCACCTGAGGAGGGGAATATGTTGGGAGGAAGGAGATTCAAAGCACGGCAGCCGAGTGAACTAGTTTTTTTACGGACAAGTGAACTAGTTTACATACATAAGCAAATAGCCATTAAAAAAAGCAATCAGGTTAATGGGTTCTTAAAAGAAATATTTTGGACAAAACATATAATTACGACACATAGGCTAATGCATGAAACACTCAGATGATAAAGGTGCTTATAAACAGATAAAGTACAACATCTAGACCTTTCTGGCACGCTTGATCATGACGCTGCGGCTGTCCGTGTACTCGTCGGTTACGGGAAGCAGACATGCCCTCATGTCCAAGATCTGCCTGTACATGTCGTAGCATGCGTATGCGTCCTTGGCCGCGTAGGTTATGTAGGCTAGATTCATAGGTACCTCCCACGTGTTCAGGCCGTCTTCTTTCATGTTGGCGTATCAGGGGTCGATGATGGTCTCAGCGAGGTCAACCATGGAGTCCTTCTCCTGCCCGTTGCCGATGATCTTGTATTGCTTCTGGATGTCGTCACTTGTTGCACCAGATGGCCTAATTGTCACGTTCTTCCTTCTCTCCACCGTAGCGAAGGTGCAGTCGGCGCTGCCGATGAAACGGGCGAATGCTCCAGAACCTGGTGCAGCCATAGGACTGAGGCAAGGCAGAGCTTCACCGAGTCCGTATCGTTGGTGTACATCACATTCAACTTGGTGCAGCCATAGGACTGAACGGCGAACTCAAAGGGGAACTCCTTGCTGAAGTCCATATCCAGCAGGCTCACCCCTCGGATCACCATTGGAGTCTCTTCGAGTGAACGAGTGTGTAGGCGGCGACAGTAGTTCGTTTTTCAGCTCCTAGGGAACTGGATTCAACAGTAAGCTGAGTGTGTACAGGCGATAACAGTTACTACCCCTCCCTTGTCCGCTGCACGCCCTACAGAAGATGCACCCTCAGCCACACATCCGTTCACGAACAGGTCTGTATTGGTACTGTAATAACAGGAGTGTCACTTTACTTAAATTTAATTAGCTCTAATAGAAATTTATACTTAAAACAAGCAATGCATTCGCTCGTTCTATCAGTGCCACAGGATCAACATGCACAACAATTAGAATTTTTATTCTCAGGACGCACACGATCAGCACATTTGTCGCATTTTCACAAAGATAATACTACCAAGTTTGAACAGTTTGTTATGGTTGTTGTCCTCTGCATCATCATGCCGTGTTTCCCAGCTTGCAAGATTCAGAACCAACAAATAAGATCCAAATAATAAGTACAACAAAGATGCCTACACATCTCGTTGATTCCCGGCTTGCAAGATTCAGAACCAACAAATAAGATCCAAATAATAAGTACAACAAAGATGCCTACACATCTCATTGATTCCCAGCTTGCAAGATTCAGAACCAACAAATAAGATTCAAATAATAAGTACAACAAAGATGCCTACACATCTCACTGATTCCCAGCTTGCATGATTCAGAACCAACCCATTAGAGCCTTTTGATAAAGTGAATATCAGGATTAAATACATCTTCGCTAGCCATGTCGTACAATCGAAGAACTTGACGAATGCTCTTGACCGTCACAACATCTGTAGTTGAGTATTCCTATTTGCATAGCACAAACCAGGAGAGCATGATTTCACTTTAATAGTGGCCTCCTTTACTCAACCTGCAACTCCACTCGGATGAAGCCTGCCTGGAGTTCCATGATTCAATTCATGCGCCTTTTTCTGTAGTTCACCTGAAATGAAGCAAAGATTGCATCATTCAGCTAGAAAGAAGTACTTGCTCTCATGAGCTGGCAGCTTCTTCTTTAGTAGTTACACTAAAACTGAGGAACATTAAGGTTGGTTGTCCGGCTCATGTAAGGTGTAACTATAATTTTGTTATCCTTTTGTGCAACTCCCACTACAACAAAATTGTCGCGTAAGGTCGCTTTTTCTGGGACGCTATTTAATTCGCCTCTACATCCATGGACACTAGCAAAATAAAGACGCTTCTTAAGACGATTGAAAGGCGCTGCACAGTTATTATAGGAATTAGGTATTTATAAAATAAATATATATTTCAAATAAGTTAAGGACGAATTTTGAGACGTTTCATACGTGGCTTTATCTTTGGTATATATAAAATTTTGGCGCTCCAAAATTCGTTTTGGTTTACCGCTTTTTTATGGTTGGATCCCGCGTTTGTTTTGGATTTTTTTTCACGAACTACTAACTAATACCGGGGTCGTCTCCCACGCACCCCATCTTTTCCGCTCCCAGTTTCTTCAACCCACCATATCCAATTTGCGGCGGCTCCAAGCCTCGCCACGAGCGATGCCCTCTACCGGCTACGTCTGGCCTCCTCCGTCGATGACCTCACCAGTCAAGGTCGGTCAGCTTCCCTTGTCCTCCCCGTCCCCTGGCCGCACCTCTCCTGGCGTCGTCCTCAACGTCCGCAAGCCAGGTCCATGCCGGCATCATCCTCCTGCCAAAATTCTGCCACATCAAGCCGGCGCACCCTCGAATCCCATCTGCTCTATCAAGCAGGTGCTCCCTCGAATCCCATCTGCTCTACAGTTTACCATTATATCTTTACATCTTTCAATTACGCATCTCACGACTTCTTATATCCAGATTAGTTGTCACCAAATCTCACCATTAAGACCAACCAGCATCAATCAGGGAACTCATGTATCAGATTCAGATCTGATGGAGCAACCACATTGGTGGTGCGTCTTGCAACTTGTGTACACATTTTCTGTTCTTTATCCACTCTATAACTTACGAATTTGGTAGTTCGTCCTTTTAGCGGAAGAGGAGCTGAGTACATTAATCTGGTTTACTAGCAGGTGCTACCTCGAATCCCATTATGCCAATATGATAGAATGACTTGCCATTAAGCAGGTTGCATTTACTTGTTGCAAGAGAAATCCACTTTAACCAGCTATCACAACATGACTCCTACCTCCGTCTTGCAATTTGATAAAATTACACATTTTTTCCTCATACTTTGATCCTATGACACCTTTCATTTTCTTTGATAAAATGGCATACTTTAGATTGATAGTTGGCCAAAATGGCACAAAGTGATCTTTTTCCTCTATTTCTAGATCAAAGACTGCATGTTAGATTATTTGGGATGATTTTCCCCTCCTGTACCAAAATTAGCTGCGAGACAGGAGGGGAAGAACAACAGGGCCGCCACCTCGCCATCCTTCCTCCCAGGCGCTGCTCTTCTCCCACCGTCGCCTTGCCGTGCTCTGCCCGCCCGCCCGCCCGTTCATGTGGAGGAGGAGGTGTGGATGTGTCGTGGTAAGCTCGATGCTCCCTCGCCAAGCGGCGGAAGGCAAGCCCTGCTCCTTACTCTCGCCACACCTTTTTTCGAAGTGTGCCTCGACATCTTCTTAATGCTCCCGTGTGACCCTCTGTTATGCCCTGATGTAGACGCTGCTGTGCAACGTGCTGGGCGTCCCTTTTGTAGCTTCCTCGCTTGCATTGATCGCTCGGGCTGCTAGAGCGTCTGTTGGTCGCTCATGTCGCTAAAGCTACTGGCTAGCTATAGCTTCTGTACTTGCTCGATGCTATCTCTGTAATGGACGTAGTTGCTGCCTGAAGAAAGTAATTGGCTCTAAATATTCATACGAGTTGCAACAACAGGATATGGATGCTTGTTGATTTAGATGTTTAGGTAGCACACTTTGGCAGCATGTAGGGATGTAATCAACATGCACACGATATGGCACACTTCACAACATGGGGTAGGGACGTGGAATTGCGAGGATAGGACTTGAGAGCAGGAATCAAACTGCAGGGTCTGAAAAAGTGTCCACTGTTCGTTGGAGACACAGGGGAACAGGTGCGGCGAGGCGATTGCAAGAGAACGGGCTAAGCATGGCGAGATGGCAGTGGGGAATGCACAACGTGTCGATAGGAAGGACAGCGGCGCTGTTCTTCCTATCCTCCTGTCTTGTGCCTGTTTCTTGTATCGACTGATAGGTCAATTGAACTAGAGGAAACAAGCTAAAGGGCAAAATTGTCCCAAATAATCTGATGTGCGGGCCCATACGTAGAAATAGAGGAAAAAGTTTTGCTTGTGACATTTTGTCTAGCTATCAATGAAACCTGTGCCATTTTATCAAAAAAATGAAAGGTGGGTCACACGATAAATGTACGAGGAAAAGTGTTGTCATTCTATCAAGTTGCTCATCTTTGATTAACTATGTATAGTTTTAGCTTTCGCAAACCAGCGTCTCTTGGCTTCACCTACTACTTATGAAGCAAAATGACATGTCTATGTGGTCTGCACTTTATTAGTTATACATGGCTTCACATGACTTTGTGCAGCAGACAAGGCGTACTTCTTGTTTCACCACTAATGAACTGTATATATTGTTTTCATGATTTTTTTACTTTAGCTACATAGATGCTTAGTATGTTTCATAATTGTACCATTTGGGGAAGTGTTTATGCATATTAATTAGGCATGAGTAAGATCAGAACAAGCCAAGGTATGTGCATTTTGAAATATATCCAAACTAGATATAGTTTCAGTTAGTTGAATTACATACGCTTGCATGGTTATGCCAATTGTTGTTTGCCTACCAATCTGATACTACTTTGAAACATTTTAGGTCAAAAAGCTAAAGCTGACCACTCCAACACAACCTAAGACATTTGTGCTCCAAGACAACGTCAAGACATTTGTAAGGAACATCTCTCACAGTTTCATCATAGAACATTTCATTTTGCACTAATCCAAACGCTTATGTTCTAAACTTCTCTTTGTTAATTTTTTCTTCCAGGGTAGCTGAGAATTTAGAATTGGAACGCATTGCAGGAGCAAGGAGCAACCACACAAGAATTAGTCTTAAAATGAACACATATTATGTATAATGTATGGAAAGCTTAGTTCTAGTTTGTAGTATCTTTTAATTATTTACATATTTCATATGAATGCCGGATCTGATGCAGTTGTGAACTCCATGTCTCCATACACTTTTAGTGGATGTATTTGTTCCTATACTTGTTACAAAGGATGCTAATTCTGAGAATGGATTGCTTGTGAATGCAATTGCTGATGTCGATTGGTGCCTTTATATATTGATGTTTGATCAATCTACACATGCATCCCTATCATAATAAAGTAACTGAATTTGAAATGAGGAATACAAGGTAGTATTAATAATCAAATAATGATTGAAATAAAATACTCCATAGCCACAAAGAAGCTTATTCACATAAAGAGATGAATATGACGTCTCAACATATAACGTCTATAAGCAATGGGCCCACATGAGTAGAGGCGTCATACAAGCGTGTGATACAACGCCTCTATTTTTGTAGAGATGATTTTGAACGTCCCAATATAGCGTCTCATACAACATAGACACGCTAACGAAGCGTGTCTACCTGTTTTGAGACGGTCCGTGGGGAGACGCTCCAAGGACGCTTTATTAAATCGACTCTAGTTTTGCCTTGAGATGAAATAACGCGTCTCTAGCTATGAAAATGAACGTCTCTACACACAGTTTTTCCTGTAGTGTCCACTAAAATAAAGTGCCATTGTGGTGACAGTGACGACTCATCTTGCAAAGGCTAATAAAATGTTGCACGAGATTACCAACAGAACTAGGCGGAGATTTTGGAAACTCCAATCACCATTTTGTGCAGTTCCACCAAAATTTAGAGATGTTGCCCACGTGACATTTTAGTTGAACTGCACAAGACACTCATTCCAAAAAAAGTGTTTTGTGTAGTTCACCAAAAGGTCACAATAGCAACAAGGTGGAATGGATATCCCTATCTGCACAAAAAGATAGAAATTAAACAGTTGCTGGTCAATAAGAATATACGAAACATATACAATATAAAAAGAAGCATCTTAATTATTTTCATGGCAATCACGCAAGGATAGTAGAAATTTTAAAACGTCAGCAATGCTTCATGTTACCAGAAGCATTACGATCAACAATGAGATTCCTCAAATATGGGATTACTTTAATGGTGGCATTGCTTGTTTACCAGACACAATAAATCAACAGCCGCTAAAGAGTTGGTTTAAGGGCATGGGACCGTGGTGACACCAGGACACTCAGCAGCGTAAAGTAGCAACTTACTTATCATACTGGGGAAAACAGCAAGAGTGCCATTTGTAACATAGTTTAATTGCATCTTATCACTGGAGGCATTAGATTAACAATAACACTGGTTAGACATGTCCCTAAGGTAACAGTGTGATCGCTTCATTTTACATGCGCCCTTACATTAACAACAACAAAAGGTTGGTATAAGGACATGCGACAGTGGACGCATCAGCACAATGTACCTACAAGGAGGCATAAAGTGGTGATGCCGAGTTTGTTCATGCTATGTGAGGGCAGAAAACCTAATCCTAGAGACCTTGTACTATGTGAGGGCAGCAAATCTAATCCCGGAGACCTTTTACTATGTGAGGGCAGCAAATCTAATCTTGGAGACCTTTTACTATGTGATGGCAGCAAATCTAATCCTGAGACCTTTTACTATGTGAGGGCAGCAAATCTAATCCTGAGACCTTTTACTATGTGAGGGCAGCAAATCTAATCCTAGAGACCTTTTACTATGTGATGGCAGAAAATCTAATCGTGGACATACTCTGTTGACTTGTCCACCAGCCGCCACTTTCTATCCTTTTTTCAACCAATAATAGATCTGTTCCTTATCCAGTTTGTACTGCGTTTTCCCATTATTTCCCTTCTCAGCCAAGAGACCGGTTGGGTATCCGGTCTCTACTAGTTTCACCATATTATTTCCTCTTTGAATCAAGTCCTAGATTCATGCTACAACTTTCCCCCCTTTCTTCATTGTTTGAAAAAAGCCCTAGATTCGAATGCATGAAGTAGCTTTACCTCTAATAATACTAAAAATTTAGGTGGCTTTGGAAGAGCTGATGGGAGTAGAAAAAGATGCACATGCAGACACGTGGGGAGCTGGGGCAGTAGAGCAAGGCCGCTTTCGAAGAACTTATACCTGAGGGTCACCGGGATGTCGGCGGCGGCAGGTCGGATCTGCAGACAATACGACATGGAGGAAGAAGGGTCGGAGGACCTCCCGAGCCGGTGCTGTGTCGGAGAGAACGGCACGGGCAGAGGATCGGGCCCCTCCGGCAGCTGTGGGTTTCCTCCCTCGGCGGCGATGACCGTGTGAACGATGCACCTTTTAGTCCTCTACACACACCGGCCGAAGGGATCCGGCCGGATCTGTGACCAGCGGTGAGCAGAGAGAAAATGTCACTACCGCTGTCTTGTTTATATCTGGAGAGGATGAGAGAATGAAGAGAGCAACCCTAGTAAAGCAAGCGCTCCGGCCCCTGCGTCCATATATAGTGGAGTGATTATCTTTTTTCTCCCGCAACAAGTGTTTCAATTTGTGTAGGTGGCATTAAAGAAAAGAAACTCTCTATTTAAGGTGACTACTGTACGACTCCTACTTACTACTACTAGTAGTACTACAGTATTGTTCACTTGTGCTCCCCGCCCCTCCATTCATTGAACAACCCCACAGGTGAATAAACATACCGTACTTACTGTATTTATATAGAATGAACAAGCTCGAACTATTTTCGCGTAGTTAAAAGTTGAGGGCGGGGCTTCTCCCGGGCAGTACGCGCGACAGTTTCCGAGTAGGCGGTTTGACAGAGAGGCGAGGAGGGTGAGCGAGTGGGGCTGTGCGATTTGACGGCGCGTTACTGCTGGAAATACTTGTGATATGACCACTCACTATAGTCATGAATTACTGGCGCTCCGACCGGGGTGATGCCCCCCTTCAGTTCCGTGCTCTAATCTGGTGCATGACACGTCGACCCGGATGCTGGCTCTCCCACATGTCGGAGTAGTAAGAAGGAACAAAGAATGATGCAGTATATACTAGTACTACTTAGGGCGGAGGAGTGCGAACCACGCAGCCCAGTGAACCAGCAGTGTGAACCAAGGTAGCCCAGTGAACCAGTAGTAGAAAACAATGTGGTGATATGGCCATAAAAAACAATGTGCTACGGTCCACACTGTAGCAAGTACAGTAACACTCCTCTTTGCTTGGATCCCTGAGTTAGAGCTAGTTTGGGTTGAAATAGCCTCAAATTATCGAAACAAGAGGGGTTAGTTTGAGCTAGTTTGCTCTAACCTAGCTAAAAAACTAGCCCGATGGAGAGGTTCTAATTGGGTTAGTTATCCTCGGGCCCACTAGAATAGAACTAGAAAAATCTCCCCTGCCCGCACCAGATCGCTCCCCCCACCTATCACACGACTCCTCTTTGTTCCCCATAGGGTCGCTCGCCCGCTCTCTCCTCCGGCCGCCCTCTCCTTCCGGCCTCCGCCTCCCTACTCCGGTTGCCCTTTCCCTCCGGCCTTCGAAGGTCGCCCCACCCCCCCTTTACCAGTCATTTTTCTCCCTCTTTCATGCACGGCAGCGGCACATCTACCAGGGAGGTCGCGAGAGGGGTGAGTTTGTTTGTTCCTTCTCTGTCTCACGGCCATATCAGTGATCTTGCTTGCTCTAGCGCTAATTCTGATTTGGAAAAGTATATCCTGATCAAACATGGTATAGATTTGTGGTACACGCATGGAATTGTTTGATGCTGCTTGAGGAGGTAATAAATCTTTCTAGAGGCCCAAAGATTCAGGTCACCTTTCTAGGTATTTCAATTTCAGGCTTGTACTATTTCTAGAGGCCCAAAGATTCAGTTCACCTTTCTAGGTATTTCAATTTCAGGCTTGCATTATTTCTAGAGGCCCAAAGATTCAGTTCACCTTTCTAGGTATTTTAGTTTCAGGCTTGCATTATTTCTAGAGGCCCAAAGATTCATTTCACCTTTCTAGGTATTTTAGTTACAGGCTTGCATTATTTCTAGAGGCCCAAATGTTAAGTTCCCAGTCGGAGGCAAGCGGCCCTGCTACCCATGTCGGTGTCGACCTCAACTCGCAAGGGCCGGCATCGGAGGGGTTCCCGGGGCTTGGGCTCTATAGAGCCTTCCTCCAGAGCGATAATGGAGAGCTCCTCCCTCGGTGCGTGAGGGGCTCCGGGCTCCCTCCCTATCGTGAATGACTTCCGTGATGAGTTAGCTCATTCTTTGTTTCATGAAGTGTTTTTTATTTTGTGAAGCTTGATTGACGACTTGTATGTTTAAGTGGGATATCTCATTTGTATAGACAAAGTAAAAATTATCATGTTTTGCATGCTTGATTTGTATAGATGGTTTGTTTATGTCAATTATGAGCGGGAGGAGGCCACAGAAGAGCCGGTCACACCAAGAGGGTGCTTGGATCCAAGGGACTTATTTTAGTCTGACTAAAAATAGTCTCTTTAAGAGGCTAAAAGTTCCAAGCACCCCTGACTAAAGAGGGCCTAAAACTAGTCTTGAGACTAAGAAAATTTAGTCAGGGGTACCCCTACTAAAATGTGGATTACTCATCTCTCTCCTCATTTAACTCCTCTCCTTTAACACAGACGAGTTCTGGATTGGAGGGTTTGGAGGATAATAAATGCTCATTAACTTGATTTTAGTCTCTTTAGTATTTGGATCCAAGCATGGGTGAGGCTAGCAAGTTTTAGTCTCACTACTTTTAGTCATGGAACTAAAACGTATCCAAGCACCCTCCAAATCCGGCAGGAAATAGGGTCCAAAGTAGTCAAATGATTGAGATAGAGCATTTATTGTCAATCTAACCCTGCCATCCATACACCTCTTTGGTTTAGAGTTAGTTCAGGGTTAGAATCTAACTCTAACATCTAACTGAGTTAGAGTTCTCCTTGTCTCGGTTCATCGCCATCATACTTTCCCCATTCCTGTGTTTTTAGTATCCTGCGAATCAAAGAGGCCCTTTTTTTGCGGCAAAAATCAAAGAGGACCTTAGACTGGTTTCGGTCCGGTCATTTTTTATAAACGTGTTATGTCCAAAATTTAATGAACATGCGGGAGTAGTAATTCATTCATTTATTTATTCTTCTGTGGGGGGTTGCATGAAATTCATGAGGTCTGAAATGTAAAGTACCCCGACATATGCTCCGAGTCGTGCATGCACTACGACCCAGATGCTCTATGTCCCACATGTCGGCGAATGGGAGCACGTGGAAATAGCCTAGGAGTACACATAGGAGGATAAACGCGTGAAATAATATGTACAGTGAAGCGTAACCGCGGTTCGAAAGGGAGACCTAAAGTGATGACAGCTATAGGTCGCACGCACCCAACTAGTGGTACTAGACATACGACTAATTTTTCCCTCAAAAAGAAAAAAAAGAGGCACGAGTGCTCAGTACTCCTATTCTATAAACACGAGTACCATATGACAACATCGTCCGTGCTATAGCTAGCTCTCCTCCCTCGTTTCTCTCTTCTAATTCTAAACTCGGCCGACGCCCGGTGGGCGGGGTGGGTTTGCTCAACTGCGGCCCCACCTCACAGTGAAAACATTACAACTGGAATAAAAATGCCATATACTCCCTCCGTTCATAAATATAAGCCTTTTTAGAGACTATTTCAAATGGAATACAACATATAGATGTATGTAGACATAGTTTAGAGTGTAGATTCACTCATTTTGCTCCGTATGTAGTAGTCACTTGCTGGAATCTTTGGAAAGACCTATATTTGAAAATGAAGGGAGTACTATACTAATAAAACATTAAGGCCATGAGGCGATGCAGTGCTGGTTACAGGAGGCAAGAAGAAGAGATGCATCCATCGACGGCGTCCACCTCCTCGACTCAGGGCGCTGGCCCACCGAACGGCGCCTAAGTAGCAGCGGCTTTCGTGGCCAGGTCGACGTGCTTCTGAACAATAGCGTCCAAAGATTCTAGCTGCTGGAAGAAGGCCAACGTCTTTCTACCCTCGCTTGCCTTGTAGTGGCCTATGTAGACGATTTCCTCGTAGATGTGGATGTGCAGGTCGATGGTTTCTTGCATGGCAAGGCGTTGCGCGGCGAGCGCGGCCTCGAGGTGCACATTCTTTATCACGACCTCCGGCATCTGCAGGGCCACTAGGGCTTGAAAGAGTTCGTCACCATGGAGGCCGACGAGGGTGGAAGGCAATGAGGAGCCTGGGCGCGCGGGCTGGAGCAGTATGGCAAGGTCGTCCGCGCGCTTGTTGACGGCGGTGAACTTGCGGATGGAGTTGACCATCATGTCGTCCATGCGAGAGGCGAAGCCGCCGTCGGCGAGGGCTACGATGCCTGCGGTTGCCAGCACCATCTGGAAACGCTGCACGGTGCGGGGCCGCAGGCCGGCACCTTGGATGATTTGGCACAGCCGACTGCCGCTTGCGTCCATCGCCTCCATAGGTGCTTGTGGCTTCTGGTGACTTGGTCTTGGATTGGAGTGAGCAGTGTTGCGTAGAGACTTGGGAGTAGATGGATTGGAGTGGTGGGGTGCCTTTATTATATGAGAGTCCAAACTCTGTTGCATTCACATCGTGCTGGCTCTATTCTGCTTCTCCAATTAATTCCCTCTGCATGTAATTAAGGATGCATCATTGACCATTCAATGTCTCGGGAATCGCTACCCTCTCCCTCCTTGGCATTCAAGCACCTATGCACCCGTCGACGACGAGGTGCCTATGGCGACTTCGTAAATTTCAAGATGATAGTGTCGTGTGTGTGTGTGTGTTCATAGGGGTGAGTGTATGCGCGTGTATATGAGCGCTTGCGTCTGTACTGTGTAAAAAAACGTAAATGCGTGTCAAAAAGAGACTAGTCAGTATACTCAATATTGTGCACCTCGGAGAGGAAAACGATATAACTAGTATGTACTATTTATGGTGCAGATTCACTCATTTTGCTCCATATGTACTCCGTCTCGGTGTAGTCTAGTCACTTGTTGAAATCTCTAGAAGGGCAAATACTCCTTTCTGGTTTACAGGGCTATACTAGCAAGTAGTTGTACGTACTAGTACAATAGTGGGCTCACATAGCAATTTTGTCTCATGCAAGAGCCTGGCTGAGTATTTAACCAAAAACTACCACATTTCACGGAAACATGACAGAAAACTACCACTTTATGATTTTGTGTGAAAAACTACCACTTTTGTCCTAATCTGTGACAAAAAACTACCAAGTCTCGAAACCGGTCGCTTCGCCCGTGCTAAGAACCAAAGTAACCAGCCGGTCCCACGTTTCAGGTGCCACGGTGGCCAACCGACGCCCGCCGCATGTTAACGGCACGTCCGCGGTCGGAAACGGTGTCTTCAGAGGATCAACATCAAATGGCCGGTCCCACGTTTTGGTGCATTGAACGCAAACTGACAGCTGCCGTTTCTGACGGCAGACGCGCCGTTAACGCGCGGCGGGCATCGGTTGGCCACCGTGGCACCTGAAAGGTGGGACCGGCTGGTCAGTTTGGTGCTTAGCACGGGCGAAGCGACCGGTTTCGTGACTTGGTAGTTTTTTGCCACGGATTAGAACAAAAGTGGTAGTTTTCCGCACAAAATCGTAAAGTGGTAGTTTTCTGTCACGTTTCCGTGAAATGTGGTAGTTTTTGGTTAAATACTCAGCCTGGCTATATGCGTGCTCCAATGTTCTCAACTGCAACGTTTGGTTTGCGCTTGGCTCTTCGCCTCTTCGAGAAGACGAACAATGATGTTACTACTACTGCTTCTACAGTGTCGAATCCACTGCTGCATGTCCATCCACCGCGAGCGGGACGGATTGCTTGTTGTAGATGTACTACTAAGTAAAAGCATGTCCTCGTTTGCGAGCAACCACGCACATGGGTGAGGGAGAAGGCGTGTAGTAAAATCAAGCTTCTCCTCGCTGTACGAGTTGACGCGACACATCATAGCACTGGCCCCACATGCTTGCCTCTAAACTTGGCTGAAAGACCCGCAGTGTACAATATATTTGCCGCAACCTCTAACATTTACCCACCATAAATTAAAATATATGTGGCCATATGCATCGTTCTGATGCAGAGGCCGGGGAGTCCCCCCTTTTTGAAGAAAAAAACAAATTAAAATATATATTCCTGTCTTGACCAGATGAGCGTGCAAACTACAATCACCAGGGTGTCAGGTAGGGCCAGAAGACTATTTTTTTTAAAAAAAACTTCGAGACGGCCACATAGCATGGAGCCGACCCCAACGATTTTAAGCTTACAGGAACGGTACACGCTATCCTAGACTACTCTACACATTTAACTGCCACACGAGTGTCCAGGCTGCGCTTGGCTCTTCGCCTCTTCGGGAAGTCGAACAATGATGGAGTACTACTGAACTGGAGGAGTACTACAGTACACTTCTGGCCATCTGACACCGATTGAACTGCTGCATGTCCACCGCGTGCGGGAGGGAGAGCGTGTAGCGAAAGCTTCTCCTAGCCTTGCCAGCCACCACGCTCATGGGCGAGGGAGGGACGCTCCTGCCTTTGCGTGTATGACAGGTGGACCCGACAAGTGTGTGGCCAACCTGTCATACAGCTAAAGGCCGGTGCAGTTAAGTCGGCAAGGGAGAGGATAATCAAACTTCTCGTTGATGTATGAGTTGACGCGGCACATCAAAGCACTGCACTCGATATATTTCAATAATTTGCGTTTACCGATGAATTAATTACAACGCATGCATGCATGCCGTGACTCTCCTTACTTGCATGTGTTGATTTAATGCACCTTGAAGTAGTATAAAATATGTGACGGTAAAGCTTTGTAATACCCTGGCCCAAGTCAAGAGATGGTTGTGCACGAGGAGGGCGAGATCATGCAGACCGAACAGGACCCGACGATGGAGCTCTCTAAGGTCTCGATGGACCTCACCATGCTCCACTGCCCATTGTGCCTCCACCCCTTGACGCCTCCAGTGTATGAGGTTCGAATACACCTCGTCCGTTCGGTTGATTGAGCAAGGTGCAGGTTTCTTGATTGATGTGTTGTTCGACTGATTTCTGCAGTGCAAGGGAGGGCACCTGGCCTGCGCGGACTGCCGCGTCGAGCGCCCCGGGAACCAGCGGCAGTGCTAGAAGTACGAGCGCGGCAGTGGCTTCAACATGCGGAACACGGCGGTGGACTCCGTCCTTTCGTCGGTGAGGGTGGAGTGCCCGCACGAAGGCTGTGGGCTCTATGTCACTTACCACAAGCTCGTCGATCACCAGAGCGTGTGTCCGCTCGCGCCCTGCAAATGCCCCGTGCCCATCTGCGGCTACGAAGGCCCGCCGCCGGCGCTCTACCACCACATCAGCACCGCGCATCCCATGCACGTGCACAGGATCTAGTATGGCAAGGTGCTCCAGCTGCAAGTGGCACTGTCGGAGCCACGGCTCTTGCTGTTCGCGGAGGAGGACCGCTGCGCGTTTTTATTGGTCGGCGGCGTGCTCGACATCGGCGCGCCTATCATCGTGTCGGTCATCTGCATCAGAGCGGGGGCATCCCCACTGCCGCACTACTGGCCAAGCTGTGGGCGAATGGCCCGCCGGGGGAGCCCAAAGGCATGACCGACGCCATCAAGGTGGAAATGGAGGTGACAAGCAGCAAGGATCCCGGCGACGTCGACGTGCAGGAGCTGACCTTCTTGACAGTTCCGCCCAAGCTGCTGGCCGGGGCTAAGCTTGTGTCCCTCCACATTCAGATTGACAAGCTCACGTCCTAAATGTTTCTACAGTGCCTTCTATTTATCTTAGTAATATGCTAATATAGGGATTACCTTGGTCTACTTTAGCTTATGAAATGGTGGGTTTTGGTGGCAATAAAAAATTATGTTTATCAATGCATTAATTGCAATGCATGCATAAAGTTCATGCATTGGTCAATTTTCTCTTAATACTTGCATGCAATGATTTAATGCACCTTGGAATCTGAACATGTGTTGGGGAACAACCAAATTGAGCCTTATAAAATGGAAAAACTAAAATTTTGAGGTAAGCCCTATAAAACCGGAAAGGAGAGAGAGTAGAAAAAGAAGTACTCCATCCGGGAATAGTGCCGCACTTCGAAACTTGAATCGTCAATAAATTTTGAGCTTGCATCTCGTCACATTCCAAATTACTCCACGCTATATTGAATTGCAAACCTGTTCACACCGATCACAACCTAAACGGTTTCCCACTGAGGAGCGCATTAGTACTCGGTTATAAATACGGACTAGTATGCCAAGATGACTGCGCATTCCTCCTCAACTCCTCATCCAGAAAAACAAACAAGCCATTCAGCATCCTTCCCTTGCGTCTGCCATGGCCAGCGTGAGTTCTGGGTCGAGAGATTGCCACTAGGGAGAGGCGAGCATGGAAGCGGAAGCACGAGAGATGTCCCGCCTCGCTGCGAGAGCTGCCGACATGTCCCGCCGCGCGGAATTAGCAGCACAGAGGTCCCGCCGCGCCGCTGAAGCAGCACGGAGGTCCCGCTGCGCCGTCGATGCAGCAGACTGGTCCGGCCGCGCCGCGGAAGCAACAGAGATGTCCCGCCGCACCGCGGCGGCCTGGGAGAATTTCTCACAGGCAGGCGACGACTGTTACAGGCACATGCATGCGATCGTCCATAGCCAGATGGATCAGATCTCCCGTTTTGCGAGGTTGCAGGACGAGATGAAAGCCTCGTTTGAACAGGCTATCGGCGCACTAAGGGAGGGCAATGAGAGGCTCCGGGCCGAGCGCGACCTATTGAGGGAGAAGATCGTCCGAAGTGGAGACCAGTAGGAGGAGACCAGTGCCTTGTTGAAGTGGACCGGCGTCATTGTCAAGAAACTTATGGACGAGAATGACATGCTCCGCAACGAGCGCCAAAGGCTGGTGGAGGAATCCATGGATGTTCTCAAGCAGCGTCTTGAGGACACGAAAGAGCTCATCGCCGCTTGCTGCGGAGACTAGTTCCCGCGGCCTGCAGCAATGCATCAAGAAAGTAGAGATCAGCGAGCCAGATCCTTGTCTTCCTTCTTCTTTTGCCCTTGTGTATTTCAGGCGTAGCCGCATGTGGCTTTTTTAATTATCTTTCTAATTATGTAAGACAATTAATCGTCCTTATCTTTCTGTGGAAGATCAATGTTGCGAGGTTGGAATGAAGAAAACTCTTGTTGTGGCCACCCTGGCGTTGATGTTCTTCTAGTTGCTGCTGGGCTTCCTTCAGTTTCCTGGTTTCTTTTGATTTAATAATCGGTTTAGGATGTGGATTGTGTCATCGGTTGTGAAATGTTGGGTTCTAGCGCGGATGTTTGGCCTTTGTTGGCCTCTTGGCATGTTGCGATTTCAATCTGGTAGCTTTTAGTCCTTCGTGTTAGGCTGGAGTTGTGCTGAACTTCTTGTGAATTGTGGTGATTGTCAGTAATGAAAATCGGAAGGGACAAGCCCTTCTTTGATCAAAAAAAATTTAATCGTCCTTATATATTCATCCGTCTTTCTATAAGTCGCAGTAGATGCTATATAGGTCCGTCGGATCTTACATCAAGATCCGTGCTTTCAGATTTTCTTTTTTCTCTCTTAAATCTCAGTCGAGTGAGACATAGACACGCCATTAAACAGAGGCTCGGGCGCCATTAATGGAGACCTTGGGAGAGAGGTGGACGGCAGATGGAGGTCAAAGGGCTCTCCTCCCGATAAGCACGCGCAGGGGTCTGATCGCACGCCTCTCGTACTCAAATAGCTACCCTGCACGGTGCCTCCTAGCTAATAAAAAATGGGGACGCGTGGCAGCATGTAAATGGTACTAGTAAGTAGAACGCCCACGGTTTCAACAATACTTGTGTTTCCGATTGTAACGCGACAGCACTTGTTCCAAAATGACTTTGTTGATTGTTAATGTGTGCGCCTTCGCAAATTAGACTACAAATTTACCACATCATGTTGGTGCCATGTCATGGCACCAAGCCAAGTTTCATTATTTTCATGTGTGTTTTGGATTTACAGGAATTAAAAAACTAAGTTTCTCAATGTTTCCAACCCAGCCACGATGCCCAGAATTTTGAATTTCATTCCCATTTCTTGCATGTAACCTAGAAATTTACCCGAGGACACACATGTGATTTTTCAACCAACTTTGGTGCACTGGAACATGTGCTTGTATTTCAAATTTGAATTATGCACACAAAGATGACACGTTCCCTCCCAGAACCACGAGCCTTCTTGAGAGAAGCTCCGATTTGCAAGAAGCTTATACCAAAATTTGTTCCTATTCGGCCAATGTTTTTACCATGGCATGGTACTACCATGACATGACACCATGCCAAGTTTCATGATTTTAAAACCAAGTTTCTCAATGCTCTCGACCGAGCCACGATGCCCAGATGTTTGAATTTGATTCTCATTTTTTGCATGGGACCTAGAAATTCACCCAAGGACACAAATGTGATTTTTCAACCAACTTTGGTGCACGGGAGCATGTGCTTGTAGTTCAAATTTGAATTATGCACATTAAATGACCAAAAACTCAATTAATGTGTAAATAAGGCCAAACGAAGCCGGAATAATTCCAAAATTTAACAGGGCACTCATGTAGTTCTATGTTGCCTTTGTAAATAAACTCAAGGGGGACATCGTATATTGTTTCGCACTCAAAGGTGGCACGTTCCCTCTCAGAACCACGTGCCTCTTGAGAGAAGCTTGGGTTTGCAAGAAGCTTATACCAAAATCTGTTCCTATTCGGCCAAATTTTTTACCACAACATGGTAGTACCATGACATGACATCCATGCCAAGTTTCATGATTTTCAGACGTGTTTTGGATTTACAAGAATTTTAAAACCAAGTTTCTAAATGTTCTCGGCCGAGCCACGATGCCCAGATGTTTTAATTTTATTCTCATTTCCTGCATGGGACCTAGAAATTCACCCGAGGACACAAATGTGATTTTTCAACCAACTTTGGTGCACGAGAGCATGTGCTTGTAGTTCAAATTTGACTTATGCACATTAAATGACCAGAAACTCAATTAATGTATAAAAAACGACAAAGGAACCCGGAATAATTCCAAAATTTAACAGGGCACTAATGTAGTTCTATGTTGCCTTTGTTAAGAAACTCAAGGGGGGCAGCGTATATCGTTTCACACTCAAAGGTGGCACGTTCCCTCTTAGAACCACGAGCTTACAAATCGGCCCAATTTTTTACCACAACATGTTAGTGCCATGACATGACACCATGCCAAGTTTCATGATTTCCAGGCGAGTTTTGGATTTACATGAATTTAAAATCAAAGTTTCTTGATGTTCTCGGCCGAGTCATGACTCCCAGATGTTTGAATTTCATTCTCATTTCTTCCATGGGACCTAGAAATTCAACCAAGGACACAGATGTGATTTTTCAACCCACTTTGGTGCACAGGAGCATGTGCATGCAATTCATATTTAGATTATGCACATTAAAAGTCCAGAAACTCAATTAATGTATAAAAGGCCAAATGAACCCGAAATAATTCCAAAATTTAACAAGGCACTCATATAGTTCTATGTTGCCTCTGTAAATAAAATTAGGGGGGAGGCAGCGTATATCGTTTCGCACACAAAGGTGACACATTCCCTCTCGGAACCACGAGGCTTGTTGAGAGAATCTCCGGTTTTGCAAGAGGCTTATACGAAAACTTGTCCCAATTCAGCCAAAAATTATAAGTATGAAAACAGGGTTTAGATTATCCCAAATATCTCGCTACCTAGACCAATAATGTACTATGATTTGAATTCAACATAAAATGGATACAAATATTTGAATTGGAGAGCGTATGGTACATGTAGTTCATAGTGAAATATGATTACTGATATATGTATGTTTTTTGTTATCAAGATAATATTTAAATTATTGTATAACTTGACAACAATCATATTCAAATAAGGAAAATTCATTCAAATTTAGTCCATATGGTAGACGACAATATGTATGTTCACATGGTGGAGTAAAATGTTCATATATGATGGAAGATCAAAATGTACGACTACATCAATTATAAACCGCAAGGTCACCTAACGATATATTCGAATTCAACATAACATGGATTCAAAAATTGAAATTCGAGATCATGGCATCTGTAATCATATAAAAAGGGACATTACTCTTTTTTTGGTGGGATTTGATTTGTTTTTTGTTCTTGTTGAGGGAAGTACGAATCGATTTGGTACTGTGCAGGGTAATCTTGTTCTCCCGATTTTTTTTACATTTTCCTTGTAGTTTTTTCAATGGCATCTATAGCAATATAGTAAAAGGGGACATGTCTCTCCTGTGTCTTGTATGAATTGTTTTTTTACATGTTAATTATGTTCTGCCGAACAAGGAATCCGCACCTTGTTATCCTGAAATTTTCAAGCTTGAGTATCTTTTGTCTCACCTGCTTTGAAACTCCCGCTTCTTCAGCCCGCGCCGCGCCTTGTTATCCCGAAATTTGGATGCGCGCGAGAACTCCCTCCTCATCCAAAATCGCTCCCGCAGCCCAGACACGCGAAATCCCCCTTCTAGCCCTCAGCCAGAAATGAAGCTCCATGTCGTGGTGTCAAAACCGGTGGGGGTATGCTGGTAACTTACCCTACATTTCGGACAAGCGCGTCCCTAATCTTGGCTCCCCCTCCCTCTTTGCCCCCCATTCGTACACCGAGGCCGCCAAAACCCGCGACACCCCACGCTCCTCCGTCGGCCTCCCGACCGCCGCCCAGCCAGAGACTCTTCCCCGACTACGTCGTCCACCGCAACAGCTCGCCGTCCCTCATCCACCGCACCGCATGAGGATCCGTTGTCGATCTCGTCGTCCCGCCGGATCAGCCGCCCCGTCCTCCACCTCTAAGGAGCTGCCCCGACGTTCGCCTCGTCTATCGCGCCACCTCAATCCCCACAGTGTCGTCTTGACCTGCCCCACCGGAACCGAAGCACCCTCACCAATTCCTCTGATGAAGCCGGGGCCAACTCGGCGCAACCAAGAAGGTTCTGCACTCACCGCTGCATTTTATCTATTATTCGATCTCACGGGGCTGCCGGTGCTCGATACCAAGCAGACATGGCGTGTCTCCATCGACGGCGCCGTCACCGGCCACATCATCCACGGTGTCTCTCCCCCATGTCGTTGCTTCCTCGGCGGCGACTTCCACAATGGCACTAGCTGCAGCTCCTCCGGCTCTCGCTCGCGCTGCGCCTCTGTTCTTGCTGTCGGCCGCGCTGCTGCACTGCTCCTGCTTTCGTTTGTACTGCTGCTCTGCTCTTGCTCTCGCTTGTGTTGCTGCTGCTGCTGCTGCTGCACGACCTCCGGCAGCTACAGGAGTTGCTGCTTTAGCAATCGCTCGCGGTGCTACTACACGATTTGCTCTCTGCTAGTGCGTTCCTTGCTCGAGCGTCTGCTGATTTAGATCACTACTTCTCTGCTACTAGTGCTCGAACGCCCTAAACATCTATTGCAATGCTCTGTTACTAGTTCAATCAGTTTCGACAGTAAAATTCAGTTTCGACTATGAAGTTCATTTTCTTCAGTTAAGTTCAGAGTGAACAGTACTTACAACATCTATCGGAGCGGCCGTGGCGCGGCTGATGCGTTTTACATCTAGCACTTTTTGATGATGTATTTTACATCATCTATTGCAGATGATATTAGGGTCCCACTTCAGATTAACGTTGTATGTCTTGTCATGCTTCAGCCTCGTCGCCTTACACCTTAGCGGAGCTGCTCCAACCACGGAACCGTCCATCACAATGGAGCAGTACCCTCGGCGCCATTTCCAGAGGCCTCGGATCTTCTTCCCCGCATCCGACAGTCACACAAGCATCATCACCATCCTCCACGTCCAACCCAATGATGCTGAGGTCAACAAGGCTATGCCAAAGAGGTTTTACACTCGTCGCATCACTTTGTTTCTCCATTCCTCTATTCTTCCAATTCATGTGAGCCAAACACACAGGTTGACTGAAATCCTATGTTTCCAAATGCTCTGTTTTGCACGTGCATTCCTATCCTATTCCTGTGTTTTTCCTGTCCCTGCGTTTATAGAATCCTGCAATTCTAAGGAGCCCTTACAGATTTACTTCATTTTCAGATAGGCGTCAAAGAAAACTCTATGTGTTATGTCCTTCTCCTGCCGTGCCGTCATCCACCCCACCTGAGGTGCACCATCGACAGAAGCGTTCACTGCAGCAGAGCCCCCCTGTAGACTTCCTTTTGCCGCCTCAAATCATCCTCCACGTTGCCGGCAGCCACGCCAACCGCATTACCATCACCGACTGAGCAGATGAACCTGAGGACTACACAGTTCCGGAAGAGAGGTCGCAGTCTTTCGTGTTTGCTTACGTTATACATTGGTTATTATTACCTCCTACTTTATCGTTCAATCTTGAGTTTTGAATTGCCCATGGGTCTCATATCGAGCCAGCAACGAATAGTATCTGTCTACTATCTGGTTCATCTGGGGTCTTCTATGTGGTTCATGCTGGGTGGGCAACAAACAATATATGATCCATTGTCTATCTTTTTAAACTGAAGCTATAATCTACCTGGTATCATTAGTTTTGGATCCATCCACTCGTTTGCTACCATCAGTCTAGATTTTTGCATGCACCCCTTAGGCCTTACAAAATCTCACTATTTTTTTATTATGCATGTCATATATTGTACACAATCGTACTGAACATGTAGAGAAAAAGAGAAGACCGTTGCGTGCGAATATGATGTCATGCAGACGCCGCTCCATGGTGGTCGAAGTGCCCCCCTCCTGCATTTCCAGATTGTATTCTAGAGGAAGATAACTGTTCAGATGGAGATTCAGAAGGAGCCGACCATGCCTGTTTACCACCTGAGGTGTTTGCTCTAACCTGGCATGCTGATGTTGGTCATATCATGCATATGGTTCCTTGATTGCTTACATTATACATCTTATATGTCATCAGCTTAGTTTAGATTTGCTTTGTGTGAATGCCACCTGTTTGGTTTCTATATCATACTGCCACCATTCCTAAATATTTGTCTTTTTAGAGATTTCAACAAGAGACTACATACGGAACAAAATGAGTGAATCTACACTCTAAAATATGTCTTTATACATCTGTATGTGGTAGTCCACTTGAAATCTCTAAAAAGACAATTATTTAGGAACGGAGGGAGTATATGGGAATTATGCAATGGCATCTTCTTTAGCCAGGCATCATATACGTGAATCATGCAATGCCATCCTGTTTAGCCAGTCATCATATATGTGAATTGTATCATGCCATATTTTTTCCATAATGTATTCCATTTGTCAACAACTTTTATACATTCATCTACTCTTCCTGTGCATCAGCCATTTGAGTCGGTCATGGGAAAATCTGGAGTGAAAACAAGGTCTTCTGAGCAGTCAGTGCTACCTGTCAATGCAGATTTCTTGCTGGTTACAGATAGCTCCTCAGAGGAGGATTTAGAGAGAGATGACCAGTCATATTCCCCCCCCCCCCGAGGTGCATGCTCTAACTTGGCTGGGTTATATTGCTCATATCTTGCATATCTTGGATTGCCATGCCATCTGCTTAGATTAGACATGCTTTGTGTGAATGCCTCCTGTTTGCTTTCTATATCAGATATGTGAATTATGCAATGCCATGTTTTTCAGCCAGTTATCATATATGTGAATTATGCACCGCCATGGAGCCAGGCATCATATATGTGAAGTATCTCATGCCATTTTTTTTCATTACATATTCCATTTGTCGACAATCTATGTATATTGAACTACTCTTCATGTGTATCAGCCATTTGAGCCGGTTAAGGAAAAATCTGGGGTGAAAATAAGGTCTTCAGAGCAGGCAATGTTACCTGTTGAAGCATATATCTCACTGGTTACAGGGAGCACCTTAGAGGAGGATTCAGAGACAGATGATCAGTCCTATATCCCACCTGAGGTGTATGCTCTAAATTGCAATGTTTATATTTCTCATATCATGCATATGGTGTCTTGCATTGCTTAGTTTAGACATCATATGCACACTATTGAATTATATCTGCTTAGTTTAGAGATCATACATGCGAGTGCCAGTTGCTTAGTATATGAATCAATTATGTCAATTATATCATGCCATCTTGTATACTTAGACAACATGTATGTGAATTATTCCATCCCAACCTATTTTAGAAAGACATCATATAGTTTTGTCATGTCATCCTGTTTAGGTACTCATCATATGTTGAATTATGCCATTATATCCTGTTAAGTTATCCATCATATATCTGAAACTGTGTCATGCTATCCTGTTTAGTTAGGCATCATATATGTGAAATTGTGTCATGCTGTCCTGTTTGGTTAGACAACATACATGTGAATTACCACATCTGTCTATCATAGAATGTTTGTACGTTCAATTTCTTTTCTTGTTTATCAGCCATTTGAATTGGAGGGGTGATGGTAGTATCTAAGGGAGCAAAAACCCGTTCTTCACAAAAGATAGTGCTACCCGTTGATGCTGATAGAACCATGGTTGTACTGGCCCACAAACTAGCCCCACCGCACATAATCGAGACTCTTCCAGATTGCACACTTACACCGTTGGGCAGAGAACCAGCTACAACTCATCTAACCGCAACCCCAGCGGATAGTAACCCACTTATAGTTGACAAAGCACCATGTCCAGCACAGAGTACCCCCACACGAGCAGTTTGTAAAGCTACTTCAGTGCCCAAAGCACGAAGACCACCACAGCTAACCCAAACTCCACGTTTAAAGCAGAAGAGCAACTGCTCTCAGGTCAGATTCCGTAGCTATGGTCCATACTCCTTTGCTGTTGCATCACTGTATTTACTCATACCAACTACTTTCGAATTTGAAGGATCCAATTGAAACTCCAATGACGCAACAGGTATGTTTTAAACCTATTTCTTTATCTAGATTGCTGTTCTAACTTCTTGGTCTATGTTGATTTCAGTTTAAGTTGCATAAACAGTTATGTTCTCATGTGATGCACATTACAAGTGCTGCCAATGCTGTGTAGTTTCTCACACTTATATTCTGTCTATGTTGTTGTGTCTTAAAAATATATGAGTAGAACTGTGTCTCTATCTTGATTAGGGAACATAAACTAGAATGATATGGACAATACAGTGACCATAGTACATAGATATATGTTTGTTTCATGTTGTTATCCTGTCCACCTTACTACTGAACCGGTTTACCAAAATGAGTTTCGTATACTACAAGCTAAACCTGTGATGTGTCTGCTTGTTTCTCTTGTATGCAAACAGAATATTGGGGAAGAACACCCCACTATGCAATGGTAGAGAAAGTAATGCAGATAAGGTTCAAGATAGTGAGACAACCCTGTTAGTCTCCAAGAAAGGTGATAAAAATGATCTTGTAGACAGTGAGAAAACCCCACAGTCCTGCGTTGATGTAGTGTTCGAGTTACTGGCCAGTACCGCTGGCACAAGCTCTTCGAACTCGCTGCCTGAATCACTTCGGCTTCTTCAGTCTCAGCTACAAGCTGAAAGGCATCAGTCAGCTGTGCTGCGGCAAGAAGCCGAAGGACTGAGGAAGTCCCTGTAGAATTCAGATGCGTACTTTCTTGTGCAACAACAAGCGCTGGAGGATTTAAGCGCCAAACAAGAGAAAGTTAATAAGCTTGCTAAGCATCTTGCCAGCATTATGGGTACCCAAGATATTGTTTCTTGAGCTCTTCTGAAGTGGTTTCAGTTCCGGACTTGTTTTGCTGCGGCGTTTATATGCTGCTGTGTTCCCTATATTTGCACTGGTGGCGAACTTTAATGCCCAGTGGATGTAATATGTGTAATAGCCGTGATAGCCTAGCATAAGTTGCTTGCTTATTTATTTCCTTGTTGTCTTGTTTATTTGTTTGCTTGTAGTCAGTGCAGTTCTTTTTCCGCGGTTTGCTAGTGGCTGCAATAACCTATATTTTAAAACTAGGCCACAATAACCATGGGCTAATATTTACTGTAGTGACACTTGGCCTCCTACGGGCCGTAGAAACAGTGGGCCTTCTACAAGCTGTAGAAACAGTAGGCCTTCTACGGGCCGCAGAAACAATGGGCTTTCTGCGGGCCGTATCATCAATGGGCCTTATGTTGGGGAACGTAGTAATTTCAAAAAATTTCCTACGCACACGCAAGATCATGGTGATGCATAGCAACGAGAGGGGAGAGTGTTTGTCTACGTACCCTCGTAGACCGAAGCGGAAGCGTTGACACAACGTAGAGGAAGTAGTCGTACGTAGAGGAAGTAGTCGTACGTTCTCCTCGCGATCCAACCGATCACAGCACCGTTACTCCGGCACCTCCGAGTTCTTGGCACACGTTCAGCTCGATGACGATCCCCGGGCTCCGATCCAGCAAAGCGTCGAGGAAGAGTTCCGTCAGCACGACGGCGTGGTGACGATCTTGATGTGTTACCGGCGCAGGGCTTCGCCTAAGCACTGCAACGATATGATCGAGGTGGAATTTGGTGGAAGGGGGCACCGCACACGGCTAAGTAACGATCCGTAGATCAACTTGTGTGTCTTGGGGTGTCCCCTGCCCCCGTATATAAAGGATGAAGGGGGGGAGGCTGGCCGGCCAAAGGAGGGAGGCGCAGGAGGAGTCCTACTCCCTCTGGGAGTAGGATTCCCCCCCCCCAATCCTAGTTGGACTAGGATTCTTCAAGGGGGAGAGAGAGAGAGAGGGGGCGCCCCACTTCTCCTAGTCCTAATAGGACTAGGGAAGGGGGGAGGCGCACAGCCCATGAGGGCAGCCCTCTCACCTCTTCTCCAAGGCCCATGTTGGCCCATTATGCTCCCGGGGGGTTCCGGTAACCCTCCCGGTATTCCGGTAAAATCCTGATTTCACCTGGAATGCATCCGATGTCCAAACATAGGCTTCCAATATATAATTCTTTATGTCTCGACCATTCGAGACTCCTCGTCACGTCCGTGATCACATCTGGGACTCCGAACTCCTTCGGTACATCAAAATGCATAAACTCATAATAACTGTCATCGTAACGTTAAGCGTGTGGACCCTACGGTTCGAGAACAATGTAGACATGACCGAGACACGTTTCCGGTCAATAACCAATAGCGGGACCTGGATGCCCATATTGGCTCCCACATATTCTACGAAGATCTTTATCGGTCAGACCGCATAACAACATACGTTGTTCCCTTTGTCATCGGTATGTTACTTGCCCGAGATTTGATCGTCGGTATCCAATACCTAGTTCAATCTCGTTACCGGCAAGTCTCTTTTCTCGTTCCGTAATACATCATCTCGCAACTAACTCATTGGTTGCAATGCTTGCAAGGCTTTATGTGATGTGCATTACCGAGAAGGCCCTGAGATACCTCTCCGACAATCGGAGTGACAAATCCTAATCTCGAAATATGCCAACTCAACATGTACCTTCGGAGACACTTGTAGAGCACCTTTCTAATCACCCAGTTACGTTGTGACGTTTGGTAGCACACAAAGTGTCCCTACGGTAAATGGGAGTTGCATATTCTCATAGTTAAAGGAACATGTATAAGTCATGGATAAAAGCAATAGCAATATACTAAACGATCGGGTGCTATGCTAATGGAATGGGTCATGTCAATCAGATCATTCAACTAATGATGTGATCTCGTTAATCAAATAACAACTCTTTGTTCATGGCTAGGAAACATAACCATCTTTGATTAATGAGCTAGTCAAGTAGAGGCATACTAGTGACACTCTGTTTGTCTATGTATTCACACATGTATTATGTTTCCAGTTAATACAATTCCAGCATGAATAATAAACATTTATCATGATATAAGGAAATAAATAATAACTTTATTATTGCCTCTAGGGCATATTTCCTTCAGTCTCCCACTTGCACTAGAGTCAATAATCTAGATTACAAAGTAATGATTCTAACACCCATGGAGTTTTGGTGCTGATCATGTTTTGCTCGTGGAAGAGGCTTAGTCAACGGGTCTGCAACATTCAGATCCGTATGTATCTTGCATATCTCTATGTATCCCACCTGGACCAAATCCCGGATGGAGTTGAAGCGTCTCTTGATGTGTTTGGTTCTTTTGTGAAATCTGGATTCCTTTGCCAAGGCAATTGCACCAGTATTGTCACAAAAGATTTTCATTGGACCCGATACGCTAGGTACAACACCTAGATCGGATATGAACTCCTTCATCCAGACTCCTTCATTAGCTGCTTCCGAAGCGGCTATGTACTCAGCTTCACATGTAGATCCCGCCACGACGCTTTGTTTAGAACTGCACCAACTGACAGCTCCACCGTTTAATGTAAATACGTATCCGGTTTGCGATTTGGAATCGTCCGGATCAGTGTCAAAGCTTGCATCGACGTAACCGTTTACGACGAGCTCTTTGTCACCTCCATAAATGAGAAACATATCCTTAGTCCTTCTCAAGTACTTAAGGATGTTCTTGACCGCTGTCCAGTGATCCACTCCTGGATTACTTTGGTACCTGCCTGCTAAACTTACAGCAAGGCACACATCTGGTCTGGTACACAGCATTGCATACATGATAGAGCCTATGGCTGAAGCATAGGGAACATTTTTCATTTTCTCTCTATCTTCTGCGGTGGTCGGGCATTGAGTCTTACTCAATTTCACACCTTGTGCCACAGGCAAGAACCCTTTCTTTGCCTGATCCATTCTGAACTTTTTCAAAACTTTGTCAAGGTATGTGCTTTGTGAAAGTCCTATTAGGCGTCTTGATCTATCTCTATAGATCTTAATGCCCAATATGTAAGCAGCTTCCCCGAGGTCTTTCATTGAAAAACTTTTATTCAAGTATCCCTTTATGCTATCCAGAAATTCTATATTATTTCCGATCAGTAATATGTCATCCACATATAATATCAGAAATGCTACAGAGCTCCCACTCACTTTCTTGTAAATACAGGCTTCTCCGAAAGTCTGTATAAAACCAAAAGCTTTGATCACACTATCAAAGCGTTTATTCCAACTCCGAGAGGCTTGCACCAGTCCATAAATGGATCGCTGGAGCTTGCACACTTTGTTAGCTTCCTTTGGATCGACAAAACCTTCTGGTTGCATCATATACAACTCTTCTTCCAGAAATCCATTCAGGAATGCAGTTTTGACATCCATTTGCCAAATTTCATAATCAAAAAATGCGGCAACTGCTAACATGATTCGGACAGACTTAAGCATCGCTACGGGTGAGAAAGTCTCATCGTAGTCAATCCCTTGAACTTGTCGAAAACCTTTTGCAACAAGTCGAGCTTTATAGACAGTAACATTACCATCAGCGTCAGTCTTCTTCTTAAAAATCCATTTATTTTCTATTGCTTGCCGATCATCGGGCAAGTCAACCAAAGTCCACACTTTGTTATCATACATGGATCCCATCTCAGATTTCATGGCCTCAAGCCATTTTGCGGAATCTGGGCTCACCATCGCTTCTTCATAGTTCGTAGGTTCATCATTGTCTAGTAACATGACTTCCAAAATAGGATTACCGTACCACTCTGGTGCGGATCTTACTCTGGTTGATCTACGAAGTTCAGTAGAAAATTGATCTGAAGTTTCATGATCATTATCATTAGCTTCCTCCCTATTTGATGTAGGTGTCACAGAAACAGATTTCTGTGATGTACTACTTCTCAATAAAGGAGCAGATACTGTTATCTCATCAAGTTCTACTTTCCTCCCACTCACTTCTTTCGAGAGAAACTCCTTCTCTAGAAAGTTTCCGACTTTAGCAACAAAAATTTTGCCTTCGGATCTGTGATAGAAGGTATACCCAATAGTCTCCTTTGGGTATCCTATGAAGACACATTTTTCCGATTTGGGTTCGAGCTTATCAGGTTGAAGCTTTTTCACATAAGCATCGCAGCCCCAAACTTTAAGAAACGACAACTTTGGTTTCTTGCCAAACCACAGTTCATAAGGCGTCGTCTCGACGGATTTTGATGGTGCCCTATTTAACGTGAATGCGGCCGTCTCTAGAGCATAACCCCAAAAAGATAGCGGTAAATCGGTAAGAGACATCATAGATCGCACCATATCCAGTAAAGTACGATTACGACGTTCGGACACACCATTACGTTGTGGTGTTCCGGGTGGCGTGAGTTGCGAAACTATTCCGCATTGTTTCAAATGTAGACCAAACTCGTAACTCAAATATTCTCCTCCACGATCAGATCGTAGAAACTTTATTTTCTTGTTACGATGATTTTCCACTTCACTCTGAAATTCTTTGAACTTTTCAAATGTTTCAGACTTGTGTTTCATTAAGTAGATATACCCATATCTGCTTAAATCATCAGTGAAGGTGAGAAAATAACGATATCCGCCACGAGCCTCAACATTCATTGGACCACATACATTAGTATGTATGATTTCCAATAAATCTGTTGCTCTCTCCACAGTACCGGAGAACGGTGTTTTAGTCATCTTGCCCATAAGGCACGGTTCGCAAGTGCCAAGTGATTCATAATCAAGTGACTCCAAAAGTCCATCAGTATGGAGTTTCTTCATGCGCTTTACACCGATATGACCTAAACGGCAGTGCCACAAATAAGTTGCACTATCATTATCAACTCTGCATCGTTTGGTTTCCACATTATGAATATGTGTATTACTACTATCGAGATTAAGTAAGAACAAACCACTCTTTAATGGTGCATGACCATAAAAGATATTACTCATATAAATAGAACAACCATTATTCTCTGATTTAAATGAATAACCGTCTCGCATCAAACAAGATCCAGATATAATGTTCATGCTCAATGCTGGTACTAAATAACAATTATTTAGATCTAATATTAATCCCGAAGGTAGATGTAGAGGTAGCGTGCCGACCGCGATCACATCGACTTTGGAACCGTTTCCCACGCGCATCGTCACCTCGTCCTTAGCCAATCTTCGCTTAATCCGTAGCCCCTGTTTTGAGTTGCAAATATTAGCAACAGAACCAGTATCAAATACCCAGGTGCTACTGCGAGAATTAGTAAGGTACACATCAATAACATGTATATCATATATACCTTTGTTAACCTTGCCATCCTTCTTATCCGCCAAATACTTGGGGCAGTTCCGCTTCCAGTGACCAGTCTGCTTGCAATAGAAGCACTCAGTTTCAGGCTTAGGTCCAGACTTGGGTTTCTTCTCTTGAGTAGCAACTTGCTTGCTGTTCTTTTTCAAGCTCCCCTTTTTCTTCCCTTTGCCCTTTTTCTTGAAACTAGTGGTTTTGTTAACCATCAACACTTGATGCTCCTTTTTGATTTCTACCTCCGCGGCTTTTAGCATCGCGAAGAGCTCGGGCATAGTTTTGGTAATCCCTTGCATATTATAGTTCATCACGAAGCTCTTATAGCTTGGTGGCAGTGATTGGAGAATTCTGTCAATGACGCAATCATCCGGAAGATTAACTCCCAGTTGAATCAAGTGATTGTTATACCCAGACATTCTGAGTATATGCTCACTGACAGAACCATTCTCCTCCATTTTACAGCTATAGAACTTATTGGAGACTTCATATCTCTCAATCCGGGCATTTGCTTGAAATATTAACTCCAACTCCTGGAACATCTCATATGCTCCATGGTGTTCAAAACGTCGTTGAAGTCCCGGTTCTAAGCCGTAAAGCATGGCACACTGAACTATAGAGTAGTCATCAGCTTTGCTTTGCCAGACGTTCACAACATCTGGCGTAGCTCTTGCACCAGGCCTGGCACCTAGCGGTGCTTCCAGGACGTAATTCTTCTGTGCAGCAATGAGGATAATCCTCAAGTTACGGACCCAGTCCGTGTAATTGCTACCATCATCTTTCAACTTTGCTTTCTCAAGGAACGCATTAAAATTCAACGGAACAACAGCACGAGCCATCTATCTACACAACATAGACAAGCAAGATACTATCAGGTACTAAGTTCATGATAAATTAAAGTTCAATTAATCATATTACTTAAGAACTCCCACTTAGATAGACATCTCTCTAATCCTCTAAGTGATCACGTGATCCAAATTAACTAAACCATGTCCGATCATCACGTGAGATGGAGTAGTTTCAATGGTGAACATCATTATGTTGATCATATCTACTATATGATTCACGCTCGACCTTTCGGTCTCTGTGTTCCGAGGCCATATCTGTATATGCTAGGCTCGTCAAGTTAAACCTGAGTATTCCGCGTGTGCAACTGTTTTGCACCCGTTGTATTTGAACGTAGAGCCTATCACACCCGATCATCACGTGGTGTCTCAGCACGAAGAACTTTCGCAACGGTGCATACTCAGGGAGAACACTTCTTGATAATTTAGTGAGAGATCATCTTATAATGCTACCGTCAATCAAAGCAAGATAAGATGCATAAAAGGATAAACATCACATGCAATCAATATAAGTGATATGATATGGCCATCATCATCTTGTGCTTGTGATCTTCATCTTCGAAGCACCGTCATGATCACCATCGTCACCGGCGCGACACCTTGATCTTCATCGCAGCATCGTTGCCGTCTCGCTAATCTTATGCTTCTACGACTATCACTACCGTTTAGCAATAAAGTAAAGCATTACATCGCGATTGCATTGCATACAATAAAGCGACAACCATATGGCTCCTGCCAGTTGCCGATAACTCGGTTACAAAACATGATCATCTCATACAATAAAATTTAGCATCACGTCTTGACCATATCACATCACAACATGCCCTGCAAAAACAAGTTAGACGTCCTCTACTTTGTTGTTGCAAGTTTTACGTGGCTGCTACGGGCTTTAAGCAAGAACTCATCTTACCTACGCATCAAAACCACAACGATAGTTTGTCAAATAGACTCCGTTTTAACCTTCTCAAGGACCGGGCGTAGCCACACTCGGTTCAACTAAAGTTCGAGAGACAGTCTTCCGCAAGCCATCTATGTGCAAAGCACGTCGAGGGAACCAGTCTCGCGTAAGCGTACGCGTAAGGTTGGTCCGGATCGTCTCGTCCAACAATACCGCTGAACCAAAGTATGACATGCTGGTAGGCAGTATGACTTGTATCGTCCACAACTCACTTGTGTTCTACTCGTGCAAATAACATCAAACCATAAAACCTAGGCTCGGATGCCACTGTTGGGGAACGTAGTAATTTCAAAAAATTTCCTACGCACACGCAAGATCATGGTGATGCATAGCAACGAGAGGGGAGAGTGTTTGTCTACGTACCCTCGTAGACCGAAGCGGAAGCATTGACACAACGTAGAGGAATTAGTCGTACGTAGAGGAAGTAGTCGTACGTTCTCCTCGCGATCCAACCGATCACAGCACCGTTACTCCGGCACCTCCGAGTTCTTGGCACACGTTCAACTCGATGACGATCCCCGGGCTCCGATCCAGCAAAGCGTCGAGGAAGAGTTCCGTCAGCACGACGGCGTGGTGACGATCTTGATGTGTTACCGGCGCAGGGCTTCGCCTAAGCACTGCAACGATATGATCGAGGTGGAATTTGGTGGAAGGGGGCACCGCACACGGCTAAGGAACGATCCGTAGATCAACTTGTGTGTCTTGGGGTGTCCCCTGCCCCCGTATATAAAGGATGAAGGGGGGGAGGCTGGCCGGCCAAAGGAGGGAGGCGCAGGAGGAGTCCTACTCCCTCTGGGAGTAGGATTCCCCCCCCCCAATCCTAGTTGGACTAGGATTCTTCAAGGGGGAGAGAGAGAGAGAGGGGGCGCCCCACTTCTCCTAGTCCTAATAGGACTAGGGAAGGGGGGAGGCGCACAGCCCATGAGGGCAGCCCTCTCACCTCTTCTCCAAGGCCCATGTTGGCCCATTATGCTCCCGGGGGGTTCCGGTAACCCTCCCGGTATTCCGGTAAAATCCTGATTTCACCTGGAATGCATCCGATGTCCAAACATAGGCTTCCAATATATAATTCTTTATGTCTCGACCATTTCGAGACTCCTCGTCACGTCCGTGATCACATCCGGGACTCCGAACTCCTTCGGTACATCAAAATGCATAAACTCATAATAACTGTCATCGTAACGTTAAGCGTGCGGACCCTACGGTTCGAGAACAATGTAGACATGACCGAGACACGTTTCCGGTCAATAACCAATAGCGGGACCTGGATGCCCATATTGGCTCCCACATATTCTACGAAGATCTTTATCGGTCAGACCGCATAACAACATACGTTGTTCCCTTTGTCATCGGTATGTTACTTGCCCGAGATTCGATCGTCGGTATCCAATACCTAGTTCAATCTCGTTACCGGCAAGTCTCTTTTCTCGTTCCGTAATACATCATCTCGCAACTAACTCATTGGTTGCAATGCTTGCAAGGCTTTATGTGATGTGCATTACCGAGAAGGCCCTGAGATACCTCTCCGACAATCGGAGTGACAAATCCTAATCTCGAAATATGCCAACTCAACATGTACCTTCGGAGACACTTGTAGAGCACCTTTATAATCACCCAGTTACGTTGTGACGTTTGGTAGCACACAAAGTGTCCCTACGGTAAATGGGAGTTGCATATTCTCATAGTTAAAGGAACATGTATAAGTCATGGATAAAAGCAATAGCAATATACTAAACGATCGGGTGCTATGCTAATGGAATGGGTCATGTCAATCAGATCATTCAACTAATGATGTGATCTCGTTAATCAAATAACAACTCTTTGTTCATGGCTAGGAAACATAACCATCTTTGATTAATGAGCTAGTCAAGTAGAGGCATACTAGTGACACTCTGTTTGTCTATGTATTCACACATGTATTATGTTTCCAGTTAATACAATTCCAGCATGAATAATAAACATTTATCATGATATAAGGAAATAAATAATAACTTTATTATTGCCTCTAGGGCATATTTCCTTCACCTTATACGGGCCGTATGATCGATTGGCCAAACATGGGCCAATAACAGGCCTCATTCGGATAGGGCGTAACGGGCCTTGGGTTAGCGGGCTGTACATGGGCTATATGTGAACATGCCGTTAACAGGCTTTCCATGGGCCGGCCCGCCACCTTTTGACCAAGTCAAACGGGCCAGCCTTTTCACAGGAATGGGCCTCTGTTGGGCCGTGCCATGTGTCTACGTATCATAGGCGCCTATCTGACCCACTGATGAGCTAACACGTGTTTCGTCCGGCCAATAAGAATTTTACACATGGAAATTTCCCATTGGTCGGGGCTGTTAATGGGTTATTGGATCCAAAACCCGACCCGATAGCTTAACGGTGTTCCGTACGGTGGATGCCACGTGTTGGTCACCCTTGACGAAAGCACTTCTGTGACGCGCGATTTATCATCATGGAAGTGGACACTTCCGTGATGATAATTTTGGTAATGTCATGGAACACTTTTACGACAGCACAGGTATGACTATCTTGATTCTTTCATAAATTTGTCATGGATGTAGATGCATGACAAAAAAAAGCGACCTACTGTGACAAACACGTATCATCACGGAAGTGTATTTTTTTAGTGATGATTTGATTATTATGAGAAAGTCGAGCATAAAAACTTTGAAGAATTATTTCTTTGGGGAGCTCATGATTGGGGCATGAATACAACATTGATTTAAGCCTCCCCCAAGCTTGAGCGATGCTTTCTCCTTCGCGAGGCCAAAAATTATATATATAATTGCGATCACGATGAACAAGATGCATAAGATAACATTTTTGATGAAATTCCAGCTTCATTCATTTATAGTTCCATGATCCCGTATCATCACATAGCCTATACCATGTCGATGCATCTCCCTTCAAAGATAAAGGGAAGACCTTCTTCTCAACAACATCATCGGGTATACCTGCAAGCTTAAATAATCCACAAATTTCATCCACATAGAGTAGATGTTCATCAGGATGCTTTGTTCCATCTCCTGTAAAAGCATTAGCTAGCAGTTTTTCCATCATACACGAAGGTACTTCAAAGGGAATAATTTCATTTTCAGTAGGTTCAGTAGGTTGAGGAGCAACTCTTTGCTCTACTGGTCGGGGTGAAGATACCCGAACAAGACCCTCAGAGGATTACTTTCCATAGTAACAAGTGACAGTAAATTTCAACACACTATATAAATTTTTCCTTAACAAATTCCACCTACCAAATGCGCTTCACTCCCCGGCAAAGGCGCCAGAAAAGAGTCTTGATGACCCACAAGTATAGGGGATCTATCGTAGTCCTTTCAATAAGTACGAGTGTCAAACCCAACAAGGAGCAGAAGGAAATGATAAGCTGTTTTCAGCAAGGTATTCTCTGCAAGTACTGAAATAAGTGGTAACAGATAGTTTTGTGATAGGGTAATTTGTAACGAGCAACAAGTAACAAAAGTAAATAAAGTGCAGCAAGGTGGCCCAATCCTTTTTGTAGCAAAGGACAAGCCTGGACAAACTCTTATATTAGGAAAAGCGCTCCCGAGGACACATGGGAATATCGTCAAGCTAGTTTTCATCACGTTCGTATGATTCACGTTCAGTACTTTCATAATTTGATATGTGGGTGGACCGGTGCTTGGGTGCTGTTCTTACTTGAACAAGCATCCCACTTATGATTAACCTCTATTGCAAGCATCCGCAACTACAACAAAAGTATTAAGGTAAACCTAACCATAGCATGAAACATGTGGATCCAAATCAGCCCCTTACGAAGCAACACATAAACTAGGGTTTAAGCTTCTGTCACTCTAGCAACCCATCATCTACTTATTACTTCCCAATGCCTTCCTCTAGGCCCAAATAATGGTGAAGTGTTATGTAGTCGACGTTCACATAACACCACTAGAGGCTAGACAACATACATCTCATCAAAATATCTAACGAATACCAAATTCACATGACTACTAATAGCAAGACTTCTCCCATGTCCTGAGGAACAAACGTAACTACTCACAAAGCATATTCATGTTCATAATCAGAGGGGTAATAATATGCATAAAGGATCTGAACATATGATCTTTCACCAAGTAAACCAACTAGCATCAACTACAAGGAGTAATCAACACTACTGGCAACCTACTAGTACCAATCCTGGACTTGGAGACAAGAATTGGATACACGATATGAACTAGGGTTTTGAGATGAGATGGTGCTGATGAAGATGTTGATGGAGATTGCCCTCTTCCAATGAGAGGATCGTTGGTGATGACGATGGCGATGATTTCCCCCTCCCGGAGGGAAGTGTCCCCAGCAGAACAGCTCTGCCGGAGCCCTAGATTGGTTCCGCCAAGGTTCCGCCTCATGGCGGTGGAGTTTCGTCCCGAAAGGTTGCTTCTTAATTTTTCCTCGATGAAAGACCTCATGTAGCAGAAGATGGGCATCGGAGGGCCAACAGGGGGACCACAAGGTAGGGGGCGCGCACAGGGGGGTAGGGCACGCCCCCTAACCTCGTGGACAGGTGGGCCCCCCTCTGGTGAACTTCTTCCACTGGATATATTTTATATATTCTGAAAATCACTTCCGTGGAGTTTTAGGACTTTTGGAGTTGCGTAGAATAGGTATCTAATATTTGCTCCTTTTCCAGCCTAGAATTCCAGCTGCCGGCATTCTCCCTCCTTATGTAAACCTTGTAAAATAAGAGAGAATAGCCATAAGTATTGTGACATAATGTGAAATAACAACCCATAATGCAATAAATATCGATATAAAAGCATGATGGAAAATGGACATATCACTCATTAAAACCAGACACGTCGAATCCCTAATAGGCGACTTGACGCTCACGTTCGACAATCTCCGAACATACGACATTAAGCTCAACCCGGAAAAATGCGTCTTCGGCGTGTCCGCCGGAAAGCTCTTAGGCTTCATCGTCTCCAACAGAGGAATCGAAGAAAATCCGGATAAAATCCCAGCTCTGTCACAGTTGTCCATCCCAACAGACTTCAAACAAATCCAGAAACTAACTGCATGCATGGCTGCCTTAAGCCGCTTCATCTCCCGATTAGGAGAAAAGGCACTGCCTCTTTATGGCCTTCTGCGATGCACCGAACACTTCGAGTGGACGGATGCGACCACGGCCGGATTAGAAGAAATAAAAGCCGTTTTGGCCACAAACCCAATCTTGGTCGTACCTAACGTCGACGAACCAATGCTACTATATATAGCGGCAACACACCAAGTTGTAAGCGGAGTGCGCATCCTCGAACGAGAGATGGACGGACATAAGTTCCCGCTCCAAAAGCCGATATACTATGTATCCACTGTCCTCACTCCATGCAAATCACGGTACCCACATTATCAAAAGATGCATATGCGGTCTTCATGGCATCCCGGAAACTACGACACTACTTTCAAGAGTGTTCAATTACGGTGACCTCTGAAGTGCCACTCAACGACATAATAAACAACCGCGAGGCCACGGGCCGGATTGCTAAATGGGCTATCGAGCTCCACCTGTTCGACATAATATACAAACCTCGGCGAGCCATTAAGTCACAAGTATTGGCTGATTTCGTCGCCGAATGGATAGAAGCCGAACTCCCTAAAGAGTACGGCGCGTACTCCAATTCACTACAAAAAAAAAGACACATCCGTGACATTTTGGGCCGAACGAATTTTTTTCTGTCATACATATGACACTTCTATGACGATAATTGTGACAAAACCCGGTATCATCATAGATGTGGTGGGCTCCTACTTCTATGACAAAAAATCATGACGGAAAATGGGCTTTTCATTCTGGGCGGGCCGGAGACGCAGCTGCATGACATTCTTTGGGCCGTCCATGACGGAAAAAACCAAGGTAGAAGCGAGGGCGAGGAAATTTCGGGGAGTTCCCGGTTACAGTGGGAGGTCGGGGGCCGAGCGATGCGCGTTTCTCTCGTACACATACGCGCATATGTGTGAGGCATTGGCTCTAACTGAACCCGAGCGAGGTGTTGGGCTCTAACTGAATTCGAACGATTGCACTGCAGGCTACGCGTTACTGAACCCGAGCGATCAATCGATGGCTGTTAACTGAACCCGATCGAGCGATTCCTTTGCTACTGCTGCTAACTGAAGCCGATCGATGGGATGAACAGTGAGCGTTGCGGGGGGGGGGGGGGGGGGGGTGGATGAACAGTGAGCAGTGGCGTTGCCTCTGGATGAACAGTAGACGGTGGAGGGGTGCCCGTGGAGGGGTGGATGAACAGGACCCCATGGTGTGGAGGGCTGGATGAACAGTAGACAGTGGAGGGGTGGTTGAACACGACCCCGTGGTGTGCAGGGCTGGATGAACAGTTGACGCTGGAGGGGTGGTTGAACAGTTAGCCGGTGGAGTAGCGCGCGGTGGAGGCTGGATGAACAGGAGCCCATGGAGGCTGGATGAATAGGAGCCCGTGGAGGCTGGAGGAGGTCGACGGTGGAGATGAGTAGTATCCCGTGTGACGGTGTCCTGGACAAGGGGTACTCACCACGTCGTCTCCCGATCTGTGAGATTGGGCCGAGGACCCCCATGGCCGTATACTCATGGGCCAGTTCGGATAGCTGGCGCATACAAGGAAGATTCCACAAGACTTGGCGATCAGGACAAGGACTCCTCCCCACCGGCGTATTCGGCTAGGACTCTTGTTATCCTAGGCCTCTGGTGCATTATATAAACCGAGGCTAGGCTAGTCGATAGAAAAACTCCATACACAACATTCATACCATAGGCTAGCTTCTAGGGTTTAGCCTCCTTGATCTTGTGGTAGATCTACTCTTGTACTACCCATATCATCAATATTAATCAAGCAGGAGTAGGGTATTAACTCCATCGAGAGGGCCCGAACCTGGGTAAAAACATCGTGTCCCTTGTCTCCTGTTACCATCCGGCCTTGACGCACAGTTCGGGACCCCCTACCCAAGATCCGCCAGTTTTGACACCGACATTGGTGCTTTCATTGAGAGTTCCGCTGTGTGATCGACAAAAGGATCGATGGCTCGCCTGCAGATCAACTTCGACTTGGCATCTTTGTCACCAGCTCGACTGGTCACCTTGGTTCGACCAAGAATTGCGCCCCGTGCTCGGATCACCATGTTCGGACGAGGGCCTTCATCAAACATCAACTCCGATCTCTATCAAGATCGCGGAGGAATCATCCATGGAGCTCGGTGGCTCAACGTCAACATTGCCCTCAAGCGACCGTGCTGTTTTTCTGGACAACGAACTCGTATCTGCTGCCACCACCTCCTCGAGTATCGCTTTGACGATCGCTTTGGTGGAATTGTGCGGAATTGAGTCTACAACAACCCTGGAAAATTTCGTCGAGTTCCGATGGAGGAATCTTTGGCAATCCATGATATACCGGAGCCCTGTCAAATCTAGACGGGAATTTCGATGTGCTTAGGGCGTGGTGTCCAGCTTCTAGCTCGGACGTCCTTTGAAAGATCCAACCGTTGATCGGCTGCCGAATTCCCGTATCTACCACCTCTCAAAATTTCAGCTCGATCCGACCGTCCAAACTCCGGGAACCTTCCGATTAATGCATCACTTTTCGGATCTGTTTTCTGCGCGAAAACGAATCCGACCCGAGTTCATCTTTTCTATGAACGGGATTTCGGACATCCCTTTTGAAGGAAGTTTTGTATGAGGTATTATGTTTTGTTTCCGAACACATCCCACTAAATTTAAGATCTTTTGAACATGATCTTCAACATCATGCTGGTGTCAAACCAGTCCGGCAATATTACTCCACGGCTGCCGACCTGCCCTAAGACACGGCGTCACTTTGTTGAGCCGAGCTCAACTTCTTAGGATCATCATCTCGGCAAGCCGAACAAGAGTCCGGCATCGCGAAGGATAAAACATCACCAACATCGCCGCCCCAAGGATTACACGGAGCGGGCATACCGGCATCGCCGCACGGTTGTTTCATCAAGCCGGCATCAACCACGTCACGATCTGCATCGACAGGGCCACAATATCGCTTCTTCAAGCTGGTGTCCATCACACCGACCTACTTCGACTCATCGGCTGACATCGGGGCTTAGACATCTCGGCTGGACCGGGGGCTTCGCCATCACTTCATCAACCTACTCCGGACATTTCGGCGTCACTAGCCGACCAGCTCCGTCACGTTAGCTGGGCCGAGGGCCTTGCCTCGGCGAGCCAACCTTTACCAACATTGCCATGCCGTCGTTTTATCGCCCATCAGGCAATGGGTGTGCGGAGCGAGTCCCAATTTTGGGAATCACCTTCCTTCGGATTGCTACAACAAATAAACCAGGTGCTATTAATCCCAGTATTTTTTGCTTGTTTGGGTTCATTTTTCCCAAGGAATTATTACTCTGGTTTGTCCATCATATGTACACAGGTCTATCAAATGGTGGCCGCATTAACGACAGTCGCATGGTGGTTCGGTCAGTTTCCGTACATAGTCCGGCGAACGCCGCATCCGGAGCTCGGACCGACCAGCGAATTCAGGCTTTGCCACGCCTTTACCGCATCAAGCCGATGCCCTGCATCGACATTGACTTCGGCGCCAGGCCATATTTCTTTTATTACTCACTTTGCATAAATTATTTATTATGCATCGATTTTTTTAATTATCATTATTACTATTATCTCCGGTTTGCACTATTTTTTGTGCACAGGAAAATGATCCGGGGACTTCGGCGTCACTCTGCCGGTCTGCATTGACCGTGCTATGTCACTACTTCGGCATGTCGAGCTCTCCGCTCCGCCACCTTGGGACCAGCTTGGGGGATGGAACCTTGCCCCGCATCAAGATCGGACCGCGTCATCAATACCGAACACATTAACCAGCTAAGTCGCTTTCATGCTCAAAGCTTTAAATTTCTAACTTGTGTTCGGTTCGACCAAGCATTATACCTTTTTGGAAAAAAGTTGCTTGCAAAAAATTTCCTTGTCCAAACTTTGTTTGTGACGCATAAATTCAAATACCCCGTTTACTTGGGGGCTTCCTTTATGAAGCTTTTCCTGTTGCATATGATTATACTTATACGGCTTCGTTCCTTGTTCGTGTATTATGCCACAATATGCACCATATTGACTTAAGCGATTTGCAAGTTGGGTTGCCTCGCTCCTGTGTTTACCACAACGTTCCCGATTGTTCGGCTAGGGAGTAAAGGGAGCACCTCTGCTATTGTCACGATTGGGTCGCCCGAGCCGGACCTCAGACTGGGTGAAGCCGAAAGCTAGCGCTCTTATAGTTTTCAATGATGGTCGGCACACAACGGAACTCATGAGTACAAAAAATCTATTGCACAAGTCTCATAATAACAATGATCACCGAAGAAAGGTATTGGTGGGGGTACTATTTTCTTCGAAGATGCTTCTTACACTTCGCAGTAATATAGCATAAGTTCCCTGAGCGCGCTTTGTCTGTTACAGCCTTATGGCCTGATTGCCTGGTTATTGGAAACACCGTCGATATTCTCGACAGATGGAGTACATAACACTTTTCGGTCCTTGACCGAAGATGGAGAAGCCGATGGTCGGTTAAGACGCGTTTAAAGTTCGGTTGAACATAGATATGATATAAGTACTTCGGTACATGCAATCATTCTTTTACCCAAGTCACTCTAGGGCTCTTAAATTTATATGAGCCGTTTTATGATAAGTGTTCTTCTTCTTAGTCGTTGCAAAGTTTTATTGTTATTATTATTATTATTTATCACTCCTTTTTTCGACACGAGTGTGCGGTCACTAGCCGGGGAGCCTAATTTCTCTCTCAAAGCCGCTAGAGTTTAGTTTGCTAAACTGGCCTGATGAAAAGTACTCTGCCCTCGGGATAGGAGGTTGAAGCCGTAGGCTGACCCACTCGAAGTCTTGAGATAGGATGTATCATGTTAAAGCACGACATAAGCACTTCTTTTTTCTAAGACCAATTTTCGGATTGGCACCGAACACTTGATATTGTTCGGACGTCATGTTTTTACTGACGTTTCTTGGTTTTCCAAGCTTTTTGGCACTTTTAAACTATTTATGTTTTTCCAGCATTAGTCCCGCAGTGCAACGCCGGACACCTTTTTTGGTTTCGGCAAAAACATTCTCAGATATTGCTATATATGCATCGGTTTCGAATTGTGTCTTCGATCAATAGTTGGGTTGCCCGGCTCCTGCACTTGCTTCCTACGTTCCGTTTTGTTCGGCTAGGCGTGCAAAGGGAGAACCACTGCGATTGTGCTTCCATCTCACATGGTTAAGCACCTTAGTGGAGAAAGCCGAAAATTGACTGTCATAATAAGCGTAAACTGGTCAGCGATCCGATGACTATGTTAAATAACAGGCCATTCATAACATTGGCCGAAGTGTTTACAGCTTGACCTCGACTGACGCCGAACACTACGGGGGGCTATTAACTAGTTCTGGACAGCACAGGTATATAATACCTGGCCCAAATGGTCGCCCGCCGATCGATTTGTGTTCCTCATGTCCGGCAGCACGATCATCGGACTACCGGGAGCCCCGTAGGTATATGCTTCAGCGCAAAGGACGGCTCGCTTCCCCACTGCCCAACTGATATCATTGACTGGTGCCGAAGATGATGGTGGCCGGCACCGGTTCGAGTTCATCACCGACCACTACTTTGCCATGGCCGGCGCCGGCTCGAGTTCATCCTAACATTCCCCTCTTCCGTGGAGCCCATGCAGGGTTGACGAAGGTCCTCGCAAAAAAGGATCCGGCAAGACACCTGTTGTGTACGCCGGCGTCGCCTCCGCGGTGGCCTTCATGGGACCCAAGCGGCGGCGGCCTCTCGTGTTCTACTTCTCCTCGATGATGGCGGCGGACGCGGAGGCGCTGGCCACCGAATCGTCGCTCTCCGCGCACCCGGCTTCTGTCGCTGCTTGCATGGCGTGGCCACCGGCATGGGAGTCTCGGCCACATAAACGGGAGACGCGGTACGAGGCGGCGACGTGGACGGCAGCAACGACGCCCGTGCGCCGCTCCTCATCGAGCTGGCCTGGAGCGGCGAGTTGCTGAACCGCGCGCCGGCTTGGGGCGGCAACTGGCTTCGTCGGGCGAGGGGAGGGAGGTGGATCAGTGAGCTGCATAGCTCGTATCCGGCGGGCTACCCAGCCGGCTTGGATGCGGAATAGCTACTCTTCGTAAGCCATTGTAAGAGTGGACAAAATGGTGGAGGAGATAGGGGAGCGGCGGAGGTGTGCGATTCTTGGCCGGCGTTTGGCATCATTTAAATAGGAGATTAAATAGATGGCGGACTGGAGGAGCTCGGCCGGCGTTGCGTTTAACGTCGACCCGGTCATGAACGGACATGTGTCTAGAGTGGGTTTCTCGGCTTCCACACGGGCGGGTTTCGTGGAGGCGTTTGAATGCGGCACGGAGGCATGTTCAGCCGGGCGTGCCGCGAGTGGCGCCCTCGACTCTAACCTAGGACACCGCGCCGTTCTTCCACTAACATGTGGGCTCTTTGTGTGCATGGCATGCATGTCAGTGACCCAACGCAGGCAGCGCACAGCAGAGGAACCTTTGGTGGGCCAGGGCGGTCAGAAGCGGGCATTTCATAAACCGATGATTGTTCATTGAGTGTGACGTCATCTTTTTCATGTAGATAAGGGCATGGTTAATAAGAAAGCCAGCTGCTGGCTATATACCAATGCCATGTCACTTGGAGCCTTTATAATAGCCAGCTAATATAATAGATGGGCTGTAAACTAGCTACTAGTATTTAATGCTTGCATGTGAAAGAACAAAAGAAGGCACATGCTCATTGGTGGAAAGGAGAGGCGCGCAGGCTCACACGGCTGCATGCGGGCTGCATGCAGGTTCGATTTCTTGTTTCTTGCGCTCGAGCCGGCGAAAGCTCAAGCGCCCGCTCCCTACTTTTCTCTTCATTCTCTCTCTTCCAGCTATGAATTTGATGACGTGGAACTGCTAATAGCCTGCTAACTGTGTACTATTGTACCTGCTCTAAGCCTACTATGTTGATAGCCCGTTCGATACGCTGTGATTCATAAAGACCGCTACAAACATCAATGTTCTGCTTATCACAGATAAGATTGATTAATACCCGTAGCAATCCATGTCCTTAACAAAGGGTGCATGCACGTATAGGTTGAACGTGTGTCTTGCGTCGTGTGCTGTGTGCATGCAGGCGTGCGAGTGTTGCGTGCGTGCAAGGGTACGTTTCAGTGTTGCATGCATGGGTGCGTACGTGCGTGTGTTCATGAGTGCATGTGTACGTGTCAGTGTTGCACGCCAGCATGCGTGCATGTGTACGTGCGGGGCGAGGGTACACGTCAGTCGACTGACTTTTTCATCTCTGGTCATTAGATTTTCCAGCCGTTGGATACGAAATCAAGGGCCTCCAGTTTATCATCAAACTCCACCCCCTTGAGCCGCCAGCCACCACCGGCCGAACCGCCAGCCCCCGCCACCCGCGGTCGGCCCGCCCTTCCCGAAACCACTCCCCACCGCCGGTCCACCGCCGCACCGGCCATCCCTCTAGCCCCCCCCCCCCCCCGCCGAGCTTTTTGTCCGGGGATCCCCACCCCACCGCCCAATGAACGCCCCCAACCGCCGGTGACTGCCAACCAGAGGTCTCACGACTTCGAATACCCACCGACCACTAATTTATTACCATTTCTGTCCTTCATATACGCGCTGACGGGTGGGCCCTATGGTAATGTGCGCTGCTGAATGTGGACCGTTTGACTGGTCAATTGATCGTGTTATCAACAAATTACGGAGCTGTATGGTGAGCCAGTGACCGTATGATCACCCTAAAATGTACTCCTATTTTTTTAACACAGTACAGACTCAAACTACCATTTCTTTCTTTCATATACGGGCTGACAGGTGGGCCCCACGGTTACGCGCCCCGATGGTGCAACAGTAGTTGCGCCGCGTGGAACGTTTGACTGGTCAATTGATTGTGTCATCAACAAAATACGGAGTTGTACGGGTGAGCCAGTGACCGTATAATCTTGATATGTATTTGTTTAACACGGTACAGACGCAAGGGCTCATATATACGCGCAAGCACTCATCGCTACAAGCGCACACACGCGAACCCTACCCCTATGAGCACCTTCGAGAGAGTGGGCCAGCATATATGATCTTGAGATTTTATGAAGTCACCATAGGTGCCTCGTAGTCGAGTGGAACATATCCTCCCACTGAACGTACGTCGCTGCAAAATACTGAAATTAACACAAGATAAATGCGAGCACCGGGACTTTAACCTTAGTGGGCTCGAGAAACCACTATCCACTAACCATCCAACCACATGTTGGTTAGCACGACAAAATGTATGTGGTGACCGTGATGAGATTATTCTGAAGTCCAGTGACCATATCGTGCTTTCGCTTCAAATACAATGACCGTACGTGTCGTCAACAAAATACGGAGCACGCATCAAATGCAAAGTCCGTCAGTGTCATCAACAAAATATGGAGACGTATCGTGAGCTAGATACCATTGTACTATTGTATATGCTTATTTTCTTAGTGGCCGATTGCGTCTGTGGTGTGGTGGGCACATCATTCCTAGTTGTGGTGGGTCAACATGAAGACTCATGGGTCGGTTCCATCCTGCGCCACATATAGGTTGGACCGAGACGTGTTATACGAAGACCCATGTGGAGGACTCGGCGTACAACACGAAGCTACCAGAGTCGCGGAGGACTCTATCCCCACTGGTGATAAGCCGACTATATATGATTTGTAACCCTAGGCCCTTAGTATGTTATACAAGCTTGGGGGCTAGTTCGTCGATAGTATACACACACGCACAATGCCTGGTATTCACGTGTACACACCCCTATCACTAATATACAGTACCAGGAGTAGGCTGTTTCTTCAACTGCAATTGAATTCTAGCATGTGCATGTGTTTATTTCATATTATCGATCCATAGAGTGAGAGCGGTTTGAAATATAGGCAATGGATGCTTTTGCAATTCATATATAAACATTAATTAGTGCACTCCATGTTGTTAGTGTGAAGCACTTTATACATTTGTCACTTGCATGGATACATTCCAAATCGCTAGCTACGAAATAGAATACATGTCGAATTCAACATAAAGGGGGTTTCGAAGATTCGAATTCACAGGAAGTGCATTCATCTATTTGAACCCGAGATAATGGCATTTGTAAATCAGATGTAAAAGGGGGCATCAATCTTTGTTGTGAGTTTGAGCATGCTATATATATTCATACGCATATCTAACTTTTTTTTGCAACCAAGGAGATTATATCTGGAACCATGCATGAACTGAGGTAAGTTGCATATTTTTCAATATATACTCGTGTACAATGTATATTCAAATGTACCCCCTCCATTCCAAAATAATCGTAGCTTTAGGATTTTCAAGAGTAAAGATTTGTGAAGTTTGACAAATCCTGAAAGTTCAATTCAAGAGAACCGAAAACGTTAGTGCTTCTGCTCCCAAATATTGAACGAAGCACCAAATAGGCCTCTGGTCACCCGAAACCGCACGAGACTAATGTTTTGGTGGTAGGAAATTACTGTCCTGACTCTGCCCCGTGTAGCCTATCGGCCCGATGTCCAAAGGTCTAAACCAGGGTAGGTTTGTAACTTCACCAAGACGCCAGAGAAGCATTCATACGCCGTGGGCGCCTACCCATGCGCTCGGCCGAAATCTATCCCGCCCACATTTGGGACACCTGACATGACTGTCCTACCCCCAACCCGCAATATGTCCAAAATTTTAGATGGGGGAAAGTTTGTAACTTTCCCCAAATTTCAAACAAGCACGTCTCAAACCGAAACATTGTTCCCCCTTAGTTCCTCGCCTCCATCGGTTTCCCCATTCATACTCTGTGGGTGCGAAAACGCCCTCTCCACCAGCCGCGAAACCCCAGCCTCCTCCGTCCTCCACCCCATAGCGGCCAATCCACCGCCGCCCTCCTCCATCACGCCGGAGCCGATACCTCGACGTCGTCGTCCAACGCAACCGCAACTGCAATGCCCTCAAGGACTTAGCAGCTGAAGCCGAGGCAGAGCTGCATCCACGACACCGGCGCCGATGTGCACCGTACCAGAACCACTCCAACCATGCCGTCCTGCGCCTCATTGCTGTGGCTCCACTATCGCAACTATCCACTGCACCGGAGCTGTTCCCGCTATGCCGTCGTTCGCCGCCTTGGATCTGCTTCCCCGCCGCCGACAGACGGCCACCGCACCACACTCAACAACTTGTCCATGGGTTCGTGCAAGGCTGCACCGTCCTCCAAAACTTCTGGTTTCCGGCGAACAACAAGAAGATCGTCGGAAAAACATAAGGAGGACACAACACTGCCAGTAGAAAGAGGTACTCCTCTTCCCTTATTCGTGCAAATCTTACGTCTCCGCTCACACCGTATTCATCCCACGAAAGAAACTAGTTGAGCGCTTCTTACTGCATCTTCTTCGTGATAATAAATGCACAAGGTTTCCTCCCTTTTACTATTTCACCTTTGCTAGAGGTTAGTAGCCCGCCTGGATTTCAATTCAGGGTCAGTCGAACCACAATTAAAAGAAGCAACACCCGCTTAGGCGCGCGGAGCACCTAGTCCGCCTGTTCCCCGGGGAAGCGGCGCATCGGTGTCTATCATAGGGGTGTGGGGTGTAGGAGCTGCTTGCGCCTGATATGGAGGTCGGCGGGGCTTGAATGGATGGCCGGGGCGGCAGTGCTGTGAGGTCGAGGGGAGGGCACAGGCAGGGGAGGAATACTGGGCCGGTGGTCCCTGGCGTTTCGAGGAAGGTCGTCAACACTGACTCACTGGAGGTAGATGAAGGCGATCTGCCCGTTCTTTGTACATCGGACGGTGCAGAAAAAATGGACTGACCTATTTGCTTTCAGTCGACTGTTATTTTCATAGAATCCTATAGTAATTTAGTGTGCCATGCATGTTGTAGAGCTATCATATGTCTCCCGTCATTTATTTCTCACTGACCTGCTATCTGCTACCTTTACACTGTACTAATTGTGCACACCCTTCACCCATACTCACACTATTGTTTTTTATGCATGGGCATTTCAGACCCTGACGCAGTGTTGATGAATACAGAAAAGAAAAGGCGGAAGTCGCTGCAGTGTAATTCGAAGATAAGCACTAAGTGTTCCAGCGCTCTAACGGGTGCAGTGTCAGCAGTTGAGACAGTAAATGTAGCTCTGCAGTTGATGATCTCAATTGCCACACACAACCATCCCAGGTGCTTGCTTTAACTTCGCGCTGTCAAATGTGGTTGCATGTTGCATATGGTGTCTAGCTTGTATTGCTTCCAATTTGGTTAAATTGCATCTGCTTACTTTACACATTATACCTTCGATAATGACATGCCATCCTGTTTTTGATACATACTACATATGTCCATTAACCATGTTCGTACATCAAACTAATGCTCTTTTGTATCCCTCGTCAATCACTTATGATGAGACAGTCACCCGTGTGGGTTTCTGTGAGACGCCATACTCGTTTAAAGAGTGCAGTGTCATCATCCCCACATGATTCTCAAGAAACAGCAAGGCTAAATAAAGATAGTCAACGTAGCTCTCTAGTTGATCACGACAATTCCCCCACACCACCATCGCAGGTGCTTGCTCTTACTTGGCAGTGTGATATGTAGTGTTCGTCTTACATGAAAGTAGTGTTCGTCAGTATCATGCATCAATGAGTTCTAAAGAGCAAATTTTATTCTTTTTTCTTGTGGGTTTGACTTGACAAGCCAAAATCAAGAAAGAGGAAGGAAAAGAGTAAGGAAGGAGATGATGGTGGTCCTCTGCAGCAACGTAAACAGAGCATATGTACCGATTCTCCTTGTACTGATAGTGCATTACAAGGTCCAAGTCTCCGCTCCCCTACTCCACCATCCAAGGTGCTTGCTCTAACTTGGCAGTGTGATATCTGGTTGCATGTTGCATATGGTGTCTAGCTCGTATTGCTCCTAATTAGTGTAAACTGCATCTACTTAGTTTACACATGATACATGTGAATATGACACGCTTTCCTATTTTTGGTACATACTATATCTTATGACAAGGCACCTTTAAGTCGCCACTGTGATATAGGTTGTGTCTTGCATATGATTTCTAGCATGTACTGCTTCTAATTTGTTGAAACGCCATACAATTTGAACTTGGCAGAGTGATATTGGTTGCATCTTTCATATGGTGTCTAGCTTGCAGTGCTTCTAATTTGTTGAAATGCCTTCTGCTTAGTTACCACATCATAGGTGTGAATATGTCACACCATCCTGTTTTTTATACATATTCCATCCTCGCATCATGTGTTTGTCTTTCTTCCGAGTAGTGTTCGTCAGTATCATGCATGAATGAGTTCTGAAGAGCGAATTTTATTCCTTTTTCTTATCGGTTTGACTTCACAATGCAGAATCATTACAACTGAAGGAAATTAGTCTGGCAGTGGATGATGGTGGTCCTTCGGAGCAACTCAAACAGGGGGTCTCTACAGATTCTACTCCGCCATCCTCCCAACAAGATTCAACGTAGCTATGTAGATGATGAGCACATCTCCCCTACTCCACCATGATAGGTGCTTGCTCTAACTTGACACTATTATATGTGGTTGCATGTTGCGTATGATGTCTAGCTTGTATTTCTTCTAACTTGAATTGCATCTACTTACTTTACACATAATGCCTGTGAATATGACACGTGTTCCTGTTTCTAGAACATACGTGTACATGATGAGCATATCTCCCCTACTCCACCATCACAGGTGCTTGCTCTTACTTGAAACTATTATACGTGGTTGCGTTTTCCGTATGATGTCTAGTTTGTATTGCTTCTGATTATGTTGAATTGCATCTGCGTAGCTTACAACTTATACCTGCAACGGTCACTTACCCATAAGACACATTTAACTTGAGACTGTGACGTAGGTTGCATCTTGCATTGTCTTCTAGCTTGTACTGCTTCTAATTTCTTGAAATGGCACTTACGATGAGACACTTTTTACCTGATAGAGTGATATTGGTTGCATGTTCATATGGTGCCTAGCTTTCATTTCTTCTAATTTTGTTGAAATGCCTTCCGTTTACTGTTTTTTCATACATATTCCATCCTCCTATCGTATGTGTGAATATGAAACGCTGTCTGTTTTGTATATATTCCATCCTCCTATCCTGTGCTTGCCTTACATCAAAGTAGTGTTCGTCTGTATCATGCATCAACCAGTTATGCAGAGCTAATTTTATTCATCTTCTTGTGGTTTTGACTTCATAAGGCAATATCAGAAAATAGGAAGGAAAAGAGTAAGTTAGGGGATGTTGGTGGTCCTCCGCATCGACGCAAACAGAGACTCTCTAGATTTTCCACTGCTACTGCTAATGAAGTTGAAGTCCCAAGTCTACATGATGAGTTCATCTCCCGTACTCCACCATCACAGGTGCTTGCTCTAAGTTGACAGTGTGATAATTGGTTTCATGTTGCATATGTTGTCTAGCCTGTATTTCTTCTATTTTGATTAAATTGCACCTGCTGAGTTTATACGTTATACATGTGCATATGACATGGCTTTCTGTGTCTAGAATACACTGCATCTATCTATCATACCATGTTCTTACATCAAAGTATTGCTGTTGTGTATCCCGCATCAGTCACTCATGATTGGACGCTTTTAACATGGCAGTTTGATAGTGGTTGCATCTTGCATTGATTTCTACGTTGTACTGCTTCTAATTTTTTGAATTGCCACTTATGACAAGACACTTTTCACTTGGAAGAGTAATATTGGTTGCATCTTTCATATGGTGTCTAGCTTGCATTACTTCTATTTTCTTGAAAATCCTTCTGCTTAGTTTGCACATCGTAGATGTGAATATGTCATGTCGTCCTGTTTATCTTACATATTCCATCCTCATACGGTTGTCTTACATCAAAGTATTGCTTGTTGTATCATGCATCAATGAGTTCTGAAGAGTGATTTTATTCTTTTGTGTTGTGGGTACAGCTTGACATGGCAAAGTCAAAAAAGAGCAAGGAAAATAATATAGTAGGGAGTGCTGTTACTCGTCGGGTGAAACGGAAAAGGTTCTGCCGTCGAGATTCTGCTGGTACTTATAGTGCAGTAGAAGGTCCAAGTCCACCGGCTAAATCTACAAACACAGTATCACCTGCTCCACCAGCTGCAGCATCCGCTTCAACTGTACCAGCATCTCAACCAGTTACTCATTCGTTTGCTCCGGAACTGGCCAGTTCCCAAGCTGCCTTCGCACCTAACACTACTTCCGAAGCACTGCTGACACAACAGGACTTGGCAAGATCAGATGAACCTCATGAGCATCAACACCAAGACGGTACCTGACCGAGTCAAGTTGCAGTTGCATGCTCCTTTATATGTACTCTCACAATTTGATGTACACTAACACTTTCCATATCCGTTGTTGAACTAGCACCACGGCGCAAGCGGAAACAGACATCAGGGATAATGCTTGACAGATTAACAAAATCTAAAGGAGGAAGAATGGAGATCCATTTTGAGGAAGGTTTAAAAAGGCCACGTGATGCTACAGAGTCAGCCAAGTTAGTATCACAGGCAGCCGTTGCCGTTAGGTGTCATGCACGTATCCTCCCAACGTGGATCCAGTACAAGAATGAGAAACACAATACCCAGTTTAACACCTTCCTTGACCATTTATCCGTAAGTAATGTTATTCATCGCAATTAGTAATATTGTCTTGCTCTGTCCTATACTTTCTAGCTTCCTCCTAATAAGACTCACATTCTTTTTTCAACAGATGAGGTTCAAGTTGGATCCGAAAGATGATGCAACTAGACAAGCATGCACTCATGTTTTCTAGTCTGCTCTGTGATAGTATCGGTACCACCTTAGAAAATCTCACTTTGAAGGCAAGGCTAACAATGAAATCGCCCAAACATCTCCAGTGGAATATATTACAGATGAAGACTGGACAACCCTCGTTAAACACTGGTCTGATCCAAAGTATCAGTTAGGCTATATGTATTTGATCAGACCACATATTGAACTTGTATTTGTGTATGTGCCTTACAAGTGTATCTTCTTCTAGGCTAACTGTTTGAAGAACAAAACCAACCATTCTAAAGTGAAATTCCAACAGACCACAGGATCTCGTAGCAATATTGCACACTGTGAGGCTCTTGTAAATAGCTGCTACTTCCTTCTTCTTTTTTGTGCCATATTATTGTATCTATATTCACTTGTTCCAAATACAGAGGAAATCCCATGCAGACCAAAAAGAACCTGAACCGAATGCAGTGCAAATCTTCAAGGATTGCCACACCAGCAAGATGAAGGGCATGAGCACACCAGTTCAAGCCGCTGTTGTAAGTCCTTACTCCTCCTGCCTTGAACTGATTGGTACTGTGATGTGTTCATTTAACTACTTGGTTTGTAGCCAATGTCAGTTACTCTGTTCACTTTTATTCACAGTTGTCTTAACGTATCATTTCACCTTACATGGTTTAAAACAGATGAAGGATATTCTTTTGGTCTTGATCTGTAATCTATTTGTTATGTTCACGTGCGCACACAATGATAAAATAGCCTGTTTGTTTTATATCTGTTTGCCCATGATATGAATGATGTAATACTATGTTCATCCTACTTTAAACCATGTCTCTTTATCCTTAGATGTCAATGAATGTGAGGAAATAGACAATATAGTAGGCATGCTACATGGACATATGTTCCGAAAGTGATTTTATTATGTAGTTGGCACTACAATACATGCTAATGTATTACAATAGTTCACCAAAATAAGTTATGTATAAACGTTTAACCTACTTTGTTTGTTTTTGTCTCATCTTATCTGGTACACTAATCTACAAGTTCAAAATTTCAGGAAGCTATGGAACAAGTGATTGAACAGCCACAACCACCTGAAGGTGACGAGGCTACTATAGGCACAATGTCACCTCTTGCTGTAGTGCGTCAGTATCTCTCCACTAACAGTGCAAAAAGCACCTTCCTGCGTAATTCTGGATTGGTTGTCAAGGTAACCTCGTCCAAATCGCCTACTGAACAAAATCTTCCTGCTAGATAGAGTGATATATCTGTGCTCCAGACACAAGTCCAATCCCTAATTGACGTTGTTTCGGAAACAAGAATAGTGGTTGAGAAATGTCGTCAAGATATGAATGGTTTTGTAACCAGACTATCAGACATTCACTTCGTTGTTCAAGAGCAATGGCGGAAAAAAGGTGGAGATCGTGTTGCTCCATCAGATTCTACAGCCTAAACATTAGCACTTAGGCCAAATGATTTGTGCTTCTATACATCTGATGGTGCTTTTATCTGGAAGGACTGTAAACTTTATGCCAATAGGCCTTTTGTTGTATGGTTGGAATTTATTTTGTTGTGATACAACATTTATGATGCTGCCTCAGGCTGCAGTAATTACGACGCTATTTTTGTATAGTGTAGGTTTATCTTAGTAATGTATTCGGCCGAAAGCTTCGTAGGAGCCCAACATGCCAACATTCGTCGGGCCCATTCCAATTGAGCTAAAAATGATTACGGGCCGAAATTGGCATGTAGCCCACTAAAAATATATGGGCCTAAATCAGCATAAGCTTTCATATTTTTCTGGTAGGCCTGTGCCCATAGTGGGCCTTTAACATGCCTAAACATAATTTGGGCCCTCAGTAAAAATAGGCCGTTTACAGGTGTAAATATCTTGAAATACATGGGCCTTTAATAGACCGAAAGTGAGATTGGGCCCTGATTGTGCCAAATAATCCACTGGACTTTAACAGCCTGAAATTCGGATGGGCCGTAAATGCGCCGACCTAATACACGGGCCTTTAACAGGCCGGAACTTTGGTCGGGCTAGATTATCGTCATTTTTATATGGGCCGTTAATGGGCCCGATATGACATTGGGCCACATATGGCCCATGGTTTACATCCGGCGTTAACAGGCCGAAGGTGGCCCAAAGCTATAGTGGGCCTCTAACAGGCCGAATGTCAGACATGGCCGAATATGACCCAAATCCTTCACGGTCGTTTATGGGCCGAAAGTTTTGGTGGCCTGTAAATGGGCCCAAATGAAACCAGACCTTTAACAGGCCGGAAATACACCGGGCCGTAATTCGGCCCAATTACTTAGCGGACTGTTAACGGTCCAGAAGTGACCATGGGCCGCGTTGATGACAAGTTTAGGACAGGCCGTTGATGAGAATGTTGGGCCTTTAGCTGGGCCGGCCCATTATGGTCGGCAGAATCTTGTGGGCCTTTAGCTGGGCCGACCCATTGTGGTTCGCAAAATCTTGTGGGCCTTTAGCTGGGTCGGCCCATTATGGTCTGTAAAATCGTGTGGGCCTTTACCTGGGCCGGCCCATTATGGTCCACTAAATTTTGTGGGCCTTTAGCTGGGCCGACCCATTATGGTCCGCTAAATCTTATGGGCCTTCGGTTGGGCCAGCCCATTTAATCTTTGTGGGCCACTTTTGGGCCGGTCCACGTGTCAACATATCATAGGCCCATCTCGACCGTTGGATGTGTGACACCTGTGCCAATGCGGAGCTGACGCGTGGATCCGTCAGCCAATGAGAATTTCACACGTGGAAAATCGGCATTGGTCGTGGCTGTTAACGGGTTATCGGATCCAAAATCCGACCCGATAGCTTAACGGCGTTCCATTACGGTGGATGCCACGTGTCGGTCACCCTTGACGAAAGCACTTCTGTGACGCGCGATTTATCATCATGGAAGTGGACACTTCCGTGATGATAATTTTGGCAATGTCATGGAACACTTCTTCGACGGCACAGGTATGAGTATCTTGATTCTGTCATAAATTTATCATGGATGTACATGCATGACAGAAAACGCGACCTACTGTGACAAACACGTATCATCATGGAAGTGTATTTTTTTGTAGTGATTGGATTATGCACTTTGACGGTTCTAAAATGCTGGCTGGTCTAGGGGCTGGCGTCGTCCTGACGTCCCCCACCGGAGATACGGTCCAATACGTACTCCAAATACTATACACAGACTCCAACAACACGTCAGAATATGAGGCCCTGTTACATGGTCTCCGGATGGCAGTCTCCATGGGCATTCAGGGTATGGGAAGGGGAGACCGGTAACAATAGTCCGGACCCGGCCACAACAACAGATACCGAACACTCTGACATAATCGGAGGCTCTGCCACCGAAATAACACCTTTCGCCCACATAATAATGGCCTTCATCGCCCCGTGGACAGAACCATTCCTGGCCTACCTAACTAGGCAGGAACTACCCAAGGACCCAAACGAGGCGCGCTGCATTGTGCAGCGGTCTAAAGCCTACAAGGTCCACGAGGGAGAGCTTTATAAGAAAAGTGCTACCGGAGTCCTTCAAAGGTGCATCTCTGAAGAGGAAGGGCGACAACTTTTAGCAGAAATTCACGCTAGACTTGGCGGCCTCCACGCCGTAGCTTGGGACCTTGTAAGCAAGGCCTTCCGTACAGGCTTCTACTGGCCGACGGCCCGAGCAGACGCACAGGACCTCGTTCAATGTTGCGTTGGTTGCCAGCCTTTTGCAAACCAAAGCCATATGCCGCCTACCACTCTCCAAACAATCCCCATTACTTGGCCCTTTGCAGTTTGGGGGCTTGATATGGTCGGACCCCTCAAAGGGGCAAGCCATAAGAAAAAAAATACTTATTGGTCATGGTGGATAAATTCACCAAATGGATAGAAGCCAAACCAGTTAAAACGGCCGAATTTGGACGAGTGATAGACTTCATATCCGGGGTTGTACACCATTACGGCGTCCCCCACAGCATCATCACCGATAACGGCTCGAACTTTACAGCCGAGAAGGTAAAACTTTGGTGCAACAACATGGGCATCAAGCTCGATTATGCTTCTGTCTATCACCCGAAAACTAACGGTCAAGTCGAGCGAGCAAACGGTCTTATCATGAGCGGCATTAAACCCAGATTAGTGCGATCCTTGAAGGAATCAAATACGCACTGGGTAGAGGAGCTCGACTCCATACTATGGGGGCTGCGGACCACGCCGAATCGCACTACCGGATACATACCGTTTTTTATGGTGTACGGCGCAGAGGCGGTACTGCCCTGTGACATAATTCATGACTCTCCTCGAGTGCGCATGTATGAAGAGAAAGAAGCCAAGCTTGATCGGCGGGACAGTTTGGACGCCCTGGAGGAGGAGCGTGACGTGGCAAAAGCCCGTTCCACATTCTATCAGCAACAGGCTCAAAGGTACCAAAGCAGAGAAGTACGGGCCAAAACTTATAACGTTGGCGAACTCGTTCTACGCCTACCGGAGAAGAAAAAGAACAAGCTCAAGCCCAAGTGGGAAGGTCCCTTCATTATTGACCAAGTTCTGTCCGGTGGAGTGTACCTTCTGCGGGATGCATCGGTCAATCGACTCAAGCCAAATCCATGGAACGCAGCCAGACTCCGAAGATTCTACGCCTCGTGCCGGACTCTGTGTTCGTCTCCCTACCTCTGTCAATTTTTTACATATTCATTATCTTTATTTTCTTTCTTCCTTCCTTCCCTTTTTTCTTCAAAGCCTTATAAGGCTACAATGTGTCTTCACTACACAATCTTGACGCGCTAGCCGTGCTCATGATACCTGGGGGCTTCTTATACAGAAGCTTAATATAGCTACGTTCCGGGCTCTCGGCCCAGCACATGTGTTACTTTTCACATGTACCTTTTTTCGCCATTATATGCATCTATATGACTTAAGTTTTGGCCAAGCTGGGTTGCCTGGCTCTTGTGTTTATGCCCTACGTTCCCGTTAATTCGGCTAGGGCATAAGGGGAGCACCTCTGCGATTGTTACTATCGGGTCAGCCGGATGTGTACCTCAGACTGGGTGAAGCCGAAAGCTAGCATTCTTAAGGGAATATTCGGTCGGTGAACAAAAGATGATTTCTATTTATTGTACTACATGCCCACAGAAGTTTACATCCTGCATCTCTTTTCGTAGTCCGAACATGCACATTAGGGCATGCTTACCCATGGAAAGGAACCCTTAACTGAACTATTATCCCTGGAAGATGTTTCTTACTATCCATGTAATATAACATAGCTAGTTGGATACTTGTCTGTTCAAGCACTTGTGACCCCTACGCCTAGTTTCCATGCTTATCCTGGTTTTTACATAACTGAGCGGGTATTCGGATACGCTCCAGACCGTCAGGTCCGGAGGTCGAAGCGAAAAGGTCTGCCATGACAAATGATTTACAATCCGGCTAGGGACAATATATGTCACTTGAAGTACACAGTCACTTAGACTGACTAAATTCTTCTTCTATACCATCCAACAAGATGTCAAGCCTACAGTCCTGTTGAGAATACTTTGCGGCTAATTCTACCTGGTCATAAACCAAACTGACGGGGATCTCTTTCCCGTCAGGCCCCACAGGTCCGACCTCGGCCATGTGGTTTGGGTCAGCCTTGGTATATCACGTCTTCACCATGGCCTAGGCTTCCCTTGCACCTTGTCAGCAGGCTGATATCTTCCATAGTCGGAAGCGCCGCCGCGCTCCCTTGAGCTTTTCTACAAGCTCTCTCATGCCTCCTGGCAGGGAGGCGAACGGCCAAAAGACTTGGGTAATGCCCTGCATCACCTGTCGCACTTGTTCGTGCAGTTGTGAGAGCTCTGGCAGACGATCGCCTGTAGACCCGGGCATCTCCTCCGCGGGACGACCCGTCAACATACCTACAGATATAACTCCGTCAGCTAGTTTCTTCGCCGAACTCTATAAAAGTCCGTTCAAGCACTTACTAAAAATGTCGCGTCGAAGCCTCTTATTCTCCTTTACGGAGTCAGCAAGCTGGGCCCGAACATCTTTTAGTTCAACGCTCAGCTGGGTATTGGCGTCTTGGAGATCGTTTTTCTCCCGCCTAACTTGCGTAAGCACACACTTGCCAGCCTTTAGCTATCGTTGAGCATGTTGCTCATCCGGATTCACTCTGGGACCATCTGCGTAATCTATTGTTAGATTTGCACGCATGCCGCATACTACCTGGTACAGGACATTTTTTGCAATAAAAGCAAGTCTTACCCGATCGGGCCTTCTCGGACTCCTTCACTGCGGCAACTGCGGCCTGAAGCTGGGCTTTACACTCCTCCAGCTCTCGAGACAATTGGGTATTCTTCTCCGTAAGAACCTATGCAAACAATGATCCTTAAATCAGTTGTGCCAACTATTTCAAGTCTCAGTAGCTACTGATATACATAATTATTAGATTTCCTTACCCGTATATCCTTTACATACTGGTCCGTGGCTCTGGCAAGACCATTTTGAGCAGCTCGGATGTACGCGTTTCCTGAGTTGAAGGCATCAAACGCCTCTTGGGAGAAACAAGCGTCATGGAGTACGGCCCGGCGACGCCTGTGATTCATGGCGCTCTCCAACTCGGAATTTGTAGTGGATAGCCTATCCGCATCCTCTGTAGGAGGAATATTTGACGTTGGCCCCATGTTAGCATCCGCCCCTAAGTCCGGCTCTGGAGCCCGACTGGTGGAGGCGTGACCGGCAACCTCTCCGGATATAGTCCGGCGAGCGTTTTTCCTACTATGAAACATGGGCATTATTATATTTTAAGAGACGACCACCACGGATCGGGGTTCTGTTTCATACCTCTGCGACGGCGTCTCAGTCCGGACCGCCTTCCTCTTAAGCCTACCCGGCTTTGGTGCCCTTTGTTGTTGAGTCACTGCAGGTTCGGCAGGGCGTCCCGAGGCCCTTCCCTGTAAGACACCATATGTGTGCGGTAGGTGAAGTGCAGAAAAAGGGATCCTTCTTAGAAGTTGGGACTCCGATTTTACTTACATGCGATGCAGGGAGTAGTCCAGGATAATCGGCTATGATGGCCACCATGGCACCGTCGAAGCTTAATTGATAGAACATTCTATCAATAAGCTCCACATATGTGTCCGGATCTTCTTCAAGTCCGGGGTCGAGGGCCCGGTTAGGGTCCTCTGGTTGTGGAGGCGGGTTGCGGACCTCCCTCACAGATTTTCGCAGTTCCTGCTATGAAATGGCAAGGTAAATACTTATGACGAAGAATGCGGGAAGGTTGGGAGTAAAAAGTGGCAGCTCACCCAGCTTGGAGGGTTGTACATGGAGAATCCATCCCGTGGCTTAATGCGGATGAACTCCTCTTCCTCTCCTTTGTACAAATCGGTCAGAATCTTCGCTAAAGCAGCGACTGAGTCCGGTCACTTACGACCACAGCGGGTGGCATCGTCTTCTCCATTGAAGTGCCACATGGGTTGTCCCCGATATTGAAGTGGTTGCACCCCTCGCATTATGCATATTGATATGACCTCGATTATTGTCAATCCTGATTGGGCCAGTGTCTTTATCCGGCCCATCAGGTAAAGGACTTCTCTGTTATCTTCCTCCTGAGGGATCCGAGGGCGCCAGCTACGGCGTTTCTTCAAGGGGGCGTTGTCGAACTCAGGAAGGCCCATCCGAATAGGTTCCGGAAGGGGGACGTCCTCCATAAAAAACCACTCCGAAGGCCAGTCTTCGGATGTCTTCTTCGGAGTACCGGACAGGTATCCGGTCTCGGCGATGCGCCATATTTCGGCTCCGCCCACTTGATATATTGACCCCTCCTGTGTACGGGGTACGAGGCAGAATAGCCTCTTCCATAGCTTGAAATGAGCTTCGCAGCACAGAAACAACTCGCAAAGGGCGACATAGCCAGCGATGTGTAATATGGAGGCGGGGGTAAAGTTATGCAACTAGAGGCCGTAGAACTCTAGGAGCCCGCAGAGGAACGAATGGATTGGAAATCCAAGCCCTCTTAATAAGGGACAAGGCATACCCACTCTCCCCTGGATGGGTTGGGAAAGCACTCCGCTTGCTCCCCGCCATTATAGGTGGCAACCCCGCTCGAACGGGGACCATATACGCTGGAGGGAGAAATCCCTGGGTCTGTAACTCTACTAATTGGCTGTGAGGGACGAAACACTTCTTCCAATCACCGGGCTTAGGGCTACGGGAGTGAAAGAAGGAGCTGCGATGGCCGGCCAAGTTGGAATGGATTTTTCCGGGCGCACTCCGTTGGATACTCGCTGTGGGAGGATTGTGTGATCTGGATATGAGAATCCCCGTCTCTTTAATAGACGGCTTACTCACATGGCTAGGGTGGCAAATGTAAAAATGCCCTGGCTTCTCGCATTCGCTCGACACGTGGAAGATAGCCATTATTAGGCGCGGAAGCGAAGGAGTGCAACATTTACGGGAAGCCGGACATTACTTAACAAGGTATTCAGAATTTGGAGAAGAACCCGCCTTGCAATGCCGAAGACAATCTGCGCACCTGACTCATCGTCATTGAAGCCTGGTTCGGGGGCTACTGAGGGAGTCCTGGATTAGGGGGTCCTCTGACAGCCGGACTATATACTTTAGTTGGACTGTTGGACTATGAAGACACAAGATTGAAGACTTCGTCCCGTGTCCGGATGGGACTCTCCTTGGCGTGGAAGGCAAGCTTGGCAATACGGATATGTAGATCTCCTCCCTTGTAACCGACTCTGTGTAACCTAGCCCCCTCCGGTGTCTATATAAACCGGAGGGTTTAGTCCATAGGACAACAACAATCATACCATAGGCTAGCTTCCAGGGTTTAGCCTCTACGATCTCGTGGTAGATCAACTCTTGTAATACTCATATCATCAAGATCAATCAAGCAGGAAGTAGGGTATTACCTCCATCGAGAGGGCCCGAACCTAGGTAAACATCTTCCCCCCCCCCCCGCCTCCTGTTACCATCCTCTTTAGACGCACAGTTCGGTACCCCCTACCCGAGATCCGCAGGTTTTGACAGCGACAAGTGGCGATGGCACCACCTGCTCCAAACACGCCCCAGCAGCGTTCACGTCCACGTTCGCCTCCGCGTCCTCTAAGGCACTAGAGGCCGCGGGCGGCGGAGCCTTCGAGGTGGACGGATGGGCAGAAGGGCCGGACTTCTTCTTCTTAGGCGCCATGGTCGATGGCGTCGTCGAAGATGAAGATGGCGATGAAGATGATGTGCTGCGCACGCTTTCAGGTTCGTGCAAGCGAGCCCCCTACCTAGCGCGCCAAAGATGTTGTGGGATATCTGCATCCACCTATGGTACTGGGTGGCCCCTTGTTGGTTCAGCGGGGGGACGTCGCGTTGCACAAAGAGCTGATAAGCGTGTGGCAGCACAACACAGAGCACACAAGCAATTTACCTAGGTTCGGGCCGCCGCGAGGCGTAAGACCCTAATCCTGCTTTGGTGGATTGATGGTGGAATGAGCATGGTGACACGCATTACACTTGCCCAGCAAGGTTTAACTCGGGGCCGCAGCAACTACGCGCGTATGGTGGCTTGGGTTCATCAACTTTCCAACCCCTCCTATGAGTGCCATGGGCCTCCTTTTATAGATTAAGGGGTCACCACAGTGGCAAAGTGGTCATTATCCACTGATATGATAGCGAGCAGTGTTGTCAAACCTAACTCTGTGGGCTGACAGGGTGCATTAAATGTGTCTCTTAGTGTCACATCACTGGTCGCCCGGCAAGGCCTGCCGGGCTATCTTGCCATCTCTACACCTGTTCTCGTGACACGTCGCTGGACGGGTGTCATCTGTGGGTTTCTTCTATAGGAAATGGCTGCCATGTGGCAAATTGATGCCACTTAATCACCTTGCGGCTTGACACCGCACTGATCGACAGCGTGAGTCGTGTTTGAGTGGTTGGTGGGGTGGTTCTGCCCCTGCGAGCCCCGGCAGGCTCTACCGGGGAGCCTTGATTGTTTGTTCTAGTGGTGGCCTTGCCCCTTGCCGGGCTCACCTACCTGGCAAGGGAGGCCTTTCTCTTGCCGATGTCTTGCTCCTTAGGCTCGATCTTGGTCCCTTTGGGCTGCATGCTGATTCTTCAATCTCTGACTTAAGATGGTGCTTTAATCTTGATTTTGTGCATGTGCACAGTTGGGCAACAGACCCAGGATTTGTTGCACTGATAGGGAGACACGTATGAAGGTGTATGTACAGAGAAATGGTCAATGGGGATCGTGCGTGCGTATGCATGTGAGAGAAAGAGTGCTTGTGACAAAGGTTAGTGAAAATAGTCTTAGATGGTTATGAGAGAGAGGGAGGGTGGTATAGAGAGCATGCGTGTGAGAAAGATACCTCGGAAGAGAGCGTGAGCATGTGTGAGAGATCATCGATGGATATACACCGTGTGCGCATATGTGTGAGAGAGAAAGTTAGTGCGTGTGTGAGGAGGGGCCTAGGAAAGTGAACCTACGCATAAAATACTAGTGTACACATTGATTTAAAATATAAATTGTATCCAAATATTTGGGTGGGATCATGATATTTCATAAATTGGGTAAGGAACGATCATTGGTCTATCAAACATCCATATTCAATCAAATTTGAGCATGTCTATGTTATTATTCTACGTAATTGATCCATAGAGTCGGTAATTTGAAGTCCATACAATGCATCGCTTTATCAATTCGAATATAAACATGAGTATAGTTTATGTTGTGTGTGTGAAGCACATTATACATACAAAAGTTACATAGTGAACATTGTAAATAGCTAGCTAGGAACTAGCATACATTTGAATTCAACTTAAGGTGGCTTAAAATATTCGAATTCAACATGAAGTCCATTCAATTATTTGAATTTGAGATCATGGCATTTGTAAATCATACCTAAATTAAGGCAACATCAATCTTTTCTCTGCTTTTGTACATAATAGCATATATAGTTGTGTACAAAATAGATTCAAATTACGTCCTCCATTCCCAAATAATCGTAGTTATAGGATTTTCAAGTCAAAATTTCAAAAAGAAGCGCATAATTTAATGAGGTTTTAAAAAATACAAGGTCAAACTTAATGTTGTATATTCAGATCAATGCTAAAAGTTCAAGAGTACTCTGAACATGAATGCTTGGTAGAAGGAAATTACTTTTCTAACTCTGACCCATGAAACCTACCTGCCCGCCCGACGTCCAAAGGTCTAAACCGGGGTAAGTCTAGAGACCACGCAACCGCCTCCAAAAAACATTCATACACCGTGGGCGCCTAAACACATATGCGCTCGGCCAAAATCGCTCCCGCCCGCTATTTGGGACACCTAGGATTACCGTTCTACCCCCGACCTGTAGTATGTTCGAAATTTAAGAGGGGGGAGGACAAAGTTTGTACTTTCCCCAAATTTCAAACAAGCGTGTCCCAGACCGAAACATGGTCCCCCCTTAGCTCCCCCCGGTCCGATTCCCCATTCCACTAGCCGCGAAACCCTAGCGTCCTGAAAGTGCATTATATCAACTAGAGGGGGGTGAATAGGCGATTTTTTTGAATTCTTTACTAAGGAATTTGCGGGTGAGGAAATTCCTTAGCGAAGAACTACTTGCAGCGGAATAAGTACTGAGAAGTAAACATAACAGAACACAAGCACGGTCATCATAATGAAATGAAGACAAGCACAGAGTACAGAAAGCGTAAACACAGGATAACACAGAATGAAGATAAACAGACTGAAGAAATTGAACTGAGGAAATCAAGAAAGTCTTCAGTCAAAGTCTTCAAACACAGTATGGACAGGCGCACAACACAATAATGAGGAAATGAAAGAGTTGAAGAAATAGAACCAGTAATCTTGGTGAAGACAATGATTTGGTAGACTAGTTCCAACTGCTGTCTCAGTTGAGCGTCTGGTTGGAGCGGCTAGGTATTTAAACCTGAGGACACACAGTCCTCACCGTATTCTCCTTGAGCTAAGGTCACACAGACCTTGCCCAATCGCTCGTGGTAAGTCTTCAGGTGACTTCCAAACCTTCACAAACTCGGTCACTCGGCGATCCATAATTCCTCTTGGATGCTCTAGACCATGACGCCTAACCGTCTGGAAGAAGCACAATCTTCAAAGGTAACAAGCATCGGATCCATGCAGGATCAATCTCTTCAGTGATGCTCAATCACTTTGGGTTTGTAGGTGTTTGGGTTTGGGTTTTCCTCACTTGATGATTTTCGCTCAAAGTCCTCGGAGGATGGGACGCTCTCAAATGACAAGCATCCGTTTCTCTTGGAGCAGCTAACCAGCTAGTGGTTGTAGGGGGCGGCTATTTATAGCCTAGGGAGCAGCCCGACATGATAAGACATAAATGCCCTTCAAGATATGACCGTTAGGTGGGTAGATATTTTGGGATAGCTGGCGCATAGCACAGCAATGGTCGGATATTTGAGGCTCAAATTCCTTAGGGCTATCATGTTCCTCACTATGTAGGCAATCCGCACTGGCGAATTCCTAACTCCTCAGTCAGAGAAAATTCCTCAGAGACCAGAAGAACTTCGTCTCTATCACTGAAGAATATGACTGAACTGTATGAGATTTCCAATGGCTTCACTCGAAGGAATTGGTAGGTGTAGGATTTTGAGTTGAGCATCACATGGAAATTTTTCCTTAGTATTTCCTCGCCCCCCTTTAACAGTACAGTGTTTCCTATGACTCAAGAAAGAGAAAATGAAACTACGAAGACAAAAGTCTTCACGCTTCATGTTCCTCGAATGAATACCAAGTCTTCAAGGTCACACAAATTTCTTCACTTTCAAAGTCTTCAGAAAGTCTTCAGAAAACCAGAGTCTTCAGTCAAAAATATTCATTTTTAGGGCTCGACTTTCTCTGTAAATATCAAACTCCTCATAGACTTATAGACCTGTATACACTCATGAACACATTAGTCCCTTAACCTATAAGTCTTCAATAAACCAAAATCACTAAGGGGCACTAGATGCACTTACAATCTCCCCTTTTTGGTGATTGATGACAATATTGGTTAAGTTTTCAACGGGGATAAACATATGAAGTGTAAATACTGAAATTGAGGAATTTGACTGCAAGATATAGAAGAACTCCCCCAGAAGATGTGCATAGTGAGGATTTTGCTTTTGAAGCAATGCACACTTGAAGATTAGAATCATGGAGATCTTCACCTATATCTTGTAATTTATACACGCATTTGACATAATATATGAAGAATTTGAAATGCATGATGAAATATGGTGACTGATGTAATTCAGCATGATTGCATTAACATATATGAGGAATAAGCATGCAGAAGAACACAACAAAAGTATCAGACCACCATAGAGTTTAAGTTTACAACTCGATCCAGCAAAGTCTTCAAAAGAACGAGAGTTGTAACTTAGCAAAAAACACCCATATAGATAGACAATAAAACGCCCATATAGATAGACCCGCTTGAAGACTAACTCAAATTTCTCCTCCTTTGTCATCAAATGACCAAAAGGGTCGAACAAATGAGGACTAACGCCCCTGAAGAATATCAAGTTGATGAACGAGCGCCAGCGTTGTTGGGGTCGTTTGTTGTTGTAGGGCATGCCGCAGTATCGTCCAAGTCTTCATACTCGTCGATGTCGCGTGATGAGGAACAGGAGCTGCCACCAAGGAAGGAACCTTGACCTTCTTGTATTTCTTCGGAGGAGGTGCAGACCAGTCAAAATCCTCCTTGAGACCCATTTGCTTCAGATCTTCTTCACCATATATATGTGACAGAACAACCCAGGTGCGACCGAAGATTTCATGGAGGTAGTAATGGTTTTTCTTCACTGCATTATGTGTAGCAGTCATGTTGTGAAGAATGGTACCAAACTGATGCTTAACCCATTTATGGTTTCGATCCACCTTCTGGTGAAGACTAAGAAGCAGCTCACGGTCAATCATCACCCTTGGAGCTGTGGCTTGAGGAGTAGGCTTGGATGCATTGGCAGCAGAGTCATGAGTGGCGGAGTCATCATTGGTGGAATAAGATGCAGCTTTGCGAAACTGACCATCCAATGGACGAATGCCTTCATCAATAATAGCTGGTGCCTTGCCCTTCACATCATCTGAGGAATATGTCCGCTTGAGGACTTCGATTGGGGGCAAGTAGCTGCGGTGATTCTGAAAATAAGCCTTGTAGTTGAGTGAAGACCTTGTTCTGAGGAATCTCATAATCCAAGGAGCATAAGGCTTCAACTCAAACGGAGAGAGTGCAACATTTGCCAGAGTCCTCATGAAGAAATCGTGATAGTTGACAGGAATGCCATGCATAATGTTGAACAACAGATTCTTCATGATGCCAACAACTTCCTCATCAGACGAGTCTTGGCCTTTGATTGAACTCATTGTCTTCGTCAGAAAGCGATAGATAGTTCTTGGCACATAGAGCAATTCCCTCACTAGGAATTTGGTCCTTGGGGCTTGACCAGGCTTCAGAGGCTTCGTAAGAACTTGCATATAATGGGCAGTGAGTTCAGGCTCTTGGTACAGGCAACGAGCTCCTTCAGGTGGAGGACTGATTGGTAGGGCATGAAGCAATTCATAGGCCAGTGGTTTATAATTAGTGTTTTCAGTCATCCAGTCCAACACCCAAGTATTGATATCGTCAGCCTCACCTGTGACATGCAGTGTTGCGTAGAACTGAAGAATAAGTTCTTGATTCCAATCTACAATGTCAGAGCAAAAGTTGAGGAGGCCTGCGTCATGAAGCACACTGAGGACAGGAGAGAAGCACGACAGGGATTCCATGTCCACATGAGGAATGTGCTCGTGGTCGAAGACTTTATCCTTGTTGAAGAGCAGTGAGGAATAGAAGTTTGCCTGGCTGGCAGTCTAGAAGCACTTCCTTCTAAGATGAGCAGAGTCATACGGATTATAATCAGTGAAGAACACGTGCTCGCTGAAGAAGTCATCAGCCTTGAATTTATGCTTCTTCAAGAATGGATCCTTTGGCTTGGGCTGAGGAGTATCAGTCAATTGCATTACTACCTCAGGAATCGCAATCTCAGGTTCCACAGGCTGAGGAATTTCAGCTTCTTCTTCAGTGGCAGCCTGGGCCTTCAATTCCTCATTTACATTTTCTTCAGCACTAGTGGCTGGAGTCTCTTCATGTACAGAAGGAGTTGCACGAGGTTCTTCAGATCCCATTTGTACTTCAGTATTGATAGGGGACTGAGGAATTTGTTGAAGTGGTGTGAACAGAGGAGAGTTGGGGTGCTGACTTTCCCAAAAGTCATCATTCAACACTGCTGTGGTACACCCAATGTCCACATCTTCATCTTCTTATTTTTCTTCAACACAGGCCTCTTTAGCAGTGAACTGAGGCATGGGCGATGAGACTTGTGGGGTTGAAGGGATTGCATCCGCTTCAATTTCTTCATCCAACTGCTCTGACGAAGCAGCAAAAGGAATCTCTTCATCCGGTTCACTTGGAATCACATATTCTTCATCAAAAGGAACAAGGTCCTTTGATGGCATGGATGAGACTGGAATGACATTGATTGGATTTGCAAAAGAGCTGGTCAATGGCTTCATCTTCTTCGGAGCTGAAGATTCTGATGAAATTGATGCCTTCCTTTTCTTCACTGCTGCACGCTCTGCAGGCTTGGTTTTCTTCACAGCTGATGCAGATGGAAGGATCGGAGTTGGTGTAGGCACAGGAGGAGCAGAGGAATTTTGTTCAAATTCTTCAGGCACAACTGATGCAGTTTCCCTGACTTCTTCATTTTCTTCAGGCGCAACACTAGTGGTTGCCCTGGCAATTTCTTCAGCGGCTGGAATGCAGTAATCAGCCATGGTACTTTGAGTTTCTTCAGCAGCCTGAATGTCATCAGCGGTGCTGGCATTTTCTTGAGTCGGCTGAGCAGATGTTTCAGCCTGAGGATTTGCTTGTTGCGTTGGGGGTGCAACATTGGAAGTGAACTTTTCAGTCAAATTCACAAACCTGACTTTGGCTCCAAGCCAGTCAGCATAGTAGCGATCAAATTCATCACTTAATTGTTTGATCTCAGCTTGCAAGGCAACGAGTTCTTCAGGGGAAAGCTTCAGAACATTTTGCTTCATAAATCGCTGTTTCTTGTACTGCGCTTTCTTCACTCTCCTTCCTTGCTCAAATTTCCACTTCTCTTCTTCAATGAAGGCAGTCAGAACATGACTTTGATCAGGAGTGAGGTTCATCTCCGGCAAAGGTGTGTTGGGATCCTTCTACCATAGGTCGATGAATTCTAGGATCAACTTCGGATCCAGAAGCAATGGCACATTGCTACCTTTGGCACTAGCGGCCTTGACCTGCCTGTCTCTGATGATTTCGGCAAGTTCATCATCATCAGCTTCGTCTTCATCAGACAGTACTTGGAAGGCGACCTGCTTCTTGTGTGGACTTGGTCGAGTGCCTCATCCAGCAGTGGCCTTTTTCTTCAGTAGAGAGGTGCGAGTTGAAGAATTTGGTGGAGCTGAGGAACTAGCAGATGCTCCTGAGGCAATAGAGATGTCTGTTGTCCTTTGGCACGTGGCGAGATGCACATGTGCTGAGGATTTGGACGGAGCAGCTGAGGACTTTGGCGGCGGAGCTGGAGCAGTTTGAGGAGTTGACCGTGAGGGCTTTGAAGAATCTGGCCGTGGGGGCATTGCTGAGGAACTTGGTCATGAGGGCATCGCTGAGGAACTTGGCCGTGAGGGCATTGAGGGTGAAACACTTGGCTTATGAGCAGGCTTCTTTGCCATGGCCTTCTTCGACTTTCTTGCAGAGGCCTCAGCAGTGGCAGGAGCAGCAGCAGATTCTTCATTAAATTTCCTCACTGCTTCTCTTGTCTGTTTGGCTAGCTTGGCCTGGCGCCTGGCCCATTCGTCAGGATAGTCCTCACCGCGCTTGAGGCTGGTGGGATCTGCTACTTGGCCAGGTGCCAACGGAGGTCTTGGGCATGGAGGATTTAGAGAGAATTTCTTCATGTACTTGGGAGTGACATACATGTACTCCCTCCACTCCCTTGCCCATCTCCTCTCTATTCTTTGGATGCGCACCTTGCGCTGATTTTTGTCCTCCTTGCCAAACTTGGCCTCATGAGGAGTGCAATACTACTTGTATATGTCATCAGGTATCTCAAAGAAAGTATTGACCTCAGGCCTCTTTCCTCCTTTCTGCGGCTTCTTACCGTCAGCCATTTTCTTCAGCCGAGGAATATGAACAACTGAATTTTCTGAAGAGGTGTGCAATTTTTCTTCGACAAACGCTGCAAATGAGTTAAGTTGATGAGAACCTAGTGATTCAGTAGCGGACATGTGTACATGTGAACAGAGTATAGTTGCGAGGAATTTGGAGAGGTCATATGCGTTCTCAGAGGTTTTTCAAAAAGAACAAGTTTGAGGAATTTGACCAAATGTGTCTTGTAGAATTTCACTAAGCGTTCTTTGTCTTAGGTTCCATAGTTTGTACAGATTGAAAATCCACACAATTGAGGAATCTTGAAGAAAAATGTAGCTTAGAGAAACAGATCAAGAACAGATGACATGCGAGGTGTTTAGTATGTGTGAACTTTAAGAATAAATACCTTTGAAGATTTTGTAGGAAACATTTGAATCAAGGAAGGAAGTAAAAGTAACTTTTAATTACCCTGGATGAAGAACACGACGAACTGGGAAGTGTAGATGTCAAGTTCGTCAGCTCAGATCTTCCATGCCCTAACTCGGCAGAGGAAGACAGCTACGGCGACGAGGTCGAGGCAGTGAAGCTCTTCCTCACCGGTGATGATGAAGTAGCAGCGGCGCTAGGTTTTGGGAAGCTCGAGCGAGAGAGAGGTCGATCGGAGTAAAAGTGAAGTGAGGAAGGGGAGGGGTATATATAGCCCCGATGAAAAACTGTTCGCCCGAAGAAATTGGACGAACGTGCCCCTGACCCTTCTCATTCGCTTGACATGTGTCACCCACGTACTGAGAGGTGGCGATCGTGTGAGATCATGGGTGAATAGATAAGTATTTCGTGGAATGCGGATGGTTTGAGCGGCAAACGCTGAAAAAACAGATAAGATAAGTTTTAAAGTTCTGTTCGCAAATTCTTCAGCTGACAAGGACACAGTGAAGATTTTGAACGAGTTTGAAATATAATGCACATGAAGAATTTGTGAATAGATTGGGTTGATTTTAGCATAGAGGGGGAAGGGTCCGATCACATTCACTTAGCAGAAAAAGCAACTTGAAGAAATAGCGATAAGTGAATGCTGTAGAGGACATAAACTCATAAATATATATATAGCTAATGAAGACAAACGACGGAAATGGTGAAGACATTGCAAAGTTGAAGAAAACAAGCAACTGAGGAATTTCAAAAATGAGGAAAAACTCAAATTGAAGATTTTCAACTTTTGGGTGGTGGCTCACCGTATAAGAATGATGATTTCCGACACCGCGTACAATTGTCATAGGGCTCTGAGAATCAAATTCTTCATTAATTTCTTCACACTTAGAGTGTTATTCTTCATTGATTGAAGACAAACTTTTCTTCATGTGTTGCACATCTAAGTCATCAATTTTGCATAAGTGTTAGGATGAGTGTCCTTTTCAAAGAACATTCGAAGATTCTAAGATATTTAGCTCACACCGCAACTTGCTAAATCTCTTCTCATCCAAGGGCTTTGTGAAGATATCAGCTAGCTGTTCTTCAGTCTTCACATGCTCAATAGAAATGTTGCCCTTCAACACATGATCGCGAAGAAAATGATGACGAATCTGAATGTGCTTTGTCTTCGAGTGTTGAACCGGGTTATGAGCAGTCTTGATGGCGCTCTCATTGTCACAGTAGAGAGGCACATTCTTCACGTTGACGCTATAGTCCTTGAGAGTTTGCTTCATCCATAGCAATTGAGCACAACAAGAACCAGCAGCAATGTACTCAGCTTCAGCAGTAGATAGTGATACGTAGTTCTGTTTCTTCAAGGACCAACATACCAAAGATCGTCCAAGGAAATGGCATGTGCCAGATGTTGACTTGTGGTCCACACGATCACCAGCATAGTCAGAGTCAGAATATCCAATGAGATCAAAAGCCGATCCCTTGGGTACCATAATCCAAGTGTTGGTGTGTGAGCTAGATATCGAAGAATATGCTTCACAACCTTATGGTGTGATTCCTTCGGTGTAGCTTGAAATCGGGCACACATGCAAACACTAAGCATAATATCTGGCCTAGATGCACATAAGTACAATAAAGAACCAATCATGGTGCGGTATACCTTTTGATCGAAGTCAATACCATTTTCATCAGTGCATAGATGGCCATTTGTGGGCATAGGAATTTTGACGCCTTTGCAATCTTGCATGCTGAATTTCCTCAATACATCCTTGAGGTATTTCTCCTGAGATATGAATATGCCATTGCGTTGTTGACCAATTTGAAGACCAAAAAAGAATTTCAATTCTCCCATCATAGACATTTGATATTCTTCACTCATCATATAGGCAAATTCATCACTATAACTTTGGTCAGTACAGCCAAAGATAATATCATCAACATATATTTGGCATACAAAATGTTCACCATCATAAGATTTAGTGAAAAGAATAGGGTCGAGTGAACCGGGTTTGAAGCCTTTCTTCATGAGGTATTCCTTCAAAGTATCATACCACGCCCGAGGGGCCTTCTTGAGGCCATAGAGGGCCTTGTTGAGTCTGAAGACTTTGTCAGGATGCTTTGGATCTTCAAAACTCCATTGACAAGCCAAGCAATTGTTTCATACTTATGACATTCTCAAACTTTTTCAATCTTCACGCAATACAAGAGCGTGAGCCATGGATATAGCACTATATGTGGAATAGAATGGTGGTTGCAGAGAAGACAAAAAAGGGAAGATAGTCTCACATCAACTAGGCGTATCAACAGACTATGGAGATGCCCATTAATAGATATCAATGTGAGTGAGTAGGGATTGCCATGCAATGGATGCACTAGAGCTATAAGTATATGAAAGCTCAATAAAGAAACTAAGTGGGGGCGCATCCAACTCGCTTGCTCACAGAGACCTAGGGCATTTTGAGGAAGCCCATCATTGGAATATACAAGCGTAGTTCTATAATGAAAAATTCCCACTAGTATATGAAAGTGACAAAATGAGAGACTCCCTATCATGAAGATCAAGGTGCTACTTTCAAGCACAAGTGTGGTAAAAGGATAGTAACATTGTCCCTTCTCTCTTTTTCTCTCTTTTTTTTATTTGGGCCTTTTCTCCTTTTTTGGCCTCTTTTTTTATTTAGTCCGGAGTCTCATCCCGACTTGTGGGGGAATCATAGTCTCCATCATCCTTTCCTCACTTGGGACAATGCTCCATCACACTTTTATTTTCTTACAACTCAACAATTACAACTCGATACTTAGAACAAAATATGACTATATGAATGCCTCCAACAGTGTACCGGGATATGCAATGAATCAAGAGTGACATGTATGAAAGAATTATGAACGATGACTTTGCCACAATTACGATGTCAACTACATGATCATGCTAAGCAATATGACAATGATGGAGCGTGCCATAATAAACGGAACGGTGGAAAGTTGCATGGCAATATATCTTGGAATGGCTATGGAAATGCCATGATAGGTAGGTATGGTGGCTGTTTTGAGGAAGGTATATGGTGGGTGTATGATACCGGCGAAAAGTGCGCGGTATTAGAGAGGCTAGCAATGGTGGAAGGAAGAAAGTGCGTATAATACATGAACTCAACATTAGTCATAAAGAACTCATATACTTATTGCAAAAATCTACAAGTTATCAAAGCAAAGTATTACGCGCATGCTCCTAGGGGGATAGATTGGTAGGAAAAGACCATCGCTCGTTCCCGACCGCCACTCATAAGGAAGGCAATCAATAAATAAATCATGCTCCGACTTCATCACATAACGGTTCACCATACGTGCATGCTACGGGAATCACACACTTTAACACAAGTATTTCTCAAATTCAAAACTAATCAACTAGCAGGACTCTAACATCACCATCTTTATATCTCAAAACAATTATCAAGCATCAAACTTTTCTTAGTATTCAACACACTCATAAGGAAGTTTTACAAATCTTGAATACCAAGCATATTAGGATTATTTAAGCAAATTACCATGATATTTAAGACTCTCAAAATAATCTAAGTGAACCATGAGAGATCAATAGTTTCTATAAAACAAATCCACCACCGTGCTCTAAAAGATATAAGTGAAGCACTAGAGCAAAACTATATAACTCAAAAGATATAAGTCAAGCACATAGAGTATTCTAACAATTTCCAAATCATGTATGGCTCTCTCAAAAGGTGTGTACAGCAAGGATGATTGTGGTAAACTAACAAACAAAGACTCAAATCATACAAGACGCTCCAAGCAAAAGACATATCATGTGGTGAATAAAAATATAGCTCCAAGTAAGTTACCGATGGAAGTAGACGAAAGAGGGGATGCCTTTCGGGGCATCCCCAAGCTTTGGATTTTTGGTGTCCTTAGATTTTCTTGGGGGTTCCATGTGCATCCCCAAGCTTAGGCTCTTGCCACTCCTTGTTCCATAATCCATCAAAATCTTTCACCCAAAACTTGAAAACTTCACAACACAAAACTCACCAGAAATCTCGTGAGCTCCGTTAGCGAAAGAAAAAAAATACCACTTCAAGGTACTGTACTGAACTCATTATTTATTTATATTGGTGTTAAACCTAATGTATTCCAACTTAGATATGGTTATAAACTTTTTTACTAGCCATAGATTCATCAAAATAAGCAAACAACACACGAAAAACAGAATCTGTCAAAAACAGAACTGTCTGTAGTAATCTGTAACTAACGCAAACTTCTGGAACTCCAAAAAATATACCAACATAGGACGACCTATACAATTTGTTTATTGATCAGCAGAAATTGGAATCAGTATTTTATCACGTTCTGGTGATTTGTAATAATTGTTTTCGTGAACAGAAAGTTTCTGGAAATTACAGCAAGATCAAATAACTATCATCCAAGAAGATCCTATAAGTTTAACTTGGCACAAACACTAATTAAAACATAAAAACACATCTAACCAGAGGCTAGAACAAATATTTATTCCTAAACAGAAGCAAAAAGCAAAAAAACTAAAAAAAAATTGGGTTGCCTCCCAACAAGCGCTATTGTTCAACGCCCCTAGCTAGGCTTAATAACAAGGATAGATTTAGGTATTGCCATCTTTGGTAGGCAATCCATAAGTGGGTCTCATGATAGATTCATATGGTAATTTTATTTTCTTCCTAGGGAAGTGTTCCATGCCTTTCTTTAATGGAAATTGGAATCTAATATTCCCTTCCTTCATATCAATAATTGCACCAACTATTCTAAGGAAAGGTCTACCAAGAATAATAGGGCATGTAGGATTGCAATCTATATCAAGAACGATAAAATCTACGGGCACATTATTCCTATTTGCAACAATAAGAACATCTTAATTCTTCCCATAGGTTTCTTAATAGTGGAATCCTCAAGGTGCAAGTTTAGAGAGCAATCATCAAAATCACGGTAATCTAGCAAATCGCACAAAGTTTTGGGAATAGTGGAAACACTAGCACCCAAATCACACAAAGCATAGAACTCATGATATTTAATTTTAATTTTAATAGTAGGTTCCCACTCATCATAAAGTTTTCTAGTGATAGAAATTTCCAACTCAAGTTTTTCGTCATAAGATTGCATCAAAGCATCAACGATATGTTTAGTAAAGGCTTTATTTTGACTATAAGCATGAGGAGAATTTAGCACGGATTGCAACAAGGTAATACAATAAATCAAAGATCAATTTTCATAATTAAATTCCTTGAAATCCAAAATAGTGGGTTTACCAACATCTAGGGTTTTGATTTCTTCAATCCCACTTTTATCAATTTTAGCATCAAGATCTAAAGACTCCGAATTTTTTGAACGCCTTCTAGGTAAAGGTGGATCATATTCAATCCCATCATTATCAAGATTAATATTGCAAAACGAAGATTTAATAGGGGACACATCAATAACTTGTAGATCTTCATCTTTATGTTCATAGGCAATAGAAGAACACGCTCTTATAAAGGCATCTTTCGTAGCACACATCCTAGCGGTTCTTTCTTTGCACTCATCAATGGAAATTCTCATGGCTTTGAGAGACTCATTGATATCATGCTTAGGAAGGATAGATCTAAGTTTTAAAGAATCAACCTCAAGGGAAATTATATCAACGTTCCTAGCCAAATCATCAACTTTAAACAATTTCTCTTCAAGCAAAGCATTGAAATTATTTTGCTAATTCATAAATTATTTAATAGTAGTCTCAAATTCAGAAGGTATCTTATTAAAATTTCCATAAGAGTTGTTGTAGGAATTACCATAACTATTAGAGGGATTACTAGGATAAGGCCTAGGATTATAGTTTCCTCTATACGCGTTGTTACCAAAATTATTCCTACCAACAAAATTCACATCCATAGATTCATTATTATTCTCAATCAAAGTAGACAAAGGCATATCATTAGGATCAGAAGAAACACTCTTACTAGCAAATAATTTCATAAGTTCATCCATCTTTCCACTCAAAACAATAATTTCTTCTATCGCATGCACTTTTTTATTAGTAGATCTTTCAGTGTGCCATTGAGAATAATTAACCATAATATTATCTAGGAGTTTAGTAGCTTCTCCTAAAGTGATTTCCATAAAAGTGCCTCCCGCGGCTGAATCTAAAACATTTCTAGAAGCAAAATTCAATCTGGCATAAAAGTTTTGTATAATCATCCACAAATTCAAACCATGAGTTGGGCAATTACGTATCATTAATTTCATCATCTCCCAAGCTTGTGCAACATGTTCATGGTCAAGTTGCTTAAAATTCATAATATCGTTTCTAAGAGAGATGATCTTAGCGGGAGGAAAATACTTAGAGATAAAAGCATCTTTGCACTTGTTCCAAGAATCAATACTATTTTTAGGCAAAGACGAAAACCAAGCTTTAGCACGATCTCTAAGCGAAAAAGGAAATAGCTTCATTTTAACAATATCATTACCAACATCTTTCTTCTTTTGCATATCACACAAATCAAGGAAGCTATTTAGATGGGTAGCGGCATCTTCACTAGGAAGGTCGGCGAATTGATCTTTCATGACAAGATTCAACAAAGTAGCATTGATTTCACAAGATTCAGTATTGGTAAGAGGAGCAATCGGAGTGCTAAGGAAATCATTATTGTTCATATTGGTAAAGTCACATAATTTGGTATTATCTTGAGCCATCGTGAAAGACAAGCAATCCAACACACAAGCAAACAAGAGGCAAGCGAAAAAGAAGGCGAACGGAAAAGAGAGGGCAAATAAAACGACAAGGGTGAAGTAGGGGAGAGGAAAACGCGAGGCAAATGGCAAATAATGTAGTGCGGGAGATAAGGGTTTGTGATGGGTACTTGGTATGTTGACTTTTGTGTAGACTCCCCGACAAGGGCGCCAGAAATTCTTCTTGCTACCTCTTGAGCACTGCGTTGGATTTCCTTGAAGAGGAAAGGATGATGCAGCAAAGTAGCGTAAGTATTTCCCTCAGTTTTTGAGAACCAAGGTGTCAATCCAGTAGGAGGCTACGCGCGAGTCCCTCATACCTGCACAAAACAAATAACTCCTCGCAACCAACGCGATAAGGGGTTGTCAATCCCTTCACGGTCACTTATGAGAGTGAGATCTGATAGATATGATAGGATAGTATTTTTGGTATTTTTGTGATAAAGATGCAAAGTAAAATAAAAGCAAAGTAAAAAAGCAAAGGAAATAACTAAGTGTTGGAAGATTAATATGATGAAGATAGACCCGGGGGCCATAGGTTTCACTAGTGGCTTCTCTCAAGAGCATAAGTATTTTACGGTGGGTGAAGGAATTACTGTTGAGCAATTGATAGAATTGAGCATAGTTATGAGAGTATCTAGGTATGATCATGTATATAGGCATCATGTCCGAGACAAGTAGACCGACTCCTGCCTGCATCTACTACTATTACTCCACTCATCGACCGCTATCCAGCAAGCATCTAGAGTATTAAGTTCAAGAAAACAGAGTAACGCTTTAAGCAAGATGACATGATGTAGAGGGATAGATTCACGCAATATGATAAAAAAACCCCATCTTGTTATCCTCGATGGCAACAATACAATACGTGCCTTGCTGCCCCTACTGTCACCGGGAAAGGACACCGCAAGATTGAACCCAAAGCTAAGCACATCTCCCATTGCAAGAAAGATCAATCTAGTAGGCCAAACCAAACTGATAATTCGAAGAGACTTGCAAAGATAACTAATCATACATAAAAGAATTCAGAGAAGATTCAAATATTGCTCATAGATAATCTTGATCATAAACCCACAATTCATCGGTCTCAACAAACACACCGCAAAAAGAAGATTACATCGAATAGATCTCGACGAGAGAGGGGGAGAACATTGTATTGAGATCCAAAAAGCGAGAAGAAGCCATCTAGCTACTAATTATGGACCCGAAGGTCTAAGGTAAACTACTCACACTTCATCGGAGAGGCTATGATGTTGATGTAGAAGCCCTCCGTGATGGATGCCCCCTCCGGCGTAGCTCCGGAAGAGGCCCCAAGATGGGATCTCGTGGGTACAGAAAGTTGCGGCGGTGGAATTAGGTTTTTGGCTCCGTATCTGATCGTTTGGGGGTACGTAGGTATATATAGGAGGAAGGAGTACGTCGGTGGAGCAACAGGGGGCCCACGAGGGTGGAGGGTGCGCCTAGGGGGGTAGGCGCGCCCCCTACCTCGTGGGCTCCTCCCTTGTTTCTTGACATAGGGTCCAAGTCTCCTGGATCATAATCTTCCTAAAAATCATGTTCCCGAAGGTTTCATTCCGTTTGGACTCCGTTTGATATTCCTTTTCTGTGAAACTCTGAAATAGGCAAAAAACAGCAATTCTGGGCTGGGCCTCCGGTTAATAGGTTAGTCCCAAAAATAATATTAAATCGAATAATAAAGCCCAATATTGTCCAAAAGAGTACATAATATAGCATGGAGCAATCAAAAATTATAGATACGTTGGAGACGTATCACTGCACATGGAAGTTTCCAGCCTGAAAAATCTTATGATCCCTTTGAGCCTGGGTGGCAGTCCATAGGAGAATCACACGGTACACCGGGATTTCCAAAAATACAGGCAATCACTGGAATCCCCAGGTGCCTCAGTCCACCCAGATGTGTATTAAAGTTGCCACCTTAAGTTAAACATTAATTAACAATCTCCCATCTGTCATGATTACACTCAAACCCAATCCACGTCTACGAGCATAGCATAGCAATATAAGCAACGTAGAAGTAACTCCCATAGGTTTGATAATAAATAGGTGAATAGGTACTACCTCATCTACTTCCCAATACCCACAATATAATTAGATCCTAACCATGCAATTGCTTGAGGATTGATCTAATGCAATAAAACTGGGTAGTAAAGAGGTATGATCAAAGTGTTATTTGCCTTGCTGATGATCCGTGAAACCTAGAGACTCGTAGTACCACGCTTCGCACTCCGGGTACTCTATCACAAACAAACAAGCATACAATAAGCAATCAACCAAAAAGCACGGGTAAAGCTCAAATAAGAAGATCTAACCAGAAAGTTCAACTTAAGAACTTCGGTTCGCAAAAACAATCAAATCAAACGAAGCAACAAAACTCAAACTGCGAAAGAAACAAGCTCCGTTTACTATTCTGGAATAAAGTCAAATTTTACAGTAGCAAAAACTTGTTTAAGTTGATTAAACAGAAAGAGGGCTTCGAGACGGAACTCTAGGCGCTTGAATCGCCTGACTCCGATAAACGAGCGAAAAGATAAACAATACGAAAATCGGATTAGAAATCGTGATCGAAAATAATCGTGGAAAAATACGAGAAAAAGAAAAACTGACGAACAGGCTAACGAACGAACGTTCGCTGTTTGCGGTTAAATAGTGAAAACCGCTCGTTGAAATGAACGTACGAACGACGTTCTCTATTTAACCGAACCGAAAAATCTGATCTAAACTGATCTAATAAAAAAACGAAAGTAGGGTTTATATAAAAAAACCGATCAGTTTTAACAGAAAAACTAGCGGCTACCTCGGGTCCGGCCGGCGGAGGCGCGGCTCCGGCGAGTCGGCGGTGGCGGCAGCGAGCAGATCCGGCGGCGCTAGCGCGGCGGCACGAGCGGCGAGGCGAGGCGGCAGCTGCGCGGGCAGCGGGGCTAGGGTTTCGGGAGGAGGGGCGGCTGGGTTGGGGTCTTGGGCCCCCGGCTTATAAGGGCCAGCCGGGTCGGAGTCCCAGGCGGACACGGCCCGATTAGGTCGGTTGACTTTTTTTAATTATTTCGTGCAGAAAAACAAAGAAAAGAAATACTAAATGGACTCCAAAAATCCTGAAATAAATTTCCCCGTCCTCTAAAAATCTACCGGACAAGGTGAACATTTTATTTGAGACTCTAATGCAATTTTGAAAAACGCATATTTTTCCTAATTCAAATAAAATAGCAATAAAACTCCGGAAGAAAATTCTTATTTGATTTTAATATTAAATCTCCAATATTTCTTTATTTTGAGGAAGTCATTTTATCCTCTCTCTTTTATTTTCATAAAAGAAATATTCAAAGAGAAAATAATTGAAATCAAACGATCCTATTTTCAAAATTTGAGAAAAACTCAAATATGAAAATAACGAAATCCCCAGCTGTCTCCGTGGGTCCTTGAGTTGCGTAGAATTTCCAGGATCAAGCCAAAATGCAATAAAATATGATATGCAATGGTGATCTAATGCATAACATTCCAAATTGAAAATTTGGGATGTTACAAACCTCCCCCCTTAAGATGAATCTCGCCCTTGAGATTCGGGTTGGCTAGAAAATAGGTGAGGGTGATCTTTCCATAGGTCTTCCTCTCATTCCAAGGTGGCTTCATCTTCGTTATGGTGGCTCCACTGAACCTTGCAAAACTTGATAACTTTGCTGCGTGTAACTCGGCTGGCAAACTCGAGAATCTTGACTGGCTTCTCCTCGTAGGTCAAATCATTATCCAACTGTATCGCTTCCAGCGGCACTGTATCTCTCAGAGGGATATCAGCCATCCTGCGTGGCACTTCTTCAACTGAGAAACGTGGAACACATCGTGAACTCCTGACAATCCTTCGGGCAATTCCAACTTGTAAGCAACTTCTCCCATACGTTCCAAAACTTTGTATGGTCCCACAAAACATGGTGCTAACTTTCCCTTAACTCCAAAGCGCTTCACTCCTTGAAGTGGGGATACACGAAGACACTCTCTCTCCAACTTCGTAAACTATCTCCTTGCGTTTAGAATCTGCATAACTCTTCTGCCTGGACTGGGCTACCTTCAGTCTATCTCGAATCAACTTATCCTTCTCTTCAGACTCTTTAATCAAATCCGGTCCAAACAACTGACGGTCTCCAACTTCATCTCATAACAATGGTGTTCTGCACCTCCTTCTGTACAATGCTTCAAAAGGGGTCATCTTCAAACAGGCTTGGTAGCTGTTTTTGTAAGAGAACTCTGCACAAGGCAAATTGTCGTCCCAACTAGATCCATAGTCTAGCGCACAAGCTCTCAACATGTCGTCCAGAATCTGATTGACTCTCTCAGTCTGTCCATCTGTCTGCGGGTGAAAAGATGTACTGAACTCTAGCCTGGTTCCCAAAGTCTCGTGCAACTGATTCCAAAACTTTGAGGTAAACTGGGTTCCTCTATCTGATACAATGGTCCTTGGAACTCCATGCAAACATACGATCCTGGTCATATATATCTTTGCCAACTTAGCACTGGTGTAAGTGGTCTTCACTGGGATGAAATGAGCTACTTTCGTCAAACGATTGACTACAGCCCATATCGTGTCATAGCCTGAACGAGTCCTGGGCAATCCCGTGATAAAATCCATTCCTAGCTTATCCCACTTCCATTCAGGTATCGGCAATGGCTGTAACAATCCTACTGGCTTCTCATGTTCTTCCTTCACTCTCTGACATACATCACAAACTGCTACATACTCCGCAATATCCTTCTTCATTCTGGTCCACCAGAAACTATCCTTCAAATCCAAGTACATTTTGGTATTTCGTGGGTGTTGAGGATATAACCGCTAAGGGTAAACCGGCCAGGAGGGGCTGGTTCACCTCTAGCTATACCGAAGCCCGAGACAACCCGGAGGATGGCGCTTTACGGAGAAGCATAATGGCCCAGAGTCCACAGGTGATTTAGGGCCCATGATGGTAAACCGCCATACTTGTATAAACTTGTAGTATAAGAAAGAAAGGAAGAGACCAAGGCTGGCACTTGTATAAGTCAGCCTAGGACTCTGTAGACCGGCCGGGGTCCTCCTGTGTATATAAAGGGGTGACCCGGCGGCGGTTTAGGGACAGACAACAACAACTCGAGGCTCAGGTTAGCGAATTCGCTCCCTGCGCACCGAAACCCAATCAATCCCATCACAACTAGACGTAGGCCTTTACCTTCCTCGAAGGGACCGAACTAGTATAAACTCCCGTGTCCCTTTGTCCGGTTTAACCCCTTCGAGCTAACCCGCTGCGATGGCTCCACGACTAAGTCTTTCCACGAAGACATCTGACGTGTTAATTCCACGACAGTTGGCGCCCACCGTGGGGCTATCGCACGATGGTTTCGAGTTCTTGAAGGGCAGCTTCGAAGGACTCAAGGGGTACGCGGTTGGCCGGATGACCAAGAGTCGTCACGGCAAGCTCTACATCGACAATGAAGGGTGGGGCCCCGAGACCGGCTTAATTGAGTACGGATACCGGGTCCCCTTTTGGAGGAATCCATGTTTTCATTGGCAAGATCGGCGAGCCGGGTCCTGAGCTGGACATCTGCACCGACCTCGTCGAGACAGCTCAGCGGGCAAACCCTACCCAGGTCAAGCCTGCCGTGAAGCGGGCGTTCGTAGGGTGCGTCCATGGAGCCGGATCTGAACCGGTATCTGAGGGTGAGACAGCTGTTTACTCCGATAGCGAGTCATCCACCGGTGAAACTGAGTCCCTGTATCAAGTCCATGACGATGGGTTCGAGGGATATTCCGACGGCGGTAGTATTCCGGATCTCCCTGAACCGCTGAGCCGGGTTACCATTTACATGGCCGGAACACAGCCCGTATTGCAATCCTCAACAACAGCCGTGGCAGGTGGCCCGAGGCGCCGGTCGGTTCAAGTTCTCTCCGATCTGATGGACGCTTGGGCGACCTTGCTAACCACGGTGGTTACCCCCGAGACACAGGACCAGCATAATGCGGATGTTGCAAAGCTGAAAGACCAGATAGCACAGGCCAAGGAGGATCTGGCGGTTGCAGATGCGAAGATGGCGGAGGAACGAGCCTCTTTGGATGCCCAGTCACAATTGATACAGGCAAATAATTACTGGATGGCCTTGGACCAAAATGCATCAAATGAGGTGATGCGGCAGAAATATCGATCGCGCCTGCCGCCGGTCTTTGAAGGCTTGAACCTCTTTAATACACCGGGGGCTGGGACGAGCAATCCAGCAGCCGTGAACCAGACTGAAACACTTAGAACGGCACCGGATCAGCCACGCCTGACAGAACCACCTCGACAGACGGACAATCCGCCGCCGCATGTGGCCGCGCCACCGGATCACTTTCCGAGCCCTTTGGATAATATGATTGTTGCAGCGTCTCGTCTGGCAGCTATTCCGATCGAAGGTGACTCATTGGCAGCAATCGAAACGCGGCGGGCCAGGGATCTTCTTCAAACCGCCGTGGTACAACAGCAGGCCTATTCTTATAGACGGGATAGAATTCATTCGATCCCCCATCCAAGCAAAAGCTACAACAGACACATAGATGAACCGGAAGTATCTAGCAGTGCCAGGCACCGTAATGCAGCCCACGATGAGATAAATGCTCAGGAGGTGGTAGATAATGGCAGGGCACGCAGGGAGGCAGGCCGCCGTCAATCCGCCCCGTTTCAGCCAATGGCGTCGGTAGACCGGGGCACCGGGGTCGCTTTCAGTTCCTGGGGAGTGCCGTGTCTTATTCCGGCCCTCCGTAATATACGACTGCCCAAGGATTTTAAAGGTCCGCGAAAGGTACCCAATTACACTGCTGATCAGCCGCCTGAGGCATGGGTCGAGAGTTACGAGATGGCAATGGAGATGCTGGAAGTGGATGAAGCGGCGTGTGCAAAATATTTCACAATGATGTTAGAGGGGACAACCCGTACTTGGCTGAAAAACTTACCGGCCAATTCCATCAAGTCATGGGGGCAGTTAAAGGCTCAGTTCATAGCCAATTTCAAAGACACCTGCAAACAGCCTATGTCTATTGTAGATCTGGATGCCTGTGTTGAAGGGGAGAGCGAGTCAACAACTCACTGGGTGCGCCGGGTTTCGGAGGTTTTGCATTCTTCGGACCGGATCAGCGCTGGCCAAGCGATCTTGACGCTGGAGCGCAATTGCCGGTTTAAGTCACTAAAAATGAAGTTGGGGAGGCTCAAGCGCCATTGCAATGATATCGGAATACTTATGGCAGCCTTGGTCAAATATGCCGATTCTGATAATACCAAGGATCCCGAGTCTGATGAGGAGAAACTGGAGAAGGGAAAGAAGAATGGCGGTGCGAAAGGGCAGCAGCACCATAACCAAGGAGGCCATGGGAATAACGGTAAGCGCAAGGCAGATAATTCAGATTTTGTGGCTAACACGAATATGCAGCGTCATAAGGGTAAACCGCCCCAGCGCGGTGGCGGGATGAATCTGGAGCGCTTGTTAAACCAGCCCTGTCCGAAGCATGGAACCAAGGAGGCCCCTTCTACACACCTTTGGAAGGATTGTCACATAATGAGGGAGTTCAAAAACTCTTATCTCTACCGGTATGATCAGTGTCCGCCCGGCGGTTCAGGCCCTGGTTTCAATGGGGGCGGCGGTTCAAGCTCTGGATTTCAGAATAATCAAGGACATCAGAACAACCACGGCAATAACCAGCAGAACAACCAGGGGAATCAGCAGCAGTCAGGCTACCAAAATCATCCCAAGCAGTTGAACAGCGGGCAATATCACGTGTTCACGACTAGCCTGTGCAAGCGAGATCAGAAGCTTCACAAGAGGGCGGTCAATGCTGTTGAACCGGCCATGCCACGTTATCTATGATGGTCGGAACAGCCTATTGTGTGGAGCAGAGAGGATCACCCACCCCGGGTTGACAATCCGGGTCAGTTAGCCTTGGTCGTAGAACCTCAGGTGGGAGGTTACAAGTTCACCAAATTTTTAATGGATGGAGGAAGCAGCATAAATATCCTATACTACGAGACTTTCCGCCGCATGGGATTGACAGATAAGAATCTTAAACCGTCGAATACAGTTTTTCACGGCGTAGTACCAGGTAAATCGGCATACCCTGTTGGGAAGATTGCTTTGGAAGTCGTGTTTGGAGATGAACATGATTCCAGATCTGAGACATTGACATTTGAAGTGGTGAAAATCCAGAGCCCTTATCACGCGCTATTCGGGCGGCCGGTTTATGCGAAATTCATGGCGAGACCCTGTTATGTCTACCTACAGCTCAAAATGACGGGTTATAAAGGGACGATCACAGTACATGGTAGCCGCAAGATTGCCTTGGATTGCGAAGAAGGTGAGGCGGCCTATGCCGAATCGGTTTGTGCCACAGAGGAGTTGAAGTTCTATAAGGACAATGTTGATCCGGCGGACGTGACCCCTTTAAAGAAGCCCACAACTGAGCATGACCCGGCCCTGGCGTTCAAACCGGCTAATGAAACTAAACTCGTTGATTTTGTCCCCGGTGATTCATCCAAATAGTTTAGTATCAGTGCCAATCTGGATCCACAATAGGAAAGCGCGCTCATCGAGTTCATCCGTGAGAATCGGGACATTTTTGCATGGAAGCCTTCTGACATGCCAGGTGTACCGAGAGGACTCGCTGAGCACAATCTCAATATTGATCCCAAGTTCAAACCGGCCAAGCAGTTCCTTCGCCGCTTTAACGAAGAGAGACGCAAGGCCATTGGTGAAGAAGTAGCCCGGCTACTGGCCGCAGGGTTTATCATTGAAGTATTTCATCCTGAGTGGTTGGCTAATCCGGTGCTCGTGCTTAAGAAAAACGGCACGTGGCGTATGTGTGTGGACTACACAAATTTGAACAAGGCATGCCCGACCGATCCTTTTTCTCTCCCTCGGATTGATCAGATCATTGATGCGACGGTGGGTTGTGATCGCCTAAGTTTCCTGGATGCCTACTCAGGTTATCATCAGATTAAAATGGCAGTTAAGGACCAGGAGAAGACAGCCTTTATCACCCCATTTGGAGCTTTCTGCTACGTTTCAGTGCCTTTTGGGCTCAAGAGCGCCAAGCAACCTATCAGCGTTGTGTGCAAAATTGTCTTCACAAGCAGATCGGGCGCAATGTTCACGCTTATGTGGATGATATTGTGGTAAAATCCAGGAAGCAGGAAACCTTGATAGATGATCTCAAGGAGACGTTTGACAATCTTCGGGTTTACAAAATGATGCTTAACCCGGAGAAGTGCGTTTTTGGTGTTCCAGCAGGCAAGCTTCTGGGCTTTCTGGTATCCAACCGAGGCATCGAGGCCAATCCGGAAAAAATCAAAGCGATCACGTCCTTGGCTAAACCAGCGTGCATCAACGATGTTCAGCGTTTGGCGGGCCGGATTGCCGCCCTCGGCCGGTTTATCAGTCGTTTGGGTGAGAAGGCCATTCCCCTGTATCAGATGCTGAAGAAGACAGATAAATTCATCTGGAATGACGCCGCTAATGCAGCATTTGAGGATTTGAAGCGGCAGTTGACTGAACCGCCCCTCCTTGCTGCTCCGGTCGATAAGGAGCCTTTATTGTTGTACGTGGCTGCCAATGCCCGTGCAGTTAGGGTGGCAATTGTGGTTGAACGAAAGGAGGCTGAAAAAGAATATCCTGTTCGAAGGCCGGTTTACTATATCAGCGAGGTGTTAATCGAATCCAAGCAAAGGTATCCACATTGGCAGAAGCTGGTGTATGGAGTTTTTATGGCAAGTAGGAAGCTCAAGCACTACTTTCAAGGCCATCCTATCACCGTGGTTAGTTCTGCTCCCTTGGGTGATATAATCCAGAATAGAGAGGCAACTGGACGGATTGCAAAGTGGGCAATTGAGCTTAGTCCCCATGGGTTGAAGTATATGCCGCGAACAGCCGTCAAATCTCAGGCGCTGGTCGACTTCATTAATGACTGGACCGAGTTACAGACACCAGAGGACAAACCGGATAACACATACTGGACTATCCACTTTGACGGATCTAGGCAGTTGGAAGGCTCGGGGGCTGGAGTCGTCCTTACTTCCCCTCGAGGTGATAAAATTTGTTATGTTCTCCGCTTAATGTTCCCTTGTACTAACAATGCAGCAGAGTACGAGGCCTTACTCCATGGCCTCCGTGTGGCTAAGGAAATGAACTTAAGCCGGGTTCGATGCTTTGGTGATTCTGATCTCGTGGCCCAGCAAGTTTCTGGCACTTGGGATTCAAAATATCCACTCATGGCAGCTTACAGGCGAGAGGTGGATACGGTAGCAGGCCACTTTAAAGGTTATCAGGTGGAGCACATCGACCGGCGCAAGAACGAAGCAGCTGATGCGCTCAGCCGGCTGGGATCTCAACGTAAACCGGTACCACCTAACACCTTTCTGGATATTTTGCATAACCCATCTGTAAAATTGCCTACAGAGGAGAATTTAGCCGTTCCTGATCCGGAGGCCCAATTGGTAGCTGCCTTGCATGCCACTCCAGATTGGACTATCCCATATTTGGCATACTTAAACCGGGGCGAGTTACCAGATGATGAGCTTTTCGCCAGACAGATAATCCGGTGGTCCAAGTCTATGGTCGTGCATAATGGTGAGCTACACCGTTGCAGCGTTTCAGGCGTGTTCCAACGTTGTGTTTCTCCCGAAGAGGGGCAAGAGATTTTGCGTGAAATCCATGAAGGAGATTGTGGTCACCATGCCGGCTCCAAATCCCTCGTGGCTAAATCATTCCGTCATGGGTTCTACTGGTTAACAGCCCACTCTGATGCGGAGGATCTGGTAAAGCGGTGCGATGCTTGTCAGAAATTTTCACGTCGAGCTCATGTTTCGGCTCAAGAATTACGCATGATTCCCATCACTTGGCTGTTTGCTACTTGGGGGCTCAATATGGTGGGACCCTTTAAACGTTCCAAGGACAAGAAGACACACCTGTTGGTGGCGGTTGATAAATTCACTAAATGGGTTGAAGCGGAGCCCATCAGTAAGTGTGACGCAGCTACGGCGGTTCAATTCCTTAAAAAGATTATTTTCCGTTTTGGCTTTCCACACAGTATCATCACAGATAATGCTACGAACCTTTCTAAAGGAGAGATGGAGGAATTTTGCCACCGAGAGCACATCCGGCTTGATCTAGCATCTATGGCTCACCCCCAGTCTAATGGTCAAGCGGAGAGGGCGAATCAAGAAATCCTAAAGGGTATCAAGCCTCGGCTTATGGTCCCCCTGAAGCGGACCCCGGGTTGTTGGGTGGAATAATTACCATCAGTGCTATGGAGTATAAACACCACCCCAAACAGGTCTACAGGTTATACACCTTTTTTCTTGGTTTACGGGGCAGAGGCTATCCTTCCAAGCGATATCCGTCACGATTCGCCCCGGGTTGCAAATTATGTTGAAGCGGACAATGAGCAAGCACGCCAAGAGGCGCTGGACCTGTTAGATGAGAAACAGGACATGGCTTTGGCTCGGTCAGCAGTTTATCAACAAGACCTGCGGCGTTATCACAGCCACCGGGTTAAAACAAGAACCTTTCAAGAAGGTGATCTGGTGCTCCGTCTCGTTCAAGACCAGACTGATATGCACAAGCTATCCCCGCCTTGGGAAGGACCCTTTATGGTCAGCAAGAATCTGCACAACGTATCATACTACCTCATTGACGTTCGAGAAGACTCACGTAGCTCTGAGGAGGAGACCCGGCGGCCATGGAACATAGCTCTCCTATGGCCTTATTATGCTTGAAGCCACTGGCTTTTCTTATGTATATATTTCGACAATGTACATATTATGATCAATAAAGTAAACCGGCACCCTTGCTAAATCAAGCAGGGTCTCTGTTGTTTTTCTTCCAATATCTATTAACTTGGGGGCTTCAGCTTAAACAAGCGGAGTACTACCTCTTAAACCGGCTATCACGCCACCACTTAGCTTGGGAGCTTCACACCCAAGGGGCCAAAGAGAGTCTGATTGCTCATGGCACAACTCAAACATAGGCACCCATTGAGCACAGCTCACAAAGTTACTTGGGGGCTCCTTGTGTCAAATACCAAAGAGCTTGAAAGGACCCTTGTAGCCGGGTATCGACCCACGGCTTGGAAGCTTGGTGTATTCACCTAAAACCCCGGGTTAACCTGCCTTCATCAAGTAAGCCACTCATATCCAGGTAATCCTGGCACGACTCGTCGAACGTTTGACAGTTACTCTCTTTGAGACCCTGAACTCGTCAAAGTTAAAATGATGATTGGTTAGTTGGAGGCCCATCTTAAAAGGCTTTGCTAAAATGGTTTAACTCAATGGTCTGGCAGCCCATGAAAAGCCTCGGTTTGGGCCTGGCAGCCCTTGAAAAGCCTTGCTATGTTTTCTTTGTTCATGCTAAGTTTTTTCTTTTCATCATGTTTACGACGAACCCGGTGTTTCTTAACCCGGTGTGGCTTACGGATTTTCTGTTTAAGCATTCAAATAAATGTAACCCGGCATCCCTCAAACCGGTCTGGATTGACACTGTCTCCAGCAATCGTCTGGTGTTTATCGCAACCCAGGTCGATATCATATACCATCATGGCATATTGGAAATTGGATTTTCATCCTTCTAGTATCACAATTGGTAAAACTAACAGCAATATATTTTATCACAGGTATGATTTATTATTGCTATGTTGTTAGTAACCATGGTTGCTTGCCAAGATATGAGGGGTACTTTTGACCTGTCCAGCGGTAAACCGTCTGGACAGAATTTCTCTTATGCAGGTACAGGGATTGCATGATATGGAGCAAACATAACGGAGTATTAAAAATCTCAGACAGGTCAAGGCAAAGTATATCCCAGTGCACGATGGCAGCCGGATCACAATATTTGTCTAGCCTATTACAAGGCGCTTTCAAGGCCCAAAATATGGTGTTTTTCCCCTGAACAAAGTCTGTGGAGCATCTATCAACTTGCCGGATTAAGTTTCGTTGCCACGATGTTGCGAAGTTGATGGGTCATTTGGCGCCGGTTCAGCCTCATCTTCACCTTGTGGTTGGAAATCCGTGCTTGTCCAGTCAATACGGGTTAAGTCCTGAAAGACAGCTTCTTCACTGATAAGTTCTGACGGATCAACATCAGGGGCATAAGTGTTCTTACGGATTGGCGGGATGAGATTTTGCACTTCCGGCAAGTCAGCATTAACCCGTTTGTTATTTGCATCATAACGAGACCGGTGAACAGTCAAGTTAGCATCTTCTGCAAGCTGACTCGCCAGAGGACGCATTTCCCTTGTCACCTTTTTCAAGGCGGCGTCGTCAAAATCCGCCCCGTCCTCTTGTGTGCTTGGAAAGCCTTTGGCAAGGTCAACCGGATCAAGGTCAGCTATCCACGCTTTGGCTCGGGTGAGGGCCAACAAAGCACCTGCCCTGGCAGCAGATCGCTTCACTTATTCTAACTGGGCTGGTACCATCGAAAGCCTTGCTAGCGTTTCTTGGGTTGGGGCCGGGTTGTTATAAGATGCTTCACAAATAACCCATTGGGCACCAGCATACAGTTTTTCAATCAAAGTATATGCTGCTTTCAGCTTCACCCGTGCATCTGAACCCAGATGTGTAATACGGCTTCCTGCAACGGATAAGGATTGTTAATAGCTGCTTTTCAACAAGGAATATTTCATGGCTTAGTAAGTACTCACCAAAAACGGCAGATGTCATAGCATTCACTTGGCGCTTGAATCCGGAAAGCTCTTCTTCCACCGGTTTAAGAGCTGATTCGGCGTCTTCAGCTTGTTTCCGTAATGCGTCCTTCTCAGTTTCCCACTTGGCACATTCTTTCTTGAAGCTTTCTTTAAGTTGTTCCAGGAAAGTTAAAGCGGATTTTAGTTCCTCTTTGGATTTGGAAGATTCTTCTTGCTGAGATTTGATGCTTTCTTGAAGATCCGCAATTTGAGTGCGTTGACCGTTTATCTCCGCCTGTCAGTCACAGATGCATATCAATATACTATCAAAGTCCCAAGTATATAACTAGTTATACACTCAGCACTTGGGGGCTAATGCGGATTACTTCTTTACTACTGCTGGTTCAAAGTCCCCAGGATCAATGCAAGTTTTAATCCGGGCACTTGGGGGCTAATGCATATTCACTCAAAGGAACATCAATAAGGAGCACTCAGAATGAAAGGGATTATAAGTCCCGGTTTAACTTTATAATTTAACCCGACCCTTGGGGGCTACGAGATACAAGATTAAGATGAGAAGGAATACCTCATAGCGTTCTTTCATCAGGTTCACCAAATTAGCTTCAGAGTCTCAGCTTGCATAAAGCCGGTTCAAAAATTCGGAATGAAGCTCCTGGACAGAAAGATGAGCGTACTTTGACAAATCAACATATGCTTTCCCTTTGCTTGGAAAAGCAAATTCATCTTTGGCATTGTGTTTTGCCAGAATGACCGGATTGCCCGGAGCGGTATAACTAATACCGGTAACGACAACTTCATCGTCCTTTTCTGGGATTGAAGTGGTAGGAGGAATTGGTGGGTTGACTGTGGAGTTCAGAGGATCAATAGCTGGACTTGCAGGTGTGGCATGTGGACTGGAGGTGCCCTCATGAATGGCCGGATCAGCTTCTGGCGGATCAGCATTTGCAGTTGGTTCTGGCGGGATAAAGTCGTCCATGGGAATATCAAATTTCTCGCGGGCATCTTCAGGAATCTCTGCCGGTTCAACCTCGCCAGAAGGGGTACTGGTCTTAGCCTTCTTACTCAGACGAGCTTTGCCGCTGGTATCAAAACAAGGATCAACAGGGTCAATATAAGGATAAGGGAAAAAGGAAAGGTTGTATGCTTACCCAGGGACGGTTTTCAATGGAGGCAGTTGAGTGGTGGATGAACCGCCCGACGAGTTTGAAGATACCTGATAGTTGGAATCAGATGAATTGAGAGGGCATCGAAAAAAAACCTTCAAAGGATAACATTTTTCAGGAGAACAGGCAACCTCAGGACGGCGTTTCCGGGTTGGTGTCAGAGGTAAACCGGAGGAAGTGACCTGTTGGCCACTGTGCCGAGTTGTGCGACGACCTTCAGTTTGTTGTGTCTTTAAAGAAAGTTTTTGACCCACATAAGCAAGAGGGTGAGAACATTTCACTTTCCGAACTGCACGGCGAAGCCTTTGAGCTGGCACAAGTTTTGAGTCGGAAAGATAAATTACCTCAACGTGATCTGCACGGCTGGCCTCTGCATCATCCTGGGAGCAATCATTGTCAATAAGATGTATGAAATAAAAGCCAAGGGAGTCAAGTTATACCTCTTCACTTGATTCATGGACATCCTCTGGCGGTTCAGAAGTCTCAGTAGCTTTCTTCTTGCTAGCTCTCTTGGTGACCTTGCTCTTAATCCGAGGAGCCTTGGCCGGTTTGTCTCGAGGTTTCTTTTTCCAGAAGGAGCTGTCTGCCTGGGAGGTTGTGCAAGGAGCTATTACAATAAAGCTATAAGCACAGCAGAGTCAGGAAGATACAAAGTTAAAATGCTTACTGCTGGTAGTTTGTTGGAGGCATAATAAGGAGGCAGACCGACCTGAGTGCACACAGTGAGACTTTCATCAAGTATTTTCTTCACACTTTCAGTGACCTCATCCTCAGTCATTTCTATTGGATTAAACCGTTGCGGGTCATATGTCTGGCCAGTATATTCACACATTAACCCGGAGCGGCGGCTTAAGGGCAAAATACACCATGAAAGCCAGCAGCGGACAAGATCGACGCCAGTTAAACCGTTGGCCATGAAATCCCGGAGTCTAACAAGTTGGGATGCGTAGGCTTGACGTTCTTTTGCTGTTAGTCGTGGAGGTAAAGGGTGGCTATTGCTAAGCCGGTATGGCCGGTAACCCGGCAGAGGATTTTCGTCAGTCGGAGCAGTGTTTTGACAATAGAACCATGTTTTGTTCCAGTCCTTTGGGTGGCTATGAAGTTTGGCATGAAGAAATTTAAATTCTTTCCTCTTCTGAATTGAAACGCCGCCAAGTTCAGTGTTGGGGCCGTCAGCGAATTTGGTCCGGCTATTTAAGTGAAAGAGATCCCGGAATAAATCAACAGTTGGTTCTTCCTGCAGATAAACTTCGCAGAAAACCTGGAAATCACATATATTGGCCACTGAGTTTGGTCCTATATCTTGAGGATGGAGTTGGAAGCTGGCAAGCACATCCCGGAAATTTTTTGATACGAGGGGACTGAAGCCCCGGCCCAGATGTTGCAAGAACACAATCACCTCTCCCTCTTTGGGTTCAGGAGGGCATTCAGGACCAGGAACTCGCAATTGAAGAACATTCTATGGAGCTAAAGCGCCTATAACGACGAAGTTGTTGATCTGTGTCTCAGTAATCCGGGATGGGACCCAATTACAGGCAGCAAATTGTGGTGCCATCACAGTCTGCAGAAGGAAAATGGTAAATTTACAATTGCTGATCCAAGTGAATCATCAATATTAATTTGGCATATAATGCTAAACCGGAAATTTAATCAAAGTGCATGTAAGAGGAGCCAAGCGTTGATATTCAAAATTATACGGCGGTTTAAGTGAGGGCTAATGGCATATGAGGAATTATCAGTTATCGCAGGTTAAACCGCCTTTCGGTGCAAGGGTTAGATCTAAAATTTCCTAAGTGCTGCAGAAACAAGTTTCACAAGAGGGTGATATAATTCTGGATCTACCGTCGGTCAGTAAAGATACTTTTCTGAGCCCTACAGTGGCGCTGAACGGAACAGAGAAGGTTCGAATAAGAATTTACCCAGGAACGGCACGATGCTGTGGTACGGTACGGTAAAAACTACAGATCTAGCCGCAAAAGAAGCTATCAGGCATTACTGGAGTCAGTGAGATGATAAAGGGATGGCAGATGAACACTAACGAACGCTGACGAACACTGACGAACACCAAAGAAAACTTGAAACCCTAATATAGATCTGATAAGTGAGATAAGGGGGTATTTACCAGAGTCACGCAGTGGCGGAGGAATATCACAGCAGCTCTGGTGCAAACAGGGTGATGCGGCGGCCTGAGATGAGGCAGAGCTTCGAGGTCGACGGCGGCGGCGATGCTTGAGTTCTTTGAGTCGCGAGGAGGAAGACGAGGCGAAGAGGCAAAGGGGGGAAAATGAAAGGAGCCTTGGTTCTATTTATAAAGGAAAGGGGATAAAATATCAGGCGCGAAAATCGAGGGGTCTGAAGCGGCAGAAAAGGATACAATTGTCGCCTCGATCTTCGGGAATCAATTAAAGAGAAGGGAATCTTTATAAATCTTGGTACGCAGAGGTGACATCACCATAACTTGCTGCAGTGACAGAAGATGACGTCACGGCGGTTTACTAAAAAGGCAATATGGCGGTTTACAAGGATGGATAATGTTCCTAAGGATTGAATATTGACATGAACAAGTTCAAACCAATCTGGGGCCTAATGTTGAGGATATAACCGCTAAGGGTAAACCGGCCAGGAGGGGCCGGTTCACCTCTAGCTATACCGAAGCCCGAGACAGCCCGGAGGATGGCGCTTTACGGAGAAGCGTAATGGCCCAGAGTCCACAGGTGATTTAGGGCCCATGATGGTAAACCGCCATACTTGTATAAACTTGTAGTATAAGAAAGAAAGAAAGAGACCAAGGCTGGCACTTTTATAAGTCAGCCTAGGACTCTGTAGACCGGCCGGGGTCCTCCTGTGTATATAAAGGGGTGACCCGGCGGCGGTTTAGGGACAGACAACAACAACTCGAGGCTCAGGTTAGCGAATTCGCTCCCTGCGCATCAAAACCCAATCAATCCCATCACAACTAGACGTAGGCCTTTACCTTCCTCGAAGGGGCCGAACTAGTATAAACTCCCGTGTCCCTTTGTCCGGTTTAACCCCTTCGAGCTAACCCGTTGCGATGGCTCAACGACTAAGTCTTTCCACGAAGACATCTGACGTGTTAATTCCACGACAGTGGGTGAATCGAATATGGCGAATCATGGGCCTCTTGCAGAATCAACTTCCTGATCTCCTGATCATTTGGCACATATACGCGGTCCTCAAACCATAAGGTATCATGCTCATCCTCACGAAATCCTTTAGCCTTTCCTTTATTCATCCTTTCCTTTATCTCGGATATCTCCTTGTCCGTCTTTTGAGCTTATCTGATTGAGGGAGTCCTGGATTAGGGGGTGTTCGGATAGCCGGACTATACCTTCAGTCGGACTCTAGGACTATGAAGATACAAGATTGAAAACTTCGTCCCGTGTCCGGAAGGATCTTTCCTTGGCGTGGAAGGCAAGCTAGGCGTGCGGATATTCAAGATCTCCTGTGTAACCCTAATCCTATCCGGTGTCTATAAACCGGAGGGTTGTAGTCCGTAGGACAACCATCATCATATACAATCATACCATAGGCTAGCTTCTAGGGTTTAGCCTCCTTGATCTCGTGGTAGATCTACTCTTGTACTACCCATATCATCAATATTAATCTAGCAGGAGTAGGGTTTTACCTCCATCGAGAGGGCCCGAACCTGGGTAAAATAAAGTGTCCCTTGCCTCCTGTTACCATCCGACCTTGAGGCACAGTTCGGGACCCCCTACCCGAGATCCGCCGGTTTTGACACCGACATTGGTGCTTTCATTGAGAGTTCCTCGGTGTCGTTGCTTTTAGGCCCGATGGCTCCTTTGATCATCAACAATGATGAGGTCCAGGGTGAGACTTTCCTCCCCAGACAAATCTTCGTCTTCGGCGGCTTCGCTCTGCGGGCCAATTCGCTTGGTCGCCTGGAGCAGATCGAAAGCTACGCCCCTGGCCATCAAGTCAGGTTTGGAAGCTTAAACTACACAGCAGATATTCGCGGAGACTTGATCTTCGACGGGTTCGAGCCACGGCCAAGCGCGCCGCACTACCTCGAGGGGCATGATATAGCTCTGCCTCCGAATAGTGCCCTGGAGGCCGCACACGCACCGGCCCCGATCCTCGACTCGGAGCCCGCTGCGTTCTTTAAGGATGAACGGTTGGACGTCACCTCGGGGGGATGCGATCTTGAAGGCGATCGAGCCGAACGCCAGCCCCGCACTCCGCACGGCCCATGAATCCAAGGAGTCGGATTCTTCTCCGAACTCCGGGCCTCCCGTGCCCCTGCCGATCGAATTCGATTGGGCGCCTATAATGGATTTCACCGCCGCGGACATCTTTCAGCACTCACCTTTCGGTGATATCCTGAATTCTCTCAAGTCTCTTTCTTTATCAGGAGAGCCCAGGCCGGATTACGGTCTGCGAGGTTGGGATCCAGACGACGAAGAAATTCAAAACCACCCACCACCCACTTAATAGCCACTGTCGATGATTTAACCGACATACTTGACTTTGGATCCGAAGACTTCGACGGTATGGACGACGAAGATGGAGACGAACAGGAACCAGCACCTATAGGGTGCTGGACCGCCACCCCACCTAACGATTTATTCATGGTGGATACCCCTAAAGGAAACGACAACGAGGAAAAAGGGGACAAAAAAGGGATAAACCCTCCGAAAAGCAATCAAAGCGGCGACGAAAACGCCGAGCCAAGCCCCGCCTCGATCAAGACCCAGCCATAGAGCAGGATGAGCCAGTAGACGACGAGCATGCCTCAGAGCAACCGTCAGAACAGGGCAACGCGGATAGAGAGGACAAACAACCCTCCCCCAGCCATAACAGAACTCCGGATGATCTCACGCCAGATAGGACCACGGAGCAGAAGAATCTCCACGAAAGGCTCGTTGCCACAGCACGCAGCCTGAAAAAGCAGAAGCGGAAGCTAAAGACGGCGGAACATGCACTCAGAATAAGATGGAGCAAGGTAATCAAGACCGCAGACAAATACGGCGGCAGCCGCCGCACTAAAAGCTATCCGAAGAGAAAACTACTGCCCGAATTCGACCAAGAGGCCCTAGAGCCCTCGCATTCAAAAAATAAAAAAGCCACACGGTCGGATAGACGACCCCATGGCCACCATAAAACGGCAAGCAGCACCGCACTCAATGCGGCATGCGACCCAATTAAAGACTCGCATTATGGCCCAGCCAGGTCCATTTATGGGCCAAGAAAGCAAGCTCTCACAAGCAATGCAAAAAATCCATCATTAGAATCCGGCACACCCAAATACAGGGGCGCCGCACACCCCCTATGTTTCACCGATGAGGTCCTGGAATATGAATTTCCAGAGGAATTCAAACCCGTCAACATAGAGGCATACGATGGAACAACAGACCCCGGAGTCTGGATCGAGCATTATATCCTCCACATACATATGGCTAGAGGAGATGATCTCCACGCCATCAAATATTTACCCCTTAAGCTTAAAGGGCCAGCCCGGCACTGGCTTAAAAGCCTTCCCGAAAACACAATTGGAAGTTGGGAAGAGCTCGAGGATGCTTTCCGAGCAAATTTTCAAGGGACCTATGTACGCCCCCCGGACGCAGACGATCTCAGTCACATAACTCAACAGCCCGGAGAATCAGCTCGGCAGTTCTGGAACAGATACCTTACTAAAAAGAATCAGATAGCGGATTATCCGGACGCCGAAGCCTTAGCAGCTTTCAGGCATAATGTCCGAGACGAATGGCTCGCCAGACACCTCGGCCAGGAAAAGCCAAGAACAATGGCCGCACTCACAAGCCTCATGACCCGCTTTTGCGCAGGAGAGGACAGCTGGTTGGCAAGATGCAGCCCCAGCGACCCAAGTACATCCGAAATTAGGGATGGAAATGGAAAACTGCGACGAAATAAGGACCGTCACCGAACCAGAGAAAAAAGTCCGAAGAGCACGGCAGTCAATGCCGGATTCAAAGGCTCACGGCAAAATCAGACAAAACCACCCCTTCAGGACAATAGGGACGATCCATCCAGCTTAAACAGAATCCTGGACAGAATATGTCAGATACACGGTACTCTTGGGAAGCCTGCCAATCACACCCACAGAGACTGTTGGGTTTTTAAACAATCCGGAAGGCTTAACGCCGAACACAAGGGGCTCGATACACCAAGCGAAGACGAGGACGAACCCCAGAAGCAGAACACCAGGAAACAAAAGAACTTCCCACAAGAAGTTAAAATAGTGAACTCACTTCACGTAACAAAACGTGTGGCACCCATAAAGTTACGCACAATAAAACCTATCCCTCAGGGGTCCCGCCACTTGTTATTAAAACCAATCATTTTTTATCAGCTAGATTATTCTAGAAATATCAAAAACGCAGGCCGGACTGCCCTGATACTCGATCCAATAATTGACGGATTCTAGTTTACCAATGTCCTTATGGACGGCGGCAGTGGACTAAACCTGACATATCAGGATACAATCCACCGCATGGGCATAAACCCAGCAAGAATCCGCCACAGCAAAACCTCCTTTCAAGGGGTAGCACCCGGCCGGACACCCATTGTATGGGTTTTCTCCGGCTTGAAGTCATATTTGGCTCTGCAAATAACTCCCGTCGCGAAAAGCTGACCTTCCATGTCGTCCCGTTTTCAAGTCGCTATCAAGCACTAATGGGACGCGAAGCTTTCGCTCGCTTTAACGCAATACCGCACTATGCATCTCTCACGCTTAAGATGCCCGGTCCACGAGGCATCATCTCTTTAAAGGGAGCGCACTAAAATACGCCTCCTCCAAAAGGAGGATTGCGCGGCCGCTTAAATAGCCGCGCAATAAAGTGGCCTCGCCAGCCAAAAGACTTTTTCGATATAAGTCATTAAAGGCCACGGACCCGGACTAAATGAGTTCGGCACAAGTCCATCATCAACGCAGGCTTAAACGCCATATACCCCTGTACCGGGGGCTATACGCAGAGACAATAAAGCTCAACTTTATATATTTTCTACTTTATATTTTGTTTATTATCTTTTTTGTTCCGCACGACCCATTTTCAATTCAGTTCCTCTCTTTTACAGATGAACGTCGTGCGGCGCCCGTCCAGGACACGGCACAGCGGAGACACAGGCGCAGACGTGCAGTAGGGACCCATCCTAAGGATTCTTTTTAGATTAAGACCCTGTGTAAACCTTTTTTACTGTCTCTTGCTGCTATACATCCCCTGGTTTTTTCTACTATAACCAAGGAGGAGGCTGGCGTTTTGGCATGTGGCCACGCCAGAATTTTTGCTCATACCTGGACACTAGGGGCTCTTTTTTTTAAGGGTGTTGTTTCACCCACACTCATAAAGACCGAACACCTTAGGGTGTGTTCAGCGTCACGAGTTTTGGCACTATATGCATCAGCTCTGAATCATGTCTTTGGTCAAATGTTGGGTTGCCCGGCTCCTGAGTTCGGCTACCTTACGTTCCGCTCTATTGGCTAAGGTAGCACCAGGAGAACTACTGCGATTGTGCCCCGGTTCGGCCGGGCGAGCAGCTCAGTAGAGAAAGCCGAAAACTGACTGTCATGATGTAGCGCGAGACTGGTCGCCACTCGACGACTTATAGGAATTTATCGGATTCCTCCGCTTTGACGAAGGGCCGTTTCCCGGCCAGGCACGTATGCGCCCCGAATTCGGGCAAGCGCAGTCGCCACTAAGGGGCTACCTAAAGAGTCCCACTGTCAAGCTCCTATGGCTAAGTGAAAGTGTTAAAGCATTATAGTCCGGTTGCCTAGCCCGCTGCGCTATCACCTCCTTTGTAGGACCAAGACGTTGGGTTAAGTGTGAAAATGCGTCTTCTGCGCGCACCCCCGCACTATGTGCGTGGGGGCTGAAGCCAACGACTGCAATCTTTCAGAATTTATATATTAAAACGGCCGCACAGGAGGTGTTCTTAATACTTGAAGGCACGAGTCTAAAAAATGCTACTACAATTTATCAAAATACTATTTTATGATTACATATGCTATCATAATATAGCATCCTTCAAGCACTGCGTCTCTATTACGCGAGCGCCTTCGAGGACTTCCTTAAAATAGTGCTCGGAAGGTATTCGGCTTTTATCCGAATCCCAGGACGCAACAACGGTGGGCTCCATATCTGCCCAGTATGTCTTGACACGGGCAAGAGCCAGCCGAGCGCCCTCTATGCATGCTGACCTCTTCATAGCATCGACACGTGGCACCACGTCTAGAAATTGCTGCACCAAGCTGAAATAACTCTTCGGCTTCGATCTCCCCGGACACAGATGATCCATGACGTACTTCATGGCGAGTCCGGACAACCTATTCAGTTCGGCCCATTGGGCCAGGCGATCGTCCATTGCCAGTGGACGCTCTGGATTGAGGAATTGCGACCAAAAGAGCTTCTCCACTTCATGATCGTTTTTATCTCGAAAGTGTTCGATCGCATTAGCAACACTAGCCGCCAAATCCAGATAGGTGTCCTCTACACTCTACATCCGGTCTAACGGGGCAAACTTCGGATCACAAAATTTTCTCCGCAGCGAGAAGGGCTTTCCATCCGCAATTTGTCCGGCTTGACGCAGCTCTTCCCTTGCCGCTCTCATTATAGAGCGGGCATCCTTGGCGTCAGTAACAGCCATCTCTAAGCTCGTTTGCCTCACCCTACCCTCTTCTTCAAGAAGCTTGCAACGGTCAGTAGCACTCTTTAACTTTACGGCCATATCAGCCATCTCCTCCTTGCTTCGGCAATGGGCAGCCTGTTCGGCTTTCAGCTCTTCAAGGGCTTTCACGGCAGCCGCATCGCTTTTCCTGGCTTGTTCCTTCGCTCGGGCGAGTTCGGCCCTAAGACCCTCCACGGCGGCCGCGCCATCTGCGTCAAGCATACACACGGTAAGATATTGACATAAAGCTCCTCTTACTAACCATCGCCCGATGATCTCACTACCTTGAGCATCATCAAGGCGCTTGTTAACAAGCACGATGTCGGCTTCTGCCTCATCAAGTTGTCGCCTCAGTTCGGCAAATTCACCAGTCCGGCTTGACTCCGGACAATCCGCCACCTACATATAAAGGTGCCATGAAAGTGCGTTATATCGACTAGAGGGGGGGTGAATAGGCGATTTTTATGAAATTCTTCACTGAGGAATTTGCTCATGAGGAAATTCCTTAGCGAAGAACTACTAGCAGCGGAATAAGTACTCAGATGAAAACATAACAGAATACAAGCATAGTCATCATGATGAAATGAAGACACACACAGAGTACACAAAGCGTAAACACAGGATAACACAAGATGAAGACAAACAGACTGAAGAACTTGAACTGAGGAAATTGACAAAGTCTTCAGTCAAAGTCTTCAAACACAGATATGATAAACAAACAGCACACTACTGAGGAAATGAAATAGTTGAGGAAATGGAACCAGTAAGCTTGGTGAAGACAATGATTTGGTATACCAGTTCCAACTGATGTCTCAGTTGTACATCTGGTTGGAGCGGCTGAGTATTTAAACTCAAGGACACCTAGTCCCGGACACACAGTCCTCACCGTATTCTCCTTGAGCTAAAGACACACAGTCCTCGCCCAATCACTCGTGGTAAGTCTTCAGGTGACTTCCAAACCTTCACAGACATGGTCACTTGGCGATCCACAATTCCTCTTGGATGCTCTAGACCTTGACGCCTAACCGTCTGGAAGAAGCACAGTCTTCAAAGGTAACAAGCGTCGGATCCATGCAGGATCAATCTCTTCAGTGATGCTCAATCACTTTGGGTTTGTAGGTGTTTTGGGTTTGGGTTTGGATTTTCCTCACTTGATGATTTTCGCTCAAAGTCCTCGGAGGATGGGTTGCTCTCAAATGACAAGTGTCAAGTTCTCGCGGAGCAGCCAACTAGCTAGTGGTTGTAGGGGGCGGCTATTTATAGCCTAGGGAGCAGCCCGACATGATAAGACATAAATGCCCTTCAATGATATGACCGTTAGGTGGACAAGATATTTTGGGACAGCTGGTGCGTAGCACAACAACGGTCGGAAATTTGAGGTACAAATTCCTCAGGGCTATCATGTTCCTCACTGTGTAGGCAATTCGCACTGGCGAATTCCTAACTCCTCAGTCAGAGCAAAGTCCTCAGTGACCAGAAGAACTGCGTCTCTGTCACTGAAGAAATTGATTGAACTGTATGAGATTTCCAATGTCTTCACTCGAAGGGATTGGTAGGTGTAGGATTTGAGTTGAGCATCACATGGAAATTTTCTCCTTAGTATTTCCTCGACCCCCTTTAACAGTACGGTGTTTCCTATGACTCAAGAAAGAGAAAATGAAACTACGAAAACAAAAGTCTTCACGCTTCATGTTTCTCGAATGAATACCAAGTCTTCAAGGTCACACCAATTTCTTCACTTTCAAAGTCTTCAGAAAGTCTTCAGTATATCAAAGTCTTTAGTCGAAGAACTTCATTTTTAGGGGTCGACTTTCTCTGTAAATATCAAACTCCTCATAGACTTATAGACCTGTGTACACTCATAAAAGCATTAGATACTTAACCTATAAGTCTTCAATACACCAAAATCACTAAGGGGCACTAGATGCACTTACAATCTCCCCCTTTTTGGTGATTGATGACAACATAGGTTAAGTTTTCAACGGGGATAAATATATGAAGTGTAAAAACTGATATTGAGGAATTTGATTGCAAGATATAGAAGAACTCCCCCTGAAGATGTGCATAGTGAGGAATTTGCTTTTGAAGCAATGCACACTTGAAGAGTTGAATCATGGAGATCTCCCCCTATATCTTGTAATTCATACACGCATTTGACATATAATATGAAGAATTTGAAATGCATGATGAAATATGGTGCCTGATGTAATTCAGCATGCGTGCAATAATATTAACGAGGAATAAGCATGCAGAATAGCGCATCAAGGTATCAAAGCATAGTGCAACAAAAGTATCAGCGCACCATCGGACTTAAGATTACAACTCGATCCAATAAAAGTTTCGGAAGAACGAGAGTTGTAACTTAGCAAAAAAACAAATAAACCCTTATTATAGACCCGCTTGAAGACTAACTCAGATTCCTCCCCCTTTGTCATCAAATGACCAAAAGGATCGAAACTGAGGACTAACGCCCCTGAAGATTTTCAAGTTGATGAAGGAGCGCCAGCGTTGTTGGGGTCGGTCGTTGAAGTAGGGCCTGCTGCAATGTCGTCCAAGTCTTCACTTTCATCAGTCTCACGCGATGAAGAATATGAACTGGCCACCAAACAAGGAACTGGGACCTTCTTGTATTTCTTCGGAGGAGGTGTAGACCAGGCAAATTCTTCGTTGAGACCCATTTGCTTCAAATCATCAGCACAGTACACTTGAGATAGAATAACCCAGGCGCGGTTGAGGGTTTCATGAAGGTAGTAGTGGTTTTTCTTCACTGCATTGTGTGTGGAAGTCATGTTGTGAAGAATTGAACCAAACTGACGCTTGACCCATTTGTGATTGCGATCAACCTTTTGATGAAGACTGAGGAGTAACTCACAGTCAGTCATCACCCTGGGTGCTGTGGCTTGAGGATTTGGCTTGGCAGTGTTAGCAGCCGAGTCATGTGTGGCAAAGTCATCATTGGTGGAGTAAGATGCAGCTTTGCGAAATTGACCATCCAATGGACGAATGCCTTCATCTATCACAGCAGTGGCCTTGCCTTTTTCTTCAGCTGAGGAAAATGTCCGTTTGAGGACTTCAATGGGAGGCAAGTAGCTGCAGTGGTTGAGCGTTTTAGCTTTGTAGTTGAGTGAAGACCTTATCCTGATGAATTTCATTATCCAAGGTGCATAAGGCTTCAGCTCAAACGGTGACATAGCAATGTTGGCCAGAGTCCTCATGAAGAAATCATGGAAGTTGACGGGAACGCCATGAATGATGTTGAAAAGCAGATTCTTCATGATGCCAACGACTTCTTCATCAGATGAGTCGTGGCCTTTGATGGGACTCATTGTCTTCGTCAGAATGCAATAGACAGTCCTTGGCACATACAGCAATTCCTTGACGAGGAAATTGGTTCTAGGAGCTTGCCCTTGCTTCAAAGGCTTCATCAGCACTTGCATATAATGATTTGAAAGCTCAGGTTCGTTGTACACACAGCGAGCATCTTCAGTGGGTGGACTCAGAGGAAGGACCAGAAGCAATTCAGATGCAGGGGCCGTATAATGGGTGTTCTCAGTCATCCAGTCCAAAACCCATGAATTGATATCTTCAGAGTTGCCGGTGATGTGCAACGTTGCATAGAATTGAAGAATAAGTTCTTCATTCCAATCGCATATATCTGTGCAGAAATTGAGCAGCCCAGCGTCGTGAAGAACACTGAGCACTGGCGTGAAGCACAGCAAAGACTCCATATCCACGTGAGGAATATGAGCATGGTCGAAGACTTTGTCTTTGTTGTAAAGCACCGAGGAATAGAAATTTGCTTGGCTGGCAGTCCAGAAACGCCTCTTCCTTCTGCTAGCAGAATCATATGGGTTGTATTCAGTGAAGAACACGTGCTCGCCATAGAAGTCTTCAGACTTGAATTTCTGCTTTCGTGAGAACGGATCCTTTGGCCTTGGCAGAGGAGTGTCAGTGAGTTGCATCACGACCTCAGGAATAACGATCTCAGGTTCTTCGGGCTGAGGAATTTCAGGATTTTTCTCAGGTGCAGTCACCTTGTCTGTTTCAGTAGCAGCTTCTTCAGCACTAGTGGCTGGAATTTCTTCATTCACAGATGCAGTGGGATGAGTTTCTTCAGAGCCCAATTTTACTGTTGGTGAAGGAGAGTGAGGAATTTGCTGCAGGGGAGTGAAGAGTGGGGAATTGGGATGCTGACTTTCCCAAAAGTCGTCATTCATCACTGGAGTGGTGCTTCCAATATCCACATCTTCATCAATTTCTTCAACACTAGCCTCTTCAGCATCAAACTGAGGCATTGGTGATGAGACCATTGGGGTTGAAGGGATTGCATCCGCTTCAATTTCTTCATCAATCTGCTCTGACGAAGCAGCAGATTGAGTTTCTTCATCTGATCCACTTGGGATCTCATAATCTTCACCAAAAGGAACAAGGTCCTTTGATGGCACGGAGGAGATAGGAACGGCATCAATGGGATTTGCAAACGAGCTTGTCATCGGCTTCATCTTCTTGGGAGCTGAAGATTCTGAAGCATTTGATGCCTTCCTTTTCTTCACAGCAGCTCGTTCTGCAGCCTTTGTCTTCCTCACATCCAATGCAGATGGAAGAATTGGAGTTGGCGTAGGCGCAGGTGGAGCTGAGGAATCTGGTTGATTTTCCTCAGGCGCAACTGATGCAGTTGCCCTGGTTTCTTCAATTTCTTCAGGCGCACCACTAGTGGATGCCCTGGCAATTTCATCAGCGGCTGGAGCAGAGTCATCAGCCTTGGAACTAGCATTTTCTTCAGCAGCCTCAACTTCATCAGCGGTGCTGGCATGTTCTTCAGTTTGCTGAACAGATGCTTCAGCTTGAGGAATTTGTTGCGTTGAGGCTGCACCCTTGGTGATGGTATCCGTTAGCCTCACAAATCTGACCTTGGCTCCTTGCCAATCAGCATAGTATGAGTCAAAGTTGTCGCTGAGAGCTTTAATCTCAGCCTGCATCTTGACAAGTTCCTCAGGCTTCATTGTGAGAACATTTTTCTTCAGTAGCTTCTCTTTGTGGTACTGCGATTTCTTGATCTCTCTGGCCTTATCATATTTCCACTTCTCGTCTTGGATGAAGTGAGTCAACATGTGACTTTGACCAGGTGTCAACTTGAAATCAGGCATAGGTGTGTGAGGATCCTTATGCCAGAGATCAATATAATCTAGGATCGCCTTTGGATCCAATAGCAGGGGCACAGGTGTGCCTTTGGCTTTAGCAGCCCGTTCTTGTCGGTCCCTGATGATTTCAGTAAGTTCTTCTTCATCAGCTTCATCATCATCAGATGGCATAGTCAAGACTACCTGCTTCTTCTAAGGACTTATGCGAGTGCCGCGTCCAGCAGTAGCCTTTTTCTTCAGCAGTGAGGGTCTTGCTGAGGAATTTGGTGCAACTGAAGAACTAGCTGAGACACCAGAGGCAATAGAGATGCCAGTCGTCCTTTGGCATGAGGCCAGATGCACAGGTGTTGAGGACTTTATCGGACAGCTGAGGACTTTGGTGGAGCAGGAGCAGCATGAGGAATTTGCTTTGAAGATTTTGAAGATTCTGGCCGTGAGGGCGCAGCTGAGGAACTTGGCCGTGAGGGCATTGAAGATGAAGCACTTGGCTTGTGAGCGGGCTTCTTTAGCATCGCTTTCTTCGGCTTGACCGAGGCCTCAGTGGCAGCAGCAGCAGCAGAGTCGTCATTGAATTTCCTCACTGCTACTCTGGCTTGCCTTGCCAGTTTAGCTTGGCGCTTGACCCATCCTTTAGGAAATTCCTCACCACGCTTGATGCTGGTGGGATCAGCCAATTGGCCAGGTGCCAATGGAGGTCTTTGGCATGGAGGGTTTACTGCCAATTTCTTCATGTACTTTGGAGTAACATATCTGTATTCCCTCCATTCACGTGCCCATCTCCGTTCAATCCTCTGGATTCGCACCTTGCGCTGATTTTTATCTTCTTTGCCAAACTTGGCTTCATCAGGCGTGCAATACTCATCATAGATGTCCTCAGGTATTTCAAAAGCTGTCATAACCTCAGGCTTCTTTCCTCCTTTCTGTGGCCTTTTACCTTCAGCCATTTTCTTCAGATGAGGAATTTGAACAATTGAATTCTCTGAAGAAGTATGCAACTTTTCTTCGAGGAACGCTGCAAACGAGTTAAGTTGATGAGAACCTAAAGATTCAGAAGCGGACATGTGTACCTGTGAACAGAGTATAGTTGCGAGGAATTTGAAGAGGTCATATGCGTTCTCAGAGTGTTTTTCATAAAGAACAAGTTTGAGGAATTTGACCAGATTCGTCTTTAGGAATTTCACTAAGCGCTTTATATCTTAGGTTCCAGAGTTGTATAGATCGAAGATCCACACAATTGAGGAATCTTTGAAGAAATTGATGCTTAGGGAAATGAATCAAGAACAGATAACATGTGAGGTGTTTTGTGTGTGAGGATTTGAAGAATAAAACACCTTTGAAGATTTTGTAGAAAAATTTCGAATCAACGAGGGCAGTAAAATTAGCTTTTAATTACCCTGAGCAAAGAACACGACGAACTGGGAGTTGGAACTGTGAAGTTCGTCGATGCAGATCTTCCACGCCCTAACTTGGCGGAGGAAGACGTCTACGGCGGCGGCGGAGGTGAAGATTTCCGCGGTCGGCGCGAGTACGACGGCGACGAGGTCGAGGCAGTGAAGCTCTTCCTCACCGGCGACGATGGAGTAGCGACGGCGCTAGGGTTTGGAGAGCTCGAGCGAGGGAGTGAGATCGAGCGGGGTAAAAGAAGTGAGGATGGCGACAGGGGTATTTATAGCCGCGGTGAAAAACTGTTCGTCCGAAGATTTAGGACGAACATGCCCCTGGCCGTTCTCCTTCTTGCGACATGTGTCACCCACGTACTGTGTGGTGGAGATCGTGTAAGATCGTGGGTGGATAAAATAATCCATCGTGGGATGCGGAACGGTTTGAGCGGCAAAACCGAAAGTTTGGATAAGATTTGTTTTAACGTTCCGTTCGCAATTTCTTCAGCTGACAAGGACACAGTGAAGAATTTGAACGATTTTCAAATAGAACGCACATGAAGAATTTGTGAATAGATTGGATTGAGTATAGCATAGAGGGGAAGGGTCCGATCACATTCACTTAGCAGAAAAGTTCCAACTTGAAGAAATAGCTATAAGTGAATGCTGTAGAGGACATAAAGTCATACATATATATATAGCCAATGAAGAAAAACGATGGCACAAGTGAAGACTTTGTAAAGTTTGAAGAATTTGAAAAACTGAAGAATTTCAAAAGTTGAGGAAAAACTCAAACTGAAGATTTTCGACTTTTGTGGTGGCGTGACCCACCGTGTAAGAATGATGATTTCAGACACCGCATACAATTGTCGTAGGGTTTTGAGAATCAAATTCTTCATTAATTTCTTCACACTTAGAGTGTTATTCTTCATTGATTGAAGAAAAACGTTTCTTCATGTGTTGCACATCTAAGTCATCAATTTTGCATAAGTGTTAGGATGAGTGCCTTTTCAAAGTACATTCGAAGATTCTAAGATATTTAGCTCACACCGGAACTTGCAAAATCTCTTCTCATCCAAGGGCTTAGTGAAGATATCGGCTAGCTGTTCTTCAGTCTTCACGTGCTCAATAGAAATGTCGCCCTTCAACACATGATCACGAAGAAAATGATGACGAATCTGAATGTGCTTTGTCTTCGAGTGCTGAACTGGGTTGTGAGCAATCTTGATGGCACTCTCATTGTCACAGAGGAGAGGCACATTCTTCACGTTGATGCCATAGTCCTTGAGCATTTGCTTCATCCATAGCAGTTGAGCACAGCAAGAACCAGCAGCAATGTACTCAGCTTCAGCAGTAGATAGTGATACGCAGTTCTGTTTCTTCGAGGACCAACAGACTAAGGATCGTCCGAGGAAAGGACAAGTACCAGATGTTGACTTGCGGTCCACATGGTCACCAGCATAGTCAGAGTCTGAATATCCAATGAGATCAAAATCCGAGCCCTTGGGATACCATAACCCTAGTGTTGGTGTGTGAGCTAGATATCAAAGAATATGTTTCACAACCTTATGGTGTGATTCCTTCGGTGCAGCTTGAAATCGGGCACACATGCAAACACTAAGCATTATATCTGGCCTAGATGCACATAAGTACAATAAATAACCAATCATGGAGCGGTATACCTTATGATCGAAGTCAGTACCATTTTCATCAGTGCATAGTTGACCATTTGTGGGTATAGGAATTTTGATGCCTTCGCAATCTTGCATGCCGAATTTCTTCAAGACATCCTTGAGGTATTTCTCCTGAGATATGAATATGCCATTGCGCTGTTGACGAATTTGAAGACCTAAGAAGAATTTCAACTCTCCCATCATAGACATTTGATATTCTTCTCTCATCATATAGGCAAATTCATCACTATAACTTTGGTCAGTACATCCAAAGATAATATCATCAATATATATATTTAGCACACAAACAATTCACCATCATATGATTTAGTAAAGAGAGTGGGATCGAGTGACCCGGGTGTGAAGCCTTTCTTCATGAAGAATTTCTTCAATGTATCATACCACGCCCGTGGGGCCTGCTTGAGGCCATAGAGGGCCTTGTTAAGTCTGAAGACTTTGTCAGGATGCTTTGGATCTTCAAAACCTGGTGGTTGAGCAACATATACTTCTTCCTCAAGCTTACCATTGAGGAATGCACTTTTCACATCCATTTGGTGTAAGATGATATCATGATGGTTAGCATAAGCAAGCAATATGCGAATAGCCTCAAGTCTAGCAACAGGTGCAAAAGTTTCATCAAAATCAATTCCTTCAACCTGTGTGTAGCCTTGAGCTACTAGTCGTGCCTTATTCCTCACCACAACACCATTTTCATGTTGCTTGTTGCGGTAGATCCACTTTATGCCAATGATATTATGCTTGCGAGGATCGGGACGATCGACTAATTCCCATACGTTGTTGAGCTTGAACTGATGTAATTCTTCTTGCATGGCCTGAATCCACTCAGGCTCCAGAAATGCTTCATCTACCTTAGTGGGCTCTGTGATAGATACAAAAGCAAAATGCCCACAAAAGTTAGATAGATGTGAAGCTTTTGAGCGTGTGAGAGGACCTGGTGCTCTAATGTCATTGATGATCTTCTCCAATTGCACTTCTTTTGCAACGCGAGGGTGAGCTGGTTGTCGTTGAGGAATTTGATCAGCATTTTCTTCACCATCAATTTCCTCAGCATTTTCTTCAGGTTCATCAGCTCGACGTTCTTCACGTTCTGGAATGACATCTTCAGTAGCCTTGTGCTTGATAGATTCCTCAGGTGCAGGTTCATCTAACACAGAAGGTAGGTGCTCTCTTTGCGAGCCATTAGTTTCATCGAACCGCACATCTACAGTTTCAACAATCTTGTGAAGAACATTGTTGAAGACTCTGTAGGTGTGCGAGTCCTTTCCGTAACCAAGCATAAAACCTTCATGTGCTTTCGGTGCAAATTTAGAGTTGTGATGAGGATCTCTAATCCAGCATTTAGCACCGAAGACTTTGAAATAACTTACATTTGGTTTCTTGTCAGTGAGGAGTTCATAAGCAGTCTTCTTGAAGAATTTGTGAAGATATACTCTGTTGATGATATGACATGCAGTATCAATTGCATCAACCCAGAAACGACGAGGGGTTTTGTACTCATTGAGCATAGTGCGAGCCATCTCAGCAAGAGTCCTGTTCTTGCGCTCCACGACGCCATTCTGTTGAGGAGTATAAGGAGCAAATAACTCATGAGTAATACCAAGTTCATCAAGATAGTCATCGAGACCCGAATTCTTGAACTCAGTGTCGTTGTCACTTCTGATGTGCTTAATCTTCACTCCAAAGTTGGTTGAAGCCCTCGAGGAAAATCGTTTGAAGACTTCCTGCACTTCAGTTTTGTAAGAGACAAGGTGTACCCATGTGTAACGAGAGTAATCATCAACAATAACAAAGCCATATTGAGATGCTTCATTTGAAACAGAGGAATAATGGTTAGGACCGAAGAGATCCATGTGAAGCAATTCAAATGGACGAGTAGTGGTCATGATAGTCTTCGCTGGATGCTTGGCCTTTGTCATCTTTCCAGCTTCACAGGCACCGCACAAGTGATCCTTGAGGAATTTGACATTCTCAATGCCAATGACATGCTTCTTCTTTGCTAGCGTGTTCAAATTCCTCATGCCTGCATGACCAAGTCGTCGATGCCATAGCCATCCTTCTGAAGCTTTTGCAAGTAGGCACACGGCTGGTTGTGAATCTGCAGAGAAATCAACAATATACAAGTCTCCTCTCCTAAAGCCTTCGAAGACTTTGGAATTGTCAGCTTCCATAATCACAACACAACGATACTTGCCAAAGACAACAACCATATCAAGATCACAAAGCATTGAGACAGACATAAGATTATATCCTAAGGACTCAACAAGCATGACTTTGTCCATGTGTCGATCCTTTGTGATAGCAACCTTACCAAGACCCAATACCTGACTTTTGCTTTTATCAGCGAAGATGATATGCTTCATGTGTGACGCTGATAAGGGAGCATCCATCAACAGATTCTTGTCACCAGTCATGTGATTTGTACATCCACTATCAAGTACCCATTCAGTGGCTTTGGGTTGATCATCCTACAGATGAATTAGTGCAACTTACGACCTCATATACTTCAGCAGTGAAGAATATGATATCACAATTCATCAAATCAATTTCATCAAGCAGTAAGATAGATAAAATAGAGGGAGGAAGTATGAAATGAAAGTTCATTTCATCATGGTTAGCCTGCGTCCTTTCAGGCATTTTTGTCAGGTCCCGGGCAAATTCTTCAGACGTTATTGCACGTCTGGAGACCTGACCCTGCAGAAGGGATTAGTTTTTTTTCTTCACCACCCACATCTGAAGGGGTGGCAAAGAGTTCATCACTCTGCGAGCTCCATATGAGAATGGTGGCAAAGCAACCAAACCATTTCGTTTCACACAAGAGGGGTTAGGGTAAGCATATGCATAAGCAGAGAAATTCTTCGAGGACTTATGAACATAATAATTTGAAGAATAATGCTCATATTCATAGCCCTTGGCTCTTTCCTGCGAAACAGAGTTGTTAGCACGATGATGTTCACATGAGGACTTTGATCCATGTGAGGAATTTGATCCCCTTGAGGAATTTGGTCCGTATGAGGACTTGGATCCATATGAAGAATTTGGTCCATATGAAGAATTTGATCTGAGGTTCCTTTTCTTCACAGGTGGTGTCATGAGGACATTCACCTGAAGACTTTCAAGGCACCTTTTGGGAACCCAGATTTTCTTCACAGGGGAACCGTTCCTGCAGTTAGTGCCAACATATCTAGCAAATACTTCACCATTCTGATTTTTGAACAGTTTATAATTGGAGTCAAATGACTCATCAGAAGAATGAGAAGATTCACATGTATAGCCAGATAAATTAGATAGATCAACTGGAGGTCCCTATGCAGCAACCCATGAGGTTTTGGGGTACTACTCAGGCTTCCAATATGTACCATCAGCATTGAGTTTTCTCTCAAAGGCAATACCCTCTTTCCTAGGGTTCCTGTTGAGGATCTGCTTTTTAAGCACATCACAAAGAGTCTGATGCCCTTTGAGGCTTTTGTACATGCCTGTTATGTACAATTCCTTCAGTCCTGCATCGTCAGTAATACTAGCAATGTCCTCAGATGAGGAATTAGTGATAGCAGAGGCAGGTGAAGAATTTGTAACATTTGAAGCATTTGAACATTCAGGTGAGGAATTAGCAGATTCTCGCTCAATGCATTTTAAACATGGAGGTATGAATTCTTCCTGAGCAGCGCTGATTTGTTGAGCAAGTAATGAATCGCGCTCCTTCTGAAGATCTTCATAACTCTCTCTTAGCTTCTCAAGACCTTGCTTCTTTTGAAGATATTCATAAGAAAGCTTCTCATGATCAAATAAGAGAGTGTTATGATGATTTTGAAGGTTGTCAAACCTGGTGTGAAGTCTCTGAAGATTTTCAGTTAAGGCCTTAGTGCGATCCAATTCTTCACCCAACATATCATCACTTTCGTCTAGCATGTTTTGAACCTTTTCAAAAGCCTTTTGTTGTTGCGCAGCAATCTTAGCAAGTTTAGAGTAGCTAGGCTTAAGATTTTCATCCGATTCATCATCGCTAGATTCAGAGGAGGTGTATTTGAGTACCTTGGCACCCTTTGCCAGGAAGCAATAGGTGGGAGCGTAGTCATCACTGCTTTCATCAGCCTTGTTGGTGAGATCACTTTCTTCAGTGTTGAAGATGGATTTGCTGACGAATGCAGTAGCGAGGGCTAGGCTTGCCACACCAGACTCAGAATCTTCAGATTGTTCCTCTTCCTCATTTTCTTCAGATTCAGCCTCAGAGTCCATTTCCTTGCCAATGAATGCCCGAGCCTTCTTGGAGCTGCTCTTCTTGTGAGACGAAGACTTTAAGGATTTTGATGATGAAGATTTTGAGGACTTCTTCTTTTTCTTCGCATCATCAGAACTGTAATCCTTATATTTCTTCTTCTTTGATTCCTTTTCCCACTGAGGACAATCTTGAATGTAATGTCCTGGTTTCTTGCACTTGTGACAGAGCCTCTTCTTATAGTCACTGGATGAGGAATCATTGCTCCTTGAGGGTTTTCTAAAGCGACCACGTCTTGAGAACTTCTGGAATTTCTTCACAAGCAGTGCTAGATCACGACTCAGTTCTTCAGGATCACCAAGGCTGCTACCAGAGTCTTCATCTTCGGACTCAGATACTACCTTGGCCTTCAGTGCACGTGATCTGCTATAGCTTGTACTGTAGAGATCTCTCTTCTCAGGAAGCTGGAACTCATGAGTGCTTAGCCTCTCGAGGATATCAGCGGGGTCAAGTGACTTGTAATCACCACGCTCTTGTATCATCAGTGCCAGAGTGTCAAATGAGGAATCAAGCGATCTCAGCAATTTCTTCACCACCTCATGGTCGGCGATGTCAGTGGCACCAAGTGCTTGAAGCTCATCTGAGATGTCAGTGAGGCGATCGAAGGTTTGCTGCACATTTTCATTGTCGAGTCTTTTGAAGCGGTTGAAGAGATTGCGAAGAACATCAACTCGAGAGTCACGCTAAGTTGAAACTCCTTCATTGACCTTGGATAGCCTATCCCAGATAAGCTTTGCAGTTTCCAAAGCACTCACTCTACCATACTGACCCTTACTCAGATGGCCGCATATGATATTCTTCGCTTGGGAGTCGAGTTGCTTGAATCTCTTCACATCAGTAGCGTTCAGTGAGGGAGTGATGGAGGGAACACCATTTTCCACAACGTACCAGAGATCGTTATCAGTTGCCTCAAGATGCATTCGCATCTTATTCTTCCAGTAGGGGTAGTCCGTCCCATCGAAGGTAGGACACCCAGCAGAGACCTTGATCATACCTGCGGTCGACATAACTAAAACTCCAGGCGGTTAAACCAAAATCACACAGAACAAGGGAGTAACTTGGCTCTGATACCAATTGAAAGTGCATTATATCGACTAGAGGGGGGGTGGATAGGCGATTTTTATGAAATTCTTCACTGAGGAATTTGCTCGTGAGGAAATTCCTTAGCGAAGAACTACTAGCAGGGGAATAAGTACTCAGATAAAAACATAAACAGAATTCAAGCATAGTCATCATGATGAAATGAAGACACACACAGAGTACAGAAAGCCTAAACACAGGATAACACAAGATGAAGACAAACAGACTGAAGAACTTGAACTGAGGAAATTGAGAAAGTCTTCAGTCAAAGTCTTCAAACACAGATATGATAAACAAACAACACACTACTGAGGAAATGAAAGAGTTGAGGAAATGGAACCAGTAAGCTTGGTGAAGACAATGATTTGGTGGACCAGTTCCAACTGCTGTCTCAGTTGTACATCTGGTTGGAGCGGCTGAGTATTTAAACTCGAGGACACCTAGTCCCGGACACACAGTCCTCACCGTATTCTCCTTGAGCTAAGGACACATAGTCCTCGCCCAATCACTCGTGGTAAGTCTTCAGGTGACTTCCAAACCTTCACAGACTTGGTCACTTGGCGATCCACAATTCCTCTTGGATGCTCTAGACCTTGACGCCTAACCGTCTGGAAGAAGCACAGTCTTCAAAGGTAACAAGCGTCGGATCCACGTAGGATCAATCTCTTCAATGATGCTCAATCACTTTGGGTTTGTAGGTGTTTTGGGTTGGGTTTGGATTTTCCTCACTTGATGATTTTTGCTCAAAGTCCTCGGAGGATGGGTTGCTCTCAAATGACAAGTGTCAAGTTCTTGCGGAGCAGCCAACCAGCTAGTGGTTGTAGGGGGCGGCTATTTATAGCCTAGGGAGCAGCCCGACATGATAAGACATAAATACCCTTCAATGATATGACCGTTAGGTGGACAAGATATTTTGGAACAGCTGGCGCGTAGCACAGCAACGGTCGGAAATTTGAGGTACAAATTCCTCAGGGCTATCATGTTCCTCACTGTGTAGGCAATTCGCAGTGGCGAATTCCTAACTCCTCAGTCAGAGCAAAGTCCTCAGTGACCAGAAGAACTGCGTCTCTGTCACTGAAGAAATTGACTGAACTGTATCCAATGGCTTCACTCGAAGGGATTGGTAGGTGTAGGATTTGAGTTGAGCATCACATGGAAATTTTCTCCTTAGTATTTCCTCGACCCCCTTTAACAGTACGGTGTTTCCTATGACTCAAGAAAGAGAGAATGAAACTACGAAAACAAAAGTCTTCACGCTTCATGTTCCTCGAATGAATACCAAGTCTTCAAGGTCACACCAATTTCTTCACTTTCAAAGTCTTCAGAAAGTCTTCAGTATATCAAAGTCTTCAGTCGAAGAACTTCATTTTTATGGGTCGACTTTCTTTGTAAATATCAAACTCCTCATAGACTTATAGACCTGTGTACACTCATAAACGCATTAGATACTTAACCTATAAGTCTTCAATACACCAAAATCACTAAGGGGCACTAGATGCACTTACATGCCACTTAAAGGACCTAGGATTAAGATCCTCTGCGCGCCGTCAATTTTAACGACGCATAAAGTCTCAGGGGCTACTATCTACACAGGGCGCGATTTACTTATGCGCAACTAACACAAGTGTACATTATTTAAAACGTACCTCAAGGCCCGTCAGTAAACTTTTGACGGCTTCGTGCAATCCGCTTTCTGCGGATGAAATCTTTTCAATCATCGTGCTCATCAACGCACGATGCTCCTTTGAGACAGAGGCTCGCCCCAGCAGAATCTTTAGCTCCTCCGGCCAAACACCAGATGGTGCCGGACTCATCCCATGGCCTCCCTCAAAGGCCGGACGCGGAGAACCTCGGGGGGCCACATGGCCACCTTCCGCCCCTGTCGGATTCGGAGAAATCCTCCGCGACGACACTTCAGCGTCGCCCGCCTTGCTAGGCGGTACAGAAGGAGGAGGCGTTCTGCTCTCCATCATCTCCAGAAGAAGATCCCCCGAGGACGAGCTCTGCTGAGAAGGGCTGAGGTCCGAACTACAAAGTAAGGTTTCGGTTAAAACTTCTCAGATATAAATCAAGGATTTCTCTTTAAAGAAAAACTCTTCTTCTACTTACGGCTCGCTGGAGAGCTGGTCCCTTTGAGGCTTTAGTTCGGCCGAGGGGCTCCCCGGCGTCGGGCCCTCTGACAAGGATTCTTTCCCCCGCTTCAAGGCTACGGTCTCCGGGTCGTCAGAGGCGGCCCTTTTCTTTCCCTTAGTAGAGGAATTGTCGATTCCCCCCTTCGGAATGTCCTCTTTTGAGGAGGCCATCGTTTCCTTGTCCTCCCCCTTATTTCCCTCCAAAGGCACTACCTCCATCATCCTGACTTGCACGGGATCTAGCCTGGTTTCGGGAAGGGGAGCCGGACACCTGATCAGCTTCGCCTTCGCTATCCACTCCTGCTTAAAAGGAGAAGCGCTGTTAAGAGCAAGTCAATTATGCGGATAGAAGGTCTGGGCACAAGGTCACTTACTTGAGTATCCGAGCGATTGCGGCTTAAACCCACATCCTCGGTCAAATCCGGACTCACTTCTTGTGATCCGAAGAACAGTTTATACATCTCCGCGGGCGTCACGCCCATAAAATCCCGGAGAACTCGCGGTCCCTCTGGATTGAACTCCCACAGGCGAAGGGGGCGACGTTGGCCGGGCAGTGTCCGGCGAATCAGCATGACTTGTGTCACCTTGACCAGGTTGAGGTCTCCTTCCAAGAGATCCTTAATGCGGCCCTGCAGCAGAGGTACGTCTTTTGGCAAGCCCCGATCTAACCCTGTGTTGATCCACGATGCTAACCGCGGTGGGGGACCCGAGCGAAAGGCAGGAGGCGCCACCCATGCGGTGCCCCGAGGAGCGGTGATATAGAACCACTCCTGTTGCCATAAGCCAAGCTCCTCTTGAAAAGCGCCCTCGGGCCATGGAGCATCGGCATTTCTTTCTATAGCAGCGCCTCCGCACTCTGCGTGGCGCCCCTCGATCATCTTCGGTTCTACTTTGAAGGTCTTGAGCCATAATCCGAAGTGAGGGGTAACACGGAGGAACGCTTCGCACACAACAACGAATGAGGAGATATGGAGGATGGACTCCGGAGCTAAGTCATGGAATTCCAGCCCATAATAAAACATCAGCCCCCTTACAAAGGGATCCATTGGGAAGCCTAAACCCCAAAGGAAGTGGGATATGAATACCACACTCTCACCGGGCTGAGGGCTAGGGATCACCTGTCCTTGAACAGGCAACCTGGGCGAAATCTCGCTGGTCAGGAATTTAGCTTCCCTCAACCTTAATACGTCCTCCTCCGTAACGGAGGAGGGCATCCATCGGCCTTGGAGGTCGGAACCAGACATTGTCGAAGGTCTGGTGCGCCTGGAATCTGGAAGCCTAGGGTGTTGGAACTCGAGGCGACGGGCGAGCTCGTTTTGAGAATAGGAGAGGGGAACAGGGTCTTGGTCTCTTTATAAGAGGCAGAATACCAAGAGCCCTCCCCATAACCGTCTTGGACTAGCCTTTAATTAAGGCAAAACATGCTAACGGGCACGACTGGGTTACCCACGTCCGTATTGATGAGAATCCCGTTAAAAGGGGCACACGATCTCTGCTTTGACAAGACGTGCCAAGGAAATCGCCTCGCTAAACACGCTGAGGTGGAGCAAACAAAACAATTTATATAAAGAGCTTGGCCGCAGTGTTATGACGCACTGCGGAATACGTCAGCAGATTTGATTTGTGTTAATATTATTCTCTATATGGCAATATGTGGAAACTTATTTTGCAGAGCCGGACACTATTTTTGGTGTTTACAATCTTCTTGAAGAACTTGGAGGAGGAACCCGCCTTGCAATGCCGAAGACAATCTGCGCACCGGACTCGTCGTCATTGAAGCCTGGTTCAGGGGCTACTGAGGGAGTCCTGGATTAGGGGGTGTTCGGATAGCCGGACTATACCTTCAGCCGGACTCCAGGACTATGAAGATACAAGATTGAAGACTTCGTCCCGTGTCCAGAAGGATCTTTCCTTGGCGTGGAAGGCAAGCTAGGCGTGCGGATATTCAAGATCTCCTACCATTGTAACCGACTCTGTGTAACCCTAACCCTATCCGGTGTGTATATAAACCGGAGGGTTGTAGTCCGTAGGACAACCATCATCATACACAATCATACCATAGGCTAGCTTCTAGGGTTTAGCCTCCTTGATCTCGTGGTAGATCTACTCTTGTACTACCCATATCATCAATATTAATCTAGCAGGAGTAGGGTTTTACCTCCATCGAGAGGGCCCGAACCTGGGTAAAATAAAGTGTCCCTTGTCTCCTGTTACCATCCGACCTTGACGCACAGTTCGGGACCCCCTACCCGAGATCCGCCGGTTTTGACACCGACACTGATCTTATCCATCAAAGTAGATTGAATCTCCAAAGCTGCTACATAACCTCTCAGAACTATTTCCAAACATAGCTCGCGAAGATCCTCTGCTAACTCCTTGGGTAACTCTCCGGTCATGAGTGTATTGACATTACCCTTGCGGCTCAATGCATCGGCTACTATGTTAGCCTTTCCGGGATGATAATGCAATCTCATATCATAATCCTTAATGAGCTCCAACCATCTCCTCTACCTGAGATTCAACTCCTTCTGCGTGAACATATACTTCAAACTCTTGTGATCCGTGTATACCTCACAATGGTTTCCGATGATAAAATGTCTCCATGTCTTCAACGCATGCACTACGGCTGCTAACTCCAAATCATGTGTAGCGTAATTCAACTCATGGGGTTTAAGCTATCGTGAGGCATATGAAACAACTCTTCCCTCCTGCATAAGCACGGCTTCAAGTCCTCGACGAGAAGCGTCGCAATACACTTCATAATCTTTGCATTGATCTAGCAGAATCAACACTGGTGACGTAACCAAGCGTTTCTTCAACTCCTGAAAACTGGCCTCACATTCCTCGGTCCATTTGAACTTGGTGTCCTTCTTTAACAACTCCGTCATAGGCTTTGCAATCTTCGAGAAACTCTCAATGAACCTCTGGTAGTATCCTACGAGTCCAAGAAAACTCCGGATTTCTTCAACTAACGTAGGTGCTTCCCAGTTTGTCACAGTGACAACTTTGGTGGGGTCTACCGCTATTCCTTCTCCGAATATAACATGTCCAAGAAATCCAACTTCCTTCAACCAAAACTCACACTTGCTGAACTTGGCGTATAGATGATGTTCTCTAAGCTTCCCAAGTAACAAACGCAAATGCTCTTTATGCTCCTCTTCATTCTTCGAGTAGATCAGAATATCATCAATGAACACCACGACGAACTTATCCAAAAACTCCATAAACACCTTGATCATCATGTTCATAAAATAGGCAGGTGCGTTAGTCAGGCCGAATGACATAACGGTATACTCGTATAGCCCGTACCTCGTGGTAAAAGTTGTCTTAGGTATATCCTGCTCTCAAATCTTCAGCTGGTGGTACCCTGATCGCAGATCGATCTTGGAAAACACCTTAGCTCCTTGCAGCTGGTCAAACAAATCATTGATCACCGGCAGTGGGTACTTGTTCTTGATCATTACTTCATTCAATCCTCGATAATCAACAACCATCCTCAATGATCCATCCTTCTTCTCCACTAGAAGCACTGGCGATCCCCAAGGTGACAAACTTGGGCGAATATAACCTTTATCCACTAACTCCTTAATCTGTTTCTTAATTTCCTCCAAATCCTTTGCGGGCATACTGTACGGTCTCTTAGATATTGGCCTTGTGCCTGGCAAAATCTCTATCAAAAACTCAATGTCTCTATCCGGTGGCATGCCTAGCAACTCTTTTGGAAATATATCCGGGAAATCCTTCACCATTGGTACTTCCTCCTGTATAACTCCTGATAAGGAATTTACTTGAGTCCTATTTGGCACATGCCGGGATACATACTTGATCCTTCTTCCTTCTTGGGTGGTGAGCAAAATTGACTTACTGGCGCAATCGATGTTTCCTCCATACATCGATAGCCAATCCATACCCAGAATCACATCCAAACCTTGCGATTCCAAAATTATCAGATCTGAGGGGAAAACATGCCTACTTATGGTCAATGGCATCTGAAATCATCCTTGGCTTGCCATATATTCTGCTCCTGGCAAGCTCACTAACATAGGTGTACTAAGAACTTTGGTGGGCAGTTTATACTTATCCACAAATCCCCTTGATATGTATGAATGCGATGCACCAGTATAAAAAAGAACGACTGCAGTAAAATACTTAACCAAAAACTTACCTATTACTGCATCTGGTTGGGCTTCAACCTCCTCCACGTTAACGTGGTTCATTTGTCCCCTGTTGAAAGGGTTGAGCTTCTTCCCAGAGCTTCCATTGCCGTTCCGTTCTTAGCTTCAAGACATTCATTGGCGTAATGTCCAGTCTTCTAGCACTTGTAGCAAGTAACGTGGCTTAGGTCTTTCTTGGCTGGCGTTGCCGGGTTGGAACGGTTCTGTCCGTTGCTTCCTCCGTTATCACTCCCATTCTTTGGGCCACTATGGTTGTGCGAAATTCCTCCAGTGTGATTGTGACCTCCATGGTTATGCTGAAGGGGTCCTCCCGAGTTCGGGGTAAAACGGGGTCTCTACTGAGCTCCAGAATTATACTTCCCTTGTCCATACTTCCTCTTGCAGCTGTCAATCTGCTGTTGCTTCCCTTCAATCATGAGAGCTCTATCTACCAACTCCTGGTAGTTGTTGAAATTTGCCATCATCAACTGCATGCTCAGCTCATCAATCAGTCCTTCCAGAAACTTCTCCTGCTTAGCTGCATCTGTAACAACGTCATCTAGGGCATAACGTGAAGGAAATATGCCCTAGAGGCAATAATAAAGTGATTATTTATTTCCTTACATATCATGATAAAAGTTTATTATTCATGCTAGAATTGTATTAACCGGAAACATAATACATGTGTGAATACATAGACAAACAGAGTGTCACTAGTATGCCTCTACTTGACTAGCTCATTAATCAAAGATGGTTATGTTTCCTAACCATAAACAAAGAGTTGTTATTTGATTAACGAGATCACATCATTAGTTGAATGATCTGATTGACATGACCCATTCCATTAGCATAGCACCCGATCGTTTAGTATGTTGCTATTGATTTTATCCATGACTTATACATGTTCCTTTAACTATGAGATTATGCAACTCCCGTTTACCGTAGGAACACTTTGTGTGCTACCAAACGTCACAATGTAACTGAGTGATTATAAAGGTGCTCTACAGGTGTCTCCGAAAGTATTTGTTGGGTTGGCATATTTCGAGATTAGGATTTGTCACTACGAATGTCGGAGAGGTATCTCAGGGCCTTCTCGGTAATGCACATCACATAAGCCTTGCAAGCATTGCAACCAATGAGTTAGTTGCGAGATGATGTATTACGGAACGAGTAAAGAGACTTGCCGGTAACGAGATTGAACTAGGTATTGGATACCGACGATCGAATCTCGGGCAAGTAACATACCGATGACAAAGGGAACAACGTATGTTGTTATGCGGTCTGACCGATAAAGATCTTCGTAGAATATGTAGGAGCCAATATGGGCATCCAGGTCCCGCTATTGGTTATTGACCGGAGACGTGTCTCGGTCATGTCTACATTGTTCTCGAACCGTAGGGTCCGCACGCTTAAGGTTTCGATGACAGTTATATTATGAGTTTATGAGTTTTGATGTACCGAAGGAGTTCGGAGTCCCGGATGAGATCGGGGACATGACGAGGAGTCTCGAAATGGTCGAGACGTAAAGATCGATATATTGGACGACTATATTCGGACATCGAAAAGGTTATGAGTGATTCGGGTATTTTCGGGAGTATCGGGGAGTTACGGGATTACGGGAGAAGTAATGGGCCTTGATGGGCTTTAGTGGGAAGAGGAAAAGGCTGCTGCGCCCCCCTCCCCTCTAGTCCGAATTGGACTAGGGAAAAGGGGGCCGGCCACCTTTCCTACTCCTCCTATTCCTTCTCCCTTCCTCCCCTCTTGGTGGACTCCTACTAGGACTTGGAGACCTAGTAGGACTCCACACCCTGGCGCGCCAAACCCTAGGCCGGCCACCCCCTCCTTTGCTCCTTTATATACGGGGGCAGGGGGCACCCCATGACACACAAGTTGATCTTCGTGATCGTTCCTTAGCCGTGTGCGGTGCCCCCCTCCACCATATTCCACCTCGGTCATATCGTTGCAGTGCTTAGGCGAAGCCCTGCGCCGGTAACACATCAAGATCGTCACCACGCCGTCGTGCTGACGGAACTCTTCCTCGACGCTATGCTGGATCGGAGCCCGGGGATCGTCATCGAGCTGAACGTGTGCCAAGAACTCGGAGGTGCCGGAGTAACGGTGCTGTGATCGGTTGGATCGCGAGGAGAACGTACGACTACTTCCTCTACGTTGTGTCAACGCTTCCGCTTCGGTCTACGAGGGTACGTAGACAACACTCTCCCCTCTCGTTGCTATGCATCACCATGATCTTGCGTGTGCGTAGGAAATTTTTTGAAATTACTACGTTCCCCAACAGTGGCATCCGAGCCTAGGTTTTTATGGTTTGATGTTATTTGCACGAGTAGAACACAAGTGAGTTGTGGACGATACAAGTCATACTGCCTACCAGCATGTCATACTTTGGTTCAGCGGTATTGTTGGATGAGACGATCCGGACCAACCTTACGCGTACGCTTACGCGAGACCGGTTCCCTCGACGTGCTTTGCACATAGATGGCTTGCGGAAGACTGTCTCTCCAACTTTAGTTGAACCAAGTGTGGCTATGCCCGGTCCTTGAGAAGGTTAAAACGGAGTCTATTTGACAAACTATCGTTGTGGTTTTGATGCGTAGGTAAGATGAGTTCTTGCTTAAAGCCCGTAGCAGCCACGTAAAACTTGCAACAACAAAGTAGAGGATGTCTAACTTGTTTTTGCAGGGCATGTTGTGATGTGATATGGTCAATACATGATGCTAAATTTTATTGTATGAGATGATCATGTTTTGTAACCGAGTTATCGGCAACTGGCAGGAGCCATATGGTTGTCGCTTTATTGTATGCAATGCAATCGCGATGTAATGCTTTACTTTATTACTAAGCGGTAGTGATAGTCGTGGAAGCATAAGATTGGCGAGACGACAACGATGCTGCGATGAAGATCAAGGTGTCGCGCCGGTGACGATGGTGATCATGATGGTGCTTCTAAGATGGAGATCACAAGCACGAGATGATGATGGCCATATCATATCACTTATATTGATTGCATGTGATGTTTATCTTTTTATGCATCTTATCTTGCTTTGATTGACGGTAGCATTATAAGATGATCTCTCACTAATTATCAAGAAGTGTTCTCCCTGAGTATGCACCGTTGCGAAAGTTCTTCGTGCTGAGACACCACGTGATGATCGGGTGTGATAGGCTCTACGTTCAAATACAACGGGTGCAAAACAGTTGCACACGCGGAGTACTCAGGTTTAACTTGACGAGCCTAGCATATAACAGATATGGCCTCGGAACACAGAGACCGAAAGGTCGAGCGTGAATCATATAGTAGATATGATCAACATAGTGATGTTCACCATTGAAACTACTCCATCTCACGTGATGATCGGACATGGTTTAGTTGATTTGGATCACGTGATCACTTAGAGGATTAGAGGGATGTCTATCTAAGTGGGAGTTCTTAAGTAATATGATTAATTGAACTTTAATTTATCATGAACTTATTCCTGGTAGTATTAGCATATCTATGTTGTAGATCAATAGCTCGCGTTGTTACTTCCCTATGTTTATTTTGATATGTTCCTAGAGAAAATTGTGTTGAAAAATGTTAGTAGCAATGATGCGGATTGGATCCGTGATCTGAGGTTTATCCTCATTGCTGCACAGAAGAATTATGTCCTTGATGCACCGCTAGGTGACGGACCTATTGCAGGAGCAGATGCAGACATTATGAACGTTTTGCTAGCTCAATATGATGACTACTTAATAGTTTAGTGCACCATGCTTAACTGCTTAGAATCGGGACTTCAAAGACGTCATGGAGCATATGAGATGTTCTAGGAGTTGAAGTTAATATTTCAAGCAAATACCCGAGTTGAGATATATGAAGTCTCCAACAAGTTCTATAGCTAAAAGATGGAGGAGAATCGCTCAACTAGTGAGCATGTGCTCAGATTGTCTGGGTACTACAATCGCTTGAATCAAGTGGGAGTTAATCTTCCAGATAAGATAGTGATTGATAGAATTCTCTAGTCACCATCACCAAGTTAGTAGAACTTCGTGATGAACTATAATATGCAAGGGATAACGGAAAATATTCCCAAGCTCTTCGCGATGCTAAAATCAGCGAAGGTAGAAATCAAAGAAAAACATCAAGTGTTGATGGTTGACAAGATCACTAGTTTCAAGAAAAGGGCAAAAGGAAAGAAGGGGAACTTCAAGAAGAACGGCAAGCAAGTTGCTGCTCAAGTGAAAAAGCCCAAGTATGGTCCTAAGCCTGAGACTAAGTGCTTCTACTGCAAAGGGACTGGTCACTGGAAGCGGAACTACCCCAAGTGATTGGCGGATAAGAAGGATGGCAAAGTGAACATAAGTATATTTGATATACATGTTATTGATGTGTACTTTACTAGTGTTCATAGCAACCCCTTAGTATTTGGTACTAGTTCAGTTGCTAAAATTTAGTAACTCGAAACGGGAGTTGCAGAATGAACAAAGACTAGTTAAAGGGCAAGGTGACGATGTGTGTTGGAAGTGGTTCCAAGATTGATATGATCATCATCACACACTCCCTATACTTTCGGGATTAGTGTTGAAACTAAATAAGTGTTATTTGGTGTTTGCGTTGAGCATGAATATGATTTGATCATGTTAATTGCAATACAGTTATTCATTTAAGTTAGAGAACAATTGTTGTTCTGTTTACATGAATAAAACCTTCTATGGTCATACACACCAATGAAAATAGTTCATTGGATCTCGATCGCAGTGATACACATATTCATGATATTGAAACCAAAAGGATGCGAAGTTAATAATGATAGTGCAACCTATTTGTGGCACTGCCGTTTAGGTCATATTGGTGTAAAGCGCATGAAGAAACTCCATGCTGATGGACTCTTGGAATCACTTGATTATGAATCACTTGATGCTTGCGAACCATGCCTCTTGGGCAAGATGACTAAAGCACCGTTCTCCGAAACAATGAAGCGAGCAACAGATTTGTTGGAAATCATACATACTGATGTATGTGGTCCGATGAATATTAAGGCTCGCGACAAGTATCATTATTTTCTGACCTTCACAGATGATTTGAGCAGATATGGGTATATCTACTTGATGAAACATAAGTCTGAAACATTTGAAAAATTCAAAGAATTTCAGAGTGAAGTGGAAAATCATCGTGACAAGAAAATAAAGTTTCTACGATCTGATCGCAGAGACGAATATTTGAGTTACGAGTTTGGTCTTCAATTAAAACAATGTGGAATAGTTTCACAAACTCATGCCACCTGGAACACCGCAGCATAATGGTGCGTCCGAACGTCATAACCGTACTTTATTATATATAGTACAATCTATGATGTTTCTTACCGATTTACCAATATCGTTTTGGGATCATGCATTAGAGACAACTGCATTCACGTTAAAAGGGGCACCATCTAAATCCATTGAGACGACACCGTATGATCTATGGTTTAGCAATAAACCTAAGCTGTCGTTTCTTAAAGTTTGGGGCTACGATGCTTATGTGAAAAAGCTTCAACCTGATAAGCTCGAACCCAAATCAGAGAAATGTGTCTTCATAGGATATCCAAAGGAAACTGTTGGATACACCTTCTATCACAGATCCGAAGGCAAGACTTTTTGTTGCTAAGTTCGGAAACTTTCTAGAGAAAGAGTTTCTTTCGAAAGAAGTGAGTGGGAGGAAAGTAGAAAACTTGATAAGGTAATTGTACCTTCTCCCTTATTGGAAAGTAGTTCATCACAGAAATCTGTTCTTGTGACTACTACACCAATTAGTAAGGAAGCTAAATGATGATGATCATGTAACTTCAAGATCAAGTTACTACCGAATCTCGTAAGTAAACCAGAGTGAGATCCGCACCAGAGTGGTACGGTAATCCTGTTCTGGAAGTCATGTTACTAGACCATGACGAACTTGCGAACTATGAGGAAGCGATGATGAGCCCAGATTCCGCGAAATGGTTAGAGGCCATGAAATCTGAGATATGATCCATGTATGAGAACAAAGTATGGACTTTGAGGGATTTGCCCGATGATCGGCAAGCCAAACAAAATAAATGGATCTTCAAGAGGAAGACGGACACTGATAGTAGTGTTACTATCTACAAAGCTAGAATTGTCGAAAAAAGGTTTTTCGACAAGTTCAAAGTATTGACTACGATGAGAGTTTCTCACTCGTATCTATGCTTAAGTCTGTCCGAATCATGTTAGCAATTGCCGCATTTTATGAAATCTATCAAATGGATAAACAAAACTACATTCCTTAATGGAGAGTTGTATATGATACAACCAGAAGGTTTTGTCGACCATAAAGGTGCTAATAAAGTGAGCAAGCTCCAGCGATCCATCTATGGACTGGTGCAAGCATCTCAGAGTTGGAATATACGCTTTGATAAGTTGATCAAAGCATATAGTTTTATACAGACTTATGGTGAAGCCTGTATTTACAAGAAAGTGAGTGGGAGCACTACAGCATTTCTGATAAGTATATGTGAATGACATATTGTTGATCGGAAATAATGTAGAATTATTCTGCAAAGCATAAAGGAGTGTTTGAAAAGAGTTTTTCGAAGAAGGACCTCGGTGAAGCTGCTTACATATTGAGCATCAAGATCTATAGAGATAGATCAAGACGCTTGATAAGTTTTTCAATAAGTACATACCTTGAAAAGATTTTGAAGTAGTTCAAAATGGAACAGTCAAAGAAAGAGTTCTTGCCTGTATTACAAGGTGTGAAATTGAGTAAGACTCAAAGCCCGACCACGGCAGAAGATAGAAAGAGAATGAAAGTCATTCCCTATGCCTCAGCCATAGGTTCTATAAAGTATGCCATGCTGTGTACCAGATCTATTGCATACCCTACCACTGAGTTTGGCAAGGGAGTACAATAGTGATCTACTCCTAGATCACTGGACAAGCGGTCAAAATTATCCTTAGTGGAATAAGGATATGTTTCTCGATTATGGATGTGACAAAAAGGTTCGTCGTAAAAGGTTATGTCGATGCAAGTTTTGACACTAATCTAGATGACTCTAAGTCTCAATCTAGATACATATTGAAAGTGGGAGCAATTAGCTAAAGTAGCTCCGTGCAGAGCATTGTAGACATAGAAAATTGCAAAATACATAACGGATCTGAATGTGGCAGACCCGTTGACTAAATTTCTCTCACAAGCAAAACATGATCACACCGTAGTACTCTTTGGGTGTTAATCACATAGCGATGTGAACTAGATTACTGAATCTAGTAAACCCTTTGGGTGTTGGTCACATATCGATGTGAACTATGGGTGTTAATCACATGATGATGTGAACTATAGATGTTAATCACATGGTGATGTGATCTAGATTATTGACTCTAGTGCAAGTGGGAGACTGAAGGAAATATGCCCTAGAGGCAATAATAAAGTGATTATTTATTTCCTTACATATCATGATAAAAGTTTATTATTCATGCTAGAATTGTATTAACCGGAAACATAATACATGTGTGAATACATAGACAAACAGAGTGTCACTAGTATGCCTCTACTTGACTAGCTCATTAATCAAAGATGGTTATGTTTCCTAACCATAAACAAAGAGTTGTTATTTGATTAACGAGATCACATCATTAGTTGAATGATCTGATTGACATGACCCATTCCATTAGCATAGCACCCGATCGTTTAGTATGTTGTTATTGCTTTTATCCATGACTTATACATGTTCCTTTAACTATGAGATTATGCAACTCCCGTTTACCGTAGGAACACTTTGTGTGCTACCAAACGTCACAACGTAACTGAGTGATTATAAAGGTGCTCTACAGGTGTCTCCGAAAGTATTTGTTGGGTTGGCATATTTCGAGATTAGGATTTGTCACTACGAATGTCGGAGAGGTATCTCAGGGCCTTCTCGGTAATGCACATCACATAAGCCTTGCAAGCATTGCAACCAATGAGTTAGTTGCGAGATGATGTATTACGGAACGAGTAAAGAGACTTGCCGGTAACGAGATTGAACTAGGTATTGGATACCGACGATCGAATCTCGGGCAAGTAACATACCGATGACAAAGGGAACAACGTATGTTGTTATGCGGTCTGACCGATAAAGATCTTCGTAGAATATGTAGGAGCCAATATGGGCATCCAGGTCCCGCTATTGGTTATTGACCGGAGACGTGTCTCGGTCATGTCTACATTGTTCTCGAACCGTAGGGTCCGCACGCTTAAGGTTTCGATGACAGTTATATTATGAGTTTATGAGTTTTGATGTACCGAAGGAGTTCGGAGTCCCGGATGAGATCGGGGACATGACGAGGAGTCTCGAAATGGTCGAGACGTAAAGATCGATATATTGGACGACTATATTCGGACATCAGAAAGGTTCTGAGTGATTCGGGTATTTTCGGGAGTATCGGGGAGTTACGGGATTACGGGAGAAGTAATGGGCCTTGATGGGCTTTAGTGGGAAGAGGAAAAGGCAGCTGCGCCCCCCTCCCCTCTAGTCCGAATTGGACTAGGGAAAAGGGGGCCGGCCACCTTTCCTACTCCTCCTATTCCTTCTCCCTTCCTCCCCTCTTGGTGGACTCCTACTAGGACTTGGAGACCTAGTAGGACTCCACACCCTGGCGCGCCAAACCCTAGGCCGGCCACCCCCTCCCTTGCTCCTTTATATACGGGGGCAGGGGGCACCCCATGACACACAAGTTGATCTTCGTGATCGTTCCTTAGCCGTGTGCGGTGCCCCCCTCCACCATATTCCACCTCGGTCATATCGTTGCAGTGCTTAGGCGAAGCCCTGCGCCGGTAACACATCAAGATCGTCACCACGCCGTCGTGCTGACGGAACTCTTCCTCGACGCTATGCTGGATCAGAGACCGGGGATCGTCATCGAGCTGAACGTGTGCCAAGAACTCGGAGGTGCCGGAGTAACGGTGCTGTGATCGGTTGGATCGCGAGGAGAACGTACGACTACTTCCTCTACGTTGTGTCAACGCTTCCGCTTCGGTCTACGAGGGTACGTAGACAACACTCTCCCCTCTCGTTGCTATGCATCACCATGATCTTGCGTGTGCGTAGGAAATTTTTTGAAATTACTACGTTCCCCAACATAACGTGCTAGCTTACTAAAGTCATCCACATACTGTCCAACGGTGCGCCCTCCTTGGCGTAAGTTGCGAAACTCGTGCTTCTTCATGGCCATAGCTCCTGTTGATACATGGGCAGTGCGAAAAGCCTGCTGGAACTGGTCCCATGTAACAGTGTCGATGGGGTAAGTGGCTGTGAAATTCTCCAACCATGATGCTGCGGGTCCATCAAGCTGATGCGCGGCAAAACGCACTCTCTCCACATCTGGGCATCCTGCAGTGGTCAACTCCCTTTCAGTCTTGCAGAGCCAATCATCTGCAACTATTGGCTCGGTGCTACTAGAGAACACCGGCGGATTCAGCCTTAGAAAACGGGCTAAGTGATCAACATGTGGTGGTGGTGGGTTGTTGTTGTTTTTCCCCTAATTCTGATTTTGGACTAGTATCTGCATCAATGCATTCTGCTGCTGGATCAACTGAGTGAGCTCCGGTGGGAAAGAAAATCCATTATCGCGTCTTGGAGGTATCTGTTGGGTTTAGAAAAGGTGAGAAAACAGAGTAGAATGAGGTCTAGGGGGAGACACTACCCATATGCACATGAGACAAACACAAACATAGCACTCAATCAATCAAACAAGGGCATAAAATCGGTCTAGAACTATCGTTACAAAAGTGCTCGGACTATACTATATACATGGTGGAATACTACTACTGATATGGTGGTCGACTAGAAAAATTGATCGGTCGAAGTCTCCATGATATCCGCTCCAGCTTCATCAACATAGTCATCATCGCTATCGTCGGGGTCTGAGTCGGTGCCGTCGATGATGATGTAGTTCTCCGGGCAAGTGGAACCGTCATCTTCTCCTCCTGGCGCGGGATCTCCCATGAATACTCCGATCTTCCTTGTCAGGCCGTCATTCTTCTCCACTAGTACGACGATTTCCTCCTCATAATCTTCGTGTGTAGCCTTGAGTCTTCCTCCAGCTCCGTGATCCTTGTCATCGCCTTCTTCAAATCTGTCATGCCTGCACACATCTGGTTCTCCTGGCGTCGAATGTGCTGGTTTAACTCCTGGATGAAAGCTGCAATTGATGTATCCTTCCTGGTGCTGATCATCTCCCATTGCTCATCTCGGCGCCCACAAATCTGGTAGATAGTATCATTGAGATCCTTGTGGTAAACTTCTCCAATGCGTCCCATGGTGATGTGGGTTGCCATACTCTTTCCTAGACTCCAGGTTGGTGCATCAAAGGAAAACTCTATGGGCTCAGTGACTGGCGTGAATGTCCTTCCTGGAACTTGAACTTGAATCATTCAGCGCTCCTCTTCTGGTAAAGTGGTGTTGTAAGTCCCGGTGAAGCTTGGTGTTCCGATGTTCAACGCTCCTCTTTTGGGAGGCGGGATGGCTGGGCTAGCGTCTCGGGCCCCCGGCTTATAAGGGCCGGCCGGGTCGGAGTCCCAGGCGGACACGGCCCGGTTAGGTCGGTTGACTTTTTTTTAATATTATTTCGCGCAGAAAAACGAAGAAAAGAAATACTAAACGGACTCCAAAAATCCTGAAATAATTTTTCCCGTCCTCTAAAAATCTACGGGACAAGGTGAACATTTATTTGGGACTCTAATGCAATTTTGAAAAGCGCTTATTTTTCCTAATTCAAATAAAATAGCAATAAAACTCCGAATAAAAATTCTTATTTGATTTTAATATTAAATCCAATATTTCTTTATTTTTAGGAAGTCATTTTATCCTCTCTCTTTTATTTTCATAAAAGAAATATTCGAAGAGAAAATAATTAAAATCAAACGATCCTCTTTTCAAAATTTGAGGAAAACTCAAATATGAAAATAACGAAATCCCCAACTCTCTCTGTGGGCCCTTGAATTGCGTAGAATTTCTAGGATCAAGCCAAAATGCAATAAAAATATGCGATGATGATTTAATGCATAACATTCCAAATTGAAAATTTGGGATGTTACATGAAGCCTGCAGACGGACCGATCGACTCGTATGTATGCACACATTCGCCACTAGAATGACAACACTACGTACGCTTCGACCAGGTGGGTCCCGACTGTAAGGGAGGATAAGGAGGCACTTCCTTGCGTGCGAAGATGCAGCTGGTGGGTCCCAGCAGTCAGGGAGGAAACATTTTTTTGTGAAATACGGTGGTCAGCTACCTCTTGAGCACTGCGTTGGTTTTCCCTTGAAGAGGAAAGGGTGATGCAGTAAAGTAGCGTAAGTATTTCCCTCAGTTTTTGAGAACCAAGGTATCAATCCAGTAGGAGATCATGCACGAGTCCCTCACACCTACACAAACAAATAATAACCTCACAACCAACGCGATAAAAGGGTTGTCAATCCCTCAACGGTCACTTACGAGAGTGAGATCTGATAGATATGATAAGATAATATTTTTGGTATTTTTATGATAAAGAGAAATAAAGATGCAAATTAAAATAAAAGGCAATAAACATAACTAATTACTATGATGGATAATAGACCCGGGGGCCATAGGTTTCACTAGTGGCTTCTCTCATGAGCATAAGTATTACGGTGGGTAAACGAATTACTCTTGAGATTTTGATAGAATTGAGCATAGTTATAAGAATATCTAGGTATGAACATGTACATAGGCATCACATCCACGACAAGTAGACCGAAACGATTCTGCATCTACTACTATTACTCCACACATCGACCGCTATCCAGCATGCATCTAGAGTATTAAGTTCAAAAGAACAAAGGAATGCTTTAAGTAAGATGACATGATGTAGAGGGATAAACTCATGCAATATGATATAAACCCCATCTTTTTATCCTCGATGGCAACAATACAATACGTGTTGTTTCCCCTACTGTCACTGGGATCGAGCACCGCAAGATTGAACCCAAAGCTAAGCACTTCTCCTATTGCAAGAAAGATCAATCTAGTAGGCCAAACCAAACTAATAATTCGAAGAGTCTTGCAAAGATAACCAATCATACATAAAAGAATTCAGAGGATATTCAAATATTGTTCATAGATAATCTTGATCATAAACCCACAATTCATCGGATCTCGACAAACACACCGCAAAAGAAGATTACATCGAATAGATCTCCAAGAAGATCGAGGGGAACTTTGTATTGACATCCAAAGAGAGAGAAGAAGCCATCTAGCTAATAACTATGGACCCGAAGGTCTGAGGTAAACTACTCACACATCATCGGAGAGGCTATGGTGTTGATGTTGAAGCCCTCTGTGATCAATGCCCCTCCGGCGGAGCACTGGAAAAGGCCACAAGATGGGATCTCACAGGTACAGAAGGTTGCGGCGGTGGAAATAGGATTTTGGCTCTGTCTCTGATAGTTTGGGTGTACGTAGGTATACATAGGAGGAAGAAGTATGTCGGTGGAGCAAAATGGGCCCCACGAGGATGGAGGGCGCGCCTGGGGGGGTAGGCGCGCCCCCTGCCTCGTGCTCTCCTCGTTGATTGCTTTGCATAGACTCCAAGTCCTCTGGATCACGTTTGTTCCTAAAATCACGTTCCTGAAGGTTTCATTCCATTTGGACTCCGTTTGATATCCTTTTCCTTCGAACACTGAAATAGGCAAAAAAACAACAATTTGGGCTGGGCCTCCGGTTAACAGGTTAGTCCAAAAAATAATATAAAAGTGTATAATAAAGCCCGTAAAACATCCAAAACAGAATATAATATAGCATGGAATAATAAAAAATATAGATACGTTGGAGACGTATCAAGCATCCCCAAGCTTAATTCCTGCTTGTCCTCGAGTAGGTAATGATAAAAACAGAATTTTCGATGTGGAATGCTACTTAGCATAATTTTCAATGTAATTCTCTTACTTGTGGTATGAATATTCAGATCCGAAAGATTCAAGATAAAAGTTTAATATTGACATAAAAATAATAATACTTCAAGCATACTAACTAAGCAATTGTGTCTTCTCAAAATAACATGGTCAAAGAAAGTTATCCCTACAAAATCATATAGTCTGGCTATGCTCTATCTTCACCACACAAAGTATTTAAATCATGCACAACCCCGATGACAAGCCAAGCAATTGTTTCATACTTTTGATGTTCTCAAACTTTTTCAATCTTCACGCAATACATGAGCGTGAGCCATGGACATAGCACTATATGTGGAATAGAATGGTGGTTGTGGAGAAGACAAAAAAAGGAGAAGATAGTCTCACATCAACTAGGCGTATCAACGGGCTATGGAGATACCCATCAATAGATATCAATGTGAGTGAGTAGGGATTGCCATGCAACAGATGCACTAGAGCTATAAGTATATGAAAGCTCAACAAAAGAAACTAAGTGGGTGTGCATCCAACTCGCTTGCTCATGAAGACCAAGGGCATTTTGAGGAATCCCATCATTGGAATATACAAGCCAAGTTCTATAATGAAAAATTCCCACTAGTATATGAAAGTGATATCATAGGCGACTCTCTATCATGAAGATCATGGTGCTACTTTGAAGCACAAGTGTGGAAAAAGGATAGTAGCATTGTCCCTTCTCTCTTTTTCTCTCATTTTTTTATTTGGGGCTTTTCTCTTTTTTATGGCCTCTTTTTTTTTATCTTTTTTTCGTCCGGAGTCTCATCTTGACTTGTGGGGGAATCATGGTCTCCATCATCCTTTCCTCACTTGGGACAATGCTCTAATAATGATGATAATCACACTTTTATTACTTACAACTCAACAATTACAACTCAATACTTAGAACAAAATATGACTCTATGTGAATGCCTCCGGCGGTGTACTGGGATATGCTATGAATCAAGAGTGACATGTTTGAAAGAATTATGAATGGTGGCTTTGCCACAAATACGATGTCAACTACATGATCAGGCAAAGCAATATGACAATGATGGAGTGTGTCATAGTAAACGGAACGATGGTAAGTTGCATGGCAATATATCTCGGAAGGGCTATGGAAATGCCATGATAGGCAGGTATGGTGGCTGTTTTGAGGAAGGTATATGGTGGGTGTATGATACTGGCGAAAAGTGTGCGGTATTAGAGAGGCCAGCAATGGTGGAAGGATGGAAAGTGTGTATAATCCATGGACTCAACATTAGTCATAAAGAACTCATATACTTGTTGCAAAAATATACAAGTTATCAAAGCAAAGTATTACGCGCATGCTCCTAGGGGGATAGATTGGTAGGAAAAGACCATCGCTCGTCCCCGACCACCACTCATAAGGAAGACAATCAATAAATAAATCATTCTCCGACTTCATCACATAACGGTTTACCATACGTGCATGCTACGGGAATCACAAACTTTAACACAAGTATTCCTCAAACCCACAAGTACTCAACTAGCATGACTCTAATATCACCATCTTCATATCTCAAAACAATTATCAAGCATAACAACTTCTCATAGTATTCAACACACTCATAATTTTTTTTACTAATCTTGGATGCCTATCATAATTAAAGCAAATTACCATGCTGTTTTGTAGGACTCTCAAAATAATATAAGTGAAGCATGAGACAACAATAGTTTCTATAAAACAAATCCACCACCGTCCTCTAAAAGATATAAGTGAAGAACTAGAGCAAAAACTATATAGCTCAAAATATATAAGTGAAGCACATAGAGTATTCTAATAAATTATGAATCATGTGTGTCTCTTGCAAAAGGTGTGTACAGCAAGGATGATTGTGGTAAGCTAAAAAATCAAAGACTCAAATCATACAAGATGCTCCAAGCAAAACACATATCATGTGGTGAATAAAAATATAGCTCCAAGTAAAGTTACCGATGGACGAAGACGAAAGAGGGGATGCCTTCCGGGGCATCCCCAAGCTTTGGATTTTGGGTGTCCTTAGATTATCTTGGGGTGCCATGGGAATCCCCAAGCTTAGGCTCTTGCCACTCCTTGTTCCATAATCCATCAAATCTTTCACCCAAAACTTGAAAAACTTCACAACACAAAACTTAACAGAAAATCTCGTAAGCTCCGTTAGCGAAAGAAAACAAAACACCACTTCAAGGTACTGTAATGAACTCAATCTTTATTTATATTGGTGTTAAACCTACTGTATTCCAACTTCTCTATGGTTTATAAGCTATTTTATTAGCCATAGATTCATCAAAATAAGCAAACAACACACGAAAAACAGAATCTGTCAAAAACAGAACAGTATGTAGTAATCTGTAACTAACGCAAACTTCTGGAACTCAGAAACATCTACCAAAATACGACGACCTATACAATTTGTTTATTTATCTACTGCAATTGGAATCCGTATTTTATCACGTTCTGGTGATTTTTAACAATTGTTTTCGTGAACAGAAAGTTTCTGGAAATTTCAGCAAGATCAAATAACTATCATCCAAGAAGATCCTATAGGTTTAACTTGGCACAAACACTAATTAAAACATAAAAAATCTAACCAGAGGCTAGATCAAATATTTATTCCTAAACAGAAGCAAAAAGCAAAAAACTAAAAATAAAATTGGGTTGCCTCCCAACAAGCGCTATCGTTTAACGCCCCTAGCTAGGCATTGATAATTTTAATGATGCTCACATGAAAGACAAGAATTGAAGCACAAAGAGAGCATCATAAAACACGTGATAAACACATCTAAGTCTAACATACTTCCTATGCATAGGCATATTATAGTAAAACAAATTAGCAAGAGAAGCAAGATCTAGCATATGCAAGGAAGAAGAAAGAAACAAAAGCAATCTCAACATAACGAGAGGTAATTTAGCAACATGAAAATCTCTACAACCATATTTCCATCTCTCATAATAATTACATGTGGGATCATAATCCAATTCAACAATATAGATATCATATGAAATATTCTCAACATGATCCACATGCATGCAAAGTTGACGCTCTTCCAAAATAGTGGGATTAACATTAACTAAAGTCATGACCTCTCCAAACCCACTTTTATCAAAAATTTCATAAGATTGAAAATCCTCCAAATATGTGGGATCTAAAGTTGACACTCTTCCAAACCCACTTTCAATATTATTGCAAACACTATTATCAATCTCATATTCATCATGGGGCTTAAATAAATTTTTAAGATCATAAGAAGAATCACCCCAATCATGATCATTGCAATAAGTAGATGACATAGAAAAACTAGCATCCCCAAGCTTAGGGTTTTGAATATTATTAGCACAATTGACATCAAGAGAATTTATAGTAAAATCATTGCAATCATGCTTTTTATTCAAAGATCTATCGTGAACCGCTTCATAAAGTACTTCATCACAATTTTTAGATTCACGAATTTCAAGCAAAACCTCATAAAGATAATCTAGTGCACTCAACTCACTAGCAATAGGTTCATCATAATTGGATCTCTTAAAAAGATTAACAAGGGGATGAGGATCCATAAACTCTTAGCAAGCAAAGATGCAAGCAAAAAGAAGGCACATGCTAACACATGATTGAAGGGAAAAGAGGCGAATAAAACGGCAAAGGTGAAGTGGGGGAGAGGAAAACGAGAGGCAAATGGCAAATAATGTAATGCGAGGGATAAGAGTTTGTGATGGGTACTTGGTATGTCTTGACTTGTGCGTAGACTCCCCGGCAACGGCGCCAGAAATCCTTCTTGCTACCTCTTGAGCACTGCGTTGGTTTTCGCTTGAAGAGGAAAGGGTGATGCAGTAAAGTAGCGTAAGTATTTCCCTCAGTTTTTGAGAACCAAGGTATCAATCCAGTAGGAGATCACGCACGAGTCCCTCACACCTACACAAAAAAATAAGAACCTCGCAACCAACGCGATAAAGGGGTTGTCAATCCCTTAACGGTCACTTACGAGAGTGAGATCTGATAGATATGATAAAATAAGATTTTTGGTATTTTTATAATAAAGAGAAATAAAGATGCAAAGTAAAATAAAAGGCAATAAAAATAACTAAGTGTTGGAAGATTAATATGATGGAGAATAGACCCGGGGGCCAAAGGTTTCACTAGTGGCTTCTCTCAAGGGCATAAGTATTACGGTGGGTAAACGAATTACTGTCGAGCAATTGATAGAATTGAGCATAGTTATGAGAATATCTAGGTATGATCATGTATATAGGCATCACGTCCGCGACAAGTAGACCGAAACGATTCTGCATCTACTACTATTACTCCACACATCGACCTCTATCCAGCATGCATCTAGAGTATTAAGTTCAAAAGAACACAGTAATGCTTTAAGTAAGATGACATGATGTAGAGGGGTAAACTCATGCAATATGATATAAACCCCATCTTTTTATCTTCGATGGCAACAATACAATATGTGCCGTTTCCCCTACTGTCACTAGGATCGAGCACCGCAAGCTTGAACCCAAAGCTAAGCACTTCTCCTATTGCAAGAAAGATCAATCTAGTAGGCCAAACCAAACTGATAATTCGAAGAGACTTGCAAAGATAACCAATCATATATAAAAGAATTCAGAGGAGATTCACATATTGTTCATAGATAATCTTGATCATAAACCCACAATTCATCGGATCTCGACAAACACACCACAAAAGAAGATTACATCGAATAGATCTCCAAGAAGATCGAGGAGAACTTTGTATTGAGATCCAAAGAGAGAGAAGAAGCCATCTAGCTAATAACTATGGACCCGAAGGTTTGAGGTAAACTACTCACCCATCATCGGATAGGCTATGGTGTTGATGTAGAATCCCTCCGTGATCAATGCCCCCTCCGGCGGAGCGCCGAAAAAGGCCCCAAGATGGGATCTCACGGGTACAGAAGGTTGCGGCGGTGGAAAAAGGGTTTTGGCTCTGTCTCTGATAGTTTGGGGGTACGTAGGTATACGTAGGAGGAAAAAGTACGTCGGTGGAGCAACATGGGCCCCATGAGGGTGGAGGGCGCGCCTGGGGGGTAGGCGCCCCCCGCCGCCTCGTGCTCTCCTCGTTGATTGCTTTGCGTGGACTCCAAGTCCTCTGGATCACGTTTGTTCCGAAAATCACGTTCCCGAAGGTTTCATTCCGTTTGGACTCCGTTTGATATCCTTTTCCTTCGAAACACTGAAATAGGCAAAAAAAATAGCGATTTGGGTTGGGCCTCCGGTTAATAGTTAGTCCCAAAATAGTATAAAAGTGTATAATAAAGCCCATAAAACATCCAAAACAGAATATAATATAGCATGGAACAATAAAAATTATAGATATGTTGGAGACGTATCATGGCCCGTCCGGTGGGTCCCTGCTGTCATGTGAGGAATCATTATTTTGCGCGTAATAAGGAGGCACTTCCTTGCTGCGGCTGTGGACCCAGCTGTCAGCCTCTCCACGTACATTACTCTTCCGATGGAAGTCGTTCCTTGACCACATTGACCACGCCGTGCTGAGAGCACCAAGGCGGTGGACGACGGCGAGGCCTAGGAAGGGGACGACGCAGAGCCGGGGAAGACGCGACAGTGGATGCCCACGCGGAGAGGAGTACGAGGGTTCACTGGTTCGGCTGCGGTGTGAGGCTGCCGTTGCCGCAGAATAACATGGGGTGTGGGTGAGTAGAGGGATGGCCTTGCCAGCAGTGGGAGTAGTAGGGGCGATGAGGCCTCCGCGGCAGCACACGCGTCCACGGGAGGCAAGAGCACGCGATGGTTTGGTCGGTTGGAGCAAGAAAATCAGGGGTTGAAGATGCAGGACGACCGTTGGATTTTAACAATCCAACGACAACTGGTGATAGAATCGTTTGTTGACTAAGTTGACAAAGCCCTCCGTCCGCGTCAACTTAATAGGCCCACAAGTCAGCCTCCCACTATGGTGGGTCCCAGCTAGCAGGGGGAGTATTCATTTTTTTGTGTGTAATAAGGAGGAACTTCCTTGTGTGCGAAGATATAACTGGTGGGTCCGAGCTGTCTGCGGGTGGGATGTTTTTTTCGTGAAATAGAGAGGCCCTTCCGGTGGGTCCCAGCTGTCAGGTGGAGGAATCGTTATTTTGCGCATAATAAGGAAGCATTTCCTTGTGTGTAGCCATGGACCCAGCTATCAGCCTCTCCACGTACAGTCCACTTCCGGTAGATGTCGTTCGTTGACCATGTTGACCATGCCGCGCTGAGAGCACCAGGGTGGTGGACGACGGTGAGGCCTAGGAAGGGAACAACACGGAGCCGGGGAAGACGCGACAGTGGATGCCCACACTTAGGGGAGTACGAGCGTTGACTGGTCGGCTGTGGGGTGAGGCTGATGTCGCCGGAAAATAACAGGATGTGCGGGTGGGTAGAGGGATGGCCTAGCAGCAGCACAGGGAGGAGGGAGCAGGCAGTCCCGCCGGCGCTGGTTTGGGCGGCTGGAGGAGGAAGATCGGAGATTGAAGAAGCACGGCGGCCGTTGGATGGAGATCCAACAGTCACTGCTCTGTGTTGACTAAGTTGACAAAGCCTTGCGTACACGTCAAATTTTTTTACGACAATGTCATCATCAACCTAGTAGGCCTAGAAGGCAGCCTCCAAATCTGTGGAAAACAGCATACTACCCATTAGCCATTATTTTCAATAATTTACAGCCCATTTGCTAACTCTTAAGGATATTTTGAAGCCCATATTCTTTTTATTAGCATTACAGACCATATATTCTGGGCACTGCTAAAAAATTCAACAAAATTTTGCATATTTCGGTGGGGTCCGAACTCTTTTAATTACGAAATTTGGTGTCACGTTAAAAATAGTTTTTAAAAAATTATATCAAAATAAAATTCAAAAAAATTGTCCGCAAAAAAATGAATGAAATTTAAAATATTTACTAGAAGATGCCCGTGCGTTGCATGGAACATCAAGATGCATTTGTATGAGTAGTTTATCTTGTGGGAGAAAAGGATGAATGAGGGAAGGCCGTATCTGCAAATGTGGAGAGGAGTGCGGGTAAATTGTCATAGTTTCCTTCCTATCTGTTATATATAGATCGGACGGCCTATATTGCAGGATGGCATGCACACCATGATCACCAACTCTGCTTTTTATAAGAGTAGAGAAATCCAGAAAAATGATATTTTAATGTAATTGTCGGTTGGCTTTGGTTAAAAAATTTATAGCCCATTTCTTACAACTTATAGCCCATTTTCTAGGGAAGCCCATTTCTTACTACTTACATCCTTCCTCATCTTGAAAGATTTGCAGCCCAGCAGGGCTGAGAAAAGCAAGTAGGCCTCGGTTGGGTATTCTAAAAAAAAAAGAACTGGGGTAGCCATTTTCAGAAAGAAAAAAGATATAACCTGGGCTCCTCATGTGCTTAAATAAAAGCGTAAGCGTGGGTGAGGGAGTCCTGGATTAGGGGGTATCCGGACAGCCGGACTATATCCTTTGGCCGGACTGTTGGACTATAAAGATACCAGATTGAAGACTTCGTCCCGTGTCCGGATGGGACTCTCCTTGGCGTGGAAGGCAAGCTTGGCAATATGGATATGTAGATCTCCTTCCTTGTAACCGACTATGTGTAACCCTAGCCCCCTCCGGTGTCTATATAAACCGGAGGGTTTAGTCCGTAGGACAACGTATACAACAATCATACCATAGGCTAGCTTCTAGGGTTTAGCCTCTTCGATCTCGTGGTAGATCAACTCTTGTAATACCCATATCATCAATATCAATCAAGCAGGAGTAGGGTTTTACCTCCATCGAGAGGGCCCGAACCTGGGTAAAAACATTGTGTCCCTTGTCTCCTGTTACCATCCGCCTAGACGCACAGTTCGGGACCCCCTACCCGAGATCCGCCGGTTTTGACACCGACATTGGTGCTTTCATTGGGAGTTCCTCTGTGTCGTCATCGTCAGGCTCGATGGCTCCCTTGATCATCGATAGCAATGTAGTCCAGGGTGAGACTTTTCTCCTCGGACAGATCTTTGTATTCGGCGGCTTCGCACTGCGGGGCAACTCGCTTGGCCATCTGGAGCAGATCGAGAGTTACGCCCCTGGCCATCAGGTCAGGTTTGGAAGCTTAAACTACACAGCCGACATCCGCGGAGACTTGATCTTCAACAGATTCGAGCCCCTGCTGAGTGCGCCGCACAGTCACGATGAGCATGATTTAGCTCTGCCGTCGGACAGTGTTCAGGAGATCGCACCTGCAACCGCTCCGACCCTCAATTCGGAGCCAATTGCGCCATCCATGGATGGGTGGCTAGACCCTACCACGGAGGCCGCAGTCTCTGCGGCGATCGAGCCAAATACCAACCTTACCCTTCATGAGAGCCGTGACTCCAAACTGCCGGATTCCTCCCCGGCCACGGACTCCGAACCGCCTGCGCCCGTGCCTATCAAGTCCGAGTGGGCGCCGATCATGGAGTTCACCTTCGCGGTTATCTTTCAGCACTCGCCCTTCGGCGACATACTGAACTCATTAAGGTCCCTCTCCTTGTCAGGAGAAACCTGGCCGAACTATGTCCGGCAGGATTGGGATGCGGATGACGAAGAAATTCGCCGCCCACCCACCACCCACTTAGTAGCCACTGTCGACGATTTGACCGACATGCTCGACTTCGAAGACATTGACAGTATGGACGATGATGCAGGAGACGAACAGGAACCACTGCCCACAGGGCACTTGACAGCCACCTCGTCCCATGATGTATACATGGTGGACACACCCAAAGAAAACAGCGACGAGGAATGAAAGGACGCAGTGAAGGATCGTTCCCTCGAGAAGCAGTCAAAGCAGCGGCGTAAACGCCGCTCCAAAACCCGCCTCGGCAAAAACAGCGATCATATAGGCCCAGCGATAGAGCTGGGTGAGCCAGCGGACGACGAACACTGCATTGAACAACCGTCCGACGATGACAACACGGAGAATCAAACCGAACAACCCGTCTCCGGCGAAGATAACAGTCCGGATGACATCACACCGGACAAATTCCTGGAGCAGAAGAATCTCCATCAAAGGCTTGTCGCCACTGCGCAGAGCCTAAAAAAGCAGAAGCGAAAGCTCAAGGCTGCGGAAGATACACTCAGAATCAGATGGAGTAAAGTACTCAACACCGCAGAAAAGTATGGCGACAGTCGCCACACAAAGAGCTATCCAAAGCGAAAGCTACTACCTGAATTCGATGATGAGGCCTTAGAGCCCCCGCAATCAAAAAACAAAACAGCCATCCGGTCGGATAGACGACCTCGTGGCCAGCATAGAGCGGCAAACGACGCTGCACACAAGCCAGTACGCGATCCACCTGAGGACTCACATCAAAAGGACGGCCCAACCAGATGCATCTACGGGCCAAGAAAGCGCGCTCCAGCACGCAATGCAATACAACAAAAATCCGAACACCACGGTACACCCAAATATAGGGGTGCCGCACACCCCCTATGTTTCACCGATGAGGTGCTGGACCATGAATTTATAGAGGGTTTCAAACCCGTAAACATAGAGGCATACGACGGAACGACAGACCCTGGGGTCTAGATTGAGGACTACATCCTCCATATCCACATGGCTCGAGGAGACGATCTCCACGCCATCAAGTACTTACCCCTCAAGCTCAAAGGGCCAGCCCGGCACTGGCTTAAAAGCCTCCCCGAAAACACCATTGGAAGCTGGGGAGGGCTCTAGGACGCTTTTCGGGCAAATTTTAAAGGGGCCTATGTCCGACCACCAGATGCAGACGATTTAAGTCATATAACTCAATAGCCCGGAGAGTCAGCCCGAAAGCTTTGGAACAGGTTTCTCACTAAAAAGAACCAAATAGTCGACTGTCCGGACACCGAAGCCTTAGCAGCTTTCAAACACAGCGTTCGAGACGAATGGCTCGCCAGACACCTTGGCCAGGAAAAGCCAAGAACAATGGCTGCATTAACAAGCCTCATGGCCTGCTTTTGCGCGGGCGAGGACAGCTGGTTAGCCTGATGCAGCACCAGCGACCCAAGTACATCCGAAGTCATGGATAGAAACAGGAAGCCGCGACGCAGCAAAAACAAGCGCCAGAATAAAGAAGACAGCCCGAATAGCACGGTGGTCAACGCCGGATTCAGAAGCTCTCGGCGAGGTCAGCAAAAGCTGCCCTCCAAAGGCAACAGAGACGAACTGTCCAGCCTAAATAAGATTCTGGACAAACTATGTCAGATCCACAGCACCCCCGACAAACCTGCAAATCATACCCATAGAGAATGTAGGGTCTTCAAGCAGTCTGGCAAGCTCAACGACGAACACAAGGGGCAGGATACAACAAGAGAAGACGAGGACGAGCCTCGCAAGCAAATCACTGGGGAACAGAAGAAATTCCCACCAGAAGTAAAAACAGTAAACGTGTTACACGTGACAAAGGGGAGAAACAAAGCAGCGCTCCTAGAGACACATGCCCCAGGGCCTATCACCGCAGAATTCTACCACTGGTCGTCCCAACCGATCACCTTTGAGCATCAGGATTACCCGGCAAGTATCTGGCATGCAGGATGGGCTGTCTTGGTGTTAGACCCGATAATTGACGGATACCACTTCACACGAGTCCTGATGGATGGCGGCAGTAGTTTAAACCTGATATATCAGGACACAGTCCGCAAAATGGGGATAGACCCAACAAAAAGCATCCATAGCAACACTACCTTTAAAGGAGCAACGCCAGGCCCAGAAGCTCATTACACGGGCTCCCTGCTACTAGAGGTTATATTCGGCTTTCCCGATAACTTCCGCAGCGAAAAGTTAACCTTCCACATCACTCCGTTTAAAAGTGGCTATCAAGCACTACTCAGACACGAAGCTTTTGCTCGCTTTAATGCAATACAGCTTTATGCTTCTCTCATGCTTAAGATGCCCGGTCCACGTGGCATCATTACAGTAAATGGAAATATTGAGCGCTCCTTGCGCGTGGAAGACCGTGCGGCTGCTTTGGGAGCCGCACACTAAACGGCCTCACCAGCTAGAGCATCTGACAGGTCGTTAAGACCACGGACACGGTTAGACGAGTCTGGCGTAGCTATATAATTGATACATGTTTGATGGCTATACCCCTATAACAATACAAGGGGCTCAACGCGTGTAAACAAGTGACAAATAGGCTCAATTTTACTCCTCTTGAACCGTAAGTATAACCTACCTTTTGCACGACAACTTTTCAACTAAGTTCCTCTTTTTTACAGATGACCATCATGCTACACCCGTCCAGGATACGGCACAACGGAGACACAGGCGCAGACGTGCAGCAGGGACCCGTTCCAAGGATTCTCTTTAGATTAAGACCCTGCTTAAAACTTTTTTACTGTCTCTTGTTGATACACATCCCCCGGATTCTCAGTACCACTAAGATGGATGCTGACGTATTGGCATGTGGCCTTGTCAGATTATTGCACATACCTGGACACCAGGGGCTTATTACAAAGGGCACTGCTTAGCCCGGTTTACATAATAAAGACCGAATTATCTTAGGGAGTGTTCGGCATCGCAAGTTTGGCCTTATATGCATCAGCTCCGAATCATGTCTTTGGTCAAATGTTGGGTTTGCCCAGCTCCTGTGTTTTGCTGCCTTACGTTTCGCTCCATCGGCTAAGGCGGCACCAGGAGAACTACTGCGATTGTGCCCTGGTTCATTCGGACGAGCACCTCAGTAGAGAAAGCCGAAAACTGACTTTCATGATATAGCGTGAGACTGGTTAACCACTCGATGACCTAGCGGAATCTTCGGGATTCCTCCGCCTTAACGAAGGGCCGTTTGCCAGGCATGTACGCACCCCGAATTCAGATGAGCGCGGAGCCACCAGGGGATATATAGTAGCCCCACTGTCAAACTCCTCTAGCTAAGTGAAAGTGTTAAAGCATTATAGTCCGATTGCCTGGTTCGCTGCGCTATCACCTCCTTATTGGACCAAGACGTTGGATGAAGTGTGAACATGCATCTTCTGCGAACACCCCCGCATTATATGCATGGGGGCTGAAGCCGACGACTGCCATCTTTCAGGTTATATACATACATACATAAACGGCCACACAGGAGGTATTATAATTCTTGTAGGCACAAGTATAAAAAAGCCTTCATAATTCAGTAAAACATTGTTTTTCAATGGGAATACATGTCATTAGAACATAATATTCTTCGAGCACTGCGCCTCTATAGAGCAAGCGCCCTCAAGAACTTCTCGAAAGTAGTGCTCGGCAGGTACTCGGCTCTCGTCCGAATCTTGGGCTGCAATGGCGGTGGCCTCCATCTCCGCCCAGTATGTCTTCACATGGGCAAGGGCCATCCGAACAACCTCTACGCACGCCGACCTCTTCATCGCGTTGATGTGTGGCACTGCACCAAGGAACTGCTGCACCAAACTAAAGTAACTGTTCGACTTTGGCCTTTTTGGCCACAGATGATCCACAATAGACCTCATGGCGAGTCCGGACAATCTATTAAGCTCGGCCCATTCGGCTAACCGATCAGGTAATGGAAGCGTATGCTCTGGAACGTGAAATTGTGACCAGAACAGCTTTTCCACTTCGTGATCTTTTTTATCTCAGAAGTATTCGGCCGCATCGGCAGCACTCGCCGCTAAGTCCAGATATGCGTCCGCAGAACTCCACAGTCGGTCCAAAGGGGCGTACTTAGGATCTGCAAACTTCATCTGCAGCATAAAGGGCTTCCCAGCCGTAATATCCCCGACTTGGCGCAGCTCCTCCTTCATCGCTCTCATTACAGAGCGGATGTCTTTGGCTGCCACCATGGCCTTCTCCAGGTCTTTCCTCTTCGCTTGATCTTCTTTTTAAAGAAACTCGTAACGGTCAGCGGCATCCTTCAATTCCACAACCATTCTGGCTAATTCCTCCTTGCTTTGGTAGTGAGCAGCCTGTTCGGCTTTCAGCTCCTCGATTGCCTTTAGGGCAGCCGCATCGCTTTTCCTGGCTTGCTCTTTGGCTCGGGCAAGTTCCGCCCGAAGGTTCTCCACGGCTGCAGCTCCATCTGCATTCAAAAACATGTTATAGATACTTGCGTCATGCTCCTCTTATCATGTGTCACTGGAGAAATTACATATGTTGCGCCTCATCAAGCCGCTTATTGACAAGTACGATGTCGGCATCTACCACGTCAGGCTGCTGCTTTAACTCGGCAAACTCATCAGTCCGGCGGGCACCGGACACTTCGCCACCTGCACATTAAGGCGGCAAGATTATTCCTGGGATTATGATCCTCTATGCGTCGTCGTCTTCGACGGCACCCAGAGTCTCAGGGGCTACTATCTACACAGGGCACATCTAAAATGTGCGGTACTATGTCCATCATTTCACGTACCTCAAAACCCTTCAGTAGACTCATAACAACTTCATGCAACCCGCTTTCGGCGAACGAAATTTTGTCAATCACCGCACCCATCAACGCATTGTGCTCTTCTGAGATAGCCGATCTCTCTAGCAGATCCCTCAGTACGTCCGACCGCACACCAGACGGAGCCGGACTCTTTCGATTGCTCTCTTCAAGAGCCGGATACAGAGGACTTCGGGTGGCCATATGACTGCCTTCTGGCCTTGCCGGATCAGGAGAAACCCTCCGCGACGACACCTCGGGGTTGCCCGCCTCATGAGGCGGTATGGCAGGGGGAGGCGTTCCGCTCTCCATCATCTCTGGAGGAAGATCCCCCGAAGACGAGCTCTGCTGAGAAGGGCTAAGATCCGAACTGCAAGATAAATGCTTCGGTTACTTTCCTCAGAAGTAAAGCAAGGTTTTTTCATTATTAAGTACCCTTTTTACTTACAGCTCGCTGGAGGGCTGATCCCCTTGAGGGCATAGTGCGGCCGGGGTATCCCGCGGTACAGGACCCTCTGGCAAAGATTTCTTCCCCCGTTTAGAGACCATTGTCTCCGGGTCCTCAGAGGCGGTCCTCTTTCTTCCCTGGGGAGAGGAAGTTTTGGTTCCTCCTCCCCAGCTGACCTCCTTCGCGGAGGCGCTAGCCTCCTTGTTCCCCCCTTTATCTTCTCCTGAAGGTGCTTGATAAGGCGCAATCTCCAGCATCCTGTTCAACACGGGGTCTGGTGAGGTCTCAGGGAGGGGGGTTGGACACCTGATCAACTTTGCCTTCGCTATCCAATCCTGGTCAAAGAGCGGCTTTTTTAGGGCAACATTGCGATAAATAAACAGACAGTGTGTTTGGATGCGGGGCTACTTACATGGGTATCCGGGCGATGGCTACTCAGACCTGCATCCTCACTGATGTCCAGACACATTATTTGTGGTCTGAAGAACAACTTGTACATCTCCTCGGGCGTCATGCCGAGGAAGTGTTGAAGAGCTCGTGGTCCCTCCGGATTGAACTCCCACAGGCGGAGGGGACGACGTTTGCAGGGCAGGACCCGGTGAATTAACATAATTTGCATCACCGTGACCAGACTGACATCTCTCTCAAGGAGATCTCGGATGCGGATCTGCAATGTGGGCACATCCTTTACTAGCCCCCAGTCCAGCCCCTTTGCTGACCCATGACATTAGTCGTGGCGGGGGACCCGAGGGAAAGACAGGTGGGGCCACCCACTTGGTACGCCTGGGAGCTGTGATATAAAACCACTCTTGTTGCCATAAACTGGACACCTCCTGGAAAGAGCCCTCGGGCAATGGAGCATCGGCGTTTCTGCTTATTACGGCGCCTCCGCACTCTGCGTGTCGCCCATCAATCATCTTCGGCTCCACTTTGAAGGTCTTGAGCCACAGTCTGAAGTGAGGGGTAATACGGAGGAAAGCTTCGCACACAACGATGAATGATGAGATGTGGAGGATGGACTCCGGAGCTAGATCATGGAAGTCCAGTCCATAATAGAACATAAGCCCTCTCACAAAGGGATCTGGCACAAAGCCTAGCCCTCGGAGGAAGTGAGATACGAACACAACGCTCTCACCGGGCTTGGGAGTGGGAATAACCTGCCCTTGAGCAGGCAGCCTATGCGGGATTTCGCCGGTTAGGTACCTGGCCTCCGGTAGCTTTATCACGTCTTCCTCCGTGACGGAGGAAGGCATCCACCGACCTTGAAGGTTGGATCCGGACATAATCGGAGGTCCGAAGCTCTTGAACCTGAGCTTTGGGTGTTGGAACTCGAGGCGGGAGGCGGATTCGATTAAGATCGAGAGGAAAAAGAATAGGCCTTGGTCTCTTTATAAAGAGGTTGAATACCAAGAGCCCTCCTCGTGACCGTTTGGGACTTACCTTCAATCGAGGGGTCATACCAACAGGCACGATTGGGTTACCCACGTCCGTGTTGATGAGAATCCCGCAATAAAGGGGACATGATCTCTTCTTCAATAAGACGTGCCAAAGGAAACTGCCTTGCGAAGCACGCTGAGGTTGGTTGTAAAAAACGATTCGAATAAAGACCTGGTTGTGGTGTTATGTCACACTACGGGGTACGTCAGCAGATTAGATTTGTGGAAATATTATTCTCTCTGCGGTGGTATGTGGAACTTGTTTTGCAGAGCCGGACACGTTCCTCGTGTTCAAAATCTTTTATGAAGTATTCGGAGGACGAACCCGCTTGCAATGCCAAAGACAAATCTGCCCGCCGGACTCATCGTCATTGAAGCCTGGTTCAGGGGCTACTGAGGGAGTCCTGGATTAGGGGGTATCCAGACAGCCGGACTATATCCTTTGGCCGGACTGTTGGACTATAAAGATACCAGACTGAAGACTTCGTCCCGTGTCCGGATGGGACTCTCCTTGGCATGGAAGGCAAGCTCGGCAATACGGATATGTAGATCTCCTTCCTTGTAACTGACTCTGTGTAACCCTAGCCCCCTCCGGTGTCTATATAAACCGGAGGGTTTAGTCCATAGGACAACATATACAACAATCATACCATAGGCTAGCTTCTAGGGTTTAGCCTCTTCGATCTCGTGGTAGATCAACTCTTGTAATACCCATATCATCAATATCAATCAAGCAGGAGTAGGGTTTTACCTCCATCAAGAGGGCCCAAACCTGGGTAAAAACATCGTGTCCCTTGTCTCCTGTTACCATCCGCCTAGACACACAGTTCGGGACCCCCTACCCGAGATCCGCTGGTTTTGACACCGACAGTGGGCTAGACGGGCACAGCCCCCACACAGCGCGCGATTGAGCTCCATCTCTAAAACAAATAAAATAATTGGATGAGCTGTTGAGTCCCTGGTGTTATTCACTCGTTGTGTAATTTTCTCGTTATTGACTACATTGACAATGGCGTGGGACCTAGTTGTCAAACAATTAGGAGGAAGTATTTTTTTGGCTTGTAATAACGAGGCACCTGCTTGCATAATGCAATGACCCTGATGGGTCCCTACTGTCAGCCTCTCCACGTACAGTCATCTCCTGATTCCTCTCGGTTGTTGACCATGTTGACAATGCCAGACGGCGGCGGGCACAGCAAGCGAACCAAGGCGAAGAACGACGACGAGGCCTCGGACGGGAACGAATAGGAGCGGTGGAAGATGCGGCAGTGTAGTGGCAGGTAGAGGGGAGTACGAGGGCAACAACATGCAACTCAAGCTTACAAATGGTACAAAAAGCCCAAGGATTAATTGATCATCAAATTTAGAAAAAAAGCCAGATTGAACATGGCAATAACACCTAACCCAACCACTCTTTTTTGCAGTCACAAATAAATGGATTGGTCTGATCCATAAAATCAACATCCTGTGCAAAAACATTTATTGGAGGATGACTACAATTTGTTGTAAATCGAAGTCAAGCACGTTTAGAAGCCCATTTGTCCACCTGAAACTTATTTTTTTTACTGTTGAACGTGTCCATCCGTGAGAAATCTCTTATTGTAAAACTTAAGCCTCATGGACAATAGTAACCTTGCATTCAACCGAAGAATGTGACAAAGCTTCTGTTTGCCTGGTTGGATGCATATCGTTCCATCATTATTGTCCTCAAAGGAATGTCATGAGAACTGAGAAAATCCTGGTGCTTATTATGCCACCGATTGGTTATATGTTTTTCTCCATGTGGTAGCAGTGCCTAAGTAGATATGAAGATTTGAAAACAGTTAAGGTCTGAAAAAAGAGTATGTCGAAAGAGCGACAACTGAACAGGTAATTGTAGTACAATATATATGGGCTTTGAATGTGCATGAAATCATCACCTTTATATATAAATTCTCCAGAGATTGAAAGAATCACAACAAGCCAATAATTATGTTCAGATCAAAACTAAACATTCTGATATATAAGATCTTGACAGAATCCAGCAGCATTGATAGGCTATCCATGGACGAACTCTTCATTGAGCATATAACATAATATTAGTACCCAAAGTGTACTCCAAGATGATATAAAACTTATGCGCACAAATGAAAAATGCAGCTTATGATTACAAATGTGTAGATGATAATATACGGTACCTGAAAAAGTGACGAGCCAAACACCAACTTCCGGTTATCATTAAACGGATCACGAATTACACCCAAGGTCTCCAGTTTGGGCACGGAGACGACAATTATTTGCGAAGGTTTATAACAATTATCAAGGAGCAACCTTTGAAGTGAACGGGCATCTTTGATGATGAGCTGTTGTCCTTCAAAACAAATTCCAATGCTTTTAAGGTGATGCGACTTTATTTGGAGACAGCTGATAGGCATTTATATTCCCAAAACAATCAATAAGCGCTCGAGGGCAGGGCAACTGGAGTGGATGATGCTATGCAGTGAGGCCTCCGACAGATAAACCACTGCAAGGGAAAGTTTTTTTAGCAGTGGGAGTTGAAGCATTTGTACCATATCGTCTGGTAGATGGCACCGTGTGAAGGTGGAGGTGTGGAAAGAGGAGGAAAACCATGAGATGGAGAACGGTTGTGTGGGCACAAATTCTTGGTGTTCGGTTCATGGTATGAAACTTTCCTAGTAATGGTAGAACTCAAACTGGTGGAGTTTTTCGAATTCAGGGGATGTCAGCCAAGCGTCCATCGTGCCGGGTATGGACAACATGTAGCGTGTTGTGATGCAGAGGCGTTGAACGGGGCCCTGCCGGTGAGAGGAGACGATGGCTCTGAGGAGATCAAATTCAGGAAGGACAGATATCTGACGACTGTCGAGATTGAGGGGCGCGGTGTGATACGTCTCCAACGTATCTATAATTTGTGATTGTTCCATGCTATTATATATTCTGTTTTGGATGTTTAATGGGCTTTATTATACACTTTTATATTATTTTTGGGACTAACCTATTAACCCAAGGCCTAGTGCAAATTGCTGATTTTTGCCTATTTCAGTGTTCCACAGAAAAGGAATATCAAACGGAGCCCAAACGGAATGAAACCTTCGGGAGAGTTATTTTTAGAACAAACGTGATCCGGAGGACTTGGAGTGGATGTCAAGAAACGAACGAGGAGGCCACAAGGTAGGGGGCGCACCTACCCCCCTGGGCGTGCCCTCCACCCTCGTGGGCCCCTCGTAGCTCCACCGACCTACTTTTTCCTCCTATATATACCTACGTACCTCGAAACCATCCAGGAGCACCACGAAACCCTATTTCCATAGCTGCAACCTTCTGTACCCGAGAGATCCCATCTTGGGGCCTTTTCCGGCGCTCCGCCGGAGGGGGAATCGATCACGGAGGGCATCTACATCAACACCATACCCTCTACGATGATGTGTGAGTAGTTTACTACATAGCTTCGGGTCCATAGTTATTAGCTAGATGGCTTATTCTCTCTCTTTGGATCTCAATACAAAGTTCTCCTCGATCTTCTTGGAGATCTATTCGATGTAACTCTTTTTGCGATGTGTTTGTCAAGATCCGATGAATTGTGGGTTTATGGTCAAGATTATCTATGAACAATATTTGAATCTTCTCTGAATTCTTTTATGTATGATTGGTTATCTTTGCAAGTCTCTTCGAATTATCAGTTTGGTTTGGCCTACTAGATTGATCTTTATTGCAATGGGAGAAGTGCTGAGCTTTGGGTTCAATCTTGCGTTGCTCGATCCCAGTGACAGAAAGGGAAACGACACATATTGTATTGTTGCCATCGAGGATAAAAAGATGGGGTTTATATCATATTGCTTGAGTTTATCCCTCTACATCATGTGATCTTACCTAATGCATTACTATGTTCTTATGAACTTAATACTCTAGATGCATGCTGGATAGCGGTCGATGTGTGGAGTAATAGTAGTAGATGCCGGCAGGAGTCGGTCTAGTTGTCACGGACGTGATGCCTATATACATGATCATGCCTAGATATTCTCATAATTATGCACTTTTCTATCAATTGCTCGACAATAATTTGTTCACCCACCGTAATACTTATGCTATCTTGAGAGAAGTCACTAGTGAAACCTATGGCCCCCGGGTCTATTTTCCATCATATTAATCTCCCGTCAACTAGCTATTTCTATCGTCGTTTATTTTGCTTTCTTTAATTTTAATCTTTATCATCAAAATACCAAAAATATTATCTTATCATCTCTATCAGATCTCACTTTTGCATGTGGCCGTGAAGGGATTGACAACCCATTTATCACGTTGGTTGCAAGGTTCTTATTTGTTTGTGTAGGTACGAGGGACTCGCGTGTGGCCTCCTACTGGATTGATACCTTGGTTCTCAAAAACTGAGGGAAATACTTACGCTACTTTGCTGCATCACCCTTTCCTCTTCAAGGGAAAACCAACGCATGCTCAAGAGGTAGCAAGAAGGATTTCTGGCGCCGTTGCCGGGGAGTCTACACACAAGTCAAGACATACCAAGTACCCATCACAAACTATTATCCCTCGCATTACATTATTTACCATTTGCCTCTCGTTTTCCTCTCCCCCACTTCACCCTTGCCGTTTTATTCGCTCTCTCTTTTCGTTTGTCTTTCTTTCGCTTGCTTCTTGTGTGTTGGATTGCTTGCTTGTCACGATGGCTCAAGATAATACTAAATTGTGTGAATTTGCCAATACAAACAACAATGATTTTCTTAGCACTCCGATTGCTCCTCTTACCGATGCTGAATCTTGTGAAATTAATGCTGCTTTGCTGAATCTTGTCATGAAAGATCAATTCGCCGGCCTTCTTAGTGAAGATGCTGCTACCCATCTAAATAGCTTTGTTGATTTGTGTGATATGCAAAGGAAGAAATATGTGGACAATGATATTGTTAAACTGAAGCTATTTCCTTTTTTGCTTAGAGATTGTGATAAAACTTGGTTTTCGTCTTTGCCTAAAAATAGTATCGACTCATGGAATAAGTGCAAACATAATTTTATCTCGAAGTATTTTCCCCCCCACTAAGATCATCTCTCTTAGAAACGATATTATGAATTTTAAGCAACTTGATCATGAACATGTTGCACAAGCTTGGGAGAGGATGAAATTAATGATACGTAATTGCCCTACACATGGTTTGAATTTATGGATGATACACAAAAAATTTATGCCGGTTGAATTTTTCTTCTATAAATCTTTTAGATTCGGCCGCGGGAGGCACTTTTATGGAAATCACTTGAGGACAAGCTACTAAACTCCTAGATAATAGTATGGTTAATTATTCTCAATAGCACACTGAAAGATCTACTAGTAAAAAGGTGCATGCAATGGAAGAGATAAATGTTTTGAGTGGAAAGATGGGTGAAATTGTGAAATTGTTTGCTAACAAGAGTGTTTCTTCTGATCCCAATGATATTCCATTGTCTACTTTGATTAAGAATAATAAATCTATGGATGTGAATTTTATTGGTAGGAACAATTTTGGTAACAACGTTTATCGAGGAAATTTTAATCCTAGGCCGTATCCTAGTAATTCCTCTAATAATTATGGTAATTCCTACAACAACTCTTATGGGAATTTTAATAAGATGCCCTCTGATTTTGAGACTAGTGTTAAAGAATTTATGATTTCTCAAAAGAATTTCAATGCTTTGATTGAAGAAAAATTGCTTAAGATTAATGAGTTGGCTAGGAACGTGGATAGAATTTCTCTTGATGTTGATTCTTTGAAACTTAGATCTATTCTGCCTAAGCATGATATCAATGAGTCTCTCAAGGCCATGAGAATTTCCATTGATGAGTGCAAAGAAAGAACCGCTAGGATGCGTGCTAAAAAGATTGCTTTATGAAAGCGTGTTCTTCTAGTTTTCATGATAATAAGGATGAAGATCTAAAAGTGATTGATGTGTCCCCTACTAAATCTTTGTTTTGCAATATGAATCTTGATAATGATGGAACTGGAGATGAGTCAACTTTAGTTAAAAGGCGTCCCAATGATTCGGAGTTTTTAGATCTTGATGCAAAAATTGATAAAAGTGGGATGGAAGAGGTCAAAACTTTAGATAGCAATGAACCCAATATCTTGGATTTCAAGGAATTTAATTATGATAATTGTTCTTTAATAGATTGTATTTCCTTGTTGCAATCCATGCTAAATTCTTCGCATGCTTATAGTCAAAATAAGGCTTTTACTAAACATATCGTTGATGCTTTAATGCAATCTTATGAAGAAAAGTTTGAATTGGAAGTTTCTATCCCTAGAAAACTTTATGATGAGTGGGAACCTACTATTAAAATTAAAATTAAAGATCATGAATGCTATCTTTGTGTGATTTGGGTGCTAATGTTTCCACGATCCCAAAAACTTTGTGTGATTTGCTAGGTTTCCGTCAATTTGATGATTGTTCTTTAAACTTGCACCTTGCGGATTCCACCATTATGAAACCTATGGGAAGAATTAATGATGTTATTATTTTTGCAAATAGGAATTATGTGACCATAGATTTAATTGTTCTTGATATAGATTGCAATCCTTCATGTCCTATTATTCTTGGTAGACCTTTCTTTAGAACGATTGGTGCAATTATTGATATGAAAGAAGGGAATATTAGATTCCAATTTCCATTAAGGAAAGGCATGGAACACTTTCCTATAAATAAAATAAAATTACCTTATGAATCTATTATGAGAGCTACTTATGGATTGCCTGCCAAAGATGACAATACCTAGATCTATCCTTGCCTTTATGCCTAGCTAGGGGCATTAAACGATAGCGCTTGTTGGGAGGCAACCCAATTTTATTTTAGTTTCTTGATTTTTGGTTATGTTTAGGAATAAATAATCCATATGGATTCTGTTTAGATGTGGTTTTAAGTTTTAATTAGTGTTTGTGCCAAGTAGAACCTTTGGGAATACTTGGGGAAAGTCTTTGCGATCTTGCTGTAAAAAACAGAAACTTTAGCGCTCATGAGATTAGCTACAACTTTTTACTAGAGAGTTATATTTAGTTTATTATCTTTGCAGATGATTAATATATAAATTCCTCACGTCCAGCAATTTATTTTAGAATTTTTGGAGTTCCATAAGTATGTGTTTGATACAGATTACTACAGACTGTTCTGTTTTTGACAAATTCTGTTTTTCGTGTGTTGTTTGCTTATTTTGATGAATCTATGGCTAGTATCGGAGGTTATGAACCATAGATAAGTTCGAATACAGTAGCTTTAACACCAATATAAATAAATAATGAGTTAATTACAGTACCTTGAAGTGGTGTTTTGTTTTGTTTCGCTAACGGAGCTCACAAGATTTTCTGTTAAGTTTTGTGTTGTGAAGTTTTCAAGTTTTGGGTAAAGATTTGATGGATTATGGAACAAGGAGTGGAAAGAGCCTAAGCTTGGGGATGCCCAAGGCACCCCAAGGTAAAATCTAAGGAAAACCAAAAAGCCTAAGCTTGGGGATGCCCCGGAAGGCATCCCCTCTTTTGTCTTCGTCCATCGGTAACTTTACTGGGAGCTATATTTTTATTCACCTCATGATATGTGTTTTTGTTGGAGAGTCTTGTATGATTTGAGTCTTAACTTTTTAGTTCACCACAATCATCCTTTCTGTACATACCTTTTGAGAGAGACACACATTAATCAGAATTTATTAGAATACTCTATGTGCTTCGCTTATATCTTTTCAGCTAAACAATTTTGCTCTAGCGCTTCACTTATATCTTTTAGAGCACGGTGGTGGTTTTGTTTTATAGAAATAATTGATCTCTCATGCTTCACTTATATTATTTTGAGAGTCTTTTAGAACAGCATGGTAATTTGCTTTGGTTATAAAATTAGTCCTAATATGATAGGCATCCAAGATGGATATAATAAAAACCTTCATATAAAGTGCATTGAATACTAAGATAAGTTTGATACTTGATAATTGTTTTGAGATATGAAGATGATGATATTTGAGCCATGCTAGTTGAGTAGTTTTGAATTTTAGAAATAATTGTTCTAAAGTTTGTGATTCCCGTAGCATGCACGTATGGTGAACCGTTATGTGATGAAGTCAGAGCATGATTTATTTATTGATTGTCTTCCTTATGAGTGGCGGTCGAGGACGAGCGATGGTCTTTTCCTACCAATCTATCCCCCTAGGAGCATGCGCGTAGTACTTTGTTTCGATAACTAATAGATTTTTGCAATAAGTATGTGAGTTCTTTATGACTAATGTTGAGTCCATGGATTATACGCACTCTCACCCTTCCACCATTGCTAGCCTCTCTCATACCGCACACCTTTCGCCGGTGTCATATACCCACCATATACCTTCCTCAAAACAGCCACCATACCTACCTATTATGGCATTTTCATAGCCATTCTGAAAAATATTGCCATGCAACTTACCACCGTTCCGTTTATTATGACACGCTTCATCATTGTCATATTGCTTTGCATGATCATGTAGTTGACATCGTATTTGTGGCAAAGCCACCTTTGAAATTCTTTCATACATGTCACTCTTGATTCATTGCATATCTCGGTACACCGCCGAAAGTATTGAGTTGTAATTCTTGAGTTGTAAGTAAATAAAAAAGTGTGATGATTATCATTATTAGAGCATTGTCCCAAGTGAGTAAAGGATGATGGAGACTGTGATTCCCCCACAAGTCGGGATGAGACTCGGAACGAAAAGAAAAGGAAATAAAGGAGGCCAAAAAAAAGAGAAGGCCCAAATAAAAAAATGAGAGAAAAAGATAGAAGGGACAATGTTACTATCCTTTTTCCACACTTGTGCTTCAAAGTAGCACCATGATCTTCATGATAGAGAGTCTCCGATGTTGTCACTTTCATATACTAGTGGGAATTTTACATTGTAGAACTTTGCTTGTATATTCCAATGATGGGCTTCCTCAAAATGCCCTAGGTCTTCGTGAGCAAGCGAGTTGGATGCACACCCACTTAGTTTATTTTGTTGAGCTTTAACACTTATAGCTCTAGTGCATCCGTTGCATGGCAATCCCTACTCACTCACATAGATATCTATTGATGGGCAACTCAATAGCCCATTGATACGCCTAGTTGATGTGAGACTATCTTCTCCTTTTTGTCTTCTCCACAACCATCATTCTATTCCACATATAGTGCTATATCCATGGCTCACGCTCATGTATTGCATGAAGATGGAAAAGGTTTGAGAACATCAAAAGTATGAAACAATTGCTTGGTGTCGGTGTACTAAAGTAGGGGTACCTTAGTACCCCAAACTTGTGCACGGGCAGTCGTAGCACCCCGCGGCAAGGCTTGCCAGGCGATCGCCAAAACTCTCCATGGTCCCTTTTTGGGCCATCCAAGAACAAAGTATTTGAGCCAAGGCCCCGGCAGGAGGAGCTTGCCGGGAAGGCCACCCGAAGAGAGCAAGGCCCCGGCAAGAGGAGCTTGCCGGGACGGCCGCTCGAAGCACAAGGCCCCGGCAAGAGGAGCTTGCCGGGAAGGCCGACCAGGGCACGACAAGAGACTTGTTGCGACGCGCCACGCGTCCCGGCAAGGACCGGTGAGCAACAAGCTCCCGGGCGCGACAAGGCATCAACCGCGGCAAGGCGCTTGCCGCGGCAAGTCACCACCCCGCGCCTATGTTCCAGCTCATCCACCCACGTGTCGCTCTAGGGCCATTCTAGGCGTACGTGGCGAGAGGCTGCGCAGCCAGGGGCATGCGGTGGCGAAGCGACGCTGATAGGGTAGCCGTCATGGCAAATGGTGGTGGCCCTGACGGTCAGTTTTCTGCACTGTTTGGGCGACCCAGACGGGCATTTAATACCCTTGTCCCCTGCCGTCAGAGTTAGGTATAATAGCACTGTGCAAACAGTTGTACCCAACACAGCGTTTTCCAATTTTACCCCCGCCTACGTTGCCACCTGTGGGTAACCCCTTGCGCATATAAAAGGTGGCCCCATGCGCAACGTGAGGGGGAGGAGGAGAAAGGAAGCCACTCACTCTCGGTCTGATTAGTTGCCTGAGTGTACTGTAGCACTCAGCGCTCCCGAACAAGAACACAATACAAAGCACAAAGCAACAGTAGGGTTTTACGCATCCGTGCGGCCCGAAGCTGGGTAAACCCCTTGTGTGCATCGCCTCAATCCGCTCTCCTATGGGGACCGAGCCCCTTTCTGGTTCGGCGGGGGGGCGGAGGTCGCGCGAAGAGCGGATTGAGGCGATGCACACAAGGGGTTTACCCAGCTTCGGGCCGCACGGATGCGTAAAACCCTACTGCTGCTTTGTGGTTTGTATTGTGTTCTTGTTCGGGAGCGCTGAGTGCTACGGTACACTCAGGCAACTAATCAGACCAAGCGTGAGTGGCCTCCTTCCTCCCCTCCCCTCATGTTGCGCATGGGGCCTCCTTTTATATGCGCAAGGGGTTACCCACAGGTGGCAACGTAGGCGGGGGTAAAACTGGAAAACGCTGTGTTGGGTACAACTGTTTGCACAGTGCTATCATACCTAACTCTGACGGCAGGGGACAAGGGCATTAAATGCCCGTCTGGGTCGCCCAAACAGTGCAGAAAAGGGACCGTCAGGGGCGCCACCGTTTGCCACGACGGCTACCCTGTCAGCGTTGCTCCGCCACCGCATGCCCCTGGCTGCGCAGCCTCTCGCCACGTACGCCTGGAAAGGCCCCAGAGCGACGCGTGGGTGGATGAGCTGGAACGCAGGCGCGGGGTGGTGACTTGCCGCGGCAAGCGCCTTGCCGCGGTTGATGCCTTGTCGCGCCCGGGAGCTTGTTGCTCACCGGTCCTTGCCGGGACGCGTGGCGCGTCGCAGCAAGTCTCTTGTCGTGCCCTGGTCGGCCTTCCCGGCAAGCTCCTCTTGCCGGGGCCTTGTGCTTCGAGCGGCCGTCCCGGCAAGCTCCTCTTGCCGGGGCCTTGCTCTCTTCGGGTGGCCTTCCCGACAAGCTCCTCCTGCCGGGGCCTTGGCTCAAATACTTTGTTCTTGGATGGCCCAAAAAGGGACCATGTAGAGTTTTGGCGATCGCCTGGCAAGCCTTGCCGCGGGGTGCTACGACTACCTGTGCACAAGTTCGGGGTACTAAGGTACCCCTACTTTAGTACACCGACAGGAGCCCCCGGGCTTGGGCCATACACGGTGCCGAGCGCTGTTGGGCCAGGCCCAAAACAGTGCACGGGCACGCGCGGCCTGGGTCACGCTGCATCTTCTTCTGTATCCACCACGCCCGCCCCGAACGGCACGCGTCAAACGCGGCATCGTGGGGAGAGGCGTGCGTGACGTGGGCGGCGTGCGCGGGGCTGAGCCCCGTGGGCATGCGTCACGTCGCAGGTGATTTGTTTATTCGGAAAGGCGAAACGCCCCCCCCTTTCCCCCTTATAAGCAGGGGAAACAGGGGCAGTCCGCCCACCCGCCAGTTGCGATTCCTCGAAAATTTCTGCCACTTCCCAAGAGAAGCAGCGTTCCGCCCCTTCCGTCGCCACCAGTGCTACCGACGCCGTCGACCTCCCTCCCTGCTTTCGCCATGGCCCCGAAGGGCGACAAGGGGACAGGGAAGGCCGGGATCAAGAGGATCGAGGGCGACCGTGTGGATTAGGCCGCCCGCCCTTTTCTTTTCTTGTCGCCGCTGGCCGAGTTATGAAAATAATTCATTAGGGCTGCGACAAGCTATCTTGTAATATAACTTTATCTTAGGTAGTGAATGCACTGTTACTTCCTCTATTTGATTGCCTCCTTTGTATGTTATTGTCGTACGCTTTTAGGGTACTTGCCGGCGTAGGCACACTTGCTGAGTGCTGGACATCAGTAGCCCGCTGGCGGTGCCGTTGCCGTCAAGAAACCTTGTCGTGACTAGCCGCGGTTCACTTAAGTTGTTGAGCAGGCTCGAAGCGAAATAAGGGCGCAACTGGAGTTGCAGCACACTCAAGTAGCTGAGCGAGCTCGAAACAAAGTAAGGGCGCGAGTCTGGTCGCAGCATACTTAAATCATTGAGCGGACTCGAAATTAAGTAAGGGCGCGACTAGCCACGAGCCGGTTCCTCCGCGCACTGGTTTTCCATACAAAGTATGGTCGTTCGAGGAAGATTACCTTAGAATTTAAAAACTTGATTGCTCAAACTTTGGCAACTTAGCTTTTCCGTGGCTCGATGCCCCGCAAGGTCGCTTTCCGGCAAGGCGAAACATGAGGCTGTCATCGCTTACCGGGGGTCAGTGCTGCACAGAGTGTCAGATAATGCATGCAAAGAATAAAGAGCATGAGATCGACAAGATGCGCGGAACACATGAACTCAATCTGTGCACAGGGTCTGCGCCTGGCACTGTACAAAGGATCACATGCAACAGCGGAAAGACATTGTACAAGAGGGTGGTTGCCGGAGGGGGTCCGACAACCGCGATTTACGGGCGAAACTTACGAAGATGCCCAACGTTCCAAGAGTTGCTCACCGGAGCGGTATCTTCGGTCTCAAGGCGGAGAGCGCCAGGCCTAGCGACTTGTTTCACCCGGTAAGGGCCTTCCCACTTCCTCGAAACTTCTGGCACTAACTTTGCGGCTATAAAAGCAGCGCAAAGCTTGATGGTAGCGAGCAGCCCGCACAGCGGCCTGAAGACGGTCCTCCTCATGGAGCAGCGCGTCATCTCGTCGCAGCTGCTCTTGCTCGAGCTCAGCGTGAGCGAGCACTCGAGGTGGCCCGTATGCGAGGTCCGTGGGGCTAACTGTCCCCGCTCCATGGAATAGAGCGAAAGGTTGCCTGGTCATACCAGGGCTTACCTGCGCCGAGAGGTGTCGGTGTATGTTCGGACGCCGCGGCACCATGAGCTGGTTCGGCGACGCCCGTTCCGCCGCCGGTGCCGTCCCCACCACCCGTTTGCTCCAGGGGCGGTGGGTTTGACGCGGACGGACCAGCCACCTCCGGAGCCTTCTTCTTCGGTGGCATGTCGATGAAGATGATGGAGATCTAGCCTGTGCTGACGCCGGATCAGGTTCACACAACCTCGACGCCCCCTACCTGGCGCGCCAAAGGTGTCGGGGGAAATCTGCCTCCACGAACACCTATGGGGACCGAGCCCCTTTCTGGTTCGGCGGGGGGCGGAGGTCGCGCGAAGAGCGGATCGAGGCGATGCACACAAGGGGTTTACCCAGCTTCGGACCTCACGGACGCGTAAAATCCTACTGCTGCTTTGTGGTTTGTATTGTGTTCTTGTTCGGGAGCGGTGAGTGCTACAGTACACTCAGGCAACTAATCAGACCACGCGTGAGTGGCCTACTTTCTCCTCTTTTTCCTCACATTGCGCATGGGGCCTCCTTTTATATGCGCAAGGGGTTACCCACAGGTGGCAACGTAGGCGGGGGTAAAACTAGAAAACGTTGTGTTGGGTACAGCTGTTTGCACAGTGCTATCATACCTAACTCTGACGGCAGGGGACAAGGGCATTAAATGCCCGTCTGGGTCGCCCAAACAGTGTAGAAAAGGGACCGTCAGGGGCGCCACCGTTTGCCACGACGGCTACCCTGTCAGCGTCGCTTCGCCACCGCATGCCCCTGGCTGCGCAGCCTCTCGCCACGTACGCCTGGAATGGCCCCAGAGCGACGCGTGGGTGGATGAGCTGGAACGCAGGCGCGGGGTGGTGACTTACCGCGGCAAGCGCCTTGCCGCGGTTGATGCCTTGTCGCGCCCGGGAGCTTGTTGCTCACCGGTCCTTGCCGGGACGCGTGGCGCGTCATAGCAAGTCTCTTGTCGTGCCCTGGCCGGCCTTCCCGGCAAGCTCCTCTTGCCGGGGCCTTGTGCTTCGAGCGGCCGTCCCGGCAAGCTCCTCTTGCCGGGGCCTTGCTCTCTTCGGGTGGCCTTCCCGGCAAGCTCCTCCTGCCGGGGCCTTGGATCAAATACTTTGTTCTTGGATGGCCCAAAAAGGGACCATGGAGAGTTTTGGCGATCGCCTGGCAAGCCTTGCCGCGGGGTGCTACGACTGCCCGTGCACAAGTTCGGGGTACTAAGGTACCCCTACTTTAGTACACCGACAGGAGCCACCGGGCCTGGGCCATACACGGTGCCGAGCGCTGTTGGGCCAGGCCCAAAACAGTGCACGGGCACGCGCGGCCTGGGTCACGCTGCATCTTCTTCTATATCCACCACGCCCGCCCCGAACGGCACGCGTCAAACGCGACATCGTGGGGAGAGGCGCGCGTGACGTGGGCGGCGTGCGCGGGGCTGAGCCCCGTGGGCATGCGTCACGTCGCAGGTGATTTGTTTATTCGGAAAGGCGAAACACCCTCCCCCCTTTCCCCCTTATAAGTAGGGGAAACAGGGGCAGTCCGCCCACCCGCTAGTTGCAATTCCTCGAAAATTTCTGCCACTTCCCAAGAGAAGCAGCGTTCCGCCCCTTCCGTCGCCACCAGTGCTACCGACGCCGTTGACCTCCCTCCCTGCTTTCGCCATGGCCCCGAAGGGCGACAAGGGGAAAGGGAAGGCCGGGATCAAGAGGATCGAGGGCGACCGTGTGGATTAGGCCGCCCGCCCTTTTCTTTTCTTGTCGCCGCTGGCCGAGTTATGAAAATAACTCATTAGGGCTGCGACAAGCTATCTTGTAATATAACTTTATCTTAGGTAGTGAATGCACTGTTACTTCCTCTATTTGATTCCCTCCTTTGTATGTTATTGCCCTACGCTTTTAGGGTACTTGCCGGCGTAGGCACACTTGCTGAGTGCGGGACATCAGCAGCCCGTTGGCGGTGCCGTTGCCGTCAAGAAACCTTGTCGTGACTAGCCGCGGTTCACTTAAGTTGTTGAGCAGGCTCGAAGCGAAATAAGGGCGCAACTGCAGTTGCAGCACACTCAAGTAGCTGAGCGAGCTCGAAACAAAGTAAGGGCGCGAGTCTGGTCGCAGCATACTTAAATCATTGAGCGGACTCGAAATTAAGTAAGGGCGCGACTAGCCACGAGCCGGTTCCTCCGCGCCCAGGTTTTCCATACAAAGTATGGTCGTTCGAGGAAGATAACCTTAGAATTTAAAAACTTGATTGCTCAAACTTTGGCAACTTAGCTTTTCCGTGGCTCGATGCCCCGCAAGGTCGCTTTCCGGCAAGGCGAAACATGAGGCTGTCATCGCTTACCGGGGGTCAGTGCTGCACAGAGTGTCAGATAATGCATGCAAAGAATAAAGAGCATGAGATCGACAAGATGCGCGGAACACATGAACTCAATCTGTGCACAGGGTCTGCGCCTGGCTCTGTACAAAGGATCACATGCAACAGCGGCAAGACATTGTACAAGAGGGTGGTTGCCGGAGGGGGTCCGACAACCGCGATTTACGGGCGAAACTTACGAAGATGCCCAACGTTCCAAGAGTTGCTCACCGGAGCGGTATCTTCGGTCTCAAGGCGGAGAGCGCCAGGCCTAGCGACTTGTTTCACCCGGTAAGGGCCTTCCCACTTCCTCGAAACTTCTGTCACTAACTTTGCGGCTATAAAAGCAGCGCAAAGCTTGATGGTAGCGAGCAGCCCGCACAGCGGCCTGAAGACGGTCCTCCTCGTGGAGCAGCGCGTCATCTCGTCGCAGCTGCTCTTGCTCGAGCTCAGCGTGAACGAGCACTCGAGGTGGCCCGTATGCGAGGTCCATGGGGCTAACTGTCCCCGCTCCATGGAATAGAGCGAAAGGTTGCCTGGTCATACCAGGGCTTACCTGCGCCGAGAGGTGTCCGCGTATGTTCGGACGCCGCGGCACCATGAGCTGGTTCGGCGACGCCCGTTCCGCCGCCGGTGCCGTCCCCGCCACCCGTTTGCTCCAGGGGCGGTGGGTTTGACGCGGACGGACCAGCCACCTCCGGAGCCTTCTTCTTCGGTGGCATCTCGATGAAGATGATGGAGATCTAGCCTGTGCTGACGCCGGATCAGGTTCACACAACCTCGACGCCCCTACCTGGCGCGCCAAAGGAGTCGGGGGAAATCTGCCTCCACGAACACCTATGGGGACCGAGCCCCTTTCTGGTTCGACGGGGGGCGGAGGTCGCGCGAAGAGCGGATCGAGGCGATGCACACAAGGGGTTTACCCAGCTTCGGGCCGCACGGACGCGTAAAATCCTACTGCTGCTTTGTGGTTTGTATTGTGTTCTTGTTCGGGAGCGCTGAGTGCTACAGTACACTCAGGCAACTAATCAGACCGAGCGTGAGTGGCCTCCTTTCTCCTCTTTTTCCTCACGTTGCGCATGGGGCCTCCTTTTATATGCGCAAGGGGTTACCCACAGGTGGCAAAGTAGGCGGGGGTAAAACTGGAAAACGCTGTGTTGGGTACAGCTGTTTGCACAGTGCTATCATACCTAATTCTGACGGCAGGGGACAAGGGCATTAAATGCCCGTCTGGGTCGCCCAAACAGTGCAGAAAAGGGACTGTCAGGGGCGCCACCGTTTGCCACGACGGCTACCCTGTCAGCGTCGCTTCGCCATCGCATGCCCTGGCTGCGCAGCCTCTCGCCACGTACGCCTGGAATGGCCCCAGAGCGACGCGTGGGTGGATGAACTGGAACGCAGGCGCGGGGTGGTGACTTGCTGCGGCAAGCGCCTTGCCGCGGTTGATGCCTTGTCGCGCCCGGGAGCTTGTTGCTCACCGGTCCTTGCCGGGACGCGTGGCGCGTCGCAGCAAGTCTCTTCTCGTGCCCTGGTCGGCCTTCCCGGCAAGCTCCTCTTGCCGGGGCCTTGTGCTTCGAGCGGCCGTCCCGGCAAGCTCCTCTTGCCGGGGCGTTCCTCTCTTTGGGTGGCCTTCTCGGCAAGCTCCTCCTGCCGGGGCCTTGGCTCAAATACTTTGTTCTTGGCTGGCCCAAAAAGGGACCATGGAGAGTTTTGGCGATCGCCTGGCAAGCCTTGCCGCGGGGTGCTACGACTGCCCGTGCACAAGTTCGGGGTACTAAGGTACCCCTACTTTAGTACACCGACAGGAGCCCCCAGGCCTGGGCCATACATGGTGCCGAGTGTTGTTGGGCCAGGCCCAAAACAGTGCACGGGCACGCGCGGCCTGGGTCACGCTGCATCTTCTTCTGCATCCACCACGTCCTCCCCGAACGGCACGCGTTGAACACGGCATCATGGGGAGAGGCGTGCGTGACGTGGGCGGCATGCGTGGGGCTGAGCCCCGCAGGCATGCGTCACGTCGCAATAAAGGGGGACGGTTCGCGCCATCTCCATAAGTGGAGGGAGGCGTGGAGGCGTGGCTCATTTGCTGGACGGGGCCGAGGCATGGTTTCCGAGGCGTCCGCTCCCCACGATCACGGGGCGAGGGAAAGTCGCCTCATCCGTCGCCTCGGTCCTGCACGCCAGCCACGCGGCTTCCATGCACCTGGGGTCGCGGACGGTGGAGGCAGGAAACCGGGCCGTCGCGGGTCGAGGCAGCAGGCCGGTCCCAGTCGCCTGCTCTTCCTGCATCTTGGTTGGCTGAGCGGGGCGGCCGAGCCCCCACCCTGCTCCTTTATAAAGAGCAAGAAGGGGGGGCGACGAAAACCCACACTCCTTCATCTTTGCTTCTCTTCAGCTTCTGATCCCCTCTCTCGATTCGCTATGGAGAAAGGGAACCCTGGTCCTTCATCGGTGGCGGCGAGGGTCGCCGCTAGGCAACGCGCCCCTCCTCCCCTTGCACCCGCGGTGGCAGAGCCAACCGTAAGGGGAAGGGGGAGGGGGCGAGGTCGTGGACGAGGCCGAGGCGTTCGGGGACGAGGCGGACGAGGCGATGCGCCGGCCTCGCCTCCGCCAGCGGCTCCTCCTCTCACGGCAGTCCACATCGGGGACGACCCTTGCGAGTTCTTCGTCAGGCTGCGCCGGGCGCCTCGTCGTCGCCTCCGTCTCCCGGCTCCCTTCGCAAGCGTGATGGAGATGGAACAACCCGAGACGCTAAGACTGCGCATGAGGGGCTGTGGGATCAGCGGCACGCGGGTCCACGTTGAGTCCCCAGCCCCCGGCGTGATGTATCTTGGTCGAGGGTGGAAGACGTTCGCCCGTATCCACAGCTTGATGGAGGGGTTTACCCTCCATTTTAAGTTGATGGAGGGCGATCTCCTCTCCGTCAAGGTCTTCAGGGTGCTTCGGGATCCGGGCCCGGTGCTGCGTGGATAGCTCCTCCGACAGCGAAGGCTCCTCCTCGAGCGAGAGTGACGAGGAGGGGAGCGACAGCAACGACGAGGGTAGCGGTCGTCGGGATGACGGGTCCGACTAGGCATCGGTCGCGGCTCCGCGTGGCACCAGCGACGCCATCATCCGTGTCGCCGGTTCCTTGAGCTTCCCGGGGTCGTCTTCTTGGCGGCTGGCGTGGCGAGGCTGCGGAAGAGGAAGAGGGCGGGCGGCAAGGCCGTCAACTCGGAGTACGAGGGCACGGCGCCCTCGACAGCGTGCTGACGTCCTGCCGCCACGTCGACCCCTGCTTCCAGAGCCGCCACCACCACCTAGCCTTCAGACGGTCCCCGGGGCGTTCTGTTGGTGTCTTCTGCCACCCGTAGCTCGTCTAGGCGCCCCTTTTGCCCCTTTCGCCTCCTTGTCCTACCTCCTGAGGAGAGACACAAGAAAGGGATTACGGGCACCTTATCTCTTTTTAACTTGTAAGCCTTCGAGCTTTACTTGTATTTAAAGCTTGTAATCCCATATCTCATGTTTCTCATTCTCTCCGAACTGTACCTGAGCGGAATGTTTTTAATGAAAAGGGGATGTTTGCCGGGCCATTTGTCTCGCGGGTAAAACCCACGCCAAGGAGCAAATCCTTTATATCGTTAAGACAGACACTTCTTTGCCCGGCAACAGGCCCTGCCGTCTTCCCGCGCCAGTCGACCTTCCCCACGCCTTTGGCGGAGGTAGGGATGAGGCGGGTTCGGGCTCCTCATTCCGTTCCTTGGCCGCCGCGGCTACTACCAAAACTGGCCCCAGGAACGCGCTCCGGGGCCCAGAGTTAAGGGAGCACGACAGCTTTTTAGGAAGAAACAAGGTTTTCGCATTCCTTAGTCCATAAGAGAATGCATGAGAAGGGATGAAAAACTTATCTGGGATTGCAGCCCCCGGCAACTTTGGCTTGCCGCGGGCGAATCTTTGTACTTGCAGCCCCCGGCAACACTGGTTTGCCGGGGACCTGATGCTGGTCCGCCCTTCTTTTCTTCTTCGTCCTTAAGCGGTCTGGCAAGGATATGCAAAACCCTGCGAACCAAAGGAAACGAAAGTACAGGAAAAAAGGACGCAGACCCGACCTCTAAGCTAGGGGTTAGCAGCTATTAGGCACTATCAACCCTAATCAAGGACGGGACTCGACTCAGCATGCATGCTAAAACTTAGGGCGCCAGCGCTTCATTTACTGTTGCTCAGGTTCTGCGCCTGGCTTTTTACAAAGGATTACATGCAATAGCGGCAAGACTTGTACAAAAGGGTGGTTGCCGGACGGGGTCCGACAACCGCGCCTTACGGAAGATGCTCAATATTCCAGGAGTTGCTCACCGGAGTGCCATCTTTGGTCTCAAGGCGGACAGCGCTGGGCCTCGTGACTCGTCTCACCCGGTAAGGGCCTTCCCACTTCGGCATCAACTTGTTATGATTCTTGGCGGACGGAGCGCGCCGAAGAACAAGGTCGCCTTCCTCGAAGCTTCTGGCTTTAACTTTGTGGCTATGGTAGCGACGCAAAGCTTGCTGGTAGCGAGAGGCTCGCACAGCAGCCTGAAGACGATCTTCCTCAAGGAGCAGCGCGTCATCTTCACGCAGTCGCTCTTGCTCAAGCTCATCATAAGCGAGCACTCGAGGTGACCCGTATACGAGTTCCGTGGGGGTAACTACTTCTGCTCCATAGACTAGAGCAAATGGTGTCTGGCCAGTGGCTCAATTTGGCGTCGTTCTGATCGACCAAAGAGCCACCGGCAGCTCCTCGATCCAGTTTCTTCCGCACTTGTGCAGCCTGTCGAAAGTTCTGGTCTTGAGCCCGCGCAGCACTTCGGCATTGGCCCTTTCCGCCTGACCGTTGCTCCTGGGATGAGCAACAGAAGCGAAGCAGACCTTGGCGCCGAGATCTTGGATGTATTGCATGAAGGCGCGGCTCGTGAATTGCGTACCGTTGTCGGTGATGATCCTGTTGGGGATCCCGAAGCGGCAAACAATCGACCTGAAGAACTTGACTGCTGACTGTGCTGTCACCTTCCTCACTGGTTCCACTTCCGGCCACTTTGTGAACTTGTCGATTCTCGGCAACTTTGGCTTGCCGCGGGCGAATCTTTGTACTTGCAGCCCCCGGCAACACTGGTTTGCCGGGGACCGGATGCTGGTCCGCCCTTCTTCTCTTCTTCGTCCTTAGGCGGTCTGGCCAGGATATGCAAAACCCTGCGAACCAAGGGAAACGAAAGAACAGGAAAAAAGGACGCAGACCCGACCTGTAAGGTAGGGGTTAGCCAGTTGTTAGTATGCTAGGGGCGTCGAAGTTGTGTGAACCTGATCCGGCATCTGCACAGGCTAGATCTCCATCGTCTTCATCGACATGCCACCGAAGAAGAAGGCTCCGGAGGTGGCTGGTCCGTCCGCGTCAAACCCACCGCCCCTGGAGCAAACGGGTGGTGGGGACGGCACCGGTGGCGGAACGGGCGTCGCCGAGCCAGCTCATGATGCCACGGCGTCCGAACATGCACCGCGCCCCTTTCAGGAGGCACGGGACCAGCAGCGTCTTGGCACCCACGGTACCATACGCTCGCTGGACCCAGATCGAGCTAGCGGATCCCAGGGTGCTCAAGGCCAGCATACACACCAACGTGCTGGCGTGAGCGTGGCGCGACTGCCTGGTCCAGGTGATGCTCCTTCTAACATAGTTAGAAGTTCAAGCACATCCCGCTCCACGCGCCGCTCGCCACCGCTGCCCGCCACTCCAGCAGAAGCTCTAGCACGAGGTCAACTGCTCCTAGACTACCCTCCGACGGCGGACAAGCTCGACGACTGGAGGGCCACGATACAGAGTCTCATCGGCTTCGCTAACGGCGACACCCCGCGGCAGCACAGTGCGTCGCAGCCGCGGCAGGTCGGCCAGGCGAGAACCGATGGCGCCAAGACCGGTGGGGGTGCGACCACCGCACATTCCCCCCCCCCCCCCGAAGGCCAAGATCGCCGACTCGCCGGAGCCATCACGACAACGACTCCACCACGTCGTCAAATCCGCGAACTCGTCGCGATCAACGCCAAGTTCTTCACGAACGAGAGCAAGAGGACGCTCGTACTCGCATCGAGCGTCGGAGAGAAGCGCGGCGTCAATCAGACCAACGCGTTGGGCCCTCTGTCGACATGCACGCGCTGGGGGGACCAGGCGACCTGCCGTACGCGGTAGGCTGCCCTGCGTTCACCCGTGAGCTGCGGCAAGTCCATTGGCCCAGCACGAAGAATTTCAAGCCAGACGTACCAGAGAAGTACGACGGCAGGTCGCATCCGTCGGAGTTCCTCAGCATCTACACCATTGCGGTGCAGGCTGCTGGAGGGCGAGACGATAAGATCCTTGCCAACTACTTCCCGCTGGTACTCAAATCCAACGTCAGATCCTGGCTCATGCACTTGCCGGATAACTCCATAACCTCCTGGATAGACTTGTGCCATCAGTTTGTTGGCGCCTTTACAGGCGGCCACAAACCCCATGGCCAAGCGAGCGACCTTCATCTGCTCGTCCAGAAGGAAGGGGAATCCTTGCGCAAGTTCATCCAGAGATTCAGCCGCGTGCACTACAACATCCCAGACGTTCACCCTGCCGCGGTCATCAGCGCGTTCCATCAGAACGTGCGTAACCGCAGGATGCGGAAGGAGATGGTGATGTGCAAGATCAAAGCCGTCAGCGAGCTATATGCCCTGGCCGACAAGTGTGCACACGCTGATGAAGGAAGGAAACTCCTCAGAGAGAACACTGGAGCAGGAGAATCTGACAGTGAGGATACCACCCCAGCAAGGAAGAACCGGCGGCGGAGCAAGAGGAAGAAGAAGAGCCAAGAAGTACTGGTTGTTGAGCAGTCCAGCGATGAAGGCGCCGCCAAGAAGGCCCAGGCTGGTAGCTCCGGCAAGGAGGTTGCCGGATGCGCCAACTGCCAGGCTGTGGTGGTCGCCGACAAGCGGGACGGCACCAACAAACAGTACTGCAGGATCCACCGCACCAAGGGCCATGACCTCCAGAGCTGCAAGCAGGTCGAGCGGCTCGTCGAGCTGCAAAAGGCCGAGTACGAGCGACACGACAAGGAGAGAGCCCGGGGAGGTGGCGGAGGATTAGGCACGAAGCGCCCCGGCCAGGGAGGACGCCGCGACAAGGACAAGCAGCGGCAAGCGGACAGACCTCCCCGCGGCCGCGACAAGAACGAAGACGACGACGAAGACGAAGACATGGATGATGTCGAGACCAGTGAGCAGGAGTTTCAGAAAGCCACAGAGGTCTTGTGCGTAGACGGCGGTGCTTCTCTGCATACTTCTCACCGCCAGCTCAAGCAGTGGGCGCGGGAAGTCAATGCAGCGGAACCACCCGTCGAGTCGTGCAAGCCTCTGAAATGGTCCAGCACGCCTATTATCTTCGATATTGAGGACCACCCTGACCGCACAACTACGATCGGGTGCTTGTCGATGTTGGTCTCACCAACAGTCCGCAACCTCAAGGTCACTAAGATGCTAGTCGACGGCGGGGCTGGCTTGAACCTGATCTCCTCCGCTGTACTCCAGAAACTCCAAGTCCCCGACAGCGAGCTCGAAGAGACCGGCACGTTCCAAGGAATCAACCCGGGAAGGAGCAAGCCGAAGGGGAAGATAACGTTGCTAGTGACATTTGGCAGCGAGCTGAACTTCAGGACAGAGAGGATCACTATTGACGTTGCCGATTTTCCATTACCCTGCAATGGAATTCTCGGCCGTCCGGCGCTCGCCAAGTTCATGGCGGCCTCTCACTACGCGTACAACATGCTCAAGATGCCAGTGTTGGGGAACGCAGTAAATTCAAAAAATTTCCTACGCACACGCAAGATCATGGTGATGCATAGCAACGAGAGGGGAGAGTGTTTGTCTACGTACCCTCGTAGACCGAAGCGGAAGCGTTGACACAACGTAGAGGAAGTAGTCGTACGTAGAGGAAGTAGTCGTACGTTCTCCTCGCGATCCAACCGATCTAAGCACCGAACGTACGGCACCTCCGAGTTCTGCACACGTTCAGCTCGATGACGATCCCCGGGCTCCGATCCAGCAAAGCGTCGGGGAAGAGTTCCGTCAGCACGACGGCGTGGTGACGATCTTGATGTGTTACCGGCGCAGGGCTTCGCCTAAGCACTGCAACAATATGATCGAGGTGGAATTTGGTGGAAGGGGGCACCGCACACGGCTAAGGAACGATCCGTAGATCAACTTGTGTATCTTTGGGGTGCCCCCTGCCCCCGTATATAAAGGATCCAAGGGGGAGGGGCTGGCCGTCCAGGTTTGGTGCGCCAGGAGAGTCCTACTCCCTCTGGGAGTAGGATTCCCCCCCCCCCAATCCTAGTTGGACTAGGATTGCTCCAAGGGGGAGAGAAAGAGAGAGAGGGGGCGCCCACCTCTCCTAGTCCTAATAGGACTAGGGAAGGGGGGGAGGCGCGCAGCCCCTAGGGCTGCCCTCTCACCTTTCCTCCAAGGCCCATGTTGGCCCATTATGCTTCCGGGGGGTTCCGGTAACCCTCCCGGTATTCCGGTAAAATCCTGATTTCACCCGGAATGCATCCGATGTCCAAACATAGGCTTCCAATATATAATTCTTTATGTCTCGACCATTTCGAGACTCCTCGTCACGTCCCCGATCTCATCCGGGACTCCGAACTCCTTCGGTACATCAAAACTCATAAACTCATAATATAACTGTCATCGAAACCTTAAGCGTGCGGACCCTACGGGTTCGAGAACAATGTAGACATGACCGAGACATGTCTCCAGTCAATAACCAATAGCGGGACCTGGATGCCCATATTGGCTCCTACATATTCTACGAAGATCTTTATCGGTCAGACCGCATAACAACATACGTTTGTTCCCTTTGTCATCGGTATGTTACTTGCCCGAGATTCGATCGTCGGTATCCAATACCTAGTTCAATCTCGTTACCGGCAAGTCTCTTTTCTCGTTCCGTAATACATCATCTCGCAACTAACTCATTGGTTGCAATGCTTGCAAGGCTTATGTGATGTGTATTACCGAGAAGGCCCTGAGATACCTCTCCGACAATTGGAGTGACAAATCCTAATCTCGAAATACGCCAACCCAACATGTACCTTCGGAGACACCTGTAGAGCACCTTTATAATCACCCAGTTACGTTGTGACGTTTGGTAGCACACAAAGTGTTCCTACGGTAAACGGGAGTTGCATAATCTCATAGTTAAAGGAACATGTATAAGTCATGGATAAAAGCAATAGCAACATACTAAACGATCGGGTGCTATGCTAATGGAATGGGTCATGTCAATCAGATCATTCAACTAATGATGTGATCTCGTTAATCAAATAACAACTCTTTGTTCATGGCCAGGAAACATAACCATCTTTGATTAATGAGCTAGTCAAGTAGAGGCATACTAGTGACACTCTGCTTGTTTATGTATTCACACATGTATTATGTTTCCAGTTAATACAATTCTAGCATGAATAATAAACATTTATCATGATATAAGGAAATAAATAATAACTTTATTATTGCCTCTAGGGCATATTTCCTTCAGCCAGGCCCGATAAGCGTCATCTCTTTCCCCGGCGACAAGAAGGATGCCCTTATCTGTGCCGACAAGATCTACCGGGAAGCAGCAGCCGCGACAGATCACAAGCCACTTGCCGCTGAAGCTCCCGGAGGGAAGAGGAAGACCAAGCCCGGCAAGTGCTCTGGTGCCCACTCTGGCAAGCGCACCTCTTCGGAGTGCTGCGCTACCGTCGAGGACTCGCCTTCGAGCTCCACCGGCAAGAGTAAGAAGTCAATGGCAGCCTCTCCAACGACCAAGAAGGTGTCCGCCAAGGAGGATGGCACTGGTGGTACCTTCACCATCAGTGCCACTCTCGACCCCAAATAGGAAAGCGCGCTCGTTGCTTTCCTGCGGGCGAATGTCGATGTGTTTGCCTGGCAACCATCTGACATCCCCGGCGTTCCCAGGAAAGTGATTGAGCACCACCTCGCCGTCTGTCCTCATGCGCGGTCCGTCAAGCAGAGAGTCAGGAAGCAAGCGGTGGAGCGCCAAGAGTTCATCGCGGAAGAGATCAAGAAGTTGGAAGCAGCAGGCCTTGTCAGAGGTGTGCTCCATCCGACGTGGTTGGCCAATCCTGTTATCGTGCGAAAAGCAAATGGGAAATGGAGGCTTTGCATCGACTTTACTGATGTTAACAAAGCTTGTCCCAAAGATCCCTTTCCCTTGCAGCGCATTGACCAAATTGTTGACTCCATGGCCGGATGTGACCTGCTTTCATTTCTTGACGCATACTCAGGGTACCATCAGATCTTCATGGCTGAAGAAGATGAGGAAAAGACCGCATTCATCACTCCATGTGGCACGTACTGTTTCATACGGATGCCTTTCGGTTTGAAGAATGCCGGTTCGACATTTGCGAGGGTTGTCCATACCGCTTTTGAGCCGCAAATCCACAGAAATGTGGAAGCCTGCATGGATGACATAGTGGTCAAAAGCAGGAACAGGGCAACCCTGATTCAAGATTTAGAAGAGACCTTTGCGAACCTGCGCAGGATCAGCCTCAAGCTCAACCCTGAGAAGTGCGTGTTTGGAGTCCCTTCCGGCAAGCTTCTCGGGTTCTTCGTGTCTCAGCGAGGAATCGAAGCCAATCCAGACAAAATCAAGGCCATCGAGCAGATTGAAGCACCAACACGCGTCAAGGATGTACGAAGGCTTGCCGGCTGTGTCGCGGCTCTCAGCAGGTTTATTTCCAAGTCTGCAGAACGCGCCCTGCCATTTTTCAATGTTTTGAAAAAGGCGGGTCCAGTAAAATGGACTCCGGAAGCGGAGGCTGCGCTGCAGGACTTGAAGAAATACCTGTCCTCCGCTCCAATACTTGTCGCGCCTAAACCACAAGAGAAGTTGTTGCTGTACCTGGCGGCAACCAATCAAGTGGTTAGTGCTGCGTTAGTAGCGGAGAGGGAGGCTGATGATGAGCTAGCAACCGCGGCAAGCGCGTCCAGCGACGAGCAAGAGGCTTCCCCGACAACTCTGGCCCCGACAAGGATGAATCTGCACAGGAGCAAGTGGAGGTGCAGAAGAAGAGAATGGTGCAGCGCCCAGTTTACTTTGTTAGCTCCCTCCTGCAGGGGGCTAGGTCAAGGTACTCTGGTGTGCAGAAATTGCTTTTCGGCCTTCTCATGGCCTCGAGAAAGCTGCGCCATTACTTCCAAGCACATGAGATTACAGTTGTCACCCGTTTTCCGCTGAAGAGCATACTGCAGAATCCAGAAGCAACAGGCAGGATTGTCGAGTGGGCACTGGAACTGTCAAGATTCGGTCTCAAATTCGAGAGCACTTCAACTATCCAAAGCAGAGCATTGGCGGAGTTCATAGCAGAGTGGACACCGACATCAGACGAAGAGATCCTAGAGACGAGCATCCCAGTCAAAGAGGCAAGCAAGGAGTGGCTGATGTATTTTGATGGTGCCTTCTCGCTGCAAGGCGCCGGTGCTGGCGCGTTGCTTATCGCGCCCACCGGAGAGCATCTCAAGTACATAGTCCAGATGCACTTCCCCAAGGAGCAAGCAACCAACAATACTGCATAGTATGAAGGTTTGCTTGCCGGTCTCAGGATCGCGGCAGAACTTGGGATCAAGAAGCTCATCGTCAGGGGTGACTCGCAGCTTGTCGTCCGCCAAGTGAACAAAGATTACCAGAGTTCGTTGATGGAAGCGTACGTTGATGAAGTGAGGAAGCTAGAAGAGCACTTTGACGGCCTGCAAATGGAACACATCCCAAGAGTTGAGAACGACATTGCTGATGACCTGTCAAAGTGCGCAGCACTTAAGTTACCTGTGGAACCAGGAACCTTTGTGCTCAAGCTGACTCAGCCATCCGTAACACCATCAACCGGACAGGGCAAGAAGAGGAAGTTGGTCTCCGGCGACTATTTTCCGGCAGAGCTCCCCGGAGCCGCCGCCAAGAAGGTCCCCAAGATCGACGTCAAGGGCGCTGAGGAGCCGTCTGCTCCGGCAAACCCCAGGGTTAGTTCCGTAGAAGCAGGCGCTCCCGACAAATTTTGCCCCGGCAAGCTTGCCGGGGAACGTCAAGCTCCGGCTGAGCCCCAAATCCTCGCTGTAGAAGCGGACGTTCCCGCAGCAGCAGATGTGCCTTCAGTCCTTGTTGTCGAGCCACAGGCTCCAGCATGGGCGCAGCAGACTGTCCATTTCCTCCAGAACGGAGAACTTCCCGAAGAACAAGAAGAAGCGGAAAGAGTAGCCCGGCGCTCGAGTATGTACCAGTTCGTCGACAACACGCTGTACCGAAGAGGGCGCAACGGTGTGAAATTGAAGTGTATTTCCCGGGAAGACGGACAAAAGCTGTTGGTAGAGATACATGGAGGCATATGTGGTCACCACATTGGCGCCAGAGCACTTGCCGGCAAAGCGTTCCGGCAAGGTTTCTTCTGGCCGACAGCCCTCCAGGATGCAACTGCACAAGTAACCAAGTGTGAAGCGTGCCAGTTCCATTCCAAGCAGATACACCAGCCAGCTCAAGCTCTCCAGACGATCCCTTTATCCTGGCCATTTTCGGTCTGGGGGCTCGACATCCTCGGCCCCTTCCCCCGAGCTGTCGGGGGCTTTGAGTACTTGTACGTCGCAATCGACAAGTTCACAAAGTGGCCGGAAGTGGAACCAGTGAGGAAGGTGACAGCACAGTCAGCAGTCAAGTTCTTCAGGTCGATTGTTTGCCGCTTCGGGATCCCCAACAGGATCATCACCGACAACGGTACGCAATTCACGAGCCGCGCCTTCATGCAATACGTCCAAGATCTCGGCGCCAAGGTATGCTTCGCTTCTGTTGCTCATCCCAGGAGCAACGGTCAAGCGGAAAGGGCCAATGCCGAAGTGCTGCGCGGGCTCAAGACCAGAACTTTCGACAGGCTGCACAAGTGCAGAAGAAACTGGATCGAGGAGCTGCCGGTGGCTCTTTGGTCGATCAGAACGACGCCAAATCGAGCCACTGGCCAGACACCATTTCATCTAGTCTATGGAGCAGAAGCAGTTACCCCCACAGAACTCGTATACGGGTCACCTTGAGTGCTCGCTTATGATGAGCTTGAGCAAGAGCGGCTGCGTGAAGATGACGCGCTGCTCCTTGAGGAAGATCGTCTTCAGGATGCTCTGTGAGCCTCTCGCTACCAGCAAGCTTTGCGTCGCTACCATAGCCGCAAAGTTAAAGCCAGAAGCTTCGAGGAAGGCGACCTTGTTCTTCGGCGCGCTCCGTCCGCCAAGAATCATAACAAGTTGACGCCGAAGTGGGAAGGCCCTTACCGGGTGAGACGAGTCACGAGGCCCGGCGCTTTCCGCCTTGAGACCAAAGATGGCACTCCGGTGAGCAACTCCTGGAATATTGAGCATCTTCGTAAGTTTTACCCGTAAGGCACGGTTGTTGGACCCCGTCCGGCAACCACGCTTTTGTACAAGTCTTGCCGCTGTTGCATGTAATCCTTTGTACAAAGCCAGGCGCAGACCCTGAGCAGCAGTAAATGAAGCGCTGGCGCCCTAAGTTTTAGCATGCATGCTGAGTCGAGTCTCGTCCTTGGTTAGGGTTGATAGTGCCTAACAACTGCTAACCCCTAGCTTAGAGGTCGGGTCTGCGTCCTTTTTTCCTGTTCTTTCGTTTCCCTTGGTTCGCAGGGTTTTGTATATCCTGGCCAGACCGCTTAAGGACGAAGAAGAGAAGAAGGGCGGACCAGCATCCGGTCCCCGGCAAACCAGTGTTGCCGGGGGCTGCAAGTACAAAGATTCGCCCGGGGCAAGCCAAAGTTGCCGGGGGCTGCAATCCCAGATAAGTTTTTCATCCCTTATCATGCATTCTCTTATGGACTGAGGAATGCGAAAACCTTGTTTCTTCCTAAAAAGCTGCCGTGGTCCCTTAACTCTGGGCCCCGGAGCGCGTTCCTAGGGCCAGTTTTGATAGTAGCCGCGGCGGCAAAGGAACGGAATGAGGAGCCCGAACCCGCCTCATCCCTACCTCCGCCAAAAGCGTGAGGAAGGTCGAGTGGCGCGGGAAGACGGCAGGGCCAGTTGCCGGGCAAAGAAGTGTCTATCTTAACGATATAAAGGATTCGCTCCTTGGCGTGGGTTTTACCCGCGAGACAAATGGCCCGGCAAACATCCCCTTTTCATTAAGAACATTCCGCTCAGGTACAGTTCAGAGAGAATGAAAAACATGAGAGATGGGATTACAAGCTCTAAATGCAACTAGAGCCCGAAGGCTTACAAGTTAAAAAGAGATAAGGTGCCCGTAATCCCTTTCTTGTCTCTCTCCTCAGGAGGTAGGACAAGGAGGCGAAAGGGGCAAAAGGGGCGCCTAGATGAGCTACGGGTGGCAGAAGACACCAAGAGAACACCCCGGGGGCCGTCTGAAAGCTGGACGGTGACGGCGGCGCCGGAAGCAGGGCTCGACGAGGCGGCAGGACGTCAGCACGCTGTCGAGGGCGTCGTGCCCTCGTACTCCGAGTTGACGGCCTTGCCGCCCGCCCTCTTCCTCTTCCGCAGCCTCCCTACGCCAGCTGCCAAGGAGACGACCCCGAGAAGCTCAAGGAGCCGGCGACACGGATGATGGGGTCGCTGGTGCCACGCGGAGCCGCGACCGATGCCTAGTCGGACCCGTCATCCCGACGACCGCTACCCTCGTCGTCGCTGTCGCTCCCCTCCTCGTCGCTCTCGCTCGAGGAGGAGCTTTCGCTGTCGGAGGAGCTATCCACGCAGCACCGGGCCCAGATCCCGAAGCACCCGAAGATCTTGACGGAGAGGAGATCGCCCTCCATCAACTTAAAATGGAGGGTGAACCCCTCCATCAAGCTGTGGATACGGGCGAACGTCTTTCACCCTCGACCAAGATACATCACGCCGGGGGCTGGGGACTCAACATGGACCCACGTGCCGCTGATCCCACAGCCCCTCATGCGCAGTCTTAGCGTCTCGGGTTGTTCCATCTCCATCACGCTTGCGAAGGGAGCCGGGAGACGGAGGCGACGCCGAGGCGCCCGGCGCAGCCTGACGAAGAACTCGCAAGGGTCGTCCCCGATGTGGACTTCCGTGAGAGGAGGAGCCGCTGGCGGAGGCGAGGCCGGCGCATCGCCCCGTCCGCCTCGTCCCCGAACGCCTCGGCCTCGTCCACGACCTCGTACACGACCTCGCCCCCTCCCCCTTACCCTTACAGTTGGCTCTGCCACCGCGGGTGCAAGGGGAGGAGGGGCGCATTGCCTAGCGGCGACCCTCGCCGCCACCGATGAAGGACCAGGGTTCCCTTTCTCCATAGTGAATGGAGAGAGGGGATCAGAAGCTGAAGATAAGCAAAGATGAAGGAGTGTGGGTTTTCATCGCCCCCCCCTTCTTGCTCTTTATAAAGGAGCAGGGTGGGGGATCGGCGACTGGGACCGGCCTGCTGCCTCGATCCGCGACGGCCCGGTTTCCTGCCTCCACCGTCCGCGACCCCAGGTGCATGGAAGCCGCGTGACTGGCATGCAGGACCGAGGCGACGGATGAGGCGACTTCCCCTCGCCCCGTGATCGTGGGGAGCGGACGCCTCGGAAACCGTGCCTCGGCCCCGTCCGGCAAATGAGCCACGCCTCCACGCCTCCCTCCACTTATGGAGATGGCGCGAACCGTCCCCCTTTATTGCGACGTGACGCATGCCTGCGAGGCTCAGCCCCGCGCACGTCGCCCACGTCACGCACGCCTCTCCTCACGATGCCGCGTTCGACGCGTGCCGTTCGGGGAGGACGTGGTGGATGCAGAAGAAGATGCAGCGTGACCCAGGCCGCGCGTGCCCGTGCACTGTTTTGGGCCTGGCCCAACAGCGCTCGGCACCGTGTATGGCCCAGGCCCGGGGGCTCCTGTCGGTGTACTAAAGTAGGGGTACCTTAGTACCCCGAACTTGTGCACGGGCAGTCGTAGCACCCCACGGCAAGGCTTGCCAGGCGATCGCCAAAACTGTCCATGGTCCCTTTTTGGGCCATCCAAGAACAAAGTATTTGAGCCAAGGCCCCGGCAGGAGGAGCTTGCCGGGAAGGCCACCCGAAGAGAGCAAGGCCCCGACAAGAGGATCTTGCCGGGACGGCCGCTCGAAGCACAAGGCCCCGGCAAGAGGAGCTTGCCGGGAAGGCCGACCAGGGCACGACAAGAGACTTGCTGCGACGCGCCACGCGTCCCGGCAAGGACCAGTGAGCAACAAGCTCCCGGGCGTGACAAGGCATCAACCGCGGCAAGGCGCTTTCCGCGGCAAGTCACCACCCCGCGCATGCGTTCCAGCTCATCCACCCACGTGTCGCTCTGGGGCCATTCCAGGCATACGTGGCGAGAGGCTGCGCAGCCAGGGGCATGCGGTGGCGAAGCGACGCTGACAGGGTAGCCGTCGTGGCAAATGGTGGCGCCCCTGACGGTCCCTTTTCTGCACTGTTTGGGCGACCCAGACGGGCATTTAATGCCCTTGTCCCCTGCCGTCAGAGTTAGGTATGATAGCACTGTGCAAACAGCTATACCCAACACAGCGTTTTCCAGTTTTACCCCCGCCTACGTTGCCACCTGTGGGTAACCCCTTGCGCATATAAAAGGAGGCCCCATGCGCAACGTGAGGGGGAGGAGGAGAAAGTTGGCCACTCACGCTCGGTCTGATTAGTTGCCTGACTGTACTGTAGCACTCAGCGCTCCCGGACAAGAACACAATACAAACCACAAAGCAGCAGTAGGGTTTTACGCATCCGTGCGGCCCGAAGCTGGGTAAACCCCTTGTGTGCATCGCCTCGATCCGCTCTTCGCGCGACCTCTGCCCCCCGCCGAACCAGAAAGGGGCTCGGTCCCCATAACTGTTCGTGGAGGCAGATTTCCCCCGACACTTGGCTTGTCACCGGGGTTGTGCATGATTAAATACTTTGTGTGATGAAGATAGACCATAGCCAGACTATATGATTTTGTAGGGATAACTTTCTTTGGCCATGCTATTTTGAGAAGATATGATTGCTTTGTTAGTATGCTTGAAGTATTATTATTTTTATGTCAATATTAAACTTTTATCTTGAATCTTTCGGATCTGAACATTCATGCCACAATAAAGAAAATTACATTGAGAAATATGCTAGGTAGCATTCCACATCGAAAATTCTATTTTTATCATTTACCTACTCGAGGACGAGCAGGAATTAAGCTTGGGGATGCTTGATACGTCTCCAACGTATCTATGATTTTTTATTGTTACATGCTATTATATATTTTGTTTTGGATGTTTAATGAGCTTTATTATACACTTTTATTATTATTTTTGGGACTAACCTATTAACCCAAGTGTCGGGGCGGACGGCGTCCCCCGCGAGCACCTATGGGGCCGGAGCCCCTTTCGTTGTCCGGTGAGGGGGGCGGAGGGAGCACGGAGAGCAGATCGAGGCGAGCACACGGGCGGTTTACCCAGGTTCGGGCCGCGATGGACGCGTAAAACCCTACTCCTGCTTGGTTGTATTGAACTGGGGAGCTCGGGAGCTTGGAGAGCTAGCTACACCGAGCGTATGGCTGTCTGGATTCCCAATCTCCGAACCCCCTCTACGTTGCACACGGGCCTCCTTTTATAGCGCAAAGGGGTCACCGACAGGTGTCAACGTAAGAGAAAGGGGTAAAAGTGTAAAAGGGGTGGATGTTGTAACAGTGCGGGAACAGTGGCGCTACAGTGCGGCACAGTGTTATCATACCTACTTCTGACGGTAGGGGACAAGGGCATTAAATGCCCGTCACGGTCGCCTGGACAGCACCGAGGCGGACCGTTAGGTGCGCCACCGCTCGCCACGATGGTGGCTGCATGCCACCGCATACCCCAGGCTGCGCGGTGCCCCGCCACGTGCCCTTGGGGGAAGCCCCGGAGCGACGCGTGGGCGGGCGAGCTGGAGCGCAGTCCTGAGGTGGCGATTTGCCGCGGCAAGTGGCTTGTCGCGGGGGTCGTCTTCCTGTGCCTGATAGCTTGCCGGCTATCAGGCCTTGCCGGGGCGCATGGCGCTCCGCGGCGGGCTTCTCTTGTGGTGCCTGGGTTCGGCCTTCCCGACAAGCTGCTCTTGTCGGGGTCTCGATCTTCTGTCTCGTATACTTTGTTCTTGGATGGTATTACATGGGCTCAGTCGTCCCGGCAAGCTCCTCTTGCCGGGGTCTTGTCTTCTTGGCCCGGCAAGCTCCTCTTGCCGGGGGCCTTGTCTTGAATGCTTGGTCTTCTCTTGGCGCTTCCTGGGCGGGCCTCGCCGCAGGGTGCTACAACTGCCCGTGCACAGGTCTGGGGTACTAAGGTACCCCTACTTTAGTACACCGACAGGAGCCCCCGGGCCTGGGCCACACACGGTGCCGAGCGTCGTTGGGCCAGGCCCTAACAGTGCACGGGCACGCGTGGCCTTGGTCGCGCTGCTCCTTAACTCCGCATCCGTCGCACCTTCCCCAGGCGGCGCGCGCTTATCGCGGCGTCGTGGGGGCGAAACGCCCGTTCCCTCTTTAAGTGGAGGGAGGTGCGGAGGCGCGGCTCGATAAATGAACGGGGGTGAGGCGCAGCTTTCGAGGCGTCCGTTCCCCATAATCACGGGATGGGGAGAGGTCGTCCCACCCGTCGCCTCGGTTCTGCGCGCCCACCACGCGGTCCTCATGCACTCGGAGTCGCGGCGGCGGAGGCAGGGAGTCGGGCCGGCGCGGGTCGATGCAGTGGGTCGGCCCCAGTCGCCTGCCCTTCCTCCGCTTCTATTGGAGGAGCGAGGCGGCCGCGTTCCCACCCCGCCCCTTTATAAGGAGCGAAAGGGGGTGACGGAAATCCGCACTCCATCTCCTTCCTCCTTCTGCTTCTGGTTTCCTTCCCCCATCTGCGATGGAGGGGGGGAACCCTGGTTCTTCTTCGGTTGCCGCGAGGGTGTCTGCTAGGCAACGCGCCCCTCCTCCCCTTGCGCCCGCGGCGGCGGAGCCGGTTGTCAGGGGAAGAGGGAGAGGGCGAGGTCGCGGACGAGGTCGTGGACGGGGCCGAGGCGCTCGGGGCGGACGGATCGGTGCGCCGTCCTTGCCTCCGCCAGCGGCTCCGTTCCTTCCCGCGGTCCATCTCGGGGACGACCCCCGTGAGTTCATTATCAGGCTGCGCCGGGCGCCTCGTCGCCGCCTCCGGCTTCCCGCTCCATTCGCGAACGTGTTGGAGGTGGAGCAGCCTGAGACGCTAAACCTGCGCATGAGGGGCTGCGGGATCAGTGGGACGCGAGTCCACGTCGAGTCCCGAGCCCCCGGCGTGGTGTGTCTGGGCCGCGGGTGGAAGACGTTCGCCCGGATCCACAGCTTGACGGAGGGGTTCACCCTCCACTTTAAGCTAGTGGGGGAGGACCTCCTCTCCGTCAAGGCCTTCTGGGGCTTCGGCATCCGGGCCCGGTGCTGCGAAGATAGCTCCTCCGACAGCGAAGGCCCCTCCTCGAGCGAGAGTGACGAGGAGGGGAGCAACAGCGACGACGAGGGGAGCAGCCGCCGGGATGACGGGTCCGACTAGGCGTCGGTCGCAGCTCCGTGTGGCACCGGCGGCCCCATCGTCCGCGCCGGGCTCCGTGAACTCCCCGGGGTCGTCTCCTTGGGCGACTGGCGTAGGGGGGCTGCTGAGGAGGACAGAGGGCGGACGTCGAAGGCCGCGAAGTCGGAGTACGGGCCGACTTCGACAGCTGGCTGACGCTCCGGTGCCTCGTGTTCCAGATGCGCCCCAGACGCCGTCATCACCCTTGCTCTCGGTGACGACCACCGGGGTCTTCTCTTCGGCCCGGCAAGCTCCTCTTGCCGGGGGCTTGATCTCCTCGGGCGGCCGGAGTGGCGAGGCTGGGGGAGAGGAAGAGGCTGGCGGCAAGGCCGCTGCCTCATCTTCCAGCTCTGCCTCCGGCGCCTCCGTCTTCTTCAGCCTCCGGAGACCCCCGGGCGGAGCCCCCGGATCTTCTCTTGGTGCCTTCTGCCACCCGTAGCTCGCCTAGGTGCCCCCTTCGCCCTCTTCGCCTACTTGCCCTACCTCCTGAGGAGAGAGACAAGAAAGGGATTACGGGCACCTTATCTCTTTTCAGCTTGTAAGCCTTCGGGCCTTAGTTGCGTTTAAGCCTTGTAACCCCTCCTTTCATGTTTTTCATTCTCTCTGAACTGTACCTGAGTGGAATGTTTTTAATGAAAAGGGGATGTTTGCCGGATCATTTGTCTCGCGGGTGGAAACCGCGGTAAGGAACAAATCCTTTACATCGTTAAGATAGACAGTTTCTTGCCCGGCAACAGGCCCAGCCGCTCCCCCGCACTGCTCGACCTTTCTCACGCCCTTGGCGGAGGCGGGGAGCAGGCGGGTTCCGGCCCCTCGCTTCCCTCCCCCTTGCTGCCGCGGCTGCTATCGAAACGGGCCCCAGGAACGCGCTCTGGGGCTTGCCGCTAAGAGAGCACGGTAGCTTTTCAGGAGGAAAGGAGGCTTTCAAATTCCACAGTCCATAAGAGAATGCATGATGAGGGATGCAAAAACTTATCTGAGGTTGCAGCCCCCGGCGACTCTGGCTCGCCGGGGCGTAGGCGTTGGCTCGTCCTTCTCCTCTTCCTTGTCCTTGAGCGGCCCGGCAAGGACATTCAATTCCTGCGAGCCAAAGGGAAAGGACGGGAAAAAGACGCGGACTCGACCTCTAAGTTAGGGGTTAGCGACAGTTAGGAACTGACAACCCTAACCAAGGACGAGACTCTGACTCAGCATGCATGCTAAAATCTAGGGCGCCAGCGCTTCTTTATCTTCGGCCAGGGGCTTCGCCTGGCTTTGTACGAGGGCTTACATGCAACATCGGCAAGGCCTGCACAAACCGGTGGTTGCCGGAGCGGATCACGGCAACCGCGCCTTATGGGCGAAACTTGCGAAGATGCTCTATGTTCCCAGGAGTTGCTCACTGGTAGGCCTTCTTCGGTCTTGAGGCGGACAGCGCCCGGCCTCGCGACTCGTCTCACCCGATAAGGGCCTTCCTGCTTCGGCGTCGACTTGTTATAATTCTTGGCCGACTGAACGTGCCTAAGAACAAGGTCGCCTAACAGGGCAGCTTTATCTGATCCCAGGGGCTTCGCCTGGCTTTGTACAAGGGGTTACATGCAGCAGCGGCAAGGCCTGTACAAACCGATGGTTGCCGGAGCGGATCACGGCAACCGCGCCTTATGGGCGAAACTTGCGAAGATGCTCTATGTTCCCAGGAGTTGCTCACTGGTAGGCCCTCTTCGGTCTTGAGGCGGACAGCGCCGGGCCTCGCGACTCGTCTCACCCGATAAGGGCCTTCCTGCTTCAGCGTCGACTTGTTATAATTCTTGGCCGACTGAACGTGCCTAAGAACAAGGTCGCCTAACAGGGCAGCTTTATCTGGTGCCAGGGGCTTCGCCTGGCTTTGTACAAGGGGTTACATGCAACAGCGGCAAGGCCTGTACAAACCGATGGTTGCCGAAGCGGGTCACGGCAACCGCGCCTTATGGGTGAAACTTGCGAAGATGCTCTATGTTCCAGGAGTTGCTCACTGGTACGCCTTCTTCGGTCTCGAGGCGGACAGCGCCAGGCCTCGTGACTTGTCTCACCCGATAAGGTCCTTCCCACTTTGGCGTCAACTTGTTGGAATCCTTGGCCGACTGAGTGCGCCGAAGAACAAGGTCGCCCTCTTCGAGACTCCTGGCCTTGACCTTGCGGCTATGGTAGCGACGCAAGGCTTGCTGGTATCGAGCAGCTCGTACCGCAGCCTGGAGACGTCCTTCCTCAAGGAGCAGCGCGTCATCTTGGCGCCGCTGCTCTTGCTCGAGCTCGTCATAAGCGAGCACCCGAGGAGATCCGTATACGAGTTCCGTGGGGATAACTGCTTCCGCTCCATAGACTAGAGCAAAGGGTGTCTGTCCGGTGGCTCGACTCGGTGTCGTTCTGATTGACCAAAGAGCCGCCGGCAGCTCCTCAATCCAATTTCTTCCGTACTTGCGCAGCCTGTCAAAGGTCCTGGTCTTGAGTCCGCGCAGCACTTCAGCGTTGGCCCTTTCTGCTTGACCGTTGCTCCTGGGGTGAGCAACCGAAGCGAAACAGACCTTGGCGCCGAGATCCTGGGCGTATTGCATGAAGGCGCGGCTTGTGAATTGTGTCCCGTTGTCGGTGATGATTCTGTTGGGGATTCCGAAACGGCAGACGGTCGACCGGAAGAACTTGACTGCTGACTGCGCGGTCACCTTCCTCACTGGCTCCACTTCTGGCCACTTCGTGAACTTGTCGATTGCAACGTACAAGTACTCGAAGCCCCCGACGGCTCGGGGAAAAGGGCCGAGGATCCCATTGTATGGTAACGGGATATCAGCGACGTCGAACGTGATGCGCTCAGTCCTGAAGTTGAGCTCGCCGCCGAAGGTCACAGGCAGAGTAATCTTCCCCTTGGGCTTGCTCCTCCCCGGGTTGATTCCTTGGAAAGGACCGGTCTCTTCGAGCTCGCCGTCTGGGATCTGGAGTTTCTTGATCACAGCGGAGGAGATCAAGTTCAGCCCGGCCCCGCCGTCTACCAACATTTTGGTGACCTTGAGGTTGCGGATGGTGGGTGAGACCAGCATCGGCAAGCACCCGACCACGGTTGTGCGGTCGGGGTGATCCTCAAGATCGAAAATGATGGGCGTGCTGGACCATTTGAGGAGCCTGCGCGACTCCACGGGCGGCTCTGCTGCGTTCACCTCTCGCACCCACTGCTTAAGCTGGCGGTGGGAGGTGTGCAGAGAGGCGCCGCCGTCAACGCATAGGACCTCCGTGGCCTTCTGGAACTCCTGCTCGCTGTTATCTTCGTCTTCCATGTCTTCGTCGTCGTCTTCTTCATCCCCGTCGCGGCCCCGGGGAGGTCGATCGCCTTGCCGCTGCTTGGCCTTGCCGCGGCGTCCTCCCCGGCCGATGGGCGGCCGCTTCTTGCTTGGTTCGCCACCTCCACCCTGGGCCTTCCCCTTGTCGCGCCTCTCGTACTCAGCCTTCTGCTGTACGACAAGGTACTCGACGCTTTTGCAGTTGGAGAGATCGTGGCCCTTGGTGCGGTGGATCTTGCAGTATTGCTTGTCGGAGCCGTCCTGCTTGTCGGCTGCCGCCACGGGGGCAGGCTCCTTGCCGGAGCCGCCAGCCTGCGTTTGCTTGGCGGGAGCCTCCTTGCCGGACTCCTCGACGGCAAGCACCTCTTTCCTGTTCTTCCTCCTATTATTCCGCCGCTGGCTTCTCTTCGCCGGGGCGGTGCCGTCACTGTCGCTTTCTCCTGCGCCAGCATCCTCCCCGGGGAGTTTCCTCCCCTCCTCCGCGCGCGCGCACTTGTCAGCCAGGGCATATAGCTCGCTGACGTCCTGGATCTTGGTCATGGCCATCTCTTCACGCATGCGGCGGTTACGCACGTTCTGGTGGAATGCACTGATAACCGCGGCAGGGTGAACGTCGGGGATGTTGCGATGCACGCGGCTGAAGCGCTGGATGTACTTGCGCAGGGGTTCTCCTTCCTTCTGGGCTAAGATGTGGAGGTCGCTATCCTGGCCATGAGGTTTGTGGCCGCCTGTGAAGGCGCCAACAAACTGATGGCAAAGATCCGCCCAGGAAGAAATGGAGCCTTCCGGCAAGTGCATAAGCCACGAACGAATGTTCGGCTTAAGCACGAGCGGGAAGTAGTTCGCCAATATCCTCTCGTCGCGCCCCCCGGCAGCTTGCACAGCGATCGTGTAGATGCTGAGAAACTCCGAGGGGTGCGTCCTGCCGTCGTACTTCTCCGGTACGTCGGGCTTGAAGTTCTTCGTGCTGGGCCACCGGACGCGCCGCAGCTCACGGGTGAACGCAGGGCAACCTGCCGCGTACGGTAAGTCACCTGGTTCACCGGGCGCGTGCGCGTCGACAGCGTTCCCAGCCCGCTGGTCTGATTGCCGCCGAGTTTCTCGGCGGCGCTCAATCCTTGTTCGAGCGTCTTCTTGCTGCCGCTCGTCGAGGACTCGGCGCTGGTCCCGGCGAGTCCGCGGGTCTGACGACGCTGTAGAGCCGTCGTCGGCGTTGCTCCAGCGGGGCGGCGTCTTCTGCTTCTGCGCCGGGGAGTGCATGGTGGTTGCACCCCCGGCGGTCTTGTCGCCGTCGGCCTTCGTCTTCTCGACCTGCCGTGGCCGTGAGGTCGCCGGCTGCTGCGGCGAGTCGTTGTTGGCGAAGGCGATCAGGCTCTGGATGGTGGCCCTCCAGCCTTCGGCCTTGCCAGCCGCTGGAGGGTAGTCGAGGAGCAGTTGCGCTCTCGCGAGCGCTTCTGCTGGAGTGGAGGGGAGCGGGGGCGAGTGGCGCGAGGAGCGGGATACGCTCGGACTCCTAACAATGTTAGAAAGAGCGGGGTCCCTCCCCGGCGCCTTCGCCTTGCCCGTGTCCGGGCGGGGGCCCGGGGCGTCCCGTGAACCTCCAGTTTGCCCTTGGTCCAGCAAGCGGATGCCACCCCCTGTGGCATGGCGCTGCTGGGTCGTCGTTTGTCGGGTCGGATGCGACGCGCCCTCGGAGGCCGAGGCTCGGTCGTCCGCCCTGTTCTTGGATTTGGTGGCGCCGCGAGTGTTCTCGCCGGTGGCCACCCCTCCGACGGCGTCTCCCCCGCCCACCGTTGGCTCCGGTAGCGGTGGAAGAGACGCGGACGGGCCCGCGACCTCCGAAGCCTTCTTCTTCGGGGCCATGGTGTTGATGAAGCTAGCGAATTCGGAGAAGCTGACGAAGAGCGCGCCCGCGCGAACGCCGGATCTGATCCGCACAACCTCGACGCACCCCCTACCTGGCGCGCCAAAGATGTCGGGGCGGACGGCGTCCCCCGCGAGCACCTATGGGGCCGGAGCCCCTTTCGTTGTCCGGTGAGGGGGGCGGAGGGAGCACGGAGAGCAGATCGAGGCGAGCACACGGGCGGTTTACCCAGGTTCGGGCCGCGATGGACGCGTAAAACCCTACTCCTGCTTGGTTGTATTGAACTGGGGAGCTCGGGAGCTTGGAGAGCTAGCTACACCGAGCGTATGGCTGTCTGGATTCCCAATCTCCGAACCCCCTCTACGTTGCACACGGGCCTCCTTTTATAGCGCAAAGGGGTCACCGACAGGTGTCAACGTAAGAGAAAGGGGTAAAAGTGTAAAAGGGGTGGATGTTGTAACAGTGCGGGAACAGTGGCGCTACAGTGCGGCACAGTGTTATCATACCTACTTCTGACGGTAGGGGACAAGGGCATTAAATGCCCGTCACGGTCGCCTGGACAGCACCGAGGCGGACCGTTAGGTGCGCCACCGCTCGCCACGATGGTGGCTGCATGCCACCGCATACCCCAGGCTGCGCGGTGCCCCGCCACGTGCCCTTGGGGGAAGCCCCGGAGCGACGCGTGGGCGGGCGAGCTGGAGCGCAGTCCTGAGGTGGCGATTTGCCGCGGCAAGTGGCTTGCCGCGGGGGTCGTCTTCCTGTGCCTGATAGCTTGCCGGCTATCAGGCCTTGCCGGGGCGCATGGCGCGCCGCGGCGGGCTTCTCTTGTGGTGCCTGGGTTCGGCCTTCCCGACAAGCTCCTCTTGTCGGGGTCTCGATCTTCTGTCTCGTATACTTTGTTCTTGGATGGTATTACATGGGCTCAGTCGTCCCGGCAAGCTCCTCTTGCCGGGGTCTTGTCTTCTTGGCCCGGCAAGCTCCTCTTGCCGGGGGCCTTGTCTTGAATGCTTGGTCTTCTCTTGGCGCTTCCTGGGCGGGCCTCGCCGCAGGGTGCTACAACTGCCCGTGCACAGGTCTGGGGTACTAAGGTACCCCTACTTTAGTACACCGACACCAGGCCCAGTGCAAATTGATGTTTTTTGCCTATTTCAGTGTTTCGCAGAAAAGGAATATCAAACAGAGTCCAAACAGAATGAAACCTTCAGGAGAGTTATTTTTGGAACAAACGTGATCCAGAGGACTTGGAGTGGACATCAAGAAACGAACGAGGAGGCCACGAGGCAGGGGGCGTACCTACCCCCTAGGCATGCCCTCCACCCTCGTGGGCCCCTTGTAGCTCCGTCGACCTACTTCTTCCTCCTATATATACCTATGTACCCCGAAACCATCCAGTAGAACCACAAAACCCTATTTCCACCGCCGCAACCTTCTGTACCCGTGAGATCCCATCTTGGGGCCTTTTCCGACGCTCCGTCGGAGGGGGCATCAATCATGGAGGGCTTCTACATCAACACCATAGCCTCTCCGATGATGTGTTAGTAGTTTACCACAGACCTTCGGGTCCATAGTTATTAGCTAGATGGCTTCTTCTCTCTCTTTGGATCTCAATACAAAGTTCTCCTCGATCTTCTTGGTGATCTATTCGATGTAACTCTTTTTGCGGTGTGTTTGTCGAGATCCGATGAATTATGGTTTTATGATCAAGATTATCTATGAACAATATTTGAATCTTCTCTGAATTCTTTTATGTATGATTGGTCATCTTTGCAAGTTTCTTCGAATTATCAGTTTGGTTTGGCCTACTAGATTGATCTTTCTCGCAATGGGAGAAGTGCTTAGCTTTGGGTTCAATCTTACGTTGCTCGATCCCAGTGACAGAAAGGGAAACGACACGTATTGTATTGTTGCCATCGAGGATAAAAAGATGGGGTTTATATCATATTGCTTGAGTTTATTCCTCTACATCATGTCATCTTACCTAATGCGTTACTCTGTTCTTATGAACTTAATACTCTAGATGCATACTGGATAGGTGTCGATGTGTGGAGTAATAGTAGTAGATGCAGGCAGGAGTCGGTCTACTTGTCACAGACGTGATGCCTATATACATGATCATGCCTACATATTCTCATAATTATGCACTTTTCTATCAATTGCTCGACAGTAATTTGTTCACCCACCGTAATACTTATGCTATCTTGAGAGAAGCCACTAGTGAAACATATGGCCCCCGGGTCTATTTTCCATCATATTAATCTCCCGTCAACTAGCTATTTCTATCGCTGTTTATTTTGCTTTCTTTACTTTTAATCTTTATCATAAAAATACCAAAAATATTATCTTATCATCTCTATCAGATATCACTTTTGCAAGTGGTCGTGAAGGGATTGACAACCCCTTTATCGCCATGGTTGCAAGGTTCTTATTTGTTTGTGTAGGTACGAGGGACTTGCGTGTGGCCTCCTACTGGATTGATACATTGGTTCTCAAAAATTGAGGGAAATATTTACGCTACTTTGTTGCATCACCCTTTACTCTTCAAGGCAAAACCAACGCATGCTCAAGAGGTAGCATGATGCTCCACAGAGGGCGCCACCGAGTTGAGAGGACTTGTGTCCAACAACAATCCTTGGTGGGGAGAAGCGAGATGATCTCCCCAAGGGTGTCGTCCGGGAGATCGCTGGTGCGGTCCACCAGAGATTCTACGGGTTCCTCAGATCTGGGTGGGAGGGCAGGGGCTCGCCGATTCTCCCCATGCTGCCGGGGGCGGGGTTTACAACCGTCATCGCTGCTGGCAGCAGCCTCATCTTCTTGGCACTGGGGCCAACTGACTCCATTTTCCTTGCGGGCGTCGCGCCGAGCTCACTGGTTTGAGCAGAGTAGCTAGAGGCGAGCCTAGAGGCAGTGCGAGTGGGGAAGAAGGAGGGCTGGGGTTTTCTATAGGAGTGAAAGAAGAGGAGCAGGCGTTTTCTGTATGAGTGAGGAAGAAGGTGAGCGGGGGTTTTCTGTACGAGTGAGGGAGAAGGGGAGCTGGGGGATTGGGGGGCGATGGAAGCGGGAGAGTCCAGCGAGTTGTAGTATAAGTGGAAGCGAGGAGGAAGGAGGGTTTTTCTAGGATCGCCCCCTCTTCAAGAAATATGGGATTCTCATCGCAAAAAACAAAAACAAATGGGCTTTAATATGGATAAGCTTTTGTATCGGCCCAGTCGGTTGCCCATGTTTCGTACTGGAGGGCCTTAACACTAGAGCAGCCCATCAGAGACACTCTCCAGCTCTCCGTCTTATTAACCATTCGAAAGAAAATAAGAGATGCCTCCTGCTTAATTATGGCTCCTCATCGGTAACATTTTTCTACTTGAAAAAAAGTTATAGCTCCTTTTCGGGCCGGCTTGGCATCCACCAAATTAGAGGATGGTGTACTACATGCAGACACTCACATTGGTCGTAGCGCGGCAAAATGAGGGGTCAAATAACATGCCCATAATATACATAGATTAACAGGGATTGTGGAGGATTAAATCATGTACAAGCCAAATTCCCCTTCATTCCTTTCCAAACCCCTTGGGAGGAGGTTGAACCGAACAAGGCCTAAGACTAACCACAGTGGTAGTAACTTATTTCCATACGGTATCATAATATGATACTCAACCCTCTCTTTCTTCATTTAATTCTACGCCACCTCATCAAATTTGCCTACTAGTTGGCATGCATGATACTACTTATGATACTCCCATTACAACCAGCCTGGTAGAATTAATATACCTAATCTAAATGGTCGCTGCCTGATCTGTTTGTCCTCCTCCAGCATCCGTCAAAAGAAGAATCGTGCAAGATACCGACTGTATTTGCCGGCGTTGCCTTGGAGGTGGCCTTCATGGGATACAATCGGCAACGGCCTCCTGTGTTCTACTTCTCCTCGATGATGACGGCGGGCAGGGACGTGCGGGCCGTCACCTCGTCGACATCTGCGTAGCCGCGTCACCTCGTTGACATTCGTGGCAGCTTCTTTCTCTGCCTGCATGTCGCGGCTACGCGCGCGTCGGGAGCGGATGGCGCAGTCGCAGACACTGGAGGCGTTGTACGACGCAATGACATTGAGGGCAGCGACGATGCTCGTGCCGCCATGCTCCCCGACAAGCCGGCGTGGAGCAAGTCGGCACTCTTCCTCGAGCTGTATTGGAGAGGCCAGCTGCGGAACCACGCGCTGGCTTAGTGCGGCAACTGCCTCCGACGGGCTAGGCGAGGTAGGTGGAGCAGGGAGTTGCCTCGCTCGTAACTGTCGGGCGCGGCAGGCCACCTAGACGGCTTTTATGCCAGAGAACTCCTCGTCGGATGCCGCAGAAAGAGTGGATAAAATGGTGGAAGGAGGAGCTTGGTCGGCGTCCTGCTCCTGAATGGACGTCTGTGGCCGGAGTTGGTTTCTCGCATTCCACGCAGGTTTAAATGTAGGTTTTTTAATGCGGCGAGGAGGCGGGTATAGCTGGGAGTGCAGCGGGCGGTGCCCTGGGCTGCTGCGCCGCTTTAAATGGCGGACGCAATGAGAGGTCGTGTCCGCCCTGACCCCCTTGATCGTAGACCTTGACGGTGTACGTCACCTTGTGTCCAGATGTAAGATGCCACGTGTACCAGATGAATGACACCAAGTTCGACCACCGTGATGCTAGGTGCGAGCCGAGGAACACTGTTGGAGACACCCCCCCTCATAATTTGCCTAGATATAAATACACGGATGGTCACTGAAGTTGAGGTCGAAGCACGATACGGTCATTGGACTTCAGAATACGCTCAATACAATCGTTGAATATGAGTTACAATAATTATACGGTCACTGGCTCGCCGTAGAGCTCCTATTTTGTCCAGTTGACTGGTCAAATTTGTATACGTGGAACCTACTATTGCATTGTCATTACTACATCATGCGTGTCTCATGGGTCCCACCTGTCAACTGATGAAATAAATAAACATGTAAAAAAAGGACTATGCATGCAGAATCCGGAATCTCCGGCTTGCTGATCACGTAGTAGGCTAACTATTTGAGTCAATACACTTGAATGCTAATGTACATATCTTTTCTTTTTAAATAACACACATACATGCACACACGACGCACACCACGTCCGCACACAACACATGGATACCCGTGCCTGCCTTCTCGTGCGCCATCTGCGGTTAGGTGGAAGGAGGTTGTGTATGCATGCCGGACGGCCGCACCCACACATAGCCGGTCGCGTGCTCTGCTCTGCTTGACCCATTGTGCAGCACCACCACGGCCACCACACACAACAACAGTAACTAGCAAGCAAGGATACCTCTCCATGCGTCGCTGCAGTAGCAGGAACCCACCATCATGGCCTTCACTGTCTGGTTCATCGTGCTACAGCCAAGCTTGTCCAAAACAGCCCCCTGCTGTGCCATCTCTTGCAGCACCTCTTTGTCGTCGTTGCTCGAGGACCAAATAGAGACGAAGGCAAGGCAGCGACGGCTTCATCCTTAGAGCATCGACAGAATGCACGCGGACACACAAGGACATACGGACATTGGAGCGCCGGTGCTTCATCCCCTTGGCATGTTCATGTTTTTCTTGTGCCCGCTGTCTGCTGCGGCCGACGTGCTCCTGCATGACATGCTTGGCGTCAATGCGCTCCTGCATGGAGTCCTGCTCGCGCATGAACCACTCTTGATCACTGTTGAGTATCTTTGTTAGATTAGAAATATAGGATAGACTAGGAAATATTCTGACCCGCGTGTACTCCAAGATGACCATGTACTCCTATATATATTCCCATGAGGCTCAAGCAATACAATCAACTATTCCATAAAATCCCTCTCTACCTTCTAACAATCACCATGTCGGATCAGCCCCCCGGAGAACCACATCGCCTTGCCACCATGGGTCCATGGCCCTAGCTCCTGCTCTGCATCTTGTGCCTCCTGCCATCGGACGTCTAGTCCGTATCATCATCATCTGAGTCCAAGAAGATCTCACCCACATCATCATTAGGCATGCAGCTGCCTTCATAGACAACCTGCGCACAAGGAGTAGAGGCGACTGGGGATGCACCACGTCGTGGGCACTCCGTACGTGCTCGTGTGCGTGCAGCGTGTGTGATTTTCCATCGGTGCTAGCTCTAAGGTCAAGGTTGCGGTCGCCTTTGTCTCCGGCTAGTCGTTGAGCAACAATGACAAAGAGGTGTTGCAAGAGATGCGTAGGCGTTGTTGTGTGTGAGCTTCGTCGTAGAACGATGAACCGCACATCGTCGTAGATGGCGCACGCCTCCATGCAGCCGAGTGTGTGTGCATGCATGTGTTATTCACGTGCATTCTGCGGCCGAGTGTGTGTGTGTGTGTGCATGCATGTGTTGTGTACATGTGTTGTGTGCTCTATGTTGTGCGTGTATGTGCATGAGTTAGTGCGTTGGCATGTGTACATGCGCGGCTGCATCTGTCCTGTACATGCGTGGCTGTTTGCGTGGTTATCAATATAAAACATAAAATATCTTCAACTTAGCATCCTGATGTATCGTCTCTAGTGGTTAGGGAACAGTTCATGTTCTTTTATTTGTTTATTCCGCTAACTGACATGTGGAACCACAAGGCAGAGAGAGGACATGTTGTACTAGGCACCACATAGACTGTTTGACCAGAAAACAAGTGCCATACAGATAGGATACCGAGCTATATGATGAACCATTGACCGTACAATCGTCACAACTCGTATTCAATGACCGTATTGAGCGTATTCTGAAGTCCGATGACCGTAGTGTGCTTCGGGCTCAACTTCAGTGACCGCCGGTGTATTTATCTCATTTTCCTATTCCTGTGTTTTAAGTTCTTACGAAGATAAACTTGTTCGGTTCAACCGCCTCCCTAGGTGTTTGGAGAGGAATTGGCCAGCGCGAGGTGGTTCTATAGGTGGGCAGGCGGCAAAAAACAGGGGAAAACGCGCGAGGTTCCTTGTCGAAGCTCCACCATGAGGTTCCTTGCTCCTTCTCGGTCGTCGGGAATCTATGTTCTTCCACTCTTTTTTTGACGTGAGCTTTGTTCATCCTTTTGCCAACAGGCGAGACATCTAGCATCAAGGTGCATGTGTCATGCAAGAAATTGGTGATAATCAGATAAGCAGTGTGTAAGTGAGTCGTGCACTTCGATGGCACCTACTACGCAATATTTTTTCTCCTCGATGGCATGTGAATAGTGCATGTACTCTACGACGGAGCATGGGATGGTAGCCATGATATGGTAAACCCTTTTTTGGAGAGAGTACATACTAAATAACTTTGATGTGTCATGTCAACTCACATAGCGACGAGAAGCTTTCTTACTACGCCTTCTCCCCCACCAATGCTTGCGTGGTGGCTTGCAGCACGAGGAGAAACTTTTGCTTACAAGCGGTGGACGTGCAACAATTCATTTGGTGTCAGATTGCCAGAAGTACTACTGTAGTACCATCATTATTGTTCGACTTCCGGAAGAGGCAAAGAGCCAAGCGCAAGGTCACCTACTAACCTAATACAATATACTACTCCCTCCTCGCCCTTGAGCGGTTTTAGTGTTCACATGTTAGATTTTAGGCGGTTTTGATTGTTGACTAGGGGTTGACTAATTATTTACACTAATGAAAATGCAATGACGCCATCGGAAGCCGCAGATGTCGTCGGATATGTACCCAATGGACCCAGACCTTCCCTACGAGGAGAGGAGATCATGCGGGTGCCTTTCAAGATCAAGGGGTCATTGGGCTACCTCGTCGCCTGCCTGCCTCTGGTCCTCCCAGAGCCTCTATCATTGTCGCGCAACTCACGGTGGTGCTCATTTGCAGGTGGGCGCTGCTAGCTAGGATACATAGTTGAGTTAACCGAGCCCTACATGAAAATCAAATGTGTCCTTGGCCTAAGCTCCGCCACTAGTACTAGAAGAAAACTCGTGCGGAGGAGGTCGATGAGAGGCAGCACCGTGCTCCCTACATTGGTCGTTTGATTCATAGGATAAAATGCTATAGGATTTTTTTCCTATGTAATCATGTGTTAATTGGCAATCTAGCATCCACTCCAACTTTTTTTCACTTCCTTTGTTTTTCCTGTGTCAAACACTCTGTTTTTTAGGGGAACACTGTGTTGATGCTATGGGATTCAAGTGGACATGGCACTCCAATCCTTTATTTTTCCTATTCCTGCATTTTAAGTTCCTACGAAGAGAGTAGTACTTTCTCTAAATGATGTGCCGCTGCAAGAGCGACCTATATTATTTAACCATGCTCTAAACAGGTGGACCAGCTTTGGCTATAGTACTAGCAAGATGCCCGTGCGTTGCACAGAACATCAAGATGCATTTGTATGAATCGTTTATCTTGTGGGAGAAAAGGATAAACGAGGGAAGGCCTTATTTCCAAATGTGGAGAGGGTGTGGGTATCTTTTTGTAAAATTGCAATAGTTTTCTTCCTATCCATCAGATATAAATCGGACGACCTATATAGCAGGATGGCAGGCACACCATCATCAGCAACTATGTTTTTATAAGAGTAGAGATACTATACTAGGTTAGTAGGTGACCTTGCGCTTGGCTCTTTGCCTCTTCCGGAAGTCGAATAATAATGATGGTACTATAGTAGTACTTCTGGCAATCAGACACCAAATGAACTGATGCACGTCCACCGCTAAGCAAAAGTTTCTCCTCGTGCTGCGAGCCACCGTGCACGCGTTGGCGAGGGAGAAGGCGAAGTAAGCAAGCTTCTCGTCGTTCTGCGAGTTGACGGGACACATCAAAGTTATTTAGTACTCTTTCCAATAAAGGGCTGACCATGTCATGGCTACCATCACATGCTCCGTCGTTGAGTACATGCACTATTCATGTGCCATCGAGAAGAAAAAATATGGCATAGTAGGTGCCATCGAAGTGCACGACTCACTTACGCACTAGTTATATGATTATCTCCATTTTCTTGCATGACACATGCACCTTGATGCTAGATGTCTCGCGTGTTGGAAAAAGGATGAACAAAGCTCACGTAAAAAAAGAGTGGAAGAACATAGATTCCCGATTACCGAGAAGGAGCAAGGAACCTCGCGGTGGAGCGTCTGCACTCATAATATTTTATATTATTCAGCGATATAAAATCAACCAAATCTCTCCACATTCCTATACCATTCTATAGTGTGAGAATAACTCTGAATGTTACCTCCGTGGGACACCTAGTTATAGTATATCCAGCAACCCGTATTGCTTCTCGCTCCACGTCCTTATATCCCGCCGAATGTACCTTATATACACTTGCTCTTTGAGCAAAGGCCTCCCTAAGCACACATTAATATCTTGAGCATGCTTCTTTCTACTCAATGATGCGTGCACTTTGAGCATATTGGCAACTTCACTGCTAGCTTGCTGGTGAAAGGATCGATATAGTTGACTAGAGGGGGGTGAATAGGCAACTAACAATTTTTAGCTTTTCTTTAACAATTTAAACTTTGCATCAAAGTAGGTTGTCTAGATATGCAACTAAGTGAGCAACCTATATGATGAAACAATGATAGGAACACAAGCTAGCAAGAGATACAACACAAGTAAGCTTGCACAAGTAAAGGCACGAAATAACCAGGAGTGGAGCCGGTGGAGACGAGGATGTGTTGCCGAAGTTCCTTCCCTTTGAGGGGAAGTACGTCTCCGTTGGAGCGGTGTGGAGGCACAATGCTCCCCAAGAAGCCACTAGGGCCACCGTATTCTCCTCATGCCCTCACACAATGCGAGATACCGTGAATCCACTATTGGTGCCCTTGGAGGCAGCGACCGAACCTTTACAAACAAGGTTGGGGCAATCTCCACTACTTAATTAGAGGCTCCCAACGACACCATCAAGCTTCACCACAATGGACTATGGCTTCGTGGTGACCTGAACCGTCTAGGGTGCTCAAACACCCGAGAGTAACAAGATCCGCAAGGGATGAGTGGGGGGAATCAAATTTCTCTTGGTGGAAGTGTAGATCGGGGCCTTCTCAACCACTCCCGAGCAAATCAACAAGTTTGATTGTCTAGGGAGTGAGATCGGGCGAAAATGGAGCTTGGAGCAACAATGGAGCTTAGAGTTGGAAGAGGTGGTCAACTAGAGGTAGGAGACGACCCTTTTATAGTGGTGGGTGAAATCCAACCGTTATCCACTTAACCAGCCCGTGACGCGCGGTACTACCGCTCCGGAGGAGCGGTACTACCGCAGGGCCACGCGGTACTACCGTGGGTCACCACAGTACTACCGCGGCAGCAGCGGGGGCTAGAGCAGGCCTGACAGGGGGCAGTACTACCGCCAGCGCGGTACTACCGCTCCCCATTGCGGTACTACCGCAAGGCAGAAAAGCCCTAGCCTGGGAAGGGCGCGGATGAATAAAATTACATCCGTGCCTACTTCCGCTGGAAAAGGAACGGTCCAAAAATCCGACATGGTACTACCGCTAGGGAGCAGTACTACCGCGTGGCTGCTGGATCACGCCGCGCACAGTACTACCGCGCACGAGGCGCGGTACTACCGCGGAGGCGTGAATGTAAAAAATTACATCCGCCCCTACTACCGCAATGCAGCGGTACTTGGCCTGGGGCCACAGTAGTACGGCTCCAGAGGAGCGGTACTACCATGGGCACTCGTGGTACTACCGCGCATAAGCCAGGATACTACCGCAGGTGCCTGCGGTACTACCGCTCCGAGGAGCAGTACTACCGCAAGCACCGCAGCAACCGCCAAGACAATCACAAGGAGGATAACGGGGGATGCTCCAAAGTGCAAGGGGAAAGGTGGAGACAAGGAAGGGAACGTGTACGTGATGATTCCACCCAAACCTTTCTGACGCGGACCCTCTCTTAATAGTACGGCTTCCCTACGACTCAATTCCACCAAAAAGAAACGTAGAGAAACGCCGTCTTCAATAGTCTTCGAGGGGCAACAAATCGTCTTCTGCCTAGTGAAGAAATGTCTGAGAAACTCAAAGCACATGATTAGTCCGCACAAGCATTGTCATCAATCACCAAAACACCTTAGGGATAAATATGCCCTTACAATCTCCCCCTTTTTGGTGGATTGATGACAATACGGGATTTGCGCAAAAAGGAAATAACCTAGAGCATAGGCAAACCCCTCCTCTCTAAAATATAGACGGGCTCCCCCTAGATGTGTGCAATCTAGATGGATGCTTTGGACTGCACAGCACACAACTAGGATCAACACTCCCCCTATATTTCAGAGACAAGGCATATCTAGCAATGATAAGGCTAAACAACTAATCAAGAGCATAAAACAAAGGTAGCACAATATAACATAAGCTCGCTAAGATAGGATAAAGTGCATATGTCTTACACCATATGAAGGATAAGTCTCAAACCAAACCAAAGCAAACGAAACAAGGTTCAAACAAGACAACAAACACACCAACACCAAACACAATGACACACGAGCAAATCCCTACACTCTCTCCCCCTTTGGCATCGAGACGCCAAAGGCAGAGATAACACCTACACACTCGGGGTGGCTCAAGCGGAGAAATCATCCCAGTGCTCCTCATCAGACTCGGCGGCAGGGATGTCCTTGTCTGAATCAGTCCACTTGAAGCCCTGCTTCGCCATCCACTCGGCCTCCGGGGTGATGCCCCTCTCTGAACCGCTAGACTGAGCCTCTCCAAAGACCCTCAGGGTGTGCAAGTCACGGCGGCGAGCCTCCTTGGAGGCCACGTGAGTCCTGTACTGCCCCTTAGCTTGCATGCAGAAGAGATACTTCATCTTGTCCTTCAGCTTCTTGGCCCACGAGGGCTTAGAGGAACTCTGGGAGGACCTAGCAGCACGGTCCTCAGCAACAGTCTCTGCTCCAGTCTCCTCCTCACCAACTGCTCTCCTAGCAGCAGACGCCTCAGCACGAGTAGTGGTGTTGGCCTAGTTGGGCTTGACACGGAGACTGATAGACTCATGGCGAATCCAGGCAGGAGCATGGAACTCATCAGCAGGGTACAACTTCTCCCAGGTCCTGGAGATCAACAGAAACAAGTAAGGTCCATAGATAGGCACCTTACAGTTGAACACCGCAAACCGAAGCTCATGCCACATGATTTGTGATACATCCAGAAGCTGAGTCTGAGACACCCGGGCCTCCTCGCACATGAGCATCATATCCATCATATAAGCATGAACCTTGTCCTTGTCGCCAATGCATGGGAACAGAGAGTTGCGGAAGATGCGATACATGATATCCAGAAAGGAGTTCAGCACCCAAGTTGACTTGCCACTGGCGAGCACCTTCTCCACATAGAACTGCTGGTGCCTGTTTTTGATAGCAGACTCAGGATTGGCATGGGGACGAACACCAACAGGAGTGTTGAGCCCATCATCTGGAACATGCAACAGATCCATGAACTCCTTCCAGGTAGCGGTCAACTGACGGCCGTTGGTCATCCACGTCATCCTCCGCTCCTCCCCAGGGTGAAAGTACACAGAGGCAAAGAACTGACAACCAAGCTCAGGGTCAAAGTCCAGATGGAAGGAGATCACATGCTCAATGCCAAACTGCACCACCAAGTCCAGATCCCTCATGCGATGCATGCCAATCCACTTGACCTCCACGTAGCTATTCTACTTGTTCTTGATGACATCCAGATAGGTGAGATTCTGCTGCTTGGTCTAGAACAACTCACAACCTTTGATGATAGCATGAGGATTCACATACGGGTTGAACTGTCTAAGACGGACGTACTCAGCAAGGGGTATCTCGTCCATGCCCCTAACGGGGTCCTTGTTCTTGTTGGCGGTGGTCTTGACATGACACTTGGGGGCATTGGAGCACTCTGGTGCTTCAACTTGATTGCGCAAATGCTTGGAGCCAGTGTCACGACTGGGATTGGAACGGCGAGAGACACCACCTGAGACACAAAGCGCAAAACACACACGACAAGCAAGAAGGATCAATGTGAAGACCTCGGCAAAGCAAACGAAACACTTAGGAAGCATACATTCTAAATGCCATGTGAAAGATTTGATCCCACAGTAATACTGCCCGGTGCTGCGGTACTAAAATTCTAGTACCGCTCCAAGTCGCGGTAGTACTGTGCGAAGTCACGGTAGTACCGGGTCTAGGAGCGGTAGTAGGGTTTTAGTGCCGCAGCTAGCGCGGTAGTACTGCACCTGACGGGCGGTAGTACCACATGAAACGGGCGGTAGTACCGCATCGCGTCAGATCTGAACCAGTTCAAATCTGAGAAAAAGGTCGCGAAACCACGGTGGTACTACGGTAGATCAAAGCTATCACAGTACAATATAGAAAGTACAATTCCTACGCAACACGACTCTCCTAAATCCTACTCTTGCACAGATTTGGCCTAAAATCTCAAGAACAACATGCATCTACCCCAAAAACCTAGAAGCGAAAGAACAACCAAGAAAGAGAGGGATTTGGGGAAAAACCTTGTTCCATGGCAAGCGGAAATGGTGTGGAACGATCCCACCGGTCAGAATCCGAGGAGAGTGGCCAGAGATGGAGATCCGACGAGGACCTCCGGCGTCGTTCGTGAGCAGGAGAGAGAGAGACGTGGGGAGAAAGAGACAAGTGAATGGGTATGGGGAGTTGGAACTCCCCTGCCCGAGTCACAACCCTCGCGCCTACTCGTGTCGCGGTAGTACCGCGCATCATCGCGGTAGTACCGCTCGGCGGAAGTTCCGCACATGAGCTGTAGTACCGCTCTCCTGGGCGACAGTAAAAAATTACTGCCACGCAGGTGCGGTAGTACCGTGCCCTCTCAACGCGGTAGTACCGTGGCTAGCCGCGGTAGTACCGTGAGCTCAGGAAGTTGCATGTTTCAAACAAAAATAAAAATAGGTCTTAGCACGAAAACTTCGAGGCAACACAACACCACAAAAACACATGACTCACGAAGGCAGAAAAGCACACAACAACACGACAACAACCACGAGACACCACCTCTCCAAAGAGAGGGCGGTGGCCAGAGCCACCTATGTTTGAGTCAATTGGTATGGCACCGCGAAGAATTATCCTTGCGCCCATGACCAAAACTCGTCTTTGAAGCACAAGTACCATAAAAAATGGCTAATGTGAAAGAGTTGATCGATTTATGCATAATGAGGGGAGGGAGAGTTCATTGAGAGAACAACACTCCCCCTATGTTCATGCCTACACCTAAACAAGACAACAAGTTGAGTATGGTGGGGTGTGCAAGGGTTCAAGCAACATTGCTCGAATCAATGATATTTAGCTCATGCCTTAACTCGCGAAATCTTGCTTCATCCAAAGGCTTTGTGAAAATATCTGCAAGGTTATCATGGGTGTTGACGTAGTTGAGCTCGATCTCCCCTCGCCTAATGTGATCCCGAATGAAGTGATACCGAATCTCAATATGCTTCGTCATGAAGTGTTGCACCGGGTTGAGAGAGATCTTGATGGCACTTTCATTGTCACACCAAAGAGGCACTTTGTCACAAATGACACCGTAATCCTTTAAAGTTTGCCTCATCCATAAGAGTTGTGCACAACAACTACCGGCCGCTACATACTCCGCTTCGGTGGACGAGAGAGACACACAACTTTGCTTTATGGAAGACCAACTTACCAAAGAGCAACCAAGGAATTTGCACCCTCCGGAAGTGGACTTCCTATCCACTTTGTCTCCCGCCCAATCGGAATCCGAATATCCTACAAGCTTGAAGTTTGCTCCTCTTGGGTACCATAAGCCAAAGTTTGGGGTATGAGCCAAATATCGAAAGATTCGCTTGACCGCCACAAAGTGGCTTTCCTTAGGTGCGGCTTGAAACCATGCACAAATTCCCACACTCAACATGATATACGGTCTAGATGCATAAAGGTAAAGCAAGGATCCAATCATGGAGCGATATACCTTTTGATCCACTGCTTTACCATTGGGATCAATGTCAAGTTGGCACTTGGTAGGCATTAGTGTGGAAGCCGGCTTGACATCACTTAGCTTGAATCTCTTGAGCATGTCTTGCGTGTATTTGGCTTGGTTGATGAAGGTACCTTCTCTTCTTTGCTTCACTTCGAAACCTAGAAAGAACTTCAACTCTCCCATGGAAGACATCTTGAAATTTGAGGTCATTAGTGCAGCAAATTCATCATTGAAAGCTTTGTTAGGGGAACTAAAGATAATGTCATCAACATATAGTTGGCACACAAACAACTCCCCTTTGACCTTCTTAGTAAAAAGAGTGGGATCGATTTGCCCAACTTCAAACCCGCGATCTTGTAGCAACTCGGTAAGGTGATCATACCACGCACGTGGGGCTTGTTTAAGGCCATAGAGTGCCTTATCGAGTTGATACACATGATCGGGAAAGTAGGGATCCTCAAACCCGGGGGGTTATTTGACGTAAACCAACTCATTAATAGGACCATTAAGAAAAGCACTCTTCACATCCATTTGTTGCAACTTAAAGTTGTGATGAGAAGAATAAGCAATCAACAAAACAATGGATTCAAGACGTGCAACGGGAGCAAAGGTTTCACCATAGTCGATACCCTCGACTTGGGAGTAGCCTTGTGCCACCAATCTAGCCTTGTTGCGAATGATGGTCCCATGAGCATCTTGCTTGTTCATGAAGATCCACTTTGTTCCAATGACATTGTGGTTCCCCGTTGGCCTTGGCACCAACCTCCACACCTTGTTGTACTCGAAGTTGTTGAGTTCTTCATGCATGGCATTAAGACAATCCGGATCTTCGAGTGCTTCATATACGTTTCTAGGTTCAACACAAGAGACAAACGCATGATGTTCACAATAGTTTCCAATTGTCTACGAGTGGTTACCCCCTTCTGAATGCTTCCAAGTACGTTCTTCATGAGATGACCCTTGGTGGAGAGCTTGGAAGCAATCTTGGCGGCACGACGCTCTAATTCCTCCTCGATGGTGAGTTGAGGAGCGGTCACTTGATCATTTTGAGCGCCGTCTTGAGCTTGTTCTTGACCTTGAACTTGCTCGGGGGAGAGAGCTTGACCTTGGGCATCACTTGGTGTGGCAACACCTTCTTGAGCATGATCTTGCCCTTGGTCTTGTTCAAGAGGTTGAGGGCCTTCACTTTGTTCTTCGGAAGCGTGTGGGCCTTGGGTTGGTGATGGCTCCACTTGAGTGGAGCATTGTCCTTCTCCTTCGGCCACAAGGGGTTCCTCAATGGGTAGGATAAAACCAACACCCATTCTTCTTCTGGCTTGAGGAGGAATGTCATCACCTACATCACAAGTGCCACTTTGCTCCACTTGGGAGCCGTTATTCTCATCAAACTCCACGTTACACGTCTCCTCAATAAGTCCCGTGGATTTATTGAGGACACGGTAAGCATGAGAGTTTGTAGCATAACCAAAAAATATGCCCTCATAAGCTCTAGCCTCAAATTTAGACAACCGAACACCTTTCTTGAGAATGAAACACTTACACCCGAACACCCGAAAGTACTTGAGGTTGGGCTTGTTACCGGTGAGTATCTCATATGGAGTCTTGTTCAAGCCTTTGCGGAGATAGAGCCGATTGGATGCATGACATGCGGTGACACGCCCTTGATGCGGCTATATCTCCCACGTGTCGAGGCACGACTTACAGGCATAACCGCATTGAAAGCAATGTCGCAAGTGAGGTAATCTTCACACAACCCATGTAATAAATAAAGGGGAAAGATACATAGTTGGCTTACAACCGCCACTTCACACAAGTACATAAATAACATCCATCATACATATTACACTCAAGGTCCGACTACGGTACCAAAATGAAAGAAGACTACCCCAAATGCTAAACAGATCCCCGGATCACCCAACTGGGCTCCACTACTGATCATCTGGAAAAGAAACATAGTAACGGCCACGTTCCTCGTCGAACTCCCAAGTGAGCTCGGTCGCGTCATCTGCACTAACATCGTTGGTACCTGCAACTGTTGTGGTAGAATCTGTGAGTCACGGGGACTCAGCAATCTCACACCCGCGAGATCAAGACTATTTAAGCTTATAGGTAGAAGAAGATTGTAAGGTGGAGCTGCAGCAAGCGACTAGCATATATGGTGGCTGCAACACAAAAGAGAGCGAGAAGAGAAGGCAAAGCACGGTCGTGAAACTAGAAGTGATCAAGAAGTGATCCTGAAACGACCTACGTCAAACATTACTCCAACACCGTGTTCACTTCACGGACCCCGCCGAGAAGAGACCATCACGGTTACACACACGGTTGATGTGTTTTAGTAAGGTCAACTTCGGGTTTTCTACAACCGGACATCAACAAATTCCCATCTGCCTCATAACCGCGGGCACGGCTTTTGAAAGATAATACCCTGCAGGGGTGTCCCAACTTAGCCCATGATAAGCTCTCACGGTCAACGAAGGATATTCCTTCTACCCGGAAGACCCGATCAATCTCGGAATCCCGGACTACAAGACATTTCGACAGCAATAAAACAAGTCCAGCAAAGCCGCCCGATTGTGCCGACAAATCCTGATAGGAGCTGCACATATCTCGGTCTCAGGGCACATCCGGATGAACACTACGTACGGCAACCGAAGATACCCCAAGTTGCCTCAGGGCGGCACCGCAAGTGGCTCTAGTTGGACCAGCAATCGAAGGAGAACTGGCCCAGGGGGGTTAAAATAAAGATGACCCTTGAGTCTGCAGAACCCAAGGGAAAAAGGCTTAGGTGGAAAATGGAAAAACCAATGTTGGGCCTTGCTGGAAAAGTCTTATTCAAAGCGAACTGTCAAGGGGGTCCCATAAATCACCCAACCGTGTAAGGAATGCAAACTCCGGGAACATAACACCGGTATGACGGAAACTAGGGTGGCAAGAGTGGAACAAAACACCAGGCATAAGGCCGAGCCTTCCACCCTTTACCAAGTATATAGATGCATTAATTAAATAAGCGGTATTGTGATATCCCAACAAGTAAACATGTTCCAACAAGGAACAACAAGATCATGTCCCAACAAGGAACAAACTTCATCTTCACCTGCAACTAGCAACGCTATAAGAGGGGCTGAGCAAAGCAGTAACATAGCCAAACAACGGTTTGCTAGGACATGGATGGTTAGGGGCTGACATGGCAATACAGGAGGCATGATATAGCAAGTGGTAGGTTTCGCAGCATAGGCATAGCAAAAGAGCGAGCAATCTAGCAAGCAAAGATAGAAGTGATTTCGAGGGTATGGTCATCTTGCCTGCAAGAGTCTCAGAGTTGTCGAAAGCTTGGTCCTCGAAAGCGTTCTCAACGGAATCCTTGTTCACATACTTGTCTCCCGGCTCTACCCAAGACAAGAGAACAAGCAAAGGAACCAATATCAACCACGATGCAATGCGCAAGCAACATGATGCAAAACATGGCATGATATGCGAGAGGTGATATGCAATGTGTATGCATGCTTCGGAAGGAGAAGGATGAACAGGGCATAATCTTGGCAAACCAAGCATGCCACTGGATAGGTGAGGTGATTTCGGTTGAAATCGATATAAAGTTCACCGGAATCGGATGCACGGTTTGCCAATGGCAAGCAATACAAGAATGACACGAATCTGCCATTAACAGCATGATGCTACTTAGCAAGCAACAAATAATTAAGCTACTGCACCCAAACATGCAAACAAAGCATATGAAAGTAATCTAAACAAGATGCACGCTAAAAGATGAACACTGAGCTACGGCTAGTTCGCATCATAACAGGTCCAAACAAGCATGGAAAAAATGCACAAGATAACAGGTTCTCAGACTTAGTGAAATTAACAACATAGCAGAAAACTAACATCAGGATGACATGTTCAGAGCAACGAAACAAAATGCTACAGGTTCAGAACATAGCAAAGAAAGGCATGGCATGAATCTAATCATAGCACTTGACAAAAGTCCCTTACTGACCATAAGCCAAAAAGGATAAGAAAACATGATTACACCCATATCAATTAAGCAAGTTTCGTTACAGGTTTCAGACTTAGCAGAAAACTGGACATGTCAAAAACAGATAACGAGTAGGCATGTTCGTGAGCTCGATGCACTCACTACAGAGCATTGCATGATAAACTAAGCATACATAAATCAAGAAGACATTTCATAGGAACTAGACATGGCGAGAATAACATCATATCATGCAAGGATCAACTACACCAAGCTTGGCAAAATCGAATAACACGTAAACAATCTGCCAGCAACATTTTGTAGCAAAAGTAGAGCTCGATTGACTCAATCTATGGCACTCCATAAATACCAACAAAGGAATGGATGGATAGAGAAAATACTCATGTTCAAATCACCCTTACTGATCATGCTCAAAATATGCATAGATCGCACGAAAACAACATGAATACATGGCATGAAAATAACAGCAGTCAGGGACAGTGAAATTACCAAGTCTCTGAAATCAGCAACATCAAGTGCCCTCGTTTACATGCTTGTGCTAGTCACCACAAAGATCAAAAAAATACATGGCATAAATCTCTGGAAAGGTAACATGGCATATTACAAAACTCATGTAGGACTCAACTTCATAGGAGGTACATATCAATCATGGCAAAAATGACAAAAGTGCATGTTCAGATAAGATCCAGCAACTAACATCAACTAGCCCTCTTCTAACAGCATTTCGGGCATCAAGATGACCTCAAATGAAAATTATACAATGATATGAAATGATGTACTCCTTGATACGAACAATTTGACATATTATACGCCCAAAACGGAGCAATATGCAGAGAGTTATGACATGATGAAGATGACATGATAATGTGAAAAATATATGACTTAGAGAATTTCGGGGGAGGGGAAAAGAAGTCGACCGATGCGGATCTCGCCGGATCCGCGGCCGTAGAGGAGGAAGACGCGGCCGGACCTCGCCGGAGCTCGCGAGGACAGCGGCCGGAGATGGCGCGGGAGGCGGCGGGGCGAGCCGCGGTGGCCGGCGCGCGGCGGAGGGGCGACGATGGCGCGCGCGGGCGGCGGTTCGCGGCCATGGCGCCGGCGGGAGGAGGCGGCGCCGGCGTGAGGCGACTCCGGCGGCGGATGCGGCGGAGCGAGGGGCCGGCTCGGGGAGGAGAAGGCGGCGGCGCATGGGGGAGCCCTGGGCTCGGGCGCGGGGGCGTGGAGGAGCGCGGCGGCGGGTGAAGGCGGCGGCAGCGGCTGGCGGAGTTCGGCGGCAGGAGGAGGCGGCGCCGGCCGGCGAAGGGCGGCGGCGAGCTCGAGCCGCGGCGGCGGGGGACCGGGCCTGCGCGGGCCGCGGCGCGATGAGGTGGCGCGGGCGCTGAGGTGGCGGAGCAAGATTGGACGAGGCGGCGGCGGAGCTGACGTGGCACGCTCCCATTGGTTGGGGTGAGGTGGCGGATTTCGTCCGGCGGCGGACGGACACGTCCGGCTGCGCGCGGGGAATTTTGCTAGGGTTGGACTGCGCGAGAAATCGGGAGGGAATCACATTTTTATAGGTAGAGGGGGCTAGGAAGCTCCAAATGGAGAGCGGTTTTCGGCCACGCGATCGTGATCCAACGACCGAGAAGATGGAGATGACTTAGATGGGTTTTGGGCCAAAATGGAGGGGTGTTGGGCTGCAAAGAGAAAGAGGTCTTTGCGGTTACCCGGTTAACCGTTGGAGTATCAAACGACCTCCGATTGACCCGAAACTTGACAGGCGGTCTACCGGTGCTATACCAAGATCGCTTGGCAAACCTCGGTCCATACCGAGACCGTTTAATACCCGCTCACGGAAAAAGGTAAAAGGGGAAGCCGGGGAACAACGGAGCGCCGGATTGCAAAACGGACAATGGGGAAAATGCTCGGATGCATGAAACGAACACGTATGCAAATGCGATGCACATGATGACATGATATGAAATGCAGATGATGACATGGCAAAGAGCGACACGCAAGCACATGACATTGCAACGACGGCGAATAACTGGCGGACACCTGGCGCATCAGATCCGAGGCGTTACAACACTCCACCACTACGAGAGGATCTCGTCCCGAGATCTAGGATGGCACCGGAGGAGAAAACGGAAGAGAAAGAGAAGAGGTAAAGCTAAGTTGCTTCTTTGACAAAAGAGTGAAACCAAGGAACCTTGAGAGGTCACACGGCTTGAAGAAAAGACATGACGGAGGTGAACAAAATCTAAAACACTCCGTTCAGCGAGAGGAACAAAGAACGTTGCGAGAACCTTGAGGTTAAGTGATAAGATAGATATTGAAAACACTCCGGTTAAAACTAGATAGAGAAGGAAAAAGATTGATATCATTTGGGCAGCACTTCGGTTGAAAAGAGATGCAAGACTTGATAAGATGAAGAAAAAAAACTTGAAAAGATAACACCACACTCCGGTTGAATGGATAAGCAAAAGCAAAGAACATGATCCTGGCAAAACGAGATGATGAGTCGAAGAGAGTAACATCACAATGCCTCCGGAACAAAAGAACGAATAGAATGAAAAGAACGGAGAAGACAATAACCTCTTCTACCTCAAATGAATTTGATATAGCATCCTTAAAAGAAGGATAGAACGGAGTTGTTAGAAAACCAACAACGAAACGAATAAGCTTGATATGGTCTTAAGGAATGCATCTCAAATATGAGGTGACAACCTGCCACTCACGGGAAAAGAATTGGATTGATATCAACAAGGAGACGAGAAACTTATTTCACCGGGAGGACAAATGAAGAACTTGGGTCATTAATGAGCACCACAAATAGCCACAATCCTTAGGGAAGGCTTTAGGTGAAATATAACCCAAGATAACTCCAATGAAGAGATTGATGGATTTAACATACCTCATTGTTGACAACATGTGAGTCATGAGACATGAACTCCAATTATCAAGAATGACATAATACCACCTCGAATGATACGCACTTTAAAATGCAAGATAAAGAATACTCAAGCTCCTCTGAAAAGAATCTCGATGAACACTTCTAGAAGGACTTAAATCTTTTGTGAATCATCATGTAGCCTCCATGAAGAAAACTCCGGTAATAAAAACATGATAGAAAGAAAGAGAAGTTGAAAACATAAGGTGAAGCCTTGCAATGATTTAGATGGATCTTCGTGATGATATAACCGAGAAAACTTTGAACTCCGGAAAGAAAGTTGAACAAATGAAATCAAAATTTTGAAGAACCTCCGGAATAAGGAATAGAATTTACTCGATGAAACAAGAATAAGAATTACATTATGCTCATCCTTCACCAATTTAAATTGATGGCAAGCAACGGATTTGGCATACTACTTATTCTCGTAGAAGGGATCAAGATAGATATGGTGCAAATTTGGGAAGGTCTTCAATGAACCACCGGTAGGATAAAAAAAACGAATGAATCTATATGATAACAAAGGAAGAAGAATCTTAAACGAACCACCGTAAGAATTGAAAATGAACGAATAAACGATAAAAACACCGGGAAGAATTAGAAAATGACGTTGATACTTGAGGGAATTTAGATACAAATGAACGAATAGATCACGAGCTGGTTAGAGAATATTGAATGATGCACCGATAGGATTTGGAGAACGAGAGCGGAAAGCTTGAATAATATTGAGCTGATGGGCTCCGGAGAATCAAATTGAAAAGACTCCTGAATTGCTCCGGATGGGTGAAAACTTATTCTCACAATCGAAAAACAATTATGAGAGGATGGCAACAAGCTAGAACCACACAACTTGGTAAGAACGGGTAAGGATTTAAGAGGAACTCTTCTTCGGTCTTCAAATGTTGAGAATGACGACGAGAAACACCACCGCGAATTGTTGAGATACTCCGGGATGAAAATTAGAAAGGTTGAACCAACGATGAAAGAATTGAAGGATCTTGGAGAAAGACATTTGACTGATGATAATTCATTCTTACGTCAAACTTTGAAATGAATTTGGGAATTGCTCCGGGAAAATAAGAAGAGTCAGGTAAGATCCTGGAAAAAGACCTGTGGGTTAGGGCCCACTCAAAAGAAACACCGTTGGACAATTGCTTGAAAAGAGAGATTGCACCGGTTGAATTAAATGACTTGAATGAGATAGCATCCTCAAAAGAACTTGAGTGAATTTAGAATGGAAACTTGAATCTTCTGAGATATCTTCATCACTCCGGAACAATTGAATAGCAAGAGGTGAATGATTAAGAGATACACCGGAATTGGAAAGCATTGTGAAAAGAGGAAAAAGGGATAAGGTCAACACCGAAATCTTGAATTCAATCCACCGGGGAAGAAAACGAAGAATAATAAACTTGAAGCTCCGTTAGTATCTTCATGGGAAATCACCGGATAAGAACATTGACGGAAAAGAATGGAGAGACTTCTTACAAATAAAAGAATACTTGATCAAGAAAAATGAGTCCTTGAAGAAAGAGGGTGGGAGGGCGGGAAAAACAAAGACAACTTGGAACGGATGAAGCAAACACCGTTGAGAAGAACTGATAATTGATCTTGCGAATGTTGAAGTGATCGGATTCACTTGAAGAGGGACACACCGGTTGGAAAAGAATTAACATGACAACCTCGATGAACAAAAAGGATTGGTATCCACATAGGGATATGAGAACACCGCTTAGAATAAGGTATGGATTCAGCATTTGACATTGAAGCAACTCGAATACCGCAAAACAAAACAAAAACAAAGGATTGGCTTGCAAAATAAGCCGGAAACAAACATATGATAGATCCCATATCGTATCATGTGTCTGTTGGAAAGATATCCTACGAGATACTTGAATTCCCACTTATAAACTCCCGAAACTTTCTGGTTATGCAATCAGGTGTTGGGTATACAGGGGACACAAAATATATATCACCCAAAACTAACAATACCTAGATCCAGCTGTATCCATCCTTCAACACATAACCAAGAAATCCTCGGAAATCATCTACCTCAACCTTCGAAAACACATCCGTTATACAAGTCATGGCGATACTCCCGCACTCGCCTCAGTACTGGGCTATCAGGGTTATCTCACCAACAACTGTACAAAAGAGATTTTCGATGTCGGCGTACTAAACTCAGGTATTCCAAAACCGCAACGATAAGATTATGACGACAACACCTTGGAGCTCAACTCCCCGGGACACTGCCACAACCCCTAAATGTCAGGAGGCAACCAAGACAATGTTGTCATCATAAAACCATCGGAACGATTGTAATATACCCGCGTGATCCTAAAAAATTTTTTTAGTGAAATTTGAGAAGAGAAGAGTCAAAACTCTACGTCAGGATGCCTTACCAGAAGGTCGAAGGGACTGGGGAGTAAAAAGAATTCCTAAACTCTCCGATATATAATTCCTAAATGACTCAAAACATTTTTCTAGACACAACTCGGCCACTAAAGACGATCACACAGTGGGGGCTCCTAAGGTCGGGGAAAGGCTCTGATACCAACTTGACACGCCCTCGATGCGGCTATATCTCCCACGTGTCGAGGCACGACTTAGAGGCATAACCGCATTGAAAGCAATGTCGCAAGTGAGGTAATCTTCACACAACCCATGTAATAAATAAAGGGGAAAGATACATAGTTGGCTTACAATCGCCACTTCAGACAAGTACATAAATAACATCCATCACACAGATTACACTCAAGGTCCGACTACGGTACCAAAATGAAAGAAGACTACCCCAAATGCTAAACAGATCCCCGGATCACCCAACTGGGCTCCACTACTGATCATCTGGAAAAGAAACATAGTAACGGCCACGTTCCTCGTCGAACTCCCAAGTGAGCTCGGTCGCGTCATCTGCACTGACATCGTTGGTACCTGCAACTGTTGTGGTAGAATCTGTGAGTCACGGGGACTCAGCAATCTCACACCCGCGAGATCAAGACTATTTACGCTTATAGGTAGAAGAGGATTGTAAGGTGGAGCTGCAGCAAGCGACTAGCATATATGGTGGCTGCAACGCAAAAGAGAGCGAGAAGAGAAGGCAAAGCACGGTCGTGAAACTAGAAGTGATCAAGAAGTGATCCTGAAACGACCTACGTCAAACATTACTCCAACACCGTGTTCACTTCCCGGACCCCGCCGAGAAGAGACCATCACGGTTACACACACGGTTGATGTGTTTTAGTAAGGTCAACTTCGGGTTTTCTACAACCGGACATCAACAAATTCCCATCTGCCTCATAACCGCGGGCACGGCTTTTGAAAGATAATACCCTGCAGGGGTGTCCCAACTTAGCCCATGATAAGCTCTCACAGTCAACGAAGGATATTCCTTCTACCGGGAAGACCCGATCAATCTCGGAATCCCGGACTACAAGACATTTCGACAGCAATAAAACAAGTCCAGCAAAGCCGCCCGATTGTGCCGACAAATCCTGATAGGAGCTGCACATATCTCGGTCTCAGGGCACATCCGGATGAACACTACATACGGCAACCGAAGATACCCCAAGTTGCCTTAGGGCGGCACCGCAAGTGGCTCTAGTTGGACCAGCAATCGAAGGAGAACTGGCCCGGGGGGGTTAAAATAAAGATGACCCTTGAGTCTGCAGAACCCAAGGGAAAAAGGCTTAGGTGGAAAATGGAAAAACCAATGTTGGGCCTTGCTGGAAAAGTCTTATTCAAAGCGAACTGTCAAGGGGGTTCCATAAATCACCCAACCGTGTAAGGAATGCAAACTCCGGGAACATAACACCGGTATGACGGAAACTAGGGTGGCAAGAGTGGAACAAAACACCAGGCATGAATCTAATCATAGCACTTGACAAAAGTCCCTTACTGACCATAAGCCAAAAAGGATAAGAAAACATGATTACACCCATATCAATTAAGCAAGTTTCGTTACAGGTTTCAGACTTAGCAGAAAACTGGACATGTCAAAAACAGATAACGAGTAGGCATATTCGTGAGCTCGATGCACTCACTACAGAGCATTGCATGATAAACTAAGCATACATACATCAAGAAGACATGTCATAGGAACTAGACATGGCGAGAATAACATCATATCATGCAAGGATCAACTACACCAAGCTTGGCAAAATCGAATAACACGTAAACAATCTGCCAGCAACATTTTGTAGCAAAAGTAGAGCTCGATTGACTCAAGCTATGGCTCTCCATAAATACCAACAAAGGAATTGATGGATAGAGCAAATACTCAAGTTCAAATCACCTTACTGATCATGCTCAAAATATGCATATATCTCACGAAAACAACATGAATACATGGAATGAAAATAACAGCAGTCAGGGACAGTGAAATTACCAAGTCTCTGAAATCAGCAACATCAAGTGCCCTAGTTTACATGCTTGTGCTAGTCACCACATAGATCAAAAAAATACATGGCATAATTATCTGGAAAGGTAACATGGCATATTACAAAACTCATGTAGGACTCAACTTCATAGGGGGTACATATCAATCATGGCAAAAATGACAAAAGTGCATGTTCAGAAAAGATCCAGCAACTAACATCAACTAGCCCTCTTCTAACAGCATTTCGAGCATCAAGATGACCTCAAATGAAAATGATGCAATGAGATGAAATGATGTACTCCTCTATACGAACAATTTGACATATTATACGCCCAAGACGGAGCAATATGCAGAGAGTTATGACATGATGAAGATGACATGATAATGTGCAAAATATATGACTTAGAGAATTTCGGGGGAGGGGAAAAGAAGTCAACCGATGCGGATCTCGCCGGATCCGCGGCCGGAGAGGAGGAAGACGCGGCCGGACCTCGCCGGAGCTCGCGAGGACGGCGGCCGGAGATGGCGCGGGAGGCGGCGGGGCGAGCCGCGGTGGCCGGCGCGCGGTGGAGGGGCGACGATGGCGCGCGCGGGCGGCGGTTCGCGGCCATGGCGCCGACGGGAGGAGGCGACGCCGGCGTGAGGCGACTCCGGCGGCGGTTGCGGCGGAGCGCGCGGCCGGCTCGGGGAGGAGAAGGCGGCGGCGCATGGCGGAGCCCTAGGCTCGGGCGGGGGGCGTGGAGGAGCGCGGCGGCGGGTGAAGGCGGCGGCAGCGGCTGGCGGAGTTCGCCGGCGGGAGGAGGCGGCACCGGCCGGCGAAGGGCGGCGGCGAGCTCGAGCCGCGGCGGCGGGGGACCGGGCCTGCGCGGGCCGCGGCGCGATGAGGTGGCGCGGGCGCTGAGGTGGCGGAGCAAGATTGGACGAGGCGGCGGCGGAGCTGACGTGGCACGCTCCCATTGGTTGGAGTGAGGTGGCGGATTTCGTCCGGCGGCGGACGGACACGTCCGGCTGCGCGCGGGGAATTTTGCTAGGGTTGGACTGCGCGAGAAATCGGGAGGGAATCACATTTTTATAGGTAGAGGGGGCTAGGAAGCTCCAAATGGAGAGCGGTTTTCGGCCACGCGATCGTGATCCGACGACCGAGAAGATGGAGATGACTTAGATGGGTTTTGGGCCAAAATGGAGGGGTGTTGGGCTGCAAAGAGAAAGAGGTCTTTGCGGTTACCCGATTAACCGTTGGAGTATCAAACGACCTCCGATTGACCCGAAACTTGACAGGCGGTCTACCGGTGCTATACCAAGATCGCTTGGCAAACCTCGGTCCATACCGAGACCGTTTAATACCCGCTCACGGAAAAAGATAAAAGGGGAATCCGGGGAACAACGGAGCGCCGGATTGCAAAACGGACAACGGGGAAAATGCTCGGATGCATGAAACGAACACGTATGCAAATGCGATGCACATGATGACATGATATGAAATGCAGATGATGACATGGAAAAGAGCGACACGCAAGCACATGACATGGCAACGACGGTGAATAACTGGCGGACACCTGTCGCATCAGATCCGGGGCGTTACATGCGGTGTTGATGGCTTCGGCCCAAAAGTTGTATCGAGACTTGAACTCTGCCATCATGGTCCTTGCCGCATCCATCAACGTCCGGTTCTTCCTCTCTGCAACACCGTTTTGTTGAGGGGTGTATGGTGCGGAATATTGATGCTTGATCCCCTCATCACTAAGAAACTCATCCAAGGTGTAGTTCTTGAACTCGGTGCCTGTTGGGGATATTACTACTGGGCCTAAACCGGCCTATCTGGGCCGGGTTAATTTCATCAGTAGCTCAAGAATGTTAAAGCCCAAGAGGCTATGTAAAGGCCCGAGGCCGTAGTTGGTTTAACGTCTGTAGCCGTAAACCGGCCTGTGTACGACTTGTATTGTAAGTTAGGAATAAGCAAGAGACCAACCCGGGTACGAGTATAAACCGGAGATTGGGACTCTATGAACCGACGGGCGTCACCCGTGTATATAAGGGGGCGACCTGATATCGGTTCAGGGGGGAACGAACAACTCGAAGCCTAGGAGAAGCGATTGCTCCCTAGTCGTTTAGACTTCATCAATTCCAACACCAACTACACGTAGGCTTTTACCTTCATCGAAGGGGCCGAACTAGTATAATTCTCTGTGTCCTTGTGTCCTCTTTAACCCCTCCGAGTTAACCCATTGCGATGGCTCCACGACTAAGTCCTTTGGATAGGACATCTGCCGTGACAAACCCACGACAGTTGGCGCCCACCGTGGGGCTATCGCACGATGGTTTCAAATTCTTGGAGGGCCGCTTTGAAGGACTCAAGGGATATGCCGTGGGCCGGATGACCAAGAGCCGCCGCGGTAAGGTTTACATCAACGACGAAGGCTGGGGCACCGAGGCCGGCTCAGTTGAGTATGGGTACCGGGTCCCCTTTGGCAGTATACACGTTTTCATCGGCAAGATTGGTGAACCGGGCCCTGAGCTGGACACCTGCACCGACCTCATCGAGACAGCTCAGTGTGCGCGACCTGCCCGGGTTAAGCCAGCCGTAAAGCGTGCCTTTGTGGGAGTCATCCACGGAGGAAATTATGAGGACAGATCAGAATCTGGTGGCGAAACCGTCGTTTGTTCCGGCGATGAGTCGTCAACCAGGGAAACTGAGTCCCTGTATCAACTGCATGATGGTCGGATTGGGGGCTGTTCCGACGGCAACAGTATTCCGGACCCCTCCGATCTGCCTAGCCGGGTCGGCATATTCATGGCCGGCACCCAAGCCGCGCCTCATTCATCGACGGCCGCAGCAATGGTTTCCGGTTCAACGGCTGCCAGAGCAGGAGGTTTTGTGCGCCCACCGGTTCAAGTATTATCCGATCTGTTCGACGCACTGGCGGCGCTCTTGACAGAGGCTAATCCGGCGGACCGGGATGCTCATAATGCAGAGATTGCAAAGGTGAGAGAACAGATTAGCCAGGCCAAGGCGGATCTGGCGACCGAGGAGGTCAGGATGACTGTGGAACAGGCCGCTTTGGACGCACAAGCCTATAAGTTCATGCTGGATCAGAATGCTTCGCAGGAGGTCATGAGGAGGAAATATCGGTCCCGCCTGCCACCGGTTTTTGAAGGAAGGGATCTTTTCAATACTCCTGGAGCAGGGACCAGTAATCAACCAGTGGTAAACCGAGCAGAGGCGCCCGGGACAAGCGCGCCGGTTCAGCCCCGCATAATAGATATGCCCTGTTATATCCCGGAGCCACGGATTGTGACCACACCCCCGGATCACTACTCCAACCCGCTAGATAATCTTGTTGCTACGGCAGCGCGTCTAGAGGCTATTCCGGTCGAGGGAGATTCGTTACAGGCAATAGAGACGCGCCAGGTCAAGGAGCTCCTCAGAACAGTGCTGGTCCAACAGGAGGCGTATTCATACAGCCGCGAGCGGATTCATTCTACTCCACGTCCAACCCGGAGTTATAGCAGGCACATGGAAGAACAAGCTGAGTCCAGCAATGCACGGCATGGAGTGCCCCGCGGCAACAATCCGGCTCCTAATGCTCAGGAGTTGGTAGACCGGGCCCGTGCACGCAGAGAAGCCGAATTGGCAGCACATCAGACCCGCCAGCTTACGCCGGTTCGTCCCACCACTTCGGTCGAGCCAGGGCTTGCTTCTAGCGCTTTGGGGGTCCCTTGCCTTATACCTGCTTTGCGCAATGTGCGCCTTCCTAAGGACTTCAAGGGGCCGCGCAAGGTACCAAATTATATAGCAGATCAACCCCCGGAGGCGTGGGTGGAGAGTTACGAGATGGCCATGGAGATGCTTGACGTAGATGAAGCTGCATGGGCAAAATATTTCACTATGATGCTTGAAGGAACGGCCCGCACTTGGTTAAAAAGCCTGCCGCCCAATACCATCGGTTCATGGGCTCAATTGCGAGCTCGGTTTATCAGTAATTTCAAAGATACGTGCAGGCAGCCCATGTCGATAGTGGACTTAGCCGCCTGCGTCCAGGCGGAAGGAGAGTCAACCACTCATTGGGTGTGCCGCGTTTCGCAAATCTTGCATTCATCAGACCGCATCAATGCTGACACTGCAGTTGTAACTTTGGAAAGCAATTGCCGGTTTGGGCCCTTGAAATTGAAATTAGGATGAATGAAGCGCCATTGCAATGACATAGGGACTCTCATGGCTGCTTTGGTAAAGTATGCTGATTCTGATAGTACCAAGGATCCCGAGTCTGATGATGAAAAGGCAGGGAAGGGAAAGAAGAACGGCAACTCCAGAGGACAGCAGCATCACCCAGGGAGCAGCGTCGGAGGCAAGCGTAAAGCGGATGGTTCCATGGATTTTGTGGCTAACACCAATGTGCAGAACAGGGGCCGGCAGCGTAGGGGCAAAGGCCGCGGTGGCGGACCCAGCCCCAATCCAGAGCGCTTAAATAGTTTGTTGAATCAGCCCTGCCCAAAGCATGGGACGACGGAGGAACCAGCAAACCACCTGTGGAAGGATTGTTACATCATGCGAGAGTTCAAGAATTCCAACGCCTTCCTGTATGATCACAATCCTGGTGGCGGTTCAGGATCCGGGCCAAGCCACGGTGGAGGAAACTCCGGTTCAGGGTTTAATGGTAATCCGAGCGGGAATAGCAATCCTGGCGGACATGGTAATCAACATAACCAAAATGGTCAAGGGGGCTATAATCAGCAGCAGTCGGGGTACCAGAGCAATCCGAAGCAGCTAAACAGTGGCCAATATCATGTATTCACCACTAGCTTGGACAAGCGAGACCAGAAGGTCCGGAAGAGGGCAGTTAACTCTGTTGAACCGGCCGTGCCCCGGTACCTACGATGGTCAGAGCAGCCGATCATCTGGAGTAGAGAGGATCACCCTCCTCGGGTGGATAATCCGGGTTAGCTGGCTTTAGTGGTGGCGCCTCAGGTAGGAGGTTATAAGTTCACCAAGGTGCTCATGGATGGGGGTAGCAGTATTAACATCCTATACTATGAGACCTTTCGACGTATGGGGCTCAAGGATAAGGATTTACAACCTTCAAACACGGTTTTTCATGGCGTGGTGCCAGGCAAGTCTGCGTACCCCGTGGGCAAGATAGCATTGGAGGTGGCTTTCGGAGATGATCATGATTCCCGATCAGAAACACTGACTTTTGAGGTGGTGAAGATTCAAAGCCCGTACCATGCCCTGTTTGGTCGGCCGGCTTACGCCAAATTCATGGCACGACCCTGTTATGTATATCTGCAGCTCAAGATGCCGGGCTACAAGGGAACCATCATGGTTCACGGGAGTCGCAGGATCGCTTTGGAGTGTGAAGAAGGAGATGCCGCTTATGCCGAATCGGTTTGTGCTACTGAGGAGCTCAAATACTACAAAGATAATGTTGATCTGACGGATATGACTCCTTTAAAGAAGCCCACCACAGAGCATGATCCGGCTTTAAAATTCACATCAGCCGCGGAGACCAAGCTTGTTGATTTCATGGCTGGTGATTCATCCAAGCAATTCAGCATCAGTACCAATCTGGATCCAAAATAGGAAAGCGCGCTCATCGAGTTCCTCCGTGAGAATTGGGACATCTTCGCATGGAAACCTTCTGACATGCCAGGTGTACCGAGGCGACTCGCTGAGCACACCCTTAATGTGGATCCTAAATACAAACCGGTGAAACAGTTCCTCCGTCGGTTCAATGAGGAGAGAAGAAAGGCTATTGGAGAAGAGGTGGCCAGGCTCTTAGCAGCTGGCTTCATCGTTGAAGTTTTTCATCTTGAATGGCTTGCTAATCCGGTGCTGGTCCTTAAGAAAAACGGCACTTGGCGCATGTGTGTGGACTATACAGATCTTAATAAGGCCTGCCCTGCAGATCCTTTTGCCCTCCCCCGTATTGATCAAATCATTGATGCTACGGCGGGTTGCGAGCGTTTATGTTTTCTGAATGCATACTCCGGTTATCATCAGATTAAGATGGCGGTTAAGGACCAGGAGAAGACGGCGTTCATTACTCCCTTTGGAGCCTTCTGCTATGTATCTATGCCTTTCGGGCTCAAAAGTGCCCAGGCAACTTATCAACGATGTGTGCAAAATTGTCTCCACAAGCAGATTGGCCGTAATGTGCACGCCTATGTGGATGATATTGCGGTCAAGTCAAGGAAGAAGGAAACGTTGGTCGATGATTTGAAGGAGACCTTTGATAACTTAAGGACATACAAGATGATGCTCAATCCGGCCAAATGTGTCTTTGGTGTACCAGCTGGCAAGCTATTGGGTTTCCTGGTGTCCAACAGGGGAATTGAGGCTAATCCGGAAAAAATTACGACTATCACCTCTCTAGCTAAACCGAAATGCATCAATGACGTCCAACGTCTGGCAGGCCGAATTGCTTCGTTGAGCCGGTTTATCAGCCGCCTCGGAGAGAAAGTGTCGGTGTACTAAAGTAGGGGTACCTTAGTACCCCGAACTTGTGCACGGGCAGTAGTAGCGTCCCGCGGCAAGGCTTGCCAGGGGAGTGACAAGAGTCTCCACGACCCTTTCTGGGCCGGACGAAGGCCAAGTGATCAAGCCTAGAAGACCAGGCCCCGGCAAGAGGAGCTTGCCGGGCCAAGGAGGCGAGGTCCGGCAAGAGGAGCTTGCCGGGCCAAGGCGACAAGGCCCCGGCAAGAGGAGCTTGCCTGGACGACTAAGCTGAAGTACCAAGGCCCCGGCGGGAGGAGCTCGCCGGGACGGCCAAGCCAAGGCACCCCAAGAAAAGCCCGCCGCGGCGCGCCGGGCGCCCCGGCAAGGCCTGACGAGCGGCAAGCTCTCAGGTGCGGCAAGACAACCACCGCGGCAAGCCACTTGCCCCGGCAAACCACCACCTCAGGCATGCGCTCCAGCTCACCTGCCCACGCGACACTCTGGAGCTTCCCCAGAGGCACGTGGCGGGGTGCCGCGCAACCTGGGGCGCGCGGTGGCATGCAACGTTGGCAGAGTCGCCCCCGTGGCAAGCGGAGGCGCCCCTAACGGTCCGCCTCGGCACTGTTCGGGCGATCCAGACGGGCATTTAATGACTTTGTCCCCCGCCGTCAGAGTTAGGTGCGATAGCACTATGCGGCCACTGTTCGCACAGTCCCTTGCCATTTTTACCCTCACCTGCGTCGCTACCTGTGGGAAACCCCTTAGCATATAAAAGGAGGCCCATGCGCACGTAGGAGGGGGGAACCCAAAAAAAGGAGGACACCCAGTAGACCCTCGTCTACGTCCAGCTCCAACTTACTGTAGCTTCTTGCGCTCCAGAGCAAGAACTCGAATCAACCAGACAAGCAGCAGTAGGGTTTTATGCATCCGTGCGGCCCGAAGCTGGGTAAAATCGTTGTGTGTGTGTCGCCTCGATCTGCTCTTTGTGCAACCTCCGCCCCCCGCCGAACCGACAAGGGGCTCCGTCCCCATAGGTGCTCGTGGAGGCCGATTCCCCCCGACATCTTTGGCGCGCTAGGTAGGGGGCAGCTGCGTCGAGGTTGTGCGAACCAGATTTGGCGACCACAGGTAAGCTCAGGTATGGCCAGGTACCTTTCCGCTCCAACCCACGGAGCGGAGGCATTCCTCCTCACGGACTCGTGCACGGCCCTCCTCGAGTACCCACTCACGCAGAGCCCGGGCAAGAGCAGCTGCTCCTTGAGGAGGACCGCCTTCCGGCCGCTGAGCGAGTTTCTTGCCTCCAGCAAACTCTGCGCCGCTCCCGTAGCCGCAGAAGTTAGCGCCGGAAGTCGCGGGAAAGGCGACCTCGTTCTTCGGCGCGCCCAGGCCGCCAAGATCCAAACGAGTCGACGCCGACCGTGGGAGGAACCTTGCCAGCGCGGTAGTCGGAACCCGTTCCGTCGGCCATCCTCTCTGTCCAAGTCTTGCCGCAGTTGCATGTAATCCTTGGTACAAAGACGAGTGCAGACCCCAAGCATAGCTTATGTGCCCCGCACATCTTGTCGATTTCGCGCCTCTCCGCTTTGCGCATGCATTATTTGACACGATTGTGCAGCACTCTACTCCGGCAAGCGATGGCAGGCCGTGAAGCCTCGAGCCCTCATTATTCCCTTACCTCGAGAAGGGGGGATGACAGGATAGGCTGGGCGTCGCCCGAGGAAGCTGCGCCTTGCCGGACTGCAAACAACAGAAAAGCTAAGTTGCCAAAATTTGAGCAATTAAGCTCCTTTTTACCCTTAAGTTATCTTCCTCGAACGGTCGAGCTTCGTATGGGAAACCTGTGCGCGGAGGGGCCGGCTCGTGGCTGGTTGCGCCCTTATTTCGTTTCGGGTCCGCTCAACGACTTAAGTGTGCTACATCCAGAGTGGCGTCCTTACTTTGTTTCGAGCTTGCTCGGCAGCTTAAGTGTGTTGCGACTGCAGTCGCAACGCTTACCTCGCCCTGAGCCTGCTCAACATTTTAAGTGAGTTGCGCCAGCCGCGGCAAGGTTTCTTGCCGGTGGAGGCACCGCCAGCGGGTTGCTGATGTCCCGCACTCGGCACCCGTGGCAAGGCGGAGGCTTGCGCCGACAAGTTCCTGGGAGCGTAGGGCGCGAACGTACGAAGCACAAAGTCGAACGAGGGAGATAACAGCGCAATGAACTGCCTAAGATAAAAGTTATATTCCAAATTGACTTGCCGCTGATCTAATCAGTTGTTTCTATGACATGCTCAGCAGCGACGAGAGAAGAAAAGAAAGAGGTGGGCGGCCTAATCCGCGCGGTCACCCTCGACCCTCCTGATCCCGGCCACCCTTTCCACAATGGGGTGACGAGGGCCCTGATCTCCGTTAGGTCGGCGTCTTCCGGCAGGTGCCTGAGGACGTTGGTAAGCCTGATGGTGGGGTTGCGGAAGACGATCTTCACCAGCACCCTCTCGAGGGCCCCGGAGACGGCTTCCCGCGTCTCCTCGGCCAGCTGCTCTGGGATCGTTTCCCGGAGATGCTGGAGCACCCCCACCAAGCCCTTGAAGAAGGAAGTGAGCTTGACGCTCGGTGAGACGTTCTCGCCGGAGGGGTACTCGTGGCCCTCCATCCCCAGCAGCTTCAGCTCCTTGTCGATGGTGGTGGCGATGTCGACGAGGCCTTCGGTCCACCGCTCCACCGTCTCCTGGAAGGCGTTCTGGGTAACGGCGGCGCGTTTCAATAGCTCCTCGTTGTCAGCAACCTCCTTCCGCAAGGTCGCTTCCTGCCCCTTGGCGCTCTCCAGCACCTTGGCCAGGGTGTCCAGCTTCAGCTCGAGGTCGGCCTTGGAATCCTTGGCGGCGTCGAGCTCCCGGATCTTATCGGCGAAGCGGCCCTGCAGCTCGCCAAGGGTGTGAGCGCCCTTCTCGCGCTCCAGTTTGAGCGCGGCAAGCTCTTCGCCGCTCGCCTTGACGTCGCTGACGAGCTGCGCCACCCTCGTCTCCAGCTCCCCCTTGACGACCTCGGCGGCCGCGGCAGCGTCCTGTGCTTTCTGCAAGGCCCCGCCAAGCGCCTGCTCGCGCACGGCAACCTCCTCCTCGTGGCTGGCGAGGCTGGCCTTCTGCTGCACCAGTTCGCTTTCCCGCACGGATAGCCCCGCAGCGGCAAGCCTCTACTGCTCTTCGGCCTCTGCCTTCTCGAGGAGAAAGGCCGTCCGCGCCTCGTCGAGCAGCCTCCGCTCCTCTGCCAAAGACCGGAGAGCCTCCTAGTTGAGCTCCCGAAGCTCCTCGGCACGCTTCTCCATGTCCGCGCCGGCCCTCGCGACGAGTGCCTCCTGGCGCTCCACCTTAGCCTGCCGGGCGCGGTAGAGCGACACAAGCTTCCGGAGCAGCCGCTCCTCCTCGGGCTCGCCACTGCTGGTGCTTGGCGCGTCGACCACTGTCAGCCCGACGGAGGCGAGCACTTCTCCGTCCAAGGCCTCCCCCTCGACCGGCGCCCTGGAGCTAGGCTCCCAAGGGAGCCTGATGAAGGCGCCATCGCCGGCCTTCAGGTAGGCACCCGCCGGGGGCTCCTCGGGGCCCGACGCGGCGGCAGCAGCGGGATCGCCGGACGGTGGAGTGCTTGACGCCCCTGCCTCCCTTGGGCCGTCGGCACGGTTGCCGGTCCCCTCGCCGTCTGCCGCCGCGGCGGCCTTGGCGGCTTCGGCCTCCCTGCCGCCTGCGGGGTCATCGGTGTCGTACGCCTCCTCGATGACGACGACGTCGTCGGCGTCGCCGCGCGCGCCCTCCCCGACGACGGCCTCGGTCTCCATCGGGTCCGCGGTGGGCGGGTCTGATGGCCGGAAGAGGGGAGAAGAGTCAACCGAATAGCCGACAAAAAGGCTCATAAGGAAAGATAACCAGGGGAAGTTTTCCGTGCAGGGGGGCTTACCGGTGGCAGGGTCCGTGGCCGCGGCCTCCGCTGCCGGGGGATCGCTAGCCGCGTCCCTCGCCGGAGATCCCTCCCTTGCCGGAGAGGTCTCCCCTGCCGGGGGCTCCTCCCTTGCCGGAGATTTCTCCCTAGGCGGGGTGGTCGACGCAGACGGCGCGGTAGGGGTGCCCCCCGGGGTCGCCTGCTGGGGCTGCTCTGCTCCTACCCAACAACAACAACAACAACAACAACAACGGCCACATGTCAACCACAAAGAGAAGGGGAGCTCACGCGCGCGCCAAACAGCGAGAACTAGTCGTGCACTCACCGTGGGGGCTGCGCTGTGGGCTGCCCTGGGGACCCGCTGCCAAGTCCGGCAAGGTCGTCTCCGGCACCTCCCCAGTTGCTGGGGGAGATTCACCCTCAAGGACAACCAGTGGGATCTTGGCCCTCTTCGCCCTCCTCTGGGCCAGGCTCCTGAAAGGGAACGGTTTCGGGGGAGGATGAGTGGGCTGCGAAACAAGACGAAGCAACAGAAATCAAGAAGATACAAGCTCTACCAGGAACTTACTCTTCGTCCTCCTCTTCGTCGTCGGAGCTAAGCGCGGAATAGTCAAAAACCGGCTTGCTCCAGGCGCGAGGAGACAGGGGAGTGGGTTCCCGGGACCGCTTGGCGGGGACGGTGGACGACCCCGCCCCCGTTGCCGCCGCGGTACGGGGAGCGGCAGGAGCAGAAGCCGCGGCCCGTGAGGACCCCGCTCCCGCTGCTTCGGAGGTGCGTGTCACGCGGGGCTGCGGTTGCTGGCCGGCCTGCCGCACCACCTCTCCGGCCCTGCGGAGACGCCTCCTCGGCTGGGCAGGGGGCTCCGCCTGCGACGAGCTGCCCGGGAGCTGCGAGGAGGGCGCGTCAACCTCCGGCAAGCCGCTCGCGTCCTGGGCGGGCTCGCCCGCGCCACCGTGCTCGGCTGGTTCCTCCGCGCCGGCGAACTCCATTTGGTCGGCGAGGCTCTCCGCCTCCGCCGCGTCTGCTTCGGCCGGGGTGAAGCTAGACTCGCCTGCGGTCGCGGCGGCCGCCTCCTCCTCCATCCTGGAGGCGATGTAAGCCAGCTCCTCGGGGGTGGTGTCCTGCGTGAGGCCCCTCTTCTCATCGGGGTCGACCGGCACCTCCTCCAAGTTGTCGAAGAAGGCCTGCACGACGTCGTCCGCCGGCTCCTGCCAGGTCGCGTCGATCCCGTGCGAGTCGCACAGCGGCATCATCGCGAGGATGCGGCTGAGCGCCGAGTTGTTGCACAGGGGGACGACGCCCGACGGCAACCTGAACCATTCTGGGTGCTCGGAGTCGTACCTGAACAGCTCCTTCAACACGGCGACGAGCTCCAGAATGGTGAAGTTGTAGTTAAGGCCCGGGCGCAGCCTCATGATGTCCGCTGCGTTTTGGAATTCCCAAGCCGGCTTCCCCCTCTCCTGCAGGGGGGCGATACGTCGGCGAAGGAAATCCGCACCGACGGCGCCGACAGTGAGCCCGGCAAACCTGAGGCGCAGGATTCGGGTGACGGCAATCTTCAGCTTGGCGTCGTCCGGGGCTAGGTCGCTCCAGTCACGGCCGCGCACCACTGGAGTTCGGCACACGGCGGTGAACGGCGGTGGATTTTCCTCAACGATCAGGCACCACTCGGCCCTCCACTCCTCCCATCTGCCACGAAGTTCCCCCTCCAAGTAGACCTCTTTCTTGCCGGTCCTGGAGACCCAGGCGACTCCGCCGGACAGCGGCTCTCCTTTCTCCACCCGAGGAGTAAAGAAGTGGTGGAAGAAGGCTACGTTGGGGCGGACTCCGACAAAGTTCTCGCAAAGGTGTGCGAAAACCGCCATTGTCATAACGGCGTTGGGGGTGAAATCAAGGAGGTGGAGGTTGTAGGTGTGCATGATGTCGCAGAAGAACTCGGAAAAAGGTGGGCAGAGCCCGCAATGGAAGAACACGACGAAGAAAGGGTACCCGGTCGGGTACAGCTTCTGGGCGATGGCGGGAAGAACTCGCATGCGCGGATGCGCTTGCGTCGCCGTCGACCAGAAGAGGCGGTATCTGTTCTTCAGCCCCAGCGCATCGAGCTGAGGGGGGAACGTCGCCGTCTCCTTCCGAAGCGCTTCCAGCCGCAGCGTCTCGGCCGACTTCACGGCCTTCCCCTTCGCCTTGTCGCTCTTCGGGGCCATGGCAGATACGGGGAGGGGGAGTTGTCGGCGTTGGCGGCGCCGGGGGCTGCGAGGGCGAATCGCCGCTTTCTCTAGTAAGGAGGAAGTGGCGGAGATTTTCGAGGAACAGCAACCGGCGGAATGGAAAGCTGCCCCTGTTCCCTCCGCTTATAAAGGGGGGGGCGTTTCGCCTTTCCAAATAAAGGAATCGTGCCCGACGTGACACATGCCTGCGGGCCTCAAGCCCCGCGCACGCCACCCACGTCACGCACGCCTCGCACGCCTCGCCCCCCCCACGACGCCGCGATAAGCGCGCGCCACTTGGGGAGGGTGCGACGGGCACAGAGTTAAGGAGCAGCGCAACCCAGGCCACGCGTGCCCGTGCACTGTTAGGGCCTGGCCCAACAACGCTTGGCACCGTGTATGGCCCAGACACGGGGGCTCCTGTCGGTGTACTAAAGTAGGGGTACCTTAGTACCCCGAACTTGTGCACGGGCAGTAGTAGCGTCCCGTGGCAAGGCTTGCCAGGGGACCGACAAGAGTCTCCATGGCCCTTTCTGGGCCGGACGAAGGCCAAGTGATCAAGCCTAGAAGACTAGGCCCCAGCAAGAGGAGCTTGCCGGGCCAAGGAGGCGAGGTCCGGCAAGAGGAGCTTGCCGGGCCAAGGCGACAAGGCCCCGGCAAGAGGAGCTTGCCGGGATGACTAAGCCGAAGCACCAAGGCCCCGGCGGGAGGAGCTCGCCGGGACGGCCAAGCCAAGGCACCCCAAGAAAAGCCCGGCAAGGCCTGACGAGCGGCAAGCTCTCAGGTGCGGCAAGACAACCACCGCGGCAAGCCACTTGCCGCGGCAAACCACCACCTCAGGCATGCGCTCCAGCTCACCTGCCCACGCGTCACTCTGGAGCTTCCCCAGAGGCACGTGGCGGGGCGCCGCGCAACCTGGGGCGCGCGGTGGCATGCGACGTTGGCAGAATCGCCCCCGTGGCAAGCGGAGGCGCCCCTAACGGTCCGCCTCGGCACTGTTCGGGCGATCCAGACGGGCATTTAATGCCTTTGTCCCCCGTCGTCAGAGTTAGGTGCGATAGCACTGTGCGGCCACTGTTCGCACAATCCCTTGCCATTTTTACCCTCAGCTGCATCGCTACCTGTGGGAAACCCCTTAGCATATAAAAGGAGGCCCATGCGCATGTAGGAGGGGGGGAACCCAAAAAAAGGAGGACACCCAGTAGACCCTCGTCTACGTCCAGCTCCAACTTACTGTAGCTTCTTGCGCCCCAGAGCAAGAACTCGAATCAACCAGACAAGCAGCAGTAGGGTTTTACGCATCCGTGCGGCCCGAAGCTGGGTAAAATCGTTGTGTGTGTGTGTCGCCTCGATCTGCTCTTTGTGCAACCTCCGCCCCCCGCCGAACCGACAAGGGGCTCCGTCCCCATAGGTGCTCGTGGAGGCCGATTCCCCCCGACAGAAAGCAATTCCACTGTATCAAATGTTGAAAAAGACGGATCAGTTCGTCTGGAATTCTGCCGCTGATCAGGCGTTCGAGGATTTAAAGCGACAGTTGGTCAATCCTCCCGTACTCGCTGCTCCCACTGATAAGGAACCATTGCTGTTGTATGTAGCTGCTAACGCTCGCGCGGTCAGTGTGGCTATTGTGGTAGAGCGGAAGGAGGCAGGCAAAGAATACCCGGTTCAGCGTCCGGTTTATTATATCAGCGAGGTGCTTATTGAATCCAAACAACGATATCCGCATTGGCAAAAGCTAGTATATGGAGTTTTTATGGCAAGTCGGAAGCTGAAGCAGTATTTCCAAGGCCACCCTATCACGGTGGTCAGTTCTGCTCCTTTGGGTGATATCATCCAGAACCGAGAAGCGACTGGTCGGATTGCCAAGTGGGCTATTGAGCTTGGACCGCACGGTTTAAAATATGTGCCTCGCACTGCGATAAATTCTCAGGCATTGGTGGATTTCATTAGTGATTGGACGGAGTTGCAAGTACCTGAAGAGAAGCCGGATCACACTTACTGGACCATTCATTTTGACGGATCACGTCAATTGGAAGGATCGGGGCTGGAGTCATATTAACTTCCCCACGAGGTGATAAATTTTGTTATGTTCTCCGTTTAATGTTCCCTTGTACTAACAATGCAGCAGAATATGAGGCCTTGCTCCATGGCCTCTGGATGGCTAAGGAGATGAATTTAAGCCGGGTTAAGTTCTTTGGCGACTCTGATTTGGTGGCCCAGCAGGTGTCTGGTACATGGGATTCTAAAGATCCACTCATGGCTGCTTATCGTCGTGAGGTTGATGTGGTCGCAGGTCACTTCAAAGGTTATCAGGTGGACCATGTGGACCGACGAAAGAACGAGGCGGCAGACGCTTTAAGTCGGCTAGGTTCACAGCGTAAACCGGTACCACCTAATGTATTCCTTGATGTGCTTTACAACCCGTCGGTTCAACTGCCTGGCGAAGCAGATTTGGCGGTTCCTGACCCATAGGCTCAATTGGTGGCGGCATTACATGTCATCCCGGATTGGACGCTTCCTTACCTGGCGTACATGAACCGAGGGGAGTTGCCAGAGGATGAGACTCTGTCCAGACAGATAGTACGGCGGTCCAAGTCCATGCTAGTTGAAAACGGCGAACTACATCGTCGCAGTGTGACAGGAGCGTTTCAACGGTGCGTATCTCCTGAGGAAGGCCGTGAAATTTTGCGTGAGATCCACGAAGGAGATTGTGGTCACCACGCCGGTTCAAAGTTTTTAGTGGCAAAAGCTTTTCATCACGGTTTCTATTGGCTGACTGCTCATGCTGATGCGGAGGATCTGGTCAGGCGGTGTGATGGTTGTCAAAAATTCTCAAGGCGCGCTCACGTTCCGGCTCAAGAATTGAGGATGATTCCAATTACTTGGTCGTTTGCAACCTGGGGGCTGGACATGGTTGGGCCTTTCAAAAGGTCCAAGGACAAGAAGACCCACCTTCTGGTGGCGGTGGACAAATTTACAAAGTGGGTAGAGGCAGAGCCCGTTAGCAAGTGTGATGCGGCCACCGCGGTTCGGTTCATCAAAAAAGTGATTTTCCGGTTTGGTTTTCCACACAGTATCATCATAGACAATGGTACCAATTTATCTAAAGGTGCCATGAAAGAGTTCTGCGAAAACGAGCACATCCGCCTTGATGTGTCATCAGTAGCGCACCCACAGTCCAATGGTCAAGCAGAAAGAGCTAATCAGGAGATCTTGAGAGGCATCAAACCCAGGCTTATGGTTCCTTTGCAGCGGACGCCGGGTTGTTGGGTCGAAGAGTTACCCTCTGTGTTATGGAGCATCAACACCACGCCTAACAGGTCAACTGGGTATACGCCATTCTTCATGGTTTATGGGGCAGAGGCAGTTCTTCCTAGCGACATCCGTCGCGATTCACCTCGTGTGGCGGCTTACGTTGAAGCAGACAACAAAAGTTCTAGACAGGACGCTTTGGACCGGCTAGATGAAGAGCGAGACATAGCAGCTGCCCGCTCAGCGATCTACCAACAGGATCTTCGTCCCTATCACAGTCGTCGGATCAGGACCAGAACCTTTCAAGAGGGAGATTTGGTGCTTCGACTTATTCAAGATCAAACCGAGATGCATAAATTGTCTCCACCTTGGGAAGGGCCTTTCGTGGTTAGCAAGAATCTACACAATGGTTCATACTACCTAATAGATGTTTGAGAGCACAAAGACTCACGCAAATGAGGACAAGAAACCGACAGGCCGTGGAATATAGCTCATCTTCGGCCTTACTATACTTGAGCCATGGGCTCTGCTTATGTATATATCATGACTATGTATATATTATAATAAACCGGATCCTCCGCTAAAGCGGGGTATCTGTTCTTTTATATCATGTGTGGATACACGGGGTTGTCTTTAAGCAACATCCGGTTTACCCCTTGCAAGTCTTAACAAGATCACTTGAGGCTTCCTATTCAAACATAGCTCGTATTCGAACCAAAGAGAACATAGCTATCCTTATGAGGTCATTTGGGGGCTCGGTCGTGTCCGAACCGATGCAATACCTCTTGGCCGGCGAAAGCCACCAGAGTCATTTGGGGGCTCGGTCGTGTCCGAACCGATGCAATACCTCTTGGCCGGCGAAAGCCACCAGAATCATTTGGGGACACGGTCACGTCTGAACCGGTCACGCCTCTTGATCGGCCTACGGGCCTTAGAGTCATTTGGGGGCTTGGTCGAACCCGAACCATAGCAATGCCACTTGGCCGGCGTAATGCCATGCGTCATTTTGGGGTCCTGGGTGACTGGCACCATCGCTACACCTTCGGGGGGCTCGGTTGCGTCTGACCATGGTAATTCCATCTGACCAAGCTCAATAGAGCTCTTCTTTTGCAAAAGGTTTTTGTCACCGTTGATGGTTTATTGCCTTTCTCTTAAACCAACAATATTTTACACCGGTTCTACATAGCCAATTTGGCGGAACACGGCCTTTCTTTTTTCAACAATCTGAGATTGTTGGTTCGGTTTGAGTTTTTCTGCTAAACATCCTTTTTCGAGCAACAAAAGATTGTTATCAGCAAAGGACGGTAAACCGGTGTTATATACACAGGAGCTCGGTTCTCCCATGACGGTTTAAAAGATATCAACTACCGTTTTAACATTGGCCACAAACGCCTATTTTACGCCTACTATATGGCAGTTATTTTGTATCACAAATAGTTTGATCATACTTGCAAGTTTCCTTGCTTATTTACATACAGATTCACAAGCCGGATGACGGTACAACCGCCCTGGTAGTTTAAAATTTTGTGATTGCAGGAGATACAAGCTGGCAAAAATAATTCTTCAAAGGAGAATATCAGTACTGAATGCGCGAAGGCATCTCATAAAGCATAAAGTACGGTCTATCCTATTACAAGGAACCATGGTGCCTAAATAAGATGATTGTTTCTTGACAAAGTATCAAAAGGAAACCAATTAAAGCTGCCCTCGGTTCACGCCTGTGTGTCATCCCGGTTTGATGATTCTGGATCATCCTGCGCCGCTTCCGCTTCCTCCTCCCTATCCAGCGGCTGGAGGTCAACAGTGGTCCAATCAATCCCCATTAAAGCTTGAAAGACAGCTTCCTCATGTATCAGGGACGACGGTTCAATATCAGGGGCATAGGTGTGTTTCCGGATGGGAGGAATTAAGTTTTCCGCTTCAGGGATTGGCGCTGCTACCCGTTTGTTCTGGTTATTATACTGGGCTTGATAATGAGACAAGTTTGCCTCTTCTACCAATTGACAGGCCAGAGGGCGCACTGCCCGGTTTATCTTTCTTAATTCTTCTTCATCGAACTCGGAGCCATCCTCCTTTAAGCTAGGGTAACCTTGAGCCGCTTCAACGGGATCAAAATCAGGCACCCATGCTTTGGCCCGGATTAAGGCATTAATGGCTCCGGTTCGAGCAGCGGATCTTTTTAACTCTTCAATCCGAGCGGGCAGCATCGACAACCTCTTCAGCGTGTCCTGGATCAATGTGGGCGCCGGATTGTTGTGTGAAGCAGTAGTGATAACCCGTTGTGCACCGGTGTACAGCTGCTCGACTAAAGTATAGGCCGCTTTCAGCTTCATACGCACATCTGATCCCAGGTGGTTGATGCGAGTGCCTGTAATATGATCAGCAGGTCATAAACCGAGCTGTTTTATAGAAGAATCAGGATTATTACACAAGTCACGCAAGGCTTACCAAAGATGGCGGTAGTCATTGCGTGCACCTGTCGCTTCACGCTGGTCAATTCGTCTGTTACCGGTTTAAGGGCAGATTCTGCATTTTCAATCTTTTTGGTTAAAGCGGCTTTTTCTGTGACCCAGTCAGCCCGCTCCTTCTGAAAACCTTCCTTCAATTGTTCCAGGCTGCCTAAAGCGCTGGTTAGTTCCTCTTTGGCTTTGGAAGCTTCTGCTTGCTGGGATTTTATATTCTCTTGAAGATCGGCAATTTGGCTTTCTTTGACCTTCAGTTCAGTCTGCAGTCCGACAGTTGTACGGTTTAAACAAAAGAAGTACCAAGCACGTAACAAGTTAGGTACTTTGTACTTGGGGGCTAATGCTTATTTGATTTCAAGTTATCAGTTAATTTTCAAAGTCCCAAGCACAATACAAGTATTCAGCTCGGCACTTGGGGGCTAATGGCTATTTGTTCTAATGATATTTCGGATGCTACGGTATGATGATTACAAGTGTCGATTCAATTATGATAAAGTTAAACCGACCCTTGGGGGCTACGATGATAAGAAGCAGGAGTGAGGGCATGGAAGTTACCTCGAATTTGTCTTTCATCATCTTCACGAGATTGGCTTCATAGTCACGGCTAGTATATAGCCGGTTTAAATAGCCAGAATGAATGTCTTGAGCACCAAGGGTGGAGTACGTTGCCAGATCAACATCCCATTTTCCTTTACTTAAAGCAGAAATTTCTTCTTTAGCAGTGTGCTTGGCTAAAGCGACGGGATTTCCCGGTTCAGTACAACCTATGCCAGTAATCATGACTTCATCATCTTTGTGGTCGCCGGTCGGGACTGGCACGGTCGGTTTTTCGGCAGGCTTTGAGGAACTAATGGTTTTCTCGGCACGAATTGGACTGGCTGGTTGATCCGTTGGGCCGGAGGGGTTAACAGAGCCTTCTTCGGGAACAACGACTTCATCCCGGACTGATGGGTCATCAATTACATCTTCAGGGATAGTCGCTTCAACATTCGGGACAGTATTCGGTTCAGGAGGAGTGTTTTCTTCTCCTGTTTTGTCTTGGCGAGCTTTTTTGCTCGGCCTCGGTTTAGCTCTGAAAGAAGCAGCAAAGTTAAGGACAGCATATGTTGAAGATTATAACAATGGACAACCTGACGAGAAAAACAAAGTTTACCCTAGCACGGTTTTGAGTGGAGGCAGCTGAGTACCAGTTGACTCGCCAGAGGATGAGTGCGAGGTGACCTGATAATCGGAGTCAGACGGATTAAGTGGTTGACGAAAGCAGCCCGCTTTAGGACAAAATTTGACAAGCAAATTAGAGACCTCTGAACGACGTCTCCGAACCGGACTGTTCGGTAAACCGGCGGAGGTAACTACCTGACCGCTGTGTCGGGTTGTACGATGCACCTCGTGCTGACGGGTCTTCATAAGAAAGTGGGGATCCAAGAGGATGGGAAAATTTAACTTTGCGGTTCGCCTGACGGATTTTTTGGGAAGGCAGAAGGCTTGAATCAAAAGAAATAGTAATTACCTCTGCATCATCAGCATGGCTCGCTTCGGCATCATCCTGACAAATTGCATCGTCAATAAACTGCACAAACAATAAACCGAGGAAGTCAAGTTTAGCTTCAAAACCCGGATTACCCACCTCATCATCGGCAGGATCGGAAGAGGCCGTGGTTTTCCTCTTGTGAGCAGACTTTTTGACGACTCTCGTCTTAGGCTGGGTCGGTTTCTCCGGTTTATCCGCCTTTCCTTGAGGGAGTTTTTTGCTCCAAAACGGGTCATCACCCTGCGTCAATAGATATTAGAATCAATCATACGCACACAAGATAACATTAGACTAAATGAGAAGAAATTTTGATTTACCGCTGGTGGTTTATTGATGGCGCACAAGGGAAGAAGGCAGTTCGTGCACAGACGCGTTCCGGTTCATTTAGAATCTTCTTTACGGCTTCGGTGTCCTCTTCATCCGTAAGCTGGATGTTTACATGACGTAACGGATCATCAACACTGCATGTGTATTCGCACATCAAACCGTAGCGTTGACTGAGTGGCAGTATACTCCAAGATATCCAGCAACGAGCGAGGTCGACTCCTGTTAAACCGTTGGCCATGAAGGCTCTGAGTTTGGACAGTTGGGGAGCGTAATTACTCCTCTCTTTAGCAGTCAACCTCTGAGGAAAGGGGTGAGTGTTGCTGAGCCGTTCTGGACGAAAACCGGGCAGGATATTCTCGTTCTCTGGGGAGGTGTCTTTGCAGTAAAACCAAGAGTTATTCCACTCTTGGTGGTGACTATGCAGTTTCGCATGAGGGTAAGTGACCTCTTTCCTCTTCTGGATTGACACGCCACCCAGTTCCATGTTGGAGCCATCAGTAAATTCTGTGCGGCAGTTTAAGTGAAAGCAATCTCGGAACAACTCAACTGTAGGTTCCTCTTGAAAGAACACCTCACAGAGCACTTGGAAGTGGCATATGTTAGTGACAGAATTGGGACCAATATCTTGCGGATGGAGTTGGAAATTAGCCAAAACGTCGCGATAAAATTTTGAACCGGGCGGGTTGAAACTGCGGGCTAAGTTATCCGCGAACACAACGACTTCTCCATCTCGGGGTGTAGGGGGGCACTCTTTGCCTGGCACCCTCCAATGAATCGCGTTTTGGCTGCTCAAAGCACCGGTCAGGACCAGATTATTCAGTTGAGTTTCCGTGACCCAGGAAGGAGCCCAGTTGCACTCATACACTTGCTTAGCCATGGGGAAGTCTACAAAATGAAAATGATTCCGGTTCAGGACTTATGTTCTGCACAGATTTTTGTCATGTCGATGCTATCAATGTTAAACCGGAAGAAATCAATTACAATCTGACATTGGTAAAGCGGTGCGGTCTATCAAAGGATTACTGGCGGTTCAACAAGGGGACTAATGGTATGTACCGATTTGGTGATCTTCTACAACAAGGTTAAACTGCTGGATCTAAGACCGTGGAATAGTTGGAAATGCAAAAGAGTAGGTGTGCGGAAACAGGTTTCACATTGTCTCAGTGTGATATTGGATCTGAGGCGATCTCATACAAGGGGTAAAAACTCATGAGTTTTTGAAGATTGTGCAAGAACAGCAAGGTCAAACTGTAGATCAGATCTACGGTCTAGGTATATTACCCTGAAAACAGAGGAGGAAAACTGCTACTAAACGGAGCAAAAGTCGCGGGGTCATCTAAAGGTATATCCCAGTTTAAATGCGAAGAACGTGAGGAACGCGAAGAACTCGAGGAATGGGAAGAACACAGTAAACCCTAGAGGCGAATCTGAGTTGAGAAGGTGGGGATCTCACCGGAGCTCCGAGGGGTGCGGAAGAACGCCACAGTTTTTCTGGTCCCGTCAGGTTGATGCAGCGGCCCGAGGTGATGCAGAGGTCAGCGACAGCGGCGAAGCTTCGAGGCTGGCGGCGCGGAGAAGACAAAGAGGAAAGGGATGAAGGGGAGAAAGAAATGACCTCTCACCCCTATTTATAAGGCAAGGCACGTGTGTCGGGCGCGCGAATCCAGGAGCCACTGGTTTCGGAAGCAGAGCAGTCGCCTTGATTATTGCGAATTGGTTAAACAAAGAAGGCGCCATAAAAGCTAGCTTCATGGTGATGTCATGCCGGTTTACGGCCACTAGAGAAAATGACGACATATCGGTTTAGCAATGAAGGGAAGATGCTGAATATGAAGGTTTATGCTAGGGGTTGACATGAAATCATTCAAATCAACCTGGGGCCTAATGTTGGGGATATTACTACTGGGCCTAAACCGGCCTATCTGGGCCGGGTTAATTTCATCAGTAGCTCAAGAATGTTAAAGCCCAAGAGGCTATGTAAAGGCTCGAGGCCGTAGTCGGTTTAACGTCTGTAGCCGTAAACCGGCCTGTGTACGACTTGTATTGTAAGTTAGGAATAAGCAAGAGACCAACCCGGGTACGAGTATAAACCGGAGATTGGGACTCTATGAACCGACGGGAGTCACCCGTGTATATAAGGGGGCGACCCGATATCGGTTCAGGGGGAACGAACAACTCGAAGCCTAGGAGAAGCGATTGCTCCCTAGTCGTCGAGACTTCATCAATTCCAACACCAACTAGACGTAGGCTTTTACCTTCATCGAAGGGGCCGAACTAGTATAATTCTCTGTGTCCTTGAGTCCGCTTTAACCCCTCCGAGTTAACCCGTTGCGACGGCTCCACGACTAAGTCCTTTGGATAGGACATCTGCCGTGACAAACCCACGACAGTGCCGTTGTAACTTCTTATTGTCAAGATCTTTGCATTGTGTTGACGTTGGGCTTCATTTGCAAAGTCAATGATGGTTTGTTGGGTCTCGCTCTTCCTCTTGAAGAAATACACCCAAGTGTATCTTGAATAGTCATCCACAATCACCAAGCAATATTTTCTACCCCCAAGACTATCAAAGGATGGAGGCCCAAAGAGATCCAAGTGAAGGAGCTCCAAAGGCCTCTTCGAGTAAATGATAGTCGTGGGAGGGTGAGTCTTCTCATGAAGCTTTCCTTCGATACAAGCACTGCAAGCACGATCTTTAGCAAAACTAACATTCATTAGTCCACGAACATGGTCCCCCTTGAGAAGACTTTGCAAAGATCTCATATTGACATGGGCTAAACGGTGATGCCAAAGCCAACCCAAGTCAACTTTAGCCATTAGGCATGTCGTGGTCTTAGTGGGTCGCTCCAAAAAGTTAATCACATATAGACCATTCTCGACATGCCCAACAAAGGCTACCTTAAGAGTCTTGCTCCACAAGAGGGCCACGATATCAATATCAAAGAAAGTGGCAAAGCCCATGATTGCAAGTTGACGAACGGAAAGTAAATTGTATGCAAGGGACTCTACAAGCATGACCTTCTTGATCGTGTGATCATGAGAAATGACAACCTTGCCGAGTCCCAATTCCTTAGAGGATGAGGCATCACCCCACTCGACATTGGTGGACATAGATGGAATCTTGTGCACGTCGACCACCAGGTCCTTGCTTCCGGTCATATGATTTGTCGCTCCACTATCGAGCAACCATGATCCCCCACCGGAAGCAAACACCTACAAGAGATCAATGCTTGGTTTTAGGTACCCATTTTGTAATGGGTCCTTTGATGTTAGTAACAAGGGTCTTAGGAACCCAAATAGACCATTCAATGTATTCATGAAGAGAACCAACAAATTTGGCATAAACATGCCAATCACTAGCACGACATAACACATAAGAGGGATTAAAGTCGCCGGCTTTGTTGGGAGGGGTGGCATTGCCCTTCTTGACATCGCCACCCTTCGCATTGTTCTTCTTCTCCTTGGAAGCACCCTCTCCCTCCTTCACAAAGGTTTGCTTGAGAGGAGGAGGTCGTTTGGTCTTGTCATTCTTCTTCTTGTTCTTGGGGTTGGGTACGAACCCAATCCCCTTCTTGGCCACAACTTCCTTTTGGTTTCTCAAAAGGTCATTGAGGTTCTTCTCACCTTGTATGCATGTAACAAGGACTTTCTCAAGTTGCTCCTTCAACTTAGCATTTTCCTCAACAAGATGCATATGCTCACAACAAGGGTTAGTAGCATTTGCATTATCAATCAACACCATATGAGGAAACGTGGCTTTCTCCTTGGTTAGCTTCACTTGGAGTTGATCATGAGACTCTTTGAGGCTAGCATGGACACCCTTCAAGACTTTGTGAGCCTTGTCAAGAATGTCAAACTCCTCTTTGAGTATAGCAAGATCAACACCAAGCTTTGCCTTCTCGGAGCTTAGCACACGAGACACAACAAGAGCATGATCAAGATCTTTGTCTAATTTAGCATGATCATCGTTGCATGACTCCTCAAGAGCCAAACGAAGACCACGCTCTTCCTCAAGAGCATTGGAAAGATCCAAAATCTCATCGGCATAGTCACGACTATGCCCCTCCATCTTAGAGATGGTATCTTCATGAGCCTCGATCATGTCATTGGCTTCACCAAGTTGTTCCAAGAGAGCAACAAAGTGTCTCAAACTCATTCTCCTCCACATTAGTTCCCTCATGTTCACCAACGCTACCCGACAAAGAAGGATGATTAATGATGGTAGTTTTGATGTTGGGGGTTACCTTGTTGGTGTCTTTAGCCATGAGGCACTTGGCGGTGATGCTTTCATTTTGTGACTCGAAAAGAGACACCCGTGGAATTGTCGCAATGGCAACGGATGCCATGGCAACCGACTCACCATCTTCATCATCATCATCCTCCTCATTGTATTCTTCTTGTACCAACAATGCCTTGTGAGGAGTTTTCTTGGTGAAGTTGCTCTTGTTGGGAAAAGACTTGGCCTTGTCCTTACGGATGAGCTTGCCACCATTATCTTCCCTCTTCTCATAAGGGCACTCCGCAACAAAATGACTCACGTTGCCACAATTGAAGCAAGTCCTCACTCGTTGCTTGCCCTTTGCGCCACTTGAGTTGCCCTTGTTGAAGTTGGGCCTTGAGTTCTTCTTGCTCCAAAATTGCCTTGAAGCAAGGGCCATGTGTTCATGATAGGCATACTTCATATCTTCGAGGTTGCTCTCCTTTTCTTCCTCCTCCTCTTATTCTTCGGCACAAACCTTGGCCTTCAATGCAAGGTTCTTCTTTGCTCTTTGGGAGTGAAGCACCGCATTGTCGGCGGTCTTGTCCAATATGCTCATAGCCACAAACTCATACAACACATCACTTGAGGACAAGGTGTGGAAGTCCGGCCTTTGACGGATGACGGAGGACATGGCTTTGTGGTAGGGCATCATTGCCTTGAGGAATTTGTGCTTGATCCAATTGTCATTCGTGTCCTTACTTCCATGATCCCGGAGAGAGACCGCGAGCTTGGTAACTCTCCGATAGAGCTCACAAGGTTCTTCATCTTCTTTCATGGCAAACTCATCGGCTTCATCTTGTACCACTTCATAATTGGAACGTTGAGTGCTTGTGCTTCCCCGATAGAGGGAAACCACTTTGTGCCAAGCATCTTTGGCCAATGAGTAGGGCCGAAGATGCGGGAGGTCTTCGGAAAGGATTGCTTCTTGGATGATGAAGAGAGCATTCTCATTGAATTGATTCTCCACTTCTTCTCTAGGAGTGAAGTTGCTTCGGTCATGTGGATAAAAGCCTTCTTCAATGATTCTCCAAAGGTTAGTATTCACATCATTTAAATGACGCTTAAAACGATCGACCCAAGAATCAAAATCCTCCTTTTTATCAATCTTGGGGGGAGGACCGGCATGATTCAAGTGAGTAGAAGGAATCGGTCCACCATAGACGGGTGGAGGTTGCACATGGGCAAAGATGCCGGTGCCATTCTTACCACTAGACAAAGGGACTTTCTCACTAGTAGCTTCCCCCTTGTCGGGGTTAGCATCCGTCACCGTGTTGGCGGGATCACCCACTTTCATGGGTGCGGTGGAAAGTTTAAGCCCTTCTAAGAATTCCTTAAACATGTCTTTGACCTCGGTCCTCATGGAGGTTTTCAATGTGTCTAACGCCACATTGAACTCCTCGCGTGAGATCCAGTTACCCCCATCTCCCGTAGACGATATCGGATTCGCACCGGAGTGCTCCGCCACATCGTCTTCGACGACAACCATACTCTTCGGACGGTAAAGTCCTTAAAATAGACGAGGCTCTGATACCAATTGAAAGGATCGATATAGTTCACTAGAGGGGGTGAATAGGCAACTAACAATTTTTAGCTTTTCTTTAACAATTTAAACTTTGCATTAAAGTAGGTTGTCTAGATATGCAACTAAGTGAGCAACCTATATGATGCAACAATGATAGGAACACAAGCTAGCAAGAGATACAACACAAATAAGCTTGCATAAGTAAAGGCACGAAATAACCAAGAGTGGAGCCGTTGGAGACGAGGATGTGTTGCCGAAGTTCCATCCCTTTGAGGGGAAGTACGTCTCCGTTGGAGCGGTGTGGAGGCACAATGCTCCCCAAGAAGCCACTAGGGCCACCGTATTCTCCTCACCCCCTCACACAATGCGAGATGCCGTGAATCCACTATTGGTGCCCTTGGAGGCGGTGACCGAACCTTTACAAACAAGGTTGGGGCAATCTCCACAACTTAATTGGAGGCTCCCAACGACACCACGAAGCTTCACCACAATGGACTATGGCTTCGCGGTGACCTCAACCGTCTAGGGTGCTCAAACACCCAAGAGTAACAAGATCCGCAAGGGATGAGTGGGGGGAATCAAATTTCTCTTGGTGGAAGTGTAGATCGGGGCCTTCTCAACCACTCCCGAGCAAATCAACAAGTTTGATTGGCTAGGGAGTGAGATCGGGCGAAAAATGGAGCTTGGAGCAACAATGGAGCTTCGAGTTGGAAGAGGTGGTCAACTAGAGGTAGGAGACGACCCTTTTATAGTGGTGGGTGAAATCCAACCGTTACCAACTTAACCAGCCCGCGACGCGTGGTACTACCGCTCCGGAGGAGCGGTACTACCGCAGGGCCACGCGGTACTACCGTGGGTCACCACAGTACTACCGCGGCAGCAGCAGGGGCTAGAGCAGGCCTGACAGGGGGCAGTACTACCGCCAGCGCGGTACTACCGCTCCCCCTTGCGGTACTACCGCAAGGCAGAAAAGCCCTAGCCTGGGAAGGGCGCGGATGAATAAAATTACATTCGTGGCTACTTCCGCTGGAAAAGGAACGGTGCAAAAATCTGACATGGTACTACCGCTAGGGAGCGGTACTACCGTGTGGCTGCTGGATCAGGCCGCGCACGGTACTACCGCGCACGAGGCGCGGTACTACCGCGGAGGCGTGGATGTAAAAAATTACATCCACCCCTACTACCGCAATGCAGCGGTACTTGGCCTGGGGCCACAGTAGTACGACTCCAGAGGAGCGGTACTACCGTGGGCACCCGCGGTACTACCGCGCATAAGCCAGGGTACTACCGCAGGTGCCTGCGGTACTACCGCTCCGAGGAGCAGTACTACCACAAGCACCGCAACAACCGCCAAGACAATCACAAGGAGGATAATGGGGGATGCTCCAAAGTGCAAGGGGAAAGGTGGAGACAGGGAAGGGAACGTGTACGTGATGATTCCACCCAAACCTTTCCGACGCGGACCCCCTCTTAATAGTACGGCTTCCCTACGACTCAAATCCACCAAAAACAAACGTAGAGAAACGCCGTCTTCAATAGTCTTCGAGGGGCAACAAACCGTCTTGTGCCTAGTGACGAAATGTCTAAGAAACTCAAAGCACACGATTAAACCGCACAAGCATTGTCATCAATCACCAAAACACCTTAGGGATAAATATGCCCTTACAGCTGGCTTATCTTGCAATTGAAGCTAACACATTGCAGCACTCTTGCAAGGCCCAGAGGTTATTTGAGAACAAGTACCTCGAGGTTAATTTGACAAACATGCCTTATAGGTTGACATAAGTCATATCACTTCTTTTGGAAAGATGTCATGAAGTAACACAATAGACCTTCTTTCAAGTCAATTAACATGTGTTAAAAAACAAAAACTATCAAAAAGTAACGCGATAGACCTTCGATTAAGATGTGTTCAAAAAACAAGTACTCCTGCAAGACCCAGAGGTTAATTTCAGAACAAGTACCTCGAGGTTAATTTGACAGACATGCCTTATAGGTTGACAGAAGTCATATCACTTTTTTTGGAAAGATGTCATGAAGTAACACGACAGACCTTCTTTCAAGCCAATTAACATGTGTTCAAAAAAATTTATCAAAAATAACGCGATAGACCTTCGGTTAACATGTGTTCAAAAAACAAGTACTCCTGCAGGACCCAGAGGTTAATTTGAGAACAAGTACCTCGAGGTTAATTTGACAGACATTCCTTATAGGTTGACAAAAGCCATATCACTTTTTTTGGAAAGATGTCGTGAAGTAACACGATACACCTTCTTTCAAGCCAATTAACATGTGTTCAAAAAACAAAAAATATCAAAAAGTAACGAGATAGACCTTCGATTAACATGTGTTCAAAAAACAAAAAATGTCAAAATTATAAAACAAAGACCTCGAGGTTCAACTGATAGGACGGAGCACTATATACATTTAAGCGAATTAAACATTTATAGTAACCCATCCCATTAGTTTAACATGGAGTCCACTTCCCATTCGGTCACCCATGTGATGACTACTCCAAGCTCAGCACAGTTAACTTGGGAGTTCTATTGGATGAGCAATCGGTAGGGAAGCTGGTGCTTGCCGATATAGGAATCCTCTTCGCATAGTGGGTAGTAACATAAGTGTGGTAACATGCAAATCTTCATTTATTAGGTTATAGACTCATATTGCACTGGGACATGTGATGTTATAGTAACTAGCTAAGTTACTCAAACTACCTCTCTCATCATTAAATCATTGCCACATAAGCAAATTTGCTGAGTTGGACTCGATGTTACTGCTAAAGTTACTCCCACTGTGGCTAGTCTTATAGTATAACCGAAAGAGTATTTGCTCTTTGAGCAAAGGGCCTCCCTAAGCACGCATTAATTTCCTAGGCATGCTTCTTTCTACTCAATGTTGTGTGCACTTTGAGCATGTTGGCAACTCCACTGCTAGCTTGGTGGCTCATCTTGCAATTGACGCCGACACATTGCAGCACTCCGGCAAGGCCCAGAGGTTAATTTGAGAACAAGTACCTCAAGGTTAATATGATAGACATGACTTATAAGTTGACAGAGGTCATATCACTATGTTTGGAAACATGTCGTAAAGTAACACGATAGACATTTTTTCAAGTCAATTAGCATGTGTTCAAAAAATAAAAATTATTAAAAAGTAACACGATAGACCTTCGATTAACATGTGTTCAAAAAACAAAAAAGTAAAAAATTACAAAACGAAGACCTCAATATTAACTAGACGGATGGGTGACTGCAAAGGTTTATAATAAATCTTTGCAGTAACCCATCCCTCTAGTTAACATTGAGTCCACTTCCCATCCAGTCACCCATCTCATGACTACACTAGCCTCAACACAGTTAACTCGGGAGTTTTGCTAGATGAGCTATCGGTAGGGAAGTTGGTCCTTGCTGATCTAGGATGTCTCTTCGCATCCTTTATGGCATACCCAGATAATCGTCTGTTGCCGCCCAATAGCCAATGCCACGTCCCCTGCGAATGTAGAAGCCTCCCTCCCTCGTCTAGCTGGTACATTGACGTGGCATCAAAAGGGTGTGATAGCTGACTCTGGCAAAATAATTGACTACCACACTGGCATACATGAGCATGGGCCCCACTTGTTAGCGTGATGGACGGAGGAAGGAACGCAAGACAAAATGGAGCGCTGAAGGGTGCGAGTCGATTGGCTCACGTGTGATGACCACTGATGTCGCTTGAAGCTACGTCTGTATTTCCCCAAAGACGAAGGGATGATGCAGCACAACGGTAGTATGTATTTCCCTTAGATATGAAACCAAGGTTATCGAACCAGTTGGAGAACCAAGCAACACAACGTAAACAGCCCCTGCACACAGATAACAAATCCTCGCAACCCGACGTGTTAAAGGGGTTGTCAATCCCTTCTGGGGTACGGCGCCTCAAGATAGGCAAACAGACGTGAGATAAATTTGTAGTAGATTGATAGATCGAAAGTTAAACAAAATAAATAGAAATAAAATGCAGCAAGGTATTTTTGTATTTTTGGTTTAATAGATCTGAAAATATATGCAATGAGAAAGTAGATCACTGATGTCTACTACACAACCTTCTTCTTGTAGACGTTGTTGGGCCTCCAAGTGCGGAGGTTTGTAGGACAGTAGCAAATTTCCCTCAAGTGGATGACCTAAGGTTTATCAATCCATGGGAGGCGTAGGATGAAGATGGTCTCTCTCAAACAACCCTGCAACAAAATAACAAAGAGTCTCTTGTGTCCCCAACACACCCAATACAATGGTAAATTGTATAGGTTCACTAGTTCGGCGAAGAGATGGTGATACAAGTGCAATATGGATGGTAGATATAGGTTTTTGTAAGCTGAAAGTATAAGAACAGCAAGGTAACTAAAGATAAAAGTGAGCATAAACGGTATTGGAATGATAGGAAACAAGGCCTAGGGTTCATACTTTCACTAGTGCAAGTTCTCTCAACAATAATAACATAGTTGGATCATATAACTATCCCTCAACATGCAACAAAGAGTCACTCCAAAGTCACTAATAGCGGAGAACAAACGAAGAGATTATGGTAGGGTACGAAACCACCTCAAAGTTATTCTTTCCAATCAATCCATTGGGCTATTCCTATAAGTATCACAAACAGCCCTAGAGTTCGTACTAGAATAACACCTTAAGACACAAATCAACGAAAACCCTAATGCCACCTAGATACTCCAATGTCACCTCAAGTATCCGTGGGTATGGTTATACAATATGCATCACACAATCTCAGATTAATCTATTAAAACCAACACAAATTACTTCAAAGAGTGCCCCAAAGTTTCTACCGGAGAATCAAGATGAAAACGTGTGCCAACCCCTATGCATAGGTTCATGGGCGGAACCCGCGAGTTGATCACCAAGACATACATCAAGTGAATCACGTGATATCCCATTTTCACAACAGATACGTGATACGTCTCCGTCATATCTATAATTTTTTATTGTTCCATGCCAATATTCTACAACTTCCATATACTTTTTGGCAACTTTTTATACTATTTTTGGGACTAACATATTGATCCAGTGCCCAGTGCCAGTTCCTGTCTGTTGCATGTTTTTGGTTTCGCAGAATACCCATATCAAACAGAGTCCAAACGGGATAAAAACGGACGGAGCTTATTTTTGGAAAATATGGAAAATTCGAAAGGAAAATCAACGTGAACCAGTGCCCGAGGTGGTCGCGAGGCAGGGGGCACCCCCCCTTAGGGCGCGCCCCTAACCTCGTGAGCCCACCGAAAGGCGGTTGATGCTATTCTTTTGCCTCAAGAAAGCTAATATTCGGAAAAAAATCTAGGCGAAGGTTTCAGGCCAATCGGAGTTACGGATCTCCATATATACGTGAAACGGTGAAACAGAGCCAGAACAGAACGCAGAACCAGAGAGATAGATTCAATCTCGGAGGGGCTCTCGCCCCTCCCACGCCATGGGAGCCAAGGACCAGAGGGGAAACCCTTCTCCCATCTAAGGAGGAGGTCAAGTAAGAAGAAGAAGAAGGGGGCCCTCTCCCCCTTGCTTCCGGTGGCGCCTGAGCGCTGCTGGGGCCATCATCATCACCGCAATCTTCACCAACATCTTCACCGCCATCATCACCAACTCTTCCCCCCTCTATGCAGCGGTGTAACCTCTCTCTTACCCGTTGTAATCTCTATTTAAACATGGTGCTCAATGCTATATATTATTTCCCAATGATGTATGGCTATCCTATGATGTTTGAGTAGATCTGTTTTGTCCTAATGGCTATTTGATGATCGTGATTGGTTTGAGTTGTATGTTTTATTATTGGTGTTGTCCTATCGTGCTCTCCGTGTCGCGCAAGCATGAGGGATCCACGCTGTAGGGTTTGCAATATTCTTATGATTTGCTTATGGTGGGTGGCGTGAGTGACAGAAGCACAGACCTTAGTAAGTAGGTTGTTTGCGTATGGGATAAAGGGGACTTGATACTTTAATGCTATGGTTGGGTTTTACCTTAATGAATCTTTAGTAGTTGCGGATGCTTAATAGAGTTCCAATCATAAGTGCATATGATCCAAGTAGAGAAAGTATGTTAGCTTATGCCTCTCCCTCAAATAAAATTGCAATAATGATTACCGGTCTAGTTATCGATTGCCTAGGGACAAATAACCTTCTTGTTGACAAAAGCTCTTCACTAAAACTAATTTAGTTGTGTCTTCATCTAAACAGCCCCTAGTTTTATTTTCGTGCTCTTTACTTTCTTGCTAGCCTCTAAAAACACCTACAAAGTATTTCTAGTTTTATTCTTGTTCTAGGTAAAGCGAACGTCAAGCGTGCGTAGAGTTGTATCGGTGGTCGATAGAACTTGAGGGAATATTTATTCCACCTTTAGCTCCTCGTTGGGTTCGACACTCTTACTTATCGAAAACTGTTGCGATCCCCTATACTTGTGGGTTATCAAGACCTTTTTCTGGCGCCGTTGCCGGTGAGTTATAGCGTGGGGTGAATATTCTCGTGTGTGCTTGTTTGATTTATCACTAAGTAATTTTTATTTGCTATTCTTAGTTGTTTTCTATCTTTAGTTATGGGTAGGAAAGACAAAATACCAAAAAAATTAGGTGTACCTACTGAACCAATGGTTGAAGAACCACTCAAAATCTATCACACTGCTGAAGCTTATTACTTGGATCATCTTCGATCCCTATGTGCTCGTGCTGAAACCCCAACTAGCTTAGTTGAGGGCAAATCTTTAGATGAGCATGCTTGTTATGTGAGACATCGTATATCTGAAAAAGGGGAAATTCTATTGGGTCAAATTAATCGTTTGCAATGCTATGCTTGGAATTTATGTGAAATATATGATGTTACTTGTTGTTCTGAAAACCCTAAGAAACACCTTCCCTACAAATGTGAGCTTATTGATAATGGAATCTTATCTTCCTATGCTAAAGGTGTTTATAGTTACTATGATATTCAACAAATTGAAGAATTTGTTGCTTTTAAGGGTGCTTCTGAAATTGCTTCTTTGATTGAAACGTATGACGCTACTTTTCACAAATCTGAAAATTTTGCCATACTTGAATATTGGTATGATAATTATGCTTCTAATGCTTATGTTAAAGCATATATTGAGAAATACTCCGTTGTGCAAGGAGAGACTAATATTTTGCAGGAGTCTATGGAAGAAGAAATTGATGAAACTGTGAGCTCATTGGATGAAAAAGATGATGAGGAGAGCGAAGAACAAAAGGAGGAAGAGCGTATTAGCTACCCATGACCACCTTCTAATGAGAGTAACTCTTCAACTCATACATTGTTTAATTCCCCTTCGTGCTTACCGAAGGATGATTGCTATGATGACTGTTATGATCCCTATGATTCTTTTGAAATATCCCTTTTTGATGGTGCTTGCTATGCTTGTGGCCAATATGCCAATATGAATTATGCTTATGGGGATGAACTTGCTATAGTTCCTTATGTTAAACAAGAAATTGTTGCTATTGCACCCACTCATGATAGTCCTATTATCTTTTTGAATTCTCCAAACTACACTATATCGGGGAAGTTTGCACTTATTAAGGATTACATTGATGGGTTGCCTTTTACCGTTGCACATGATGATTTTGATGAATATAATATGCATGTGCTTGCTGCTCCTACTTGCAATTATTATGAGAGAGGAACTATATCTCCACCTCTCTAAGTCTCCAACACGATAAAATTGCAAGAAACTGTTTGTACTATGCATTGGCCTTTACTTTGTGTGCATGAATTGTTCTTTTATGACATGCCGATGCATAGGAAGAGAGTTAGACTTCGTTGTTGCATGATATATGTTACATTGTGCTCACTACTAAATTACAAATCATTGTTAATTAAAATTTGCTTTGATATACCTTGGGATCCGGGTGGATACATTACTTGAGCACTAAATGCCTAGCTTAATGGCTTTAAAGAAAGCGCTGCCAGGGAGACAACCAGGAAGTTTTAGAGAGTCATTTATTTCTGTTGAATGCTTTCATATAGTTTAAAAATAACAAAAATAAAGAGGGGAACCCAAAACTTTTTCAAAAAGAAAAGTGAAAGTGAGAGAGACGAGCATTGTGAAAATGGGGGACGTCCTTGCACTTTGTTCATGCCCATGGGAACTTTGTGAATCTTAATTAAAGTAAATTTTCAACAAAAATAATTATCCCCTTGTACAATTCCATTGTATTATAAAAATAATGTGCCAAGGTTTGCCTTTAGAATGTTTACGATGCTTGTTGGTTTATGCGGTGCAGGACAGAAACTTTGGCTGTAGTGCATGAATTTTAATTGTTTACTGGAACGTCAAATGGTTCTGATTCTTTTTGCACTGTCTTGCTGTACAAATTTTTTATTTTTCCTAATTTTTGCAGAATTTTTCAAGTATCAGAAGAATGGTGAATGTTCAGATTGATACAGACTGTTCTGTTTTAGACAGATTCTATTTTGGATGCATAGTTTGCTTGTTTTGATGAACCTATCAATTTATATCAGTGGATTAAGCCATGAAAAAGTTATACTACAGTAGACACAATGCAAAAACAAAATATGAATTGGTTTGCAATAGTACTTATAGTAGTGATTTGCTTTATTATACTAACGGATCTTACCGAGTTTTCTGTTGAAGTTTTGTGTGGATGAAGTGTCCGATGATTGAGAAGGTTTCGATGTGAGAAGAAGGAAGAGAGGCAAGAGCTCAAGCTTGGGGATGCCCGAGGCACCCTAAGTAAATATTCAAGGATACTCAAGCATCTAAGCTTGGGGATGCTGGGGAGGCTTCCCCTCTTTCTTCAACAAGTATCGGTATGTTTTCGGATTCGTTTCGTTCATGCGATATGTGCAATCTTGGAGCGTATTTTGCATTTAGTCTTCATTTTTCTTATGCACCATGCTGGTATGAGATAGTCCTTGGTTGATTTATAGAATGATCATTGCACTTCACTTATATCTTTTGAGTATGGCTTTATAGAATGCTTCACGTGCTTCACTTATATCATTTGAAGTTTGGATTGCCTATTTCTCTTTACATAGACAACCGCCATTTGTAGAATGCTCTTTTGCTTCACTTATACTTGTTAGAGCGTGGGCATATCTTTTGTAGAAAGAATTAAACTCTCTTGCTTCACTTAAATCTATTTAGAGAGATGACAGGAACTGGTCATTCACATGGTTAGTCATAAAATCCTACATAAAACTTGTAGATCGCTGAATATGATATGTTTGATTCCTTGCAATAGTTTTGTGATATAAAGGTGGTGATATTAAAGTCGTGCTAGTTGAGTAATTGTGAAATTGAGAAATACTTGTGTTGAGGTTTGCATGTCTCGTAGCATGCATGTATGGTGAACCGTTATGTAACGAAGTTGGAGCATGAGGTGTTTATTGATTGTCTTCCTTATGAGTGGCGGTCGGGGATGAGCGATGGTCTTTTCCTACCAATCTATCCCCCTAGGAGCATGCATGTAGTACTTTGTTTCGATGAATAATAGATTTTTGCAATAAGTATGTGAGTTCTCTATGACTAATGTTGAGTCCATGGATTATACGCACTCTCACCCTTCCATCATTGCTAGCCTCTTCGGTACCGTGATTTGCCCTTTCTCACCTAGAGAGTTGGTGCAAACTTCACCGGTGCATCCAAACCCCGTGATACAATACGCTCTGTCACACATAAACCTCCTTATATCTTCCTCAAAACATCCAGCATACCTACCCATCATGGCATTTCCATAGCCATTCCGAGATATATTGCCATGCAACTTCCATCATCATCATATACATGACTTGAGCATCATTGTCATATTGCTTTGCATGATCGTAAGATAGCTAGCATGATGTTTTCATGGCTTGTCCATTTTTTTTATGTCATTGCTACGCTAGATCATTGCACATCCCGGTACACCGCCGGAGGCATTCATATAGAGTCATATCTTTGTTCTAGATATCGAGTTATAATATTGAGTTGTAAGTAAATAAAAGTGTGATGATCATCATTACTAGAGCATTGCCCCAGTGAGGAAAGGATGATGGAGACTATGATTCCCCCACAAGTCGGGATGAGACTCCGGACTTTATGAGAAATAAAAGAGGCCAAAGAAGCCCAAATAAAAAAAGAGGCCAAGAATCCCACCAAAAAATAAAAAAATGAGAGAAAAAGAGAGAAGGGGCAATGTTACTATCCTTTTACCACACTTGTGCTTCAAAGTAGCACCATGTTCTTCATATAGAGAGTCTCTTGAGTTATCACTTTCATATACTAGTGGGAATTTTCATTATAGAACTTGGCTTGTATATTCCAACGATGGGCTTCCTCAAATGCCCTAGTTCTTCATGAGCAATCAAGTTGGATGCACACCCACTTAGTTTCAGTTTGAGCTTTCATATACTTATAGCTCTAGTGCATCCGTTGCATGGCAATCCCTACTCCTCACATTGATATCTATTAATGGGCATCTCCATAGCCCGTTGATACGCCTAGTTGATGTGAGACTTTCTCCCTTTTTAACCTCTCCACATAACCCCTATCATCATATTCTATTCCACCTATAGTGCTATGTCCATGGCTCACGCTCATGTATTGCGTGAAAGTTGAAAAGGTTTGAGAAACGTCAAAAGTATGAAACAATTGCTTGGCTTGTCATCGGGGTTGTGCATGATGTGAATGCTTTGTGTGGTGAAGATGGAGCATATCCAGACTATATGATTTTGTAGGGATGAGCTTTCTTTGGCTATGTTATTTCAATAAGACATAATTGCTTGGTTGGTATGCTTGAAGTATTATTGTTTTTATGTCAAAGGATAGACTATTGCTTTGAATCACTCGTGTCTTAATATTCATACCATGATTAGATACATGATCAAGATTATGCTAGGTAGCATTCCACATCAAAAATTATCTTCTTTTTTATCATTTACCTACTCAAGGACGAGCAGGAATTAAGCTTGGGGATGCTGATACGTCTCCGTCGTATCTATAGTTTTTATTGTTCCATGCCAATATTCTACAACTTCCATATACTTTTTGGCAACTTTTCATACTATTTTTGGGACTAACATATTGATCCAGTGCCCAGTGCCAGTTCCTGTCTGTTGCATGTTTTTGCTTTCACAGAATATCCATATCAAACGGAGTCCAAATGGGATAAAAACGGACGGAGCTTATTTTTGGAAAATATGGAAAATTCGAAAGGAAAATCAACGCAAACCAGTGCCCGAGGTGGTCACGAGGCAGGGGCGCCCCCCCTTAGGGCGCTCCCCTACCCTCGTGAGCCCACCGAAAGGCGGTTGATGCTCTTCTTTTGCCTCAAGAAAGCTAATATTCGGGAAAAAAATCTAGGCGAAGGTTTCAGGCCAATCGGAGTTACGGATCTCCATATATACGCGAAACGGTGAAACAGAGCCAAAACAGAACGCAGAACCAGAGAGAGACAGAGAGATAGATTCAATCTCGGAGGGGCTCTCGCCCCTCCGAGATTGAATCTATCTCTCTGTCTCCCACGCCATGGGAGCCAAGGACCAGAGGGAAAACCCTTCTCCCATCTAGGGAGGAGGTCAAGGAAGAAGAAGAAGAAGGGGGGCCCTCTCCCCCTTGCTTCTGGTGGCGCCTGAGCGCTGTCGGGGCCATCATCATCACCGCAATCTTCACCAACATCTTCACCGCCATCATCACCAACTCTTCCCCCCTCTATGCAGCGGTGTAACCTCTCTCTTACCCGCTGTAATCTCTACTTAACCATGGTGCTCAACGCTATATATTATTTCCCAATGATGTATGGTTATCCTATGATGTTTGAGTAGATCTGTTTTGTCCTAATGGCTATTTGATGATCGTGATTGGTTTGAGTTGTATGTTTTATTATTGGTGTTGTCCTATGGTGCTCTCCGTGTCGCGCAAGTGTGAGGGATCCATGCTGTAGGGTTTGCAATATTCTTATGATTTGCTTATGGTGGGTGGCGTGAGTGACAGAAGCACAGACCCTAGTAAGAAGGTTGTTTGCGTATGGGATAAAGGGGACTTGATACTTTAATGCTATGGTTGGGTTTTACCTTAATGAATCTTTAGTAGTTGCGGATGCTTGCTAGAGTTCCAATCATAAGTGCATATGATCCAAGTAGAGAAAGTATGTTAGCTTATGCCTCTCCCTCAAATAAAATTGCAATAATGATTACCGGTCTAGTTATCGATTGCCTAGGGACAAATAACCTTCTTATTGACAAAAGCTCTTCACTAAAACTAATTTAGTTGTGTCTTCATCTAAACAGCCCCTAGTTTTATTTTTGTGCTCTTTACTTTCTTGCTAGCCTCCAAAAACACCTACAAAGTATTTCTAGTTTTATTCTTGTTCTAGGTAAAGCGAACGTCAAGCGTGCGTAGAGTTGTATCGGTGGTCGATAGAACTTGAGGGAATATTTGTTACACCTTTAGCTCCTCATTGGGTTCGACACTCTTACTTATCGAAAACTGTTGCGATCCCCTATACTTGTGGGTTATCAATACGCACGACAAGACGTACATCAAGTGTTCTCAAATCATTAAAGACTCAATCCGATAAGATTACTTCAAAGGGAAAACTCAATCCACTAGAAGAGAGTAGAGGGGGAGAAGCAACATAAGATCCAACTATAATAGCAAAGCTCGCGATACATCAAGATCGTGCCAAATCAAGAACACGAGAGAGAGAGAGAGAGAGAGATCAAACACATTGCTACTGGTACATACCCTCAGCCCCGAGGGTGAACTACTCCCTCCTCGTCATGGAGAGCGTCGGGACGATGAAGATGGCCACCGGTGAGGGTTCCCCCCCCTTCGGCAGGGTGCCGGAACAGGGTCCCGATTGGTTTTTGGTGGCTACAGAGGCTTGCAGCGGCGGAACTCCCGATCTATTCTGTTCCCCGATCGTTTTAGGGTATATTGGTATATATATAGGAGGAAGAAGTGCGTCAAGGGAGCCACGAGCGGCCCACGAGGGTGGAGGGCACGCCCTAGGGGGGTGGGCACGCCCCCTACCTCGTGGCTCCCTTGTTTCTTACGTGCACTCCAAGTCTATCAGGTTGCTTTCTTTCAAAAAATAACTTCTCCAGAAGGTTTCATTCTGTTTCGACTCCGTTTGATATTCCTTTTCTTCGACACACTAAAACAAGGGAAAAAACAGGAACTGGCACTGGGCTCTGGGTCAATAGGTTAGTCCCAAAAATAATATAAAAGTGTTTAATAAAGCCCATAAACATCCAAAACACATAATATAATAGCATGGAACAATAAAAAATTATAGATACGTTGGAGACGTATCAGCATCCCCAAGCTTAATTCCTGCTCGTCCTCGAGTAGGTAAATGATAAAAACAGAATTTTTGATGTGGAATGCTACCTAACATATTTATCAATGATATCTTCTTTATTGTGGCATGAATATTCAGATCCATAAGATTCAAAACAAAAGTTTAATATTGACATGAAAACAATAATACTTCAAGCATACTAACTAAGTAATCATGTCTTCTCAAAATAACATGGCCAAAGCAAGCTATCCCAACAAAATCATATAGTCTGGCTATGTTGTATCTTCATCACACAAAAATTTTAAATCATGCACAACCCCGATGACAAGCCAAGCAATTTTTTCATACTTTTGATGTTCTCAAACTTTTTCAATCTTCACGCAATACATGAGCGTGAGCCATGGACATAACACTATAGATGGAATAGAATGATGGTTGTGGAGAAGACAAAAAGGAGAAGATAGTCTCACATCAACTAGGCGTGTCAACGGGCTATGGAGATGCACATCAATAGATATCAATGTGAGTGAGTAGGGATTGCCATGCAACAGATGCACTAGAGCTATAAGTGTATGAAAGCTCAACAAAAGAAACTAAGTGGGTGTGCATCCAACTTGCTTTGTCACGAAGACCTAGGGCATTTTGAGGAAGCCCATCATTGGAATATACCAACCAAGTTCTATAATGAAATATTCCCACTAGTATATGAAAGTGACAACATAGGAGACTCTCTATCATGAAGATCATGGTGCTACTTTGAAGCACAAGTGTGGTAAAAGGATAGTAGCATTGTACCTTCTCTCTTTTTCTCTCATTTTTTGGGCCTTCTCTTTTTTTATGGCCTTTCTCCCCCCTATTTTTGGGCCTTCTCTTTTTTATGGCCTTTCTATTAAATATATATATATATATATATATATATATATATATATATATATATATATTTCGTCCGGAGTCTCATCCCGACTTATGGGGGAATCATAGTCTCCATCATCCTTTCCTCACTGGGACAATGCTCTACTAATGATGATCATCACACTTTTATTTACTTAAAACTCAAGAATTACAACTCGATACTTAGAACAAAATATGACTCTATATGAATTCTTCCAGCGGTGTACCGGGATGTGCAATGACTCATGAGTGACATGTATGAAAGAATTATGAAAGGAGGCTTTACCACAAATACGGTGTCAACTACATGATCATGCTAAGCAATATGACAATGATGGAGCGTGTCATAATAAACGGAACGGTGGAAAGTTGCATGGCAATATATCTCGGAATGGATATGGAAATGCCATGATAGGTAGGTATGGTGGCTGTTTTGAGGAAGGTATATGGTGGGTGTATGATATCGGCGAAAAGTGCGCGGTATTAGAGAGGCTAGCAATGGTGGAAGGAAGAAAGTGTGTATAATCCATGGACTCAACATTAGTCATAAAGAACTCATATACTTATTGCGAAAATCTACAAGTTATCAAAGCAAAGTATTACGCGGATGCTCCTAGGGGGATAGATTGGTAGGAAAAGACCATCGCTCGTCCCCGACCGCCACTCATAAGGAAGACAATCGATAAATAGATCATGCTCCGACTTCATCACATAACGGTTCACCATACCTGCATGCTACGGGAATCACAAACTTTAACACAAGTATTTCTCAAATTTACAACTACTCAACTAGCATAATTTTAATATCACTACCTCCATATCTCAAAACAATCATCAATCATCAAACTTCTCTTAGTATTCAAAACACTCATAAGAAAGTTTTTACTAATCTTGAATACCTAGCATATTAGGATTAAGCAAATTACCATGTTGTTTAAGACTCTCAAAATAATCTAAGTGAAGCATGAGAGTTAATCTATTTCTTCAAAATAAATCCACCACTGTGCTCTAAAAGATATAAGTGAAGCACTAGAGCAAACAACAAACTACTCCAAAAGATATAAGTGAATATCAATGAGTAGTTGAATAAATATGTAACTATGTGAAGACTATCTAACATTTAAGAATTTCAGATCTTGGTACTTTATTCAAACAGCAAGCAAAACAAAATAAAATAAAATGACGCTCCAAGCAAAACACATATCATGTGGTGAATAAAAATATAGCTCCAAGTAAAGTTACCGATGAACGAAGACGAAAGAGGGGATGCCTTCCGGGGCATCCCCAAGCTTAGGCGCTTGGTTATCCTTGAATATTACCTTGGGATGCCTTGGGCATCCCCAAGCTTAGGCTCTTGCCACTCCTTTTTCCATAGTCCATCGAATCTTTACCCAAAACTTGAAAACTTCATAACACAAAACTTAACAGAAAACTTGTGAGCTCCGTTAGCGAAAGAAAACAAAACACCACTTCAAGATACTGTAATGAACTCATTATTTAATTGTATTGGTGTTAAACCTACTATATTCCAACTTCTATATGGTTTATAAACTATTTTACTAGCCATAGATTCATCAAAATAAGCAAGCAACACAATGAAAACAGAATCTGTTAAAAACAGAACAATCTGTAGTAATCTGTATCAAACATATACTTCTGGAACTACAAAAATTCTAAAATAAATTGGTGGACCTGAGGAATTTGTCTAGTAATCATCTGCAAAAATAATCAACTAAATAGCACTCTCCGGTAAAACGTTTTAGCTAATCTCATGAGCACTAAAGTTTCTGTTTTTTAAGCAAGATCATAAAGACTTCACCCAAGTCTTTCCAAAGGTTCTACTTGGCACAAACACTAATTAAAACATAAAACCACATCTAATCAGAAGCTAGATGGATTTTTTATTACTAAAAAGAACCAAAAAGCAAGAAACTAAAATAAAATTGGGTTGCCTCCCAACAAGCGCTATCGTTTAATGCCCCTAGCTAGGCGTGATAATTTCAATGATGCTCACATAAAAGATAAGAATTGAAACATAAAGAGAGCATCATGAAGAATATGACTAGCACATTTAAGTCTAACCCACTTCCCATCCATAGGGATTTTGTGAGCAAACAACTTATGGGAACAAGAATCAACTTGCATAGGAAGGCAAAACAAGCATAACTTCAAAACCTTAAACACATAGAGAGGAAACTTGATATTATTGCAATTCCTACAAGCATATATTCCTCCCTCATAATAATTTTCATTAGCATCATGAATGAATTCAAATATATAACCAGCACCTAAAGCATGCTTTTCATGATCTACAAGCATAGAATTTTTACTACACTCCACGTAAGCAAAATTCTCTCATTCGGAATAGTTGGAGTATCATAAGAGACTTGAATACTATAAATTGTTTCCACATTAAAAGAGTAATGTTCAGAAAAAGAGTAATCATAATCATGAAAAGTTTTATAAATATAATCATCACTACTTTTTATAGCATAAGTTTCATCACAATAATCATCATAAGTAGCAACTTTGTTCTCATCATAATCAATTGAAACCTCTTCCGAAATAGTGGATACATCACTAAATAAAGTCATGACCTCTCTAAATCCACTTTCATAAATATTATAAGATTCAACATCCTCCAAAATAGTGGGATCATTACTTCCTAAAGCTGACACTCTTCCGAACCCACTTTCATAAATATAATCATCATAAGTAGAAGCCATGCTATCATCATAACAACTTTGCATATCGAAACTTGATAGGCTAAAAATATCATCATTATTAAACATAGCATCCCCAAGCTTGGGACAAACATTAATTGCAGCAAATATATTCTCAAAAACATCATCTTCATCAAACATAGCATCCCCAGGCTTGGGCCTTTTCATATCATAAGCATAATCACTCTCATCATTAATAGTATGGATAGCACCAATAGTATATCAATTATCATATTCTTCCAAGCAAATGCCAAAAAGATTTTCAAGATCATAAGAAGTATCATTATCTTCCCAATCATAATCATCACAACAAGCAATTGGCATAACGAGATCATCATCAAGTGCATCATCTTCCACAGTTATTTTTGATTCATTTTCATGAGGCACAACAATAATAGGAGCAACATTATTTGGGAGAGATATATTTTTACCTCTCTTCCTTTTTATTTTCTTCTTCTTCTTCACCACATCATGTGTTGGTTCAATCCTCCTTTTCGAGCTCCTTATTGATGAGATTGGTTGAATAGAAGGCTCCTCCTCGTTACCTCATTCATCATAAGAAATAATAGGAGGATATTGGGAGGTCTCTTCCCTTTCGTTAGCATTCTCTTCATCTTCTATTTGTTTTATTTTCTTTATGTAATTGGCAATATAAGGATTTTCAATGCAATTCACCGCACAATACATATAAATCTTCTCTAGATCAAAATCAAGAAATTTATCGAGATTAAACTTTGGAATACCCTCAGTTATACTTTTCATTTCTTCGTAACCCAAAAGAAGACTAAGATATTTATGATGCTGAAGAGTAATCAAGTTATCACAATTTTTGGACACGACTTGATCATGAAACAAATAGCGTTGGAGCTTTAAATGACCATGTTCATTGCAAAGTTCACAAGGCTGGCGATAAATATTGAATCTTTCAGCACAAACATCTAGCCTTTCTTGCAACAATTTAGTTTATAAGTATTTATGCCTCTTGCAATATCTATCTTCCCTATTTGGTGTGTACTTACAAACCCAATGCACTCGATAAAATTTGACATGTTTATAGGAGACATTTTCGTCGTAACTAGTGCAATCATCATTAGTACTATGGATATTCAAGGAGTTCATACTAACAACATTGCAATCATGCTCATCATTCAAAGATTTAGTGCCAAACATTTTGATGCATTCTTATTCTAAAACTTTGGCACAATTTTCCTTTCCATCATACTCACGAAAGATATTAAAAAGATGAAGCATATGTAGCAAACTTAATTCCATTTTTTTGTGGTTTTCTTTTATAAACTAAACTAGTGCTAAAACAAGAAACAAAAAGATTCGATTGCAAGATCTAAAGATATACCTTCAAGCACTCACCTCCCCGGCAACGGCGCCAGAAAAGAGCTTCATGTCTACTACACAACCTTCTTCTTGTAGACGTTGTTGGGCCTCCAAGTGCAGAGGTTTGTAGGACAGTAGCAAATTTCCCTCAAGTGTATGACCTAAGGTTTATCAATCCGTGGGAGGCGTAGGATGAAGATGGTCTCTCTCAAACAACCCTGCAACCAAATAACAAAGAGTCTCTTGTGTCCCCAACACACCCAATACAATGGTAAATTGTATAGGTGCACTAGTTCAGCGAAGAGATGGTGATACAAGTGCAATATGGATGGTAGATATAGGTTTTTGTAATCTGAAAATATAAAAACAGCAAGGTAACTAAAGATTAAAGTGAGCGTAAACGGTATTCCAATGATAGGAAACAAGGCCTAGGATTCATACTTTCACTAGTGCAAGTTCTCTCAACAATAATAACATAGTTGGATCATATAACTATCCCTCAACATGCAACAAAGAGTCACTCCAAAGTCACTAATAGCGGAGAACAAACGAAGAGATTATGGTAGGGTACGAAACCACCTCAAAGTTATTCTTTCCAATCAATCCATTGGGCTATTCCTATAAGTGTCACAAATAGCCCTAGATTTCGTACTAGAATAACACCTTAAGACACAAATCTACCAAAACCCTAATGTCACCTAGATACTCCAATGTCACCTCAAGTATCCGTGGGTATGGTTATACGATATGCATCACACAATCTCAGATTCATCTATTCAAACCAACACAAAGTACTTCAAAGAGTGCCCCAAAGTTTCTACCGGAGAATCAAGATGAAAACGCGTGCCAACCCCTATGCATAGGTTCATGGGCGGAACCCGCAAGTTGATCACCAAGACATACATCAAGTGAATCACGTGATATCCCATTGTCACCATAGATACGCACGGCAAGACATACATCAAGTGTTCTCAAATCATTAAAGACTCAATCCGATAAGATTACTTCAAAGGGAAAAATCAATCCATTACAATAGAGTAGAGGGGGAGAAGCAACATAAGATCCAACTATAATAGCAAACCTCGCGATACATCAAGATCGTGCCAAATCAAGAACACGAGAGAGAGAGAGAGAGAGAGATCAAACACATAGCTACTGGTACATACCCTCAGCCCCGAGGGTGAACTACTCCCTCCTCGTCATGGAGAGCGCTGGGATGATGAAGATGGCCACCGGTGAGGGTTTCCCCCTCCGGCAGGGTGCCGGAATAGGGTCCCGATTGGTTTTTGGTGGCTACAGAGGCTTGCGGCGGCAGAACTCCTGATCTATTCTGTTCCCCGATCGTTTTTGGTGGCTAGAGAGGCTCTTGGAGAATTCCCGTCGATACCATACAAGTTCGCGACACCGCCATCTCAGTGGTGCAGACTGCTAGCGAGTACTACTAGTTGCTAGTGATGTTCGGTCGGTGCAGCTCCGGTTGTCAAAGAGAAAAACAATCAGTCGGTGCTCCGGAGAAAGTAGACTTTACCTGAGAGCAAGTACAATAGAGCTGAGTCAACGGGCTATAAGAAATAAACTAGTATATTTCTGCTTAGTTGGAGGAAAGAGAAAAGGAGAGAGAAGGTAAGCGGGCTCTCTGTGAAGAGCCAGCTCTAGCACATGCTTTTAGGCACTTTGTGAGAATGAAAGATGGGCCACATAATAAATAAGTAGTACACTTTTCTGATCTACTATTGTACATGTTGTCTATAAGATGGGCTGTAGATGACATGACACTGGCTTATAGCCAGCAACTGGCTATATATAGGAGGAAGAAGTGCGTCAGGGGAGCCACAAGGGGCCCACGAGGGTGGAGGGCGCGCCCCCTACCTCGTGGCTCCCTTGTTTCTTTCCTGACGTGCACTCCAAGTCTATCAGGTTGCTTTCCTTCCAAAAATAACTTCTCCAGAAGGTTTCATTCCGTTTCGACTCGGTTTGATATTCCTTTTCTTCAAAACACTGAAACAAGGGAAAAAACAGGAACTGGCACTGGGTTGTGGGTCAACAGGTTAGTCCCAAAAATAATATAAAAGTGTTTAATAAAGCCCATATACATCCCAAACACATAATATAATAGCATGGAACAATCAAAAATTATAGATACATTGGAGACGTATCAATCACAAAGGCAAATATATGAGAAAGAAGACTCGGGGCCGTAGGTTTCACTAGTGGCTTCTCTCGAGAAAAATAGCAAATGGTGGTGAACAAATTACTGTTGGGCAATTGACAGAACTTCAAATAATAATGACGATATCCAGGCAATGATCATTATATAGGCATCACGTCCAAGATTAGTAGACTGACTCCTGCCTGCATCTACGACTATTACTCCACACATCGACCGCTATCCAGCATGCATCTAGTGTATTAAGTTCATGGAAAAACGGAGTAATGCAATAATAATAATGACATGATGTAGACAAGATCTATCTATGTAGAGATAGACCCCATCGTTTTATCCTTAGTAGCAACGATACATACGTGTCGGTTCCCCTTCTGTCACTGGGATCAAGCACCGTAAGATCGAACCCACTACAAAGCACCTCTTCCCATTGCAAGATAAATAGATCAAGTTGGCCAAACGAAACCCAAATATCGAAGAAGAAATACGAGGCTATAAGCAATCATGCATACAAGCGATTAAAGAAACTCAAATAACTTTCATGGATATAAAAAAATAGATCTGATCATAAACTCAAAGTTCATCGATCCAACAAACACACCGCAAAGGAGTTACATCGTATGGATCTCCAAGAGACCATTGTATTGAGAATTCAGCGAGAGAGAGGAAGCCATCTAGCTACTAACTACGGACCCGAAGGTCTACAAAGAACTACTCACGCATCATCGGAGAGGCACCAATGGAGGTGGTGAACCCCATCCAAGATGGTGTCTAGATTGGATCTGGTGGTTCTAGACTCTGCGGCGGCTGGATGAATATTTTGTCAACTCCCCTAGGGTTTCTGGAATATTGGGTATTTATAGAGCAAAGAGGCGGTCCGGGGGCACCTGAGGTGGGCACAACCCACCATTGCGCGCCTGGGCCTCCTGGGGCGCCCTGGTAGGTTGTGCCCCCCTCGGGGCACCCCCTGGAACAGCCACGGCCCGTTATGTTCCTTCTGGTCCATAAAAATTCTTCGTGGAGTTTTGTTGCATTTGGACTCCGTCTGATATTGATTTCCTGCAGTGTAAAAAACATGCAGAAAGCAGCAATTGGCACTTGGCACTATGTCAATAGGTTAGTACCAAAAAATGATATAAAATGACTATAAAATGATTATAAAACATCCAATATTGATAATATAACAGCATGGAACAATAAAAAAATTATAGATATGTTGGAGACGTATCAGCATCCCCAAGCTTAGAGTGCGTGAAGGCGACGGGCCGTGCATTGCACGAGCAAAACTCGATATCTCCAAAGCATTCGATTCGGTTCATTGGCCCTTCCTCTTAGAAGTGTTGCGGACCATGGGTTTCGGCCCTAGATGGCTCGCGTGGATTTGTGGGCTGTTGGCCACATCATCCACAAGGATTATGGTGAATGGCGCCCCGGGACAACCAATCTTCAACAGCAAGGGTTTGAGGCAAGGCGCCCCCCTCTCTCCAATGCTCTTCATTCTGGTCATGGAACCGCTACAACGAAGTTTTGAGCTGGCCACCTCACATGGAATTCTAGCCCCGCTAGCAAGGAGAGGGATGAAGCATCGTCTTTCGATGTTCGCTGACGACGTCATGATTTTTCTCAAGCCATTTGACCAAGACTTACAAGCGTGCGCGGCACTTCTTCAGATTTTTGGTGATGCTTCTGGGCTGCATGCCAACCTCAACAAAAGCGCGGCTTTCCTAATCCGCTGCACGCCAGCCACCTGGGAGAGAGTGACCACGACAATTGGATGCCCGACCGGGACCTTTCCATGCAAGTACCTAGGATTGCCACTCACCATCCGCAAGCAATCTTCAGTTTAGCTTTCGGGACTCGTGGACCAGCTGGCCGCGGCCTTGCCAAGGTGGAAGGCAGCCACCATGGCAAAAAGTGGGCGCCTCCTCCTAGTGAAAGCTGTCCTGTGCGCGATCCCGCTCCACGCCATGCTTGCACTGGACATTCCACAAAAGACGATCCCAGTGATGAACAAAGTCTCTAGGGGCTTCCTGTGGTGCGCCAATGCTGATGCTAGTGGTGGAAAGTGTGTTGTCACTTGGGAGACAGTTTGCACACCTATGTGGGCAGGAGGCCTCGGAATCTCGAACCTTGGCTGGCTAAATACGGCAATGCAGTCGAGATGGCCATGGCTACAAAGATCGGACCCAACCAGGCCATGGGCGGAATTTAACATCTCGGTACCAAAGGAATCATGGCAACTGTATAGGGCCGCTTCCATATCGAAAATCGGATGCGTGCGGAGCACGTTATTTTGGGAAGACAGATGGCTGCAGGGGCAGCGGATTCAGGAGCTTGCGCCAAATTTATACAGCCGAGTCAGGCGCAAGGTGCGCGCCACGCGAACAATGCAGCAAGTGCTCGAAGAGAATGCATGGGCGGCTGATTTAGGACCTGACCTGGATCAAAACTTGCTTCGGGATTACTTCACCCTCTGGAATGCAGTCTCCGGGGAAGTCCTTCAAGAGGGCCAGGAAGATACTATCGCTTGGGCTTGGGAGCAAGACGGCCGACACTCGACCAAATCAGCTTACGCGGCGAAGTTCTGGGGCCGAGAGGTGGCCCCAATAGCAACTTTGAAATGGAAATCCAAAGCCCCCCCCCCCACACACACAATGTTGCTTCTTCGTTTGGCTGGCCCTACAAAACAGATGCTGGACTACCGACCGCTTGGCCCGGAGGGGCCTTGATCACCAGGAGACGTGCCCGTTCTGTGATCAGGGCAAGGAAACAATAAATAATCTCCTCATGGATTGTGTATTCATGCGGCAGGTTTGGACGACGGTCTGCGAGGCCCTAGGCAAGGCTGACTGGGTACCGACGAAGGGCGAGAGACTTCAGGATTGGTGCCACAGCAAGACAGGAATAGGACGTGCCGGTAAGGATGCCAGAGCATTAGTGATCCTGGTACTATGGGAGGTATGGAAACACCGGAACGCGATTGTATTTGATGGGGTCCAGCCATCCCTGCAACTTGTAATCAGTAGGATAGAAGCCGAGGGGAGGATGTGGAAACAGGCCGATCTCATCAAAGGGGACGTAGCCCCCTTCCTGGGTGCGTTAGTCGCATGGGCCAACGCGAGTAGGTAGATTTGCGTGCGTTTTCGTGGAGTTGGGTTTGCACTTTTGTAACTCCAACGTGGAGGGGCTCTTCCCCCTTGTTTCCCCCCTTTAATATATAGTACGCACACTCGTGTGTATTCGAGAAAAGCATCCCCAAGCTTAACTCCTACTCGTCCTCGAGTGGGTAACTGATAAAAATAGAATTTTTGATGTGGAATGCTGCCTAACATGTCATATCATATTATTTTCTTTATAGCATGGACGATTGGACTTTTATGTGATTCAAAGCAATAGTCTAGTTTTGACATAATAATTTAGATACTCAAGCATATCAACAAGCAACCATGTCTTTCAAAATATCAATGCTAAAATAAGTTATCCCTAGCCCATCATGCTCAACCATTGATCCATTCATGAAACACACTCGAATATTAGCTACACCCAATACTTAAGTACGATCATATTTCCTCCTAGTTGGTGCTTTTACAAGAGAAGATGGAGACTCAAATTCAAAAAAATTAAAAATTGCATAAAGTAAATGAAAGGCCCTTCACATAGGGAAGTAGGGATTTGTAGAGGTGCCAGAGCTCAAAGCGAAAAAATAGAGATAAAAACATTTTGGGACGTGTATCCATCCCACCAACAAAAACGACTTAGATTTCCCAACACTTTCCATGCTAGATATATCATAGGCGGTTCCCAAACAGAAAATAAAGTTTATTCGTTTTTCCACCATACTTTCACTTTCCATGGTTGGGCCGTATCCACGGTTGCCCTCCATACCAACACTTTCCAAGGAATTTATTATTTGACAACATAAAGTAAATTCATTTTTGCATTTCAGGACTGGGCATCCCTAAAACCTTTGCCTTACTCTCGTGCAATGACAAGTGAATAAACACTCATCGTGAGAATAACACATCCAACATGGAAAATATTAGCCATCCCTCATTGCTCCGCGAGCGAAACATATACACAAAAGAGAAGTTAAATTTGAAAATTAGAGATGGCACATGCAAATTTGCTTAGAACAGCAAAAGAATACCGCATATAGGTAGATATAGTGGACTCATGTGGCAAAACTGGTTTAGAGGATTTTGGATGCACATGTAGAGATCATACTTGGTGCAAAATGAAGGCTAGCAAAAAGATTGAGAAGCGACCAACCAAGAAACGAATAATCTCATAAGCAAGCATTAAGAATTATTAACACCGAATAATGCACCACAAGTAGGATATAATTTCATTGCATGACTATTGACTTTCGTACTTGCATAGGGAATCACAAACCTTAACACCAATATTCTTACTAAAGCATAATTACTCATCAACATAACTCACATATCACATCATCATATCTCAAAACTATTATTAAGAATCAACTTTATTTTGGCAATGATCTTAATTAAAGTTTTTGTTATATCCTTCTTGGATATCTATCACTTTGGGACTAATTTTCATGTGTTGCTTTTCATAAGCTCAAACAAATATAAGTGAAGATCATGAGCATAATTCTTTTTCGTTCTCTCAGAATAATTTAAGTGAAGCAAGAGAGAATTTCTTGAAATTTTTACTAACTCTCAAATAAATCTAAGTGAAGCAAGAGAGCATTTCTTCAAAAATACTAAGAACACCATGCTCAAAAAGATATAATTGAAGCACTAGAGCAAGTCCATAGCTCATAAAAAATTTAAGTGAAGCATAGAGAGCAATTCTAACAAGTCATGAAATAATTTTTGGCTCTCTCAAATAGGTGTTTCCAGCAAGGATTTATGACTTAAAACACAAAATAAAATAAGCAAAGACTCATATCACACAAGATGCTCCAAGCAAAACACATATCATGTGACGAATAAAAATATAGCTTCAAGTAAAATACCGATGGTCGTTAGAAGAAAGAGGGGATGCCACTCGGGGGCATCCCCAAGCTTAGTTGGTTGCTCATTTCTGGATAATAGCTTGGGATTCCAGGGCATCCCCAAGCTTAGGCTCTTCTATCCTTCTCTCATCCATCGTAAGATAACACAAAACTTGAAAACTTCAATCACACAAAACTCAACAAAACCTTCGTGAGATCCGTTAGTATAAGAAAACTAAATCACTACTATAAGTAATGTATTAAACCAATTCAAATTTTGTTTTTGTATTGTATATACTGTATTCAAACTTTTCTATGGCAAAAACTCATCAAAGAAAACCATAGAGCCATCAAAATAAGCACACAACACAAAGAAAACAGAATCTGTCAAAACAGAACAGTCTGTAGCAATCTGCTTTGTTGGAATACTTATGTAACTCCAAAACTTCTGAAAAACTTGGAGGACCTGGGTAATTTGTATATTAATCTTTTGCAAAAATAATTAGCATTTTATCTCGTACTGGTGATTTTTAACAATTATTTTCGTGACTGCATAAGTTTCTGTTTTTCAGCAAGATCAAACAACTATCACCCAAGAAGATCCTATCGGTTCTACTTGGCACAAACACTAATTAAAACAAAAAACACAATCATAAAAGTAGCATCATTGTTCTAACACTCAAGAACAGAAAGAAAAAATAAAATTTATTCATTGGGTTGCCTCCCAACAAGAGTTATAGTTTTACGCCCTTAGCTAGGCATAAAGCAAGGATCTAAGTTTTGTCATCTTTGGTTCGCGATCCATAAGATGCCCTCATGATTGATTCATAAGGTGGCTTAATTCTCGTTCTAGGAAAGTCTTACATTCCCTTCCTCAAGGGGAATTGGAACTTAATATTGCTTTCTTTCATATCAATCACGGCACCGATAGTGCGTAAAAATGGTCTGCCAAGAATAATTGGATAAGGCAGTTTGCAATCAATATCAAGAACAATGAAATTTATGGGCACATAATTCCTATTTTCAAGAATAAGAACATCATTAATCCTTCCCATAGGCTTTTTAATAGTAGAATCCGCCAAGTGCAAATTCAAAGAACATTCTTCAAGATTAGTAACACCAAGCACATCACATAAAGATTTCAGAATTGTAGAAACACTTGCACCCAAGTCACACAAAGAAAAAAAACTCATAATTTTTTATTTTTAGTTTGATAGTAGGTTCCCATTCATCATGCAATTTTCTAGGAATTGGAACTTCTAATTCCAATTTTTCTTCAAAAGCTTACATCATAGCATCAACAATATGTTTAATAAAAGCTTCATTTTTTTCATAAGCATGGGGTGAATTTATCATGGATTGCAACAAAGAAATACAATCAATCAAAGAGAAACTATCATAATTAAAGTCTTTGTAATCCAAAATAATGGGCACATCACTAGTTAAAGTTTTGACCTCTCCAAACCCACTTTCATCAATTTTCTCAACAAGATTTTCAACCTCCGAAATATCGGGACGCCTTCTACCTAAAGTTGACTCTTCTCCAGCCCCTTTTTCATCAATCTTAACTTTACTAAACAAATAATCAATATATGAAACACCAATCATTTTAAGATCTTCATCACTTTTGCGAAAGAAATCACTAGAATACACTTTTTCTAAAAAAAATCTCTTTTAGCTCTAAGCATAGCGGTTCTTTTCTTACTTTCATCCATAGAAACATAAAGAGCTTTAATTGATTCATCAAACTTAGGCACAAAAAATTTCAGCTTGAGATTTTCCACATCATGAGCAATTCTATCAGCACTTCTAGACAAATCATCAATCTTATTCAACTTTTCTTCTATGGAAGTGTTGAAAACTTTTTGTGTGTTGATAAATTCTTTAATATTATTCTCAAGATCAGAGGTGTTCCTATTATTATTATAAGATTGATTTCCATAGGAATTACCATAAATATTAGAGGAATTACTAGGAAAAGCCCTAGGATTAAAATTACCTCTATAAGCATTGTTGTTGAAATTATTTCGAGAGATAAAATTCACATCTATGGCATCAATAATTTTCTCAATCAAAGTAGACAAAGGAATATCATTAAAATCAATAGGAGCACTTTTACTAGCAACCAATTTCATAAGAGCATCAACTTTTTCACTCAAACAAGAAATTTCTTCAATCGAATCAACTTTTTTACTAGTAGGAGCCCTTTCGGTATGCCATTGTGAATAATTTGCCATGATATTATCAAGAAATTTGGTGGCTTAACCCAAAGTAATTTACATAAAAGTACCACCCGCGACGGAATCTAAAAGATTACGAGCAACAAAATTCAACCCTGCATAAAAAAATTGTATGACCATCCAAAGATTTAACCCATGAGTTGGGAAATTCCTTAGCATCATTTTCATCCTGTCCCAAGATTGTGCAACATGCTCATGTTCAAGTTGCTTGAAATTCATGATCTGGGTTCTAAGGGAAATAATTTTTGGGGGAGGAAAATACTTAGTGATAAAGGCATCTTTACACTTATTCCAAGAATCGATACTATTGCGAGGCAAAGAAGAGAACCAAATTTTTGCAGAATCACGCAAAGAAAACGGAAATAATTTCATCTTCACCACATCATTGTCCACATCTTTTTTCTTTTGCATATCGCATAATTCCACGAAGGTATTAAGATGGGATGCGGCATCGTCATCAGGAGTACCGGAAAATTGATCTTTCATAACAAGATTCAGCAAAGCAGTATTAATATCACAAGACTCCGCACTAGTGGCAGGAGGAGCAATTGGATTGCCAATAAAATCATTGCTGTTGGTATTTGAGAAATCACATAACTTGGTGTTCTCTTGAGTCATGATGACCACACAACAAGATTGCACTCAAAAAACAGATCCGGCAAGAAAACGGCAAATGGAAAAAGAGAGGCGAATAAAACGACAAATTTTTGTGAAGTGGGGGAGAGGAAAAAGAGAGACAAATGGCAAATAATGTAAATTGTGAGGGGATGAGATTTGTGATTAGAAACCTGGTATATGTTGAAGATCCTCCCCGGCAACGACGCCACAAATTCCTTTTGATGTCGCTTGAAGCTATGTTGGTATTTCCCCAAAGCGGAAGGGATGATGCAGCACATCGGCGGTAGGTATTTCCCTCAAATATGAAACCAAGGTTATCGAACTAGTAGGAGAACCCAGCAACACAACGTAAACATCCCCTGCACATAGATAAGAAATCCTTGCAACCCGACGTGTTAAAGGGGTTGTCAATCCCTTCCTGGGTACGGTGCCTCAAGATAGGCAAACGCACATGAGATAAATTTATAGTAGATTGATAGATCGGACGTCAAACAAAATATATATAAATAAAATGCAGCAAGGTATTTTTGTATTTTTGGTTTAATAGATCTGAAAATAAATGCAAGGAAAAAGTAGATCGCAAAGGCAAATATATGAGAAAGAAGACTCGGGGGTCATAGGTTTCACTATTGGCTTCTCTTGAAAAAATAGCAAACGGTGGGTGAACAAATTACTGTTGGGCAATTGACGGAACTTCAAATAATTATGACGATATCCAGGCAATGATCATTATATAGGCATCACGTCCAAGATTAGTAGACCGACTCCTGCCTGCATCTACTACTATTACTCCACACATCGACCGCTATCCATCATGCATCTAGTGTATTAAGTTCATGGAAAAACGGAGTAATGCAATAAGAACAATGACATGATGTAGACAAGATCTGTCTATTAGAGAAAGACCCCATCGTTTTATCCTTAGTAGCAACGATACATACGTGTCTGTTCCCCTTCCATCACTGGGATCAAGCACCGTAAGATCGAACCCACTACAAAGCACATCTTCCCATCGCAAGATAAATAGATCAAGTTGGCCAAACAAAACCCACATATCAGAGACGAAATACGAGGCTATAAGCAATCATGCATATAAGAAATCAAAGAAAGTCAAATAACTTCCATGGGTATAAAAAGATAGATCTGATCATAAACTCAAAGTTCATCGATCCCAACAAACACACCGTAAAGAGTTACATCATATGGATCTCCAAGAGACCATTGTATTGAGAATTCAGCGAGAGAGAGGAAGCCATGTAGCTACTAACTACGGACCAGAAGGTCTACAAAGAACTACTCACGCATCATCGGAGAGGCACCAATGGAGGTGGTGAACCCCATCCGAGATGGTGTCCAGATTGGATCTGGTGGTTCTGGACTCTGCGGCGGCTGGATGAATATTTCATCGACTCCCCTAGGGTTTCTGGAATATTGGGGTATTAATAGAGCAAAGAGGCGGTCCGGGGGGCACCCGAGGTGGGCACAACCCACCAGGGTGCGCTTGGGCCTCCTGGCGCGCCCTAGTAGGTTGTGCCCCCTCGGGGCACCCCCCCCCCCCCCCCGGCGTGGCCAGGGCCTATTACTTGCATTTGGACTCCGCCTGATATTGATTTCCTTTGATGTAAAAAACATGCAGAAATAGCAACTGGCACTTGGCACTATGTCAATAGGTTAGTACCAAAAAATGATATAAAATGAATATAAAATGATTATAAGACATCCAAGATTGATAATATAACAGCATGGAACAATCGAAAATTATAGATACGTTGGAGATGTATCAACCACTGGAGCAATCCACTCAGATTGTACTATGTCAAAAAATTCGTGCAAACACCACCGGTTATACTATAAGTAGGTGACATTGCGCTTGGCTCTTCACCTCTCTTGAAAGTCGAATAATGATGATGGCACTACAGTATAGATACTTCTGGCAATCTGACACCGAATAAACTGTTGCACGTCCACCGCCTGTATTAGAGCAAGTATAATAAGCTTACATAAGTAGGTTGTAAGGATTAAAATATTATATTTCTGCTGACATGGAGGGGAGAGAAGAGGAGAGAGAAGAGGAGCCGGCTACAGAATAAGAGCCAGGTGCAGCACATGCTCCTAGGCACTATGTGAGAGTGAAATGTGGGTCATGTATTAATGAAGTAGCAAATCTTTGTGTCTTACTCCCTCCGTCTAGGTGTGTAAGTCACCTTACGAAAACGAAAGAATCCGAAAACACTTAGGCACGGTACATTAACTCCCTCCTCGTTTCTTGTTTCATGACTTATCAACCAATAAGAGATGTGGGCCGTGCATGCTTTTAATGACTTGAGAATAACAAACATGACATGCAGTGGTTAGTCCATTGCATGCAATGCTATTAATTAGCAAAAATACATTTAATTCTCTCGTTTTCCCATCCGCCTTGGTCGCAGTGCACAACCTAAGATGACTTATACACCTAGATGGAGGGAGTACTACTATACTTGAAGGCTACAGGGTTGGCTATAGATGACATGGCAATGTCATATAGCCATCAGCTGGCTGTACTATTAACCATGCTCTTAAGCGCACTATCGTAAAGCTAAAGCTTCTCCTCGTCCTGCGAGCCACCACGTGCGCGTGAGCGAGGGAGAGGTCGCACTAGTAGTAAGCAAAGCTTCTCCTCGTTTGCGAGTAGACAGGGCACATCAAAAGTAGTGCATTAGTCTCCAAAAAGGGTTGATCATGTCCATGACTACCATCCCGTGCTCCGTCATTCAGTGTGTGCTTCTCGTCGTTATGCGAGTTGACAGGACACATCAAAGTTAATACGTACTATTTAGTACTCTCTCCAAAAAGGGCAGACCATGTCCATGGCTACCATCCCATGCTCTGTCATTGAGTAAGAGCACTATTAACGTGCCATCGAGGAGGAAAATACTGCATAGTACTAGGTGCCATCATAGTGCACGATTAACTTACGCGCTGCTTATCTCCATTTTCTTGCATGACACGTGCACCTTGATATTAGATGCCATGCGTGTTGGCAAAAGGATGACCAAAGCTCACATAAAAAAATAGGTGGAAGAACATATATTCCCGACGACCGAGAAGGAGCAAGGAACCTCGTGGTGGAGCGTCTGCACTCATAATATTTTATATTATTCAGCGATATAAAATCAACCAATCATCTCCACAGTAGACCGGAAGAGTACAAAACACGGCAGCCCAGTGTAGTTACATCATACATGGCCAACCCACGCTATCACCATATTTCTTGGCATCTGTGCGACACCTAGCTCTAGTAATCCACCAACCCGTATCACTTCTCGCTCCTCGTCTTTCTCAAAGTGCGGCGGGCTGGCGTTTTTGCCGTCTATTGAGGTCGGTTAACTCATCACATGTTAGTGACATGCCAAGAGCATTCTAAAAAATTACTATACTCTATTGTTATGCCAAGAAGAGGAAGGGCTTTGATCGACGGACCAAGTGAGAGACAGGCGTTCCGTGCCGTGAGTGGGTCCAGTTTCTCGTTTTGAACTTTTTTGGTGTAGTAGTAACACTTGGTTTTGACTATTGATAAGATTTTAAATAGGGCCTAATGTATTCTTCGAGGTTGCCTTTGACTATTGATAAGATTTTATATAATTTGAAAATTATATCATTTGAATACCCTTTCACGTCCTGTTTAAAAAAAGATCCTTTCACGTACGAATTTGACGGTATGCTTTGAGCAACTTGCATGTCCTATACTGCTCTTGTTTGGATACTCTAACTTAGCTAGAGGTTAGACTAACTCATGACTAACCTTAAACTAACTGTAGCCAAAGAGGTGTTTGGATGACAGGGTTAGATTGACAATAAATACACTTGATGGAGAGAGAAAAGTGATTTTTCAGTGGGCACCATGATAACTAGCTCCAATTAGCACCACTTGGCTGGCGGGATAGAGAGAGAAAAGTGATTTTTTAGTGGGCCCGATGAGAACTATCTCCAATTAGAACCTCTTGGGTGGGATAGTTTTTTTGGTGGGTTTGGTGCAACTTGCTCCAATTTAACCCTCATGTTTGGATACTTTAGGGCCATTTGAGCCCCAACTAGCTCAAACCAACTCTAACCCATGGATCAAAACAGGGCCAAAGTTAGTCTCGAAAAACACATTAAGCCCTATATACATGGATAGACGAAGTACATGATACTAGCAAATGCTCACCGTTAGTAGTAGTTCATTGGTTGGTCTCGATTTTTGATTCAGTTGATGTGCTGCTACCGTCCAATATTCGCGTGTGGTTGTTTCTAGAATAGAAAAAGGAGGTAGTACTTACTGTGGGAAAGGTGAAGTGATGGTTGCTTCGCCCGAGCAACTTATTACTCTGGGAATATGGGTGTACCAGCGGATTCAATGAACAGAGAAATGATGGTTGCTTCATCCGAGCAACTTACAGTGGCAAAGGTGGGGCTTTGTGAATTGACTGCTCACTAGTCATTCACTAGTCAGTACTACTGTGGTGCAATGACCAGGGTGAATCTTTCCCTACAGTTGTGCACTCTATATTGCTACATGGCAGGTGGAGCCAGATGAAGGATGTCCCACATGTCGGCGAAACGAAGTTGAATTGTTTCTGGCATTGCTATCAATCCTTCAGGATTTGTTTATATGTACGCATAATTTTAATGAAATTGCACTGTGATGATATGAAGGTTTCAACTTTGGTTCCCGCAGCAAAAAAAAGGTTTCAACTTAGGGTTCATGTGTCCTCTTGCCTCAAGATTTTCTCGTTACAACATTCCATCAAATACAAATCAAACTACCATGGCTGCTAATGCATCTCAATGGTTCGCAGATCAGTGCCAATATTCACATCACAACTGACACTACTAGAAAAAGGGCTACTATTGGCGAACCTAATTTGGCCATTAATGGCGCATTAGCGGTGTGCTATTAGTACCATGCCATTAGTATATTTTACTAATGGGGCACCACTGGTGCGCCATTAGTATCTGGTATACTAATGGCGCACCACAGATGCGCCATTAGTATATACAACAGTGCGCCATTAGTATGCCTCCCAGGGGCCATGTATACCTAAGTGCTTTGGCATACTAATGGCGCACGACAACAAGATGCGCCATTAGTAACTTCGGCATACTAATGGCGCACTGTTTAATGATGCGCCATTAGTATCCTCTGGCATACTAATGGCGCAGTGTGATGTGATGCGCCATTAGTATGAATATTAGGTTTTTTTAATTTTTTAATTTTCTGTTTTTTGCACAGGTTACAAAATGTATAATTGGACAAAATATAGACAGCACACATCAACAACAGATTCATCGAATACAATAGAAGATTAGTCTCTGAATACAATTCATCATATTAGTCTCCGAATACAATTCATCATATTAGTCTCCGAATTGAAAAGACCGAACAAAGATAGAACATTATATTACAAGTCTCGAGACCGCGAGTAGCGAGTTTGTCTTCACATCACAAGTCGATATCGATCATCTAAACTACCATCACATAGAAGAGAGCTGCGGTCATCACGACGAGCATCATCACGATGAAACTCGTCTTCATCCGGTTCCTCCAACGCTCCCTCCCCTCTCCCGCTAGATAGCGGGCGTATCTAGATTCGGCCTCGGCCCTAGTGGTGTACCCTTTGTAACTGTTACCGCTGAATCGGTGAACCTGTCTCCGACACTCCTCCCAGTCGTCGTAGACTCCGGGAACCTTACCCTTGTACACGACATACGACGGCATCGCTATGCACTAGCCAAACGAAACGTTAGTACCAATTCACAGACAATACATAAGCAATATATAAGTGTGCAACAGAACGATCGGAAGAGAAAAGCAAGACATTAATAGCATCGATTAGATCTAAGTTGAACGACTCTCGAAACCAAAGAGACATACTACAAGTTCATTAAAGTTTAATGACAACATGAGCCAATCGATGTTTCAGAACTAGACACAGCATCACTGCTTTCGACTCGACTCAAGGGACCGAAACGTGGATGAAGCCGCCGTCTATTGTGGGAGTCATGAAATTACGGGCGTTGTCAGCCTGCATTTGTAGTATTGTGTCGATGTCACTGTTGGACGGTTGATTTCTGAGGTAGAACTGCCCCGAGGTACGAAGGATATCTTGATGGATGATTTCCGCAAATTCCGACTGGATGCGAAAGAATTCTTGTCTGATGTCCGCGTCCTGGATTGCCGACACGCTCGCGGCCCAATCTTTGAGTTTACTCGGTAGCAGAAGTTGATGATGGTCCCGTACGATCGCCCGCATGTGATGGATGGCGTAGTAGGCACCCTTCTGACCGCCAGGCGGCTGCTTGACGCAGCAGAACGTCGTATTGTGGGAGAACACGTGCTTGCCATACTTACAAATAGGCATGGTGAAGGTGCCTCCAGATTTGGCGTAGCCGGGGAGAACATCATCAAGAACCTTCTTGACATTTGTGTAGTCTACGTTCGACTGACGGTCCGGGTCGAAATACGTGGCCATGGAATATTTGGGGCTTAGGAGGATGAGCGTGCAATGTGTGTCACTGCAGAAAACACGGAATGTTAAAAGAAAAACGATCGAAATCTAAGAATTCATATGTTACGGGGCGGTTGAGGGGAGGACTTACTCGGGAAAGTAAGGCATGAGGAAGTTATCCTTATCTGGGTTTGCCAGAATGACGCCTTCGAGGTAAGAACTCACGACTTGCCGGTCCCCAGCGCTGCCCAAGATCTTGGCACGCATGTAGAAGGGGTCGACTATCACGATGTCCGGGGTCTTATCGCGAATGATCCGCATCTCCATACTCAGCGAAAATAGCCGAACGAAGGTGTAGTGCAGCGGATGAAGGTTCAACATAGCGTGGATGTCAACAAACCGCAGGATGATCGTACCCACGATGGAGTTATCCACAAAGCCCTTGCCCTCTGGCACCTTGGCTGCGAAAACCGGGTTTAATGCAGCTAGAATAAAGAGGCACTTGATCCTACTTAATTAACTACTAAGATACCCCGGCCCATGCATTAGTCACAAGTACCCCATATGTCCTATTTTTAGCAAAGTCATGCTAAAATTCACGGAAAATTTGAGCATGACCTTTGCTGAAAATAGGACATATGGAGTACCCGAATTTGCCGGAACGGAAGTTAATTGACATTCCGGCAAACTCAAGGGCCTCTCGGGGTACCTGCAAAATCATTATCCCAGGTGGACAAGGCAATGTGCTACTTGCTTAAATCTCTGTCCAATGCTCTATTTACAAGACAAACAACGGGTGGCAAAGCCCAGTGTTAAAAAAAAGGCCTCCATCACAACATGGAAAATACGTTGGCCTGTGAAGAGGTGAAACAATATATGCATCTCCAGGCAGTATCATTCAACATTTTGGACAAACCACTACAAGCAATACTGGATTGGATACAAGAAGAATGTGAGAAAATGCAAACAAATACAAATGTTGTCATGAACTAAAACAACAGGACCCCGGTATTAAGCAGAACTGTTTACATTCAATTCTTACAGCAAAAGATGATTAAGTGCCACGCTTCTTCTCATGGGAAAGAGAGTCGCGTGACCTGCATGTTTACATTCTTTGCGGCTGATCCCATGCATACTGAATGATGATAACTAAAACAATAAAATAAGTGGCAGAGGGAAAGACACTTGTGATAAAAAGAAAAAGGTGATTTTACCGCATGTCAATAATTCAGCCCTTTCCTCGGTATACTATAGTAAGATTGTACGAAGGTTGTTATTTTCTTTGATGTCCAACCAATGTAATTTTTTTGACTTGTGTTCATGGTTTAATCAAGACAATTTCCCCGACGTCTCTTGATGTAGAGTAACTTACTGCAGTCATATTTGCTCACAAAAAGCACACACACTATATGATATACATGTTGAACTTCCGGCCTAACTAGCTCATGATTCGGCCAAAAATATATATTCAATATTCGCTCAGTTTGAAATACATATAGTGCCTCATCCCATCGTGATTGAACCAAAGTACCCATTTGAGAGATAGATTCATCCACACAATGCGTCAGCTATTCAAACCTTTCGCCAAAAAAAATCATTTCATTGCTTTGCACTGTTGGGGAAAACACATACACAGCCAGCTAGCTAGTTTATGACTTGTCATGTTGACCTTCCAACCTAACTAGCTCATGATGAGGTCAACACCACAAAAATATTCACCACCATCATGATTGAACCAACTAGCTAGTTCATGAGGTCAACACCACCAGCCAGCCGATGAAGAGAGCAGCAGGCACCAGCCATGTAAACACAACACTACATCGAGCACCACCCATATCAACAGTTAGCGCTTTGCCAGAAAACAACCAGACAACAAACAGTGCATGCACAGATTAGCACGCCCCTCCCGCACGCCGTGTCATGAACTAAAAAACTAAGCATGGCAGCAAGATTATGCATACAAATCCTGTGGTGGTGCACATTTATGCATACCAAATACCGTTACCCACTAATAAGAGTGAAAGCAGCAAAAATACTGTAAAAATACTGTAAAAATACTGTAAAAATTAACACTGAGCTCAACACTTTGCTTATGATTAACTCAGTGCTCTATAGCAAAGTTGTGTGCATCACTAATGCAGAGACCATGACATTACCCTCTCTCTTTTCTCTTAAACATCTGCAAGATTACTACTAGAACCCGCTGAATTTGGATTGCGAGTTGGCCGCAGGCCAGATAAGCACACAAGTTTTACACAGCCAAAGAAATGATTTAAACTAGAAACATCTGCAAGATTAATAAATGGTCCATAAAAGAGTAGCTTGTGATGCATAGACATTCTTTGAACTCGTCAAATTTAGATAGCAAGAAATACAACAATTCATTAAATGCATGGCATTTTAACTATTTGGCATAGCTTTGAGGTGTTGGCTAGCATTAATAAATTCTGATTGAGGATTTCATCAGTATTCAACTACTACTTAGCCACTTAGTGTGCATAATAGGCAAGTTACGTCATACTACAAATTGAGACACAAAGTAGGGCGTGGAAATAGATGGCATCACACAAAACTTGGCATCACAGATAGTGTTTCGGTAATTAACAACATCAGCAAACTTTTGTGTGAGAAACATCTAATTAGGGGCATATTTACTAATTGTAACACTTCTGCTGCTACATATAAAATTTTGCTTTCAACTAACTAGCGTTCCCTCTCTTCGTTGATTTAACAACTACTTACTACTTTCTAAAATTGACAAGGTTCCCAACATACACCACATATCAATACAGGTCACTGCATACTCTGTGCTGATTTGATAAAAAAATGTATGAAAAAATTGTGTACTATGCTGATTTGATGACAAGAAATGTATGAAAAGATGATTTTCTTTCAGAAATACAAGTCACCAATAAGCCACCACAAGAGCTAGTAGGCGGGGAACGAATGAGAGGGGGAGAGGAGGAGGGGGAGCTCACGGGGGCCGTAGGGATAGGGCAGTGGGGCGCGAGGAGGATGTCGGGGACGACGACGACGCAGGGGAGGAGGCGACGAGGTCCGGGTGGTGGTGGTGCTCCGGCGACGGTGGTGTGGACGCGGCGGCGTCCGATGTCGGGGCGGCGGGGCGATGGCGTCCAACGAGGTGGGGCGACGGGGAGAGCGGCGCCGACGTCAGGGCCTCAGGCGGCGGTGGTTGGAGACGGGCGACAGGGACGACGGGGCGCCGGCGATGGGCACAGGGGCAAGTCGCCCCGATCCAGATCGCGTTTGGGAGGAGACGAGGACGACGGGGCGGCGTCGCGGCGTCGGGGCGGCGTCGAGGCGGCTGGGCAGCGGCGTCGGGAGAGGAGAGGGGAAGGGGATCGAGGGTGAGGGCGAGGGAGAGAGAGGGGATAGGTTTGGGCCGGGGAGGGAATATGGATGGGGGCGGCACAATACTAATGGCGCACCACCCCTCGGTGCGCCATAAGTACATCCATACTAATGGCGCACCACACCCTGGTGCGCCATTAGTATTTTTTTTTGATTTCTGCTCGAGCCAACAGGTTATCTCCCACCTGACCTAATCCACATCAAGTCCCCTCTACTAGCTCGACTGGTCAGCAGCGAGTTCTCACACCAGGAGGTCCTGGGTTCGATTCCCAGGCTCCACAATTTTTTTATGCATTTAAAATGCTGTTTGATACTTATTTGTGTTTAAATATGTTCAAACTTGTTTAAATCATAACAGTAATTTTTTTATAAGACAGTAATATTTTTTTAAAAAATATCATCAAATAGTAATGCCGGTGGAGCGGGGGAGGGTGCGGGGGGTGCAGGGGGTCGGCGGCGGCGGTTGAGTAGGGGAGGGGTGCGGGGGGTCGGCGGCGGCGGTTCAGTAGGGGAATCGAGGGTGCGGGGGGTCGGCGGCGGCGACCGGTGGACCGGGGGGTGCTCGGCGGCGAGGGGGACCGGATCTGGCGAGGTGGGAAGCGATCGAGATGGAGGGGGATCGAGATCGAGTGTCCATGAAATTTAAAAATATTCATGATAGTTCAAAAAGTGCCCATGAAATATGTCGGTGTACTAAAGTAGGGGTACCTTAGTACCCCAGACTTGTGCACGGGCAGTCGTAGCACCCTGCGGCAAGGCCCGCCCCGGAAGCGCCAAGAGAAGACCAAGCATTCAAGACAAGGCCCCCGGCAAGAGGAGCTTGCCGGGCCAAGAAGACAAGGCCCCCGGCAAGAGGAGCTTGCCGGGCCAAGAAGACAAGACCCCGGCAAGAGGAGCTTGCCGGGACGACTGAGCCCATGTAAGGCCATCCAAGAACAAAGTATAACGAGACAGAAGATCGAGCCCCCGACAAGAGGAGCTTGTCGGGAAGGCCGAACCCAGGCACCACAAGAGAAGCCCGCCGTGGCGCGCTAAGCGCCCCGGCAAGGCCTGATAGCTGGCACGCTATCAGGCACAGGAAGACGACCCCCGCGGCAAGATCGCCACCTCAAGACTGCGCTCCAGCTCGCCCGCCCACGCGTCGCTCCGGGGCTTCCCCCGAGGGCACGTGGCGAGGCACCGCGCAGCCTGGGGCATGCGGCGGCATGCAGCCGCCATCGTGGCGAACGGTGGCGCACCTAACGGTCCGCCTCGGTGCTGTCCGGGCGACCGTGACGGGCATTTAATGCCCTTGTCCCCTACCGTCAGAAGTAGGTATGATAACACTGTGCCGCACTGTAGCGCCACCGTTCCCGCACTATTACAGCTACCACCCCTTTTACACTTTTACCCCTTTCTCTTACGTTGACACCTGTCGGTGACCCCTTTGCGCTATAAAAGGAGGCCCGTGTGCAACGTAGATGGGGGGCCCGGGGGTTCGGAGATTCGGCATCCAGACAGCCATACGCTCGGTGCAGCTAGCTCTCGAAGCTCCCGAGCTCCCCAGTTCAATACAACTAAGCAGGAGTAGGGTTTTATGCGTCCATCGCGGCCCGAACCTGGGTAAACCGCCCGTGTGCCCGCCTCGATCTGCTCTCCGCGCTCCCTCCGCCCCCCTCGCCGGACAACGAAAGGGGCTCCGGCCCCATAGGTGCTCGCGGGGGGACGCCCGTCTGCCCCGACATCTTTGGCGCGCCAGGTAGGGGGAGCGTCGAGGTTGTGCGGATCAGATCCGGCGTTCGCGCGAGCGCGCTCTTTGTCAGCTTCTCCGAATTCGCTAGCTTCATCGACAACCAGAACGCCGGGGGACAACCACGCTCCTGCGGATCCCAGGATCCGTCCAGTCGAAGCAGGTGTCCCCGATGAGCCTTGCTCCGGCAAGCAGATCAGCAGTCTGAACGCTGAGGAACGGCCCGCTCCTGCGGATCCGAGGATCTGTCCAGTTGAAGCGGGGGTTCCCGACAAGCAGACTGCTGAGGAACAGTCCGCTCCTGCGGGTCCGAGGACCTGTCCAGTTGAAGCGGGGGTTCCCGACAAGCAGACTGCTGAGGAACAGTCCGCTCCTGCGGGTCCGAGGACCTGTCCAGTTGAAGCGGGGGTTCCCGACAAGCTTTGGCATCCTTTCCCACGAGCTCGTGTGCGGCCCTCCTCGAGTATCCACTCGCGCAGAGACTGGGCAAGAAGCAGCTGCTCCTTGAGGAGGACCGCCTTCTGGCCGCTGGGCGAACGATTCGCCTCCAGCGAACTCTGCGCCGCTCTCGCGGCCGCAGAAGTTAGTGCCAGAAGTCACGAGAAAGGCGACCTCGTTCCCCCGGCGCGCCTCGCCCGCCGGGGTGCCGAACGAGTTGACGCCGACCGTGGGAAGAGTCTTTCCAGCGCGGTAGCCGGAACCTGTTTCCGCCAACCATCCCCTCTGCCCAAGTCTTGCCGCAGTTGCATGTGATCCTTGGCGCAGAGAGGGGCGCGGATCCCCAAGCATAGCTACGCCTAGCTCCGGAGGGTCGTGAGGCCCTGCCCCCTCACCTACCCCCAGGATGGGCTGGATGCTGCCCAAGGAGGTTTTACCCCACCGGGCGGCAAGCGATAAGAAAAGATAAGTTGCCGGAGCTCGAGCAATTGCCCCATCAATTTTTAAGAGTTATCTCCCTCGAACGACCGAGCCTTGGTTGAGAGGCCTGAGCGCGGAGGGACCGGCACGAGACTGGTTGCGCCCTCATTTCGTTTCGAGTCCGCTCAACGACTTGAGTGTGCTACACCCCGAGTAGCGTCCTCACTTTGTTTCGAGCTCGCCCGGCACCCTAAGCGTGCTGCGACCGCAGTCGCACCGCTTACTTTGCCTTGAGCCTGCTCAACAATCTGAGTGAGCGGCAACCAGCCGCGGCCAGGTTTCTTGCCGGTGGCAGCCCCGCCAGCGGGTCGCTGACGTCCCGCACTCGGCACCCGTGCCAAGGCGGAGGCCTACGCCGGCAAGTCCCCGACAACGTAGGGCGGAAACAAACAAGGCGCCGGTCAAGTAGAGGAGATAACAGTGCGATGCATTGCCTAAGATAAAAAGTTATATTACAAAATGCCTTACTGCTGCTCTAACCAGCCGTTTCCATGGCATATTTAACAGCGGCAGGGAAAGGAGATAAAAGAAAGGGGACGTTTCGCCTCTCCAAATCAAAAGATCGTGCGCGACGTGACGCGCGCCTGCGCGGTTCAGCCCCGCGCACGCCACCCACGTCACGCTCACCCCGCACGCCCCGCCCCCACGACGCCGCGGTAAGCGCGCGCCGCCTAGGGAAGGCGCGGCGGATGCGGAGTTAAGGAGCAGCGCGACCAAGGCCATGCGTGCCCGTGCACCGTTAGGGCCTGGCCCAACGACGCTCGGCACCGTGTGTGGCCCAGGCCCGGGGGCTCCTGTCGGTGTACTAAAGTAGGGGTACCTTAGTACCCCAGACTTGTGCACGGGCAGTCGTAGCACCCTGCGGCAAGGCCCGCCCCGGAAGCGCCAAGAGAAGACCAAGCATTCAAGACAAGGCCCCCGGCAAGAGGAGCTTGCCGGGCCAAGAAGACAAGGCCCCCGGCAAGAGGAGCTTGCCGGGCCAAGAAGACAAGACCCCGGCAAGAGGAGCTTGCCGGGACGACTGAGCCCATGTAAGGCCATCCAAGAACAAAGTATAACGAGACAGAAGATCGAGCCCCCGACAAGAGGAGCTTGTCGGGAAGGCCGAACCCAGGCACCACAAGAGAAGCCCGCCGTGGCGCGCTAAGCGCCCCGGCAAGGCCTGATAGCTGGCACGCTATCAGGCACAGGAAGACGACCCCCGCGGCAAGCCACTTGCCGCGGCAAGATCGCCACCTCAAGACTGCGCTCCAGCTCGCCCGCCCACGCGTCGCTCCGGGGCTTCCCCCGAGGGCACGTGGCGAGGCACCGCGCAGCCTGGGGCATGCGGCGGCATGCAGCCGCCATCGTGGCGAACGGTGGCGCACCTAACGGTCCGCCTCGGTGCTGTCCGGGCGACCGTGACGGGCATTTAATGCCCTTGTCCCCTACCGTCAGAAGTAGGTATGATAACACTGTGCCGCACTGTAGCGCCACCGTTCCCGCACTATTACAGCTACCACCCCTTTTACACTTTTACCCCTTTCTCTTACGTTGACACCTGTCGGTGACCCCTTTGCGCTATAAAAGGAGGCCCGTGTGCAACGTAGAGGGGGGGGGCCGGGGGTTCGGAGATTCGGCATCCAGACAACCATACGCTCGGTGCAGCTAGCTCTCGAAGCTCCCGAGCTCCCCAGTTCAATACAACTAAGCAGGAGTAGGGTTTTACGCGTCCATCGCGGCCCGAACCTGGGTAAACCGCCCGTGTGCCCGCCTCGATCTGCTCTCCGCGCTCCCTCCGCCCCCCTCGCCGGACAACGAAAGGGGCTCCGGCCCCATAGGTGCTCGCGGGGGGACGCCCGTCCGCCCCGACAAAATACAATCGAGAAATGAAGGCTACGATTTAAATACAATCAATCTTAGCTAGCTATCTGTTCACAATCTTCTTGCCCTTTTTTTCGCAAATGGAGTTCTTCTGTGGAACGGACGTCCTTTAGGTAGGATGGTCCTACTTCTTCTTGTGGTGTATGCTGCTACTTCATCATCGTCGTCATGTTCGATCCTCAGGTCGCTGTACTTGTCGAAGTCTTGCTCATTGGCTACTCCATCCATTCCGATGATCTTCCTTTTGCCTCTCCTCACGACAACACGACTGGTCTTTGATGGGTCGGTAATGAAGAAGCATTGGTCCACTTGGGAAGCCAGTACCCATGGCTCATTTTTCGCGGTGACGTTTGCGCCCGCGGTCTTGGATTTGGCTTCGGGTATAACCATGGTGGTGAAATACCGGTCTTCTTTTAGGACGCTCTTGGCCCATCTGACACGGAACATCGGGACCTTCTCTCCAGCGTAGCTCAGCTCCTAGATCTCCTCGATCCTTCCGTAGTATCTGTCCTTGTCGTTACCGGTGTAGGATTCCATCGTTACCCCGGAGTTCTGATAACCATCGCTCTTCATGTCCTTGGCCTTGGTGTAGAATGTGTAGCAGTTGATATCGTACGCCTCATAGGTCATCAGGTTGTGCTCGGCGCCCTGTGACAAGGCGAATATGAGTTGTTCTTCCGCGGAAGAATCCTCATGTAAAGGGTACGACAGAAGCTTCTGCTTGAACCAACGCGTGAAACATGAGTTGTGCTCTTTGAGTATATCTCCGCCCGTCCTCTGTTGGCCTCGGTCATTGTACGTCTTCTTAATAAAGGTTTTGTGCTCTACCACCCAAGGATCGACCACGTCTATGTGTTGTAGCGCGACTAGGTTTGCTCTTTCAAAGTCGGCGAGTCGACCCTCGAAGTCGACATGCATTTCGCGGCGACCCTCATGGTGACCCCATCCAGCGAGCCTGCCGAGGTGCCTGTTGACGGGCAGACCAACGGGGTTCTCGATGCCTAGATAATTCGTGCAGTAGGAGATGCACTCTTCGGTCAGAAAGCCCCTGGCTATGCTTCCCTCTGGACGTGACATGTTGCGAACGTATCCTTTGATGACACCATTCATCCTTTCGAACGGCATCATGCTGTGCAGGAACGTCGGCCCGAGCTGGATGATATCCTCCACTATATGGACCAGCAGATGCACCATAACGTCGAAGAATGCGGGCGGGAAGTACATCTCAAGCTCGCATAGTATCACCACGATCTCTTCCTGTAGCCTTCTGAGTTGCCTCATGCCAATCGACTTCCGAGAGATGACGTCGAAAAAGTTGCATCGGCCAAATAGCGTTTCACGGACGTACGCGTCCATGATCCCACGGATTGCAACTGGAAATATCTGCGTCATCAGCACGTGACAGTCTTGAGACTTCATCCCGCTGAACTTCTGCTTCGCTGGGTCTAGGTATCTGCTTATCTTCCCCGCGTAACCGTAAGGAAGTTTTACTCCTAGGAGGCAGGTGAAAAACTGCTCGATCTCCTCCTGACTTAGAGTGAAGCACGCGGGAGGGTAGTCATTTCCGGTCTTCTTGGCCTTTTTGCCTTTGCGACGACTTTCTGTGTCCTGCTTCGCCTCATCATCATCATCATCATCATCATCATATATAGCGTGAAGCTCCTGCCTGATGCCCATTGATTTCAAGTCTGCCCTTGCTTTCGGCCCATCTTTGGTCCTCTCTGGCATGTTGAGCAGGGTACCAAGCAGACTCTCGCACACGTTCTTCGTGATATGCATGACATCAAGGCTGTGAGGCACACGATGGATCTTCCAGTACGGCAAGTCCCAGAAAACAGACCTCGTTTTCCATACCTTCAGCAGCGGCTCTGGCGCCTTTCGCTTCTTTCCCGGCTCTGGCGCCTTTTGCTTCTTTCCCGGCAGTGGGCAGTCTTTCCAATTTTTCAACAGCTTGTCTATTTCCTCGCCGCTCCTCGTACACGGGCGTTTTCGGGGTTCGATTTCACCATCGAACAGATCCTTGTGTTTCCTCCACGGGTCATCGTCGCGAAGCCACCTTCGATGTCCCATGAACACGGTTTTCGAAGACCCGGGATCTCTATCTAGCTGGCGATACGTTGTGTCATCCATGCACCTTACGCATCCAGAAAATCCGTGGACTACCTGCCCCGCGAGATATCCGTAACCGAGATAGTCGTGCACCGTCGTGAGCAGTGCGGCTCTCATAGGGAAATATTCTTTCTCTGCGGCGTCCCACGTATTGGCTGGCGTTTTCCACAGCGTGTCTAGCTCCTCCTTCAGCAGCCCCAGATACAGATTGATGTCCTTCCCTGGTTGTTTCGGCCCTTCAATTAGCATACTCATGTGAATGTACTTCCCCTTCATGCACAACCAGGGGGGAAGGTTGTACATCCACACAAACACAGGCCAGGTGCTATGTGTGCTTCTCTGGCTGCCAAACGGATTGACTCCATCGGTGCTCGCGCCCAGCACGATGTTCCTTGGATCCTTCCCAAATTCTAGGTATTCGAAGTTCAACGCTTGCCACTGGCTCGCATCCTTAGGGTGACTCAGCATCTTGTCTTTTTTATCTATCTCTGGATCATTTGCGTCATCTTCTCGCTTCTTCTCCTCCCTATCCGCGTGCCAACGCAGGAGCTTTGCTACCTTAGGATCCGCGAAATACCGCTGCAGACGAGGAGTGATCGGAAAGTACCACACCACTTTTCGAGGAGCTTTCTTCCTCTTCTTGTATCGAGTGACGCCGCACACCGGACATATGGTAGACTCCGCGTGCTCGTCCCGATAAATGATGCAATTGTTCATGCACACATGGTATTTCACGTGCGGTAAATCCAGAGGACACACGATTTTCTTTGCCTCCTCCAAACTGGTCGGGTACTTGTTCCCCTTGGGAAGACGTTCGTGCCAGAATGACATGTTCTCGTTGAAGCATGCGTCGGTCATTTTGTGTTTTACCTTCATCTCCAAAGCCATGAGCGTTACTTTCAGGCTGGTATCCTCGGGCCTGCATCCTTCATACAATGGAGTAACCGCGTCTAACTCAAGTTGATCCATCTTGGCTTTCTCTCGGGCGGCAGCTCTTGCGTTATCCGTCTGCTTGAGAAGCAGCTCTTGAATATAAGGGTCCTGCACCCAGCCCATCGATGGTCCACCGTCGTGTGCTCCGCCGGCATCATCATCTTCATGATCATGCCTGTCGTCTGCTCTGGCATCTTCCTCATCATCATGTCCTGCATCTTCTACATGATGACTGTGTACAGCATCACCGTCGTGATCATCTCCTGGGGATTCTTCGTCTTCTCGCCCGCCCGAGCCGCGGTGGTTGTCTTGCTGCCCTTCCTCATTTCTTGCCCGGCCCCCATGGATGACTTCGTAGTCATCTTCATCACCTTGCCACCGATAGCCATCCATGAAACCACACAAGAGCAGGTGGTCCCGCACCTGCCCGAAATCCGGGTCCGCAATAAGGCTCTTCAGCTTGCATCTTCGACACGGACATCTTATCTCCGTCTCGTTCTTTTGAAGCATCTCGGCCTTCGCGGACCTCAAAAACCTATTCACGATGCCTTCGGTCATCGTGCGGACCATGGTCGCCTGCGGGGTAGAGCAAAATGATATTTTAGAACCAAGAAAAAATTTGGCATGACTATCCCTAAAAATAGGACCAAAAAGAATGCTTAATGCCAAAATTATCACCGAAACAGAAATGAATCAACATTCCGGCAAAATATTGGCAACTATCGCATTTCAAATACCGGTACACCTCCAAACACAAACACATATGCAACACCACAAACATATGCAACACCACGAACATACATAGATCTAGCTAGGCCATAAAAAGTGCATGTGCACATTGTTGTAGGGAGAACAACATAAATATAGCTTCCCCCCTTACTTACCTATCAAAACAAGGTAATTTAACCACTTAATTTGAATGAATCTATGGTGGAAATGAGGTGAAAAAGAGGAGGCACCCGAGACAAGGAGGAGGTGGAGAGAATGAAGTGGGGAGAAAGTGAGTGTGGGTAGGAGAGGCTGTCCAAAATATCTTGTTGCTGCCCACTTACTAATGGCGCACCAGCACCAAATGCGCCATTAGTAATCCAGGTTACTAATGGCGCACCTTCTGCTGGTGCGCCATTAGTAGTTTTGCAAAAAAACATACTAATGGCGCACTATTCCACCGTGCGCCATTACTAGTTTAAACTAGTAATGGCGCACGGTGGAACAGCGCCATTAGTAGATTTGCAAAAAAAGGAATAAAAAATATAATAAAAAAACAACATTAGTGGCGCACTTTCCGATAGGTGCGTCATTACTAGTTACAACTAGTAATGGCGCACTTTGTCTGGATGCGCCATTAGTATGCTTGGACAGGCGCACTAGTTCAAAAAAAAATTGTTTGATACTAATGGCGCACCCTGGGCCAGGTGCGCCATTAGTAGTTTCAACTCTAATGGCGTATCTGAAGGTGGTGCGCCAGTAGTATATACTAATGGCGCATCGCTTGTCTGGTGCACCATTAGTGTCAATCCCATCTATAGCCCTTTTTCTAGTAGTGTGAAGACAAAGTTGTGAGAAGGTGTACAAATAAAGAAAAAATATATAATTGATCGATGTTGTTCGTAGGCATGGCTCCATTTCCTGGGCACATTGTTCATTGGTTGGCAGCTAGTTTCACCCAGCTCTGTAGCCAAAAAAAGAGGTGTATGGAGGACATCACAATCCGATCATTTTGTGCAACTCCACTAAAATCGAGCTGACCATCCATGTTTGCAAAGATATCCAGTCAATGTGATTACAATAATAGTGGAACTAGATGATGAAACATAACACACACCAATATAAGTTGATCACCTCTGCGATCTCTCTTTTAGGACTAACTACTTGTTGGAGGAGATTAGGCACGGAGTTGGATAAGGAGGATAGCAAAACCAACCTCCCTTTCTACAGTCCCATAGAAATGTAAAAACGTTGCCCGTGTGACATTTTGGCGGAACTGCACAAAACACTCTTAAGAAAAAAGTGATTTGTGTAGTTCACCAAAAGGTTGCAATAGCAACGAGGTGAAATGGATAGCCCTGTTTGCAAAAGGAGGTAGAAAGGAAACAATTACTGCCCAATAACACGAGTTGAAGACACATACGCCGACAAAAAAGAAGCATATTCCATGTAATAACGGAAAGATAGCAGCATGGTGGTTTATCAAAAACGGTTTGAGGACGAGGTTGCAAGATGGAAAGTACGCTGGCCGAGATACGTTTTAAGCAAACAACTAAAGAAGATCCACATGCAAGATTTTCCACATGCAGCAATGTGGGAAGATGGGCAGTGGAGCAAGGCCGGAGGAAGCTACCTGAGGGTCGTCAGGATGTAACTAGGAGGGCGCCGGCGGCCGGGATCTTCCCATACTGCGGCAACGAGTAAGTGGCGAAGGACCTACCAACCGGAGCTTGGTCGGAGAGAACAACGGGTACCGCAGATCGGGACGTGCTGCCTCAACGTCGTCAAACGGAGAAATTATGCACATCCTCACTTTTCGCCGGCGGACGGGATGCGGCCGGATCAGTGACCAACGGTGAGAGAGAGAGGCCACCACCGCCTTGTGTGAGATGGTGTGACGAGAGACAAACCCCGGCAGGCAGGCTCCATTGTATATAGTGGAGCGGAATTTTCTTTTTCCCGACGATAATCGTTTTATATTCTGTACGTGCCATTGAGGAATATAACTTTATATAATACTAATGAGTCAAGTCGAACTTTGTTCCATCTACGCGTGGTACACGACCCTCCTTCAAGTAAACAACTGCTACACGCGTCAAATTATCACGTGGGCTCCCTTTTCGTACAGAAATGAACTCCACCATGTACCAGCACAGGTGTGGCCGGGAACGAGGCATGAGTACGTGCGTCGTGCATGCACCTCTTGTTTAGGTGCAGGTACGTACGTGGGTTGGTGTGAGAGAGATGGTTTGCGTGAAACAGAGGGAATGTGTCGATGATATCTCAAACAAAAAAATGTAACATATGCAATGTGTGTGAAATAGAGTCATGGATATATCATATATAGAGGGAGCGATCCACGAGAAGAGAGTGGAGGGATCATCGGTGTGAGATATCGATAGAATCGAAAACAGGGATGAAGTGTGTGGCTGCGCGATCGATAAAGAGTGCCATCGAATTTGTGTTTACCCAAGTCAAAGATACAGGGCAACTGGCCTACTGGAATTTGAGAGGGCAGAGGTGCAGTTTTTCTTTGTGGCATGGATACCTACCTACAACGTTCGACTATCGGTGTGTGGGGGGGAGGGGGCAGATACCTAACTATAGAGAGGTAGATCGACTAGGTATATGGTGGAGAAGGAGAGAGACCTAGCTATGTATTGAGGGAGATCGATCGACATTCATGCATATGTGTAGCCGAGGAATAAGGTTAAGAGAAAGACAAAGGTAGAGCATCGGAGGGTTGGTGGTGGAGTTTCTTCTCACAAATGGTGGGAGAGGCTTGCTAGACAAACGGAGGGTACGAGTGCAATATCAATAAGAGAGGGTCGGGTTTGTCTGCCTGTCTATTCACGTACGTGTAAGAGACGGGTCGGGAGGTATGTAAGGATGATGAGGGGGCACAATATGGTTGTGGTAAGCAGACGTAACAACATAGGAAGATCAACCATCGTGTGTCCGAGAAAGGGAGAAACATAACTAGAGAGGTAAGTCTATCAGTGTGTGGGGAAAAAGAATTATAGTCGACCTAGCTATATGTAGGGAGATCGGTACGTATACATGCATGCATGTGTTAGAAGCAAATGAGGTCCAGAGAGACGGACAGGGGGAGAGGGGTGCGGCTAGGAGGTGGTGCGAGAGGCCTACTATGTCGAGGGGGAGGAGTGTGCGAGTATGAGATCGATGAAAAGAGGGGCGGGAGTGTGCACCTGCGTGGAACCGTATTGGACATAGGGGGGCATGGACGGTGAGAAGAGAAGACGGGAAGTGTGTGTTTGTGGTAAGCACACTTGGCTAGAGAGGTATATCGACCGGTGTGTGCCGGAAAGAAGGAGCCGGGGGCCTACACACACCGTGGGTGAGAGGGGGGCGGGCGTGTGCATGCACGATAGAAAGTTAGCGCTAGCTAGCTACAAAGAGAAGAGGATCGTGAAGGTGTAGAAGATAAACAGAGATCATAGCTCATTATAAAAAAGTGGATACCGACATTTGAAGAATATATCGTAATGTAGAACATTGATTATAATTTGGGATAATGTGTGGCTTTTGCAGCTCAGGGCTAAATACTTGTCATAATGAAGGGGGCGGGGCACTATACTTTGTGGGATAAACACAGTGTACATATGGACCATGGTTTTGATTATGAATCAACATCAAATGTACATCAAATGTACTATTAGTTGGAATCAACATCAAGTGTATTCAAAAAATTGAATTCGAGTTCATATAGTACACATAGTTCATATCTATCTCTATAGTAATCATGTGGTGTGTTGTTAAGGTAATACACGAATGATGGTTGAAGTTGGCAACAATCATGATTGTAGATTCTTATTCAAATAGAGAAACAAATTCAAATTTAGTTCAAATTGCGACGGTAGTATAGACATTTGGAATGCACTAAAATGTTGGTATGAGTAGGTTACATGTATTATACAGTCAGCGAAAAAAATTAATTGGACATAACATGGATTCATAGCTTTGAATAGCATTTGTATAGTAAAACGGGACAAGTCTCTCTCTTTGTGTGGTGTGAATAGTTTTATTTTTTTCGTTTATTTCGTTGAGGGAAGTGCGCATTGATTTGGTACATACAAGTACAATATTACAAGTTAGGCTTGTCCCTAAAATTCAACCCGCACCTTGTTATATCCCAAAAATTCAGATATCGTGCTCCCAAAACTCACGCCTTCACAACCCGCGCCTTGCTATCCCGAAATTACAACGCGCGCGAAAACTCCCTCCAGCTGCCAAATCCCGACACACGAAATCCCCCTTCTAACCCTGACCCGAAAGGGCCGCTAGTTCAAATCGATGGGGGTACTTTTGTAACACGCCCTACATTTTGGACAAGCGGTCCCTAAGTCATGGTTCCCCCCTCCCATCCCCTCCTTTTCACACTCCGAAATCCCAGGCCGCCATAACCTCTCTGCTCCAGCCGCAAAACCCCACCCTCCTCCGGTCGCCACCTCACCGCTGCCCAGCCGGAGCCTCTTCCCTGACGACGTCGTCCACCGCAACAGCTCGTGGTCCCTCATCCACCTCCCCGGATGAGGATCCATCGTCCATCTCGTCGTCCCACCAGTTCAGCCGCCCCGTCCTCCACCTCCATGGAGCTGCTCCGACGATCGCCTTGTCTATCGCGGCTGCTCCATCCCCACAGCGCCGCCTTAACCTGCTCCACCGGAACCGCATCATCCTCACCGACTCCTCGGACGAAGCCGAGGCCTACTATAACATCCCAATTTTCAATTTGGATGTTAATCATTAGGTCATCATATGCATTCATGCTCTTTGCATTTTTAACTGAATTTTATTTCGGCAATTTGATCCTAGAGACCTTAAGCAAATCAAGGACCCAAGGAGAGAGTTGGAGGTTTCACTAAATTTTCATATTTGAATTATTTCAAATTTGAAAAGAGGATCAATTTGATTTTAACAGTTTTCTCCAATTATTTCAAATAATAAAAATAAATGAGAGAAGACAATATGACTTCTTCAACAGAAGAGAAATATTGGAGGAGAAATTTTAAAATCAAATTATTATTTTATTTGCTATTTTATTTGAATTAGAGAAAACTTGCATTTTTGAAATTTGCATTTTAGTTCAGAAAAATGTTCATCTTGTCCTAAATATTATGTTTGGACGGTGAAAAATTTTCTGGTATTTTTTAGAACTATTTTTATAATTTATTAGGATTTTCTTCTGTGGCAAAATTATTTATTAAAACAAAACTTCGGACAGAACTGGGCCGAAGCCTAGCCGGCCCAACCGCGCTGCCGCCTCTCTCTCCCATGCGGATGCCGGACTCCGGCGAGCAGGAGTCCGGGTCGGCCTCCTCGCCCCCTCGCGCAAGCCGAGGACCCCCAGGGCCCCCTTTATAAGTCGCCGCCACCCTCCCACTCCTCCTCATCGCGTCGCGCCGCCGCCCTCCCGCTCCTCCTCATCACACCGCACCGCCGCCACCGCCCGCACCGCCGTTCGCCGCTGCCGCTAGCTGCTGCTGCCGCCCGCGCGCGCCGCCGCCTCCTCGCACCACCGCCCCGCCCCGCCGTCGCCTCGCCGCCGACACTCGACGCCGGAGCCGCCGGATCTCGCCGCCAACCGCCGGATCCCACCGCCGGTTTTCTCCGGTTAAACGGTATAAAAATCGTTCGGTTTTTCCGGTTTATTTTTTAGATCGGTTTAGTATTAGATCGTTTTTTGTTTTGTTTATTTAGTAAACGTTCACTAGTTAGATCGTTTTAACGAACTGTTTTTGTTCATTAGTCTCTGTTAGCGGACGTTCGTCCGACAGATTTTTCTTTTTAATTTTATTTTCGGCCAAGGACCTATCTGCAAATATTTTTCTTACAAATTAGTCCCTGATCTTCAAACCCTCATTACTTTTACTCGTTTGTCCAAATCCAGTGAAACCAACGCCAAAATCTTAGTCTCGATCCCCTCTATTCAGATAATCAACTTGAACATGGTTTTGACACATTAAAATTTGGTTTCAAGCAGATTTGAATTTGAACTTCTTTTGATCGTAGTTTGAGTTTCGTAGCTTCGATTCGATTAATTCTTTTTGCAAATCAAAGCTCTTCACTTGTACTTTCAATTTGGATCTTTTCATTTGAGTTTTGCTTTTGCATCTTATGCTTGAGTGCTTATGTATGCTATTGTTTGTTCACAATAGAGTTTCCGGAGTGCGAGGCTTGCTGCTACGAATCACTAGGGTTTTTCGATCGTCAGCAAGGCAAGTAACACTTTGATCATATCTCTTTATTACCCAGTTTTTATGCATTAGTTTCAAGCCTCAAACATTGCATGAGTAGGATTTGATTAACATGTGGGTATTGGGAAGTAGTTGATGATGTAGTACCTATTTTCCTATATCAAACCCTGGGTATTTACTGCGTTGTGCTTATACTGCTATGCTATGCTCGTAGACGTGGTTTGGTTTGAGAGAATTCATGAAAGATGTGAGAGTTATTTTTGACTAAGGTTTAACTTAAGGTGGCTACTTTAATACACATCTAGGTGGATTGGTTTGTGGGTACATGGGGAATCCAGTGTTGTCCAAGGAGATCCCGGGGTATCCGTGTGATTTTCCTATGGTTCACCACCCAGCCTCAAAGGGATCATAAGATTGTTCATGCTAGAAACTTCCGTGTGCAGCCACAAGCCATTATGGGCTTTGGCATAGTTGAGTAAGTTGTGGGAAACCTTTCCATGATGGGCTAGCAGATGTAGGGGATTTTAGGTGTATCGGCCTATCTATCGGTTAAGGGGGCCTCTTCGGAAAGACTGTGTCTTGGTCATCCATTTCTCAAACATCATGCAGTGCGAGAAATTCAACGGAGTTGATCGAGTCTTGTGGGGAAAAGTGCGCAAACCTATGCAGAGTGTACAAACTAATCATGATTAGCCGTGTCCTCGGTTATGGACATCTTGAGTATCTGGTACTTGAATTATTATGTTGATCTCATCACTCTACTTAATTAATTTGTTGGGTTGTTAACTTTTAATTGGGATTGAGTTGGGGTTACCTTCTCAATGTCTTCAACAAACTTTGTAGTTAAATAAAATATATTCCTTTGTTGTAGGGAACAATTAGCTTTATGCAAATGATAACCATAGAGCCTCCACCAGCCGTATATGCATGTAGTGATAGCTGTTACTTGTTCATTGCTCTATAGTGTTATCTTGCCAGCATATTCCATTTTCTGACCTACACGGGCTGCAACGTAATATGTTGCAGAGTTTTTAGTCGAAGAGTAAGGTGCGCTAGGTCGTTGTCATGCACTCAATTTTGTCATGGAGTTGGATGAACTCTTCTACCTTCGAAGCTTCCGATGTTATCTTATTTAGATGGCCTTCAGCCATATTATTGTTATAAGTTCTCTTTTGAGACATTCGATGTAATAAGTTTGTGATTGAACTCTGTTATAAATCCTCGAGTATTGTGTGTGGCAATACCAATCCAGGGATGACACTTAAGCACAGAGACTTGACCATCTGAGGTCGGGTCGCTACAAGATGGTATCAGAGCACAAGCTGACTGTAGGACGCGACCACTAGGATAAGCCATAGGATACTCCTCTCTACTCATTTCTGACTCTTCCCCATTTTCTACTCTATAGATGGCGGACCAAAGGAACAAGTTCACTCAACCGGATGACAACACACCTTTTGGACGACACTTGAAGGAAGTCACTACGTACCTGAGCATCGGAATACCAAGTTTCACCGGGACCTACACTGACACTTTACCAGAAGAGGAGCGTTGGATGATTCGAGTTCATGTTCCAGGAAGGACGTTCTCACCAGTTACCGAGCCCATAGAGTTTTCCTTTGATGCACTCACCTGGAGTCTAGGGAAGAGCATGGCCGCCCACATCGCCATCGGACGCATCGGCGTGGTATACCACAAGGATCTTAAGGACACCATCTACCATATATGTGGACACCGAGATGAGCAATGGGAGATGATTTGCACCAGGAGGGATAAATCCATTGCAGCCTACATCCAGGAGTTAAATCAGCACATTCATCATCAGGAGAACCAGATGTGCGCTAGCATGATAGACATGAAGAAGGTGATGACCAAGAACATGGAGCTAGAAGAGGAACTCAAGTCTACACGTGATGGATATGAAGAAGAAATTGCAGTACTACTGGAGAAGAATGAAGACCTGAAGAAGAAGCTAGGAATATTCATGGGAGATCCCGAACCTGAGGAGGACAACCATCCTGAATACTACATCATAATCGACGACACCGACTCCGACCCCGAGAGTGATGATGATTATGAAGACGAAGCTGGAGCAAACATCATAGAGTTTTCTACCGATCAAAAATTTTAGTCAACCACCATATTACCATTAGTATTCCCCCATGTATATAGTAATAGTCCGAGCTTTTTTTGTAACGGTAGTTTAGATCGATTGTATGATCTTGTTTGAATTGAGTGGTGTGAAATAAATGTGTTTGTCTCATGTGCATATGGGTAGGGATTTCTCTTTAGACCCCACTCTATTCTGTTCTCACCCCTCTAAACCTATCAGATGCCTCCGAGACGTGACCCCGGATTTGTCTTCCCACCGGAGCTCACTCAGTTGATCCAACAACAACAACCCACTGCCACCACCTCCAGTTGATAACTTAGCCCATTTTCTGAGGTTGAATCCACCGGTGTTCTCTAGTAGAATTGAGCCGATTGTTACTGATGACTGGCTCCGCAAGATTGGAAGGGAGATGACCACCGCAGGTTGCACAGATGCTGAGAAGGTGCGCTTTGCGGCACATCAATTGGATGGACCCGGAGCCTCATGGTGGGAGAACTACATTGCCACTTTCCCCATGGCTAATGTCACTTGGGATCAGTTTCAGCAAGCTTTCCGCACAGCACCTGTCTCAGCTGGAGCCACGAGTATGAAGAAGCGTGAGTTTCGAACCTTATGCCAGGGACACCGTACTGTGGCTTAGTACGTGGATGAGTTTAGTAAGTTAGCTCGCTATGCCCCAGATGATGTGGCCACAGATGCCGCGAAGCAGGAGAAGTTTATGGAGGGGCTGAATGACGAGCTGAGTATGAAGTTGATGCTGGAAACATTCACTAACTACTAGGAGTTGGTAGACATGGCTCTTATGATTGAAGGCAAGTAGCAGCAGATAGAGAGCCGCAAAAGGAAGTATGGACAGGGTAAGTACAACTCTGGAGCTTGGCAGAAGCCTCGTTATACCCCGAACACGGGAGGACATACCCATCATAACCATGGAGGCCATAGTCACAATGGAGGAAGTTCACATAACCATAGTGGCCCTAAGAATGGGAATGGGAATGGAGGAAACAACACCCAGAACCGCTCCAACCCAGCAACACCCGCTAAGAAGGATCTAAGTCATGTCACCTGTTACAAGTGCGGGAAGACTGGACACTACGCCAATGATTGTTCTGAGCTGAAGAATGGTAACGAAAATGGAAGTTCCGGGAAGAAGCCCAACCCTTTCACTAGAGGACAGGTGAACCACGTTAACGTGGAGGAAGTTGAAGAGCAGCCGGATGCAGTTATCGGTAAGTTTTTGATTAAGTCATTTACTGCTATTTTTCTTTTTGACACTGGTGCATCGCATTCATACATATCAAGGGGATTTGTGGATAAGTTTAAGTTGCCCACCGTAGCCCTTAAGATACCTATGTTAGTAAGCTCACCTGGAGCAGAGTATATGGTAAGTAGAGGGTGTTTTCAGATGCCATTGACCATAGGTAGGCATGTTATCCCCTCAGACCTAATAATTTTGGAGTCACAAGGATTGGATGTGATACTAGGCATGGATTGACTATCGATGTATGGAGGAAATATCGATTGTGCTAGCAAGACAATTCTCCTCACCACCCCAGAGGGTAAAAGGATGAAGTATGTGTCTAGGCATGCACCAAGGAGGACCCAAGTAAATTCACTCTCGGGAGTTGTTCAGGAGGAAGTGTCTGTTGTAAAGGATTACCCTGATGTCTTTCCAGAGGAATTACCAGGCATGCCACCAGATCGAGATATAGAATTTTTGATACAGTTGTTACCAGGCACCGGACCAATATCGAAGAGACCGTATCGGATGCCCGTGAATGATCTGGAGGAAATTAAGAAGCAGATTAGAGAGTTATTGGAGAAAGGTTATATTTGACCAAGTTCATCGCCGTGGGGAGCCCCAGTGCTCTTAGTTGAGAAGAAGGATGGAACTTTGAGAATGGATGTTGATTATCGTGCATTGAATGAACTGACTATCAAGAACAAGTACCCACTACCGATGATCAATGATTTGTTCGACCAGCTACAGGGAGCTAAAGTATTCTCCAAGATCGATCTTCGATCAGGATACCACCAGCTGAAGATCCAAGAACAAGATATACCTAAGACAACTTTTACCACAAGGTACGGGCTGTATGAGTACACTATCATGTCTTTCGGATTGACCAGCGCACCTGCCTATTTTATGAGTATGATGAATAAGGTGTTCATGGAGTTCTTGGATAAGTTTGTTGTGGTGTTCATTGATGATATATTGGTGTACTCGAAGAATGAAGAGGAACACAAGGAACACTTGCGATTAGTTCTCGAGAAGCTCAGAGAACATCAGCTGTATGCCAAATTTAGCAAATGCGAATTTTGGTTGAAGGAAGTTGGATTTCTTGGACATGTTATATCAGGAGAAGGTATAGTCGTAGACCCTACCAAGGTTCAGCCTATCACTGAGTGGTTGACACCCACCTCAGTTGGAGAGATCCAAAGTTTTCTTGGACTTGTAGGATACTATAGGAGATTCATTGAGAATTTTTCCAAGATTGCGAAGCCCATGACAGAAGGACACCAAGTTCACCTGTCATTGTTGAAGAAGGACACCAAGTTCAAATGGACCGAAGAATGTGAGGCCAGTTTTCAGGAGTTGAAGACACGTTTAGTTACAGCCTCGGTGCTAATTCTTCTGGATATACGCAAGGATTTCCAAGTGTATTACGACGCTTCTCGCCAGGGACATGGTGGGGTACTTATGCAAGACGGAAGAGTTGTTTCATACACCTCATGACAGCTTCGACCTCATGAGTTGAACTATGACATGCATGATTTGGAGTTAGCAGACCTTGTGCATGCACTCATGACCTGGAGACATTTTCTTATTGGAAACCGTTGTGATGTATACATAGATCATAAGAGCTTGAAGTATATTTTCACAAGAAGGAGTTGAATCTCAGGAAGAGGAGATGGTTGGAGCTCATAAAGGATTATGATATGAAGCTGCATTATCATCCAGGAAAGGCCAATGTTGTAGCAGATGCTTTGAGCCGCAAGACTTATGTTCATACTCTCCTAACCGGAGCATTACCACAGGAGTTAGCCGAAGATCTCAGGGAACTTCGATTGGAGATAGTCCCGAGAGGTTTTGTAGCAGCATTGGAAGTTCAGTCCATGTTATTGGGAAAGATTCGAGAAGCCCAGAAGACTGATAAGGAGATTGCGGAAATAAAGGAAAGGATGAGCAAAGGAAAAGCCAAAGGTTTTCGTGAGGATGAACACGAAACTTTATGGTTTGAGGATCGTGTTTATGTGCCCAATGACCTGGAGATCAGAAAGTTAATACTTCAGGATGCTCATGACTCGCCATACTCGATACACCCGAGAAACACTAAGATGTATTGGATTTGAAGGAACATTTCTGGTGGACATGTATGAAGAAGGATATTGTCGAGTATGTAGCAGTATGTGATGTATGTCATAGAGTTAAGGCAGAACACCAGAAGCCAGCAGGATTACTTCAGCCTATGCTGATACCCGAATGGAAGTGGGATAAGCTTGGCTGGATTTTATCACCGGATTACCCAGGACCCGATCAGGATATGACTCCATCTGGGTAGTAGTTGATAGCTTGACCAAAGTGGCACACTTTATCCCAGTGAAAACCACTTATACGAGCGCTAAGTTGGCCAAGATATATATGACCAGGATCTTATGTTTGCATGGAGTTCCGAGGACCATCGTATCAGATAGAGGAACACAGTTTACCTCGAAGTTCTGGAATCAGTTGCACCAGACTTTGGGTACCATGCTGGAGTTCAGTACAACCTTTCATCCGCAAATAGATGGACAGATGAGAGAGTCAGTCAGATTCTGGAGAACATGTTGAGAGCTTGTGCGCTAGATTGTGGATCTAGTTGGGATGATAATTTGCCTTACGCAGAGTTCTCTTACAACAACTACTACCAGGCTAGTTTGAAGATGGCCGCTTTCGAAGGTTTGTATGGAAGGAGGTGCAGGACACCGTTGATGTGGGATGAAGTTGGAGACCGTCAGTTGTTCAGAGCAGATTTAATCAAAGAGTCTGAAGAGAAGGTTAAGTTGATTCGTGATAGACTGAAGGTAGCTCAGTCCAGGCAGGAGAGAGTTATGCTGACACTAAACGCAAGGAGGTAGCCTACGAAATCGGAGACAAAGCATATCTTCGTGTGTCACCACTGCGAGGTGTTAAACGATTTGGAGTCAAAGGAAAATTAGCCCCAAGATTTGTTGGACCATACCGAGTTTTGGAACGAATGGGAGAAGTGGCCTACAAGTTGGAGTTACCCGAAGGTTTGTCAGGAGTGCATGATGTGTTTCACGTTTCCCTGTTGGAGAAGTGCTATCCAGAGATGGCCGATATTCCTCTGAGAGGTACAGTGCTCCTGGAAGCAATTCAGTTGGAGAGTGACCTAACCTACGAGGAGAAACCCATCAAGATTCTCGAGTTTGCCAGCCGAGTTACACGCAGCAAGGTTATCAAGTTTTGCAAAGTTCAGTGGAGCCAACATACCGAGGAAGAAGCCACCTGGGAGCGAGTAGAAGACCTACGGAAAGACCACCCACACCTATTTTCTAGCCAACCCGAATCTCGAGGGCGAGATTCATCTTAAGGGGGTAGTTTTATGACATCTCAATTTTCAATTTGGATGTTAATCATTAGGTCATCATATGCATTCATGCACTTTGCATTTTTAATTGAATTTTATTTGGACAATTTGATCCTAGAGACCTTAAGCAACTCAAGGACCCAAGGAGAGAGTTGGAGGTTTTACTAAATTTTCATATTTGAATTTATTTCAAATTTGAAAAGAGGATCAGTTTGATTTTAACAGTTTCTTTCCAATTATTTCAAATAATAAAAATATATGAGAGAAGGTAATATGACTTCTTCAACACAAGATAAATATTGGAGGAGAAATATTAAAATCAAATTATTATTTTATTTGTATTTTATTAGAATTATAGAAAACTTGCATTTTTGAAAATTGCATTTTAGTTCAGAAAAATGTTCATCTTGTCCTAAATATTAGGTTTGGATGGTGAAATTATTTCTTGTATTTTTAGAATTTTTTATAATTTATTAGGATTTTCTTCTGCGACGAAATTATTTATTAAAAAAAACTCCGGACCGAACTGGGCTGAAGCCCAGCCGGCCCAACCGTGCCGCCGCCTCTCCCTCCCGTGCGGACGCCGGACTTCGGTGAGGAGTTCGGGTCGGCCTCCCCGCCCCCTCGCGCAAGACGAGGACCCCCGGGCCCCCCTTTATAAGTCGCCGCCACCCTCCCGCTCCTCCTCATCGCGCCGCATCGCCGCCGCCGCCCGCGCCGCGGTTCGCCGCCGCCGCTACCGCTAGCTGCAGCCGCCGCCTCGCCATCACCTCGCCGCCAACGCTAGACGCCGGAGCCGCCGGAGCTCGCCACCAACCGCCGAATCCCGCCGCCGGTTTTCTCCGGTTAAACGGTATAAAAACCGTTCGGTTTTTCCGGTTTATTTTTTTAGATCGGTTTATATTAGATCATTTTTTCTTTTTGTTTATTTAGTAAACGTTCACTGGTTAGATCGTTTTAACAAACGGTTTTTTGTTCGTTAGTCTCTGTTAGCGGACGTTCGTACAATAGATTTTTCTTTTTATTTTTATTTTCGGCCAGGGACCTCTCCACGAATATTTTTCTTACAGATTAGTTCATGATCTTCAAACCCTCGTTAATTTTTACTCGTTTGTCCAAATCCAGTGAAACCAACGCCAAAATCTTCGTCTCGATCCCCTCTATTCAGATAATGAACTTGAACATGGTTTTGAGAAATTAAAATTTGTTTCAAGTAGATTTGAATTCGAAATTGTTTTGATCATAGTTTGAGTTTCGTAGCTTCGATTCAATTAATTCTTTTTGCAAATCAAAGCTCTTCACTTGTACTTTCAGTTTGGATCTTTTCATTTGAGTTTTACTTTTGCATCTTATGCTTGAGTGCTTATGTATGCTATTGTTTGTTCACGATAGAGTTTCTGGAGTGCGAGGCTTGCTACTCCGAATCACTAGGGTTTTCCGATCGTCAGCAAGGCAAGTAACACTTTGATCATATCCCTTTATTACCCAGTTTTTATGCATTAGTTTCAACCCTCAAACATTGCATGAGTAGGATTTGATTAACATGTGGGTATTGGGAGGTAGTTGATGAGGTAGTACCTATTGTCCTATATCAAACCCTGGGTATTTACTACATTGTGCTTATACTGCTATGCTATGCTCGTAGACGTGGTTTGGTTTGAGAGAATTCATGAAATATGTGAGAGTTATTTTTGACTAAGGTTTAACTTAAGGTGGCTACTTTAATAAACATCTAGGTGGTTTGGTTTGTGGGCACCTGGGGAATCCAGTGTTGTCCAAGAAGATCCCGGGGTATCCGTGTGATTTTCCTATGGTTCGCCACCCAGGCTCAAAGGAATCATAAGATTGTTCATGCTAGAAACTTCCGTGTGCATCCACAAGCCATTATGGGCTCTGGCATAGTTGAGTAAGTTGTGGGAAACCTTTCCATGATGGGCTAGCAGATGTAGGGGATTTTAGGTGTACTGACCTATCTATCGGTTATGGGGACCTCTTCGGAAAGACTGTGTCTCGGTCATCCGTTTCTCAAACATCATGCAGTGCGAGAAATTCAACGGAGGAGGTCGAGTCTTATGGGGAAAAAGTGTGCAAACCTCTACAGAGTCTACAAACTAATCATAATTAGCCGTGTCCCCGGTTATGGACATCTTGAGTATCTGGTACTTGAATTATTATGTTGACCTCATCACTCTACTTAATTAATTTGTTGGGTTGTTAACTTTTAATTGGGATTGAGTTGGGGTTACCTTCTCAATGTTTTCAACAAACTTTGTAGTTAAATAAAATATATTCCTTTGTTGTAGGAAAAAATAGCTTTATGCAAATGATAACCATAGAGCCTCCACCAGCCGTATATGCATGTAGTGATAGCTGTTACTTGTTAATTGCTCTATAGTGTTATCTTGCCAGCATATTCCATGTGCTGACCTACACAGACTGCAACGTATTATGTTGCAGAGTTTTCAGTCGAAGAGTAAGGTGCGCTAGGTCGTTGTCATGCACTCAGTTTTGCCATGGAGTTGGATGGACTCTTCTACCTTCGAAGCTTCCGCTGTTATCTTATTTAGATGGCCTTCAGCCATATTATTGTTATAGGTTCTCTTTTGAGACATTCGATGTAATAAGTGTGTGATTTAAATCTGTTATAAATCCTTGAGTACTATGTGTGTCAGCAATATCGATCCAGGGATGACACGTAAGCACAGAGACTTGACCGTCTGTGGTCGGGTCGCTACACCTACTCGGCGCCACCAAAGAGGTTGTACACTCATCGCATCGCACCTACTCCTTAACTCGACCTCCCGGCACCGACGGTGCTCCACCCCGCACCCCCATGGCGCGGCTACCTCGAAGCCGGCGTCGCGGGCGACATCTCCACGGCGGCTGTCCCCCGGTGCGAGGCCCCTTCGGCGTCGGCGTCCATACCAGCCGGATCTGCTGCTACTACCCCGGCTCTCGCTCGCTCGCTCGTGCTGCTGCTGTTGCTCTGGCTCTTGCTCGCTCGCGCTGTTGCTGCTGCTGCTCCGTCTCTCGCTCACTCGCCCGCGCAGATGCTGCTGCTGCTCTCCCCCTAGCTCGTGTTGCTGCTCTGCTCTGATTTAGCTACAGTTCAGTCGACTGAATCGACTTTTGGGTCAGTCGATTTTCAGGGGGTGGGGGCTCGCCACAGTTAAGGAAGAACTACCCGCAGCGAGAGGGGGCTCGCCGGAGAGGTACCCCACTATCTATCTTAGGGTTTAGGGTGGGGGCGGTGGTCTCCGATGATGGGGGGGCACGGTGGTGGGGCGGTGGCATGGGGATCACCGGAGAAAAAGCTTGGCGCGGGGGGAGGGGGGCTAGAGGGCTGGTCGGGGCAGCGGCGGACCGGCAGTGGGGAGTGGTTTTGGGGCGGCGAGGCTGCACGGCAGCGTCGCTGGCCGCGGGTGGTGGGGGCCAGTGGTTCGGCCGGTGGTGGCTGGCGGCTAAGGGGGTGCAGGTTGAAGATGAACTGCAGGCCCTCCCTAAACTGCATGTGAAGTGCCTCTCTGCTACCATTGCGTTCAGTTTCGACAGTAACATTCAGATTCCAGAGTAAATTTCAGTTTCGACAGTTAAGTTCAGAGTCAACAGTTTTTACCTCATCTGTTGTAGTCAGGTGGTTTTTGGTGATGTAAATTTTACATCTATCACTTTTTGGTAATGTATTTTACATCATCTATTGGAGATGCTATTAGAATCCCACTTGAGATTAACGATGTCTGTCTTGTACTGCTTCAGCCTCGACGTCTTACGGCTCGCAGAGCTGCTCCAACGACGGAACCATCCATCACAATAGAGTAGTGGCCCGGACGTTGTCTATAGATTCCTTAGATCTTCCTCCACACCTCTGACAGCCACCTGTGCCTCAACCTCTTCAGTGACCAACCCAATGATGTCGAGGTTGACACGGCTACGTCAAAGAGGTTGTACACTTGTTGCATCACTTATTACTCTACATTCATGTCGATCCATTAGGGCTCTTTTGGTTCAAAGGAAAAACATAGCAATAGGAAATTTTACTATGGCATTCTACTATTCAATTATTCATGCATTTTGTTGAAAGGAATGGAGCAAAACATCCACCTGGACCTAGTTTTCAAAATCCTATGCATGAAAATAAGACCAAGTGCATTAGTGGCAGAATAACATTCTAACTGTACATGCTTTCATATGGTTTCACTTGAATTTGGCCATGTTTCTTTGCATTTCTCTGATCTTCCAATTCCTGTGAACCAAACACCCAAGTTGACAAAAATCCTGTGTTTACAAATGCTCTGTTTCCCATGTGCATTCGTATCCTATTCCGGTGTTTTTCCTATCCCTGCGTTTTTAGAATCATGCAAGCCAAAGGAGCCCTTACAGAATTACTTCAGTTACAGGTAGGTGTCGAAGAAAACTTTGTGTGGTTTGTCCTGCTCCTGCCGTGACGTCATCCTCCTCACCTGAGCTGCTCCATCGATGGAAGCATCCAACAAACCAGACATCACAACTCCCGACCGTCTTTCGCCGCCTCAGATCTCCTTGCCTGCCGCCGGCCCCCACCGCAACGACATCACCATCATCGACTCAACAGATGAAACTGAGGAGTACACGGGTCCACAAGATAAGTCACACTCTTTTGTTTCTGCTTATGTTATGCATTGCTTAATATTACTTGCTACTTTATCATCCTGTTAACCTCTTAGACTCCGAGTCAGGTCCAAATTAATGTTCAAGCTTGAGTTCTAAATTAGTTGTGGGGCACATATCGAGTCAGCAATGAATAGTATCTCCGTCTAATATCTGGTTCACCTAGGGTATGCCTATGTTGTTCATCTTGGGTGGGAAACTGATAGTAAAGCAATCATCATCTGTCTTTTTACCAAACTAAAGCAATCATCAGCCTGCTATCATTATTTTTGGATCCATCCACTGGTTGGTACCATCACTCTAGATTTCTGCATGCTCCCCTTACATAATCTCACTATATTTTTTTCGTATGCATGTCAGATATTGTACACAGTCATGTTGAACATGTAGAGAAAAAGAGAAGAGTTTTGCGCGGCAATACAATGTCATGTAGACATCGCTCCATGTTGGGTTCAATGGTAAACCCCCTCCCCTCTCCACATTGTAATCCAGAGTAAGATATCTGTTCTGAGCCGGATTCAGACGCAGCTGACCACTCATATTTACCCCCAAGGTCTTTGCTCTAACTTGGCATGATGATGTTAGTCATATCATGCATATGTTGCCTTGCAGTACCTACTTTCGACATCATATATGACATCTGCTTAGTTTAGACATGTTCTATAATGCCACATGTTTAGTTTCTATATCATATATGGGAATTATGTAGTCTCATGTCTTTTAGCCAGCCATAATATATGTGAATTGTGCAATGCCATCCCGTTTAACCAGTCATCATATATTTGAATGATATCTTGCCCATCCTTTTCTTCATTACATTTCCATTTGTCGAAAATGTTTTTACATTAAACTACTCTTCATGTGAATCAGCCATTTGAGTGGGTGATGGAAAAATCTCGAGTGAAAACAAGGCCTTCAGAGCAGACAGTGCTACTTGTCGAAGTAGATCTCTTGCTGGGTCCCGATAGCTCCTCAGAGATGGATTCAGAGACAGATGACCAGTCATATTCCCCCACTGAGGTGTATGCTCTAACTTGGCACGGTTATACTGCTCATATCATGCATGGTGTCTTGCATTGTTAAATCCTATGTGTGTATCTTCCCATCATGGAAATATTATACCGAAGATGAATTAAAACGCCAGTTGCAGGTGTTTGTCCAGGAGTTATGTGTAAGTAATGTTATTCATGGAAATTACTTTGCTTTGTCCCATACATTCTACCTCCATGATGGTTATAATACAAAAAAAATTCCTATTTTTCTCTATAGAGAAGGACCGATTTGGAAACTCGGGATGAGGTAACCTGTGCTATTACCTCTGCTATCTTAAAGAATGCTTGGTGGCAGTATCGGAATTACCTGAAGAAAACATACTTCACTAGCAAAGAAACTCATCAAATTTCCTTACGTTCTCCTAAGACACATTTACTGGACGATGACTGGGAACGCCTTGTTATGTAACCAAGAATGTGGTAAGGTCTATGAGCTCATTTTCTATTTTTAAGTACTATATTCTTGCGTCTTATTGTACTATCTTCATGTAGAACAAGTGCTTAAACCTGAAGAACAACTTACTGTACTATGTATTTATTATATCTAAAGAATTGACCGGATAGGTATTCGGGAGGGTTATGCTTACCGCTGAGGCCGGGTTCTCAATGTCGAGTCCAATGTCTTCGGTCTTCATAGGCCAACTTTTTTGGGCCTTGAAGAGCTGCTTCCATATATCTTCGTGCTTAGTGCCGAAGAAACGCTTCAAGGTCCGTGGCTGATGACCCACAAGTATAGGGGATCTATCGTAGTCCTTTCGATAAGTAAGAGTGTCAAACCCAACGAGGAGCAGAAGGAAATGATAAGCGGTTTTCAACAAGGTATTCTCTGCAAGTACTGAAATAAGTGGTAACAGATAGTTTTGTGATAAGATAAATTGTAACGAGGAACAAGTAACAAAATTAAATAAAGTGCAGCAAGGTGGCCTAATCCTTTTTGTAGCAAAGGACAAGCCGGAACAAACTCTTATATAAGGAAAAGCGCTCCCGAGGACACATGGGAATATCGTCAAGCTAGTTTTCATCACGTTCATATGATTCGCGTCCGGTACTTTGATAATTTGATATGTGGGTGGACCGGTGCTTGGGTGCTGTTCTTACTTGAACAAGCATCCCACTTATGATTAACCTCTATTGCAAGCATCCGCAACTACAACAAAAGTATTAAGGTAAACCTAACCATAGCATGAAACATATGGATCCAAATCAGCCCCTTACGAAGCAACGCATAAACTAGGGTTTAAGCTTCTGTCACTCTAGCAACCCATTATCTACTTATTACTTCCCAATGCCTTCCTCTAGGCCCAAATAATGGTGAAGTGTTATGTAGTCGACGTTCACATAACACCACTAGAGGCTAGACAACATACATCTCATCAAAATATCGAACGAATACCAAATTCACATCACTACTAATAGCAAGACTTTTCCCTTGTCCTCAGAAACAAACATGTCGGTGTACTAAAGTAGGGGTACCTTAGTACCCCGAACTTGTGCACGGGCAGTAGTAGCGTCCCGCGGCAAGGCTTGCCAGTGGAGCGACAAGAGTCTCCACGGCCCTTTTTGGGCCGGACGAAGGCCAAGTGATCGAGCCTAGAAGACCAGGCCCCGGCAAGAGGAGCTTGCCGGGGCGAGAAGGCGAGGTCCGGCAAGAGGAGCTTGCCGGGCCAAGGCGACAAGGCCCCGGCAAGAGGAGCTTGCCGGGACGACTAAGCCGAAGCACCAAGGCCCCGGCGGGAGGAGCTCGCCAGGACGGCCAAGCCAAGGCACCCCAAGAGAAGCCCGCCGCGGCGCTCCACGCGCCTCGGCAAGGCCTGACGGGCGGCAAGCTCTCAGGTGTGGCAAGGCAACTATCGCGGCAAGCCACTTGCCGCGGCGAACCACCACCTCAGGCCTGCGCTCCAGCCCACGCGTCGCTCTGGAGCTTCCCCAGAGGCACGTGGCGGGGCGCCGCGCAACCTGAGGTGTGCGGTGGCACGCAACATTGACAGAGTCGCCCCCGTGGCGAGCGGAGGCGCCCCTAACGGTCCGCCTCGGCACTGTTCAGGCGATCTAGACGGGCATTGAATGCCTTTGTACCCCGCCGTCAGAGTTAGGTGCGATAGCACTGTGCGACCCCTGTTCGCACAGTTCCTTGCCATTTTTACCCTCACCTGCGTCGCTACCTGTGGGAAACCCCTTGGCGTATAAAAGGAGGCCCATGCGCACGTAGAGGGGGGAGATCGAACCCTAGGGGGAACCCTAGAGAGGAAACCTAGAGGAGGAGACCGGAAGAAGGGCACACAGTAGACCCCCGTCTACGTCCAGCTCCCACTTACTGTAGCTTCTTGCGCTCCAGAGCAAGAACTCGAATCAACCAGACAAGCAGCAGTAGGGTTTTACGCATCCGTGCGGCCCGAAGCTGGGTAAAATCGTTGTGTGTGTGTGTGTCGCCTCGATCCGCTCTTTGTGCAACCTCCGCCCCCGCCAAACCGACAAGGGGCTCCGTCCCCATAGGTGCTCGTGGAGGCCGATATCCCCCGACGGCCGTCGCGGCCGCGGGCGAGTCTGGCTTCACCCTGGCCGAAGCAGACGCGGCGGAGGCGGAGAGCCTCGCCGACCAAATGGAGCTCGCCGACGCGGAGGAACCAGCCGGGCACGGTGGCGCAGGCGAGCCCGCTCAGGACGCGAGCGGCTTGCCGGAGGTCGAAGTGCTCTCCTCGCAGCTCCCGGGCAGCTCGTCGCAGACGGAGCCCCCTGCCCAGCCGAGGAGGCGTCTCCGCAGGGCCGGAGAGTGAAGGAAATATGCCCTAGAGGCAATAATAAAGTTATTATTTATTTCCTTATATCATGATAAATGTTTATTATTCATGCTAGAATTGTATTAACTGGAAACATAATACATGTGTGAATACATAAACAAGCAGAGTGTCACTAGTATGCCTCTACTTGACTAGCTCATTAATCAAAGATGGTTATGTTTCCTGGCCATGAACAAAGAGTTGTTATTTGATTAACGAGATCACATCATTAGTTGAATGATCTGATTGACATGACCCATTCCATTAGCATAGCACCCGATCGTTTAAGTATGTTGCTATTGCTTTTATCCATGACTTATACATGTTCCTTTAACTATGAGATTATGCAACTCCCGTTTACCGTAGGAACACTTTGTGTGCTACCAAACGTCACAACGTAACTGGGTGATTATAAAGGTGCTCTACAGGTGTCTCCGAAGGTACATGTTGGGTTGGCGTATTTCGAGATTAGGATTTGTCACTCCAATTGTCGGAGAGGTATCTCAGGGCCTTCTCGGTAATACACATCACATAAGCCTTGCAAGCATTGCAACCAATGAGTTAGTTGCGAGATGATGTATTACGGAACGAGAAAAGAGACTTGCCGGTAACGAGATTGAACTAGGTATTGGATACCGACGATCGAATCTCGGGCAAGTAACATACCGATGACAAAGGGAACAAACGTATGTTGTTATGCGGTCTGACCGATAAAGATCTTCGTAGAATATGTAGGAGCCAATATGGGCATCCAGGTCCCGCTATTGGTTATTGACTGGAGACATGTCTCGGTCATGTCTACATTGTTCTCGAACCCGTAGGGTCCGCACGCTTAAGGTTTCGATGACAGTTATATTATGAGTTTATGAGTTTTGATGTACCGAAGGAGTTCGGAGTCCCGGATGAGATCGGGGACGTGACGAGGAGTCTCGAAATGGTCGAGACATAAAGAATTATATATTGGAAGCCTATGTTTGGACATCGGATGCATTCCGGGTGAAATCAGGATTTTACCGGAATACCGGGAGGGTTACCGGAACCCCCCGGAAGCATAATGGGCCAACATGGGCCTTGGAGGAAAGGTGAGAGGGCAGCCCTAGGGGCTGCGCGCCTCCCCCCCTTCCCTAGTCCTATTAGGACTAGGAGAGGTGGGCGCCCCCTCTCTCTCTTTCTCTCCCCCTTGGAGCAATCCTAGTCCAACTAGGATTGGGGGGGGGGGGAATCCTACTCCCAGAGGGAGTAGGACTCTCCTGGCGCACCAAACCTGGCCGGCCAGCCCCTCCCCCTTGGATCCTTTATATACGGGGGCAGGGGGCACCCCAAAGATACACAAGTTGATCTACGGATCGTTCCTTAGCCGTGTGCGGTGCCCCCTTCCACCAAATTCCACCTCGATCATATTGTTGCAGTGCTTAGGCGAAGCCCTGCGCCGGTAACACATCAAGATCGTCACCACGCCGTCGTGCTGACGGAACTCTTCCCCGACGCTTTGCTGGATCGGAGCCCGGGGATCGTCATCGAGCTGAACGTGTGCAGAACTCGGAGGTGCCGTACGTTCGGTGCTTAGATCGGTTGGATCGCGAGGAGAACGTACGACTACTTCCTCTACGTACGACTACTTCCTCTATGTTGTGTCAACGCTTCCGCTTCGGTCTACGAGGGTACGTAGACAAACACTCTCCCCTCTCGTTGCTATGCATCACCATGATCTTGCGTGTGCGTAGGAAAATTTTTGAATTTACTGCGTTCCCCAACAGTGGCATCCGAGCCTAGGTTTTATGGTTGATGTTATTTGCACGAGTAGAACACAAGTGAGTTGTGGACGATACAAGTCATACTGCCTACCAGCATGTCATACTTTGGTTCAGCGGTATTGTTGGATGAGACGATCCGGACCAACCTTACGCGTACGCTTACGCGAGACCGGTTCCCTCGACGTGCTTTGCACAGAGATGGCTTGCGGAAGACTGTCTCTCCAACTTTAGTTGAACCGAGTGTGGCTACGCCCGGTCCTTGAGAAGGTTAAAACAGAGTCTATTTGACAAACTATCGTTGTGGTTTTGATGCGTAGGTAAGATGAGTTCTTGCTTAAAGCCCGTAGCAGCCACGTAAAACTTGCAACAACAAAGTAGAGAACGTCTAACTTGTTTTTGCAGGGCATGTTGTGATGTGATATGGTCAAGACGTGATGCTAAATTTTATTGTATGAGATGATCATGTTTTGTAACCGAGTTATCGGCAACTGGCAGGAGCCATATGGTTGTCGCTTTATTGTATGCAATGCAATCGCGATGTAATGCTTTACTTTATTGCTAAACGGTAGTGATAGTCGTAGAAGCATAAGATTAGTGAGACGACAACGATGCTGCGATGAAGATCAAGGTGTCGCGCCGGTGACGATGGTGATCATGACGGTGCTTCGAAGATGGAGATCACAAGCACAAGATGATGATGGCCATATCATATCACTTATATTGATTGCATGTGATGTTTATCCTTTTTATGCATCTTATCTTGCTTTGATTGACGGTAGCATTATAAGATGATCTCTCACTAAATTATCAAGAAGTGTTCTCCCTGAGTATGCACCGTTGCGAAAGTTCTTCGTGCTGAGACACCACGTGATGATCGGGTGTGATAGGCTCTACGTTCAAATACAACGGGTGCAAAACAGTTGCACACGCGGAATACTCAGGTTTAACTTGACGAGCCTAGCATATACAGATATGGCCTCGGAACACAGAGACCGAAAGGTCGAGCGTGAATCATATAGTAGATATGATCAACATAAATGATGTTCACCATTGAAACTACTCCATCTCACGTGATGATCGGACATGGTTTAGTTGATTTGGATCACGTGATCACTTAGAGGATTAGAGAGATGTCTATCTAAGTGGGAGTTCTTAAGTAATATGATTAATTGAACTTTAATTTATCATGAACTTAGTACCTGATAGTATCTTGCTTGTCTATGTTGTGTAGATAGATGGCTCGTGCTGTTGTTCCGTTGAATTTTAATGCGTTCCTTGAGAAAGCAAAGTTGAAAGATGATGGTAGCAATTACACGGACTGGGTCCGTAACTTGAGGATTATCCTCATTGCTGCACAGAAGAATTACGTCCTGGAAGCACCGCTGGGTGCCAGGCCTGGTGCAAGAGCTACGCCAGATGTTATGAACGTCTGGCAAAGCAAAGCTGATGACTACTCTATAGTTCAGTGTGCCATGCTTTACGGCTTAGAACCGGGACTTCAACGACGTTTTGAACACCATGGAGCATATGAGATGTTCCAGGAGTTGAAGTTAATATTTCAAGCAAATGCCCGGATTGAGAGATATGAAGTCTCCAATAAGTTCTATAGCTGTAAAATGGAGGAGAATGGTTCTGTCAGTGAGCATATACTCAGAATGTCTGGGTATAACAATCACTTGATTCAACTGGGAGTTAATCTTCCAGATGATTGCGTCATTGACAGAATTCTCCAATCACTGCCACCAAGCTACAAAAGCTTCGTGATGAACTATAATATGCAAGGGATGACCAAAACTATGCCCGAGCTCTTCGCGATGCTAAAAGCCGCGGAGGTAGAAATCAAAAAGGAGCATCAAGTGTTGATGGTTAACAAAACCACTAGTTTCAAGAAAAAGGGCAAAGGGAAGAAAAAGGGGAACTTCAAAAAGAACAGCAAGCAAGTTGCTACTCAAGAGAAGAAACCCAAGTCTGGACCTAAGCCTGAAACTGAGTGCTTCTATTGCAAGCAGACTGGTCACTGGAAGCGGAACTGCCCCAAGTATTTGGCGGATAAGAAGGATGGCAAGGTTAACAAAGGTATATGTGATATACATGTTATTGATGTGTACCTTACTAATTCTCGCAGTAGCACCTGGGTATTTGATACTGGTTCTGTTGCTAATATTTGCAACTCAAAACAGGGACTACGGATTAAGCGAAGATTGGCTAAGGACGAGGTGACGATGCGCGTGGGAAATGGTTCCAAAGTCGATGTGATCGCGGTCGGCACGCTACCTCTACATCTACCTTCGATTAATATTAGATCTAAATAATTGTTATTTAGTACCAGCGTTGAGCATGAACATTATATCTGGATCTTGTTTGATGCGAGACGGTTATTCATTTAAATCAGAGAATAATGGTTGTTCTATTTATATGAGTAATATCTTTTATGGTCATGCGCCATTAAAGAGTGGTTTGTTCTTACTTAATCTCGATAATAGTAACACACATATTCATAATGTTGAAACCAAAAGATGCAGAGTTAATAATGATAGTGCAACTTATTTGTGGCACTGCCGTTTAGGTCATATCGGTGTAAAACGCATGAAGAAACTCCATACTGATGGACTTTTGGAGTCACTTGATTATGAATCACTTGGCACTTGCGAACCGTGCCTTATGGGCAAGATGACTAAAACACCGTTCTCCGGTACTGTGGAGAGAGCAACAGATTTATTGGAAATCATACATACCGATGTATGTGGTCCAATGAATGTTGAGGCTCGTGGCGGATATCGTTATTTTCTTACCTTCACTGATGATTTAAGCAGATATGGGTATATCTACTTAATGAAACACAAGTCTGAAACATTTGAAAAGTTCAAAGAATTTCAGAGTGAAGTGGAAAATCATCGTAACAAGAAAATAAAGTTTCTACGATCTGATCGTGGAGGAGAATATTTGAGTTACGAGTTTGGTCTACATTTGAAACAATGCGGAATAGTTTCGCAACTCACGCCACCCAGAACACCACAACGTAATGGTGTGTCCGAACGTCGTAATCGTACTTTACTGGATATGGTGCGATCTATGATGTCTCTTACCGATTTACCGCTATCTTTTTGGGGTTATGCTCTAGAGACGGCCGCATTCACGTTAAATAGGGCACCATCAAAATCCGTTGAGACGACACCTTATGAACTGTGGTTTGGCAAGAAACCAAAGTTGTCATTTCTTAAAGTTTGGGGCTGCGATGCTTATGTGAAAAAGCTTCAACCTGATAAGCTCGAACCCAAATCGGAAAAATGTGTCTTCATAGGATACCCAAAGGAGACTATTGGGTATACCTTCTATCACAGATCCGAAGGCAAAATTTTTGTTGCTAAAGTCGGAAACTTTCTAGAGAAGGAGTTTCTCTCGAAAGAAGTGAGTGGGAGGAAAGTAGAACTTGATGAGATAACAGTATCTACTCCCTTATTGAGAAGTAGTACATCACAGAAATCTGTTTCTGTGACACCTACATCAAATAGGGAAGAAGCTAATGATAATGATCAGGAAACTTCAGATCAAGTTTCTACTGAACTTCGTAGATCAACCAGAGTAAGATCCGCACCAGAGTGGTACGGTAATCCTATTTTGGAAGTCATGTTACTAGACCATGGTGAACCTACGAACTATGAAGAAGTGATGGTGAGCCCAGATTCCGCAAAGTGGCTTGAGGCCATGAAATCTGAGATGGGATCCATGTATGAAAACAAAGTGTGGACTTTGGTTGACTTGCCCGATGATCGGCAAGCAATTGAGAATAAATGGATTTTTAAGAAGAAGACTGACGCTGATGGTAATGTTACTGTCTATAAAGCTCGACTTGTTGCAAAGGGTTTTCGACAAGTTCAAGGAATTGACTACGATGAGACTTTCTCACCCGTAGCGATGCTTAAGTCTGTCCGAATCATGTTAGCAATTGCCGCATTTTATGATTATGAAATTTGGCAAATGGATGTCAAAACTGCATTCCTGAATGGATTTCTGGAAGAAGAGTTGTATATGATGCAACCAGAAGGTTTTGTCGATCCGAAGGGAGCTAACAAAGTGTGCAAGCTCCAGCGATCCATTTATGGACTGGTGCAAGCTTCTCGGAGTTGGAATAAACGCTTTGATAGTGTGATCAAAGCATATGGATTTATACAGACTTTTGGAGAAGCCTGTATTTACAAGAAAGTGAGTGGGAGCTCTGTAGCATTTCTGATATTATATGTGGATGACATATTGCTGATCGGAAATAATATAGAATTTCTGGATAGCATAAAGGGATACTTGAATAAGAGTTTTTCAATGAAAGACCTCGGTGAAGCTGCTTATATATTGGGCATTAAGATCTATAGAGATAGATCAAAACGCTTAATAGGACTTTCACAAAGCACATACCTTGACAAAGTTTTGAAAAAGTTCAAAATGGATCAGGCAAAGAAAGGGTTCTTGCCTGTGGCACAAGGTGTGAAGTTGAGTAAGACTCAATGCCCGACCACCGCAGAAGATAGAGAGGAAATGAAAATTGTTCCCTATGCTTCAGCCATAGGCTCTATCATGTATGCAATGCTGTGTACCAGACCTGATGTGTGCCTTGCTGTGAGTTTAGCAGGAAGGTACCAAAGTAATCCAGGAATGGATCACTGGACAGCGGTCAAGAACATCCTTAAGTACTTAAGAAGGACTAAGGATATGATTCTCATTTATGGAGGTGACAAAGAGCTCGTCGTAAACGGTTATGTCGATGCAAGCTTTGACACTGATCCGGACGATTCTAAATCGCAAACCGGATACGTATTTACATTAAACGGTGGAGCTGTCAGTTGGTGCAGTTCAAAACAAAGCGTCGTGGCGGGATCTACATGTGAAGCTGAGTACATAGCCGCTTCGGAAGCAGCTAATGAAGGAGTCTGGATGAAAGAGTTCATATCCGATCTAGGTGTTGTACCTAGCGTATCGGGTCCAATGAAAATCTTTTGTGACAATACTGGTGCAATTGCCTTGGCAAAGGAATCCAGATTTCACAAAAGAACCAAACACATCAAGAGACGCTTCAACTCCATCCGGGATTTGGTCCAGGTGGGAGACATAGAGATATGCAAGATACATACGGAGCTGAATATTGCAGACCCGTTGACTAAGCCTCTTCCACGAGCAAAACATGATCAGCACCGAGACTCCATGGGTGTTAGAATCATTACTTTGTAATCTAGATTATTGACTCTAGTGCAAGTGGGAGACTGAAGGAAATATGCCCTAGAGGCAATAATAAAGTTATTATTTATTTCCTTATATCATGATAAATGTTTATTATTCATGCTAGAATTGTATTAACTGGAAACATAATACATGTGTGAATACATAAACAAGCAGAGTGTCACTAGTATGCCTCTACTTGACTAGCTCATTAATCAAAGATGGTTATGTTTCCTGGCCATGAACAAAGAGTTGTTATTTGATTAACGAGATCACATCATTAGTTGAATGATCTGATTGACATGACCCATTCCATTAGCATAGCACCCGATCGTTTAAGTATGTTGCTATTGCTTTTATCCATGACTTATACATGTTCCTTTAACTATGAGATTATGCAACTCCCGTTTACCGTAGGAACACTTTGTGTGCTACCAAACGTCACAACGTAACTGGGTGATTATAAAGGTGCTCTACAGGTGTCTCCGAAGGTACATGTTGGGTTGGCGTATTTCGAGATTAGGATTTGTCACTCCAATTGTCGGAGAGGTATCTCAGGGCCTTCTCGGTAATACACATCACATAAGCCTTGCAAGCATTGCAACCAATGAGTTAGTTGCGAGATGATGTATTACGGAACGAGAAAAGAGACTTGCCGGTAACGAGATTGAACTAGGTATTGGATACCGACGATCGAATCTCGGGCAAGTAACATACCGATGACAAAGGGAACAAACGTATGTTGTTATGCGGTCTGACCGATAAAGATCTTCGTAGAATATGTAGGAGCCAATATGGGCATCCAGGTCCCGCTATTGGTTATTGACTGGAGACATGTCTCGGTCATGTCTACATTGTTCTCGAACCCGTAGGGTCCGCACGCTTAAGGTTTCGATGACAGTTATATTATGAGTTTATGAGTTTTGATGTACCGAAGGAGTTCGGAGTCCCGGATGAGATCGGGGACGTGACGAGGAGTCTCGAAATGGTCGAGACATAAAGAATTATATATTGGAAGCCTATGTTTGGACATCGGATGCATTCCGGGTGAAATCAGGATTTTACCGGAATACCGGGAGGGTTACCGGAACCCCCCGGAAGCATAATGGGCCAACATGGGCCTTGGAGGAAAGGTGAGAGGGCAGCCCTAGGGGCTGCGCGCCTCCCCCCCCTTCCCTAGTCCTATTAGGACTAGGAGAGGTGGGCGCCCCCTCTCTCTCTTTCTCTCCCCCTTGGAGCAATCCTAGTCCAACTAGGATTGGGGGGGGGGGAATCCTACTCCCAGAGGGAGTAGGACTCTCCTGGCGCACCAAACCTGGCCGGCCAGCCCCTCCCCCTTGGATCCTTTATATACGGGGGCAGGGGGCACCCCAAAGATACACAAGTTGATCTACGGATCGTTCCTTAGCCGTGTGCGGTGCCCCCTTCCACCAAATTCCACCTCGATCATATTGTTGCAGTGCTTAGGCGAAGCCCTGCGCCGGTAACACATCAAGATCGTCACCACGCCGTCGTGCTGACGGAACTCTTCCCCGACGCTTTGCTGGATCGGAGCCCGGGGATCGTCATCGAGCTGAACGTGTGCAGAACTCGGAGGTGCCGTACGTTCGGTGCTTAGATCGGTTGGATCGCGAGGAGAACGTACGACTACTTCCTCTACGTACGACTACTTCCTCTACGTTGTGTCAACGCTTCCGCTTCGGTCTACGAGGGTACGTAGACAAACACTCTCCCCTCTCGTTGCTATGCATCACCATGATCTTGCGTGTGCGTAGGAAAATTTTTGAATTTACTGCGTTCCCCAACAGAGAGGTGGTGCGGCAGGCCGACCAGCAACCGCAGCCCCGCGTGACGCGCGCCTCCGAAGCAGCGGGAGCGGGGTCCTCGGGGGCCGCGGCTTCTGCTCCTGCCGCTCCCCGTATCGCGGCGGCGACGGGGGCGGGGTCGTCCACCGCCCCCGCCAAGCGGTCCCGGGAACCCACTCCCCTGTCTCCTCGCGTCTGGAGCAAGCCGGTTTTTGACTATTCCGCGCTTAGCTCCGATGACGGAGAGGAGGACGAAGAGTAAGTTCCGGGTAGAGCTTGTATCTTCTTGATTTCTGTTGCTTCGTCTTGTTTCACAGCCCACTCATCCTCCCCCGAAATGGTTCCCTTTCAGGACCCTGACCCAGAGGAGGGCAAAGAGGGCCAAGATCCCGCTGGTCGTTCTTGAGGGCGAATCTCCCCCGGCAACTGGGGAGGTGACGGAGACGACCTTGCCGGACCTGGCAGCGGGCCCGCAGGGCAGCCCACAGCGCAGCCTCCAGGGTGAGCGCACGGCTAGTTCTTGCCGTTTGGCGTGCGCGTGAGCTTCCCTTCTCTTCGTGGCTGACATGTGGCTGTTGTTGTTGTCGTTGGGTAGGAGCAGAGTAGCCCCAGCAGGCGACCCCGGGGGGCACTCCTGCCACGCCGTCTGCGTCGACCACCCCGCCTAGGGAGAAACCTCCGGCAAGGGAGGAGCCCCCGGCAGGGGAGACCTCCCCGGCAAGGGAGGAGCCCCCGGCAAGGAAGACCTCTCCGGCAAGGGAGGGATCTCCGGGGACGCGGCCAGCGATCCCCCGGCAGCGGAGGCCGCGGCCACGGACCCTGCCACCGGTAAGCCCCCCTGCACGGAAAACTTCCCCTGGCTATCTTTCCTTATGAGCCTTTTTGTCGGCTGCTCGGTTGACTCTTCTCCCCTCTTTCGGCCATCAGACCCGCCCACCGCGGACCCGATGGAGACCGAGGTCGTCGTCGGGGTGGTGTCCCGCGTGAGGCCCCTCTTCTCGTCGGGGTCGACCGGCACCTCCTCCAAGTTGTCGAAGAAGGCCTGCACGACGTCGTCCGCCGGCTCCTGCCAGGTCGCATCGATCCCGTGCGAATCGCACAGCGGCATCATCGCGAGGATGCGGCTGAGCGCCGAATTGTTGCATAGGGGGACGACGCCCGGCGGCAACCTGAACCATTCTGGGTGCTCGGAGTCGTGCTTGAACAGCTCCTTCAACATTCCGACGAGCTCCAGAATGGTGAAGTTGTAGTTAAGGCCCGGGCGCAGCCTCATGATGTCCGCCGTGTTCTGGAATTCCCAAGCCGGCTTCCCCCTCTCCTGCAGGGGGCAATACGCCGGTGAAGGAAATCCGCGCCGACGGCGCCGACGGTGAGCCCGGCAAACCTGAGGCGCAGGATTCGGGTGGCGGCAATCTTCAGCTTGGCGTCGTCCAGGGCTAGGTCGCTCCAGTCGCGGCCGCGCACCACTTGAGTTCGCCGCACGGCGGTGAACGGCGGTGGATTCTCCTCGACGATCAGGCACCACTCGGCCCTCCACTCCTCCCATCTGCCATGGAGTTCCCCCTCCAAGTAGGCCTCTTTCTTGCCGGTCCTGGAGACCCAGGCGACTCCGCCGGACAGCGGCTCTCCTTTCTCCACCCGGGGAGTAAAGAAGTGCCGGAAGAGGGCTACGTTGGGGCAGACTCCGACAAAGTTCTCGCAAAGGTGTGCGAAAACCGCCATTGTCAGAACGGTGTTGGGGGTGAAGTCAAGGAGGTGGAGGTTGTAGGTGTGCATGATGTTGCAGAAGAACTCGGAAAAAGGACGGGCAGAGCCCGCAATAGAAGAACACGGCGAAGAAAGGGTACCCGGTCGGGTACAGCTTCTGGGCGATGGCGGGAAGAACTCGCGTGCGCGGATGCGCTCGCGTCGCCGTCGACCAGAAGAGGCGGTATTCGTTCTTCAGCCTCAGCGCATCAAGCTGAGGGGGGAACGTCGCCGTCTCCTTCCGAAGCGCTTCCAGCCGCAGTGCCTCGGCCGACTTCACGGCCTTCCCCTTCGCCTTGTCGCTCTTCGGGGCCATGGCAGAAACGGGGAGGGAGAGTTGTCGGCGTGGGCGGCGCCGGGGGCTGCGAAGGCGAATCACTGCTTTCTCTTGTGAGGAGGAAGTGGCGGAAATTTTCGAGGAACAGCAACCGGCGGAATGGCGAGCTGCCCCTGTTCCCCTCCGCTTATAAAGGGGGGAAGGAGCGGGGGCGGACGTTCCGCCTTTCCAAATAAAAGAGGTCGTGCCCGACGTGACGCATGCCTGCGGGCCTCAAGCCCCGCGCACGCCACCCACGTCACGCACGTCTCGCACGCCTCGCCCCCCACGACGCCGCGATAAGCGCGCGCCACTTGGGGAGGGCGCGATGGGCACGGAGTTAAGGAGCAGCGCAACCCAGGCCACGCGTGCCCGTGCACTGTTAGGGCCTGGCCCAACAACGCTCGGCACCGTGTATGGCCCAGACCCGGGGGCTCCTGTCGGTGTACTAAAGTAGGGGTACCTTAGTACCCCGAACTTGTGCACGGGCAGTAGTAGCGTCCCGCGGCAAGGCTTGCCAGGGGAGCGACAAGAGTCTCCACGGCCCTTTCTGGGCCGGACGAAGGCCAAGTGATCGAGCCTAGAAGACCAGGCCCCGGCAAGAGGAGCTTGCCGGGGCGAGAAGGCGAGGTCCGGCAAGAGGAGCTTGCCGGGCCAAGGCGACAAGGCCCCGGCAAGAGGAGCTTGCCGGGACGACTAAGCCAAAGCACCAAGGCCCCGGCGGGAGGAGCTCGCCGGGACGGCCAAGCCAAGGCACCACAAGAGAAGCCCGCCGCGGCGCTCCATGCGCCTCGGCAAGGCCTGACGGGCGGCAAGCTCTCAGGTGCGGCAAGGCAACTACCGCGGCAAGCCACTTGCCGCGGCGAACCACCACCTTAGGCCTGCGCTCTAGCCCACCTGCCCACGCGTCGCTCTGGAGCTTCCCCAGAGGCACGTGGCAGGGCGCCGCGCAACCTGAGGTGTGCGGTGGCACGCAACGTTGACAGAGTCGCCCCCGTGGCGAGCGGAGGCGCCCCTAACGGTCCGCCTCGGCACTGTTCAGGCGATCCAGACGGGCATTGAATGCCTTTGTCCCCTGCCGTCAGAGTTAGGTGCGATAGCATTGTGCGACCCCTGTTCACACAGTTCCTTGCCATTTTTACCCTCACCTACGTCGCTACCTGTGGGAAACCCCTTGGCGTATAAAAGGAGGCCCATGCGCACGTAGAGGGGGGGGAGATCGAACCCTAGGGGGAACCCTAGAGAGGAAACCTAGAGGAGGAGACCGGAAGAAGGGCACACAGTAGACCCCCGTCTACGTCCAGCTCCCACTTACTGTAGCTTCTTGCGCTCCAGAGCAAGAACTCGAATCAACCAGACAAGCAGCAGTAGGGTTTTACGCATCCATGCGGCCCGAAGCTGGGTAAAATCGTTGTGTGTGTGTGTGTGTCGCCTCGATCTGCTCTTTGTGCAACCTCCGCCCCCGCCGAACCGACAAGGGGCTCCATCCCCATAGGTGCTCGTGGAGGCCGATATCCCCCGACAAAACGTAACTACTCACAAAGCATATTCATGTACATAATCAGAGGGGTAATAATATGCATATAGGATCTGAACATATGATCCTCCACCAAATAAACCAACTAGCATCAACTACATGGAGTAATCAACACTACTAGCAACCTACTAGCACCAATCCCAGACATTGAGACAAGAATTGGATACAAGAGATGAACTAGGGTTTGGAGATGAGATGGTGCTAGTGAAGATGTTGATGGAGATTGCCCTCTCCCGATGAGAGGATCATTGGTGATGACGATGGCGATGATTTCCCCCTCCCGGAGGGAAGTATCCTCGGCAAAACAGCTCTACCGAAGCTCTAGATTGGTTCCGCCAAGGTTCCGCCTCGTGGCGGCGGAGTCTCGTCCCGAAAGGTTGCCTCTGGTTTTTTTCTTGACGAAAGACTTCATATAGGATAAGATGGGCATCGGAGAGCCACCAGGGAGCCCACGAGGTAGGGGGGCGCGCCCCCCACCCTCGTGAGAGGGTGTGGGCCCCCTGGCCTTCATCTTTGGCGAGGATTTTTCTTTATTTATTTTAAGATATACCGTGGAGTTTCAGGGCTTTTGGAGTTGTGCAGAATAGGTCTCTAATATTTGCTCCTTTTCCAGCCCAGAATTCCAGCAGCCGGCATTCTCCCTCTTCATGTAAACCTTGTAAAGAAGAGAGAATAGCCATAAGTATTGTGACATAACGTGAAATAACAGCCCATAATGCAATAAATATCAATATAAAAGCATGATGCGAAATGGACGTATCAACTCCCCAAGCTTAGACCTCGCTTGTCCTCAAGCGAAAAGCCGATAACAATAAATATGTCCTCATGTTTAGAGGTAGAGGCATCGATAAAAATAAAATACGGACATGAAGGCATCATGATTGTTCTCATAACAGCAACATATATAGATTTTGTCATATGATTACTTATGTTCAAGTGATGATCTTTTCACAATGCAAAAGTATGAATCAGAAACCTTATTGAGAACCAACAAACTATAACCTCAATCATTGAAGCAATTGCAATTTATCATAACATCGGAAAGAGTCTATGTCAGAGCTAAAAAGCAAATCCACATACTCAACTATCATCTAGTCCTTCATAATTGCTAACACTCACGCAATACTTGTGGTTATGGAGTTTTAATCGGACACAGAGAAAGATAGGGGCTTATAGTTTTGCCCCACAACCTTTTACCTCAAGGGTAATGTCAACAATAATAACTCATGCTCCCCTACATCCAATTAAATATATATCATGTTCTTTCCAACATGTTGGGCTTGCCAAAGGATAAAATGAAAAAGGAAAGGTGAAGATCACCATGACTCTTGCATAAGGTAGAAGATAATGATAAAAGATAGGCCCTTCGCAGAGGGAAGCAAAGGTTGTCATGCGCTTTTGTGGTTGGATGCACAAAATCTCAATGCGAAAGAACGTCACTTTATATTGCCCCTTGTGATATGAACCTTTATTATGCAGTCCGTCGCTTTTATTACTTTCACATCACAAGATCGTATAAAGCTTATTTCTCCCACACCAATCAATCATACATATTTAGAGCAATTTTTATTGCTTTGCACCGATGACAACTTACTTGAAGGATCTTACTCAATCCATAGGTAGATATGGTGGACTCTCATGGAAAAACTGGTTTAAGGGTTTTTGGAAGCACAAGTATATCTGTACTTGGTGCTGAGAATTTGGCTAGCATGAGGGGGAAAGGCAAGCTCAACATGTTAGAGGATCCATGACAACATACTTTATCTTAGATATAAGAAAACATAACTTATTATGTTGTCTTCCTTGTCCAACATCAACTCTTTAGCATGTCATATTTTAATGAGTGCTCCCAATCATAAAATATGTCAATGATAATATATCTATATGTGAAACCTCTCCTTCCTTATTACTTCCTATTAATTGCAACGATGACCAAAGCTATGTCTACCAACTCCCAACAACTTTTAATCATCACTCTTTCTATGTGAAGTCATTACTCTCAATAAGATCAATATGAACTTTTGTTTCTTTTTATTCTTTTTCTTCTTTTCTTTTATTCACCCAAGATCATGGCAAAATAATCAAGCCCTTGACTCAACACTAATCTTTATTATATATATAGCTCACGGACTCGATTACATAGAAAGATCACAAAGCAAAACTCAAAACTAGATCATGCCATCAACTTTATTCTACTAGATCAAGATACTACCAATAGGATCGAACTAAGAAAAACGGTAAAGATATGAGTTGTGATTGTGATACGATACCGGGGAACCTCCCCCAAGCTTGGCAGTTGCCAAGGGGAGTGCCCATACCCATGTGATTATGGCTCCTTCTTTGTTGTTGGTGTAATATTCTTGGCAATGATTCCCCTCAGGATGCGGTTCTCCTCCTCGAGCTTATTGACTTGCTGCTTGAGGTCCATTATTTCCTTACAAAGCTTTCCTGTGACGGCTAAAGATCCTTGCACCCAAGGGTGTTGCATAGCTGCGGGAGAACAAGTGACACTCCTCTTCATATTTTCATAGGAAAGAAATCTAACATTGGAAGGGATAACCGAGTTTGGAATAGCTGAGCTATGCAGTTCCCCCATCGTGAATCCAGCTGGGAAGCGAGAGGTGACTTCTTGATCCTCCATGGCATCTACCCTCATCAAGTCAGCCTCCATCTCTTCCTCCGTTGCTGGCCCAAAGTGGTCAGGGTCGTTGTTTGCCCTTGGTTCCGGTGCCAGATTAGATACTCGGCTCTCCCCGACTGACTCTTGAGAAGACATCTTGCTCTAATCTGCAACAGCAACAGCTCGAAACGAAAACAGAGGATAATTGCGTGATACAGGAGTCAAAACCTTTGGGAGTATATATAATGAATTTTTCCCGACCAAAATACGTATCGTGCAAGAAAACGGAGTCCGGAAGGCACACGAGGTGCTCACGAGGTAGGGGGCGCGCCCAGGGGAGGGGGGCGCACCCACCACCCTCGTGGGGCCCTCGTGTCCTTCCCGGACTGCCACTTATTTTTCTATTTTTCTAAATATTCCAAAACGGAGAAATATTACCTTAAAAATTGTTTTGGAGTAGGTTTACTTACCGTACCACATACCTATTCCTTTTCGGAGTCTGAAACAGTCTGGAAAGTGTCTCTTATGTATTCCTCCGGAGTTACGGTTTCAATAATATTGGTTTCAACATTTACGGGATTACTTGAGATATAATGTTTGATTCTTTGACCGTTTACCACCTTTGGATTCGTGCCTTCGAAGTTGTTGATTTTTATGGCACCGGAACGATAGACCTCCTCGATAACGTAGGGGCCTTCCCATTTAGAGAGAAATTTTCCTGCAAAAAATCTTAAACGAGAGTTGTATAGCAATACATAATCACCCACGTTAAACTCACGCTTTTGTGTCCTTTTTTCATGCCATCTTTTAACTTTTTCTTTAAACAACTTGGCATTTTCATATGCTTGGGTTCTCCATTCATCAAGTGAGCTAATATCAAATGACCTCTTCTCACCGGCAAGTTTGAAATCATAGTTGAGCTCTTTAATAGCCCAGTATGCTTTATGTTCTAGTTCGAGAGGTAAGTGACATGCTTTTCCATAAACCATTTTATACGGAGACATACCCATAGGATTTTTATATGCAGTTCTATATGCCCATAATGCATCATCAAGTTTCTTGGACCAATTCTTTCTAGACCTATTAACAGTCTTTTGCAAAATTAATTTGAGCTCTCTGTTGCTCAATTCTACTTGACCACTAGACTGTTGGTGATAAGGAGATGCAATTCTATGATTAATGTCATACTTAGCAAGCATTTTACGGAAAGCACCATGAATAAAGTGTGAACCACCATCAGTCATTAAATATCTAGGGACTCCAAACCTCGGAAAAATAACTTCTTTAAGCATTTTAATAGAAGTGTTATGATCAGCACTACTAGTTGGAATAGCTTCTACCCACTTAGTAACGTAATCAACAACAACTAAAATATGTGTATATCCATTAGAGGCAGGAAAAGGTCCCATATAATCAAAGCCCCAAACATCAAATGGTTCAATAACAAGTGAATAATTCATAGGCATTTCTTGACGTCTACTAATATTACCAATTCGCTGACATTCATCACAAGACAAGACGAACTTACGGGCATCCTTGAAGAGAGTAGGCCAATAAAAACCGGATTGCAATACCTTATGTGCAGTTATGTCTCCAGCGTGGTGTCCTCCATAAGCTTCGGAGTGGCACTTGCGTAGTATCTGTTCCTGTTCATGCTTAGGTACACAACATCTAATAACACCATCTACTCCTTCTTTATAAAGATGTGGGTCATCCCAAAAGTAATGTCTCAAATCATAGAAGAACTTTTTCTTTTGTTGGTATGTGAAACTAGGTGGTATGAATTTAGCAACTATGTAATTAGCATAATCAGCATACCATGGAGTACTACGAGAAGTACTTATAACATTTAATTGCTCATCAGTAAAGCTATCATCAATGGGTATTGGGTCATCAAGAACATTCTCTAACCTAGATAAGTTGTCTGCAACGGGGTTCTCAGCTCCTTTTCTATCAACAATATGCAAATCAAATTCTTGTAGCAAGAGAACCCATCTAATGAGTCTAGGTTTAGCATATTTCTTTTCCATAAGATACTTAATAGCAGCATGATCAGTGTGAATAGTTACTTTAGAATCAACAATATAAGGTCTAAACTTATCACAAGCAAATACAACTGATAAAAGTTCTTTTTAGTAGTAGCATAATTACTTTGAGCATTGTCTAGAGTCTTACTAGCATAATGGATAACATTTAATTTCTTATCAACTCCTTGCCCTAGAACAACACCTACAGCATAATCACTAGCGTCACACATAATTTCAAAGGGTAAATTCCAATCAAGTGGCTGAACAACAGGTGCAGAGACTAATGATTTCTTAAGTATTTCAAATGCTTCTACACAATCATCTTCAAAGACAAATGGTACATCTTTTTGCAATAAATTAGTCAGAGGCCGAGAAATTTTTGAGAAGTCCTTAATGAACCTCCTATAAAATCCGGCGTGACCAAGGAAACTTCTTATACCTTTGATGTCCTTGGGACAAGGCATCTTTTCAATAGCATCAACCTTGGCTTTATCAACTTCAATACCTCTTTCAAAAACTTTATGTCCCAAGACAATACCTTCATTAACCATAAAGTGGCACTTTTCCCAATTCAAGACAAGATTAGTTTCTTCACATCTCTACAAAACTCGATCAAGATTGCTCAAGCAATCATCAAAAGAAGATCCATAAACGGAAAAGTCGTCCACGAAAACCTCACAAATCTTTTCACAAAAGTCAGAGAATATAGCCATCATGCATCTTTGAAAGGTAGCAGGTGCATTACATAGACCAAAAGGCATACGTCTATAAGCAAAAGTGCCAAAAGGGCATGTAAAAATAGTCTTTGATTGATCTCTAGCCGACACAGTTATTTAAGAGAAACCAGAATAACCATCTAGAAAGCAATAATGTGTATGTTTGCATAATCTTTCTAGCATTTGATCAATAAAAGGTAAGGGGTAATGATCTTTCTTAGTAGCCTTATTTAATTTGCGGAAATCAATTACCATCCTATAACCTGTGATAATTCTTTGTGGAATCAATTCATCTTTATCATTACGGATAACAGTAATACCTCCCTTCTTAGGGACACAATGGACAGGACTTACCCACTGACTATCAGCAACGGGATAAATTATACCTGCCTCCAGAAGCTTGAGTATTTCTTTTCTTACCACTTCTTTCATTTTAGGATTCAAACGTCGTTGAAGGTCACGAACTGGTTTGGCATATGCTTCCAAATTTATTTTATGTTGACATAGAGTGGGACTAATGCCCTTAAGATCATCAAGAGTATATCAAATAGCAGCACGGTGCTTCTTCGGAGTTTTCAATAATCTTTCTTCCTCATGCTCTGAAAGGTTAGCACTAATAATAACAGGATATATCTTCTTTTCATCAAGATAAGCATATTTAAGATTATCAGGCAATAGTTTAAGATCAAACACAGGATCACCCTTAGGTGGATGAGGATCCCCTAAAATTTCAACAGGCAAATTGTGTTGCAGAATAGGTTCCTGTTTAAACAATACTTCATCTATTTTCCTTCTTTCATTCATAAACATATCATTATCATGGTCTAGCAAATAGTGTTCTAAAGGATCACTAGGAGCTACGACAATAGAAGCAAGACCAATAATTTCATCCTTACTAGGCAATTCTTCCTCACGATGTTGTTTACTAAATTTAGAGAAATTAAACTCATGAACCATATCATCCAAGCCAATAGTAACAACATTCTTTTCGCAGTCTATCTTAGCATTAATAGTGTTCAAGAAGGGTCTACCAAATATAATGAGACAAAAACTGTCTTGCGGAGAAGTGAGAACAAGAAAATCAGCAGGATATTTAGTTTTCACACACAAGACTTCAACATCTCTAACAATCCCAATTGGTGAAATATTATCTCTATTGGCAAGTTTAATTGTGACATCAATACCTTCTAACTCAGCAAGTGCAATTTCATGCATAATTTATTCATACAAAGTATGCGGTATAACACTAGCACTAGCACCCATATCACATAAGCCATGATAACAATGATCTCCTATTTTAACAAAAATAACAGGCACGCCTACCACAGGTCTATGTTTATCTTTAACACAAGGCTTAGCAATTCTAGCAGTTTCACCGTTGAACTGAATAACATGCCCATCAATATTATCAGACAAGAGATCTTTATAGCAATATTAGGTTCTACTTTAACTTGCTCAGGAGGTGTATAAGTTCTAATATTGCTTTTACGAACAACAGCTGAAGCTTTAGCATGATCCTTTATTCTAACAGGGAAAGATGGTTTCTCAACATAAGAAGTAGGAACAATAGGATCATTATAAGTAATAGTCTTTTCTTCAAATTTAATAGGTGCAGCTACTTTTACTTCTATGGGAGGATGATATTTAAACCACTTCTCGGGGAGATCAACATAAGTAGCAAAAGATTCATAGAAAGAAGCTACTATCTCAGAGTCAAGTCCATATTTAGTGCTAAACTTACGGAAAATATCGGTATCCATAAAAGATTTAACACAATCAAACTTAGGTGTCATACCTGACTCCTTACCTTCGTCGAGGTCCCAATCTTCAGAGTTATGTTTAATTCTATCCAATAAGTCCCATTTGAATTCAATAGTCTTCATCATAAAAGAGCCAGCACAAGAGGTATCGAGCATGGTGCGATTGTTTTCAGAAAGCCGAGCATACAAATTTTGAATAATTGTTTCCCGTGGAAACCCATGATTGGGGCATGAATATAACATTGATTTAAGCCTCCCCCAAGCTTGAGCGGTGCTTTCTTCTTCGCGAGGCTGGAAATTATATATATAATTGCGATCACGATGAACAAGATGCATAGGGTAATACTTTTGATGAAATTCCAATTTCAATCTTTTATAGTTCCATGATCTCGTATCATCACATAGCATATACCATGTCAATGCATCTCCCTTCAAAGATAAAGGGAAGACCTTCTTCTTAGCAACATCATCGGGTATACCTGCAAGCTTAAATAATCCACAAACTTCATCCACATATATTAAGTGCTCATCAGGATGCTTTGTTCCATCTCCTGTAAAAGGATTAGCTAGCAGTTTTTCCATCATACCCGAAGGAAATTCAAAAGGAGTTTCATTTTCAATAGGTTCAGTAGGTTGAGGAGCAACTCTTTGCTCTACTGGATGGGGTGAAGATACCCCAAACAAGCCCCTGAGAGAATTACTTTCCATAGTAACAAGTGACAGTAAATTTCAGCACACTATATAAATTTTTCCTTACCAAATTCCACCTACCAAAGGCGCTACACTCCCCGGCAACGGCGCCAGAAAAGAGTCTTGATGACCCACAAGTATAGGGGATCTATCATAGTCCTTTCGATAAGTAAGAGTGTCGAACCCAACGAGGAGCAGAAGGAAATGATAAGCGGTTTTCAGCAAGGTATTCTCAGCAAGTACTAAAATAAGTGGTAACAGATAGTTTTGTGATAAGATAAATTGTAACGAGGAACAAGAAACAAAAGTAAAATAAAGTGCAGCAAGGTGGCCCAATCCTTTTTGTAGCAAAGGACAAGCTGGAGCAAACTCTTATATAAGGAAAAGCGCCCCCGAGGACACATGGGAATATCGTCAAGCTAGTTTTCATCACGTTCATACGATTCGCGTTCGGTACTTTTATAATTTGATATGTGGGTGGACCGGTGATTGGGTGCTGTTATTACTTGAACAAGCATCCCACTTATGATTAACCTCTATTGCAAGCATCCGCAACTACAACAAAAGTATTAAGGTAAACCTAACCATAGCATGAAACATATGGATCCAAATCAGCCCCTTATGAAGAAACGCATAAACTAGGGTTTAAGCTTCTGTCACTCTAGCAACCCATCATCTACTTATTACTTCCCAATGCCTTCCTCTAGGCCCAAATAATGGTGAAGTGTTATGTAGTCGACGTTCACATAACACCACTAGAGGCTAGACAACATACATCTCATCAAAATATCGAACGAATACCAAATTCACATGACTACTAATAGCAAGACTTCTCCCTTGTCCTCAGGAACAAACGTAACTACTCACAAAGCATATTCATGTTCATAATCTGAGGGGTAATAATATGCATATAGGATCTGAACATATGATCCTCCACCAAATAAACCAACTAGCATCAACTACAAGGAGTAATCAACACTACTAGCAACCTACTAGCACCAATCCCGGACTTTGAGACAAGAATTGGATACAAGAGATGAACTAGGGTTTGGAGATGAGATGGTGCTGGTGAAGATGTTGATGAAGATTGCCCTCTCCCGATGAGAGGAGCGTTGGTGATGACGATGGCGATGATTTCCCCCTCCCGGAGGGAAGTATCCCCAGCAGAACAGCTCTGCTGGAGCTCTAGATTGGTTCCGCCAAGGTTCCGCCTCGTGGCGGCGGAGTCTCGTCCCAAAAGGTTGCCTCTGGTTTTTTTCTTGACGAAAGACTTCATATAGGAGAAGATGGGCGTCGGAGAGCCACCAGGGGGCCCACGAGGTAGGGGCGCGCCCTAGGAGGGGGGCGCCCCCACCCTCGTGAGCAGGGTGTGGGCCCCCTGGCCTTCATCTTTGGCGAGGATTTTTCTTTATTTATTTTAAGATATACCGTGGAGTTTCAGGGCTTTTGGAGTTGTGTGCAGAATAGGTCTCTAAAATTTGCTCCTTTTCCAGCCCAGAATTCCAGCTGCCGGCATTCTCCCTCTTCATGTAAACCTTGTAAAATAAGAGAGAATAGCCATAAGTATTGTGACATCACGTGAAATAACAGCCCATAATGCAATAAATATCGATATAAAAGCATGATGCAAAATGGACGTATAAGTGGCCCCTCCTGATTAAACTCCCACATGGGCGAGATCGCCCGGAGTGTTGGGGGACGTAGTAATTTCAAAAAAAAAATCCTACGCACACGCAAGATCATGGTGATGCATAGCAACGAGAGGGGAGAGTGTTGTCTACGTACCCTCGTAGACCGAAGCGGAAGCGTTGACGCAACGTAGAGGAAGTAGTCGTACGTTCTCCTCGCGATCCAACCGATCACAGCATCGTTACTCCGGCACCTCTGAGTTCTTGGCACACGTTCAGCTCGATGACGATCCCCGGGCTCCGATCCAGCAAAGCGTCGGGGAAGAGTTCCGTCAGCACGACGGCGTGGTGACGATCTTGATGTGTTACCGGCGCAGGGCTTCGCCTAAGCACTGCAACGATATGACCGAGGTGGAATTTGGTGGAAGGGGGCACCGCACACGGCTAAGGAAAGATCTCAACGATCAATTGTGTATCTATGGGGTGCCCCCTGCCCCCGTATATAAAGGAGCCAAGGGGGAGGGGCTGGCCGGCCAAGCCTGGCGCGCCAGGAGAGTCCTACTCCCTCTGGGAGTAGGATTCCCCCCCCCCAATCCTAGTTGGACTAGGATTCTCCAAGGGGGAGAGAGAGAGGGGGGCCGGCCACCTCTCCTAGTCCTAATAGGACTAGGGAAAGGGGGGAGGCGCGCAGCCCATGAGGGCAGCCCTCTCACCTCTCCACCAAGGCCCATGTTGGCCCATTATGCTCCCGGGGGGGTTCCGGTAACCCTCCCGGTATTCCGGTAAAATCCTGATTTCACCTGGAACACATCCGATGTCCAAACATAGGCTTCCAATATATCATTCTTTACGTCTCGACCATTTCGAGACTCCTTGTCATGTCCGTGATCACATCCGGGACTCCGAACTCCTTCGGTACATCAAAATGCATAAACTCATAATAACTGTCATCGTAACGTTAAGCGTGCGGACCCTACGGTTCGAGAACAATGTAGACATGACCGAGACACGTCTCCGGTCAATAACCAATAGCGGGACCTGGATGCCCATATTGGCTCCTACATATTCTACGAAGATCTTTATCGGTCAGACCGCATAACAACATACGTTTGTTCCCTTTGTCATCGGTATGTTACTTGCCCGAGATTCGATCGTCGGTATCCAATACCTAGTTCAATCTCATTACCGACAAGTCTCTTTACTCGTTCCGTAATACATCATCTCGCAACTAACTCATTGGTTGCAATGCTTGCAAGGCTTTATGTGATGTGCATTACCGAGAAGGCCCTGAGATACCTCTCCGACATACGGAGTGACAAATCCTAATCTCGAAATATGCCAACCCAACAAATACTTTCGGAGACACCTGTAGAGCACCTTTATAATCACTCAGTTACGTTGTGACGTTTGGTAGCACACAAAGTGTTCCTACGGTAAACGGGAGTTGCATAATCTCATAGTTAAAGGAACATGTATAAGTCATGGATAAAAGCAATAGCAACATACTAAACGTTCGGGTGCTAAGCTAATGGAATGGGTCATGTCAATCAGATCATTCAACTAATGATGTGACCTCATTAATCAAATAAAAACTCCTTGTTCATGGTTAGGAAACATAACCATCTTTGATTAATGAGCTAGTCAAGTAGAGGCATACTAGTGACACTCTGTTTGTCTATGTATTCACACATGTATTATGTTTCCTGTTAATAAAATCTAGCATGAATAATAAACATTTATCATGAATTAAGGAAATAAATAATAACTTTATTATTGCCTCTAGGGCATATTTCCTTCAGTCTCCCACTTGCACTAGAGTCAATAATCTAGTTCACATCGCCATGTGATTTACCAGCAATAGTTCACATCACCATGTGATTAACACCCATAGTTCACATCGATATGTGACCAACACTCAAAGGGTTTACTAGAGTCACTAATCTAGTTCACATCGCTATGTGATTAACACCCAAAGAGTACTAAGGTGTGATCATGTTTTGCTTGTGAGATAATTTTTAGTCCACGGGTCTGTCACATTCAGATCCGTAAGTATTTTGCGAATTCTATGTCTACAATACTCCTCACAGAGCTACTCTAGCTAATTGCTCCCACTTTCAATATGTATCTAGATCGAGACTTAGAGTCATCCAGATCAGTGTCAAAACTTGCATCAACGTAACCCTTTACGGCGAACCTTTCTGTCACGTCCATAATCGAGAAACATATCCTTATTCCACTAAGGATAATTTGTTAACCGCTGTCTAGTGATCTACTCCTAGATCACCATTGTACTCCCTTGCTTAACTCAGTGTAGGGTATACAATGGATCTGGTACACAGCATTGCATACATGATAGAGCCTATGGCTGAAGCATAGGGAACATCTTTCATTTTCTCTATATCTTCTGCAGTGGTCGGGCATTGAGTCTTACTCAACTTCACACCTTGTAACACAGGCAAGAACCCTTTCTTTGCTTGATCCATTTTGAACTTCTTCAAAACTTTGTCAAGGTATGTGCTTTGTGAAAGTCCAATTAAGCGTCTTGATCTATCACTATAGATCTTGATGCCCAATATGTAAGCAGCTTCACGGAGGTCTTTTCTTTGAAAAACTCCTTTCAAACACTCCTTTATGCTTTGCAGAATAATTCTACATCATTTCCGATCAACAATATGTCATACACATATACTTATCAGAAATGTTGTAGTGCTCCCACTCACTTTCTTGTAAATACAGGCTTCACCGCAAGTCTGTATAAAACTATATGCTTTGATCAACTCATCAAAGCGTATATTCCAACTCCGAGATGCTTGCACCAGTCCATAGATGGATCGCTGGAGCTTGCACATTTTGTTAGCACCTTTAGGATTGACAAAACCTTCTGGTTGCATCATATACAACTCTTTTTTAATAAATCTATTAAGGAATGCAGTTTTGTTTATCCATTTGCCAGATTTCATAAAATGCGGCAATTGCTAACATGATTCGAATAGACTTTAAGCATAGATACGAGTGAGAAACTCTCATCGTAGTCAACACCTTGAACTTGTCGAAAACCTTTTGCGACAATTCTAGCTTTGTAGATAGTAACACTACTATCAGTGTCCGTCTTCCTCTTGAAGATCCATTTATTTTCTATGGCTTGCCGATCATCGAGCAAATCCATCAAAGTCCATACTTTGTTCTCATACATGGATCATATCTCAGATTTCATGGTCTCTAACCATTTCGCGGAATCTGGGCTCATCATCGCTTCCTCATAGTTCGCAAGTTCATCATGGTCTAGTAACATGACTTCCAGAACAGGATTACCGTACCACTCTGGTGCGGATCTCACTCTGGTTTACCTACGAGATTCGGTAGTAACTTGATCTGAAGTTACATGATCATCATCATTAGCTTCCTCACTAATTGGTGTAGTAGTCACAGGAACAGATTTCTGTGATGAACTACTTTCCAATAAGGGAGAAGGTACAATTACCTTATCAAGTTCTATTTTCCTCCCACTCACTTCTTTCGAGAGAAACTCCTTCTCTAGAAAGGATCCATTCTTAGCAACAAATGTCTTGCCTTTGGATCTGTGATAGAAGGTGTACCCAACAATTTCCTTTGGGTATCCTATGAAGACATATTTCTCCGATTTGGGTTTGAGCTTATCAGGATGAAACTTTTTCATATAAGCATCACAACCCCAAACTTTAAGAAACGACAACTTTGGTTTCTTGCTAAACCACAGTTCATATTGTGTCGTCTCAACGGACTTAGATGGTGCCCTTTTTAACGTGAATGCAGCTGTCTTTAATGCATAACCCCAAAAATGATAGTGGTAGATCGGTAAGAGACATCATAGATTGTACTATATCCAATAAAGTATGGTTATGACGTTCGGACGCACCATTATGCTGTGGTGTTCCAGGTGGCGTGAGTAGTGAAACTATTTCACATTGTTTTAACTGAAGACCAAACTCGTAACTCAAATATTCGTCTCCGCGATTAGATCGTAGAAACTTTATTTTCTTGTCACGATGATTTTCCACTTCACTCTGAAATTCTTTGAACTTTTCAAACATTTCAGACTTATGTTTCATCAAGTAGATATACCCATATCTGCTCAAAACATCTGTGAAGGTCAGAAAATAATGATACTTGTCGCGAGCCTTAATTTTCACCGGACCATATACATCAGTATGTATGATTTCCAACAAATCTGTTGCTTGCTCCATTGTTCCGGAGAACGGCGTTTTAGTCATCTTGCCCAAGAGGCATGGTTCGCAAGCATCAAGTGATTTCAAAATCCCATCAGCATGCGCTTTACACCAATATGACCTAAACGGCAGTGCCACAAATAGGTTGCACTATCATTATTAACTTCGCATCTTTTGGTTTCAATATTATGAATATGTGTATCACTACGATCGAGATCCAATGAACTATTTTCATTGGTGTGTATGACCATAGAAGGTTTTATTCATGTAAACGGAACAACAATTGTTCTCTAACTTAAATGAATAACTGTATTGCAATTAACATGATCAAATCATATTCATGCTCAACGCAAACACCAAATAACACTTATTTAGTTTCAACACTAATCCCGAAAGTATAGGGAGTGTGTGATGATGATCATATCAATCTTGGAACCACTTCCAACACACATCGTCACCTTGCCCTTTAACTAGTCTTTGTTCATTCTGCAACTCCCGTTTCGAGTTACTAATCTTAGCAACTTGAACTAGTACCAAATACTGAGGGGTTGCTATGAACACTAGTAAAATACACATCAATAACATGTATATCAAATATACTTATGTTCACTTTGCCATCCTTCTTATCCGCCAATCACTTGGGGTAGTTCCGCTTCCAGTGACCAGTCCCTTTGCAGTAGAAGCACTTAGTCTCAGGCTTAGGACCAGACTTGGGCTTTTTCACTTGAGCAGCAACTTGCTTGCCGTTCTTCTTGAAGTTCCCCTTCTTTCCTTTTGCCCTTTTCTTGAAACTAGTGATCTTGTCAACCATCAACACTTGATGTTTTTCTTTGATTTCTACCTTCGCCGATTTTAGCATCGCGAAGAGCTTGGGAATATTTTCCATTATCCCTTGCATATTATAGTTCATCACGAAGTTCTACTAACTTGGTGATGGTGACTAGATAATTCTGTCAATCACTATCTTATCTGGAAGATTAACTCCCACTTGATTCAAGCGATTGTAGTACCCAGACAATCTGAGCACATGCTCACTAGTTGAGCGATTCTCCTCCATCTTTTAGCTATAGAACTTGTTGGAGACTTCATATCTCTCAACTCGGGTATTTGCTTGAAATATTAACTTCAACTCCTGGAACATCTCATATGCTCCATGACGTTCAAAACGTCTTTGAAGTCCCGATTCTAAGCAGTTAAGTATGGTGCACTAAACTATTAAGTAGTCATCATATTGAGCCAGCAAAACGTTCATAATGTCTGCATCTGCTCCTGCAATAGGTCCGTCACCTAGCGGTGCATCAAGGACATAATTCTTCTGTGCAGCAATGAGGATAAACCTCAGATCACGGATCCAATCCGCATCATTGCTACTAACATTTTTCAACACAATTTTCTCTAGGAACATATCAAAATAAACACAGGGAAGCAACAATGCGAGCTATTGATCTACAACATAGATATGCTAATACTACCAGGACTAAGTTCATGATAAATTTAAGTTCAATTAATCATATTACTTAAGAACTCCCACTTAGATAGACATCTCTCTAATCCTCTAAGTGATCACGTGATCCAAATCAACTAAACCATGTCCGATCATCACGTGAGATGGAGTAGTTTCAATGGTGAACATCATTATGTTGATCATATCTACTATATGATTCACGCTCGACCTTTCGGTCTCCGTGTTCCGAGGTCATATCTTATATGCATAGCTCGTCAAGTATAACCTGAGTATTCCGCGTGTGCAACTGTTTTGCACCCGTTGTATTTGAACGTAGAGCCTATCACACCCGATCATCACGTGGTGTCTCAGCACGAAGAACTTTTGCAACGGTGCATACTCAGGGAGAACACTTCTTGATAATTTAGTGAGAGATCATCTTATAATGCTACCGTCAATCAAAGCAAGATAAGATGCATAAAAGATAAACATCACATGCAATCAATATAAGTGATATGATATGGCCATCATCATCTTGTGCTTGTGATCTCCATCTCCGAAGCACCGTCATGATCACCATCGTCACCGGCGCGACACCTTGATCTCCATCGTAGCATCGTTGTCGTCTCGCCAATCTTATGCTTCCACGACTATCACTACTGCTTAGTAATAAAGTAAAGCATTACATCGCGATTGCATTGCATACAATAAAGCGACAACCATATGGCTCCTGCCAGTTGCCGATAACTCGGTTACAAAACATGATCATCTCATACAATAAAATTTAGCATCATGTCTTGACCATATCACATCACAACATGCCCTGCAAAAACAAGTTAGACGTCCTCTACTTTGTTTGTTGCAAATTTTACGTGGCTGCTACGGGCTTAAGCAAGAACCAATCTCACCTACGCATCAAAACCACAACGATAGTTTGTCAAATAGACTCCGTTTTAACCTTCTCAAGGACCGGGCGTAGCCACACTCGGTTCAACTAAAGTTGGAGAGACAGTCTTCCGCAAGCCATCTATGTGCAAAGCACGTCGAGGGAACCGGTCACGCGTAAGCGTACGCGTAAGGTTGGTCCGGATCGTCTCGTCCAACAATACCGCTGAACCAAAGTATGACATGCTGGTAGGCAGTATGACTTGTATCGTCCACAACTCACTTGTGTTCTACTCGTGCAAATAACATCAAACCATAAAAACCTAGGCTCGGATGCCACTGTTGGGGTTAGTAATTTCAAAAAAAAAATCCTATGCACACGCAAGATCATGGTGATGCATAGCAACGAGAGGGGAGAGTGTTGTCTACGTACCCTCGTAGACCGAAGCGGAAGCGTTGACGCAACATAGAGGAAGTAGTCGTACGTTCTCCTCGCGATCCAACCGATCACAGCACCGTTACTCCGGCACCTCCGAGTTCTTGGCACACGTTCAGCTCGATGTCGATCCCCGGGCTCCGATCCAGCAAAGCGTCGGGGAAGAGTTCCGTCAGCACGACGGCGTGGTGACGATCTTGATGTGTTACCGGCGCAGGGCTTCGCCTAAGCACTGCAACGATATGACCGAGGTGGAATTTGGTGGAAGGGGGCACCGCACACGGCTAAGGAAAGATCTCAACGATCAATTGTGTGTCTATGGGGTGCCCCCTGCCCCCGTATATAAAGGAGCCAAGGGGGAGGGGCTGGCCGGCCAAGCCTGGCACGCCAGGAGAGTCCTACTCCCTCTGGGAGTAGGATTCCCCCCCCCCCAATCCTAGTTGGACTAGGATTCTCCAAGGGGGAGAGAGAGAGGGGGGCCGGCCACCTCTCCTAGTCCTAATAGGACTAGGGGAAGGGGGGAGGCGCGCAGCCCATGAGGGCAGCCCTCTCACCTCTCCACCAAGGCCCATGTTGGCCCATTATGCTCCCGGGGGGGGGGGGGGGTTCCGGTAACCCTCCCGGTATTCCGGTAAAATCCTGATTTCACCTGGAACACATCCGATGTCCAAACATAGGCTTCCAATATATCATTCTTTACGTCTCGACCATTTCAAGACTCCTTGTCATGTCCGTGATCACATCCGGGACTCCGAACTCCTTCGGTACATCAAAATGCATAAACTCATAATAACTGTCATCGTAACGTTAAGCGTGCGGACCCTACGGTTCGAGAACAATGTAGACATGACCGAGACACGTCTCCGGTCAATAACCAATAGCGGGACCTAGATGCCCATATTGGCTCCTACATATTCTACGAAGATCTTTATCGGTCAGACCGCATAACAACATACGTTTGTTCCCTTTGTCATTGGTATGTTACTTGCCCGAGATTCGATCGTCGGTATCCAATACCTAGTTCAATATCGTTACCGACAAGTCTCTTTACTCGTTCCGTAATACATCATCTCGCAACTAACTCATTGGTTGCAATGCTTGCAAGGCTTTATGTGATGTGCATTACCGAGAAGGCCCTGAGATACCTCTCCGACATACGGAGTGACAAATCCTAATCTCGAAATATGCCAATCCAACAAATACTTTCGGAGACACCTGTAGAGCACCTTTATAATCACTCAGTTACGTTGTGACGTTTGGTAGCACACAAAGTGTTCCTACGGTAAACGGGAGTTGCATAATCTCATAGTTAAAGGAACATGTATAAGTCATGGATAAAAGCAATAGCAACATACTAAACGATCGGGTGCTAAGCTAATGGAATGGGTCATGTCAATCAGATCATTCAACTAATGATGTGACCTCATTAATCAAATAACAACTCCTTGTTCATGGTTAGGAAACATAACCATCTTTGATTAATGAGCTAGTCAAGTAGAGGCATACTAGTGACACTCTGTTTGTCTATGTATTCACACATGTATTATGTTTCCTGTTAATACAATCTAGCATGAATAATAAACATTTATCATGAATTAAGGAAATAAATAATAACTTTATTATTGCCTCTAGGGCATATTTCCTTCACGGAGTTGGCAGGGAAGGACGCGGCGGAAGAGCATCACCTTAATCATGTTTGTGAGTCCGGTGTTTGTGCCCAGCACATTAGAGATGCATTTCTGTAGCACCTCCACCTCTGGTTGGGACCCCCAATCAAGGCCCTTGGCGGTCCATGAGGTGAGTCTCGTGGGGGGTCCGGATCTGAAGTCAGGCGTGGCCGCCCACTTGGCGTCGCGGGGTTCGGTGATGTAGAACCACTCCTGCTGCCACACCTTGACAGTCTCAACGAATGCCCCTTTGGGCCAGACGATGTTGGAGAGCTTCCTTACCATGGCCCCACCACAGTCCGCATGTTGTCCGTCGACCACCTTCGTCTTCAAATTGAAAACCTTGAGCCATAAGCCGAAGTGTGGCGGGATGCGTGCTACCTCTTGAGCACTGCGTTGGTTTTCCCTTGAAGAGGAAAGGGTGATGCAGTAAAGTAGCGTAAGTATTTCCCTCAGTTTTCGAGAACCAAGGTTGTTGGGGAACGTAGTAATTTAAAAAAATTTCCTACGTACACGCAAGATCATGGTGATGCATAGCAACGAGATGAGAGTATTGTCTACGTACCCTCGTAGACCAGCAACGGAAGCGTTGACGCAACGTAGAGGAAGTAGTCGTACTTCTTCACGATCTAACCGATCCAAGTACCGAACGTACGGCACCTCCGAGTTCTGCACACGTTCAGCTCGATGACGTCCCTCGAACTCCGATCCAGCCGAGTGTTGAGGGAGAGTTTCGTCAGCACGACGGCGTGGTGACGATGATGATGTTCCACCGACGCAGGGCTTCGCCTAAGCTTCGCAACGGTATAATCGAGGTGTAATTTGGTGGAAGGGGGCACCGCACACGGCTAAGGAAAGATCTCAAGGATCAACTTGTGTGTCATGGGGTGCCCCCTGCCCCTGTATATAAAGGAGGGAAGGGGAGGGGCTGGCCGGCCACCAAGGGGCGCGCCAGGGGGTCCTACTCCTACTAGGAGTAGGATTCCTCCCCCCCAATCCTAGTCCAACTAGGGTTTGACCAAGGGGGAAGGGAGAGAGAGGGGGGGCGCCCCCTTCTCCTAATCCTAATAGGACTAGGGAAGGGGGGAAGGTGCGGCTAGCACTTGGGCCCCTTTCTCTCCTTTCCACTAAGGCCCATCAAGGCCCATTGACCCCTCGGGGGGTTCCGGTAACCCCCCGGTACTCCGGTAAAATTCCCAATTTCACCCGGAGTGATTCCGGAGTCCAAACATAGGCTTCCAATATATCAATCTTTATGTCTCGACCATTTCGAGACTCCTCGTCACGTCCGTGATCTCATCCGGGACTCCGAACAACCTTCGGTACATCAACATCATAAAACTCATAGTAACTGTCATCGAAACGTTAAGCGTGCGGACCCTACGGGTTCGAGAACTATGTAGACATGACCAAGACACCTCTCCGGTCAATAACCAATAGCGGGACCTGGATGCCCATATTGGCTCCTACATATTCTACGAAGATCTTTATCGGTCAGACCGCATAACAACATACGTTGTTCCCTTTGTCATCGGTATGTTACTTGCCCGAGATTCGATCGTCGGTATCCAATACCTAGTTCAATCTCGTTACCGGCAAGTCTCTTTACTCGTTCCGTAATACATCATCTCACAACTAACACATTAGTTGCAGTGCTTGCAAGGCTTATGTGATGTGCATTACCGAGAGGGCCCAGAGATACCTCTCCGACAATCGGAGTGACAAATCCTAATCTCGAAATACGCCAACCCAACATGTACCTTCGGAGACACCTGTAATGTACCTTTATAATCACCCAGTTACGTTGTGACGTTTGGTAGCACCCAAAGTGTTCCTCAGGCAAACGGGAGTTGCATAATCTCATAGTCATAGGAACATGTATAAGTCATGAAGAAAAGCACTTAGCAACAAACTATACGATCAGGTGCTATGCTAATGGAATGGGTCATGTCAATCAGATCATTCAACTAATGATGTGACCTCGTTAATCAAATAACAACTCTTTGTTTATGGTTAGGAAACATGACCATCTTTGATTAACGAGCTAGTCAAGTAGAGGCATACTAGTGACACTCTGTAGGTTTATGTATTCACACATGTATTATGTTTCCGGTTAATACAATTCTAGCATGAATAATAAACATTTATCATGACATAAGGAAATAAATAATAACTTTATTATTGCCTCTAGGGCATATTTCCTTCAGTCTCCCACTTGCACTAGAGTCAATAATCTAGATTACACAGTAATGATTCTAACACCCATGGAGTCTTGGTGCTGATCATGTTTTGCTCGTGGAAGAGGCTTAGTCAACGGGTCTGCAACATTCAGATCCGTATGTATCTTGCATATCTCTATGTCTCCCACCTGGACCAAATCCCGGATGGAATTGAAGCGTCTTTTGATGTGCTTGGTTCTCTTGTGAAACCTGGATTCCTTTGCCAAGGCAATTGCACCAGTATTGTCACAAAAGATTTTCATTGGACCCGATACACTAGGTACAACACCTAGATCGGTTATGAACTCCTTCATCCAGACTCCTTCATTAGCAGCTTCTGAAGCAGCTATGTACTCAGCTTCACATGTAGATCCCGCCACGACGCTTTGTTTGGAACTGCACCAACTGACAGCTCCACCGTTTAATGTAAATACGTATCCGGTTTGCGATTTAGAATCGTCCGGATCAGTGTCAAAGCTTGCATCGACGTAACCGTTTACGACGAGCTCTTTGTCACCGCCATAAATGAGAAACATATCCTTAGTCCTTCTCAAGTACTTAAGGATGTTCTTGACCGCTGTCCAGTGATCCACTCCTGGATTACTTTGGTACCTGCCTGCTAAACTTACAGCGAGGCACACATCAGGTCTGGTACACAGCATTGCATACATGATAGAGCCTATGGCTGAAGCATAGGGAACATCTTTCATTTTCTCTCTATCTTCTGCGGTGGTCGGGCATTGAGTCTTACTCAACTTCACACCTTGTAACACCGGCAAGAACCCTTTCTTTGCCTGATCCATTTTGAACTTCTTCAAAACTTTATCAAGGTATGTGCTTTGTGAAAGTCCTATTAAGCGTCTTGATCTATCTCTATAGATCTTAATGCCCAATATGTAAGCAGCTTCATCGAGGTCTTTCATTGAAAAACTCTTATTCAAGTATCCTTTTATGCTATCCAGAAATTCTATATCATTTCCGATCAGTAATATGTCATCCACATATAATATCAGAAATGCTACAGAGCTCCCACTCACTTTCTTGTAAATACAGGCTTCTCCAAAAGTCTGTATAAAACCAAATGCTTTGATCACACTATCAAAACGTTTATTCCAACTCCGAGAGGCTTGCACCAGTCCATAAATGGATCGCTGGAGCTTGCACACTTTGTTAGCTCCCTTTGGATCGACAAAACCTTCTGGTTGCATCATATACAACTCTTCTTCCAGAAATCCATTCAGGAATGCAGTTTTGACATCCATTTGCCAAATTTCATAATCATAAAATGCGGCAATTGCTAACATGATTCGGACAGACTTAAGCATCGCTACGGGTGAGAAGGTCTCATCGTAGTCAATTCCTTGAACTTGTCGAAAACCTTTTGCAACAAGTCGAGCTTTATAGACAGTAACATTACCATCAGCGTCAGTCTTCTTCTTGAAAATCCATTTATTCTCAATTGCTTGCCGATCATCGGGCAAGTCAACCAAAGTCCACACTTTGTTCTCATACATGGATCCCATCTCAGATTTCATGGCCTCAAGCCATTTTGTGGAATCTGGGCTCACCATCGCTTCTTCATAGTTCGTAGGTTCATCATGTTCCAGTAACATGACTTCCAGAATAGGATTACCGTACCACTCTGGTGCGGATCTTGCTCTGGTTGATCTACGAAGTTCTGTAGAAACTTGATCTGAAGTTTCATGATCATGATCATTAGCTTCCTCCCTATTTGGTGTAGGTGTCATAGAAACTGATTTCTGTGATGTACTACTTCTCAATAAGGGAGTAGATACAGTTATCTCATCAAGTTCTACTTTCCTCCCACTCACTTCTTTCGAGAGAAACTCCTTCTCTAGAAAGTTTCCGAATTTAGCAACAAATATCTTGCCTTCGGATTTGTGATAGAAGGTGTACCCAACTGTCTCCTTTGGGTATCCTATGAAGACACATTTCTCCGATTTAGGTTCGAGCTTATCAGGTTGAAGTTTTTTCACATAAGCATCGCAGCCCCAAACTTTCAGAAACGACAACTTTGGTTTCTTGCCAAACCATAGTTCATAAGGCGTCGTCTCAACGGATTTAGATGGTGCCCTATTTAAAGTGAATGCAGCCGTCTCTAAAGTATATCCCCAAAACGATAGCGGTAAATCAGTAAGAGACATCATAGATCGCACCATATCTAATAAAGTACGATTACGACGTTCGGACACACCATTACGTTGTGGTGTTCCAGGTGGCGTGAGTTGCGAAACTATTCCGCATTGTTTCAAATGTAGACCAAACTCGTAACTCAAATATTCCCCTCCACGATCAGATCGTAGAAATTTTATTTTCTTGTTACGATGATTTTCCACTTCACTCTGAAATTCTTTGAACTTTTCAAATGTTTCAGACTTGTGTTTCATTAAGTAGATATACCCATATCTGCTCAAATCATCTGTGAAGGTGAGAAAATAACGATATCCGCCACGAGCCTCAACATTCATTGGACCACATACATCAGTATGTATGATTTCCAATAAATCCGTTGCTCTCTCCATAGTTCCGGAGAACGGTGTTTTAGTCATCTTGCCCATAAGGCACGGTTCGCAAGTGCCAAGTGATTCATAATCAAGTGACTCCAAAAGTCCATCAGTATGGAGTTTCTTCATGCGCTTTACACCGATATGACCTAAACGGCAGTGCCACAAATAAGTTGCACTATCATCATTAACTCTGCATCTTTTGGCTTCAACATTATGAATATGTGTATCACTACTATCGAGATTAAGTAAATACAAACCATTCTTCAATGGTGCATGACCATAAAAGATATTATTCATATAAATAGAACAACCATTATTCTCTGATTTAAATGAATAACCGTCTCGCATCAAACAAGATCCAGATATGATGTTCATGCTCAACGCTGGTACTAAATAACAATTATTTAGGTCTAATACTAATCCCGAAGGTAGATGTAGAGGTAGCGTGCCGACCGCGATCACATCGACTTTGGAACCATTTCCCACGCGCATCGTCACCTCGTCCTTGGCCAATCTTCGCTTAATCCGTAGCCCCTGTTTCGAGTTGCAAATATTAGCAACAGAACCAGTATCAAATACCCAGGTGCTACTGCGAGTATTAGTAAGGTACACATCAATAACATGTATATCATATATACCTTTGTTAACCTTGCCGTCCTTCTTATCCGCCAAATACTTGGGGCAGTTCCGTTTCCAGTGACCAGCCTGCTTGCAATAGAAGCACTCAGTTTCAGGCTTAGGACCAGACTTGGGTTTCTTCTCTTGATCAGCAACTTGCTTGCCGTTCTTTTGAAGTTTCCCTTTTTCTTTCCTTTGCCCTTTTTCTTGAAACTGGTGGTTTTGTTAACCATCAACACTTGATGCTCCTTTTTGATTTCTACCTCCGCGGCTTTCAGCATCGCGAAGAGCTCGGGCATTGTTTTGGTCATCCCTTGCATATTATAGTTCATCACGAAGCTCTTGTAGCTTGGTGGCAGTGATTGGAGAATTCTGTCGATGACGCAATCATCCGGAAGATTAACTCCCAGTTGAATCAAGTGATTGTTATACCCAGACATTCTGAGTATATGCTCACTGACAGAACAGTTCTCCTCCATCTTACAGCTATAGAACTTATTGGAGACTTCATATCTCTCAATCCGGGCATTCGCTTGGAATATTAACTTCAACTCCTGGAACATCTCATATGCTCCATGGTGTTCAAAACGACGTTGAAGTCCCGGTTCTAAGCCGTAAAGCATGGCACACTGAACTATAGAGTAGTCATCAGCTTTGCTTTGCCAAACGTTCACAACTTCTGGCGTAGCCCTTGCACCAGGCCTAGCACCTAACGGTGCTTCCAGGACGTAATTCTTCTGTGCAGCAATAAGGATAATCCTCAAGTTACGGACCCAGTCCGTGTAATTGCTGCCATCATCTTTCAACTTTGCTTTCTCAAGGAACGCATTAAAATTCAACGGAACAACAGCACGAGCCATCTATCTACACAACATAGACAAGCAAGATACTATCAGGTACTAAGTTCATGATAAATTTAAGTTCAATTAATCATATTACTTAAGAACTCCCACTTAGAAAAACATCCCTCCAATTTTCTAAGTGATTGCGTGATCCATATCAACTACACCATGACCGATCATCACGTGAGATGGAGTAGTTTTAATGGTGAACATCAATATGTTGATCATATCTACTATATGATTCACGCTTGACCTTTCGGTCTCCGTGTTCCGAGGTCATATCTTATATGCATAGCTCGTCAAGTATAACCTGAGTATTCTGCGTGTGCAACTGTTTTGCACCCGTTGTATTTGAACGTAGAGCCTATCACACCCGATCAACACGTGGTGTCTCAGCACGAAGAACTTTCGCAACGGTGCATACTCAGGGAGAACACTTCTTGATAATTTAGTAAGGGATCATCTTATAATGCTACCGTCAATCAAAGCAAGATAAGATGCATAAAGGATTAACATCACATGCAATCAATATAAGTGATATGATATGGCCATCATCATCTTGTGCTTGTGATCTCCATCTCCGAAGCACCGTCATGATCACCATCGTCACCGGCGCGACACCTTGATCTCCATCGTAGCATCGTTGTCGTCTCGCCAAACTTATGCTTCTACGACTATCGCTACCGCTTAGTGATAAAGTAAAGCATTACAGGGCGATTGCATTGCATACAATAAAGCGACAACCATATGGCTCCTGCCAGTTGCCGATAACTTGGTGACAAAACATGATCATCTCATACAATAAAATTTAGCATCACGTCTTGACCATATCACATCACAACATGCCCTGCAAAAACAAGTTAGACGTCCTCTACTTTGTTTGTTGCAAGTTTTACGTGGCTGCTACGGGCTTTAAGCAAGAACTCATCTTACCTACGCATCAAAACCACAACGATAGTTCGTCAAATAGACTCCGTTTTAACCTTCTCAAGGACCGGGCGTAGCCACACTTGGTTCAACTAAAGTTGGTGAGATGTCTCCCGCAAGCCATCTATGTGCAAAGCACTTCGAGGGAACCGGTCTCGCGTAAGCGTACGCGTAAGGTTGGTCCGGGTCATCTCATCCAACAATACCGCCGAACCAAAGTATGACATGCTGGTAGGAAGTATGACTTGTATCGCCCACAACTCACTTGTGTTCTACTCGTGCATATAACATCAAAACCATAAAACCTAGGCTCGGATGCCACTGTTGGGGAACGTAGTAATTTAAAAAAATTTCCTACGTACACGCAAGATCATGGTGATGCATAGCAACGAGATGAGAGTATTGTCTACGTACCCTCGTAGACCAGCAACGGAAGCGTTGACGCAACGTAGAGGAAGTAGTCGTACTTCTTCACGATCTAACCGATCCAAGTACCGAACGTACGGCACCTCCGAGTTCTGCACACGTTCAGCTCGATGACGTCCCTCGAACTCCGATCCAGCCGAGTGTTGAGGGAGAGTTTCGTCAGCACGACGGCGTGGTGACGATGATGATGTTCCACCGACGCAGGGCTTCGCCTAAGCTTCGCAACGGTATAATCGAGGTGTAATTTGGTGGAAGGGGGCACCGCACACGGCTAAGGAAAGATCTCAAGGATCAACTTGTGTGTCATGGGGTGCCCCCTGCCCCTGTATATAAAGGAGGGAAGGGGAGGGGCTGGCCGGCCACCAAGGGGCGCGCCAGGGGGTCCTACTCCTACTAGGAGTAGGATTCCTCCCCCCCAATCCTAGTCCAACTAGGGTTTGACCAAGGGGGAAGGGAGAGAGAGGGGGGCGCCCCCTTCTCCTAATCCTAATAGGACTAGGGAAGGGGGGAAGGTGCGGCTAGCACTTGGGCCCCTTTCTCTCCTTTCCACTAAGGCCCATCAAGGCCCATTGACCCCTCGGGGGGTTCCGGTAACCCCCCGGTACTCCGGTAAAATTCCCAATTTCACCCGGAGTGATTCCGGAGTCCAAACATAGGCTTCCAATATATCAATCTTTATGTCTCGACCATTTCGAGACTCCTCGTCACGTCCGTGATCTCATCCGGGACTCCGAACAACCTTCGGTACATCAACATCATAAAACTCATAGTAACTGTCATCGAAACGTTAAGCGTGCGGACCCTACGGGTTCGAGAACTATGTAGACATGACCAAGACACCTCTCCGGTCAATAACCAATAGCGGGACCTGGATGCCCATATTGGCTCCTACATATTCTACGAAGATCTTTATCGGTCAGACCGCATAACAACATACGTTGTTCCCTTTGTCATCGGTATGTTACTTGCCCGAGATTCGATCATCGGTATCCAATACCTAGTTCAATCTCGTTACCGGCAAGTCTCTTTACTCGTTCCGTAATACATCATCTCACAACTAACACATTAGTTGCAGTGCTTGCAAGGCTTATGTGATGTGCATTACCGAGAGGGCCCAGAGATACCTCTCCGACAATCGGAGTGACAAATCCTAATCTCGAAATACGCCAACCCAACATGTACCTTCGGAGACACCTGTAATGTACCTTTATAATCACCCAGTTACGTTGTGACGTTTGGTAGCACCCAAAGTGTTCCTCAGGCAAACGGGAGTTGCATAATCTCATAGTCATAGGAACATGTATAAGTCATGAAGAAAAGCACTTAGCAACAAACTATACGATCAGGTGCTATGCTAATGGAATGGGTCATGTCAATCAGATCATTCAACTAATGATGTGACCTCGTTAATCAAATAACAACTCTTTGTTTATGGTTAGGAAACATGACCATCTTTGATTAACGAGCTAGTCAAGTAGAGGCATACTAGTGACACTCTGTAGGTTTATGTATTCACACATGTATTATGTTTCCGGTTAATACAATTCTAGCATGAATAATAAACATTTATCATGACATAAGGAAATAAATAATAACTTTATTATTGCCTCTAGGGCATATTTCCTTCAAAGGTATCAATCCAGTAGGAGATCACGCACGAGTCCCTCACACCTACACAAACAAATAAGAACCTCGCAACCAACGCGATAAAGGTGTTGTCAATCCCTCAACGGTCACTTACAAGAGTGAGAACTGATAGATATGATAAGATAATATTTTTGGTATTTATATGATAAAGAGAAATAAAGATGCAAAGTAAAATAAAAGGCAATAAAAATAACTAAATATTGGGAGATTAATATGATGGAGAATAGACCCGGGGGCCATAGGTTTCACTAGTGGCTTCTCTCAAGAGCATAAGTATTACGGTGGGTAAACGAATTACTGTCGAGCAATTGATAGAATTGAGCATAGTTATGAGAATATCTAGGTACGATCATGTATATAGGCATCACGTTAGCGACAAGTAGACCGAAAAATTTCTGCATCTACTACTATTACTCCACACGTCGACCGCTATCCAGCATGCATCTAGAGTATTAAGTTCAAAAGAATAGAGTAATGCTTTAAGTAAGATGACATGATGTAGAGGGATAAACTCATGCAATATGAAATAAACCCCATCTTTTTATCCTCGATGGCAACAATACTAAGTGGATCGAGAAGAGGTGTCTAGAGGGGGGTGATTAGACACTAAGCACCAAAAGTTGCAGTTTTTAATATTCTTAAGTTCAAGTGGAGTTTAGGCACATGTTTAACAAACACAATACATATCAAGCAAGCATGCAATGAGTATATGAGCAGCGGAAAGTAAAGCATGCAACTTGCAAGAATGTAAAGGGAAGGGTTTGGAGTATTCAAACGCAATTTGAGACACAGATGTTTTTGGCGTGGTTCCGATAGGTGGTGCTATCGTACATCCACGTTGATGGAGTCTTCAACCCACGGAGGGTAACGGTTGCGCGAGTCCACGGAGGGCTCCACCCACGAATGGTCCACGAAGAAGCAACCTTGTCTATTCCATCATGGCCATCGCCCACGAAGGACTTGCCTCACTAGTGGTAGATCTTCACGAAGTAGGCGATCTCCTTGCCCTTACAAACTCCTTGGTTCAACTCCACAATCCTGTCGGAGGCTCCCAAGTGACACCTAGCCAATCTAGGAGACACCACTCTCCAAGAAGTAACAAATGGTGTGTTGATGATGAACTCCTTGCTCTTGTGCTTCAAATGATAGTCTCCCCAACACTCAACTCTCTCTCATAGGATTTGGATTTGGTGGAAAGAAGATTTGAGTGGAAAGCAACTTGGGGAAGGCTAGAGATCAAGATTCATATGGTAGGAATGGAATATCTTGAGCTCAACAGAAGTGTAGGTGGTTCTCTCTCAAAAAATGTGTATTGGAAGTGAAGATCTGTTCTGATGGCTTTCTCTACGAATGAAGAGTGGGTGGAGGGGTATATATAGCCTCCACACAAAATCTAACCGTTACACACAATCTGCTAAACTCGATGGGACCGAATCATTAAACTCGGTCGGACCGATTCAGCAAACCTAGTGACCGTTAGGATTTTCGGTGGGACTGAGATGCAACTCGGTAGGACCGATATGGTTAGGGTTAGGGCATAACGTAATCTCGGTGTGACCGATTACACAAACTCGGTGAGACCGATTTTGGTAATAAGCTAACCAGAGAGTTGGTCAGGCAAACTCGGTGAGACCGATTACACAAACTCGGTGGGACCGATTTGGTAATAAGCTAACCAGAGGATTTGCATTGTAATCTCGGTAGTACCGATTGCGCAAACTCGGTGAGACCAATTTTGGCAATGGACATACACAATGAGATTGCAATCCCATCTCGGTGAGACCGAGATCCCTATCGGTGAAACCGATTTGCTAGGGTTTGTGGCAGTGGCTATGACATGTGAAACTCGGTGGCACCGGATAGAAAGAATCGGTGGGGCCGAGTTTGACTTTAGGTTTGGATCATATGTGGATATGGAAAGGTAGTTGAGGATTTTGGAGCATATCACTAAGCACATGAAGCAAGAGGCTCATTAAGCAACACCTCATCCCTCCTTGATAGTATTGGCTTTTCCTATGGACACAATGTGATCTTGGATCACTAAAATATAAAATGTAGAGTCTTGTTCTTGAAGCTTGAGCCAATCCTTTGTCCTTAGCTTCTTGAAGGGGTTCCACATCCTTTAGTCCATGCCACTCCATTGTTGAACTTATCTGAAACATACTAGGTAAAAGTGTTAGTCCAACAGAGATATGTTGACATTAATTACCAAAACCACCCAGGGAGCACTTGTGCTTTCAATCTCCCCCTTTTTTGTAATTGATGACAACATACATCAAAGCTTTAGATAAAGATATAGAGAATAGCAAGTAAAGCTTCGGAAAGACATGTAACATGCATAGGCTCTCCCTACATGTATGCAATCATGTGAATATGGAATATAGAGGCATGTGACTGCATAAACATGACAGAGTAAGCAATGTGTTACATGTATCTTGGCTATATGCATCAGAGCAAATGATGTGAATATGAGAAATGTACCTTCATTCTCATGAGTCCTTCTTGCAAACAGTATGTACATCAGCAAGAACTTCTCATTCACATGACTGTGATGCATATACTTACCTTGTGGTCCTGAGTTGGCTTAGGATGGGATGAACCTGCGCAAACAAGGTTAGATAACACAGATACATCTACTGACCAGAGCAAACAAAAGAACCACAATAGAACCAAGACTGGGATGACATGTAGAGTGAGTACTAATTACTACACTGGATATAGAGATGTCCCCAAAGGTAAAGATATGCAATAAAATCAGAGATTTCCTTTCCTTAGACGTCTTGCTCCCCATGAATCTAACATGAGATATTGGGAGAAGATAGGAAACAGAAAATCAGAGCAATAGAAAATAATCAACAGAGCTTGAGCTAAAGCAAGCAACCAAACATGTCTTTACCCTCTTAAAGACATGTGACATCTCTCCTCTTGAACACCAAGTATCTGGGGCATTGATGATATTACTTTCTCTCCCCCTGAGTATTCTCTCTTTCTCCCCCTATAGGAAGGATTAAGCTTTGATGTGATCTCTCTCTCCCCCTTTGACATCAATTTCCAAGAAGGGTCTTCTGGATATGTGATACAAATGGGTTGGTCCTTGAGTCACAAAGCAAAGCAGCATGTGTAACATGATGCTGGTAGAGGACAAGAATCATTGAGTGGAGCTAAAGCAAATAGAAATCAGGAATAAGTGGCAAGTTGGTTTTCCTGTGATTAAATCGGTGACTCCGAGTTGTGTGCTTCGGTTGCACCGAAAGATTTCGGTTAGGCCAAGAAAACAAACCGGTGTGACCGAGTTCATCAGAGTGAAACTACATGTCACCTCAGTTCACTAGACAAATAAGAATCTCACAAAGATTTGGAAGGAATTAACTGAAAGATTTGCAATGAATTGGATGCAGAAAATGCAGAACAAAGAGAAAAGACAAGAAGCTAAAAGATCTAGATGAAGTTTTTTTTTGAAAGGGGAAACAAATATGCAAGGAACAAATGCAATAACACAGAAAAGAAAACACAAGAGAACTTCATCTAGAGTTGGGCGATGACAAAGTCACCTATGTTAGAGTATATTGACTTAGGAGTCAAGTGAGAGCACTTGATCATAGGTCATACTCATCATTTAAGCTCAAAATGGGGTTACCATTTTTCGTTTAAGCATCTTGATGTATTCATATCTTATTGAGTTGCTTTGACTCATGTCTTGGAGTAAAGCTTCTCTAAGATGGAATAACATACCTTGGGTGGTGGTGTGGGTCTTGCTCATGTAGTTGAACTTGTGTGGGTTGCTCAAGGTTGATGTAGTTCATCAAGAGTTGGGAGCACCACTTGGAGTTTGAGTTCATCTACCTACATGGGTTGGTCTTGCAAGGAAAAGCACTTGTGTATCCAAAATGACTATCATGAAACTCAACATAGAATTTGTCAAAGGATATGTTTGAATGGTTTCGTGCTTCCTTGTCTTCAACCACCATTGTGTAGAGACTTGGTGATGTAGAGATTGCTCAAGATGTGAGTGAGTTGTAATCTCATGGAATTAGATTCAACCAAGTACCTACACGGGTTACATAACATGCAAGGAGCAAATATATCCAAGACATATGAATAGCTTCATAAGAGAAATATCAAGGATTAGTCATAGGCTCATGCCTTGCATGTATCAAATGGAGTTCCTACTCCAAGTTTGAAGCATCAATGATGTTCAATTCACCTCTTAACCTGCAAAACACTTTCTCATCAAGTGGCTTAGTGAATATATCCGCCAATTGCTTATCGGTGCGAACATGCTTAAGGTTAATGTCCCCTTTGGCAACATGATCTCGAATGAAATGATGCGAACTTCAATATGCTTAGTTCGATAATGTTGCACGGGATTGTGAGCAATCTTAATAGCACTTTCATTGTCACATAGCAATGGAACATGTTTCACATATATCCCATAATCTTTAAGAGTTTGGGTCATCCAAAGTAATTGAGCACAACATGAACCAGCGGCAATGTATTCCGCTTCGGCGGTGGATAAGGATACCGAGTTTTGTTTCTTGGAAGACCAAGACACAAGAGATATACCAAGGAATTGACAAGTACCCGAAGTGGCCTTTCTATCAACCTTGTCTCCGGCATAGTTCGAATCGGAATAGCATACAAGATCAAAAGAGGACCTCTTAGGATACCAAATGCCAAAATTTGGTGTATGGATTAAGTATCTCACTATCCTTTTCACAGCCTTAAGATGACATTCTTTAGGAGCAGCTTGATATCGTGCACACATGCACACACTTAGCATAATATCGGGACGGGAGGCACATAGATATAACAATGAACCAATCATAGAGCGATAAACCTTTTGATCAACCGGTTCACCATCTTTGGTCAAATCAAGATGTCCACTAGTAGGCATAGGTGTAGGCATACCTTTGCATTCTTGCATATTGAACTTCTTGAATAAATCTTTGGTGTACTTTGTTTGAGAGACAAATGTACCTTCCTTAGTTTGCTTGATTTGCAAACCGAGAAAGAATTTGAGTTCACTCATCATAGACATCTCAAACTTCTCCGACATTAGCTTTCCAAACTTTTCACTAAAATGAGGGTTAGTTGAACCAAATATGATATCATCAACATAAATTTGGCATACAAATAGTTCTCCATTAACCCTTTTAGTAAAAAGAGTAGAATCAATTTTACCAATTTCAAAGCCTTTTTCAGTAAGAAACTTGGTCAAGCATTTATACCATGCTCTAGGAGCTTGTTTAAGACCATAAAGGGCTTTGTGAAGTTTGTAAACATGATTAGGTTTCTTAGGATTAACAAAGCCGGGAGGTTGCTTAACATAAACTTCCTCCTCAATTTTGCCGTTTAGAAAAGCACTTTCAATATCCATTTGGTATAAGGTGATATCATGGTGATTAGCATAGGCAAGTAAGATGCGAATGGACTCAAGTCTTGTGTATAGCCTTGGGCGACGAGACGTGCTTTGTTGCGAACCACTTGTCCATCTTCATCTTGCTTGTTGCAAAACACCCATTTGGTACCAATGATGTTGTGGTTGTTGTCGGGCTTCTCGACCAATGTCCACACTTGATTTCTCTCAAAGTTGTGTAGCTCTTCATGCATAGCGTTTATCCAATCCGGATCCTTCAATGCTTCTTCAACCTTCATAGGTTCAATTTTAGAAACGAATGAGTAATGTTCACAAAAATTAGCTAAACGAGTTTTAGAGCGAGTGATTCTCCCGGTTTGGATATCATTGCAGATTTGCTCGACGGGATGATCTTTGGCAATTCTTGCTCGAACTCGTGAGAGCTTTTGCTTGGGTCGGGGTGGAACATCCTCTTCATCTTGTTCTTCTTCTTCTTCTTGGCCTTCTTCATTGTTGACGTTGTTGTTCTCTTATCGTGGTGAAGAAGGAGGTTGTTGATGTTCATCTTGGTGTATTTCCTCGTTTTCTTCATCTTGACGTGTCCCACTTGTGGATGCTTCCGTATCAACTCTTGGTTCACCTTGACGTGAGGTAGAAGCTTCCACTTGGACGGACGAGGTTCTCTCCTTCATTTCCGTTGGACGAATCTTGCCAATGGACAAGTCTTGAATTGCTTCCGAAGGGTCTTTGTCTCCTACATCAATTGGCAATTGCTCTACTTGCGAGCCATTAGATTCATCAAACTTCACATCCACCATATCTTCAACCTTTCGGGTGAAATTGTTGTAGACACGGTAAGTGTGAGAGTTTGAGCCATAACCAAGTAGAAAACCTTCATGAGATTTAGGAGCAAATTTAGAACAATGATGCTTATCAAGAATGTAGCACTTTGAGCCAAATACTCGAAAGTATCCAACTTGGGGTTTGTTACCGGTGAGGAGCTCGTACGCCGTCTTGCCGAGTAGCTTGTGAAGATACAAGCGATTTGTTGCATGACAAGCTGTCTCAACCGCTTCTGCCCAAAAGTGTTTTGGCGTCTTGTACTCATCAAGCATCGTTCTTGCCATCTCGATAAGAGTCCGGTTCTTCTTCTCAACAACTCTATTTTGTTGAGGTGTGTACATAGCCGAGAACTCGTGTGAAATCCCTTCTTCATCAAGAAAGGTGTCCACATTTGCGTTCTTGAACTCCGTTCCGTTGTCGCTCCGAACCTTCTTGATCTTCACGTCAAACTGATTTTGGGCCTTCCTAGCGAAGTTTTTGAAGATCTTTTGGACCTGCGACTTGTCATCAAGAAAGAACACCCACGTAAATCTTGAAAAATCATCAACTATGATTAGACCAAATGAGTTACCACCGAGACTCATGTACGCATTTGGACCAAAGAGATCCATGTGAAGTAGCTCGAGTGGTCTTCTTGTGGTCATGATGTTCTTTGCGCGGTGACTTCCTCCAACTTGTTTCCCTGCTTGACAAGCACTACAAAGTCTATCCTTGTCAAATACAACATCTTCTATTCCAAGGATATGATCACCTTTAATAAGCTTATCAAGATTTCGCATTCCAACATGACCTAGTCTTCTATGCCACAACCAGCCTTTAGAAGATTTAGCAATTAGGCAAGTTTTAGGTTGAGCCTTTTTAGTGAAATCAACAATGTAAAGATCTCCTCTACGTATACCGGTAAAGACCATTTTAAGATTGTCTCTACGAAACACTTGGCAATCTACTTCAGTGAATAAGACACTGAAACCGAAATCCGCAAGTCTAGAAACTGAAAGTAAATTGTATCCAAGAGATTCAACGAGCATGACATTTTGTATGGAGCTATCATGCGAGATGGCCACCTTACCAAGGCCAACTACCTTACCCTTTGAATTATCACCAAAGGTGACATATTTTCGAGGGCCGTCATTTTCAGCAAGCTCACGGAACATCTCTTCATCTCCGGTCATATGATCAGTACATCCACTATCAAGGACCCACTCCTTTCCTCCAGCCATGTAGCCACGAAGATTTGACATAAGACCAAAATGTCTCATTGTGTCGGGGGGAATCCGCTTCCTCGAACACCTATGGGGACCGAGCACCTTACTGGTTCGGCGGGGGGCGGAGGTCGCACAAAGAGCGGATCGAGGCGCTGCACACAAGGGGATTTTACCCAGCTTCGGGCCGCAAGGATGCGTAAACCCTACTGCTGCTTTGTGGATTGTATTGTGTTCTTGCTCGGGAGCGCGTGGTGCTACAGTCCACGCGAGCCGCTGGCGAGACCGAGCGTGGCAATGGTTGTCCTCTTCCTCCTACGTGCGCAAGGGGCCTCCTTTTATATGCTCAAGGGGTTACCCACAGGTGGCAGCGCAGGTGGGGGCAAAAATGGGAGAGTGCTGTAGTGGGTACAGCTGCCTGCACAGTGGCTGTACAGTGCTATCATACCTAACTCTGACGGCGGGGGACAAGGGCATTAAATGCCCGTCCGCGTCGCCCAGACGGTGCAGGGAAGTGGACCGTCAGGAGCGCCACCGTTTGCCACGATGGCTACTCTGTCAGCTTCACTTCGCCACCGCATGCCCCTGGCTGCACAACCTCCCGCCACGTGCGCCTGGAATGCCCCCAGAGCGACACGTTGGTGGGTGAGCTAGAGCGCAGGCACGGGGTGGTAACTTGCCGCGGCAGACGCCTTGCCGCGCCCGGGAGCTTGTCGCTCACCGGGCCTTGCCGAAGCGCGGGACGCGCCGTGGCAAGGTCCTTGTCGTGCCGTGGTTGGCCTTCCCGGCAAGCTCCTCCTGCCGGGGTCTTGTGCTTCGAGCGGTCGTCCCGGCAAGCTCCTCTTGCCGGGGCCTGGCTCTCTTCGGGTGGCCTTCCCGGCAGGCTCCTCCTGCCGGGGCCTTGGCTCAAATACTTTGTTCTTGGATGGCCCAAAAAGGGACCATGGAGAGTCTTGGCGATCGCGTGGCAAGCCTTGCCGCGGGGTGCTACGACTGCCCGTGCACAAGTTCGGGATACTAAGGTACCCCTACTTTAGTACACCGACAGGAGCCCCCGGGCCTAGGCCATACACGGTGCCGAGCGCTGTTGGGCCAGGCCCAAAACAGTGCACGGACACGCGCGGCCTGGGTCACGCTGCATCTGCTTCTGTGCCCACCACGTCCTCCCCGAAAGGCACGCGTCGAATGCGGCATCGTGGGGAGAGGCGTGCGTGATGTGCGTGGCATGCGCGGGGCCGGACCCTGCAGGCATGCGTCACGTCGCCATAAAGGGGGACGGTTCGCGCTAGCTCCATAAGTGGAGGGAGGCGTGGAGGCGTGGCTTGTTCGCTAGGCGGGGCCGAGGCACGGTTTCCGAGGCGCCCGTTCCCCACGATCACGGGGTGGGGAGAGGCCGCCTCATCCGTCGCCTCGGTCCTGCGCGTCAGCCACGCGGCTTCCATGCACCCGGGGTTGCGGGCGGTGGAGTCAGGAGACCGGGCCGTCGCGGGTCGGGGCAGCAGGTCGGCCCCAGTCGCCTGGCCTTCCTGCATCTTGATTGGCTGAGCGGGGCGGTCGAACCCCCACCCTGCTCCTTTATAAAGAGCAAGAGGGTGCACGGGAACCCACACTCCTCCATCTCTTCTCCTCTTCATCTTCTGACCCCCTTTCTCCATTTACCATGGAGAAAGGGAATCCGGGTCCTTCATCGGTGGCGGCGAGGGTTGCCGCCAGGCAGCGCGCCCCTCCTCCCCTTGCACCCGCGGTGGCGGAGCCAGCCGTAAGGGGAAGGGGAGGGGGCGAGGTCGTGGACGAGGGCGTGGACGAGGCCGCGGAAGAGGAAGAGGGCTGGCGGCAAGGCCGTCAACTCGGAGTACGAGGGCACGGCGCCCTCGACAGCGTGCTGACGCCCTGCCGCCTTGTCGGGCCCTTCTTCCGGCGGCGCCATCACCGTCCAGCTTTCAGCCGGTCCCCGGGGCGTTCTGTTTGTGTCTTCTGCCACCCGTAGCTCGCCTAGGCGCTCCTTTTGCCCTTTTCGCCTCCTTGTCCTACCTCCTGAGGAGAGAGACAAGAAAGGGATTACGGGCATCTTATCTTTTTTCAATCTGTAAGCCCTCGGGCCTTAGCTGTGTTTAAAACTTGTAATCCCATCTTTTCATGTTTTTCATTCTCTCTGAACTGTACCTGAGCGGAATGTTTTTAATGAAAAGGGGATGTTTGCCGGGCCATTTGTCCCGTGGGTAAAACCCACGCCAAGGAACGAATCCTTTATATCGTTAAGATAGACACTTCTTTGCCCGGCAACAGGCCCTGCCGTCTTCCCGCGCCACTCGACCTCTCTCACGCCTTTGGCGGAGGAAGGGATGAAGCGGGTTCGGGCCCCTCGTTCCGCCCCTTTGCCGCCGCGACTACTACCAAAACGGGCCCCAGGAACGCGCTCTGGGGCCTGTCGTTAAGGGAGCATGGTAGCTTCTAGGAGGAAACAAGGTTTTCGTATTCCACAGTTCATAAGAGAATGCATGACAAGGGATGCAAAAACTTATCTGGGATTGCAGCCCCCGGCAACTTTGGCTTGCCGCGGGCGAATCTTCGTACTTGCAGCCTCCGGCAATACTGGCTTGCCGGGGACCAGATGCTGGTCCGCCCTTCTTCTCTTCTTCGTCCTTAAGCGGCCTAGCCAGGATATGCAAAACCCTGCGAACCAAAGGAAACGAAGGAACCGGAAAAGGACGCAGACTCGACCTCTAAGCTAGGGGTTAGCAGCTATTAGGCACTATCAACCCTAACCAAGGACGAAACTCGACTCAGCATGCATGCTAAAACTTAGGGCGCCAGCGCTTCATTTCTGCTGCTCAGGGTCTGCGCCTGGCTTTGTACAAAGGATTACATGCAACTGCGGCAAGACTTGTACAAAAGGTTGGTTGCCGGGCGGGGCCCGACAACCGCGCCTTACGGGTAAAACTTACGAAGATGCTCAATATTCCAGGAGTTGCTCACCGGAGTGCCATCTTCGGTCTCGAGGCGGACAGCGCCGGGCCTCGTGACTCGTCTCACCTGGTAAGGGCCTTCCCACTTTGGCGTCAACTTGTTATGATTCTTCGCGGACGGGGCGCGCCGAAGAACAAGGTCGCCTTCCTCGAAGCTTCTGGCTTTAACTTTGCGGCTATGGTAGCGACGCAAAGCTTGCTGGTAGCGAGAGGCTCGCACAGCAGCCTGAAGACGATCCTCCTCAAGGAGCAGCGCGTCATCTTCACGCAGCCGCTCTTGCTCAAGCTCATCATAAGCGAGCACTCGAGGTGACCCGTATACGAGTTCCGTGGGGGTAACTGCTTCTGCTCCATAGACTAGAGCAAATGGTGTCTGGCCAGTGGCTCGATTTGGCGTCGTTCTGATCGACCAAAGAGCCACTGGCAGCTCCTCGATCCAGTTTCTTCCGCACTTGTGCAGCCTGTCGAAAGTTCTGGTCTTGAGCCCGCGCAGTACTTCGGCGTTGGCCCTTTCAGCTTGACCGTTGCTCCTGGGATGAGCAACAGAAGCGAAGCAGACCTTGGCGCCGAGATCTTGGACGTATTGCATGAAGGCGCGGCTTGTGAATTGTGTACCGTTGTCGGTGATGATCCTGTTGGGGATCCCGAAGCGGCAGACAATCGACCTGAAGAACTTGATGGCTGACTGTGTTGTCACCTTCCTCACTGGTTCCACTTCCAGCCACTTTGTGAACTTGTCGATTGCGACGTACAAGTACTCAAAGCCCCCGACAGCTCGGGGGAAGGGGCCGAGGATGTCGAGCCCCCAGACCGAAAATGGCCAGGATAAAGGGATCGTCTGGAGAGCTTGAGCTGGCTGGTGTATCTGCTTGGAATGGAACTGGCACGCTTCACACTTGGTTACTTGTGAAGTTGCATCCTGGAGGGCTGTCGGCCAGAAGAAACCTTGCCGGAACGCTTTGCCGGCGAGTGCTCTTGCACCGATGTGGTGACCACATATGCCTCCATGTATCTCTGCCAACAGCTGTTGTCCGTCTTCCCGGGAAATGCACTTCAATTTCAGACCGTTGCGCCCTCTTCTGTACAGCGTGTTGTCGACGAACTGGTACATACTCGAGCGCCGGGCTACTCTTTCCGCTTCTTCTTGCTCTTCGAGAAGTTCTCCGTGCTGGAGGAAATGGACAGTCTGTTGTGCCCATGCTGGAGCCTGCGGCTCGACAACAAGGACTGAAGGCACTTCTGCTGCTGCGGGAACGTCCGCTTCTACGGCGAGGATCTGGGGCTCAGCCGGAGCTTGACGTTCCCCGGCAAGCTTGCCGGAGCAAAACTTGTCGGGATCGCCTGCTTCTATGGAACAAACCCTGGGGTTTTCCGGAGCAGACGGCTCCTCAGCGCTCTTGGCGTCGATCTTGGGGACCTTCTTGGTGGCGGCTCCAGGGAGCTCTGCCGGAAGATAGTCGCCGGAGACCAACTTCCTCTTCTTGCTCTGTCTGGTTGATGGCGTTACGGATGGTTGAGTTAGCTTGAGCACAAAGGTTCCTGGTTCCATAGGTAACTTAAATGCTGCGCACTTCGACAGGCCGTCAGCGATGTCATTCTCAGCTCTTGGAATGTGTTCCATTTGCAGGCCGTCAAAGTGCTCTTCCAGCTTCCTCACTTCATCAACGTACGCTTCCATCAACGGACTCTGGTAATCCTTGTTCACTTGGTGGACGACAAGCTGCGAGTCACCCCTGACAATGAGCTTCTTGATCCCAAGTTCTGCCGCGATCCTAAGACCGGCGAGCAGACCTTCATACTCTGAAGTATTATTGGTTGCTTGCTCCTTGGGGAAGTGCATCTGGACTACGTACTTGAGGTGCTCTCCGGTGGGCGCGACGAGTAACGCGCCAGCACCGGCGCCTTGCAGCGAGAAATCACCATCAAAGTACATCAGCCACTCTTTGCTTGCTTCTTTGGCGGGGATGCTCGTCTCTGGGATATCTTCGTCCGGTGTCGGTGTCCACTCCGCTATGAACTCCGCCAATGCCCTGCTTTGGATAGTCGAGGTGCTCTCGAACTGGAGACCGAAGCTCGACAGTTCTAGTGCCCACTCGACAATCCTTCCTGTTGCTTCTGGATTCTGCAGTATCCTCTTCAGCGGAAAGCGGGTGACAACTGTAATCTCGTGTGCTTGGAAGTAATGGCGCAGCTTTCTCGAGGCCATGAGGAGGCCGAAAAGCAATTTCTGCACACCAGAGTACCTTGACCTAGCCCCCTGCAAAAGGGAGCTGACAAAGTAAACTGGGCGCTGCACCATTTTCTTCTTCTGCACCTCCACTTGCTCCTGCGCGGATTCATCCTTGTCGGGGCCAGAGCTTGTCGGGGAAGCCCCCTGCTTGTTGTTGGACGTGCTTGCCGCGGTTGCTGCCTCATCATCTGCCTCCCTCTCCGCTACTAACGCAGCACTAACCACTTGATTGGTTGCCGCTAGGTATAGCAGTAACTTCTCTTGTGGTTTAGGCGCGACAAGTATTGGAGCGGAGGACAGGTATTTCTTCAGGTCCTGCAGTGCAGCCTCCGCTTCCGGAGTCCATTTTATGGGACCCGCCTTTTTCAAAATTTTGAAAAATGGCAGGGCGCGTTCTGCAGACTTGGAAATAAACCTGCTGAGAGCCGCGACGCAGCCGGCAAGCCTTCGTACGTCCTTGACACGTGTTGGTGCTTCAATCTGCTCGATGGCCTTGATCTTGTCTGGGTTGGCTTCTATTCCTCGCTGAGACACGAAGAACCCGAGAAGCTTGCCGGAAGGGACTCCGAACACGCACTTCTCGGGGTTGAGCTTGAGGCTGATCCTGCGCAGGTTCGTAAAGGTCTCTTCTAAGTCTTGAATCAGGGTTGCCCTGTCTCTGCTCTTGACCACTATGTCATCCATGTAGGCCTCCACATTTCTATGGATTTGTGGCTCAAAAGCGGTGTGGACAACCCTCGCAAATGTCGAACCGGCGTTCTTCAGTCCGAAAGGCATCCGTACGAAACAGTACGTGCCACATGGAGTGATGAACGCGGTCTTCTCTTCATCTTCTTCAGCCATGAAGATCTGATGATATCCTGAGTATGTGTCAAGAAATGAAAGCAGGTCACATCCGGCCGTGGAGTCAACAATCTGGTCAATGCGTGGCAAGGGAAAGGGATCTTTGGGACAAGCTATGTTAACATCAGTGAAGTCGATGCAAAGCCTCCATTTCCCATTTTCTTTGCGCATGACAACAGGATTGGCCAACCACGTCAGATGGAGCACACCTCTGACGAGGCCTGCCGCTTCCAACTTCTTGATCTCTTCTGCGACGAACTCTTGGCGCTCCACTGCTTGCTTCCTGACTCTCTGCTTGACGGGCCGCGCGTGAGGACAGACGGCGAGGTGGTGCTCAATCACTTTCCTGGGAACGCCGGGGATGTCGGATGGTTGCGAGGCAAACACATCGACATTCGCCCGCAGGAAAGCAACGAGCGTGCTTTCCTATTTGGGGTCGAGCATGGCACTGATGGTGAAGGTACCACCAGTGTCGTCCTCCTTGGCGGGCACCTTCTTGGTCATTGGCGGAGCTGCCATTGTCTTCTTACTCTTGCCGGTGGAGCTCAATGGCGCGTCCTCGACGGTAGCGCAGCACTCCGAAGAGGTGCGCTTGCCGGAGTGGGCGCCAGAGCACTTGCCGGGCTTGGTCCTCTTCTTCCCTCCGGGAGCTTCAGCAGCAAGCGGCTTGTGATCCGTTGCGGCTGCTGCTTCCCGGTAGATCTTGTCGGCACAGATAAGGGCATCCTTCTTGTCGCCGGGGACAGAGATGACGCTTATCGGGCCTGGCATCTTGAGCATGTTGAAGGCGTAGTGAGAGGCCGCCATGAACTTGGCGAGCGCTGGACGGCCGAGAATTCCATTGTAAGGCAATGGAAAATCGGCAACGTCAAAAGTGATCCTCTCTGTCCTGAAGTTCAGCTCGCTGCCAAATGTCACTGGCAATGTTATCTTCCCCTTAGGCTTGCTCCTTCCCGGGTTGATTCCTTGGAACGTGCCGGTCTCTTCGAGCTCGCTGTCGGGGACTTGGAGTTTCCGGAGCACGGCGGAGGAGATCAGGTTCAAGCCGGCCCCGCCGTCAACTAGCATCTTAGTGACCTTGAGGTTGCGGACTGTTGGTGAGACCAACATCGGCAAGCACCCGATCGCAGTTGTGCGATCAGGGTGGTCCTCAATATCAAAGATGATAGGCGTGCTGGACCATTTCAGAGGCTTGCGCGACTCGACGGGTGGCTCCGCTGCATTGACTTCCCGCGCCCACTGCTTGAGCTGGCGGTGAGAAGTATGCAGGGAGGCACCGCCGTCTACGCACAAGACCTCTGTGGCTTTCTGAAACTCCTGCTCACTGGTCTCGACGTCATCCATGTCTTCGTCTTCGTCGTCGTCTTCGTTCTTGTCGCGGCCGCGGGGAGGTCGGTCCGCTTGCCGCTGCTTGTCCTTGTCGCGGCGTCCTCCCTGGCCGGGGCGCTTCATGCCTGATCCTCCGCCACCTCCCCGGGCTCTCTCCTTGTCGCGCCGCTCATACTCGGCCTTTTGCAGCTCGACGAGCCGCTCGACCTGCTTGCAGCTCTGGAGGTCATGGCCCTTGGTGCGGTGGATCTTGCAGTACTGCTTGTTGGTGTCGTCCCGCTTGTCGGCGACCGCCACAGCCTGGCAGTGGGCGCATCCGGCAATCTCCTTGCCAGAGCTACCAGCCTGGGCCTTCTTTGCGGCACCTTCATCGCCGGACTGCTCAACAACCAGTACTTCTTGGCTCTTCTTCTTCCTGTTGCTCCGCCGCCGGCCCTTCCTTGCCGGGGCGGTATCCTCACTGTCAGATTCTCCTGCTCCAGTGTTCTCTCCGGGGAGTTTCATCCCTTCCTCAGCACGGGCACACTTGTCGGCCAGGGCATATAGCTCACTAACGTCTTTGATCTTGCACATCGCCATCTCCTCCCGCATCCTGCGGTTACGCACGTTCTGATGGAACGCGCTGATGACCGCGGCGGGGTGGACATCTGGGATGTTGTAGTGTACATGGCTGAATCTCTGGATGAACTTGCGCAGGGGTTCCCCTTCCTTCTGGACGAGCAGATGAAGGTCGCTCGCTTGGCCATGGGGTTTGTGGCCGCCCGTAAAGGCGCCAACAAACTAATGGCACAAGTCTGTCCAGGAGGTTATGGAGTTATCCGGCAAGTGCATGAGCCAGGATCTGACATTGGATTTGAGTACCAGCGGGAAGTAGTTGGCAAGGATCTTGTCGTCTCGCCCCCCAGCAGCCTGCACCACGATGGTGTAGATGCTGAGGAACTCCGACGGATGCGACTTGCCGTCGTACTTCTCTGGTACGTCTGGCTTGAAATTCTTCGTGCTGGGCCACTGGACTTGCCGCAGTTCACGGGTGAACGCAGGGCAGCCCACCGCGTACGGCAGGTCGCCTGGTTCCCCTGGTGCATGCATGTCGACAGAGGGCCCAGCGCAGTGGTCTGATTGACGCCGCGCTTCTCTCCGACGCTCGATCCGAGTACAAGCGTCCTCTTGCTCTCGCTCGTGAAGAACTTTGCGTTGATCGCGACGAGTTCGCGGATTCGACGACGCGGTGGAGTCGTTGTCGTGATGATTCCGTCGAGTCGACGACCTTGGCCTCTGGGGCGGGGAGTGCACGGTGGTCGCACCCCCGCCGGTCCTGGCGCCATCGGTTCTCGCCTGGCCGTCCCGTCGCGGCTGCGATGCGCTGTGCTGCCGCGGGGTGTCGCCGTTGGCGAAACCGATGAGGCTCTGTATCGTGGCCCTCCAGTCGTTGAGCTTGTCCGCCGCTGGAGGGTAGTCTAGGAGCAGTTGAGCTCGCGCCAGAGCTTCTGCTGGAGTGGTGGGCAGTGGTGGCGAACGGCGCATGGAGCGGGATGTGCTCGAACTTCTAACTAAGTTAGAAAGAGCAACACCCGGACCAGGCAGCCGCGCCACGTTCGCGCCAGCACGTTGGTGTGAGTGCTGGCCCTGAGCGCCCTGGGATCCGCCGGCTCGATTTGGGTCCAGCGAGCGTATGGTACCGTGGGCGCCAAGACGCTGCTGGTCCCGTGCCTCCTGAGAGGGGCGCGGTGCATGTTCGGACGCCGTGGCGCCATGAGCTGGCTCGACGACACCCGTCCCGCCGGCGGCGCCGTCCCCACCACCCGTTTGCTCCAAGGGCGGCGGGTTCGACGCGGACGGACCGGCCACCTCTGGAGCCTTCTTCTTCGATGGCATGTCGACGAAGATGAAGGAGATCTAGCTGGTGCAGACGCCGGATCGGATTCGCACAACTTCGACGCCCCCTACCTGGCGCGCCAAAGATGTCAGGGGGAATCGGCTTCCTCGAACACCTATGGGGACCGAGCCCCTTACTGCTTCGGCGGGGGGTGGAGGTCGCACAAAGAGCGGATCGAGGCGCTGCACACAAGGGGATTTTACCTAGCTTCGGGCCGCAAGGATGCGTAAAACCCTACTGCTGCTTTGTGGATTGTATTGTGTTCTTGCTCGGGAGCGCGTGGTGCTACAGTACACGCGAGCCGCTGGCGAGACCGAGCGTGGCAATGGTTGTCCTCTTCCTCCTACGTGCGCAAGGGGCCTCCTTTTATATGCTCAAGGGGTTACCCATAGGTGGCAGCACAGGTGAGGGCAAAAATGGGAGAGTGCTGTAGTGGGTGCAGCTGCCTGCACAGTGGCTGTACAGTGCTATCATACCTAACTCTGACGGCGGGGGACAAGGGCATTAAATGCCCGTCCGCGTCGCCCAGACGGTGCAGGGAAGTGGACCGTCAGGAGCGCCACCGTTTGCCACGATGGCTACTCTGTCAGCTTCGCTTCGCCACCGCATGCCCCTGGCTGCACAACCTCCCGCCACGTGCGCCTGGAATGCCCCCAGAGCGACACGTTGGTGGGTGAGCTGGAGTGCAGGCACGGGGTGGTAACTTGCCGCGGCAGACGCCTTGCTGCGATGGATGCCTTGCCGCGCCCGGGAGCTTGTCGCTCACCGGGCCTTGCCGAAGCGTGGGACGCGCTGTGGCAAGGTCCTTGTCGTGCCGTGGTTGGCCTTCCCGGCAAGCTCCTCCTGCCGGGGTCTTGTGCTTCGAGCGGTCGTCCTGGCAAGCTCCTCTTGCCGGGGCCTGGCTCTCTTCGGGTGGCCTTCCCGGAAGGCTCCTCCTGCCGGGGCCTTGGCTCAAATACTTTGTTCTTGGATGGCCCAAAAAGGGACCACGGAGAGTCTTGGCGATCGCCTGGCAAGCCTTGCCGCGGGGTGCTACGACTGCCCGTGCACAAGTTCGGGATACTAAGGTACCCCTACTTTAGTACACCGACACATTGCATCATCAAGATCATAGTCACTATCATCATCTTCATCATAATATCCATGTTCAACATCATCTTGTGATTGATCAATTCCTAGAGAGGGTAATTCATTAGGTACATGATCATCAAAGTGGTTACCTTTATGAATTCTTATAGCTTCAGATATGATGTCACTAATGATTCCAACATTTCCTTTAGCATGCATGAGATTGGTAAGCTCAAATAGACAAACACCAAAACTAGGATCACTAGAGTTCATCTTACTCAAGGCAATAGATTTATGGAGAATTTCATCTAAATTTTTCAAGGAATAATCGGGAAATCGTTCCTCAAGAAAATTCCATATGGTGTAGGCACATTTTAGAGTAGACAAACTAACAATCAAATTTTTGGGCAATCCTCTAATGATGAGCTCAACAGTTCTAAGATTGTGAATCATGTCAATATCTTCATCTAGGGTAGGGTGCAAAGGATCAATATGAGGTGCACAAAGATTAGCAATGTACTCGTTCAAATGATATTCATTGAAAATCTCAAGCATTTCATTTTTCCACTCATGAAAATACTCTCCATCAAGAATGGGCACTCTATGTCTAAGACTCCCCAAAGTAGACACATCCATCTTCCTCCAAAGGTGTTTAAACCAAGGCAATGGAGACCAAAGCTCTGATACCAATTGAGAGGATCGAGAAGAGGTGTCTAGAGGGGGGGTGATTAGACACTAAGTACCAAAAGTTGCAGTTTTTAATATTCTTAAGTTCAAGTGGAGTTTAGGCACAGGTTTAACAAACACAATACATATCAAGCAAGCATGCAATGAGTATATGAGCAGCGGAAAGTAAAGCATGCAACTTGCAAGAATGTAAAGGGAAGGGTTTGGAGTATTCAAACGCAATTTGAGACACGGATGTTTTTGGCGTCGTTCCGATAGGTGGTGCTATCGTACATCCACGTTGATGGAGTCTTCAACCCACGGAGGGTAACGGTTGCGCGAGTCCACGGAGGGCTCCACCCACGAATGGTCCACGAAGAAGCAACCTTGTCTATTCCATCATGGCCATCGCCCACGAAGGACTTGCCTCACTAGCGGTAGATCTTCACGAAGTAGGCGATCTCCTTGCCCTTACAAACTCCTTGGTTCAACTCCACAATCTTGTCGGAGGCTCCCAAGTGACACCTAGCCAATCTAGGAGACACCACTCTCCAAGAAGTAACAAATGGTGTGTTGATGATGAACTCCTTGCTCTTGTGCTTCAAATGATAGTCTCCCCAACACTCAACTCTCTCTCATAGGATTTGGATTTGGTGGAAAGAAGATTTGAGTGGAAAGCAACTTGGGGAAGGCTAGAGATCAAGATTCATATGGTAGGAATGGAATATCTTGAGCTCAACACAAGTGTAGGTGGTTCTCTCTCAAAAAATGTGTATTGGAAGTGAAGATCTGTTCTGATGGCTTTCTCTATGAATGAAGAGTGGGTGGAGGGGTATATATAGCCTCCACACAAAATCTAACCGTTACACACAATCTGCTAAACTCGGTGGGACCAAATCATTAAACTCGGTCGGACCGATTCAGCAAACCTAGTGACCGTTAGGATTTTCGGTGGGACTGAGATGCAACTCGGTAGGACCGATATGGTTAGGGTTAGGGCATAACGTAATCTCGGTGTGACCGATTACACAAACTCGGTGAGACCGATTTTGGTAATAAGCTAACCAGAGAGTTGGTCAGGCAAACTCGGTGAGACCGATTACACAAACTCGGTGGGACCGATTTGGTAATAAGCTAACCAGAGGATTTGCATTGTAATCTCGGTAGTACCGATTGCGCAAACTCGGTGAGACCAATTTTGGCAATGGACATACACAGTGAGATTGCAATCCCATCTCGGTGAGACCGAGATCCCTATCGGTGAAACCGATTTGCTAGGGTTTGTGGCAGTGGCTATGACATGCGAAACTCGGTGGCGCCGGATAGAAAGAATCGGTGGGGCCGAGTTTGACTTTAGGTTTGGATCATATGTGGATATGGAAAGGTAGTAGAGGATTTTGGAGCATATCACTAAGCACATGAAGCAAGAGGCTCATTAAGCAACACCTCATCCCTCCTTGATAGTATTGGCTTTTCCTATGGACTCAATGTAATCTTGGATCAATAAAATATAAAATGTAGAGTCTTGTTCTTGAAGCTTGAGCCAATCCTTTGTCCTTAGCTTCTTGAAGGGGTTCCACATCCTTTAGTCCATGCCACTCCATTATTGAACTTATCTGAAACATACTAGGTAAAAGTGTTAGTCCAACAAGAGATATGTTGACATTAATTACCAAAACCACCCAGGGAGCACTTGTGCTTTCAAATACAATACGTGTCGTTTCCCCTACTGTCACTGTGATTGAGCACCGCAAGATTGAACCCAAAGCTAAGCACTTCTCCTATTGCAAGAAAGATCAATCTAGTAGGCCAAACAAAACTGATAATTCGAAGAGACTTGCAAAGATAACCAATCATACATAAAAGAATTCAGAGGAGATTCAAATATTGTTCATAGATAATCTTGATCATAAACCCACAATTCATCAGATCTCGACAAACACACCGCAAAAGAAGATTACATCGAATAGATCTCCAAGAAGATCGAGGAGAACTTTGTATTGAGATCCAAAGAGAGAGAAGAAGCCATCTAGCTAATAACTATGACCCGAAGGTCTGAGGTAAACTACTCACACATCATCGGAGAGGCTTTGGTGTTGATGTAGAAGCCCTCCGTGATCAATGCCCCCTCCGGCAGGACGCCAGAAAAGGCCCCAAGATGGGATCTCACGGGTAAAGAAGGTTGCGGCGGTGGAAATAGGGTTTTGGCTCCGTCTCTGATAGTTTGGGGGTACGTAGGTATATATATAGGAGGACGAAGTACGTCGTTGGAGCAACGTGGGCCCCACAAGGGTGGAGGGCACGCCTAGGGGGGAGGTAGGCGCGCCCCCTGCCTCATGCTCTCCTCGTTGATTGCTTTGCGTAGACTCCAAGTCCTCTGGATCACGTTTGTTCCAAAAATCACGTTCCCGAAGGTTTCATTCTGTTTGGACTTCGTTTGATATCCTTTTCCTTCGAAACACTGAAATAGGCAAAAAACAACAATTTGGGTTGGTCCTCCGGTTAATAGGTTAGTCCCAAAAATAATATAAAAGTGTAAAATAAAGCCCATAAAACATCCAAAACAGAATATAATATAGCATGGAACAATAAAAAATTATAGATACGTTGGAGACGTATCAAGCATCCCCAAGCTTAATTCCTGCTCGTCCTCGAGTAGGTAAATGATAAAAACAGAATTTTTGATGTGGAATTCTACTAAGCATAATTTTCAATGTAATTCTATTATTTGTGGTATGAATATTCAGATCCGAAAGATTCAAGATAAAAGTTTAATATTAACATAAAAATAATAATACTTCAAGCATACTAACTAAGTAATTATGTCTTCTCAAAATAACATGGTCAAAGAAAGTTATCCCTACAAACTCATATAGTCTGGCTATGCTCTATCTTCACCACACAAAGTATTTAAATCATGCACAACCCCGATGACAAGCCAAGCAATTGTTTCATACTTTTGGTGTTCTCAAACTTTTTCAATCTTCATGCAATACATGAGCGTGAGCCATGGACATAACACTATATGTGGAATAGAATGGTGGTTGTGGAGAAGACAAAAAAAGGAGAAGATAGCCTCACATCAACTAGGCGTATCAACGGGCTATGGAGATGCCCATCAATAGATATCAATGTGAGTGAGTAGGGATTGCCATGCAACGGATGCACTAGAGCTATAAGTATATGAAAGCTCAACAAAAGAAACTAAGTGGGTGTGCATCCAACTCGCTTGCTCACGAAGAGCTAGGGTATTTTGAGGAAGCCCATCATTAGAATATACAAGCCAAGTTCTATAATGAAAAATTCCCACTAGTATATGAAAGTGATATCATAGGAGACTCTCTATCATGAAGATCATGGTGCTACTTTGAAGCACAAGTGTGGAAAAAAGGATAGTAGCATTGTCCCTTCTTTCTTTTTCTCTCATTTTTTTATTTGGGTCTTTTCTCTTTTTTTATGGCCTCTTTTTTTATTTTCGTCCGGAGTCTCATCCCGACTTGTGGGGGAATCATAGTCTCCATCATCCTTTCCTCACTTGGGACAATGCTCTAATAATGATGATCATCACACTTTTATTACTTATAACTCAACAATTACAACTCAATACTTAGAACAAAATATGACTCTATGTGGATGCCTCCGGCGGTGTACCGGGATATGCTACGAATCAAGAGTGACATGTATGAAAGAATTATGAACGGTGGCTTTGCCACAAATACGATGTCAACTACATGATCATGCAAAGCAATATGACAATGATGGAGCGTGTCATAGTAAATGGAACGGTGGTAAGTTGCATGGCAATATATCTCGGAATGGCTATGGAAATGCCATGATAGGTAGGTATGGTGGATGTTTTGAGGAAGGTATATGGTGGGTGTATGATACCGGCGAAAAGTGTGCGGTATTAGAGAGGCTAGCAATGGTGGAAGGATGGAAAGTGCGTATAATCCATGGACTCAGCATTAGTCATAAAGAACTCATATACTTGTTGCAAAAATCTACAAGTTATCAAAGCAAAGTATTACACGCATGCTCCTAGGGGGATAGATTGGTAGGAAAAGACCATCGCTCGTCCCCGACCGCCACTCATAAGGAAGACAATCAATAAATAAATCATGCTCCGACTTCATCACATAACGGTTCACCATACGTGCATGCTACGGGAATCACAAACTTTAACACAAGTATTCCTCAAATCCACAACTACTCAACTATCATGACTCTAATATCACCATCTTCATATCTCAAAACAATTATCAAGCATCATAACTTCTCATAGTATTCAACACACTCATAAGAATATTTTTTACTAATCTTGGATGTCTATCATAATTAAAGCAAATTACCATGCTGTTTTGTAGGAATCTCAAAATAATATAAGTGAAGCATGAGAGAATAATAGTTTCTATAAAACAAATCCACCACTGTGCTCTAAAAGATATAAGTGAAGCACTAGAGCAAAAACTATATAGCTCAAAAGATATAAGTGAAGCACATAGAGTATTCTAACAAATTCCGAATCATGTGTGTCTCTCTCAAAAGGTGTGTGCAGCAAGGATGATTGTGGTAAACTAAAAAGCAAAGACTCAAATCATACAAGATGCTCCAAGCAAAACACATATCATGTGGTGAATAAAAATATAGCTCCAAGTAAAGTTACCGATGGACGAAGACGAAAGAGGGGATGCCTTCCGGGGCATCCCCAAGCTTTGGCTTTTGGGTGTCCTTAGATTATATTGGGGTGCCATGGGCATCCCCAAGCTTAGGCTCTTGCCACTCCTTGTTCCGTAGTCCATCAAATTTTTTACCCAAAACTTGAAAACCTCACAACACAAAACTTAACAGAAAATCTTGTAAGCTCCGTTAGCGAAAGAAAACAAAACACCACTTCAAGGTACTGGAATTAACTCAATCTTTATTTATATTGGTGTTGAACCTACTATATTCCAACTTCTCTATGGTTTATAAGCTATTTTATTAGTCATAGATTCATCAAAATAAGCAAACAACACACGAAAAACAGAATCTGTCAAAAACAGAACAGTCTGTAGTAATCTGTAACTAACGCAAACTTCTGGAACTCCCAAAAATCTACCAAAATAGGAGGACCTATACAATTTTTTTATTGATCTACTGCAATTGGAATCACTATTTTATCACGTTCTTGTGATTTTTAACAATTGTTTTCGTGAATAGAAAGTTTCTGGAAATTTCAGCAAGATCAAATAACTATCATCCAAGAAGATCCTATAGGCTTAACTTGTCACAAATACTAATTAAAACATAAAAAAAAATCTAATCGAAGGCTAGATCAAAGATTTATTCCTAAACAGAAGTAAAAAGCAAAAAACTAAAATAAAATTGGGTTGCCTCCCAACAAGCGCTATCGTTTAACGCCCCTAGCTAGGCATAAAAGCAAGGATAGATCTAGGTATTGCCTTCTTTAGTTTTAGGAAAGAAAAGAGCAAAGTTGTTATCTATGGAATTAATCTTTCTGTTTTGATAAACTACATGGCTATTAATGGTAGAAGAAAGATTAAGCACGTTACGGAAATTTGCATCTAAGCTAGTCTTCATCTCTTTGATAGTTTCGTTTTGATGGGAAAGCAAAAGAGAGGTAGATTCGACCTTCTCATTCATGGGGTGCCCAAATATGATTTTCATCTTTTCATAGGTATCTACGGCATCCCCTTCAAGAAAACCTTCTTCAAAATAGAGTCTAAGACATGCTCAAACGACGAAGGTAAGGCAACATAAAAGCTTTTTAAGTATATTTCAATTTGATATTGCGGCACAAAGCTAGCCTGGATTCTCAGTAACCTATCCCAAGCATCTTTCAAAGACTCATCAAGAAAATAATGAAATATTCCGGGATCATCTTCATTGAAATTATTCAAATTCTCATTGACAACCCCGGTAGGTTTTTCCATAGCATCATTATTTATGAGCTTAGAGAGGACAGAACGGCTATCCAAGGCATTGAAACCTAGGAAAGAACCCCTAGCCCCTTTTGATTTGGCCATGGCAAAGGAAAGGCGGGCAAAAAGAGAGGGCGAATAAAACCGCAAGGGTGATGTGGGGGAGAGGAAAACGCGAGGCAAATGGCAAATAATGTAATGCGAGGGATAAGAGTTTGTGATGGGTACTTCATATGTCTTGACTTGTGCGTAGACTCCCCGGCAACGGTGCCAGAAATCCTTCTTGCTACCTCTTGAGCAATGCGTTGGTTTTCCCTTGAAGAGGAAAGGGTGATGTAGTAAAGTAGCGTAACTATTTCCCTCGGTCTTTGAGAACCAAGGTATCAATCCAGCAGGAGATCACGCACGAGGCCCTCACACCTACACAAACAAATAAGGACCTTGCAACCAATGCGATAAAGGGGTTGTCAATCCCCCAACGGTCACTTACGAGAGTGAGAACTGATAGATATGATAATATAATATTTTTGGTATTTTTATGATAAAGAGAAATAAAGATGCAAATTAAAATAAAAGGCAATAAAAATAAAAGTGTTGGAAGATTAATATGATGGAGAATAGACCCGGGGGCCATAGGTTTCACTAGTGGCTTCTCTCAAGAGCATAAGTATTATGGTGGGTAAACGAATTACTGTCGAGCAGTTGATAGAATTGAGCATAGTTATGAGAATATCTAGGTATGATCATGTATATAGGCATCACGTCCGCGACAAGTAGACCGAAACAATTCTGCATCTACTACTATTACTCCACACATCGACCGCTATCCGGCATGCATGTAGAGTATTAATTTCAAAAGAACAGAGTAATGCTTTAAGTAAGATGACATGATGTAGAGGGGTAAACTCATGCAATATGATAAAAACCCCATCTTTTTATCCTCGATGGCAACAATACAATACGTGTCGTTTCCCCTACTATCACTGGGATTGAGCACCGCAAGATTGAACCCAAAGCTAAGCACTTCTCCTATTGCAAGAAAGATCAATCTAGTAGGCCAAACCAAACTGATAATTCGAAGAGACTTGCAAAGATCACCAATCATACATAAAAGAATTCAAAGGAGATTCAAATATTGTTCATAGATAATCTTGATCATAAACCCACAATTCATCGGATCTAGACAAACACACTGCAAAAGAAGATTACATCGAATAGATCTCTAAGAAGATCAAGGAGAACTTTGTATTGAGATCCAAAGAGAGAGAAGAAGCCATCTAGCTAATAACTATGGACCCGAAGGTCTGAGGTAAACTACTCACACATCATCGGAGAGGCTATGGTGTTGATGTAGAAGCCCTCCATGATCAATGCCCCCTCCGGCAGGACGCCGGAAAAGGCCCCAAGATGGGATCTCACGAGTACAGAAGGTTGCGGCGGTGGAAATAGGGTTTTGGCTTCGTCTCTAATAGTTTAGGGATACATATGTATATATAGGAGGAAGAAGTACGTCGGTGGAGCAACATGGGCCCCACGAGGGTGGAGGGCGCACCTTGGGGGGTGGGGTAGGTGCGCCCCCTGCCTCGTGCTCTCCTCGTTGATTGCTTTGCGTACACTCCAAGTCCTCTGGATCACGTTTGTTCCGAAAATCACGTTCCCGAAGGTTTCATTCCATTTGGACTCCGTTTGATATCCTTTTCCTTCGAAACACTGAAATATGCAAAAAACAACAATTTGGGCTGGGCCTCCAGTTAATAGGTTAGTCCCAAAAATAATATAAAAGTGTATAATAAAGCCCATAAAACATCCAAAACATAATATAATATAAGATGGAACAATAAAAAATTATAGATATGTTGGAGACGTATCAATGCGGAGAAGAGCCTCACACACGATGATGAACGCCGATATGTGGAGGAAGGAATTTGGGGCTAGATCATGGAAATCTAGCCTGTAGTAGAACATGAGGCCTCGGACGAAGGGGTGGAGGGGAAACCCTAGTCCTCGGAGGAAACAGGGGATGAACACGACCCTCTCGCCAGGCTCCGAAGTGGGGATAACCTGATCTTTGTCAGGGAGCATGTGCGTGATGTCTGTGAACAGATAGCCCGCGCTCCGGAGCTCCTTGATGTCCTTCCCGGTGACGGAGGAGGCCTCCCACTTGCCCTTGGAACCGTACCCGGTCATTGCTGGGGGCGGGGCGGAAGTGGTGGGAAAGATTGGAATTTTTGGGCGCTAGAGCTTGGAGGTTGGAAGACAGAAGCTAGAGGAATGCGTGAGGGAAGAAAAGAAGGGATTTTAACCATCTTATAGGCAGTGAAAAATACCAAACGCCCCCCCCCCTCTCAAGCCATAAAGCTCGCCTGTTCCCAACGAGATCGTGCGTAAGGCGCGGTTGGGTTACCCAAACCATATTGATGAGAATCCCGTAATGAGCGGGTATGATCTCCGTTTTGACAAGACGTGCCAATGGAGGCTAAGCCTCGAAACGCGAAACATGAGGCGTGAAAATGGTTCAAAATGTTGAAGAGTCAAGTGTGACGCTTCGCCGAAAAAGTTGTCAGTAAAAGACATTGTTCCTGTTTTGATGTCTGGCCTTCGTGGCTAAGGGTTGTATTGATTATGCAGAGCCGAACACAGCTCCTTTATGCAAGAAGCTGACTTAAAATATTTAGGAGGAGGAATCCGCCTTGAAATGCCGAAGATAATCTGCGTGCTGAACACATCGCCATCGAAGACTCGTTCAGGGGCTACTGAGGGAGTCCTGGATTAGGGGGTCCTCGGGTGTCCGGGCTATTCGATATGGGTCGGACTGATGGGCCGTGAAGATAAAGCAGAAGACTATCCCTCGTGTCCAGGTAGGACTCCCATATTCATGGACGACAAGTTTGGTGTCCGGATGAACTCTTTCCTTCCTTCGCAAACCGGCTCTGTACAACCCTAGGCCCCTCTGGTGTGTATATAAACCAGAGGGTTTAGTCCGTAGAGGCCATACGAATGATCATAGGCTAGACAGCTAGGGTTGAGCCATTACGATCTCGAGGTAGATCAACTCTTGTAACCCCAATACACTCATCGAATACAATCAAGCAGGACGTAGGGTTTTACCTCCTTTAAGAGAGCCTAAACTTGGGTAAACATTGTGTCCCCACTGTCCCTTGTTACCATCGATCCTCAAACACACAGTTCGGGAACCCCTATCCGAGATCTGCCGGTTTTGACACCGACACCTACTGTCAGAGGCTTAGACCCACTGTTCGACCCATTTTGCATATGGGGAAATGAGATGTCCATGAATATCAGTCAAGTCAAGAAATTCAGAAAGATTGTTAGGATGAATAAACTTGCGACGAATAATAGCAAGATCTTTTTTTTCACAATGAAGAAGACATCAGTCAACTATATGATGGTACTAATTCTTTTACCTTGTTTTTACCCCTTGCGCCATTTCAAAATTTACAACAGCGATTTATGCATATCTTTGCTTTCAGTACTTTTCAAAGCAGTTCACCGATGATTACCTCTCAAACCACCTGCATGGTCAACAGCGCGAGGAAGGTATTCATTCAACGCCCACGATACAATATTGAAGTCTTCCTGAAGAGGACGAAGGTTGGGCGGGCAACTATCCATAGCCACTGGCCTAAAGTTGCAAGGACATTCAACATCACTGAAGCTCAATATTTGCCTTCCGCTTCTGCAGTTTCCCAGATGAGATCCATCTGTCTATTTACCGTGTATGATGCTACTTTCCAAAGGTTTTCGATGTTGCATGTGAAACTTGGTGTTGTTTTGTAATGGCATAACTGAGTGCCGAAGCTATTTGATGTAATTCGGTTATGAAATCCTGGTTGTCGTTATACGGATATGAAATATCTGGTGTGTTTTATAATAAATATCAATTTGATTAGTACATGGATTATCAAAAATATGCTAATTACCCTGCTTATTGGGGTTTTCTATTGTAGACGGTTACTCAAACAACACCGTGGGTGATTGTCACGCCCTCGATGCGGCTATATCTCCCACGTGTCGAGGCACGACTTAGAGGCATAACCGCATTGAAAGCAATGTCGCAAGTGAGGTAATCTTCACACAACCCATGTAATACATAAGGGAAAGATACATAGTTGGCTTACAGTCGCCACTTCACACAATACATAAATAAACATTCATCATCCAGATTACACTCAAGGTCCGACTACGGAACCAAAAATGAAAGAAGACTACCCCAAATGCTACACAGGTCCCCGAGTCACCCCAACTGGGCTCCACTACTGATCATCAGGAAAAGACACATAGTAACGACCACGTTCCTCGTCGAACTCCCACTTGAGCTCGGTTGAATCATCTGCACTGGCATCGTCGGCACCTGCAACTGTATTGGTAGAATCTGTGAGTCACGGGGACTCAGCAATCTCACACCCGCGAGATCAAGACTATTTAAGCTTAAAGGTAGGAAGGGGTTGTGAGGTGGAGCTGCAGCAAGCGACTAGCATATATGGTGGCTAACAACGCAAAAGAGAGCGAGAAGAGAAGCAAAGCACGGTCGTGAAACTATAAGTGATCAAGAAGTGATCCTAGAACAACCTACGTCAAACATAACTCCAACACCGTGTTCACCTCCCGGACTCCACCGAGAAGAGACCATCACGGTTACACACGCGGTTGATGTGTTTTAATTAAGGTCAACTTCGGGTTTTCTACAACCGGACATTAACAAATTCCCATCTGCCTCATAACCGCGGGCATGGCTTTCGAAAGATAATACCCTGCAGGGGTGTCCCAACTTAGCCCATTATAAGCTCTCACGGTCAATGAAGGATATTCCTTCTACCGGGAAGACCCGATCAGTCTCGGAATCCCGGACTACAAGACATTTCGGCAGTAATAAAACAAGTCCAGCAAAGCCGCCCGATTGTGCCGACAAATCCTGATAGGAGCTGCACATATCTCGGTCTCAGGGCACATCCGGATGAGCAGTCCGTACAACTAAAACCAGACCTCAAGTTGCCCCGAGGTGGCGCTGCAAAGGGCTCTAGTTTGGACCAGCAATCGAAGGAGAGCTGGCCCGGGGGGTTAAAATAAAGATGACCCTTGAGTCTGCAGAACCCAAGGGAAAAAGGCTTAGGTGGCAAATGGTAAAACCAATGTTGGGCCTTGCTGGAGGAGTCTTATTCAAAGCGAACTGTCAAGGGGGTCCCATAAATCACCCAACCGTGTAAGGAACGCAAAATCAAGGAACATAACACCGGTATGACGGAAACTAGGGTGGCAAGAGTGGAACAAAACACCAGGCATAAGGCCGAGCCTTCCACCCTTTACCAAGTATATAGATGCATTAATTAAAATAAGAGATATTGTGATATCCCAACAAGTAAACATGTTCCAACAAGGGACAACATGTCCATGTTCCAACAAGGAACCCACTTCCTCTTCACCTGCAACTAGCAACGCTATAAGAGGGGCTGAGCAAAGCGGTAACATAGCCAAACAACGGTTTGCTAGGACATGGATGGTTAGGGGCTGACATGGCAATATGGGTGGCATGATATAGCAAGTGGTAGGTATCACAGCATAGGCATAGCAAAAGAGCGAGCAACTAGCAAGCAAAGATAGAAGTGATTTCGAGGGTATGGTCATCTTGCCTGCAAGGTTCTCAGAGTTGTCGAAAGCTTGATCCTCGTAAGCATTCTCAACAGGTTCCTCGTTCACGTACTCGTCTCCCGGCTCTACCCAAGACAAGAACACAAGCAAAGGGGACAAACATCAACCATGATGCAATGCACAAACAACATGATGCAAAACATGGCATGATATGCGAGATGTGATACGCAATGCATATGCATGCTCCGGAAGGACAAGGATGAACAAGGCATAATCTTGGGAAACCAAGTATGGCACTGGAAAGGTGAGGTGATTTCGGTTGAAATCGATATAAAGATCACCGGAACCAGATGCACGGTTTGCAAATGACAAGCAAAACAAGAATGACAAGATTGTGCCATTAACAGCATGATGCTACTTAGCAAGCAACAAGAAATTAAGCTACTGCACCCAGACGTACCAGAAAAGCATATGACAGTAATCTACTCAAGATGCTTGACAACAGATGAACACTGAGCTACGGCTAAATCACACAACAACAGGTTCAAACAAGCATGGCAAAAGTGCAAAAGATAACAGGTTCACAGACTTGGTGAAAATAACATGCCAGAAACTAACATCAGGATGACATGTTTAGAGCAAGCAAACAACATGCTACAGGAACAGGACATAGCAATATAAGGGATGGCATGAATCTACTCAAAGCACTTAACAAAAGTCCCTTACTTACCATGAGCCAAAAAGGATCAGAAAATATAATAACACTCATGTCAATTAAGCAAGTTTCGTTACAGGTTTCAGTCTTAGCAGAAAACTGGACATGTCAAAAAACAGATAACAAGTAGGCATGTTTACGAGCTCGATGCACTCACTACAGAGCATTACATGATAAACTAAGCATACATCCATTAAGAATACATGGCATAGAAGCTAGAAATAGCAAGAATAATATCATAGCATGCAAGGATCAACTACAACAAGCTTGGCAAAATCGAATAACATGTAAACAATCTGCCAGAAACATTTTATAGCAAAAGTAGAGCTTGATTGACTCAAGCTATGGCACTCCATAATTACAAAAAAAGGCATGAATGGATAAAGAAAATCCATATGCTCAAAACACTCTTGCTGATCATGCTCAAAAGAGGCATAGATCTCTCTGAAACAACATGAACACATGGCATAAAAATAACAGCAGAACATGACTTAGTGAAAATACTAAGTCCCTGAAATCAGCAACATTATGTACCCTAGTTTGCATGCTTGTGCTAGTCACCACAAAGGTCACAAAAATACATGGAATAAACCTCTGGGAAGATAGCATGGCATATTTCAAATCACATGTAGGACTCAACTTCATAGGGTGCACACATCAATCATGGCAAAAATGACAAAAGTGCAAGTTCTGAAACAGATCTGAAACTAACATCACATAGCCCCCTTCAAACAGCATTTCGGGCATCAATATGAGCTCAAATGAAAATGATGAAATGAGATGAAATGATGTACTCATCGAGACGAACAATTTGACATATTATACACATGAAACGGAGCTACGGCTGCAGAGATATGATGCGATGAAGATGTGACAAATATGCAAAATATCCGGGACTTGGAATATTTTGGAGGAGGGGAAAAGTCAACCGTCTCGCGGATCTGGATCTGAGCAGTGCACGAATCGAGATTCGCCGGTCTTCAACTCGAGGTCGCAGGAGGGAGGAGATGCCGGAGAGGGAGGAACCGGCCGGATCCGGCGGAGGACGTCGCGGGGCCGGCGAGGAGGTGGAGGGGCGCCGGGGCGCGGCTGGGCCGGAGCGCGGGCGACACGCGGCGCCGGCGGCTTGCGGGGCGGGGCCGAGGCGCGGGCCGGCGAGGAGGTCCGGCGGGACCGCGGCGGCGGCGGCGCGCTGCGGCGGCGGGGCGCGGGGGCGCGCCCGCGGGATGGTGGCGGCGGCGGGACGGGCCGCGGGGGCCGCGCGCGGGCTTCGGGGCGGCGGACGGCGGCGCACCACGTGGCGGCCGGCGGTTGGGCGAGGCGGCGGCGGCGGACGTTGTCCGGCCAGATCCGGACGCGTCCGGCGCGCGGAGGGAGCGGGGGCTAGGGTTAGGGTGCGAAATGATCCGGGATTTGGACGGGAGAGGTGTTTTATAGGTAGAAGGAGCTGGGAAGCTCCAAATGAGGTGAGGTTTTCGGCCACGCGATCGTGATCGAACGGCGATGGACATGGGAGTGACTTAGATGGGTTATTGGGCTGTTTTGGAGGGGTTTTGGGCTGCAACACACATGAGGCCTTCACGGTTACCCGGTTAACCATTGGAGTATCAAACGACCTCCGAATGACCCGAAACTTGACAGGCGGTCTGCTGGTGCTATACCAAGGCCGCTTGACAATCCTCGGTCCATTCCGAGAAGTTTTAATACCCTCTCACGGAAAAAGGTAAAAGGGGACGCCGGGGGACATAGGAGCGCCGGATTGCAAAACGGACAACGGGGAAAATGCTCGGTTTCATGAGACGAGCACGTATGCGAATGCGATGAACATGATGACATGATATAAAATGCATGACAACAACAAAATGCGAAAAGACGGGAAACCCAACCACGGAGGGAAAATCATATCACATTGCCGAAAATGGCAAGAGTTGGAGTTACAAATATGGCAAGTTACATCCGGGGTGTTACAGTGATGAACTCAAACAACCCACACGGTTTCTAGAAAGTAGGCGTGTTCGATCAACTAACAATCACACACGGCTTCCGGCAGAGAACTGTTTGCGTTAGGCCACCTTGCACAAACGTTTTTCTAGGATTTGTCATGTGGGATGTACATATGAACGGAAACGATTGGGTTTCGATGCCTCGCCAGATCGCACACGAGCTCATTTTGCCCCAGCATGTGTGCCAGGAGGGCCTATCCTCGACAATTTCTGGGTCGATTGGGAAGGACCCCCCTATCGCCCACACTCACTTGGCGATGGTTCCAAACGCCATCGCAGAAAGGGGTTAAAAACCGTTTGTATAGCAGGTCTCTGCACCGATGTCACATCACATCACACCCCTTTTGTTGCTCGATTCTGCAGAGCTGCTATCGAGTGCCGAGGGTGATACCTCATAATGCACTCCTGATGATAACTTTGTAGTGTAGCTATTCGGCCGTGGTCAACGAGGATGATTCCTCCTTCACCACTCCCGATACGACTCTGTCGTGCAGCACCTCAAGTATGAACCTCGAGGGTGATTCCTCCTAAGTTCACCTTGACGATTACATCAGGTGGATTCCAACGAAGGCGATTCCTCGGATTCCCCCTTGATGTTATGGACACACGATTACCTAGACTTCACTTGAGACCATTGTTGAAGTTGGGTCAGCCCTGAGGGTACCCACGAGTTGATGTGAAAGTCGGGCAGGCCCGGAGAGCACCCGCAAGATAATTATGAGGCACGACCGGGCAAGCAGGCCGCCCCCGAGTGGGCTAGGCTAGACCTTGCCGTATTTCCTCGAGACGGGGCGATGGGGTCACATTATCGTGGGTCTATGCTCATCTCCGGGAGCTCCCAATACACTAAAGGTTTGGGTATTTGATCTGAGTTGGCCACTGACCTTTACGCACTAACCACCATGCGGGAAAAGTTATGGGCACTCGGCGTCGTAGTATCAGCCGAAGCTTTGTCTGACGTCCAGTTCAGCATTGTGGGCTTGTCGGGCCAGTGCCATCCATGATGAGGTGGTGCTCGTCCCGGCTCATCGCACAACGACCCGGAGTGCAACGGGCGATGGGCCCAAGACCCCAGAGTGCTTAGGATGTAGACCGACAGGGACCTCTCTACTGAGCCTAGGTAGGGCTGCGACGTGTTGATCTTCCTAGGCTGGGCATTAACCTAGAAAGGTGTGTCCGGCCAGAGTAATCAAGCGTGTTGGGTAATGTGGTGCACCCCTGCAAGGAAGATTATCTATTCGAATAGTCGTGTCCATGGCAACGGACGTTCAGGCTTGTATCCTGATCTATTACAACTAGAAATGGATACTTGAGATATGTGATGGATATGTGGCTCCGAGATTGCTTTCTCGCAGGGAGTCGAGGAAGGATCTCTGGGCGTTAATACTACAACATGTTTGTTAAATATAAACTGCTATTCTATACTCCTCTGAATGCTGCAAGATGCTTGGAGCTGCTTGAAGATGCTAGTCTTTGATAGGCTAAGCATTCCCCTCTATTCTGGCATTTTGCAGTTCAGTCCATAGATACATACCTTCCTTTGATACCAATGCATACTTAGTATAGATCTGATGCTTGCGAGTAATTTGGATGAGTACTCACGGTTGCTTTGCTACCCCTTTCCCCCCTTCTTCCTTCTTTCTAGTTGTTACAACCAGATGGTGGATCCCTGGAGCTATATGCCACTGCAGACGGATACTACTACATGGAGACTGCCGAAGACCAGGAGTAGTTAGGAGGTCCCAGGCAGGAGGCCTTGCCTCTTCGATCGTTGTTGTTTTTGTGTTTGCCTTCTTAAGGCAGTCTTGTCTAACTTATGTCTATACTCATATATTGTTGCTTTGGCTGACACTTGTGCTCCGAGCTTATGTATTCGAGCCCTCGAGGCCCCTGGCTTGTAATTCAAAGCTTGTATTATTTTGATTTGTGTCTAGAGTTGTGTTGTGATATCTTCCCGTGAGTCCCTGATATTGATCGTACGCATTTACGTGTATGATTAGTGTATGATTGAATCAGGGGCATCACAAGTGTCTCAAGGAGGACGCCCATTGGGATGGGCCGGAGCAAGCCCTAGCTTTTTCTGCGGTGGCGGACTCCGTCCAGGCACCCATGTTTGTGCCGCCACCGCAGCCGGCGCCGCCCCTCATCGAGCCCAAGGCCGAGCCGGAGCCAGAGCCGGAGCGCGAACCAACGCCCACGCGGAAGCGGTCACCACTGCCCCCACTTGGTTGGAGGGGTCCTATTCGTGGACCGACCAGCTCCGTGAGTGGGTGAGCGTGCCTCCGTCCTACTACGCCTCCACGCCGGAAGAAGAGGTGGCCCACCTTGAGCGCTGGAAGGTGCATTGGCTCGCAGAGAGGGGGCCGACGGCGAGCGGCAGATGCAATACGAGCAACATCTGCGCCGCGATGAGGAGGCACTACGGCTTGAGGAGGAGGAGAAGGAGCGCGCCCGCCTCGCCGCTATGCCGCCGCCGCAGCAGAGGCCGGAGGAGGTTGTCCTAGCGGCCTATCAAGCCGCGTTCGGTTGGGCCGGGCCTCCCCGTTTTCATTGACCTCACCGGCGGCGACGCCGGCAAGGGCAAAGGCAAGGGTAAGGCGATCTACTAGGGCAGCGTGCGGGCGTTTATTAGAGTTTTTCAAATTTTTAGTTATGTTTAAGTGGACTTTGGTCAGCGTTTGACCGAACATTTATGTATAAGAGCAACTCCAATGGGGCGACCCATTTCGTCCGTCGCTGTCCATTTGGGTCGGCGCGGACAGAAAAGTCGGCCCAACGCGCCGACCCAAACGGACGCGCGTCCGCTTTTCGTCCGCGGGCGACCCATTCCCGACCCATTTTTGAGCCGGATTTGCGTCGGCGCGGAAACGCGACGGACGCGCGCATGCTCGGCATCTCCTCTCCCTGGGCCTGCTGGTCTTTGGCTCATTGGCCTCCCCCCGCCCCCCAGCCAACAGCAACCCTCGCCCGCCTCCTTCGTCGCCGACGCCGCCGCCCTTTTTTGCCGGTGACTCTGCCAGCTGCCGCCGCCTCCACATCCGCCCAGCAACGCCGCTCACTCCCCCTGTCGCCCCGCCACCGTCGTCTTGCCGCCTGGGAGCAAACTGTTTCCCACCGCTGCTCCCCCAACCGCACAGCCGCCCGCGACCAAGAGGCTGCCTCGCCGGCCCGGCCAGATCCTCACCGGCATGCTCGTCGGACGCCGACCCACTCGTCGGGCGTCGGCAGGTCAGCTAGCTGGTCCGTGCGCGCCGCGACTCCCCTCGCTGGTCGTCTCCTTCTTCGACGCCCGCAAGCTGTTCGACAGTTTGCCAATATACGAAAATGGACTCCGTCGATGAGTTCTTTTTCCACAATTTCCTTTGCGACTTCGACGATTCATCGTTCGACGACGAGGAGGAGATATTGGCTGTCGTGTCGTCTCAAGATCTCTGGATCTGGCACTTTTTTCTTTGCATGTCTGGATCACACAATGATATCAACGTGTTTCAGCGCTCGCCGGTGTTTGCTAGGCTTGCCGAAGACAACAACCCACCGATGAACTTTACTGTCAACGGACACAACTACGACAAAGGATACTACTTGGGTGACGATATCTATCCTCAGTGGACCACTATTGTCAAGACAATATCCAACCCTGTAGGAGAGAAGAGGAAAAGATTTGCCGAGGAGCAAAAGAGTGCCAGGAAGGATGTCGAGCGTGCCTTTGGTGCTTTGCAATCTCGATGGGGCATCGTTCGGTATCCTGCTAATACCTGGAGCACACAGAAACTGTGGGAGGTGATGACTGCTTGTGTGATCATGCACAATATGATCGTAGAAGACGAGCGCCCGGAACATCTGTACGATCAAGGGTTTCAGTTTGAGGGTGAGAATGTTGTGCCTGAGCATGGAGTAGCGGCAACATTTGAACAGTTCACCAAATTTCATGAAGACATGCGTGATTGGGAAACTCACGTGCCGGTGCAAAATGATTTGGTTGAGCATATGTGGGCTCATGTTGGCACCAATAGATGTATCTTCTTTTATTCGTTTGCAAAACTATGTGAAACATTTTTATTTGTATCCGGCTTGTAAAACTATAATATTTTTATTTGATAAAACTATGTTATTTGACAATATGTTTGAATGCAAATCAATGTAAATATTGGGCGGCCAGCCGGTCACGCCGGCACATATGGGTCGGCGCGTTGGGCGCGCTGCCGACCCAAATCTAAAAGAGGGCAGACGCAGGGCGGACGGCCGACCTAAACGGACAAAAAGCGAACGAAGTCGCCGTCCGTTTGGGTCGACCCGTTGGAGTTGCTCTAATCATGCTTAATTAATTCAATTTGGCTTAAATGGGGGTCGCCCTCCCTTTGAGTGCACCTGCCCGACCCTAATGAAAAAGTGGACGTGCACAGTCCTCCTGGCCGGCCCACACAAAAAAAGCAAACGCGTTGGAGTTGCTCTCACGGCTCCGATGACGGAGCCGCTTCCGTGTTCCGTCTTTTTGGCCTCTCACGTCATGACTCCGTTCTCGTACCACCGAACAGCGGGCGGGGCACATGACATTGAAGCAATTTTACAGGAAAAGTCAACTTCCTTTTGCGCACCTCACAGAATGAACCAAAACTGACAGCAGGCCGCCGGCCCACGTCATCGTCCTCTTTTGGGTTAAGCCCGCACGCCCGCACGCGCACCTCGGGGCAAATTTGACAAATTTAATCTATGGACGAAATCAATTCACGGAATGAACTGTAGCACCCGCCTGACCCTTTTGTGTAGCACCCGCCACGACGGCGTCACATTACACTGTGCAACGCCTAACAGATAGGCCTACACGGCCAGCGTCGTACCCGTGTAATCCGAAAATTACTAAATCACTGTGCAGCGCCTGAGAGCTAGGCGCCACACTATACAGTGTAGCGCCTAGCCCCTAGGCGTTGCACTAGTGCAGCGCCTAACTCCCGGGCGTTGCAGTAGTGCAGCGCCTGAGAGCTAGGCGCCACGGGTCAGCCGCGTGAAATAGTTTCACGCACAGTTCATTCTGTGATTTGATTTCGTTCATAGGTTAAATTTGTCAAATTTGCCGCACCTCGGCCCTCTCACTGCGACGGCTGGGCCTGCCTGTCATTCAATCAAACGCATTAAAGTATTTTTCCCCAGTTCCCACCCACCTTCTCCCCCGAAAGCCCAAACTGGCGCAGCCGAGCAAACCCAAACCCCAACTCCCCTTCCCGGCGATGTCGCCGTCGCCGCCGCCGCCGTCGGGCCGCCCGCGCCGTGCGGCGTCGGCGCGTCCGGGGTCGTACGACGAGTCGCTGGTCGACACCGAGCTGCAGGCCTACCTTGGGAACTCTCCGTCGCGGCGCATCCGGCGCCTGCGCCGTCTCTCCCCGGAGGAGCGCCAGCGCGAGACGGAGACAGAGGCGCTCATTGCGCTCTCCCTGGGCTTCCCCATCGACGCCCTCCTCCCCGCCGAGGAGGCCATCCTCGCGGACGCCGATGCCGCCGCCCCCAATGACTACATCGTCGTCCGCAACCACATCCTCGCCTCCTGGCGCGCCGACCCGCGGGTGCCGCTCCCCCGCGCGCGCGTGCTCGAGACCGTTGCCTCGAGCTACGACCACCTAGTCGCCGCCGCGCACGGCTTCCTCACCCGCGAGGGCCACGTCAACTTCGGCGTTTCCGCCGCCTTCCCCGCATCCTCTCCCGCCGACGCTCTCCAGGCCCCAGCCGCTTCCGTCCTCGTCATCGGTGCTGGCCTCGCCGGGCTCGCTGCCGCGCGGCAGCTTCTCCGCTTCGGCCTCCGCGTGCTCGTCCTGGAGGGCCGCGCCCGCCCTGGTGGCCGCGTTTACACCTCCCGCCTAGGCGGGGGCCAGGCCGCTGTCGAGCTTGGTGGGAGCGTCATCACTGGCATCCACGCCAACCCGCTAGGCGTGCTCGCCCGCCAGCTCGGGATTCCTCTCCACAAGGTGCGTGACCGCTGCCCACTGTACCACACTGACGGCCGGACTGTGGGCACCAGGCTAGATAGAAGTATCGATTTGGTGTTCAATACGCTTCTTGACCACGCCACCAGGCTGCGGGAGGCTCTCAAGGAAGCCGCAGAGGGGATCTCGCTGGGGGAAGGGATTGAAAGGCTGAGAAGGTTGTACAATGTGGCCAAAAGCGAGGAAGAGAGGGAGGTTCTGGATTGGCATCTGGCAAACCTTGAGTTCTCCAATGCTGGTTGCTTATCGGAGCTCTCTCTGGCGCACTGGGACCAGGACGACCAGTTTGAGATGGGTGGTGACCATTGCTTCTTGGCTGGAGGGAATTCGAGGCTGGTACACGCTTTATGTGATGGTGTACCAGTGTTGTATGAGAAGACGGTGAAGCGGATTGAGCATGGAGTAGATGGCGTGAGCATCACAGTGGAAGGAGGGCAGGTTTTTCAGGCGGACATGGCGCTCTGCACTGTTCCGCTTGGAGTGCTCAAGAGTGGGAGCATTGTGTTTGACCCAGAGTTGCCTGAAAACAAGCTTGGGGCGATTCAGAGGTTGGGGTTTGGTTTGTTGAACAAAGTGGCTATGGTGTTCCCATCTGTATTTTGGGATGAGGAAATTGACACATTTGGGTGTTTGAATAAGGAATCCAGCAAGCGTGGGGAATTCTTTCTCTTCTATAGCTACCATACTGTCTCTGGCGGCGCAGTACTTGTTGCACTTGTGGCGGGAGAGGCTGCTTTGGAGTTTGAAAAGGTTGATCCTGTTGTTACACTTCATCGAGTACTTGGTATTCTTCGAGGTAATCACCACTAAAATTACAACCATGTTCACAGTGTCTTCACAAGTTCAGTTAATATATTCAATGAATGTTGGGAGTTAGATCATCTATTTGTAAGAACTAGATGATACCCCCGCGTGTTGCTGCGAGAATTCATAGTAGTAATAATATATATGATCAACATTGATGTATTGAATAATATTTTAGTTAGAATCATAATCTGATAGTTGCATGGACTACATAAAGTTTATTATGTTTGCATGAATAACTCACACTTCAATTGTAAAAACGGTAACATTTAAGAGAATGCATTATTTTTGTGATTTGTGCACTCTTCGGAGACGTGTCATTCCATTTTATTACACGATCATCAGTTACAACTGGATGAGGATATGCTTGGAGTTATTTCACCTCTGAACAATCTTAGCAGAGGTATCTGGTGCCTACTATTTTATCGTAAACGCTCTGTTCTCTCTATACATATACCAACCATAGTATTGAGGCATAAAAACTTACTTGAGGAGGGGGGGGGGGGGGGATCCAGGAACTCAGAATCGTGGACATAGTGGACTACTTGCAGTTACATATGTCAAGTATATTTGAAATCTGAAAGGTGGCAAGTGTATCTATCTCAAGAAAACATTCTAGGAACATTTCTTCAGTTCTTAATAGGCATCCAAGCAGCCTTGAATAAATGGAGTTCAAATAAATCCGTATACAACGGAATAGGTTAGCTGATAAATTATCAAAACAAAAAGCATGATGGTCAGCTGTACGTACACAAAACATCAATGTTTGCTTGATGGCCTTTTCTGATCTACTACTTACATATGATGCATACATATGGAATAAAGAAAATAATTTCACTTATAAAACAGTCATCCGCGCACATGAGATGTTTCAAGTAAGGCCAGTGCATAGTGTCAGTGTGCATGCTTACATCAGAAGTAGGATGAAAACGGAGCGGAAACGGACGGAACTGGCTGCTACCACATTTGTTTTCATATTTTCTGCAGAAGCGGAAACGAATACAGAAACCCCGGAAATGAATACGAAAACAGATACTACCAGAAATAGACACGAAGCGAATACAAAGCGGACATGGAAACAGAAGTGGGCGTTGGCCAGAACATAAAACCCTTGAGTCATAGAGAAATAAATAAAAAGACAAATTTAATGAAGTATCACCATAGCTACAAAATAATATGATTATGTTAGCAACTTAGCGTAATATTGTAGTACTACTGGACAATTTGGGCCTGAAATCATCTATTCTGCTCAGTGTGTCATCATGTGTTGTTTGGTGGTTGGGCTACAAAGCGGCCATAGGCCTATACAAAAAAGGGAAATTCCATATTCACGGAAACGGAAAGTTCCGTTTCCACGCCTGTTCCACCGAAAAACACCGTTCCGTTTTTGTTTCCATTTCCGCATAAAAAATTCCATTTCCATTTTCGTTTTGCAAATTTCCATTTCCGTTTCCATTTTCATATCTCCTCCATTTCCATTTTTCCTCCGGAAAAGCGGAAAGTTTCCACTCCATTTTCATCCCTAATCAGAAGTGATTCACTAAAGCTAGCCCGGGACTCTCTGCGGAATCAACCTCCCAGCAGTGCCCGAACTGAGACATTAGGAGAAGATGAAAAATAAATCAGCACCATGGGCAAGGTGCACTAGCAGTCGTGCCAGACCGGGAGAATCATTGAAGGCAAGGGGCTCGACGATCAGAGCAGCCCACTGGCAACAGGACCACATCCCGAGATATCCCGAAAAGTCGTCGGAGACGAGGTGGGCTGGCGGTTTTGCCAGAGCCGAAGAACCGCCGGAGGCGAGTGGATAGGCGGTCAGCCGAAGGATTGTTCTCAACCGGAGATTGCTTCCCCGCCGCCACATCCCATATGGTGCCGGGGAAAGGATGTTCTGGTGGACAGGGCTCGATCGGTGAGACTTGAAGAGAGGGGCGAGAGAACATCACGTTAGTTGTTTTTATATTGTGAGATGGATCCAGAATAAAGGACCTGAGTGGACCCTGAAAAAAGGACCCGAGTGGAAGACGATGGGCCTATGGATGATGAATACACATGGTAAGTGGGTAGAAGCTGGAGAGGCCATACTTTTGTCTTCCACGTACAAATAGGTGAGGCCATCAGTTTGTCTTCCACGCACAATAGATAAAAGGGCAGCCCGGTGCATGTAGCTCCTGCTTGCGCAGGGTCCGGGGAAGGGTCCAAAAAGAGGGTCCTGTTGAAAAAGAAATGATCCAAAATAGAAAGAAGTTTTTTTTTTCCGCTTTGGGTCTATAGTGCGCAGCCTTTCCCTACATTTCTGCAAGAGGCTGTTTCCAGGACTCGAACCCGTGACCTCATGGTCACAAGGCAACAACTTCACCGCTGCGCCAAGGCTCCCCTTCCTTTCACGCACAATAGATACGTGACATAAATCATCCAATCCATGCTGCAGCGGGAATAGCCAGCTAACTCCGGTAATTATTGCCCCGTTTATTGACCTCCACATGCATTCAACGGGCCAAGAGGAATGCGCTTAATGAGAGGAGGTCAAGGAGGAGGAATGCGCTTAGTGAGAGGAGGTCAAGGAGGACATGTCGGGGAACTATGATGATTAACCTATGGCGGGTCCCCCCTGTAAGTGGGTAACAAAATGATGTTGTGGCTGGGCTGCTGATGTGGATAGCTTGCATGTCAAGAGAAATAAGATAGTTGGGATGAACTCTTTAGGTATTATAGATATGCGGAAAGGCATTTAAAAATCTACATGAAGTGGTTTGCGCATTGCGCTTGTGTTTGGGTAAACACTAATCAAAGTGCAATGAGCAAGAGAGGCAGGATAATGTTGAGCGGAAGCTTTTAAATGATGTGTATATCTGCTAATCCATATGAAAAATTATGTTTGAAACATATTAATGTTGTATACCTGATATACACTCTGTATTCCTTGGTGGAATAGGTGGTCATTTAAGATCAGGTTTAAATAGCTAGAACAAGTAGTGCATGTGATTATGTTATAATCATTGTCACCACACTATTCCATTGAAATGTCGTTTTGTCTTGATTTGAGTTGTGATTTATATAGTAATACCTAATAAAATAGCTATTTTGATGTACTATACCTTTTTTTTCTGGACTTATTAGAAGGTGCAGTCGATTGTTTAGAGTATGGATGTCATTTGTTAGTAGCCATTACCTGTTTCTTGTTAGTTTTTTTTCTCCAATCACAGCATCTCCAATGCTCCTAGGTATAGGTGCTTAATTTTTTTTTTCACGACACGTGGCAGAGAATATGAGAAAAGTTAAGAATTGCCCCTTAAGCATTTATGCTTATATGGGTATTTGTGAGTTGTGTGGGAGCATTTAACTACCTATAAGCACATGTGCTTACATTGGTCATTTCTGGATTAGTTTATCAGATGGATGCTTAATGATATGGTAACAAGAACAGGGGTTATGCAATAGAAGCTTATTAGGGGGATGCATGCAAATTCTTTATATTGGAATATATGATTTGTTTACTTGTTATAATAAGCACTTAAAATGCTATTTCATGATTTGTTTGCAGGTATCTATGGCCCAAAAGGCGTTACTGTGCCTGACCCCATTCAATCTGCTTGTACAAGATGGGGTAGTGATCCTCTCTGTTGCGGTTCATACTCTCACATCAGAGTTGGGTCTTCTGGAACGGACTATGACATTCTTGCTGAGAGTGTTAGTGAAGACCGGCTCTTCTTTGCTGGAGAAGCGACGAACCGTGCATACCCTGCAACAATGCATGGTGCCTTATTGAGCGGACTAAGAGAAGCTTCCAGAATTCTCCGGGCTTCACAAAGCAGAGTGGATTCCGATCATAAAAAGTATGCTCTGCAGAAAAGCCTTAGACCTCCCGATGGCATCCTTGAAGATCTTTTCACGGAGCCAGATCTTGAATTCAGCAGATTCTCATTCGTGTTCTCCTCCATGTCACCCGCCGATCCACAGTCTATGGGCTTGCTCAGGATTACACTTGAGAATCCCCATTTGGAAGGGGACCAAAAGGATCAGGAGCCTGCAGCCGAGAAGGAGGCTCACCAGAAAGCTTTCCACTTATATGCCGCCATCTCTCGAGAGCAGGCCAATCAGCTCCAACTGGCAGGCGACGACGATCGAGGTAGGTTAGAGTTGCTATGCAAGGATCTTAATGTAAAGCTGATGGGGTACGACAGTACATGTGATACAGGCAACTCTCTGATTTTAAGCATCCAAAGCGCTCAGAAAGCCAGGAAGAGGCTGCAGCGCCCGAAGGACTTCAAATTCTGACATCGATTTATGTTGCCAGATTGCCTCCCCCCCTCCCCCCCCCCCCCCCCCCCTTTGTAGAAGAGAAGCATTCTTAGCTAGGTTGAAGAATCTGAGGTTAGATTGTTTTGCAATTTAGTGTTGTACAAATTCAGACATTGGGGCCATCCAAGATCCTGCCGTGTTGCGCTCCTAGTTGTAAATTGCAGCATCTGGGTTCAGTAGATTAGACCTGGGATGCAAATGGCATGATGAGTGGATCCAGATAGTTTTTTGAAGGGGTATATGCACTGCAGATGGTAATGTTTGCTTTGCCTGTTAATGTGGCTAATAATTTCAGACGGGCAACTGTCACTCTGACCATGAGCGGCCGCGAGATGATTTCTGTTAGAAAATGCAGGCCACTCCCAGCTCCAGCGTCGAGTCCTCCATACGGACTAGGACATCGGAACTCAAAAAAAAGTAGATGGTACCCCACGGATTATTGTGGGAATTTGTTGCAATATATTTCATGGAGATTGGAACATCGATATTTGGTTAATAATATGAGAACTTAAACTAAAAATAGACATGATTACTTGTACCTGATTACTAAAATACTACTCCCTCCGTCCCATAATATAAGAGCTTTTTTAACACTAGTGTAGTGTCAAAAACGCTCTTATATAATTTAACACTAGTGTAGTGTCAAAAACGCTCTTATATAATGGGACAGAGGGAGTAGTATAGTATTAAATATAAGTAGCATATCGATTTTCTCATGCATGATTATATATTGAGGTGGATCTTTTGCCATGAATGAAGCCAAGCAGCCAGATGCGTCAAGTCCACCGCCTCCACCGGCGTTGGAGAAGCCACCTCCCACCTCTTCGCAACGTCGACACCTCCACCGGCGTTGGAGAAGCCACCTCCCACCCCTTCGCAACGTCGACAGGGAAAGGTGATGCCACTTACCGCCGTCGTTGCCTACCGACATCATCGCCACAGTCGGCAAAGTCAATGTCACCGCCCCCGTCGTGGCTGACCTTCCTCCCATGTCGCGGGACATCGCGTAGAAGAGCCACCGTACTATGGGTAAAATGAAGGGTGTCTGGCATAATTCTTTTAGGAGTTTTGTTATTATATTGGTGTTTAATGAATATAGAGCATATGTTTGTTCAAAAACAAAAGGGTTGATTTCCTATTCAAACACCCTTATTCCTCCCTAGCCAAATCTTCCCCAGCGTTGACTCCGATTTCCTGCAAGTGCACATCGTTTAGTTATATTTGTTTTTGAAGTAAGACTATCGATCCAATGAAGAGCTGAGGAAATGGTCTTTTGCACCCTATAGAGGTTTATCGGCATATGCCTACAATTTATTTTAGATCTCAAGCAAAAGTGGTGCGAAGGTGGAAATATTATAAGTGTGTGTGAAAGCAAGAGCCAAAGTGAGTAAGAATTGTAACCAAGGACAAGAGAGTAATGAAAATGATGGAAACTACAACATGTGTTAAAAGCGTTCCCGGTGAGTATGGATTCACCACTAGAGCACACCCCCACCATGACGGTAAAGATATGGATCATCCAAGAAGTACTTCAAACCGCCGAAGAACTTCTTTCTTTGTTGATGCAGGTGGCATATATTTTCCGTCAAGGAAGTTAGCATAACCTGCAAACCAAAGCATTTCCTCCTTGACAACACCATGAATTTCTCCTGGGAAAGAATCACTAATGGGAATAGGAGCATCAATTCTCGAAAGGTGATATGCAACAGGGTTATCTTCTCCTTTTTCTATCAATGATTTGTAAATCAAATTCTTGACGTAATAGAACCCACCGAATCAAGCGAGGCTTTGCATCTTTCTTAGTAAGAAGGTACTTCGAAGTTTGATGATATGTGTAAGCGATCACTATAATAAATAATATAGGCTCTAGACTTATCACAAGCGAAAACAACTAGTAACTCTTTTTCTGTGGTGGCATAATTTTTTCGAGCATTATCAAGAGCACAACAAGCATAATGAATAATATTTATTTTCTTACCATCGTGTTGTCCAAGAATAGCACCTACGATGTAACCACTATCATCACACATAATTGTTGGGGAACGTAGCATGCAATTTCAAATATTTTTCTACGCTCACGCAAGATCTATCTAGGAGATGCATAACAATGAGAGGGGGAGAGTGTGTCCACGTATCCTCGTAGACCGAAAGCGGAAGTGTTTGACAACACAGTTGATGTAGTCGAACTTCTTCTCGTTCCGACCGGTCAAGCACCGAACGTACGACACCTTCGAGTTCTGCACACGTTCAGCTCAATGACGTCCCTCGAACTCTTGATCCGGCAAAGTGTCGATGAAGAGTTTCGTCAGCATGACGGCGTGGTGACGGTGATGGTGAAGTGATCGGCGCATGGCTTCGCCTAAGCACTACGACAATATGACCAGAGCGTAAACTGTGGAGGGGGCGCTGCACACGGCTAACAGATGTTTGTGTGTCCTCTAGGCGCCCCTCTCCCCACATATATATAGGTTGGAGGGGGAAAGAGGCAGCCATGGGGCACCCAAGTAGGCCGAGTCCTACTTGATCTCCCACCCCAATTCGCTCCCCTCCTTGTTTTGGCACTAGGAGAAGGAAGGAGGAGGTGCCCCACCCCTTTCCTTTCTCCCTTGAGAAGGGGAAGGAAAGATGGTCTAGCCCTCCTCCCTTGCCTTCCCTAGGGCTAGCAGACCTAGTGGAGGGGCGCACCAGCCCCCTGTGGGCTGGTCTGTCCCTCCCTAGGCCCATTAAGCCCATATAACTTGCCGGGAGTTGCCCAGAACCCCTTCCGGTGACCCGATATGTACCCGGTACCCCCAGAACACTTTTGGTGTCCAAATACTATCGTCCTATATATGAATCTTTATCTCTCGACCATTTCGAGTCTCCTCATCATGTCCATGATCTCATCCGGGACTCCGAACAACATTCGGTCACCAAATCATATAACTCATATAATACAAAATCGTCATCGAATGTTAAGCGTGCGGACCCTACGGGTTCGAGAACTATGTAGACATGACCGAGACACCTCTCCGGTCAATAACCAACAGTGGAATCTGGATGCTCATATTGGTTCCTACATATTCTACGAAGATCTTTATCAGTCAAACGGTAATGACAACATACGTTATTCCCTTTGTCATTGGTATGTTACTTGCCCAAGATTCGATCATCGGTATCTTCATACCTAGTTCAATCTTGTTACCGGCAAGTCTCTTTACTCATTCCTGCTACCTCTTGAGCACTGCGTTGTTTTTTCCCTTGAAGAGGAAAGGGTGATGCAGTAAAGTAGCGTAAGTATTTCCCTCAGTTTTTGAGAACCAAGGTATCAATCCAGTAGGAGACCACGCTCAAGTCCCTCGCACCTACACAAACAAATAAGAACCTCGCAACCAACGCGATAAAGGGGTTGTCAATCCCTTCACGGTCACTTACGAGAGTGAGATCTGATAGATATGATAAGATAATATTTTTGGTATTTTTATGATAAAGAGTAAAAGTAAAGAAAGCAAAATAAACGACAATAGAAATAGCTTGTTGTTGGGAGATTAATATGATGGAAAATAGACCCGGGGGCCATAGGTTTCACAAGTGGCTTCTCTCAAGAGCATAAGTATTATGGTGGGTGAACAAATTACTGTCGAGCAATTGATAGAATTGAGCATAGTTATGAGAATATCTAGGTATGATCATGTATATAGGCATCACGTCCGTGACAAGTAGACCGACTCCTGCCTGCATCTACTACTATTACTCCACACATCGACCGCTATCCAACATGCATCTAGAGTATTAAGTTCATAAGAACGGAGTAACGCTTTAAGCAAGATGACATGATGTAGAGGGATAAACTCATGCAATATGATATAAACCCCATCTTTTTATCCTCGATGGCAACAATACAAACTGATAATCTAGCACCGCAAGATTGAACCCAAGATTGAACCCAAAGCTAAGCACTTCTCCCGTTGTAAGAAAGATCAATCTAGTAGGCCAAACCAAATTGATAATTCGAAGAGACTTGCAAAGATAACCAATCATACATAAAAGAATTCAGAGAAGATTCAAATATTGTTCATAGATAAACTTGATCATAAACCCACAATTCATCGGTCTCAACAAACACACCGCAAAAGAAGATTACATCGAATAGATCTCCACAAGAATCGTGGAGAACTTTGTATTGAGATCCAAAGAGAGAGAAGAAGCCATCTAGCTAATAACTATGGACCCAAAGGTCTGAGGTAAACTACTCACACATCATCGGAGAGGCTATGGTGTTGATGCAGAAGCCCTCCGTGATCAATGCCCCCTCCAGCAGGACGCCGGAAAAGGCCCCAAGATGGGATCTCACGGGTACAGAAGGTTGCGGCGGTGGAATTAGGTTTTCGTGGATGCTTCTGTTGGTTTGGGAGTACGTAGGTATATATAGGAGGAAGAAGTATGTCGGTGGAGCAACGTGGGCCCCACGAGGGTGGAGGGCACGCCTGGCGGGGGGGGGGGGGGAGGGGGGTTAGGCGCGCCCCCTTCCTCGTGCTCTCCACGTTGATTGCTTGACGTGGAATCCAAGTCCTCTGGATCACGTTTGCTCCGGAAATCACGTTCCCGAAGGTTTCATTCCGTTTGGACTCCGTTTGATATTCTTTTTCTGCAAAACACTGAAATAGGCAAAAAAAAACAGCAATTTGGGCTGGGCCTCCGGTTAATAGCTTATTCCCAAAAATAATATAAAAGTTTATAATAAAGCCCATTAAACATCCAAAACAGAATACAATATAGCATGGAACAATAAAAAATTATAGATATGTTGGTGTAGCGACCCGACCTCAGATGGTCAAGTCTCTGTGCTCCGGTGTCATCCCTGGATCAGTAATGCTGACACCACACAGTACTTCGAAGGATTTATAGCAGAGTAGCAATCACACACTTATTACATCGATGTCTCAAAGAGAACTTATTACAATAAACATGGCTTAAGGCCATCTAATAATGATAACAGCGGAAGACTTGGAAGATAAGTGAGTCCATCAACTCCAACGGCATCACTGAGTATAGAACCACGACCTAAAAGCACCTTACTCGTCGTCTAAAAAGTCTGCAACATGAAACATTGCAGCCCGAAAACGGGTCAGCACATGGAATATGCTGGCAATATAACACATAGAGAATAATGAATGATAAGCCTATACTACATGCATATATGGCTGGTGGAAAAGCTCTATGGTTACAGTTTTGCGTAAAGCCAATTTTTCCCTACGGCAAAGGAATAAATTTATTTAACTATCATGGTGGTTGTTAAACATTGAGAATGGTTGACAGCATCCTCAATCCCAATTAAAAATAATCACCAATAACCCAACAATATTAATTTAGAAGTAACATGATGAGATTCACATGATATTCAAGAACTAGATACTCAAGATGTCCATAACTAGGGACACGACTAATCATGATTAGTTTGTACACTCTGCAGAGGTTTGCGCACTTTTCCCCACAAGACTCGATCGCCTCCGTTGATTTCTCGCACTACATGGTGTTTGAGAGACGGATGACCGAGACATAGTCTTTCAGAAGCACTCACACCTTACGTTGTGATAGACCGTACCAACCTACATCCCCTACATCTGCTAGTCTACCACTGTAAGAGTTCGCACGACTTAGTCAGCTATGTCAGAGCCCATAATGGCTTGTGGCTGCACACGGAAGTTACTAGTATGAATGATCTTATGATCCCTTTGAGCCTGGGTGGCGGTCCAAAGAAAAACAGGCAAGTCTTGATAGAAACCAGGTGCCTCAATCCACCCAGATGTGTATTTAAATTGCCACCTTAGATAAAACCATTAATTAACAATACTCACATCTGTCATGGATATCACTTACCCAGTCCACGTCTACTAGCATAGCATGGCATAATAAGCAAACGTAGAAGTAACTCCCAAAGGTTTCATAAGTAAAACAGGTGATAGGTACTACCTCATCTACTTCCCAACCCACAATTTAATTAGATCCTAATCATGCAGTGTTTGAGGATTGATCTAATGCAATAAAACTGGGTAGTAGAAAGGTATGATCAAAGTGTTACTTGCCTTGCTGAGGATCCGCGAAACCTAGAGCTTCGAAATAACAGGCGGCGCACTCCGGGTGATCTATCGCAGACAAACAACAAGCATACAATAAGTACTCATCTAATGCAGAGGTAAAACTCAAATAAAAGATCTAACCAGAAAGTTCAACTTAAGAACTCCGGTTGCAAAAAGAATCGAATCGAACAAAGCAACGGAAAACAAACGGCAAAAGAAAACAACTTGGTTCTAGCAAAGTGAAACTAGGTCAACATTTACCATGGCAAAAACTTGTTTAAGTTGATTAGGCGGAACGGCGGTTTCGAAGCGAAACTCCAGGCGCTTGAATCACCTGATTCCGATAAACGAGTGAGAAGATAAACTAGAACGAAGATCGGATCTGAGATCGCGATCGCGGAATAAATCCGACGAGAAGAAAAAGGATAACGGTTGAACGAACGGACGTTCGTTAACCTAGAAGAATCCGGTGATCACGTTCGTTAGAACGAACGGTCCGGCGAACGGTCTCGAGGCAACTAAATCAGAAAAGAAAACGAATCCGATCTAGGGTTTCGGAAAAGAAAACCGAACGAAAAACCGATCTAGAAAACCGGAACGGTTTAGAAAAGAACCGGAAAGAAAACGAATCAGAAAAGAAGAAAAGAATCGGAATGATTAGAAGAAAATGATCCGATGAAAGAGAAAGAGACGCGGCGCGGCTACCTCGGCGAGGTTCCGGCGAACGACGGCGTGGGGCGGCGGCGGCGGTGTAGGGCGGCGGCGGCGGCGGCGGTGTGCGGCGGCGGCGCTGGCGGCGGCGGCGGCGGGTGAGGGGCGCGGGTGAGAGGCGCGGGTGAGGCTTGGGGCTTTGGGTTTGATGATTTAGAGGGGGGGGGGTGTGGGGGTATTTATATTGGGGAGGGGGGGTTTACTTGGAGGAGGGATCAAGGAATAAGAATAGGAGTAGGAAAGATCTAGAAACAAAAAACGGAATAAACGGAAAGTAGGACAAAAGTCCTAGTAGGACTTCCAAAAGGGCGGCGGCGGCGGCCTCCTGCGCCTGGCGCGCGCGGCGCGGGCGATGGCCTGGCCGGCTGGCTGGGCCTTTGGCCCAGGGGCACGCGGGAATTTTTTTTAAATCGGATTCGCGCGCGGAAAAACACAGAAAAAGAAAATCTACCGGACTCCAAAATTAATAAAGTAAATTTTCCCCGACTCCTAAAAATGAGTCGAACAAAATGAACTTTTCTCCGGGCCTAAAATGCAATTTTTGAAAACACGCATTTGTCCCTATCCAAATAAAAGGCAAACAAACTCCGACAAAACCAATGATCCCCTTTTTTCAAAATTTGAGAAAACTCAAATATGAAAATAACGAAATCTCCAACTCTCTCCGAGGGTCCTTGAGTTGCGTGAAATTTCTAGGATCGACCAAAATGCAAGAAAATATGATATGCATGATGATCTATTGTATAACATTCCAAATTGAAAATTTGGGATGTTACAAACCTACCCCCCTTAAGATGAATCTCGTCCTCGAGATTTGGGTTGGCTAGAAAATAGGTGAGGGTGGTCCTTGAGCAAATCTTCTTCTCTCTCCCAGGTGGCTTCATCCTCTGAGTGGTGGTTCCACTGAACTTTGCAAAACTTGATAACCTTGCTGCGGGTAACTCTGCTGGCATACTCGAGAATCTTGACTGGCTTTTCTTCATACGTTAAGTCATCCTTTAACTGAATCGCTTCAAGCGGCACTGTATCTCTTAGCGGTACCTCCGCCATTTCGGCGTGACATTTCTTCAGCTGAGAAACATGGAATACATCATGAACTCCTGACAGTCCTTCTGGTAATTCCAATTTATAAGCGACTTCTCCCATGCGTTGCAAAATCTTGTACGGTCCAACAAAACGCGGTGCTAACTTTCCCTTAACTCCAAAGCGCTTCACTCCTCGAAGTGGGGATACTCGAAGATAAACTCTGTCTCCAGTTTCGTAAACTGTCTCCTTGCGCTTAGAATCTGCGTAGCTCTTCTGCCTTGATTGGGATACCTTGAGCCTATCGCGAATCAACTTAACTTTCCGTTCAGACTCCTTGATCAGATCGGGTCCAAAGAACTGACGGTCTCCAACTTCGTCCCATGACAACGTTGTCCCGCACCTCCTTTCGTATAAAGCTTCGAAAGGTGCCATCTTCAAACTGGTTTGGTAACTGTTGTTATAAGAAAACTCCGCATAGGGCAAGTTATCGTCCCAACTAGATCCATAATCTAGTGCACAGGCTCTCAACATATCTTCCAAAATCTGATTGACTCTCTCAGTCTATCCATCCGTCTGTGGGTGAAAAGCTGTACTGAACTCTAGTCTGGTTCCCAAAGTTTCGTGCAACTGATTCCAAAACTTTGAGGTAAATTGGGTTCCTCTATCTGATACGATACTCCTCGGAACTCCATGCAAACAAATGATCCTGGTCATGTATATCTTTGCCAACTTAGCACTGGTGTAAGTGGTCTTAACTGGGATGAAATGTGCTACCTTCGTCAAACGATCAACTACTACCCATATCGAGTCATAGCCTACTTTTGTCCGGGGTAGTCCTGTGATAAAATCCATGCCTATCTTATCCCACTTCCATCCGGGTATCGGCAATGGTTGTAACAATCCGGCTGGCTTCTGATGTTCGGCCTTCACTCTATGACACACATCACAAACTGCTACATATGCTGCAATATCCTTCTTCATTCCGGTCCACCAGAATGTTTCCTTCAAATCTAAATACATCTTGGTATTTCCAGGGTGAATCGAATAGGGTGAATCATGTGCCTCTTGCAGAATCAACTTCCTGATCTCTGGGTCGTTGGGCACATAAACACGGTCCTCAAACCATAGGGTATCGTGCTCGTCCTCACGAAATCCCTTTGCTTTTCCTTCACTCATTTTCTTCTTTATGTCTGCAATCTCCTTATCAGATTTTTGAGCCTCTCTGATTTTATCCATCAATGTCGACTGAATCTCCAATGCTGCTACATAGCCTCTCGGAACTATTTCCAAACATAGCTCACGAAGATCCTCGGCTAACTCCTTTGGTATTTCTCCCGTCATCAATGTATTGACATGGCTCTTACGGCTCAACGCGTCAGCTACTACATTATCCTTTCCTGGAGGGTAATGCAATCTCATATCATAATCCTTGATGATCTCCAACCATCTCCTTTGCCTGAGGTTCAACTCCTTCTGCGTGAAAATGTACTTCAAACTCTTGTGATCCGTGTACACTTAACAATGATTTCCAATGAGGAAATGTCTCCATGTCTTCAACGCATGCACTACGGCTGCTAACTCCAAATCATGCGTAGCATAATTTAGTTCATGAGGTTTCAGTTGTCGTGAGGCATACGAAACAACTCTTCCTTCCTGCATAAGTACTGCTCCAAGTCCTCGACATGAAGCGTCGCAATACACCTCATAATCCTTGGTCTGATCTGGCAAAATCAACACTGGTGAGGAAACCAATCGTTTCTTCATCTCCTGAAAACTGGCCTCACATTCCTCAGTCCAATTGAACTTAGTATCCTTCTTCAACAATTCAGTCATAGGCTTTGCGATCTTTGAGAAATTCTCAATGAATCTCCGATAGTATCCTGCGAGTCCAAGAAAACTCCGGATCTCCCCAACTGTCCTGGGTGCTTCCCATTCGGTTACGGTCTCAACCTTGGTGGGGTCAACTGCTATACCTTCTCCGGATATAACATGTCCAAGAAATCCAACTTCCTTCAACCAAAACTCACATTTGCTGAATTTGGCATATAACTGATGTTCCCTTAGTTTCTCCAGAACCAAACGCAAATGTTCCTTATGATCTTCTTCATTCTTTGAGAAAATCAGTATGTCATCAATGAACACTACGACGAACTTATCCAAAAACTCCATAAATACTTTGTTCATCAGGTTCATGAAATAGGCAGGTGCGTTAGTCAGTCCAAATGACATAACGGTATACTCATACAATCCGTATCTCGTGGTAAAAGCTGTCTTGGGTATGTCCTGCTCTCGAATCTTCAACTGATGGTACCGTGATCGCAAATCGATCTTGGAAAACACTTTAGCTCCTTGCAAACGATCAAACGGATCATTAATCATTGGCAGTGGGTACTTGTTCTTAATGGTTACTTCGTTCAATCCATGGTAATCAACAACCATCCTTAATGTTCCATCCTTCTTCTCCACTAGAAGTACGGGTGATCCCCAAGGCGAAGAACTTGGGCGAATATAACCTTTATCCAATAACTCCTTGATCTGTTTCTTAATTTCCACCAAATCCTGTGCGGGCATCCTGTATGGTCTCTTCGATATTGGCCCAGTGCCTGGCAAAAGCTCAATCAAAAACTCAATGTCTCTATCTGGTGGCATGCCTGGCAATTCCTCAGGAAATACGTCAGGGAAATCCTTTACCACTGGTACTTCCTCCTGTACAACTCCTGATAAGGAATTTACTTGTGTCCTGTTTGGCGTATGTCGGGATACATACTTGATTCTTCTTCCTTCGGGCGTTGTGAGCAAAATTGTCTTACTGGCACATTCAATGTTCCCTTCATACTTTGACAACCAATCCATGCCTAATATCACATCCAATCCTTGAGATTCCAATACTATTAGGTCTGAGGGAAACACATAGTTACCAATCCTTAATGGTAACCGATCACACCATCGATTAGCCATATATTCTGCTCCAGGCGAGGTTACTAACATGGGTGACCTAAGGGTTGGGTTGTCAGGTTATACTTATCCACAAATCCCCTTGATATGTATGAATGTGATGCACCAGTATCAAAAAGAACGAGTGCAGTAAATGACTTAACCAAAAACTTACCGATTACTGCATCAGGCTGAGCTTCAACATCCTCCACGCTAACGTGGTTCACCTGTCCCCTGTTGAAAGGGTTTGGCTTCTTCCCAGAGCTTCCATTGCCATTCTGGCCTTCAGGACATTCATTGGCGTAATGTCCGGTCTTGGAACACTTGAAACAGGTGACTTGACTCAGATCTCTCTTGGCTGGGGTTGATGGGGTGGTACGGTTCTGGCCGTTGCTTCCTCCATTCCCATTACCATTCTTGTGGCCATTATGATTGTGCGATCCACTTCCTCCATGGGTATACTGAAACTGAACTCCCGGTTTAGGGGTAAAACGAGGCTTCTGCTGGGCTCCAGGGTTATACTTCCCCTGTCCATACTTCCTCTTGCGGTTCTCAATCTGCTGTTGCTTCCCTTCAATCATGATGGCACGGTCTACCAACTCCTGGTAGTTGTTGAAACTTGCTACCATCAACTGCATGCTTAGCTCATCATTTAGTCCTTCTAAAAACTTCTCCTGCTTAGCTGCATCCGTAGCAACGTCATCTGGGGCATAACGTGCTAACTTGCTGAAGTCGTCAACGTACTGGCCAACAGTCCTTCCTCCTTGGCGTAAGTTGCGAAACTCACGCTTCTTCATGGCCATAGCTCCTGTTGAAACATGGGCAGTGCGGAAAGCTTGCTGAAACTGATCCCATGTGACAGTGTCAACTGGGTAAGTGGCTGTGAAATTCTCCCACCATGCTGCCGCGGGTCCGTCAAGCTGATGTGCGGCAAACTTCACCTTCTCAACATCTGTGCATCCTGCAGTGGTCAACTCCCTTCCTATCTTGCGGAGCCAATCGTCTGCTACTATTGGCTCGGTGCTACTGGAAAACACCGGCGGATTCAGCCTAAGGAAACGGGCTAGGTGATCAACAGGTGGCGGCGGCGGAGGGTTGTTGTTGTTGTTGTTGTTGTTGTTGTTGTTGTTGTTGTTGTTGTTTTTGTTGTTGTTGTTGTTGTTGTTGTTGTTGTTGTTGTTGTTGTTGTTGTTGTTGTTGTTGTTGTTGTTGTTGTTGTTGTTGTTGTTGTTGTTGTTGTTGTTGTTGTTGTTGTTGTTGTTCTGCTGATTCTGGACTAACAACTGCATCAATTGGTTCTGCTGCTGGATCAACTGAGTGAGCTCCAGTGGGAATCCATTGTCACATCTCGGAGGCATCTGGGGGTTTAGAAAAGATGAGAATTAAGAATAGAACGAGGTCTAAGAGAAAACACTACCCAAATGCACATGAGACAAATTCACACAAAATCACTTCATTCAATCAAACAAGGGCCTACAAACGGTCTAGAACTATCGCAAAAGTGCGTGGACTATAATGTTTACATGTAGGAAATAATGCTACTAATATATGGTGGTCATCTACTAATTTGAATCGGTGGAAGACTCCATGATGTCTACTCCAGCTTCGTCTTCAAAGTCGGGTTCACTTGGATCCGAATCGGCGTCGTCGATGATGATGTAGTTGCTCGGGCATGCGACGTACTTGTCTTCATTCTTGAATGCTAATCTCCCCTTGAGTTCTTTAATCTCCTGCTTGAGATCAACATTGTTCCTTGCGAGAGCTACGATCTCGTCCATGTAGTCCTTGCGTGTACCCTTCAGTTCTCCTTCTAGCTCGATGATCCTTGCCTTTGCATTCTTCAACTCTATCATATCATTGCACATCTGGTTCTCTTGGCGTCGAATGTGCTGGTTTAACTCCTGGATGAAAGCTGCAATGGATCTATCCTTCTTGATGCTGACTATCTCCCATTCTTCATCTCGGCGTCCGCAAATCTGGTAGATCGTGTCCTTGAGGTCTTCTTGATAAACTTCTCCAATGCGTCCCATGGTGATGTGAGCTGCCATGCTCTTTCCCAGACTCCAGGTTGGTGCACTGAAAACACTATCTATGGGCTTCGTGATTGGCGCGAATGTCCTTCCCGGAACGTGAGCTTGAATCTTCCAGCGCTCCTCTTCAGGCAGAGTGGCGTTGAAGGTCCCGGTGAAGCTTGGTAGTCCAATGTTCAGGTACTTGGTGACTTCCTTCAAGTGAAATCCAAAAGGCGTGCCTTCATCCGATTGAGCGTACTTGATCTTCGCGTCCGTCATCCTAAAAGAGTAGAAAAGATGAGGAGTTAGAAAATGAGAGGAGAATAGTGATCCATGGCTTTAACTTAGTGTTCGTGTCCTACAGTCAGCATGTGCTCTGATACCATCTCTGTAGCGACCCGACCTTAGATGGTCAAGTCTCTATGCTCCGGTGTCATCCCTGGATCAGTAATGCTGACACCACACAGTACTTTGAAGGATTTATAGCAGAGTAGCAATCACACACTTATTACATCGATGTCTCAAAGAGAACTTATTACAATAAACATGGCTTAAGGCCATCTAATAATGATAACAGCGGAAGACTTGGAAGATAAGTGAGTCCATCAACTCCAACGGCATCACTGAGTATAGAACCACGACCTAAAAGCACCTTACTCGTCGTCTGAAAAGTCTGCAACATGAAACGTTGCCGCCTGAAAACGGGTCAGCACATGGAATATGCTAGCAATGTAACACATAGATAATAATGAATGATAAGCCTATACTACATGCATATATGGCTGGTGGAAAAGCTCTATGGTTACAGTTTGCATAAAGCCAATTTTTCCCTACTGCAAAGGAATAAATTTATTTAACTATCATGGTGGTTGTTAAACATTGAGAATGGTTGACAGCATCCTCAATCCCAATTAAAAATAATCATCAATAACCCAACAATATTAATTTAGAAGTAACATGATAAGATTCACATGATATTCAAGGACTAGATACTCAAGATGTCCATAACCGGGGACATGGCTAATCATGATTAGTTTGTACACTCTGCAGAGGTTTGCGCACTTTTCCCCACAAGATTCGATCGCCTCCGTTGGTTTCTCGCACTACATGGTGTTTGAGAGACGGATGACCGAGACATAGTCTTTCATAAGCACTCATACCTTATGTTGTGATAGACCGTACCAACCTACATCCCCTACATCTGCTAGTCTACCACTGTAAGAGTTCGCACGACTTAGTCAGCTATGCCAGAGCCCATAATGGCTTGTGGCTGCACATGAAAGTTACTAGTATGAATGATCTTATGATCCCTTTGAGCCTGGGTGGTGGTCCAAAGAAAAACAGGCAAGTCCTGATAGAAACCAGGTGCCTCAATCCACCCAGATGTGTATTTAAGTTGCCACCTTAGATAAAACCATTAATTAACAATACTCACATCTGTCATGGATATCACTCACCCAGTCCACGTCTACTAGCATAGCATGGCATAATAAGCAAACGTAGAAGTAACTCCCAAAGGTTTCATAAGTAAAACAGGTCATAGGTACTACCTCATCTACTTCCCAACCCACAATTTAATTAGATCCTAATCATGCAGTGTTTGAGGATTGATCTAATGCAATAAAACTGGGTAGTAGAAAGGTATGATCAAAGTGTTACTTGCCTTGCTGAGGATCCGCGAAACCTAGAGCTTCGAAATAACAGGCGGCGCACTCCGGGTGATCTATCACAGACAAACAACAAGCATACAATAAGTACTCATCTAGTGCACAGGTAAAACTCGAATAAAAGATCTAACCATAAAGTTCAACTTAAGAACTCCGGTTGCAAAAAGAATCGAATCGAACAAAGCAACGGAAAACAAACGGCGAAAGAAAACAACTTGGTTCTAGCAAAGTGAAACTAGGTCAACATTTACCATGGCAAAAACTTGTTTAAGTTGATTAGGCAGAACGGTGGTTTCGAAACGAAACTCCAGGCGCTTGAATCACCTGATTCCGATAAACGAGTGAGAAGATAAACTAGAACGAAGATCGGATCTGAGATCGCGATCGCGGAATAAATCCGACGAGAAGAAAAAGGATAACGGTTGAACGAACGGACGTTTGTTAACCTAGAAGAATCCGGTGATCATGTTCGTTAGAACGAACGGTCCGGCGAACAGTCTCGAGGCAACTAAATCGGAAAAGAAAACGAATCCGATCTAGGGTTTCGGAAAAGAAAACCGAACGAAAAACCGATCTAGAAAACCGGAACGGTTTAGAAAAGAACCGGAAAGAAAATGAATCGGAAAAGAAGAAAAGAATCGGAACGATTAGAAGAAAATGATCCGATGAAAGAGAAAGAGACGCGGCGCGGCTACCTCGGCGAGGTTCCGGCTAACGGCGGCGTGGGGCGGCCGCGGCGGCGGTGTAGGGCGGCGGCGGCGCTGGCGGTGGCGGCGGCGGGTGAGGGGCGCGGGTGAGGCTTGGGGCTTTGGGTTTGGTGATTTAGAGGGGGGGGGGTGTGGGGGTATTTATATTGGGGAGGGGGGGGTTTACTTGGAGGAGGGATCAAGGAATAAGAATAGGAGTAGGAAAGATCTAGAAACAAAAAACGTAATAAACGGAAAGTAGGACAAAAGTCCTACTAGGACTTCCAAAAGGGCGGCGGCGGCGGCCTCCTGCGCCTGGCGCGCGCGGCGCGGGCGATGGCCTGGCCGGCCGGCAGGGCCTTTGGCCCAGGGGCGCGCGGGAATTTTTTTTAAATCGGTTTCGCACGCGGAAAAACACAGAAAAAGAAAATCTACCGGACTCCAAAATTAATAAAGTAAATTTTCCCCGACTCCTAAAAATGAGTCGAACAAAATGAACTTTTCTTCGGGCCTAAAATGCAATTTTTGAAAACGCGCATTTGTCCCTATCCAAATAAAAGGCAAACAAACTCCGACAAAACCAATGATCCCCTTTTTTCAAAATTTGAGAAAACTCAAATATGAAAATAACGAAATCTCCAACTCTCTCTGAGGGTCCTTGAGTTGCGTGAAATTTCTAGGATCGACCAAAATGCAAGAAAATATGATATGCATGATGATCTATTGTATAACATTCCAAATTGAAAATTTGGGATGTTACAGTTGGAGACGTATCAAGCATCCCCAAGCTTAATTCCTACTCGTCCTCGAGTAGGTAAATGATAAAAACAGAATTTTTGATGTGGAATGCTACTTGGCATAATTTTTCATGTAATTCTCTTAATTGTGGTATGAATGTTCAGATCCAAAAGATTCAAGACAAAAGTTTAATATTGACATAAAAATAATAACAATTCAAGCATACTAACCAAGCAATTGTGTCTTATCAAAATGGCATGGCCAAAGAAAGTTATCCCTACAAAATCATATAGTCTGGCTATGCTCTATCTTCATCACACAAAGTATTTAATCATGCACAACCCCGACGACAAGCCAAGCAATTGTTTCGTACTTTTTGTGTTCTCAAACTTTTTCAATCTTCACGCAATACATGAGCGTGAACCATGGACATAGCACTATATGTGGAATAGAATGGTGGTTGTGGAGAAGACAAAAAGGGAGAAGATAGTCTCACATCAACTAGGCGTATCAACGGGCTATGGAGATGCCCATCAATAGATATCATTGTGAGTGATAGGGATTGCCATGCAACGGATGCACTAGAGCTATAAGTATATGAAAGCTCAACAAAATAAACTAAGTGGGTGTGCATCCAACTCGCTTGCTCAGGAAGACCTAGGGCATTTTGAGGAAGCCCATCATTAGATTATACAAGCCAAGTTCTATAATGAAAATTTCCCACTAGTATATGAAAGTGACAACATAAGAGACTCTCTATGATGAAGATCATGGTGCTACTTTGAAGCACAAAGGATAGTAGCATTGTCCCTTCTCTCTTTTTCTCTCATTTTTTCTTTCTCTTTTTTTTCTTTTTTTCTTTGGCCTTTTCTCTTTTTTATGGCCTTTCTCCTTTTTTTAATTTAGTCCGAAGTCTCATACCGACTTATGGGGGAATCATAGTCTCCATCATCCTTTCCTCACTTGGGACAATGCTCTAATAATGATGATCATCACACTTTTATTTTCTTTACAACTCAAGAATTACAACTCAATACTTAGAACAACAATATGACTCTATGTGAATGCCTCTGGCGGAGTTCCGGGATATGCAATGAATCAACAGTGACATGTATGAAAGAATTATGAACGGTGGCTTTGCCACAAATACGATGTCAACTACATGATCATGCAAAGCAACATGACAATGATGGAGCGTGTCATAATAAACGGAATGGTGGTAAGTTGCATGGAAATATATCTCGGAATGGCTATGAAAATGCCATGATAGGTAGGTATGGTGGCTGTTTTGAGGAAGGTATATGGTGGGTTTATGATACCGACGAAAAGTGCGCGGTATCAAAGAGGCTAGCAATGATGGAAGGATGAGAGTGCGTATAATCCATGGACTCAACATTAGTCATAAAGAACTCATATAATTGTTGCAAAAATATTAGTTATCGAAACAAAGTATTATGCGCATGCTCCTAGGGGGATAGATTGGTAGGAAAAGACCATCGCTCGTCCCCGACCACCACTCATAAGGAAGACAATAAATAAATAAATCATGCTCCGACTTCATCACGTAACGGTTCACCATACGTGCATGCTACGGGAATCACAAACTTTAACACAAGTATCTCTCAAATTCACAACCAATCAACTAGCATGACTCTAATATTACCATCTTCATATCTCAAAATAATTATCAAGCATCAAACTTCTCATAGTATTCAACACACTCATAAGAAACTTTTTCTTACTAATCTTGGAAGCCTATCATAATTAAAGAAAATTACCACGCTGTTTTGTAGGACTCTCAAAATAATCTAAGTGAAGCATGAGAGAACAATAGTTTCTATAAAACAAATCCACCACCGTGCTCTAAAAGATATAAGTGAAGCACTAGAGCAAGACTATATAGCTCAAAAGATATAAGTGAAGCACATAGAGTATTCTAACAATTTCCGAATCAAGTGTGTCTCTCTCAAAAGATGTGTACAGCAAGGATGATTGTGTCAAACTAAAAAATAATGTCTCAAATAATACAAGACGCTCCAAGCAAAACACATATCATGTGGTGAATAAAAATATAGCTCCAAGTAAATTTACCGATGGATGAGGACGAAAGAGGGGATGCCTTCCAGGGCATCCCCAAGCTTTGGCTTTTAGGTGTCCTTAGATTATCTTGGGGTTCAATGGGCATCCCCAATCTTAGGCTCTAGCCACTCCTTGTTCCATACTCCATCAAATCTTTACCCAAAACTTGAAAACTTCACAACACAAAACTTAACAGAAAATCTCGTGAGCTCCGTTAGCGAAAGAAAACAAAACACCATTTTAAGGTACTGTATTGAACTCATTACTTATTTATATTGGTGTTAAACCTACTTTATTCCAACTTCTCTATGGTTTATAAACTATTTTACTAGCCATAGATTCATCAAAATAAGCAAACAACACATGAAAAACAGAATCTGTCAAAAACAGAACAGTCTGTAGTAATCTGTAACTAACGCAAACTTATGGAACTCTAAAAATTCACACAAAATAGGAAGACCTAAATAATTTGTTTATTGATGTTCTGCAATTGGAAGCAATATTATATCACGTTCTGGTAATTTTTAACAATTGTTTTGGTGAACAGAAAGTTCTGGAATTTTCAGTAAGATCAAATAACTATCATCCAAGAAGATCCTATAGGTTTAACTTGGCACAAACACTAATTAAAACATAAAAACAAATATAACCAGAGGCTAGATCAAATATTTATTTTTAAACAGAAGCAAAAAGCAAAAAACTAGAAATAAAATTGGGTTGCCTCCCAACAAGGCTATCGTTTAACGCCCCTAGCTAGGCATAAAAACACAGATAGACCTAGGTATTGCCATCTTTGGTAGGAAATCCATAAGTGGCTCTCATAATAGATTCATAAGGTAATTTTATTTTCTTTCTAGGGAAGTGTTCCATGCCTTTCCTTAACGGAAATTGGAATCTAATATTCCCTTCCTTCATATCAATGATTGCACCAACCGTTCTAAGGAAAGGTCTACCAAGAACAATAGGACATGAAGGATTGCAATCTATATCAAGAACAATAAAATCTACGGGCACATAATTCCTATTTGCAACAATAAGAACATCATTAATTCTTCCCATAGGTTTTTTAATAGTGGAATCCGCAAGGTGTAAGTTTAAAGAGCAATCATCATATTCGCGGAAACCTAACAAATCACACAAAGTTTTTGGAATCGTGGAAACACTAGCACCGAAATCACACAAAGTTTTTGGAATCGTGGAAACACTAGCACCGAAATCACACAAAGCATAGCATTCATGATCTTTAATTTTAATTTTAATAGTAGGTTCCCACTCATCATAAAGTTTTCTAGGGATAGAAACTCCCAACTCAAGTTTTTCTTCATAAGATTGCATTAAAGCATCAACGATATGTTTAGTAAAAGCTTTATTTTGACTATAAGCATGAGGAGAATTTAGCACGGATTGCAACAAGGAAATACAATCTATCAAAGAGTAACTGTCATAATTAAATTTCTTGAAATCCAAAATAGTGGGTTCATTGATATCTAAAGTTTTGACCTCTTCAATCCCACTTTTACCAATTTGAGCATGAAGATCTAAAAACTCCGAATTTTTGGAACGCCTTCTAGGTAAAGGTGGCTCATCTCCAGTCCCATCATTATCAAGATCCATATTGCAAAACAAAGATTTAATAGGGGACACATCAATAACTTTTAGACCTTCATCTTTATTCTCGTAAAAAAATTCCGGTTTAGCGGCCATCTTATTAACTAAGGTGGCCTGCTTATCCGAAATTTTAGCAGTTAATTTTTCGAGATGAGCAATCTGAGAATTCAAACCATAAAATACCTTAGACATATCGTCGAGCTCCTTATTCATGTAACCCATAAAGCTTTTTTGTTCTTTAAGCTCGTTTCTAAATAAATTGTTATGCTCAAATTGTAAAGTCATGAAACTTCTGACGTTGCTTTCGATCTCTTCTAACCATTTAAGGTGAAGGTCAACGGATCTAGGTAGAGCCATTGTGGCAAGCAAGCAATCCGACACACGAGCAAACAAGAAGCGAGTGAAAAAGAGGCGAACGGAAAAGAGAGGGCGAATAAAACGACAAGGGTGAAGTGGGGGAGAGGAAAACGAGAGGCAAATGGCAAATAATGTAATGTGAGGGATAAGAGTTTGTGATGGGTACTTGGTATGTCTTGACTTGTGTGCGTGGACTCCCCAGCAACGGCGCCAGAAATGGCTCGTTGTCAGGAGTTCAAATCTTGACTTGACTTGGCACAAATCTCCCCGGCAACGCGCCCGAAATCCTTCTTGCTACCTCTTGAGCACTGTGTTGGTTTTTCCCTTGAAGAGGAAATGGTGATGCAGTAAAGTAGCGTAAGTTTTTCCCTTAGTTTTTGAGAACCAAGGTATCAATCCAGTAGGAGACTGAAGGAAATATGCCCTAGAGGCAATAATAAAGTTATTATTTATTTCCTTATATCATGATAAATGTTTATTATTCATGCTAGAATTGTATTAACCAGAAACATAATACTTGTGTGAATACATAGACAAACAGAGTGTCAATAGTATGCCTCTACTTGACTAGCTCGTTGATCAAAGATGGTTATGTTTCCTAACCATAGACATGTGTTGTAATTTGATTAACGGGATCACATCATTAGGAGAATGATGTGATTGACATGACCCATTCCATTAGCTTAGCACCCGATCGTTTAGTATGTTGCTATTGCTTTCTTCATGACTTATACATGTTCCTATGACTATAAGATTATGCAACTCCCGTTTGTCGGAGGAACACTTTGTGTGCTACCAAACGTCACAACGTAACTGGATGATTATAAAGGAGCTCTACAGGTGTCTCCGAAGGTACACGTTGGGTTGGCGTATTTCGAGATTAAGATTTATCACTCCGATTGTCGGAGAGGTATCTCTGGGCCCTCTCGGTAATGCACATCACATAAGCCTTGCAAGCATTTCAACTAATGAGTTAGTTGCGAGATGATGTATTACGGAACGAGTAAAGAGACTTGCCGATAACGAGATTGAACTAGGTATTAAGATACCGACGATCGAATCTCGGGCAAGTAAAATACCGATGACAAAGGGAACAACGTATGTTGTTATGCGGTCTGACCGATAAAGATCTTTGTAGAATATGTAGGAGCCAATATGAGCATCCAGGTTCCGCTATTGTTTATTGACCAGAGACGTGTCTCGGTCATGTCTACATTGTTCTCGAACCCGTAGGGTCGGCACGCTTAACCTTACGATGACGGTTTCATTATGAGTTTATATATTTTGATGTACCGAAGGTTGTTTGGAGTCCCGGATGTGATCACGGACATGACGAGGAGTCTCGAAATGGTCGAGACATAAAGATTGATATATTGGACAACTATATTCGGACACCGGAAGTGTTCCGGAGAAGTATCGGATTAAACCGGAGTGCCGGAGGGTTATCGGTAACCCCGGGGGAACTAATGGGCCTTGTTGGGCCTTAGTGGAGAGAGAGAGGGGCGGCCAGGGCTTGCCGCGCGCCCCTCCCCCTCTGGTCCGAATTGAACTAGGAGAGGGGGGCGGCGCCCCCCTTTCCTTCCCCCTCTCTCCCTTTAGGTGGAAACCTACTAAGACTTGGAGTCCTAGTAGGATTCCCCTCTTGGGGGCGCGCCATAGAGGGCCGGCCGGCCTCCCCCTTGCTCCTTTATATACGGGGGCAGGGGGCACCCCATAGATACAACAATTGATCATTGATCTCTTAGCCGTGTGCGGTTCCCCCCTCCACCATAATCCTCGATAATATTGTAGCGGTGCTTAGGCGAAGCCCTGCGATGGTAGAACATCAAGATTGTCACCACGCCGTCATGCTGACGGAACTCATCCCCGACACTTTGCTGGATTGGAGTCCGGTGACCGTCATCGAGCTGAATGTGTGCTAGAACTCGGAGGTGCCGTAGTTTCGGTGCTTGATCGGTCGGGCCGTGAAGACGTACGACTACATCAACCGCGTTGTTATAACGCTTCCACTTTCGGTCTACGAGGGTACGTGGACAACACTCTCCCCTCTCGTTGCTATGCATCACCATGATCTTGCGTGTGCGTAAGAATTTTTTTGAAACTACTACGTTCCCCAACAGTGGCATCCGAGCCTGGTTTTATGCATAGATGTCATATGCACGAGTAGAACACAAATGAGTTGTGGGAGATATAAGTCATACTGCTTACCAGCATGTCATACTTTGGTTCGGCGGTATTGTTGGATGAAGCAGCCCGGACCGACATTACGCGTACGCTTACGCGAGACTGGTTCTACCGACGTGCTTTGCAGACAGGTGGCTGGCGGGTGTCAGTTTCTCCAACTTTTGTTGAACCGAGTGTGGCTACGCCCAGTCCTTGGAAAGGTTAAAGCAACACTAACTTGACAAACTATCGTCGTGGTTTTGATGCGTAGGTAAGAACGGTTCTTGCTAAGCCCGTAGCAGCCACGTAAAACTTGCAACAACAAAGTAGAGGACGTTTAACTTGTTTTTGCAGGGCATGTTGTGATGTGATATGGTCAAGACATGATGCTAAATTTTATTGTATGAGATGATCATGTTTTGTAACCGAGTTATCGGCAACTGGCAGGAGCCATATGGTTGTCGCTTTATTGTATGCAATGCAATCGCCCTATAATGCTTTACTTTATCACTAAGCGGTAGCGATAGTCGTAGAAGCATAAGATTGGGGAGACGACAACGATGCTACGATGGAGATCAAGGTGTCGCGCCGGTGATGATGGTGATCATGACGTTGCTTCGGAGATGGAGATCACAAGCACAAGATGATGATGGCCATATCATATCACTTATATTGATTGCATGTGATGTTTATCTTTTATACATCTTATCTTGCTTTGATTGACGATAGCATTATAAAATGATCCCTCACTAAATTATCAAAGTATAAGTGTTCTCCCCGAGTATGCACCATTGCGAAAGTTCTTCGTGCTGAGACACCACGTGATGATCGGGTGTGATAGGCTCTACGTTCAAATACAACGGGTGCAAAACAGTTGCACACGCGGAATACTCAGGTTAAACTTGACGAGCCTAGCATATAACAGATATGGCCTCGGAACACGGAGACCGAAAGGTCGAGCGTGAATCATATAGTAGGTATGATCGACATATTGATGTTCACCGTTGAAACTACTCCATCTCACGTGATGATCAGACATGGTGTAGTTGATATGGATCACGTGATCACTTGGAAGGATTAGAGGGATGTCTATCTAAGTGGGAGTTCTTTAGTAATATGATTAATTGAACTTAAATTTATCATGAACTTAGTACCTGATAGTATCTTGCTTGTCTATGTTTGATTGTAGATAGATGGCTCGTGCTGTTGTTCCGTTGAATTTTAATGCGTTCCTTGAGAAAGCAAAGTTTAAAGATGATGGTAGCAATTACACGGACTGGGTCCGTAACTTGAGGATTATCCTCATTGCTGCACAGAAGAATTACATCCTGGAAGCACCGCTGGGTGCCAGGCCTGCTGCTGATGCAACTGACGACGCTAAGAACATTTGGCAGAGCAAAGCTGATGACTACTCGATAGTTCAATGTGCCATGCTTTACGGCTTAGAACCGGGAGTTCAACGACATTTTGAACGTCATGGAGCATATGAGATGTTCCAGGAGTTGAAGTTCATATTTCAAGCAAATGCCCGGATTGAGAGATATGAAGTCTCCAATAAGTTCTATAGCTGCAAGATGGAGGAGAACAGTTCTGTCAGTGAGCATATACTCAAAATGTCTGAGTATAATAATCACTTGATTCAACTGGGAGTTAATCTTCCGGATGATTGCATCATTGACAGAATTCTCCAATCACTGCCACCAAGCTAAAAGAGCTTCGTGATGAACTATAGCATGCAAAGGATGGATAAGACGATTCCCGAGCTCTACGCAATGCTAAAAGCTGCGGAGGTAGAAATCAAGAAGGAGCATCAAGTGTTGATGGTCAACCAGACCACTAGTTTCAAGAAAAAGGGCAAAGGGAAGAAGAAGGGGAACTTCAAGTAGAATAGCCAGCAAGTTGCTGCTCAGGAGAAGAAACCCAAGTCTGGACCTAAGCCTGAAACTGAGTGCTTTTACTGCAAGCAGACTGTTCATTGGAAGCGGAACTGCCCCAAGTATTTGGTGGATAAGAAGGATGGCAAGGTGAACAAAGGTATATGTGATATACATGTTATTGACGTGTACCTTATTAGAGCTCGCAGTAGCACCTGCGTATTTGATACTGGTTCTGTTGCTAATATTTGCAACTCGAAACAGGGACTACGGATTAAGCGAACACTGGCAAAGGACGAGGAGACGATTCGCGTGGGAAATGGTTCCAAAGTCGATGTGATCGCGGTCGGCACGCTACCTCTACATCTACCTTCGGGATTAGTATTAGACCTAAATAATTTTTATTTGGTGCCAGCGTTAAGCATGAACATTATATCTGGATCTTGTTTGATGCGAGACGGTTATTCATTTAAATCAGAGAATAATGGTTGTTCTATTTATATGAGTAATATCTTTTATGGTCATGCACCCTTGAAGAATGGTCTATTTTTGATGAATCTCGATAGTGGTGATACACATATTCATAATGTTGAAGCCAAAAGATGCAGAGTTGATAATGATAGTGCAACTTATTTGTGGCACTGCCGTTTAGGTCATATCGGTGTAAAGCGCATGAAGAAACTCCATACCGATGGACTTTTGGAACCACTTGATTATGAATCACTTGGTACTTGCGAACCGTGCCTCATGGGCAAGATGACTAGAACGCCGTTCTCCGGTACTATGGAGAGAGCAACAGATTTGTTGGAAATCATACATACAGATGTATGTGGTCCAATGAATGTTGAGGCTTGTGGCGGATATCGTTATTTTCTCACCTTCACAGATGATTTAAGCAGATATGGGTATATCTACTTAATGAAGCATAAGTCTGAAACATTTGAAAAGTTCAAAGAATTTCAGAGTGAAGTTGAAATTCATCGTAACAAGAAAATAAAGTTTCTACGATCTGATCGTGGAGGAGAATATTTGAGTTACGAGTTTGGTCAACATTTGAAACAATGCGGAATAGTTTCGCAACTCACGCCACCCAAAACACCACCGTGTAATGGTGTGTCCGAACGTCGTAATCGTACTTTACTAGATATGGTGCGATCTATGATGTCTCTTACAGATTTACCGCTATTGTTTTGGGGTTATGCTTTAGAGACGACCGCATTCACGTTAAATAGGGCACCATCAAAATCCGTTGAGATGACGCCTTATGAACTGTGGTTTGGCAAGAAACCAAAGTTGTCATTTCTGAAAGTTTGGGGTTGCGATGCTTATGTGAAAAAACTTCAACCTGATAAGCTCGAACCCAAATCGGAGAAATGTGTCATCATAGGATACCCAAAGGAGACTGTTGGGTATACCTTCTATCACAGATCCGAAGGCAAAACATTCGTTGCTAAGAATGGATCCTTTCTAGAAAAGGAGTTTCTCTCGAAAGAAGTGAGTGGGAGGAAAGTGGAACTTGATGAGGTAACTGTACCTGCTCCCTTATTGTAAAGTAGTACATCACAGAAACCGGTTTCTGTGACACCTACACCAATTAGTGAGGAAGCTAATGATGAAGATCATGAAACTTCAGATCAAGTTACTACCGAACCTCGTAGATCAACCAGAGTAAGATTCGCACCAGAGTGGTATGGTAATCCTGTTCTGGAAGTCATGCTACTAGATCATGGTGAACCTACGAACTATGAAGAAGCGATGGTGAGCCCAGATTCCGCAAAATGGCTAGAAGCCATGAAATCTAAGATACGATCCATGTATGAGAACAAAGTGTGGACTTTGGTTGACTTGCCCAATGATCGGCAAGAAATTGAGAATAAATGGATCTTCAAGAAGAAGACTGACGCTGATGGTAATGTTACTGTCCACAAAGCTCGACTTGTTGCAAAAGGTTTTCGACAAGTTCAAGGGATTGACTACGATGAGACCTTCTCACCCGTAGCGATGCTTAAGTCTGTCCGAATCATGTTAGCGATTGCCGCATTTTATGATTATGAAATCTGGCAGATGGATGTCAAAACTGCATTCCTGAATGGATTTCTGGAAGAAGAGTTGTATATGATGCAACCGGAAGGTTTTGTCGATCCAAAGGGAGCTAACAAAGTGTGCAAGCTCCAGCGATCCATTTATGGACTGGTGCAAGCCTCTCGGAGTTGGAATAAACGCTTTGATAGTGTGATCAAAGCATTTGGTTTTATACAGACTTTTGGAGAAGCCTGTATTTACAAGAAAGTGAGTGGGAGCTCTGTAGCATTTCTGATATTATATGTGGATGACATATTACTGATCGAAAATGATATAGAATTTCTGGATAGCATAAAGGGATACTTGAATAAGAGTTTTTCAATGAAAGACCTCGGTGAAGCTGCTTACATATTGGGCATTAAGATCTATAGAGATAGATCAAGACGCTTAATTGGACTTTCACAAAGCACATAGCTTGACAAAGTTTTGAAGAAGTTCAAAATGGATCAGGCAAAGAAAGGATTCTTGCCTGTGTTACAAGGTGTGAAGTTGAGTAAAACTCAATGCCCGACCACTGCAGAAGATAGAGAGAAAATGAAAGATGTTCCCTATGCTTTAGCCATAGGCTCTATCATGTATGCAATGCTGTGTACCAGACCTGATGTGTGCCTTGCTATAAGTCTGGCAGGGAGGTACCAAAGTAATCCAGGAGAGGATCACTGGACAACGGTCAAGAACATCCTGAAATACCTGAAAAGGACTAAGGATATGTTTCTCGTATATGGAGGTGACAAAGAGCTCATCGTAAATGGTTACGTTGATGCAAGTTTTGACACTGATCCGGACGATTCTAAATCGCAAACCAGATACATGTTTACATTAAACGGTGGAACTGTCAGTTGGTGCAGTTCTAAACAAAGCGTCGTGGCGGGATCTACATGTGAAGCGGAGTACATAGCTGCTTCGGAAGCAGCAAACGAAGGAGTCTGGATGAAGGAGTTCATATCCGATCTAGGTGTCATACCTAGTGCATCGGGTCTAATGAAAATCTTTTGTGACAATACTGGTGCAATTGCCTTGGCAAAGGAATCCAGATTTCACAAGAGAACCAAGCACATCAAGAGATGCTTAAATTCCATCCGGGATCTAGTCCAGGTGGGATACATAGAGATTTGCAAGATAAATATGGATCTGAATGTTGCAGACCCGTTGACTAAGCCTCTTCCACGTGCAAAACATGATCAGCACCAAGGCTCCATGGGTGTTAGAATCATTACTGTATAATCTAGATTATTGACTCTAGTGCAAGTGGGAGACTGAAGGAAATATGCCCTAGAGGCAATAATAAAGTTATTATTTATTTCCTTATATCATGATAAATGTTTATTATTCATGCTAGAATTGTATTAACCGAAAAAATAATACTTGTGTGATTACATAGACAAGCAGAGTGTCACTAGTATGCCTCTACTTGACTAGCTCGTTGATCAAAGATGGTTATGTTTCCTAACCATAGACATGTGTTGTCACTTGATTAACGGGATCACATCATTAGGAGAATGATGTGATTCACATGACCCATTCCATTAGCTTAGCACCCGATCGTTTAGTATGTTGCTATTGCTTTCTTCATGACTTATACATGTTCCTATGACTATGAGATTATGCAACTCCCTTTTGCCGGAGGAACACTTTGTGTGCTACCAAACGTCACAACGTAACTGGGTGATTATAAAGGAGCTCTACAGGTGTCTCTGAAGGTACATGTTGGGTTGGCGTATTTCGAGATTAGGATTTGTCACTCCGATTGTTGGAGAGGTATCTCTGGGCCCTCTCGGTAATGCACATCACATAAGCCTTGCAACTAATGAGTTAGTTGTGAGATGATGTATTACGGAACGAGTAAAGAGACTTGGCGGTAACGAGATTGAACTAGGTATTAAGATACCGACGATCGAATCTCGGGGAAGTAACATACCGATGACAAAGGGAACAACGTATGTTGTTATGCGGTCTGACCGATAAAGATCTTCGTAGAATATGTAGGAGCCAATATGAGCATCCAGGTTCCGCTATTGGTTATTGACCGGAGACGTGTCTCGGTCATGTCTACATTGTTCTCGAACCCGTAGGGTCCGCACGCTTAACGTTACGATGACAGTTTCATTATGAGTTTATATATTTTGATGTACCGAAGGTTGTTCGGAGTCCCGGATGTGATCATGGACATGACGATGAGTCTAGAAATGGTCGAGACATAAAGATTGATATATTGGACAACTATATTCGGACACCAGAAGTGTTCTGGAGAACTATCGGATTAAACTGGAGTGTCGGAGGGTTATCGGTAACCCCGGGGGAACTAATGGGCCTAGTTGGGCCTTAGTGGAGAGAGAGAGGGGCGGCCAGGGATGGCCACGCGCCCCTCCCCCTCTGGTCCGATTGAACTAGGAGAGGGGGGCGGTGCCCCCCTTTCCTTCCCCCTCTCCCTCTCCTTCTGTAAGTGCATCTAGTGCCACCCCTAGTTGGTTTTGGAGTATTGACGACAAATTTGGTTGAGGGACTAATGTGTTTGTGAGAATTGCAGGATAACATAGGATGTAGTCCCTCATTGATTCGGTTTACCTACCGGAGGTGACCCCTAAAAATGTATGAAGACATTAACGACAATGGTGGTATATGAAGATATTCATATTGAAGACTGTGACATGAGAAGACATTGAGTGAAGACTATGAAGCGCGAAGACTTAGTTGTTTCGTCGTTTCCTTTTCTTCTTTGTTGAGTCATAGGAACTGCCGTACTGTTAAGTGGGGTCCAAGTGAACAAAGTCAGAGTGACTGAAGTGATGCTCAACCCAAATCCTATGTCTTCGAGCGAAGACGATGAGAGCAAATCTTATCCAGAGCTGGATAAGTCAGCTTTGCTTGTAGCCCAAGTAAAGTTGTCGTGTGTGTTTGAAATCTGACTGTTGGAACACGTGTCAGTTCCTTAGTGACCGAGGGTCATTTCAGACATATCAGGTCGGGTTGCCTAGTGGCTATAAATAGCCCACCCACTACACCATAAATTGGTGGCTGCTCAGAGTTAGTGCACGGCTTCTGTCGTATTGAGAGCAACCCACCTCGAAGCCTTTGAGAGAGAGAAATCCTTGCGAGGACAAAGCCCAAACACCCAGAGCCAAAGAGTGTTAGGCATCACTGAAGTCTTTTTGTTAGTGTGACCTAAAGACTTATTACACTTGAGGACTGTGAATCCTCCAGCCGGTTAGGCGTCGCGTTCTGAGCATCCAAGAGTCATTGGGGATCGCCGGTGAACGAAGTCTGTGAAGGTTTGGAAGTCTACCTTGAAGACTTACCAGAGTGATTGGGCGAGGACTGTGTGTCCTTAGCTCAAGGGGAATAAGGTGAAGACGCGGTCTTCTGAGTTGAATCCCAGCCTCCCTAACCAGACGTACAGTTTTCACAGCAACTGGAACTGGTCCAAGAAATCATGTGTCCTCAACAAGTGACTGGTTCAATCCTCTCCCTCTCTTTACTTAGAATTTGTCTTTGTGAAGTCATTGCCTGTTTGGTTGACCTATTTGTCTTCACTGTTTGACATCTATTGTTGTTTGGCTTCATACCATCTTCCATTCTGATCCTTACTACCTAGCTGCTATTTGTCTTTGTACTCTCATTGCATACTTGACTATGGCTTGCTTAGTGTAGTATATCTTCCGCTGCATTTCAATAGGTTCATTTCTATTGTTTGTCTTCGAAACTTTCATGTTTTGAAGACTTTCATAAAAATCGCCTATTCACCCCCCTCTAGTCGATAACTAGCACTTTCAATTGGTATCAGAGCAAGGTACTCCCTTGTTCTGTGTGATTCGGTTTAACCACCTGGAGTTTTAGCTATGTCGACTGCAGGGATAATCAAAGTCTCCGCTGCTTGCCCCGTGTTCGATGGAACTGAATATCCCTACTGGAAGAATAAGATGCGCATGCATCTTGAAGCCATTGATGTCGACCTCTGGTATGTCGTCAAGAATGGCGTTCCCAAGACTGGTGAAGGTGTCACCCCCGTTGATGTCAAGAAGTTCATTCAACTGGACTCCACTGCCAAGAACATCATCTGTGGTCATCTGACCAAAGGACAATATGGCCGCGTGAGTGCTCTGGAAACGTCGAAGCTAGTCTGGGACTGGCTATCCAAGGTCAATGAAGGCGTCTCAACCCAGAGAGATCAAAGGATCAATGTTCTTCACAACCTCTTCAACCGCTTCAAGAGAAACGACAATGAAAATGTCCAGCTCACGTTTGATCGCCTCACTGACATCACAAATGATCTTCGTGCTCTCGGCGCTACTGAGATTACCAAGCATGAAATCGTCAAGACATTACTGAGATCACTTGACAGCTCCTTTGACACCCTTGCCCTCATGATACAAGAACGTCCTGACTTCAAGACACTCGATCCGTCTGATATACTTGAGAGGCTCAACACACATGAGTTCCAGCTTTCCGAGAAAAGAGATATCTATGGTCCCAACTATGGCCGAACTCGCGCTTTGAAGGCAAAAGTTGTTTCCTCATCTGAAGAAGAATCTGACTGCAGTTCTGATGATCCTGAAGACATTGGAAAGGAACTTGCTATGCTTGTGAAGAAGTTCCAGAAGTTCACTAAGAAGAAGGGCTTCAGAAAGTCTTCACGATCCAGCTCAAGAAATGATGAAGCTTCCACTCATGACTACAAGAAGAGAACATGTCACAAGTGCAAGAAACCTGGACACTATATCTCCGACTGTCCACTGTGGGACAACGAGAAGAAGAAGAAGAAGAGCAATGAATATGATTCTGATGACAAGAAGAAGAGGAAATCTTCAAAGTCTTCTTCCAAGTCCTCATCCAAGTCTTCATCTCATAAGAAGAGCTCATCTGGCAAGGCTCATGCTTTTGTTGGCAAGGAGATGGATTCAGAGGAGGAGTCTGCTTCTGAAGAGGCGGAGGTGGAGTCTGAGGAGGAGTCCGACCTTGGCGTCGCAAGTCTGGCTCTAGCCACAACCTACGTTGCCAAGTCCATCTTCAACACTGAAGACAATGACTTCCACACCAACGCTGAAGCTGATGACAAGGACGACCCTGCTCCCACCTACTGCTTCATGGCATGTGGTGCCAAGGTAAAATCACGCGATGCTTACTTTCAAACATCTAGTGAAGATGACTCTGATTGTGAATCCAAACCCAGCTACAAAACACTTGCTAAAATTGCAACTGAACAACAAAAGGCTATGGAACATACTCAAAACTGTTAGACAAAAGCGATGACCTGTTAGACGCGAAAATGACTCGTTCACAGTCCTTAGTTGAAGACATAAAAAATCTTCATGCTAAGTACCAAGAACTTGAAAGTTGTCATGAAACGCTCTCAACCACTCATGAAAAGCTCTCCTATGATTATCTTCAAAGGAAGCAAGAGCTTGAGAAATTGAGAGCGGCTCATGTAGATCTTCAAAAAGAGAACGAGTCACTTCGCGCTCAACAGATCAGTCCCGCTCAGGATGGATTTGAACCACCATGTCTAAAATGTCTTGAGCGTGATAACACTACCTCTGTTGTTGGATGTTCCACTGCTGCTACTATTGCATTGTCTTCAACTACTAATGTGGTAACTTACCCCTCTGCTGAGGATATCACTACTATTGCTGATGAAAATGCTAGGTTGAAGACATTGCTTGAAACAGGGATGTATAAAAGTCTGAAAGGGCATCAGACACTTTGCAATGTCCTCAAAAAGCAAATTCTGAACCGAAACCCTAGGAAAGAGGGTGTTGGGTTCGACACGAAAATGAATGTTGATGGTTCCTACTGGAAGCCTGAGTAGTATCCCAAAACCACATGGGTTGCTGCAAAGGGACCTTCAGTGGATCCATCCACCTTATCTGGCTTTACCTGTGCTAACCATATTATCATTGATGAATCCTTTGGTGAAAACTATAAACTGTTCAAGAATCAGAAAGGTAAAAGTGTTTGCCAGATATGTTGGTACTAACTGCAGGAATGGGCCACCTATGAAGAAGATCTGGGTTCCCAAAAGCTGTCTTGAGAATCTTCCAGTGAATGTCATCATGACACCACCTGGGAAGAAGACAAACCCCAGACCTAAGGCTTCATATGGTCCAAAGGCTTCATACAGACAGAGGACTCATCTGAGTCACCCTAACGCCAATGTTTTGCAGGGAAACCACACTTAGACTTATGAATATGAGCGTGTCTTCAAACCGCTATGTTCATAGAACTAAGAATTTTTCTGCTTATTCATATGAGTATCATTCATCTCCTGCAAGGCTATTTGCTAGGGCTCCAAAGCCCAAATTCTCAGATGCTGCACTTAGACTCATAGCTTCTAAGCCACCCCTGAAGATGTGGGTGGTTAAGAAGAATTAACTTTCTCTTGCAGGGAAAGGTCTCCACCCGGAAATCAAAGGCGTCTGATGCTATTGCTGGGGACCTAAAACATCTTGTAGGGCGCAAGATCAAATGCCCAAATGGTCTTACTATGTATTTTGTTCCTGAATCATTTGGCATTCATCCTATCAGTCCTAATCTTGATCTGAGCTTCAATAATCCTCTTGCCCGTCAAATGTTTATGCTTCACAATGCTCTTGGTGAAGCCTATCCCCCTAACTGTACTGTAGGGTATGACACCTCATGCTTCAGAATGGATTATGGACAGCGGATGCACTAATCATATGACTGGTGATCGAAGTCTTCTCATGGACTCAACTTTACGTCCATCTGATAAGAGTCACATCACGTTTGCTGACACTGGTAAAAGCAAGGTATTGGGTCTAGGTAGAGTTGCAATCTCAAGGGATCAGCACATGGATAAAGTGATGCTTGTCGAATCCCTTGGTTTCAACTTAATGTCTGTCTCAATGCTTTGTGACTTGAACATGATTGTGATATTTGGAAAATATCGTTGCCTTGTACTTATGGAATCTGACAAATCTCTAGTCTTTGAAGGGTACCGGAAAGATGATCTGTACATGGTAGATTTCTCAGCAGGACCACAGCTTGCCGTATGTCTTCTCACAAAAGCTTCAGAGTGCTGGCTATGTCATCGGAGGCTGGGGCATGCTGGCATGAGGAACTTACACACTCTCGCCAAGAAGAATCATGTCATAGGCATCGAGGGCGTCAAGTTCAAGAAGGATCATTTGTGCGGTGCCTGCGAAGCTGGAAAGATGACAAGGGCCAAGCATCCCTCAAAGACAATCATGACGACATCTCAACCCTTCGAGCTGCTACACATGGACTTATTTGGCCCTACTCACTACTCTACCCTCACAACAACTGCTTGTCTCTATGGCTTCATCATTGTTGATGATTATTCAAGATATACGTGGGTGCACATAATTCTCTACAAGACTGAAGTGCAAGATGTCTTCAGACGCTTCGCCAACCGTGCCATGAACAATTATGGCGTCAAGATCAAGCATATCAGAAGTGACAACGACACTGTGTTCAAGAACACCGGACTTGATCTTTATCTGGATACAATGGGAATCACTCATGAGTTCTCTGCTCCATACACACCTCAGCAAAATGGCATCGTAGAGCGCAAGAACAGAACCCTCATTGAGATGGCTCGAACAATGCTCGACGAATACAAGACACCTAGAAAGTTCTGGCCTGAAGCTATTGATACAGCATGCCATGTCATTAATCGTGTATACATCCATAAGCTTCTGAACAAAACATCCTATGAGCTCCTCACTGGCAAGAAGCCAAATGTCAGTTACTTCAGAGTATTTGGAGCTAGGTGCTGGATCAAGGATCCCCATCACAAGTCAAAATTTGCACCTAAAGCTCACGAAGGCTTCATGCTCGTTTACGGAAAGGACTCGCACTCTTACAGAGTCTTCAACCTCTATCTCTACAAAATCGTCAAAACTGTGGACGTGCGGTTTGATGAAACCAATGGTTCACAAAGAGAGCTCCTGCCAAGTACACTAGACGAAGCTCCACCCAGCGAATCTATCAAGCTAATGGGAACTGGTGAAATCATGCCTTCTGAAGCACAGCCTGAAGAGGAACTTATCATTTCTGCATCTAACCAACCTGAAGACAATGCTCAGCCTGAAGACAATCCTCCCAATGATGACAATAATCAGCAAGAGCAAAGTCCTCGTCCAGTTCATCCTCGTGTTGCAAATGAAGTACAGATTGAGAAGATAATTGATAGCATCAATGCACCTGGTCCACTTACTCATTCAAGAGCAACACAATTAGCAAATTTCTGTGGGCACTTTTCTTTTGTGTCAATATCAGAACCCAAGAAAGTTGCTGAAGCCTTTATGCAACCCGAATGGATTCAAGCTATGCAAGAAGAGCTTCAACAGTTCAAGCTGAACAATGTTTGGGAACTTGTCAAGCGTCCTGACCCTCGCAAGCATAACATAATTGGCACAAAATGGATATATCGAAACAAGCAAGATGAGCATGGTCAAGTCGTCAGAAACAAAGCACGTCTCATCGCTCAAGGATATACTCAAGTTGAAGGAATTGACTTCGATGAAACATTTGCTCCTGTGGCTAGGCTTGAAGCTATTTGGACACTGCTAGTCTATGCAAATCATCACAACATCTTGCTGTATCAAATGGATGTGAAGAGTGCATTTCTCAACGGCAAGATTGAAGAAGAAGTATACGTCGCACAACCACCTAGCTTTGAAGATCCAAAACATCCTGATATGGTGTACAAGCTAAACAAAGCACTATATGGCCTCAAACAAGCTCCTCGCGCCTGGTATAATACGATCAAAGACTTCCTAAAGAGCAAAGGCTTCAAACCTGGATCCCTCGATCCCACACTCTTCACGAAGACATATGTTGTTGAACTGTTTGTGTGTCAAATCTATGTGGATGATATTATCTTTGGTTGCACCAATAAAAAATACAGTGATGAGTTTGGATACATGATGCAAGAGCAATATCAGATGTCCATGATGGGTGAGCTGAAGTTCTTCCTCGGTCTTCAATTTCGTCAGCAAAGAAATGGCATCTTCATATCTCAAGAGAAATACCTCAAAGATTGCCTGAAGAAGTTTGGAATGCAAGATTGCAAAGGTTACACGACGCCAATGCCAGCCAAACACCATCTGGGTCCCGACGACAATGGTAAAGAGTTCGATCAAAAGGTATACCGCTCCATGATTGGTTATTTACTTTACCTATGTGCATCTAGGCCAGATATTATGCTTAGTGTTTGCATGTGTGCTTGATTCCAAGCGGCACCAAAGGAATCACATCACTTAGCTGTGAAGCGAATTCTTCGATATTTGGCTTACACCCCAACACTAGGATTATGGTATCCAAAGGGCTCAGAGTTTGATCTGGTTGGATTCTCGGATGCTGATTATGCTGGTGACAAGGTGGATCGCAAGTCTACATCAGGCACATGTCACTTTCTGGGGCGATCACTTGTCTGTTGGTCTTTAAAGAAGCAGAACTGTGTATCACTCTCAACTGCCGAATCTGAATACATTGCTGCTGGATCTTGCTGCGCTCAGCTTCTATGGATGAAGCAAACTCTCAAGGACTATGGCATCAATCTGAAACAAGTACCTCTCTTCTGCGACAACGAAAGCGCCATCAAGATTGCCAACAACCCAGTCCAGCACTCGAAGACAAAGCACATTGAAATTCGTCATCACTTTCTCAGAGATCATGTCATGAAGAAAGATATTGATATCATTCACGTCAACACTGAAGAGCAACTAGCAGATATCTTCACAAAGCCCTTGGATGAGAAAAGGTTTTGCAAGTTATGGTGTGAGCTAAATATCTTGGAATCCTCAAATGTCCTGTGATCAGGCACACATCCTAACACTTATGCATGTTGATGACTTAGATGTGCAACACACGAAGTAAAGTATATCTTCAATCAATGAAGATTTACATTCTAAGTGTGAATACATTAATGTGGAATTTGACTTCCGAGCGCCACGATAATTGTGCGCCGTGTCTGGGTCTAATACTTCCTATACGGTGGGTAACGCCACCACCAAAATTTTCTGTTTGAAGTGTTTCACTCATGGCGTTACATTTGCTATGTCTTCACATTTGATTTGTCTTCAAATTTCAAACTGTGTTCATGATTATCTTCACTATGTTGATATATACACACACACACACACACACACACATACTAGTGTTCTGTCCTCTACAACATTCACCTATAACTATGTCTTCCTTGTTGAATATTTTGAACTAAGTGAATGTGATCGGACCCTAATCTCTCTATGCTCTCTATCTCAAACTCTATCTGTCCAAATCATATGCATTCTATTGAAACTGTCGAATGTCTTCTCCGCGTCCTTGTCAGCAGAAGATATAGAGACAAACATTAAGTCTGTTTTAAATGCTCTATTCTTATTGCCTGAAATCCGGAGAAGCCGGAACGACCATCTGACAAACCTGGCGGGCGTGGGAACGTGGGACAACTCTGAGTATGTTGCATGCTTGCCATGTGCCCCTCAGATGTGAACCGCCAGGGGCACCTGCGTAATTGCGTTGTGCCGCACACTTCCTTATAAATACATGTCCCCTGCGGTCAAGAAAACCTTCTTCCACCTCTCCACCTCGTCAAAACGCTACCGCCACCGCTAGCTCCAGACGACGTCGGCGACGAAGCGCTTAGCTGCCACGACTTCTCCGACGCCGTCCTCACGCTGGCCGCGGACATCGTCTTCTCCGCCGCCGCCGTAGGTGTCCTCCGTCGCCAAGTTAGGGCACGGTGGATTGAACTGCTCGGTCTCCTACTCTTCCCATCTAGCAGTTCTTCACGTGGTAAGTACAACTCTATTTTTATTGTCTTTTTGATCCTCAAAGATTCATCCTGTTTGCCAAAATAGGTTTCTGCCCATACAATGTTAGATCTATCCTGTCTGCATCTCATACTACCTAGTATATTCACTTAAGCTTCATATCTAGTTAGATTCCTCACTTGTACTTATTCGCGGATTCATACAAATCTGGAACCAACTCTCAACATATAAGTGAATGTCTTCGCATCATGAGGTCAATGTCTTCAAACTGATTTATCTTCAAAATCTTCTGAGAATGCATATGACCTCTTCCCCTTCCCTCGCATCTCTAATGCTATCACAGGTACATGTCCGTGGGAGAATCCCTTGGTTCTCATAGTCTGCATTCGTTTGCAGAATTCTTACAGCATCACATTAACTCTCCCGAAGCCAGTTCCTGTTTGTCCTGCAGAGAAATCAGTAAGGAAGGGTGGCAGACAGTGTCATGGGGCAACATCAAGAGATTTGCCTGATGACCTCTCAGAGCTTTACAAGACAGATCCAGAAGAGGATTATAATCAGCGCAAGAACCGAATCCAATGGATTCGAAGATATTGTGATAGAGGCGGGGGTGTCCCGATCTTTCGATGAGATGATAACTATCGATTTGGTGGAGTCGACTTGGACGATCCGACTACAAACATGCACGGCGTTGCACCTTAGCAATCGCTAAACCAATCTCCCGAGGTTACTGACGATGCTGGAAGCACGATCAGCCTGACCACGAAGGTCTATTCCTGCACGCAATCAAAGAACAAGCAAGAATATGATAATGCAATCTAAATATTGCGAATATAGATGAAGTATTGATAAAGGCGGGGATCCAGAAGCAGTCTTGGTCTGGTCGTTGGACACAAACGAAGTACACGAAGTTGCAATGGCTAACTTTTAACTAAACAAATCCCCCAGGAAAAAGCTATTAGATGGATCTACTTATATAGGAGCAAGGGGTGGCGGCCAAGGAGGTGGGAGGACGTCCCAAGGAAGCCTAAAACCAACCCTAGGTCGTACAAGGCTCATGGGCCCAAGTGGAGGTGATGCAACACCTTTGGACTTGTTGTTTGACTAGGATTCTGTTGCAGCGTCAGATTGTTTTGTCTATATCTCAATGCTCCGGACGAATTTAAAGGTGAATCCAAATGGAGTGGAAAGAGGACAAAATCTACTTTCCAACAAAAAAAGAATCACCCAATTCGGAGTCCGTATGAAAAAGTTCTTGCCGTTTTGAGTCAGGTATGTCTGTGCAGTCCGAATCTGAATCCAAAACGTGAGAGACTTGGACTCTATCTTCTCTTGGCCCAAAAGTGACGTGAAGGGACTTTTTGAACAGCACCTAAACTTCTCTTTTTCCCTTATCTTCATATGTGGATTGTACAAATGTCCCATACACCTGCAATTAGACAAAACACAAAAGTGTGTGAAGTATTTTTATTCTGGATAATATAAATAGATTATTGAATAGTTGACACTAGAAATCACCTGACAAATATGCATGTATGCAATATTTTTGGTCGTATCCAAGGTAGTCATGTCCTCATCATCCTCCCCTTCTTGAAAATAAAGCCGTCCTCGGCGTTGCTTTATCTAAAATGTGGCTAACAAAAGAGACAAGGTGTACATGTTGTATATGTATATGTCATCAATTTTTACTTCCCGTGGAATTTGCACATATGACACATGTATACATGAGTAACTTTCATAGTGAATAAAATATAAAGCCAAAATATTATCAAAAGAAGTAGAAGGTATGAAAGTATTGCAACTCAGTTTGCACATATAAGTGAAGCTCTTATTCATATGAAAAGATTGACAATATTCATCATTAAACCATCCCAATATTGGTGAATAAACCTTACTTGCATAAAATTTACATGCTACAACATGCTTAAATAAGCCAACATGCAATAAGTCATTTGACACAGAATCATCACCAAGATTAGAGGTCATATCAAAATGATTAAACATTGGCACAATTATTTTCAAACGTAGTTGATCCAAATTTGTTTTAGTGTCTGATTCACATGGTTCTTTCACATCAACGGTTAATTCAATGGGTGCACTCAAAATTCTTGATATTGCAGTTGTTTGATCACATGGCAAAGTGAAATCATCAGCATAATCATCTAAAATAGGTGGTGTGATCAATGTAGTGGCTAGAGCATCACATGGTGTATTTAAATCGACAAGGCATTCATCATTCGCATGCGAAGTTAGAAGATCAGTACCTTTGTCATTACCTCGTGTTATCAACTCAGATGATGTTGGAACTTTCGGCAGTGACAGGTCATAATATGGAGCTGATGCAGTGCTCACAACAACGGATGTTGTTGTCATAGTAGGCACAGTGGTAGAAGGAAGGACCGTCTCAACTCCTTGGATGTGCACCTTATGCTTGTTTGTCTTGTGGGCATCACGCCTCTTTATTTCCTATTCAGCTTTGCAAGCAAGATGAAACAAATGGTCCATAGGATAACATTCTTCATGAATTAGTATCTCCTGAATATCACGGTTTAATCCTCCCCAAAATCTATCCATAAAATCTTCTTCACTTTCCTCTAAAAAGGAATGCAACAAGGTAGTTTGTAAATCATCATAATATTTTCTTACAGTGTCACTACCTTGTTTTAAATGTTGTAGTTTTTTAATCATGCCATGAGTATAATAAACATCGACGAATCTATCTCTCATGACAAGTTTTAAATCATCCCAAGTAGTAGGTACATAATCAGGGTGTAACCGACAATGTTCACTCCACCAAACAGTAGCAAAACTAGTGAAAGAACCAACCGCAAGCTTAACTTTTTTACGTTCCGAAAAATCATGGGAAGCAAATATAACATTTATTTCGAACTCCCATTCAATATATAAATCAAGCTTAAAACGACCATTAAAAGGTGGCATGGAAACAAAAACCTGATTGTGCGTATTCTTATGCCTTTGCACCTCTTGTGACGGTGGTTGTATTTTCGGAGTTGGTGGCACGTCTCCCACGATTGATGAAGCCCAACTAACTCTGGAACCTGCCATATTTAGTAGAAAAACAAGAAACAAAATCCGAGAATAATGCTCCTATGAACTACTAGGATGTGGTGGTAAAACGCTCACAGTATAGCAAATATCAAAGTCTTACAAGTTCTTACCATGCAGCAAGTGGCGATCGGCAACCAGCGGTGTCAAATAACTCCGAAGATTGAGTAAAGAGATTGCCAGGTGAGCGTATGTATACATGGTGTAGAAATATGTGGAGCTTGGAAGGCCAAATATATGGTAGCAAAAGATCAGCAATAATCAATTCAGAGATGCAATGTTGAATAAACGCTCAACGACGGTACTGTGCTGGTCCTAGGCTAGACCGGACTAGAGACGCGAGCCTAGAACACTAATGAGGTCACGACGTAGCACAACTAGCATCAATGAAGTATAGTAAGTAGCTCTGGACAACAAGATATAAGTGAAGATCACAACGGCAGTAAAGATAATGATGAAAAACAACTGCCAAGCAGGATATACAATAACTCTCTCTACAACTTTCCTCTTGAAAAGTTTGAGCCAAATTTCTGATAACTTTTTTTCAAAGAATGCTACTAACTCAAGCTTTCCAATTCAAAAAAAGAATCACTCAATTCCGAATTGATATGAGGAGTCAAAGAATTCTAAAACTGGCTTGAAAAACTAGAATAAGCTGTGTCCGCGAACTTCGGAGGGCAAAAGGACCTATTTAGATGCCGATTTTGTGGTGCCAAATATTGAACTTGCTTCTGCAACTATTTAGATGCGGCTCTTCGCTAGCTTTAATTTGAGTACTCGTGGAGCCAAAACGGACTTCGTATGAGGAAGTTATGCCTGTTTGACTGAACAGTGCACAAAACAGAATCCAATCCGAATTCAACTAGGAGATTGAGTCTAGATAGATCCGAATTTTGTTTTTTTTCTTCTTATTTTTTTTCCTCACACTTTTTTCTTTTCCTTTCTCTCTTTTTTTTCTCTGACTTTCTTTTTCTCTGACTTTTTTTTCTTTTTTGTTCTCTGTCTTTTTTTTCTCTCCCTCTTTCCAAGACAAACTAGATAAGATACAGATTGGATCAAGCGAAGATGTGAACGACCTCAACTATGATTGTGACAATGAACTATGGGTAGCACGAGGTGAAAATTGATGGGTGGTGTGGTGAACAGCGGAAGGGATAACGATGCAGCGGCGATGTGACTAATGTGAACAGAACTCAAAACTCTAAACGAACTAGACACTAAGACCAGCAACTCGACACGACGATGCAACCAATAATTCAATAATGCAAACAATGAAAAGAAAATTGCAAAGGCTCAGACTGGCTTGGACAAAAGGATGAATAGATCTAACTTTTTTGTGGCTTTTTCTTGGACAATAGGTAAGAAAATAAATCTAATCTAGGGGAAACTGGAAAATCTCACCGAGCAACCTGAAAACTGATACCACTTGATAGAGGCGGGGGTGTCCCGATCTTTCGATGAGATGATAACTATCGATCTGGTGGAGTCGACTTGGACGATCCAACTACAAACGTGCACGGTGTTGCGCCTTAGCAATCGCTAAACCAATCTCCCGAGGTTACTGACGATGCTGGAAGCACGATCAGCCTGACCACGAAGGTCTATTCCTGCACGCAATCAAAGAACAAGCAAGAATATGATAATGCAATATAAATATTGTGAATATAGATGAAGTATTGATAAAGGTGGGGATCCGGAAGCGGTCTTGGTCTGGTCGTTGGACACAAACGAAGTACACGAAGTTGCAATGGCTAACTTTTAACTAAACAAATCCCCCAGGAAAAAGCTATTAGATGGATCTACTTATATAGGAGCAAGGGGTGGCGGCCAAGGAGGTGGGAGGACGTCCCAAGGAAGCCTAAAACCAACCCTAGGTCGTACAAGGCTCATAGGCCCAAGTGGAGGTGATGCAACACCTTTGGACTTGTTGTTTGACTCGGATTCTGTTGCAGCGTCAGATTGTTTTGTCCATATCTCAATGCTCCGGACGAATTTAAAGGTGAATCCAAATGGAGTGGAAAGAGGACGAAATCTACTTTCCAACAAAAAAAGAATCACCCAATTCGGAGTCCGTATGAAAAAGTTCTTGCCGTTTTGAGTCAGGTATGTCTGTGCAGTCCGAATCTGAATCCAAAACGTGAGAGACTTGGACTCTATCTTCTCTTGGCCCAAAAGTGACGTGAAGGGACTTTTTGAACAGCACCTAAACTTCTCTTTTTACCTTATCTTCATATGTGGATTGTACAAATGTCCCATACACCTGCAATTAGACAAAACACAAAAGTGTGTGAAGTATTTTTGTTCTGGATAATATAAATAGATTAATGAATAGTTGACACTAGAAATCACCTGACAAATATGCATGTATGCAATATTTTTGGTCGTAGCCAAGGTAGTCATGTCCTCATCATATTGGGCAGAATAGTGGTACAAGTACAGGTTCGTGACCCAGGAATATGCAGAGAAAAATGCCATCAAGCGACCATGGGGAGATATTTTGTACAGAAATCTTCCACCCAGGTCCAGAGCTGAAGCCATTGAGCACGGCTTCTATCCTTGCATGGTCCGTGGGCCACAACCAGCTGATGCCGACCCATCATCTTTACTATGGTGTCGCGAAGACAATCTGTTCAAACGCAATTATCAGTTTGCAAAAGCCTCAGCAAATAAGAACAAAGATTCTTCGGGGTTAGACTTCAATCCTGGTCCTCCTGCTCCCCGTGCTGATGGCACACGCGATGCAGAACCAAATATAATCGCACCCTTCAACAACCTTGATGGCCTCATCACCCACATCTCTGTTCAAGGTGCCAAAGTGGATCACTCTGATGATGATGCTGACTCGGATGAAGCCCCTGCTCCTACTCCAAAACCGCAGAAGCAGAAGAAGACTAAAGCTTCAAGGTCAGCTGCTCCTCCTAAAGTTTCACGTGCGAAGCCACTGGCCACTGCACCTCCTGAAGACAGTGTGCAGTCTGAAGATCTATCACGTATCTCCAAGAAGACGGAGAAGAAAAATAAAATCGTCAGGAATGCTGATCAGACATTGACTCCTGCTGCCATTCTGCGAGAAGAGCACATTGATCTGTCCAGCGATGAAGATTTTGCAGATGACGCTCTTGAGCAACTAATCAAGAGCAAGGAAGAAGTAGAAATCTTCAATGACTTGCCTCTCTTTGATGTGGCTATCATCGATAACTTCATTGATGAGTGGTTTGACACCCCAAATCTCAGCTTTGAAGATCTACAACTTCCCATTGGTCTCACCGTCTGCTTCAATAACGCCATTGCTTCTGAGATAGCTCTTGCTCAGCGCATCGTTGAACTGAAGCACAAGATCGACTATGAGAAAGCTCAGTTCAAGAAGCACGTGGCAAAGCTCAACGTGCAAGATGTCAAAAACTTCAAGATCATGCCGCACGAGCTCAAAGAAGCCTTTCTCAAGAAGCGTGAAGAAGCTAAAGGTTCTCGTGAGCGCATGAAGAGCCTGGCTGACAAGTGTGTGCAAGCCTACAATGAGGCTGAGAAGCGCAAGGCTCTTGGTCATCCTGGCATCGACCCAAGAATGGCTGCAAAGAAGAAGAAGCCATCGACTGACCAATCTGCACCTTCAAGGCAGGAAGAGCCACGCATAGTCTTCCCAAGCAGCAAGACTGGCTCAAAGCCAAAGGTCAAGTCGACCGCTTCAGAACTAAAGAAGACAAGGGCTGCCGAGGCTGAAGCCAGAAAGAGGAAAAATCCTGATGCCTCTGATGCCGCTCCCTCCAAGAAGAAGCGCAGAACCAAGAAGGATCGGGATGCTCCCACAGAGCCCTTTGTTGTTGAACCTATCTCAATGGTTCGCCCTGCATCTGAACACCAAGAGCGCCAACTGATTGTTCATGAGCCTGCTTCCACAGAGGCTCATGAAGCTGAAGACATTCCAGCAGTTGACCCCACCGCTGCTGAAGACATTGGTCACCATGACAATGTTGCAGATGATGTAGTTCTTCCTCAGATCGAACACAACTTGGTATCATCGCCTGTTCTCACGAACAGCGAACTCATCAGCATTGGTCGTCCTCTGACGCCAATTGCTCAGGATGCTTCGTGGGATGATCACCCACAACAAAAGACACTCCAAGTACTCCCCAACAACAAGTCACACCACCTGTGCAAGAAGAATAAGATGACTTTGAGGCCCAGCCAACTCCATCTCCAAAGGCGTCGCCAGCGTTCCGCAGGCTTCACAAAGGACCAAGGCCTCAATTCCCTCTTTCAAGCGTTCCAGAAGGAGAAGTGCCCCACCAATCTGTTGAGTCAAGTGTTTCCAGATGCCACTCCTACTGTGAATGTCTCCGAGTCTGAGGCTAAAGCTGCTGAAGACAATCTGGCTGCATCAGCCAACGACAAACAAGAAGAAGAACGTGTCCCTATTCCCCCCATTACTGAAGAAGCTGTTCCTGAAGTAAACGTGTCTGTCCCCGACCCTCCAGCTCATCAAGTGAAGGTTCAGAATCTTGAGGCTGCCACCACCAACACAAATGACGCCAATGATGTAGTCATGTCTGAAGCAAATGTGGAGCCTGCACCAACCAATGTGCCAGAAGTTAATGAAACCAATGATGCATCTGCACCTGAAGCCTCTGTTGTGCAGCCTGACGCCTCTGTTGATGCCACTGCTCCTGTTCCGCCACCAAGGCCACACACTATCGAGCAAGCATTCAACTATGGCCAACTTATCACTGTCAAATGGCCTTTTCTGACTCCTCCGCCTGCTGCTGGTCCTCAGTTTGATTACCACGTTGAGCACAAGCCTCAGGTTCAGAAGCCAATGCCAAGGTTGCCCAGGTTTCCAGGTACTGCATCAGCACCCGGATCTTTTAATATCAATGGCTTCAAGGCACACAACACCTTCTTTGATAGCGCCAAGAACCCCTACTCCAAGGCAAGAATATCTTCTGACCGATTCTGGAGCTATCAGCAGCGCAATTATTACTCATGCATCTTTTACAATCAAGGCCGCATTTTTCCACATATGCGTCTTGACACTGAAGCCATAACTGGTCTGCCCTGCTTGGAAGAAGCTCTGGATTGCTTCAGAGAGTCTAGTTTGCTGCAGTTCGTCACTGACAAGGAGCACTGGAACGAAGAATTTCTGCTCCAATTCTATGCCACTCTCCATATTCGTGGCTACAACAGGGATCCGAAGACTTGGGTCCTTGAGTGGATGACAGGTAATGTTCATCATGAAGCCAAAGCCTTTGATGTCATTGAGCTTACTGGCCTGCCCACTCCAGGTGATCTTTATGAACCTGGTTGTCAGCTTCACAATGATGCTATGGAGAGCATCTTCCACAAGCCTGAGCCCAATATGAGTCAGATGCTTAGCATGATGAAGCCTTTGTCTCTAGATGCTGAATACCCTAAGGAGTTCTTTGTTGAAGACCTTGAGTATCTGCCCCGCACCATCTATCACATTATCAGGCGAACTCTCTGGCCCATCAAAGGACATTCTCCGCATGCCAAGCTGGAAGGTGTAATGAAGACTTTGGTCTTTCATATTCTTCATGGCAAGAGCTTCAATGCACAAGACTTCTTTATCCGCCAACTTGCTGCATCAGGATCTGACATATTTGGTCTGAAGTTCTATGCTCCCTGGATCATGCATCTGATCAAGCTCCACTCTGCCTTCAACTATGAACCCTCTGCACGCAATCATATCATCTTTTTGCCAGAAGTTGATCTGTCTGTTGAAGCCATATATCCAGAGCCTGCCAAGGAGCCTCTTAGTCTTTAGAATGCTGACCATCAAAGCTTCACGCAAAACATTGAAGGAGTTCAAGCTGTCGCTCGCGTCTATCCATTGGCTGGAATTACTCGCTTGCCTCATCGTGCGCAGACTGAACCTACTGATAGCACCATTGCCCAAAGGCCTCGCAGGCGCTCTCGTGTTCTGAATGATTGAGAACTTCTTGTGGCACTGCATCAGAAACAAGATAAGCATCATGACTGGCTCAAGCGACAGATGCAGAGTCTATTGGTGGACGTCAATCGCATTCGCAATCTTGCCACAAAGAATGCTTTTGTCGCTCATGAGACCCGTCGACGATCATGGAAGAGTTTGACCCTGCTCAGTGCTGAAGAAGATCTTCAAGACGATGGCTTCACTGAAAAATTCAAGTTTGACTCCACTCCTCCTCGGAATGCTGTCCTACGTCGAACTCCATCCCTTGAAGACTCTGACTATTCTTCCTCCGCGACAACTATAAATGCCAGAGTGATCGATGATGAAGACGATGCTACTTCACCGCCCCCTACTTCTGCACGAATCGACACTGCACCAACTTCGTCTGCACCGCCTAACAACAATGACAACCCTGCTGCTTCACCTACTCCTCATGAGAACGAGTAGATGCTCTATGTCTTCAAACCTTTTTGGTCCTTACTGACAAAAGGGGGAGAAGCATATGAGTTTGATAGTCTTCAAGCGGGTTCATATGGGCAGTTGCTTTATATTTTGCCTAGTGTTTACAACTCTCGTTTTTGATACATTTGGTTCTTTGAGTTGTAACACTTAAACTCGATGGCCGTCTACTACTTATTTGCTATTCTGTGATGCGATGATAACTTCCGCACTTAGGTCATCTTGCAGACGTCCATTTTTCATTATGCATGTCATTATCTTTGTTATATCTTATCATGCATGATGAATTGTCATCATAAGTTGAAGAGGATATCCACAAGTACAACCTGCCATGTGCATTTGCATTCCAAAAGAAAATTACTTATATGCACATCTTAAGGGGGAGCCTTTGCCACTTATGAAGACAATACCCTATCCTTTAAATTTCACATACTTTATTCCCGTTGAAAACTTCAACCAGTTTTTCATCAATCACCAAAAAGGGGGAGATTTTAAGTGCATCTAGTGCCACCCCTAGTTGGTTTTGGAGTATTGATGACAAATTTGGTTGAGGGACTAATGTGTTTGTGAGAATTGCAGGATAACACAAGATGTAGTCCCTCATTGATTCGGTTTACCTACTGGAGATGACCCCTAAAAATGTATGAAGACATTAATGACAATGGTGGTATATGAAGATATTCACATTGAAGACTGTGACATGAGAAGACATTGAGTGAAAACTATGAAGCACGAAGACTTAGTTGTTTCGTCGTTTCCTTTTCTTCTTTGTTGAGTCATAGGAACCACCGTACTGTTAAGTGGGGTCCAAGTGAACAAAGTCAGAGTGACTGAAGTGATGCTCAACCCAAATCCTATGTCTTCGAGCGAAGACAATGAGAGCAAATCTTATCCAGAGCTGGATAAGTCAGCTTTGCTTGTAGCCCAAGTAAAGTTGCCGTGTGTTTGAAATCTGACCGTTGGAACACGTGTCAGTTCCTTAGTGACCCAGGGTCATTTCGGACATATCAGGTCGGGTTGCCTAGTGGCTATAAATAGCCCACCCCCTACACCATAAATTGGTGGCTGCTCAGAGTTAGTGCACGACTTCTGTCGTATTGAGAGCAACCCACCTCGAAGCCTTTGAGAGAGAGAAATCCTTGAGAGGACAAAGCCCAAACACCCAGAGCCAAAGAGTGTTAGGCATCACTGAAGTCTTTCTGTCTGTGTGACCTGAAGACTTATTACACTTGAGGACTGTGAATCCTCCAGCCGGTTAGGCGTCGCGTTCTGAGCATCCAAGAGTCATTGTGGATCACCGGTGAACGAAGTCTGTGAAGGTTTGGAAGTCTACCTTGAAGACTTACCAGAGTGATTGGGTGAGGACTGTGTGTCCTTAGCTCAAGGGGAATAAGGTGAATACGCGGTCTTCTGAGTTGAATCTCAGCCTTCCTAACCAGACGTACAGTTGTCACAGCAACTGGAACTCGTCCAACAAATCCTGTGTCCTCAACAAGTGACTGGTTCTATCCTCTCCCTCTCTTTACTTAGAATTTGTCTTTATGAAGTCATTGCCTGTTTGCTTTACCTATTTGTCTTCACTGTTTGACATCTATTGTTGTTTGACTTCATACCATCTTCCATTCTGATCCTTACTACCTAGCTGCTATTTGTCTTCGTACTCTCATTGCATACTTGACTATGGCTTGCTTAGTGTAGTATATCTTCCGCTGCATTTCAATAGGTTCATTTCTATTGTTTGTCTTTGAAACTTTCATGTTTTGAAGACTTTCATAAAAATCGCCTATTCACCCCCCTCTAGTCCATAAGTAGCACTTTCACCTTCCTTCCCCCTCTCTCCCTTTAGGTGGAAACCTACTAGGACTTGGAGTCCTATTAGGATTCCCCTCTTGGGGGCGCGCCATAGAGGGCGGGCCGGCCTCCCCCTTGCTCCTTTATATACGGGGGCAGGGGGCACCCCACAGATACAACAATTGATCATTGATCTCTTAGCCGTGTGAGGTGCCCCCCTCCACCATAATCCTCGATAATATTGTAGCGGTGCTTAGGCGAAGCCCTGCGACGGTAGAACATCAAGATTGTCACCACACCGTCGTGCTGACGGAACTCACCCCCGACACTTTGCTGGATCGGAGTCCGGGGATCGTCATCGAGCTGAACGTGTGCTAGAACTCGGAGGTGCCGTAGTTTCGGTGCTTGATCGGTCGGGCCGTGAATACGTACAACTACATCAACCACGTTGTTATAACGCTTCTGCTTTCGGTCTACGAGGGTACGTGGACAACACTCTCCCCTCTCGTTGCTATGCATCACCATGATCTTGCGTGTGCGTAGGATTTTTTTTGAAATTACTACGTTCCCCAACAGAGACCATGCTCAAGTCCCTCGCACCTACACAAACAAATAAGAACCTTGTGACCAACGCGATAAAGGGGTTGTCAATCCCTTCACGGTCACTTACGAGAGTGAGATCTGATAGATATTATAAGATAATATTTTTGGTATTTTTGTGATAAAGAGTAAAAGTAAACAAAAGCAAAATAAACGACAATAGGAATAGCTTGTTGTTGGGAGATTAATATGATGGAAAATAGACCCGGGGGCCATAGGTTTCACTAGTGGCTTCTCTCAAGAGCATAAGTATTATGGTGGGTGAACAAATTACTGTCGAGCAATTGATAGAATTGAGCATAGTTATGAGAATATCTAGGTATGGTCATGTATATAGGCATCACGTCCGTGAGAAATAGACTGACTGCTGCCTGCATCTACTATTATTACTCCACACATCGACCGCTATCCAACATGCATCTAGAGTATTAAGTTCATAAGAACGGAGTAACGATTTAAGCAAGATGACATGATGTAGAGGGATAAACTCATGCAAAGATAACCAATCATACATAAAAGAATTCAGAGGAGATTCAAATATTGTTCATAGATAAACTTGATCATAAACCCACAATTCATCGGTCTCAACAAACACACCGCAAAAGAAGATTACATCGAATAGATCTCCACGAGAATCGTGGAGAACTTTGTATTAAGATCCAAAGAGAGAGAAGAAGCCATGTAGCTAATAACTATGGACCCGAAGGTCTGAGGTAAACTACTCACACATCATCGGAGAGGCTATGGTATTGATGTAGAAGCCCTCCGTGGTCAATGCCCCCTCCGGCAGGACGCTGGAAAAGGCCCCAAGATGGGATCTCACGGGTACAGAAGGTTGCGGTGGTGGAATTAGGTTTTCATGGATGCTTCTATTGGTTTGGGGTACGTAGGTATATATAGGAGGAAGAAGTACGTCGGTGGAGCAACGTGGGCCCCACAAGAGTGGAGGGCGCACCTGGGGGGGGGGGGCAGGCGCGCCCCCTGCCTCGTGCTCTCCATGTTGATTGCTTGACGTGGACTCCAAGTCCTCTGGATCACGTTTGTTCCAAAAATCATGTTCCTGAAGGTTTCATTCCGTTTGGACTCCGTTTGATATTCTTTTTCTGCGAAACACTGAAATTGGCAAAAAACAACAATTTGAGCTGGGCCTCCGGTTAATAGGTTAGTCCCAAAAATAATATAAAAGTGTATAATAAATCCCATTAAACATCCAAAATAGAATATAATATAGCATGGAACAATAAAAAATTATAGATACGTTGGAGACCTATCAGTTCCGTAATGCATCATCCCGCAACTAACTCATTAGTCACATTGCTTGCAAGGATTATCATGATGTGCATTACCGAGAGGGCCCAGAGATACCTCTCAGAGGATCGTAGTGACAAATCCTAATCTCGATCTATGCCAACCCAACAAACACCTTCGGAGATACCTGTAGAGCATCTTTATAATCACCCAGTTACGTTGTGACGTTTGATAGCACACAAGGTATTCCTCCGGTATTCGGGAGTTGCATAATCTCATAGTCGAAGGAATATGTATTTGACATGAAGAAAGCAATAGCAATAAAACTTAACGATCAACATGCTAAGCTAACAAATGGGTCTTGTCCATGACATCATTCTCCTAATGATGTGGTCCCGTTCATCAAATGACAACACATGTCTATGTCTAGGAAACTTAACCATCTTTGATTAACGACCTGGTCTAGTAGAGGCTTACTAGAGACACTGTGTTTTGTGTATGTATCCAGACATGTATCAAGTTTCCGGTTAATACAATTCTAGCATGAATAATAAACATTTATCATGATATAAGGAAATATAAATAACAACTTTATTACTGCCTCTAGGGCATATTTCCTTCAGTCTCCCACTTGCACTAGAGTCAATAATCTAGATTACATTGTAATGATTCTAAAACCCATGCAGTCTTGGTGCTGATCATGTTTTTTTCGTGGAAGAGGCTTAGTCAACGGGCCTGCAACATTCAGATGCGTATGTATTTTGCAAATCTCTATGTCTCCCTCCTTGACTTGATCACAGATGGAGTTGAAGCGTCTCTTGATGTCTTTGGTTCTCTTGTGAAATTTGGATTTCTTCGCTAAGGCAATTGTTCCAGTATTGTCACAAAATATTTTCATTAGACCCGATGCACTAGGTATTACACCTAGATCAGATATGAACTCCTTCATCCAGACTCCTTCATTCGCTTCTTCCGAAGCAGCTATGTACTCCGCTTCACACGTAGATCCTGCCATGACGCCTTGCTTGGAACTGCATCAACTGACAGCTCCACCATTCAATATAAATACATATCCGGTTTGTGACTTAGAGTCATCCGGATCTGTGTCAAAGCTAGCATCGACATAACCATTTATGACGAGCTCTTTGTCACCTCCATAAATGAGAAAAATATCCTTAGTCCTTTTCAGGTACTTCAGGATGTTCTTGACCGCTGTCCAGTGATCCACTCCTGGATTACTTTGGTACCTCCCTGCTAGACTTATAGCAAGCACACATTAGGTCTGGTACACATCATAGCATACATGATAGAACCTATGGCCGAGGCATAGGGAATGACTTCCATTTTCTTTCTATCTTCTGCAGTGGTCGGGCATTGAGTTTGACTCAACTTCACACCTTGTAACACAGGCAAGAACCCTTTCTTTGCTTGATCCATTTTGAACTACTTCAAAACTTTATCAAGGTATGTGCTTTGTGAAATTCCAATTAAGCGTCTTGATCTATCTCTATAGATCTTGATACCTAATACATCAGCAACTTCACCGAGGTCTTTCATTGAAGAACTTTTATTCAAGTATCCTTTTATGCTATCCAGAAATTCTATATCATTTCCACTCAACAATATGTCATCCACATATACTATTAGAAATGCTACATAGCTCCCACTCACTTTCTTTTAATACAGGCTTCTCCAAAAGTCTGTATAAAACCATATGCTTTGATCACTGATACGTCTGATATGTCTCCAAGGTATCTATAATTTTTGATTGTTCCATGCTATTATATTATCCATCTAGGATGTTTTATGTGCATTTATATGCTATTTTATATGATTTTTGGGACTAACCTATTAACCCAGAGCCCAGTGCCAGTTTCTGTTTTTTTCTTGTTTTTGAGTATCGCAGAAAAGGAAAGCCAAACGGAGTCCAATTGACCTGAAAATTGACGGAGATTATTTTTGGACCCAAAGAAGCCCACAGAGCATCAGAGATGGGCCAGAAGAGTCCCGAGGCACCCAAGAGGGTGGGGGGCGCGCCCTACCCCCTAGGCGCGCCCCCTACCTCGTGGCCGCCTCGGAGACCCCCCGACTACTTCCCGACGCCAAAACCTCTTATATATACCCAAACTTCCAGAACATAACCTAGATCGGGAGTTCCGCTGCCGAAAGCCTCTGTAGCAACCAAAAACCAACCGGGACTCTGTTCTGGCACCCTGCCGGAGGGGGGATCCCTCACCGGTAGCCATCTTCATCACTGTCGGGGATATACCCCGCGGCGTAAACCAGCCGGAAGTTAACCCGGCCGGACTTGACGGTTTATCTGAAGACCCGCCCTGACCTTGACGGTTTACAAGCAGCCCGCTTGGTCGTTATGACTTACTGATAACCCGGCGGGCGGATTAGACGGATGACAAGGCCCAAGGCCCAGAAGGCCGGTTCAACTATGATGGGTCGGTTTAAGAGGAAAGGAATATTTGCCTTACAAGGAGTTAAAGCCAGGACTTGTATCCGGTTTGTATTAGAGATAGACTAGTCCTAATCCCAATAGGACTCCACATGTAAACCGCCCCTTCAACATATATAAGGAGGGGCAGGGCTCCCCAAAGAGGGAGAGGTTAGAAGTTAGAAGCGACAAGCAATCAATAATCTCTAGGGCTAGACACAAAGAGCCGGTTTACGGCGTCTCCCTCGGGATGATAATGAGACCTAACCTCAAACAGCATGTAGGGTTATTACCGGATGATGTTTCCCGGGGCCCGAAGCTGTCTAAATCCTTGTCTTGCGTGTTGATCCGCCCTGCGTCTCTCGTCCCACTCAACCCCTCTCAAGCTACCACATAGATGCGTTGGCCTCGCGACTAAGTCCTGACACTAAGGACATCTGCCGTGACAAATCCACGACAGTTGGCGCCCACCGTGGGGCCCGCGCACGGTGGTGTTGAGTTCTTGGAGGGATCTTCCGCAGGGATCAAGAATCTCGTAACTGGTCGGCTGAAGAAGAACCGGCACAAAAATATCTGTATCAACTTCAAGTTCCTCGGTCCAGATCGGAAAAAGTTTCAATGACAGTGTGCACGGCAAATGAGGGTTGATCTATGCTCCGCTATGGCCGTTACTTGGATCCGTCTGCGCAAGGTGACAACCAGTTGGAAAAGCAGATACAAGATTGAGATCGAGAGGACTAGGGTTGTGAGTTGTGCGGTGTTAAATTGACCCGGTTTGAGATACTTCGTCCACCTTCGCCACCCTCCGCCTTAATCTTAGCTGTGCGTCTCTAGCGAGTCTCGGTCGCTCCGCCGCGGACGCTCTTCGTCTTGGTCGTGTCGTCCAACCGCCATCCGGGTTGCGGTTCCGCCCCGGCCCTGAGCCATCTGAGCCGCCGCTTTGACTCGCCATGGCCTGGAAACAGATAATGGCCCTGACCCAGATTCAGCACATCAAGCCGCCATGCTCATGCCGGATCTTGCGCGCCTTCGCTCGGCTGTGGCCAGTTTAGAGCCGCAGCCGCAGCGGCCCATCCTCACTTCTGCCTGGAGCCACCGGTGTGCCTCCGCATCGAGCTACGGGTGCGCCTCCGCCTTGAAACCGGTTTGTGGCCTTATCCGAGTCTTAAACCGACAAGATACGAAGCTTCAAGCCGCCTCCGCTTTGTGTCGCGGACTTGCCCACAAGTCGGTTTGCTGCCTCCATTGCCGCGCCATGACCTCCCCCCTCGCCTTGTCAACAACCGGCCACAGTCATCGCCTCTGGGCTGCCGCTCCATCGAGCGCCGCTGCCTCCGAGTTGCCGTTTCAGCCGTCGCGACCCTGAACGGGCCAGGCCTCCATGACCGTGGTTTCAGTGACCCGCCGTCGAGGCTCATCTCTGCCGCTCCTCCGGCCGGCTTCAGCTGCCGCTACTGAGTTGTCGCCCGCGCGAGGACTACCCTTCCGTGCGCCTGAGAGGTCCTGCCGTCCGCCCTCGCGGTGTTCGCCTCGCTTTGCCTTCGCAGAGTCGCCGCCGTCTTCAAACTCGTCCCCGTGGCCTTGCTCTGAGTGGCCGCTTCACTTCCAGCACGCCGCCGCCTCCCACTGCTTCAAGGAGCCGCCTCGAGCTGCGGCCTACCTCCGCCTGCGCCAGGCGACCTCGCCTCCGTCCCCAAAAATCGCCTCAGCCTCACTCCATGGCCTGCTGAGTCGCCGACCCTATTATCATGAACCGCCGCCGGGTCATACCTGCTACGAGTTCAAGTCTCAAGGTATAAGTATACGTACCTGCTGTTACTTCCTAATGTAGTGATGGAAGGAAAAGTACTACGTCAAGCAGTAGTCCATGGGATCAAAATTTGCTGCCGAAGATTTGTCTGAAGATCACAATTTACAAAAGGACCGGGACATGAGTCATAGCCGTTGTCGTTTGAGTCGCGGCCCTAACTTGAGCCACTGGTTGCCACCAAGACAGCAACGGAAGAGCCGGCGCTTCATCAGCCGCGTGCCGCCATCGCTGTGATCAATCGCCATTACAATTACTCTGGACCATTATTCATTACAAAGGTGTTGCAAAGGGGCGCGCGCCAAGATTATTGCATTAGGGCTGATCCGTGCCATGCTGCTGGACGGCTACATGGCTCGTCCGTCCGTATCGGCTTACAACGCCGCGGCCGGTTCATCCGTTTATTCCTGCGGGTGACTCATCGGTGGATAAATTCCGGCCTAACGAATCAGGTGATATCCATCTAAATCTATTTTTTTGACATATATTGTTTTTGTAAAAAGAACAATTACGTTGGTTTTGCATATTTTTATATGCAGGACAATTATTCGCCACAATATTGGTATTACACCATGCATGTGGAGCATGCACCGGCGTCATTATATATTGGCTTTTGACCATTCCACACTGCTTAACGGACGCGCACAAACTGCCGGTGGTCCGGTTTTCATCAACACGCGGCCGGTTCTCCATCTGCGCCGGCTTACAACACCTGCGGCCGGCTCTCCGTCCGCGCGGCGACTCTCCGTCTGCGCCGGTTTATAATGCCCGCAGGCGATTCTCCGTACGCGCCGGTTTACAACTCCCGCGGCCGGCATTCGTCCGCACCGGTTTACGCCGCGGTGGATATTTTCTGACTAACATATCAGGTGAAATCCATCCATTATATTTTCATAATATGTATTGCTTTCTTTAAAATGAGCAAATACTCTGGCTTGCAAGTTTTCCAATGCAGGACAAATTGTCTAATGCAAAAAGGGGATTATTATATCGCTGAGCTATTGGATAACCCGTGCCGGTTTATATCGCGATCCAGTCCGCGTCAACTCGTCAGGACCATGCGAATTACCCAATAGCACGTGCACAGGCTGCCATCCCCCGCAGTCCGGTCTACATCAATATACCGGGCCGCACCTGTCTGCATGAGCCATTCATTGAGTATGAACAAGTCACAGCTTGGGTAGCCCGGTTTTCTTTCAAATTGGAGGCAAATTATCATCAACCGCCGTCTGCACTGGATGGATCAATGGGCAGGCGCACAAGTCGCCGCCGCTACAGTTTGGTTAACTTCAAATAACCAGTTGGAAGGAACCATTGGCCGAGTTGCTGACACGGCTCATACAGGATCATTTACAACCCGCCGCAGTCACCTCAACCTTCTATGGATTCACGTCGTGCTATCAACACCAATGATATACAAGTTATGCCGGTTTATATCACGGTCAAATATGGAGAATCTCAAGCCAACTCCTCGAGTCACCTTGAGACTTGGGGGCTACGATGATATGACGCAGCAAGTCTTGCCAGTTTCAGCCGGTTTAAGAACCCGAGGACGATGGAGGGAAAGATAACCCGATCCCGGAGGCTAATGTTATGTTGATGAAAATTTAAAGGCCGTCAGAAAATTTCCGGCTTATAAAGTATATGACAGTTACAAAATCCCGACTCAATGAAGAAGTTTCGGATCATCAGAAAGGATTCCGGTTTGAAACCTGGCTGAAGGGAAGTCAGTATCACTGAAGCTCTCAAATATCCGGTTTACAATCCGGTTCAAGAGAAATCTATTCTCCCACAAAGTTCTGAAGCGCTCAGATCCGGTTTAACAATGTCCGGTTCAAAAAGGAATTAACTTCTCGCAAGTTCAAGTTTAAAGGCCGTCAGAAAATTTCCGGCTGAAAATGAAGATTCCGGTTTAAAATCCGGTTCAAGGGAAAGATGTCTCCCACAGCTTTGAAGCTTTCAATATCCGGTTCAAGATCCCGGTTCAAGAAGAATTTATCTCTTGCAAAAAAAAGTTAAAAATTACCGAAGAGGACCTGCTGCCATGATGCGCGGTTCAAACATGGGTATCCGGCCTTATTGGCCTGACATATTATTTATCACATGGGGGCTCCCGCTTTATAAAGCGGGGTATTTATTCTTTATATCATGTGTGGTTACACGTGGTTGTTTTCAAGCAACATCCGGTTTACCCCTTGCAAGTCTTAACAAGATCACTTGAGGCTTCCTGTTCAAACATAGGTCGTATTCGAACCAAAGAGAACATAGCTATCCTTATGAGGTCATTTGGGGGCTCGGTCATGTTTGAACCGATGCAATACCTCTTGGCCGGCGAAAGCCACCAGAGTCATTTGGGGGCTCGGTCGCGTCCGAACCGATGCAACACCTCTTGGCCGGCGAAAGCCACCAGAGTCATTTGGGGGCTCGGTCGTGTCCGAACCGATGCAATACCTCTTGGCCGGCGAAAGCCACCAAAATCATTTGGGGACACGGTCACGTCTGAACCGGTCACGCCTCTTGGTCGGCCTACGGGCCTTAGAGTCATTTGGGGGCTTGGTCGAACCCGAACCATAGCAATGCCACTTGGCCGGCGTAACGCCACGCGTCATTTTGGGGTCCTGGCTGACTGGCACCATCGCTACGCCTTCGGGGGGCTTGGTTGCATCTGACCATGGTAATTCCATCTGACCAAGCTCAGTAGAGCTCTTCTTTTGCAAAAAGTTGTTGCCATTGCTTTTGCTTTAATAGCCTTTCTTGAGAAGTTGCTATTTTATTTGCGTTTTTTAAACCGACAGTACTTTGTACCGGTTCAAACAGCTAAATTGGCGGAACACGGTCCATTTTTAGACCGGAGATTATCTGCCCGGTTTGATTTTCTGTTACCATCCTATTATGGAGTAAACCGGTGTCTATCAACCCGGCTCGGCTTTCAACTACAAGTTGTGAGTGCATGATCAAATTATAATCCGGAGATTATCAGCCCGGTCTGGTTTGGCTACAAGTCACCAGTATTATATATGGTTAATCCGGTGTTTATCACAGCCCGGTACGGTTTTATCGTAAACCGGCATGTCGGTGTACTAAAGTAGGGGTACCTTAGTACCCCGAACTTGTGCACGGGTAGTAGTAGCGTCCCGCGGCAAGGCTTGCCAGGGGAGCGACAAGAGTCTCCACGGCCCTTTCTGGGCCGGACGAAGGCCAAGTGATCGAGCCTAGAAGACCAGGCCCCGGCAAGAGGAGCTTGCCGGGCCAAGAAGGCGAGGTCCGGCAAGAGGAGCTTGCCGGGCCAAGGCGACAAGGCCTCGGAATGAGGAGCTTGCCGGGACGACTAAGCCGAAGCACCAAGGCCCCGGCGGGAGGAGCTCGCCGGGACGGCCAAACCAAGGCACCCCAAGAGAAGCCTGCCGCGGCGCGCCGCGCGCCCCGGCAAGGCCTGACGAGTGGCAAGCTCTCAGGTGCGGCAAGACAACCACCGCGGCAAGCCACTTGCCGCGACAAACCACCACCTCAGGCATGCGCTCCAGCTCACCTGCCCACGCGTCACTCTGGAGCTTCCCCAGAGGCACGTGGCGGGGCGCCGCGCAACCTGGGGCGCGCGGTGGCATGCGACGTTGGCAGAGTCGCCCCCGTGGCAAGCGGAGGCGCCCCTAACGGTCCGCCTCGGCACTGTTCGGGCGATCCTGATGGGCATTTAATGCCTTTGTCCCCCGCCGTTAGAGTTAGGTGCGATAGCACTGTGCGGCCACTGTTCGCACAGTTCCTTGCCATTTTTACCCTCACCTGCGTCGCTACCTGTGGGAAACCCCTTAGCATATAAAAGGAGGCCCATGCGCACGTAGGAGGAGGACAGAGGAAGGACCCAAGAGAGACCCAGGGGGAGGGGGCCAGAAAGAGGACACCCAGTAGACCCTCGTCTACGTCTAGCTCCAACTTACTGTAGCTTCTTGCGCTCCAGAGCAAGAACTCGAATCAACCAGACAAGCAGCAGTAGGGTTTTATGCATCCGTGCGGCCCGAAGCTGGGTAAAATCGTTGTGTGTGTGTGTTGCCTCGATCTGCTCTTTGTGCAACCTCCGCCCCCCGCCGAACCGACAAGGGGCTCCGTCCCCATAGGTGCTCGTGGAGGCCGATTTCCCCCCGACATCTTTGGCGCGCCAGGTAGGGGGCTGCGTCGAGGTTGTGCGAACCAGATTTAGTGACCACAGGTAAGCTCAGGTATGGCCAGGTACCTTTCCGCTCCAACCCGCGGAGCGGAGGCATTCCTCCTCACGGACTCGTGCACGGCCCTCCTCGAGTACCCACTCACGCAGAGCCCGGGCAAGAGCAGCTGCTCCTTGAGGAGGACCGCCTTCCGGCCGCTGAGCGAGTTTCTCGCCTCCAGCAAACTCTGCGCCGCTCCCGTAGCCGCAGAAGTTAGCGCCGGAAGTTGCGGGAAAGGCGACCTCGTTCTTCGGCGCGCCCAGGCCGCCAAGATCCAAACGAGTCGACGCCGACCGTGGGAGGGACCTTGCCAGCGCGGTAGTCGGAACCCGTTCCGTCGGCCATCCTCTCTGTCCAAGTCTTGCCGCAGTTGCATGTAATCCTTGGTACAGAGACGAGCGCAGATCCCAAGCATAGCTTATGTCCCCTGCACATCTTGTCGATTTCGCGCCTCTCCGCTTTCCGCATGCATTATTTGACACGATTGTGCAACACTCGGCTCCGGCAAGCGATGGCAGGCCATGAAGCCCCGATCCCTCGTTATTCCTTTACCTCGAGAAGGGGGGATGACAGGATAGGCTGGGCGTCGCCCGAGGAAGCTGCGCCTTGCCGGACTGCAAACAACAGAAAAGCTAAGTTGCCAAAGTTTGAGCAATTAAGCTCCTTTTTTAGCCTTAAGTTATCTTCCTCGAACGGCCGAGCTTCGTATGGGAAACCTGTGCGCGGAGGGGCCGGCTCGTGGCTGGTTGCGCCCTTATTTCGTTTCGAGTCCGCTCAACGAATTAAGTGTGCTACATCCAGAGTGGCGTCCTTACTTTGTTTCGAGCTTGCTCGGCAGCTTAAGTGTGCTGCGACTGCAGTCGCCACGCTTACCTCGCCCTGAGCCTGCTCAACATTTTAAGTGAGTTGCGCCAGCCGCGGCAAGGTTTCTTTCCGGTGGAGGCCCCGCCAGCGGGTTGCTGATGTCCCGCACTCGGCACCCGTGGCAAGGCGGAGGCTTGCGCCGACAAGTTCCTGGGAGCGTAGGGCGCGAACGTACGAAGCACAAAGTCGAACGAGGGAGATAACAGCGCAATGAACTGCCTAAGATAAAAGTTATATTCCAAAATGACTTGTCGCTGCTCTAATCAGCTGTTTCTATGGCATGCTCAGCAGCGACAAGAGAAGAAAAGAAAGAGGTGGGCGGCCTAATCCGCGCGGTCGCCCTCGACCCTCCTGATCCCGGCCACCCTTTCCACAATGGGGGTGACGAGGGCCCTGATCTCCGTCAGGTCGGCGTCTTCCGGCAGGTGCCTGAGGACGTTGGTAAGCCTGATGGTGGGGTTGCGGAAGACGATCTTCACTAGCACCCTCTCGAGGGCCCCGGAGACGGCTTCCCGCGTCTCCTCGGCCAGCTGCTCTGGGATCGTTTCCCGGAGATGCTGGAGCACCCCCACCAAGCCCTTGAAGAAGGAAGTGAGCTTGACGCTCGGCGAGACGTTCTCGCCGGAGGGGTACTCGTGGCCCTCCATCCCCAGCAGCTTCAGCTCCTTGTCGATGGTGGTGGCGATGTCGACGAGACCTTCGGTCCACCGCTCCACCGTCTCCTGGAAGGCGTTCTGGGTAACGGCGGCGCGCTTCAATAGCTCCTCGTTGTCAGCAACCTCCTTCCGCAAGGTCGCTTCCTGCCCCTTGGCGCTCTCCAGCGCCTTGGCCAGGGTGTCCAGCTTCAGCTCGAGGTCAGCTTCGGAATCCTTGGCGGCGTCGAGCTCCCGGATCTTCTCGGCGAAGCGGCCCTGCAGCTCGCCAAGGGTGTGAGCGCCCTTCTCGCGCTCCAGTTTGAGCGCGGCAAGCTCTTCGCCGCTCGCCTTGAGGTTGCTGACGAGCTGCGCCACCCACGTCACGCACGCCTCGCACGCCTCACCCCCCACGACGCCGCGATAAGCGCGCGCCACTTGGGGAGAGCGCGACTGGCACGGAGTTAAGGAGCAGCGCAACCCAGGCCACGCGTGCCCGTGCACTGTTAGGGCCTGGCCCAACAACGCTCGGCACCGTGTATGGCCCAGACCCGGGGGCTCCTGTCGGTGTACTAAAGTAGGGGTACCTTAGTACCCCGAACTTGTGCACGGGTAGTAGTAGCGTCCCGCGGCAAGGCTTGCCAGGGGAGCGACAAGAGTCTCCACGGCCCTTTCTGGGCCGGACGAAGGCCAAGTGATCGAGCCTAGAAGACCAGGCCCCGGCAAGTGGAGCTTGCCGGGCCAAGAAGGCGAGGTCCAGCAAGAGGAGCTTGCCGGGCCAAGACGACAAGGCCCCGGCAAGAGGAGCTTGCCGAGCCAAGGCGACAAGGCCCCGGCAAGAGGAGCTTGTCGGGACGACTAAGCCGAAGCACCAAGGCCCCGGCGGGAGGAGCTCGCCGGGACGGCCAAACCAAGGCACCCCAAGAGAAGCCCGCTGCGGCGCGCCGCGCGCCCCGGCAAGGCCTGACGAGTGGCAAGCTCTCAGGTGCGGCAAGACAACCACCGCGGCAAGCCACTTCCCGCGACAAACCACCACCTCAGGCATGCGCTCCAGCTCACCTGCCCACGCGTCACTCTGGAGCTTCCCCAGAGGCACGTGGCGGGGCGCCGCGCAACCTGGGGCGCGCGGTGGCATGCGACGTTGGCAGAGTCGCCCTCGTGGCAAGCGGAGGCGCCCCTAACGGTTCGCCTCGGCACTGTTCGGGCGATCCTGACGGGCATTTAATGCCTTTGTCCCCCGCCGTCAGAGTTAGGTGCGATAGCACTGTGCGGCCACTGTTCGCACAGTTCCTTGCCATTTTTACCCTCACCTGCGTCGCTACCTGTGGGAAACCCCTTAGCATATAAAAGGAGGCCCATGCGCACGTAGGAGGAGGATAGAGGAAGGACCCAAGAGAGACCCAGGGGGAGGGGGCCAGAAAGAGGACACCCAGTAGACCCTCGTCTACGTCCAGCTCCAACTTACTGTAGCTTCTTGCGCTCCAGAGCAAGAACTCGAATCAACCAGGCAAGCAGCAGTAGGGTTTTATGCATCCGTGCGGCCCGAAGCTGGGTAAAATCGTTGTGTGTGTGTGTCGCCTCGATCTGATCTTTGTGCAACCTCCGCCCCCCGCCGAACCGACAAGGGGCTCCGTCCCCATAGGTGCTCGTGGAGGCCGATTTCTCCCCGACACGGCACAATATGGAAGGAGTTATCATTACTCAAGATTGGGGTTATCACTCTTACTACAAAAAGTTGGTAAACCAACGATGTGATTCAATGTCACAGGTATGATATATTTCATATTTTTAAGTGCAGCCTTGGTTATAAACCCAGGTTATATGTTGGGCATTATGGCCCGTCCGACGGTAAACCGCCAGGACACTTTAAACTTGTTGTATGCAGAAACAGGTTGAATAATGCATGGTTATAAATTATCTGGTGTTTATTAAACCGGCCTGGCTTTAAGACGATAAAGTTGCCAGTATATGATGAGAAATTATCCAGTGTTTATTAAAACGGTCTGGCTTTGGACTATAAGTCGCCAGTATATATTTGGATTGCCCCATTGGAATCATGTGCTTATAAGTTATTGGATTATACTATTCAAATAGCCAAACTTGGCTGAATTTTCATTATGATATTGGATGAATAAGATTTTCATACTAGATTATATTATCTTGAATAGCCATCATGGCTGGATTTTTATTATGGTTATCAATAACCAGTATTATAATTAAGGTTTTCAAAGTCGCTTTAGCGCAATGGCTTTCATATTATCAATGGATATGATTTATTCTACAATTGAAGGAATAGTCCCGAGTCGCTGCAGGCTTACTACCCGGCACTTGGGGGCTACATTGTTCAAAGTTGAGATTCAAATATGCAAGTCTCATGTCGCTGCAAGCATGCACCATGACACTTGGGGGCTAATACAAAGTCATTTTTGCTCATCTTATTAAAGACCCAACTCATCATCACATCGTAACGAGCCGGCCCTTGGGGGCTACACATTGCTGTTCAAAGTTTACAAGATTATACTTACAAAGTCCCTGCTGATTATTACATAATGACCCGGCCCTTGGGGGCTACATTGGTTGAAGTTTTATGGGCATCAATCAATTACAAGTCCCAGGTTGCTGCAAGCATGACAACCCGGCACTTGGGGGCTACAGGTATTATATTATTATCGAAGAAAGATTTTCAAATTCTCTGTTGAGCAAATTAGATTGACCCGGCGTCACCAATCATTATGACCCTGTGGCTGCAACCCGGTGTCATCAATAATCTTTAACCAATGTTGGCAACAATCATGAACCGGTGTCTGCAACAATCATAATCCGGGGTCATCAGTTTTTATATCCCGGCCATTTGGTAATGTTAAACCGGCAAGTTTTCAAGACCGGGATCATCTTCAAACCGGCTGAATATCAGATGAATATTTCAAGACCAATATTTCTTAAACCGGCGCTTTGGAAGCCGACTCAAGTGGATTATTCTTCACAATATTTTTTATGAGAAACCACTGTCAGCAGTTTAAAGTATGAAGCTGGTTATTGATCCGGATTTTTCTAGAAGGAGGGAATAACAAAGATTTAAGGATGATCAGGGTCGGTTTACAAGAATTCTTAACCCGGAGCGCAACCTGTCAAATTTGTTCTTATGTTTATTTGCAGCATAAGTTTACCATGGATAAATCCAAGCTAAACTTGGGGGCTAATGTCGGGGATATACCCCGCGGCGTAAACCAGCCGGAAGTTAACCCGGCCGGACTTGACGGTTTATCTGAAGACCCGCCCTGACCTTGACGGTTTACAAGCAGCCCGCTTGGTCGTTATGACTTACTGATAACCCGGCGGGCGGATTAGACGGATGACAAGGCCCAAGGCCCAGAAGGCCGGTTCAACTATGATGGGTCGGTTTAAGAGGAAAGGAATATTTGCCTTACAAGGAGTTAAAGCCAGGACTTGTATCCGGTTTGTATTAGAGATAGACTAGTCCTAATCCCAATAGGACTCCACATGTAAACCGCCCCTTCAACATATATAAGGAGGGGTAGGGCTCCCCAAAGAGGGAGAGGTTAGAAGTTAGAAGCGACAAGCAATCAATAATCTCTAGGGCTAGACACAAAGAGCCGGTTTACGGCGTCTCCCTCGGGATGATAATGAGACCTAACCTCAAACAGCATGTAGGGTTATTACCGGATGATGTTTCCCGGGGCCCGAAGCTGTCTAAATCCTTGTCTTGCGTGTTGATCCGCCCTGCGTATCTCGTCCCACTCAACCCCTCTCAAGCTACCACATAGATGCGTTGGCCTCGCGACTAAGTCCTGACACTAAGGACATCTGCCGTGACAAATCCACGACAATCACCCTGGCACTCTCCATGATGAGGAGGGAGTAGTTCACCCTCGGGGCTGAGGGTATGTACCATTAGCTATGTGTTTGATCTCTCTCTCTCTCGCTCTCTCTCTCTCTCTCGTGTTCTTGATTTGGCACGATCTTGATGTATTGCGAGCTTTGCTATTATAGTTGGATCTTATGAATTTGCTCCCCCTTTACTCTCTTGTAATGGATTGAGTTTTCCCTTCGAAGTTATCTTATCAGATATAGTCTTTAAGGATTTGAGAACACTTGATGTATGTCTTGCATGTGCTTATCTGTGGTGACAATGGGATATTCACGTGATCTACTTGATGTATGTTTTGGTGATCAACTTGCGAGTTCCGTAACATCGTGAACTTATGCATAGGGGTTGGCACACATTTTTGTCTTGACTCTCCGGTAGAAACTTTGGGGCACTCTTTGAAGTTCTTTGTGTTGGTTTGAATAGATGAATCTGAGATTGTGTGATGCATATCGTATAATCATACCCGCGGGTACTTGTGGTGACATTGGAGTGTCTAGGTGACATTAGGGTTTTGGTTGATGTGTGTCTTAAGGTGTTATTCTAGTACAAACTCTATGATAGATCGAACGGAAAGAATAGCTTCGTGTTATTTTACTACAGACTCTTGAATAGATCGATCAGAAAGGATAACTTTGAGGTGGTTTCATACCCTACAAAAATCTCTTCGTTTGTTCTCCACTATTAGTGACTTTGGAGTGACTCTTTGTTGCATGTTGAGGGATAGTTATATGATCCATTTATATTATTATTGTTGAGAGAACTTGCACCAGTGAAAGTATGAACCCTAGGCCTTGTTTCCTAGCATTGCAATACCGTTTATGCTCACTTTTATCATTAGTTACCTTGCTTTTTTTTACATTTTCAAATTACAAAAACCTATATCTACCATCCATATTGCACTTGTACCACCATCTCTTCGCCGAACTAGTGCACCTATACAGTTTACCATTGTATTGGGTGTGTTGGGGACATAAGAGACTCTTTCTTATTTGATTGCAGGATTGCTTGAGAGAGACATCTTCATCCTACGCCTCCCATGGATTGATAAACCTTAGGTCATCCACTTGAGAAAATTTTGCTACGGTCCTACAAACCTCTGCACTTGGAGGCCCAACAACGTCTACAAGAAGGTTGTGTACTAGACATCAACGTCTCCAATGTATCTATAATTTTTTATTGTCCCATGATGTTATATTATAAATCTTGGATGTTTTATAATCATTTTATAGTCATTTTATATCATTTTTTGGTACTAACCTATTGACATAGTGCCAAGTGTCAGTTGCTGTTTTTTTTCATGTTTTTTACATCGTAGAAAATCAATACCAAACGGAGTCCAAATGCCACGAAACTCCATGATGATTTTTTATGGGCCAGAAGGAACACAACGGACCCTGGCTGCGCTTGGGGGGTGCCCTGAGGGGGGCACAACCCACCAGGGCACGCCAGGAGGCCCAGGCGCGCCCTGGTGGGTTGTGACCAGCTCAGGTGCCCCCCGGACTGCCTCTTTGCTCTATAAATACCCAAATATTCCAGAAACCCTAAAGGAATCGACGAAATATTCATCCAGCAGCCGCAGAGTCCAGAACCACTAATGACCCACAAGTATTGGGGATCTATCGTAGTCCTTTTGATGAGTAAGAGTGTCGAACCCAACGAGGAGCAGAAGGAAATGATAAGAGGTTTTCAGCAAGGTATTCTCTGCAAGCACTGAAATTATAGGTAACAGATAGTTTTGTGATAAGATAATTTGTAACGAGCAACAAGTAACAAAATTAAATAAAGTGCAGCAAGGTGGACCAATCCTTTTTGTAGCAAAGGACAAGCCTGGACAAACTCTTATATAGAGAAAAGCGCTCCCGAGGACACATGGGAATTATCGTCAAACTAGTTTTCATCACGTTCATATGATTCGCGTTCGGTACTTTGATAATTTGATATGTGGGTGGACCGGTGCTTGGGTGCCGTCCTTACTTGGACAAGCATCCCACTTATGATTAACTCCTATGGCAAGCATCCGCAACTACAAAAGAAGTTTTAAGGTAAACGTAACCATAGCATGAAACATATGGATCCAAATCAGCCCCTTATGAAGCAACGCATAAACTAGGGTTTAAGCTTCTGTCACTCTAGCAACCCATCATCTACTTATTACTTCCCAATGCCTTCCTCTAGGCCCAAACAATGGTGAAGTGTCATGTAGTCGACGTTCACATAACACCACTAGAGGAGAGACAACATACATCTCATCAAAATATCGAACGAATACCAAATTCACATGACTACTAATAGCAAGACTTCTCCCATGTCCTCAGGAACAAACGTAACTACTCAAAAAGCATATTCATGTTCATAATCAGAGGAGTATTAATATCCATAAAGGATCTGAACATATGATCTTCCACCAAATAAACCAACTAGCATCAACTACAAGGAGTAATTAACACTACTAGCAACCTACAGGTACCCATCTCAGAATTAGAGACAAGAATTGGATACAAGAGATGAACTAGGGTTTGAGAGGAGATGGTGCTGGTGAAGAGGTTGATGGAGATTGTCCCCCTCACGATGAGAGGAGCGTTGGTGATGACGATGGCGATGATTTCCCCCTCCCGAAGGGAAGTGTCCCCGGCAGAACAGCTCCGCCAGAGCCCTAGATTGGTTCCGCATCGTGGCGGCAGAGTCTCGTCCCGAAAGCTTGCTTATGATTTTTCTCGGACGAAAGACTTCATATGGCAGAAGATGGGCACCGGAGGGCCACCAGGGGGCCCACGAGGAAGGGGCGCGCCTAGGGGGTAGGGCGCGCCACCACCCTCGTGCCCAGGGTGTGGGTCCCCTCTGGTATTTTCTTCGCTTAGTATTTTTTATTATTTCCAAAAATAACTTCCGTGGAGTTTCATGACTTTTAGAGTTGTGCAGAATAGGTCTATAATATTTGCTCCTTTTCCAACCCAGAATTCAGCTGCCGGCATTCTCCCTCTTCATGTAAACCTTGTAAAATAAGAGAGAATACGCATAAATATTGTGACATAATGTGTAATAACAACCCATAATGCTATAAATATCGATATAAAAGCATGATGCAAAATGGACGCATCAACTCCCCCAAGCTTAGACCTCGCTTGTCCTCAAGCGGAAGCCGATAACGATAAATATGTCCACATGTTTTGTAACGCCCCAAGACCAACGCTCCAGATGCCTTCCTTGTTCTGCGAGTCAGTTGTGTTTTCTTTATTTGTTTGTCGCATCTCATCATGACATCATCCGCATTGCATCGGCATTCGTTGCCGTCATTGTTTTTAATCTTGCATCCGCTCATAGTTGCCGCGCCCCCCTTTGCTTTCGTCGACCGTTCCGAGGCCAACCTTATTCTTCGTTTGCCCTATTGCCTAGACCGGAGTCTCTCTGTACAGTGCACAAACCCCTTGTGCGCGCGTCCAAAACTGTCCCGAACCCGACCCGGATTGTCGTTACCGATGAATCCGGATCATCTCTAATCATCCCCTAAATATCTTCGGTTTCTTTTTTTTTCCTAACTTATTTTTTTCATACCGTCGGATCTAAATCGGTGAGTCCCTAAACCTTCTCCTCTATCTATAAATAGACCACCTACCTGCCTAACCCTAGAATTTAGGGGCCTTGTCCCATCCACCAAATTCCCTCAGCCGCCGCCGCCAGTTCTCTTCCACCTCGGGATCTCCTCCCGCAGCAACCATCGCCTCCCTCGTTTTCAGCATAGAACCAACCCTAGGCCCCCCTCGATCCACTCCTCGCCCAAGCCCCGAGCTCCTCCTCGTCCCCGTGTTCGCCCCGGAGCCCAGCAGGACGGCCGCCGCCGAACTCCTCCGTTCCGTCCTGAACCTGCAGCTAGCAAGATGAGCGCCCACCCCTCCCTCCGTTCTTCTCCTTCCTCTGGATTCTCCCTCTCAATCCTCTCTCTGTTCTGTTGCCATGGACAGGAGCTCGTCGCCGCACTGATCTGTCTCCACCGGCATTCGAAGTTCCCTTGGAGCCCGGATCTGGCACCCCGGCCCCTGGATTCGCTCCTCCTCCGCCCGGTTCCAGCAAGGCCCAGCTCTGCCCAGCCGCGGCCATCCTCTTCCCGGAGGTCCGGCGTCGCAAGTCCCGCTGCCGCCTGCTTCCTCTCGTCAGAGATGAACGAGCGCTCGCCCGCGTGCGTTGACCGCGCCCGCGTGGACCATGAGGCCTCGATCGCCTCCAGCCAAGCCTCCAAGGCCCAACGCTCCCTGCCCGGCTCCTCCTCACCGACTGGGCTTAGCCCATGGTGAGCCACCCCAAGCCCAGCTCCCCAGCAGATTTCGGCCCCATCTGTTTTTTTACAGATCTGTGGTTTTGTGTATTATCTAGAGATTTACAGATTTGCCGAAAAACCCTCCATGTTCATGCATTTAATAACTCACCAACCGTGCATCGGGTTAAAATAAACTATATATGAAAATTGCTTAGAATTCTATCTAGTTTCATAATTTTCCACTTTCATCCATGTTAAAATGCTTAAACTTGCTGTTTGTTTTAATTTTGCTTAAATGCTATGTTAAAATGATTTATTTCATAACTAAATAACCGTGACTCGGAATTTAATAAATTATATATGTAAATGGGGTGGAAAAATGCATAGATTAACATGGTAGCATTACCTTGCATGTTTAACAACTCTAAAATATGCTTTAGGACAGAACAGTACCAAACCTAATATATGCATATGAGGAGTTTCCGGACTTGTTATTTTGTTGTTCCGGCCTCATATAAACTTGCCAAAATAGTTAGTTTAATTATTTTCATCTCTTGCCATGTTTAACAACATTTAATTTTGATGAGTACATAACCAAGAGTAACTAAATAATTGATGTGGTGTTTCGTCAATATGCAACTCGTTGCATATTGTGCTCCACTTAATTTGTAGTGTTGTTTGTTGCACTTTGCCATGCCATGCTCATTAAACCGGACATGCATCATACTTGATTGTGCATCATGCCATGTTTATGTGATGGTTGTTTACTATGTTGCTTGCTTCTTTCCGGGTTGTTTCTCTCGTTAGCTTCGGTTTCGTTCCGGAGTTGTGAGGATTCGTTCGACTACGTCCGCTTGTCTGCTTCATGGACTCGTTCTTCTTGCTAGCGGGATCTCAGGCAAGATGACCATACCCTCGAAATCACTTCTATCTTTGCTTGCTAGTTGCTCGCTCTTTTGCTATGCCTATGCTGCGATACCTACCACTTGCTTATCATGCCTCCCATATTGTTAAACCAAGCCTCTAACCCACCTTGTCCTAGCAAACCGTTGTTTGGCTATGTTACCGCTTTGCTCAGCCCCTCTTATAGCGTTGTTAGTTGCAGCTGAAGATGAAGTTTGTTCCTTGTTGGAACATGGAGATGTTGTTCCTCGTTGGAACATGTTTACTTGTTGGGATATCACAATACCTTTAATATTATTAATGCATCTATATACTTGGTAATGGGTGGAAGGCTCGGCCTTATGCCTGGTGTTTTGTTCCACTCTTGCCGCCCTAGTTTCCGTCATATCGGTATTATGTTCCCGGATTTTGCGTCCCTAACGCGGTTGGGTGATTTATGGGACCCCCTTGACAGTTCGCTTTGAATAAAACTCCTCCAGCAAGGCCCAACCTTGGTTTTACCATTTGCCTACCTACCACCATATACCCCTTCCATTGGGTTCTGCAGACTCAAGGGTCATCTTTATTTTAGCCCCCCCGGGCCAGTGCTCCTGTGAGTGTTGGTCCAAACTGAGCAGCCTGCGGGCCCACCACGGGGAAACTCGAGGCCTGGTTTTACTTGTAGCTTGACTTGTCCGGTGTGCCCTGATGTAACGCCCCGGATCCGAGTTCTCTCCCTTGTCCGTTCTGAGACCAACCACACTTGCACGCGCCTGCGGCATGTCCGAAATATTATTTTATAAATGGCCGAGAAATGTTCTCGGAATGGGATGAAAGTTGGCATGCGGCGTTGTTTTGTTGTTAGTAGGTCGCCTGCCAAGTTTCATCGCATTCGGAGTCCGTTTGGTGCCCCAACGGATAACTATAGCGGCATTATAGCCGGTCTAACGTCGGACGTTTTCGGTCTCCGGAAACAGTTGCCGGGCTGCACTCCTCTCCTCTCCTCTCCTCTCCTCTCAGCCCAACCACTCTAGCACAGTCCGAAAACCCCCTCTCCTCAGCCCACCTAGACCCCCCTCCTCTCCGGACCGTCAGATCGCGATCCGAAGATCCGAAAACCCCTCCTAATCCCCTAACCCTAGCCAATCTGCTATAAATGGACACCCTTTGTCCATTTTTGGGCAGCCTAGCCTCCTCCTCCCTCAATTTCCGTGCAGTCAGCCACCTCCCACCTTGGATCCGACGCCGCCGCCCCTGCCCGCCACTTGGCGCCGCCGCCGCCACATCGCCCGGCCAATGAGGCGCCGCCACATCGCCCCAGCGCCCGCGCCAGCCAATTCCCCCGCGCCATCTGTCCCTCCTGCCTCCCCGCGCCGCCAGGCCCGCGCGAGGCCCGCCCTGGGCTCCGTTCTGGGCCCGAGGTGCCCGCGTCCTGCACCGCCGCGTAGAGCCCCACTCCGCCTCGCTCGCCAACCGCCGAAGTCTCGCCGGACTTCGCCGGAGAGACGCCGGCCGCCGCCGCCTTCATCACCGAATGTTGCTCCGCTGCCGCCGCCGTCCTCAGGTCACGCCGCCCCGCGCCATCTCTCGTTTTCCCCTAGCTCTCTCTCGCATCCCGAGCCTCCCCTCTCTCTCTGTGCTTCCCAGGGAGCCGACCCGCTTTGACCGCCAGGGATCTCCGCGCCCGGGCCGCCCCGAGCATCCTCGTCGCCGGATCCGGAGACCCCGCATCCGGATCTGCCCGTTCCCGTCCTCCCGGCGATCTCCTCGCCGGCCCTGCCGAAGCCGCCGCTGCCTTGGCCCTCTGCTCGGGCAAGACGAGGACGCCGCCTTGGCCTCCCAGGCCCAGCGCCCCTTCGCCAGCCGCGTGGGCCTCCCCACGGCCCAGCACCGCGCCAGCGCCCGCGTGGGCCGCACCAACGGGCCAAGGCCCACTGGGTGAGCAGCCCCCTCGAGCCCCTCTGCCCTGTGCACTGTTGGGCCAGCCAGTTTCGGCCCAACTCATGTTTTTTTTTTCCGCGGAGCGATTTGCTGTTTAAACCAGTGCACTGCATATTTATAGTTTGGACCCCGAGCTTCATTCATATAATAACTCACAAACCGTGCATCAGATTAAAATAAATTATATATGAAACTTGCTCAGAATTTTGTGTAGTTTAATAATTTGCAACTTTCACCCATGTTTAAAATGTTTAAAATGATGTTTGATTAAACTTGCTCCTATGCCCTGTTAAAATGATTTGATTCATAACTATTTAACCGTCACTCGGATTTTAATAAATTATATATGTAAATGGGGTAGAAAAATGCCTAGTTTAACATGTTGCACTTTATTTTCCTGTTTAACAACTTTAAAATATGTTTTAGGCAGAACAGTACCAAATTCAATATATGCAAGTGAGGGGTTTTCCGGAATTGTTGTTTGTTGTTCCGGCCTCATTTAAATTGCCTAGATAGGTAGTTTTGTTGTGCTTCACCCCTTGCCATGTTAATAAACATTTAATATTGTTGGGTACATAAACAAGAGAGAACTAAATAATTGTTGTGGTGTTTCGTCAATATGCAACTCGTTGCATATTGAGCTCCACTTAATTTGTAGTGTTGTTTGTTGCACTTTGCCATGCCATGCATCTTTAAACCGGACATGCATCATACTTGGTTGTGCATCATGTCATATTCATGTGCTGGTTGTTTACTATGTTGTGTGTTTCTTTCCGGTGTTGCTTCTTCGGGTTGATTCCGTTATCATCGCGTTTGTGAGGACCCGTTCGTCTACGTCCGTTTGTATTCTTCATGGTCTCGTTCTTCTTCCTTGCGGTATCTCAGGCAAGATGACCATACCCTCGAAATCACTTCTATCTTTGCTTGCTAGATTGCTCGCTCTTTTGCTATGCCTTTGCTGCGATACCTACCACTTGCTTATCATGCCTCCCATATTGTTAAACCAAGCCTCTAACCCACCTTGTCCTAGCAAACCGTTGTTTGGCTATGTTACCGCTTTGCTCAGCCCCTCTTATAGCGTTGTTAGTTGTAGGTGAAGATGAAGTTTGTTCCTTGTTGGAACATGGAGATGTTGTTCCTTGTTGGAACATGTTTACTTGTTGGGATATCACAATATATCTTATTTAATTAATACATCTATATACTTGGTAAAGGGTGGAAGGCTCGGCCTTATGCCTGGTGTTTTGTTCCACTCTTGCCGCCCTAGTTTCCGTCATATTGGTGTTATGTTCCCGGATTTTGCGTCCCTAACGCGGTCGGGTGATTTATGGGACCCCCTTGACAGTCCGCTTTGAATAAGACTTTTCCAGCAAGGCCCAACCTTGGTTTTACCATTTGCCTACCACCTACCCCTTTCCCTTGGGTCTGATCAACCCGAGGGTCATCTTTATTTAGCCCCCCCCGGACCAATGCTTGTCTAAGTGTTGGCCCGAACCGAGCAACCTGCGGGGCCACCACGGGGAAACTCGAGGGCTAGTTTTACTCGTAGCTTGACTTATCCGGTGTTGCCCTGAGAACGAGATATGTGCAGCTCCTATCAGGATGTCGGCGCATCGGGCGGTTTTGCTGGATTTGTTTTATTGCTGTCGAAATGTCTTGTAGCCGGGATTCCGAGACTGATCGGGTCTTCCCGGGGAGAAGGAATATCCTTCGTTGATCGTGAGAGCTTATAATGGTCTAAGTTGGGACACCCCTGCAGGGTTTTGATCTTTCGAAAGCCGTGCCCGCGGTTATGTGGCAGATGGGAATTTGTTAATGTCCGGTTGTAGAAAACCCGAAGTTGATCTTAACTAAAATACACCAACCGCGTGTGTAACCGTGATGGTCTCTTCTCGGCTGGGTCCGGGAAGTGAACACGGTTGTTGGAGTTATGCTTGACGTAAGTAGTTTCAGGATCACTTTTTGATCATAGTTGTTCGACCGTGCTTTGCCTTCTCTTCTCGCTCTCTTTTGCGTATGTTAGCCACCATATATGCTAGTCGCTTGCTGCAGCTCCACCTCACTATCCTTTTACCCTACCTATAAGCTTAAATAGTCTTGATCTCGCGGGTGTGAGATTGCTGAGTCCTCGTGACTCACCAGATACTTCCAAACCAGTTTGCAGGTGCCGATGAGACCGTGCAGGTGACGCATCCGAACTCAAGGAGGAGTTCGATGAAGATCTTGTCCTTTATGTGGTTTCGTTCTAGTCGATCAGTAGTGGAGCCCAGTTGGGGTCGATCGTGGACCTTTTGTCGCTTTTGAGGTTCTTCTTTTATTTTGGCTCCGTAGTCGGGCCCTGATTGTAACTGTGTGATGTAATGTTTTATTCATGTATTTGTGTGAAGTGGCAATTGTAAGCCAACTATGTATCTCTTTTCCCTTATGTATTACATGGGTTGTGTGAAGATTACCTCACTTGCGACATTGCTTTCAATGCGGTTATGCCTCTAAGTCGTGCTTCGACACGTGGGAGATATAGCCGCATTGAGGGCGTTACAAGTTGGTAATCAGAGCCTTCCCCGACCTTAGGAGCCCCCACTGTTTGATCGTCTTTAGTGGCCGAGTTGTGTCTAGAAAAATGTTTTGAGTCATTTAGGAATTATATATCGGAGAGTTTAGGAATTCTTTTTACTCCCCAGTCCCTTCGACCTTCTGGTAAGGCATCCTGACGTAGAGTTTTGACTCTTCTCTTCTCAAATTTCACTAAAATTTTTTTTAGGATCACGCGGGTATATTACAATCGTTCCGATGGTTTTATGATGAAAACATTGTCTTGGTTGCCTCCTGACATTTAGGGGTTGTGGCAGTGTCCCGGGGAGTTGAGCTCCGAGGTGTTGTCGTCATAATATTACCGTTGCGGTTTTGGAATACCTGAGTTTAGTACGCCGACATCGTAAATCTCTTTTGTACAGTTGTTGGTGAGATAACCCTGATAGCCCAGTACTGAGGCCAGTGCAGGAGTATTGCCATGACTCGTATAACGGATGCTTTTCGAAGGTTGAGGTAGATGATTTCCGAAGGTTTCTTGGTTATGTGTTGAAGGATGGATACAGCTGGTTGTAGGATTTGCTAGTTTGGGTGAGATATTATGCTTCCCCTGTATCCCCAACACCTGATTGCATAACCGGAAAATTTCGGGAGTTTATAAGTGGGAATTCAAGTATCTCGTAGGAATTCTTTCCAACAGACACTTGATACGATATGGGATCTATCATATGTTTGTTTCCGGTTTATTCTACAAGCCAATCCTTTGTTTTTTTTGTTTTTTTTTTGTGGTATTCGAGTTGCTTCGAAGTCAAATGTTGAATCCATACCTTTCCTAAACTGTGTTCTCATATTTCTATGTGAATACTAATCCTTCTTGACCATTGAGGTTGTCATGTCAATCCTTTTTCAACTGGTGTGTTTTCCCTTCAAGTTCATCATATTCGTTCAATTTCTGCCAGATCATTTATCAGTTCTTTGCAACGGTGTTTGCTTCATCTGTTCCAAGTTGTCTTTGTTTTCCCGCCCTCCCACCCTTATTTCTTCAAGGACGCAGATTTCTTAATCAAGTATCCATTTTACTCTTGTGAAGTCTCTCCATTCTTTTTCGCCAATGTTCTTATCCGGTGTTTCTCAGGATGATACTAACGGAGCTTCAAGTTCATCATTCGTCATTCTTTTCTTCTCCGGTGGATTCAATTCAAGCTTTGTCGATCATATCTTTTTCCTCGTCTCAAATGTTTTCTCATGCCGGTGCACCTCTTAATCATCCACTTCTCGCTATTCATTTGTTCTGGAGTGATGAAGATATCTCAGAAGATTCAAGTTTCCATTTTCAATTCACTTAAGTTCTTTTCAGGATGTTATCTCATTCAAGCCATTTAATTCAACCGGTGCAATATCCCTTTCAAGCAATCACTTCAACGGTGTGTCTTTTGAGTGGGACCTAACCCACAGGTCTTTTCCCAGGATCTTACCTGACTCTTCTAATTTTCTTGGAGCTATTCCCAAATTCATTGCAAAGTTTGACGTAAGAATGAATTATCATCAGTCAAATGTCTTTCTCCAAGATCTTTCAATTCTTTCATCGTTGGTTCAACTTTTCCAATTTTCATTCCGGAGTGTCTCATCTAATTCTTGGTGTTTCTCGTCGTCATTCTCAACATTTGAAGACCGGAGAAGAGTTTCTCTTAAATCTTGCTCCATTCTCTTCAAGATTCATTGTTCTAGCTTGTTTCCATCCTCTCATAATTGTTTTCGATTGTGAGAATTATTTTCACCCATCCGGAGCATTTCAGAGGTCATTTCAGTTTGATTCTCCAAAGCCCATCATCTTAGAATTATTCATTCTCAGCTTCGTCTATCGTTCTCCAAATCTTACCGGTGCATCATTCAAGTATACTCTAATCAGTTCATGATCTCTTCGTTCTCTTGTAACTAAATACTAGCAAGCATCTTCGTTCATTTGCTAATTCTTCCGGGTGTTTCTTTATCTTTTCTTCTTTCATTCTCAATTCTTACGGTGGTTCGTTCAAGAGTTCTCTTTCTTTGTTATCATATCAATTCATTCGTTCTTTCTAAATCCTACTGGTGGGTCCATCAATACCTTCTCAAGTTTGTGCTATATCTCTCTTGATCCTTTCTACGAGAATAAGTAGTATGCCAAATCCATTGCTTGTCATCAATTTAGTTGGTGAAAGACGAGCATATTGTAATTCTTATTCTTGTTTCATCGAGTAAATTCAATTCCTTATTCCGGAGATTCATCAAAATTCTTGATTTCAATTGTTTCATCTTGTCTTCCTCGGAGTTCCAAGCTCTCATCATCACGAAGATCCATCTAAATCATTGCAAGGCTCCAATCTTATTCTTTTCATCCTACAATTCTTTTTTATCATTCTTTTATTACCGGAGTTCTTCATGGAGGCTCTACATGATGGTTCATCAAGGATTTAATTCCTTCTCGAAGTGTTCATCGAGATTCTTTTCAGAGGAGCTCAAGTATTCTTCATCTTGCACTTTGAAGTGCAATCCTTTCAACCGTATCATTCGGGGTGGTATTATGTCATTCTTGATTATTGGAGTTCACGTCTCATGACTCACATGTTGTCAAGAATGAGGTATATTAAATCCATCAATTTCTTCCTTGGAGTTATCTTGGATTAGATTTCACCTAAAGCCTTCCCTAAGGATTGTTGCTATTCGTGGTGCTTATCAATGATCCAAGTTTTCTCCTATCCTCTTGGCGAGAGAAGTTTTCATCTCTTCGTTGATCTCAAGCAAGCAGTTGTTTCGGTTAGTGGCGTTTATCACCTCATAATGTTGAGATGTTTCCTTAAGTCCACATCAAGCTTAAGCTTTCGTTGTTGATAATCCAACAACTCCGTTCAACCTTTTCTTCGTAAGCTTTCTCTTTCAATTTTATTTGCGGGAGTTATCATTTTCTTCTCCATTCCTTTATTCCAATGATCTATTTTTCTATTCTTTCTTCCGGAGGCATTGTGATGTTGCTCCCTTAACTATTCTTCTCGAATGGTGAGGATCATGTTCTTTGCTTTTGCTTATCCATTCAACCGGAGTGTCGTGTCATTCATTCAAATTCTATTATCTTAACAAGTTTTGCTCCCCCTTCTTAACCGGAGTGCCGTATGAAATCTTTCTTACCCATTGTGCCTTTCTTTCAATAGTTTCGGAGGCAGAGTGTTGTTGATCTCATCAAGTATCCTCGCATCTTGCCAAGTTCATATTCGATCCCTTCCATTTTCCAACCGGAGCGTATCGTAATTGATCATTATCGTTCTTTGTACATCTCGTTTCAACCGGAGTGTTTGCATGTACTTCTCGTCCATTGTTCTCGTCATTCATAGTTTTGCAATTCTCCTCTTCTCCATGGTATTCTTTCTTTCCTTTTGCTCAACCTCTCAAGGTCCTTTGGTTTCACTCTTTTGTCAAAGAAGCAACTTAGTTTTACCTCTTCAATTTCTCTTCCGTTTTCCCCTCCGGTGCCATTCTAGATCTCGGGACGAGATCCTCTCGTAGTGGTGGAGTGTTGTAACGCCCCGGATCCGATGCGCCAGGTGTCCGCCAGTTATTCGCCGTCCTTGCCATGTCATTTGCTTGCGTGTCGCATCTTGCCATGTCATCATCCGTATTGCATCATCATGTTTTCAAAAACTTGCACCCATCCGGGTTCTCCGAGTTCTCTCCCTTGTCCGTTCTGAGACCAACCACACTTGCACGCGCCTGCGGCATGTCCGAAATATTTGAAGGAAATATGCCCTAGAGGCAATAATAAAGTTATTATTTATTTCCTTATATCATGATAAATGTTTATTATTCATGCTAGAATTGTATTAACTGGAAACATAATACATGTGTGAATACATAGACAAACAGAGTGTCACTAGTATGCCTCTACTTGACTAGCTCATTAATCAAAGATGGTTATGTTTCCTAGCCATGAACAAAGAGTTGTTATTTGATTAACGAGATCACATCATTAGTTGAATGATCTGATTGACATGACCCATTCCATTAGCATAGCACCCGATCGTTTAGTATGTTGCTATTGCTTTTATCCATGACTTATACATGTTCCTTTAACTATGAGATTATGCAACTCCCGTTTACCGTAGGAACACTTTGTGTGCTACCAAACGTCACAACGTAACTGGGTGATTATAAAGGTGCTCTACAGGTGTCTCCGAAGGTACATATTGGGTTGGCGTATTTCGAGATTAGGATTTGTCACTCCGATTGTCGGAGAGGTATCTCAGGGCCTTCTCGGTAATGCACATCACATAAAGCCTTGCAAGCATTGCAACCAATGAGTTAGTTGCGAGATGATGTATTACAGAACGAGTAAAGAGACTTGCCGGTAACGAGATTGAACTAGGTATTGGATACCGACGATCGAATCTCGGGCAAGTAACATACCGATGACAAAGGGAACAATGTATGTTGTTATGCGGTCTGACCGATAAAGATCTTCGTAGAATATGTAGGAGCCAATATGGGCATCCAGGTCCCGCTATTGGTTATTGACCGGAGACGTGTCTCGGTCATGTCTACATTGTTCTCGAACCGTAGGGTCCGCACGCTTAACGTTACGATGACAGTTATTATGAGTTTATGCATTTTGATGTACCGAAGGAGTTCGGAGTCCCGGATGTGATCACAGACATGGCGAGGAGTCTCGAAATGGTCGAGACATAAAGAATTATATATTGGAAGCCTATGTTTGGACATCGGATGCATTCCAGGTGAAATCAGGATTTTACCGGAATACCGAGAGGGTTACCGGAACCCCCCGGGGGCATAATGGGCCAACATGGGCCTTGGAGGAGAGGTGAGAGGGCTGCCCTCATGGGCTGCGCGCCTCCCCCCTTCCCCTAGTCCTATTAGGACTAGGAGAGGTGGGCTCCCCCTCTCTCTCTCTCCCCCTTGGAGAATCCTAGTCCAACTAGGATTGGGGGGGGGGGAATCCTACTCCCAGAGGGAGTAGGACTCTCTGGCGCGCCAGGCTTGGCCGGCCAGCCCCTCCCCCTTGGCTCCTTTATATACGGGGGCAGGGGGCACCCCAGAGACACACAATTGATCATTGAGATCTTTCCTTAGCCGTGTGCGGTGCCCCCTTCCACCAAATTCCACCTCGATCATATCGTTGCAGTGCTTAGGCGAAGCCCTGCGCCGGTAACACATCAAGATCGTCACCACGCCGTCGTGCTGACGGAACTCTTCCTCGACGCTTTGCTGGATCGGAGCCCGGGGATCGTCATCGAGCTGAACGTGTGCCAAGAACTCGGAGGTGCCGGAGTAACGGTGCTGTGATCGGTTGGATCGCGAGGAGAATGTACGACTACTTCCTCTACGTTGTGTCAACGCTTCCGCTTCGGTCTACGAGGGTACGTAGACAACACTCTCCCCTCTCATTGCTATGCATCACCATGATCTTGCGTGTGCGTAGGAATTTTTTTGAAATTACTACGTTCCCCAACAATATTATTTTATAAGTGGCCGAGAAATGTTCTCGGAATGGGATGAAAGTTGGCATGCGGCGTTGTTTTGTTGTTAGTAGGTCGCCTGCCAAGTTTCATCGCATTCGGAGTCCGTTTGGTGCCCCAACGGATAACTATAGCGGCATTATAGCCGGTCTAACGTCGGACGTTTTCGGTCTCCGGAAACAGTTGCCGGGCTGCACTCCTCTCCTCTCCTCTCCTCTCCTCTCAGCCCAACCACTCTAACACAGTCCGAAAACCCCCTCTCCTCAGCCCACCTAGACCCCCCTCCTCTCCGGACCGTCAGATCGCGATCCGAAGATCCGAAAACCCCTCCTCATCCCCTAACCCTAGCCAATCTGCTATAAATGGACACCCTTTGTCCATTTTTGGGCAGCCTAGCCTCCTCCTCCCTCAATTTCCGCGCAGTCAGCCACCTCCCACCTTGGATCCGGCGCCGCCGCCCCTGCCCGCCACTTGGCGCCGCCGCCGCCACATCGCCCGGCCAATGAGGCGCCACCACATCGCCCCAGCGCCCGCGCCAGCCAATTCCCCCGCGCCATCTGTCCCTCCTGCCTCCCCGCGCTGCCAGGCCCGCGCGAGGCCCGCCCTGGGCTCCGTTCTGGGCCCGAGGTGCCCGCGTCCTGCACCGCCGCGCAGAGCCCCACTCCGCCTCGCTCGCCAACCGCCGAAGTCTCGCCGGACTTCGCCGAAGAGACGCCGGCCGCCGTCGCCTTCATCACCGAATGTTGCTCCGCTGCCGCCGCCGTCCTCAGGTCACGCCGCCCCGCGCCATCTCTCGTTTTCCCCTAGCTCTCTCTCTCATCCCGAGCCTCCCCTCTCTCTCCGTGCTTCCCAGGGAGCCGACCCGCTTTGACCGCCAGGGATCTCCGCGCCCGGGCCGCCCCGAGCATCCTCGTCGCCGGATCCGGAGACCCCGCATCCGGATCTGCCTGTTCCCGTCCTCCCGGCGATCTCCTCGCCGGCCCTGCCGAAGCCGCCGCCTTGGCCCTCTGCTCGGGCGAGACGAGGACGCCGCCTTGGCCTCCCTGGCCCAGCGCCCCTTCGCCAGCCGCGTGGGCCTCCCCACGGCCCTGCACCGCGCCAGCGCCCGCGTGGGCCGCACCAACGGGCCAAGGCCCACTGGGTGAGCAGTCCCCTCGAGCCCCTCTGCCCTGTGCACTGTTGGGCCAGCCAGTTTCGGCCCAACTCATGTTTTTTTTCCGCGGAGCGATTTGCTGTTTAAACCAGTGCACTGCATATTTACAGTTTGGACCCCGAGCTTCATTCATATAATAACTCACAAACCGTGCATCAGATTAAAATAAATTATATACGAAACTTGCTCAGAATTTTGTGTAGTTTAATAGTTTGCAACTTTCACCCATGTTTAAAATGTTTAAAATGATGTTTGATTAAACTTGCTCCTATGCCATGTTAAAATGATTTGATTCATAACTATTTAACCGTAACTCGGATTTTAATAAATTATATATGTAAATGGGGTAGAAAAATGCCTAGTTTAACATGTTGCACTTTATTTTCCTGTTTAACAACTTTAAAATATGTTTTAGGCAGAACAGTACCAAATTCAATATATGCAAGTGAGGGGTTTTCCGGAATTGTTGTTTGTTTTTCCGGCCTCATTTAAATTGCCTAGATAGGTAGTTTTGTTGTGCTTCACCCCTTGCCATGTTAATAAACATTTAATATTGTTGGGTACATAAACAAGAGAGAACTAAATAATTGTTGTGGTGTTTCGTCAATATGCAACTCGTTGCATATTGAGCTCCACTTAATTTGTAGTGTTGTTTGTTGCACTTTGCCATGCCATGCATCTTTAAACCGGACATGCATCATACTTGGTTGTGCATCATGTCATATTCATGTGCTGGTTGTTTACTATGTTGTGTGTTTCTTTCCGGTGTTGCTTCTTCGGGTTGATTCCGTTATCATCGCGTTTGTGAGGACCCGTTCGTCTACGTCCGTTTGTATTCTTCATGGTCTCGTTCTTCTTCCTTGCGGTATCTCAGGCAAGATGACCATACCCTCGAAATCACTTCTATCTTTGCTTGCTAGATTGCTCGCTCTTTTGCTATGCCTTTGCTGCGATACCTACCACTTGCTTATCATGCCTCCCATATTGTTAAACCAAGCCTCTAAACCACCTTGTCCTAGCAAACCGTTGGTTGGCTATGTTACCGCTTTGCTCAGCCCCTCTTATAGCGTTGTTAGTTGCAGGTGAAGATGAAGTTTGTTCCTTGTTGGAACATGGAGATGTTGTTCCTTGTTGGAACATGTTTACTTGTTGGGATATCACAATATATCTTATTTAATTAATACATCTATATACTTGGTAAAGGGTGGAAGGCTCGGCCTTATGCCTGGTGTTTTGTTCCACTCTTGCCGCCCTAGTTTCCGTCATATCGGTGTTATGTTCCCGGATTTTGCGTCCCTAACGCGGTCGGGTGATTTATGGGACCCCCTTGACAGTTCGCTTTGAATAAGACTTTTCCAGCAAGGCCCAACCTTGGTTTTACCATTTGCCTACCACCTACCCCTTTCCCTTGGGTCTGATCAACCCGAGGGTCATCTTTATTTAGCCCCCCCGGACCAATGCTTGTCTAAGTGTTGGCCCGAACCGAGCAACCTATGGGGCCACCACGGGGAAACTCGAGGGCTGGTTTTACTCGTAGCTTGACTTATCCGGTGTTGCCCTGAGAACGAGATATGTGCAGCTCCTATCAGGATGTCGGCGCATCGGGCGGTTTTGCTGGATTTGTTTTATTGCTGTCAAAATGTCTTGTAGCCGGGATTCCGAGACTGATCGGGTCTTCCCGGGGAGAAGGAATATCCTTCGTTGATCGCGAGAGCTTATAATGGGCTAAGTTGGGACACCCCTGCAGGGTTTTGATCTTTCGAAAGCCGTGCCCGCGGTTATGTGGCAGATGGGAATTTGTTAATGTCCGGTTGTAGAAAACCCGAAGTTGATCTTAACTAAAATACACCAACCGCGTGTGTAACCGTGATGGTCTCTTCTCGGCTGGGTCCGGGAAGTGAACACGGTTGTTGGAGTTATGCTTGACGTAAGTAGTTTCAGGATCACTTTTTGATCATAGTTGTTCGACCGTGCTTTGCCTTCTCTTCTCGCTCTCTTTTGCGTATGTTAGCCACCATATATGCGAGTCGCTTGTGCAGCTCCACCTCACTATCCTTTTACCCTACCTATAAGCTTAAGTAGTCTTGATCTCGCGGGTGTGAGATTGCTGAGTCCTCGTGACTCACCAGATACTTCCAAACCAGTTTGCAGGTGCCGATGAGACCGTGCAGGTGACGCATCCGAACTCAAGGAGGAGTTCGATGAAGATCTTGTCCTTTATGTGGTTTCGTTCTAGTCGATCAGTAGTGGAGCCTAGTTGGGGTCGATCGTGGACCTTTTGTCGCTTTTGAGGTTCTTCTTTTATTTTGGCTCCGTAGTCGGGCCCTGATTGTAACTGTATGATGTAATGTTTTATTCATGTATTTGTGTGAAGTGGCGATTGTAAGCCAACTATGTATCTCTTTTCCCTTATGTATTACATGGGTTGTGTGAAGATTACCTCACTTGCGACATTGCTTTCAATGCGGTTATGCCTCTAAGTCGTGCTTCGACACGTGGGAGATATAGCCGCATTGAGGGCGTTACAAGTTGGTAATCAGAGCCTTCCCCGACCTTAGGAGCCCCCACTGTTTGATCGTCTTTAGTGGCCGAGTTGTGTCTAGAAAAATGTTTTGAGTCATTTAGGAATTATATATCGGAGAGTTTAGGAATTCTTTTTACTCCCCAGTCCCTTCGACCTTCTGGTAAGGCATCCTGACGTAGAGTTTTGACTCTTCTCTTCTCAAATTTCACTAAAAAAAATTTTAGGATCACGCGGGTATATTACAATCGTTCCGATGGTTTTATGATGACAACATTGTCTTGGTTGCCTCCTGACATTTAGGGGTTGTGGCAGTGTCCCGGGGAGTTGAGCTCCGAGGTGTTGTCGTCATAATATTACCGTTGCGGTTTTGGAATACCTGAGTTTAGTACGTCGACATCGTAAATCTCTTTTGTACAGTTGTTGGTGAGATAACCCTGATAGCCCAGTACTGAGGCCAGTGCAGGAGTATTGCCATGACTCGTATAACGGATGCTTTTCGAAGGTTGAGGTAGATGATTTCCGAAGGTTTCTTGGTTATGTGTTGAAGGATGGATACAGCTGGTTGTAGGATTTGCTAGTTTGGGTGAGATATTATGCTTCCCCTGTATCCCCAACACCTGATTGCATAACCGGAAAATTTCGGGAGTTTATAAGTGGGAATTCAAGTATCTCGTAGGAATTCTTTCCAACAGACACTTGATACGATATGGGATCTATCATATGTTTGTTTCCGGTTTATTCTACAAGCCAATCCTTTGTTTTTTTTGTTTTTTTTTTGTGGTATTCGAGTTGCTTCGAAGTCAAATGTTGAATCCATACCTTTCCTAAACTATGTTCTCATATTTCTATGTGAATACTAATCCTTCTTGACCATTGAGGTTGTCATGTCAATCCTTTTTCAACTGGTGTGTTTTCCCTTCAAGTTCATCATATTCGTTCAATTTCTGCCAGATCATTTATCAGTTCTTTGCAACGGTGTTTGCTTCATCTGTTCCAAGTTGTCTTTGTTTTCCCGCCCTCCCACCCTTATTTCTTCAAGGACGCAGATTTCTTAATCAAGTATCCATTTTACTCTTGTGAAGTCTCTCCATTCTTTTTCGCCAATGTTCTTATCCGGTGTTTCTCAGGATGATACTAACGGAGCTTCAAGTTCATCATTCGTCATTCTTTTCTTCTCCGGTGGATTCAATTCAAGCTTTGTCGATCATATCTTTTTCCTCGTCTCAAATGTTTTCTCATGCCGGTGCACCTCTTAATCATCCACTTCTCGCTATTCATTTGTTCTGGAGTGATGAAGATATCTCAGAAGATTCAAGTTTCCATTTTCAATTCACTTAAGTTCTTTTCAGGATGTTATCTCATTCAAGCCATTTAATTCAACCGGTGCAATATCCCTTTCAAGCAATCACTTCAACGGTGTGTCTTTTGAGTGGGACCTAACCCACAGGTCTTTTCCCAGGATCTTACCTGACTCTTCTAATTTTCTTGGAGCTATTCCCAAATTCATTGCAAAGTTTGACGTAAGAATGAATTATCATCAGTCAAATGTCTTTCTCCAAGATCTTTCAATTCTTTCATCGTTGGTTCAACTTTTCCAATTTTCATTCCGGAGTGTCTCAACTAATTCTTGGTGTTTCTCGTCGTCATTCTCAACATTTGAAGACCGAAGAAGAGTTTCTCTTAAATCTTGCTCCATTCTCTTCAAGATTCATTGTTCTAGCTTGTTGCCATCCTCTCATAATTGTTTTCGATTGTGAGAATTATTTTCACCCATCCGGAGCATTTCAGAGGTCATTTCAGTTTGATTCTCCAAAGCCCATCATCTCAGAATTATTCATTCTCAGCTTCGTCTATCGTTCTCCAAATCTTACCGGTGCATCAGTCAAGTATACTCTAATCAGTTCATGATCTCTTCGTTCTCTTGTAACTAAATACTAGCAAGCATCTTCGTTCATTTGCTAATTCGTCCGGGTGTTTCTTTATCTTTTCTTCTTTCATTCTCAATTCTTACGGTGGTTCGTTCAAGAGTTCTCTTTCTTTGTTATCATATCAATTCATTCGTTCTTTCTAAATCCTACTGGTGGGTCCATCAATACCTTCTCAAGTTTGTGCTATATCTCTCTTGATCCTTTCTACGAGAATAAGTAGTATGCCAAATCCATTGCTTGTCATCAATTTAGTTGGTGAAAGACGAGCATATTGTAATTCTTATTCTTGTTTCATCGAGTAAATTCAATTCCTTATTCCGGAGATTCATCAAAATTCTTGATTTCAATTGTTTCATCTTGTCTTCCTCGGAGTTCCAAGCTCTCATCATCACGAAGATCCATCTAAATCATTGCAAGGCTCCAATCTTATTCTTTTCATCCTACAATTCTTTTTGATCATTCTTTTATTACCGGAGTTCTTCATGGAGGCTCTACATGATGGTTCATCAAGGATTTAATTCCTTCTCGAAGTGTTCATCGAGATTCTTTTCAGAGGAGCTCAAGTATTCTTCATCTTGCACTTTGAAGTGCAATCCTTTCAACCGTATCATTCGAGGTGGTATTATGTCATTCTTGATTATTGGAGTTCACGTCTCATGACTCACATGTTGTCAAGAATGAGGTATATTAAATCCATCAATTTCTTCCTTGGAGTTATCTTGGATTAGATTTCACCTAAAGCCTTCCCTAAGGATTGTTTCTATTCGTGGTGCTTATCAATGATCCAAGTTTTCTCCTATCCTCTCGGCGAGAGAAGTTTTCATCTCTTCGTTGATCTCAAGCAAGCAGTTGTTTCTGTTAGTGGCGTTTATCACCTCATAATGTTGAGATGTTTCCTTAGGACCACATCAAGCTTAAGCTTTCGTTGTTGATAATCCAACAACTCCGTTCAACCTTTTCTTCGTAAGCTTTCTCTTTCAATTTTATTTGCGGGAGTTATCATTTTCTTCTCCATTCCTTTATTCCAATGATCTATTTTTCTATTCTTTCTTCCGGAGGCATTGTGATGTTGCTCCCTTAACTATTCTTCTCGAATGGTGAGGATCATGTTCTTTGCTTTTGCTTATCCATTCAACCGGAGTGTCGTGTCATTCATTCAAATTCTATTATCTTAACAAGTTTTGCTCCCCCTTCTTAACCGGAGTGCCGTATGAAATCTTTCTTACCCATTGTGCCTTTCTTTCAATAGTTTCGGAGGCAGAGTGTTGTTGATCTCATCAAGTATCCTCGCATCTTGCCAAGTTCATATTCGATCCCTTCCATTTTCCAACCGGAGCGTATCGTAATTGATCATTATCGTTCTTTGTACATCTCGTTTCAACCGGAGTGTTTGCATGTACTTCTCGTCCATTGTTCTCGTCATTCATAGTTTTGCAATTCTCCTCTTCTCCATGGTATTCTTTCTTTCCTTTTGCTCAACCTCTCAAGGTCCTTTGGTTTCACTCTTTTGTCAAAGAAGCAACTTAGTTTTACCTCTTCAATTTCTCTTCCGTTTTCCCCTCCGGTGCCATTCTAGATCTCGGGACGAGATCCTCTCATAGTGGTGGAGTGTTGTAACGCCCCGGATCCGATGCGCCAGGTGTCCACCAGTTATTCGCCGTCCTTGCCATGTCATTTGTGAAGGAAATATGCCCTAGAGGCAATAATAAAGTTATTATTTATTTCCTTAATTCATGATAAATGTTTATTATTCATGCTAGAATTGTATTAACAGGAAACATAATACATGTGTGAATACATAGACAAACAGAGTGTCACTAGTATGCCTCTACTTGACTAGCTCATTAATCAAAGATGGTTATGTTTCCTAACCATGAACAAGGAGTTGTTATTTGATTAATGAGGTCACATCATTAGTTGAATGATCTGATTGACATGACCCATTCCATTAGCTTAGCACCCGATCGTTTAGTATGTTGCTATTGCTTTTATCCATGACTTATACATGTTCCTATGACTATGAGATTATGCTACTCCCGTTTGCCGGAGGAACACTTTGGGTGCTACCAAACGTCACAACGTAACTGGGTGATTATAAAGGAGTACTGCAGGTGTCTCCAAAGGTAGATGTTGGGTTGGCGTATTTCGAGATTAGGATTTGTCACTCCGATCGTCGGAGAGGTATCTCTGGGCCCTCTCGGTAATGCACATCACTTAAGCCTTGCAAGCATTGCAACTAATGAGTTAGTTGCGGGATGATGTATTACGGAACGAGTAAAGAGACTTGCCGGTAACGAGATTGAACTAGGTATTGGATACCGACGATCAAATCTCGGGCAAGTAACATACCGATGACAAAGGGAACAACGTATGTTGTTATGCGGTCTGACCGATAAAGATCTTCGCAGAATATGTAGGAGCCAATATGGGCATCCAGGTCCCGCTATTGGTTATTGACCGGAGATGTGTCTCGGTCATGTCTACATTGTTCTCGAACCGTAGGGTCCGCACGCTTAAGGTTTCGATGACAATTATATTATGAGTTTATGAGTTTTGATGTACCTAAGGAGTTCGGAGTCCCGGATGAGATCGGGGACATGACGAGGAGTCTCGAAATGGTCGAGACATAAAGATCGATATATTGGACGACTATATTCGGACATCGGAAGGGTTCTGAGTGGTTCGGGTATTTTCGGAGGTACCGGGGAGTTACGGGATTACGGGAGAAGTAATGGGCCTTGATGGGCTTTAGTGGGAAGAGGAAAAAGGCTGCTGCGCCCCCCCTCCCCTCTAGTCCGAATTGGACTAGGGAAAAGGGGGCCGGCCACCTCTCCTTCTCCTCCTATTCCTTCTCCCTTCCTCCCCTCTTGGTGGACTCCTACTAGGACTTGGAGTCCTAGTAGGACTCCATATCTTGGCCACACCAATTGGCTTGGCCGGCCTCCTCCTCCTCCATCCTTTATATACTGAGGCAAGGGGCACCCCTTGGACACACAATTGATCATTGAGATCTTTCCTTAGCCGTGTGCGATGCCCCCTTCCACCAAATTCCACCTCGGTCATATCGTTGCAGTGCTTAGGCGAAGCCCTGCGCCGGTAACACATCAAGATCGTCACCACGCCGTCGTGCTGACGGAACTCTTCCCCGACGCTTTGCTGGATCGGAGCCCGGGGATCGTCATCGAGCTGAACGTGTGCCAAGAACTCGGAGGTGCCGGAGTAACGGTGCTGTGATCGGTTGGATCGCGAGGAGAACGTACGACTACTTCCTCTACGTTGTGTTAACGCTTCCGCTTCGGTCTACGAGGGTACGTAGACAACACTCTCCCCTCTCGTTGCTATGCATCACCATGATCTTGCGTGTGCGTAGGAAAATTTTGAAATTACTACGTTCCCCAACAGTGGTATCAGAGCCTAGGTTTTTATGGTTTGTTGTTATTTGCACGAGTAGAACACAAGTAAGTTGTGGACGATACAAGTCATACTGCCTACCAGCATGTCATACTTTGGTTCAGCGGTATTGTTGGACGAGACGATCCGGACCAACCTTACGCGTACGCTTACGCGAGACCGGTTCCCTCGACGTGCTTTGCACATAGATGGCTTGCGAAAGACTGTCTCTCCAACTTTAGTTGAACCGATTGTGGCCACGCCCGGTCCTTGAGAAGGTTAAAACGGAGTCTATTTGACAAACTATCGTTGTGGTTTTGATGCGTAGGTAAGATGAGTTCTTGCTTAAGCCCGTAGCAGCCACGTAAAACTTGCAACAACAAAGTAGAGGACGTCTAACTTGTTTTTGCAGGGCATGTTGTGATGTGATATGGTCAAGACATGATGCTAAATTTTATTGTATGAGATGATCATGTTTTGTAACCGAGTTATCGGCAACTGGCAGGAGCCATATGGTTGTCGCTTTATTGTATGCAATGCAATCGCGATGTAATGCTTTACTTTATTACTAAGCGGTAGTGATAGTCGTGGAAGCATAAGATTGGCGAGACGACAACGATACTATGATGGAGATCAAGGTGTCGCGCCGGTGATGATGGTGATCATGACGGTGCTTCGGAGATGGAGATCACAAGCACAAGATGATGACCATATCATATCACTTATATTGATTGCATGTGATGTTTATCTTTTTATGCATCTTATCTTGCTTTGATTGACGGTAGCATTATAAGATGATCTCTCACTAAATTATCAAGAAGTGTTCTCCCTGAGTATGCACCGTTGCAAAAGTTCTTCGTTCAAATACAACGGGTGCAAAACAGTTGCACACGCGGAATACTCAGGTTTAACTTGACGAGCCTGGCATATAACAGATATGGCCTCGGAACACGGAGACCGAAAGGTCGAGCGTGAATCATATAGTAGATATGATCAACATAGTGATGTTCACCATTGAAACTACTCCATCTCACGTGATGATCGGACATGGTTTAGTTGATTTGGATCACGTGATCACTTAGAGGATTAGAGAGATATCTATCTAAGTGGGAGTTCTTAAGTAATATGATTAATTGAACTTAAATTTATCATGAACTTAGTCCTAGTAGTATTAGCATATCTATGTTGTAGATCAATAGCTCACGTTGTTGCTTCCCTATGTTTATTTTGATATGTTCCTAGAGAAAATTGTGTTGAAAAATGTTAGTAGCAATGATGCGGATTGGATCCGTAATCTGAGGTTTATCCTCATTGCTGCACAGAAGAATTTTGTCCTTGATGCACCGCTAGGTGACGGACCTTTTGCAGGAGCAGATGCAGACGTTATGAACGTTTTGCTAGCTCAATATGATGACTACTTAATAGTTTAGTGCACCATGCTTAACGGCTTAGAATCAGGACTTCAAAGACGTTTTGAACATCATGGACCATACGAGATGTTCCAGGAGTTGAAGTTAATATTTCAAGCAAATACCCGAGTTGAGAGATATGAAGTCTCCAACAAGTTCTATAGCTAAAAGATGGAGGAGAATCGCTCAACTAGTGAGCATGTGCTCAGATACTCTGAGTACTACAATCGCTTGAATCAAGTGGGAGTTAATCTTCCAGATAAAATAGTGATTGATAGAATTCTCTAGTCACCATCACCAAGTTAGTAGAACTTTGTGATGAACTATAATATGCAAGGGATGACGAAAGTAATTCCCAAGCTCTTCGTGATGCTGAAATCGACGAAGGTAGAAATCAAGAAAAACATCAAGTGTTGATGGTTAACAAGACCACTAGTTTCAAGAAAAGGGCAAAGGGACAGAAGGGAACTTCAAGAAGAACGGCAAGCAAGTTGCTGCTCAAGTGAAGAAGCCCAAGTCTGGTCCTAAGCCTAAGACTAAGTGCTTCTACTGCAAAGGGACTGGTCACTGGAAGCGGAACTACCCCAAGTGATTGGCGGATAAGAAGGATGGCAAAGTGAACATAAGTATATTTGATATACATGTTATTGATGTGTACTTTACTAGTGTTCATAGCAACCCCTCAGTATTTGGTACTAGTTCAAGTTGCTAAGATTAGTAACTCGAAACGGGAGTTGCAGAATGAACAAAGACTAGTTAAAGGGCAAGGTGACGATGTGTGTTGGAAGTGGTTCCAAGATTGATATGATATTCATCACATACTCCCTATACTTTCGGGATTAGTGTTGAAACTAAATAAGTGTTATTTGGTGTTTGCGTTGAGCATGAATATGATTTGATCATGTTAATTGCAATACAGTTATTCATTTAGAGAACAATTGTTGTTCTGTTTACATGAATAAAACCTTCTATGGTCATACACACCAATGAAAATAGTTCATTGGATCTCGATCGCAGTGATACACATATTCATAATATTGAAACCAAAAGATGCGAAGTTAATAATGATAGTGCAACCTATTTGTGGCACTGCCGTTTAGGTCATATTGGTGTAAAGCGCATGAAGAAACTCCATGCTGATGGGATTTTGGAATCACTTGATTATGAATCACTTGATGCTTGCGAACCATGCCTCTTGGGCAAGATGACTAAAACACCGTTCTCCGGAACAATGGAGCAAGCAACAGATTTGTTGGAAATCATACATACTGATGTATGTGGTCCGATGAATATTAAGGCTCGCGACAAGTATCATTATTTTCTAACCTTCACAGATGATTTGAGCAGATATGGGTATATCTACTTGATGAAACATAAGTCTGAAATGTTTGAAAAGTTCAAAGAATTTCAGAGTGAAGTAGAGAATCATCGTAACAAGAAAATAAAAGTTTCTACGATATGATCGCAGAGGTAAAATATTTGAGTTACTAGTTTGGCCTTCATTTAAAGAGTGTGAAATAGTTTCACTACTGATGCCACCTGGAACACCACAACATAATGGTGTGTCCGAACGTCATAACCGTACTTTATTGGATATAGTGCAATCTATGATGTTTCTTACCGATTTACCAATATCGTTTTGGGATCATGCATTAGAGACAGCTGCATTCACGAGAAAAGGGGCACCATCTAAGTCCGTTGAGACGACACAATATGAACTATGGTTTGGCAAGAAACCAAATTTGTCGTTTCTTAAAGTTTGGGGTTGCGATGCTTATGTGAAAAATTTCATCCTGATAAGCTCAAACCCAAATCGGAGAAATGTGTCTTCATAGGATACCCAAAGGAGACTGTTGGGTACACCTTCTATCACAGATCCGAAGTTAAGATTTTTTTTGCTAAATTCGGAAACTTTCTAGAGAAGGAGTTTCTCTCGAAAAAAGTGAGTGGGAGGAAAGTAGAACTTGATGAGATAACTGTATCTACTCCCTTATTGAGAAGTAGTACGTCACAGAAATCAGTTTCTGTAACACCTACACCAAATAGGGAGGAAGCTAATGATAATGATCATGAAACTTCAGATCAAGTTTCTACTGAACCTCGTAGATCAACCAGAGTAAGATCCGCACCAGAGTGGTACGGTAATCCTATTTTGGAAGTCATGTTACTACACCGTGATGAACCTACGAACTATGAAGAAGCGATGGTGAGCCCAGATTCCGCAAAGTGGCTTGAGGCCATGAAATCTGAGATGGGATCCATGTATGAGAACAAAGTGTGGACTTTGATGGATTTGCCTGATGATCGGCAAGCCAAAGAAAATAAATGGATCTTTGAAGAGGAAGACGGACACTGATAGTAGTGTTACTATCTACAAAGCTAGAATTGTCGCAAAAGGTTTTCGACAAGTTCAAGGTGTTGACTACGATGAGAGTTTCTCACTCATATCTATGCTTAAGTCTGTCCGAATCATGTTAGCAATTGCCGCATTTTATGAAATCCGGCAAATGGATAAACAAAACTACATTCCTTAATGGATTTATTAAAGAAGAGTTGTATATGATGCAACTAGAAGGTTTTGTCGATCCTGAAGGTGTTAACAAAGTATGCAAGCTCCAGCGATCCATCTATGGACTGGTGCAAGCATCTCGGAGTTGGAATATACGCTTTGATGAGTTGATCAAAGCATATAGTTTTATACAGACTTGCGGTGAAGCCTGTATTTACAAGAAAGTGAGTGGGAGCACTACAGCATTTCGGATAAGTATATGTAAATGACATATTATTGATCGGAAATAATGTAGAATTATTCTGTGAAGCATAAAGGAGTATTTGAAAGGAGTTTTTTTCGAAGAAGGACCTCGGTGAAGCTGCTTACATATTGAGCATCAAGATCTATAGAGATAGATCAAGACGCTTGATAAGTTTTTCAATAAGTACATACCTTGAAAAGATTTTGAAGTAGTTCAAAATGGAACAGTCAAAGAAAGAGTTCTTGCCTGTATTACAAGGTGTGAAATTGAGTAAGACTCAAAGCCTGACCACGGCAGATGATAGAAAAAGAATGAAAGTCATTTCCTATGCCTCAGCCATAGATTCTATAAAGTATGCCATGCTATGTACCAGATCTATTGTATACCCTACACTGTGTTAAGCAAGGGAGTACAATAGTGATCTAGGAAGTAGATCACTGGACATCGGTCAAAATTATCCTTAGTAAAATAAGGATATGTTTCTCGATTATGGATGTGACAAAAAGGTTCGTCGTAAAAGGTTACGTCGATGCAAGTTTTGACACTAATCTAGATGACTCTAAGTCTCAATCTAGATACATATTGAAAGTGGGAGCAATTAGCTAAAGTAGCTCCGTGCAGAGCATTGTAGACATAGAAAATTGCAAAATACATAACGGATCTGAATGTGGCAGACCCGTTGACTAAACTTCTCTCACAAGCAAAACATGATCACACCGTAGTACTCTTTGGGTGTTAATCACATAGCAATGTGAACTAGATTACTGAATCTAGTAAACCCTTTGGGTGTTGGTCACATATCGATGTGAACTATGGGTGTTAATCACATGGTGATGTGAAGTATTGCTGATAAATCACATGGCGATGTGAACTAGATTATTGACTCTAGTGCAAGTGGGAGACTGAAGGAAATATGCCCTAGAGGCAACAATAAAGTTATTATTTATTTCCTTAATTCATGATAAATGTTTATTATTCATGGTAGAATTGTATTAACAGGAAACATAATACATGTGTGAATACATAGACAAACAGAGTGTCACTAGTATGCCTCTACTTGACTAGCTCATTAATCAAAGATGGTTATGTTTCCTAACCATGAACAAGGAGTTGTTATTTGATTAATGAGGTCACATCATTAGTTGAATGATCTGATTGACATGACCCATTCCATTAGCTTAGCACCCGATCGTTTAGTATGTTGCTATTGCTTTTATCCATGACTTATACATGTTCCTATGACTATGAGATTATGCTACTCCCGTTTGCCGGAGGAACACTTTGGGTGCTACCAAACGTCACAACGTAACTGGGTGATTATAAAGGAGTACTGCAGGTGTCTCCAAAGGTAGATGTTGGGTTGGCGTATTTCGAGATTAGGATTTGTCACTCCGATCGTCGGAGAGGTATCTCTGGGCCCTCTCGGTAATGCACATCACTTAAGCCTTGCAAGCATTGCAACTAATGAGTTAGTTGCGGGATGATGTATTATGGAACGAGTAAAGAGACTTGCCGGTAACGAGATTGAACTAGGTATTGGATACTGACGATCAAATCTCGGGCAAATAACATACCGATGACAAAGGGAACAACGTATGTTGTTATGCGGTCTGACCGATAAAGATCTTCGCAGAATATGTAGGAGCCAATATGGGCATCCAGGTCCCGCTATTGGTTATTGACCGGAGATGTGTCTCGGTCATGTCTACATTGTTCTCGAACCATAGGGTCCGCACGCTTAAGGTTTCGATGACAATTATATTATGAGTTTATGAGTTTTGATGTACCGAAGGAGTTCGGAGTCCCGGATGAGATCGGGGAGATGACGAGGAGTCTCGAAATGGTCGAGACGTAAAGATCGATATATTGGACGACTATATTCGGACATCGGAAGGGTTCTGAGTGGTTCGGGTATTTTCGGAGGTACCGGGGAGTTACGGGATTACGGGAGAAGTAATGGGCCTTGATGGGCTTTAGTGGGAAGAGGAAAAAGGCTGCTGCGCCCCCCTCCCCTATAGTCCGAATTGGACTAGGGAAAAGGGGGCCGGCCACCTCTCCTTCTCCTCCTATTCCTTCTCCCTTCCTCCCCTCTTGGTGGACTCCTACTAGGACTTGGAGTCCTAGTAGGACTCCATATCTTGGCCGCACCAATTGGCTTGGCCGGCCTCCTCCTCCTCCATCCTTTATATACTGAGGCAAGGGGCACCTCTTGGACACACAATTGATCATTGAGATCTTTCCTTAGCCGTGTGCGGTGCCCCCTTCCACCAAATTCCACCTTGGTCATATTGTTGCAGTGCTTAGGCGAAGCCCTGCGCCGGTAACACATCAAGATCGTCACCACGCCGTCGTGCTGACGGAACTCTTCCCCGACGCTTTGCTGGATCGGAGCCCGGGGATCGTCATCGAGCTGAACGTGTGCCAAGAACTCGGAGGTGCTGGAGTAACGGTGCTGTGATCGGTTGGATCGCGAGGAGAACGTACGACTACTTCCTCTACATTGTGTTAACGCTTCCGCTTCGGTCTACGAGGGTACGTAGACAACACTCTCCCCTCTCGTTGCTATGCACCACCATGATCTTGCGTGTGCGTAGGAAAATTTTGAAATTACTACGTTCCCCAACAATTTGCTTGCGTGTCGCATCTTGCCATGTCATCATCCGCATTGCATCATCATGTTTTCAAAAACTTGCACCCGTCCGGGTTCTCCGAGTTCTCTCCCTTGTCCGTTCTGAGACCAACCACACTTGCACGCGCCTGCGGCATGTCCGAAATATTATTTTATAAATGGCCGAGAAATGTTCTCGGAATGGGATGAAAGTTGGCATGCGGCGTTGTTTTGTTGTTAGTAGGTCGCCTGCCAAGTTTCATCGCATTCGGAGTCCGTTTGGTGCCCCAACGGATAACTATAGCGGCATTATAGCCGGTCTAACGTCGGACGTTTTCGGTCTCCGGAAACAGTTGCCGGGCTGCACTCCTCTCCTCTCCTCTCCTCTCCTCTCAGCCCAACCACTCTAGCACAGTCCGAAAACCCCCTCTCCTCAGCCCACCTAGACCCCCCTCCTCTCCGGACCGTCAGATCGCGATCCGAAGATCCGAAAACCCCTCCTAATCCCCTAACCCTAGCCAATCTGCTATAAATGGACACCCTTTGTCCATTTTTGGGCAGCCTAGCCTCCTCCTCCCTCAATTTCCGCGCAGTCAGCCTCCTCCCACCTTGGATTCGGCGCCGCCGCCCCTGCCCGCCACTTGGCGCCGCCGCCGCCACATCGCCCGGCCAATGAGGCGCCACCACATCGCCCCAGCGCCCGCGCCAGCCAATTCCCCCGCGCCATCTGTCCCTCCTGCCTCCCCGCGCTGTCAGGCCCGCGCGAGGCCCGCCCTGGGCTCCGTTCTGGGCCCGAGGTGCCCGCGTCCTGCACCGCCGCGCAGAGCCCCACTCCGCCTCGCTCGCCAACCGCCGAAGTCTCGCCGGACTTCGCCGGAGAGACGCCGGCCGCCGCCGCCTTCATTACCGAATGTTGCTCCGCTGCCGCCGCCGTCCTCAGGTCACGCCGCCCCGCGCCATCTCTCGTTTTCCCCTAGCTCTCTCTCTCATACCGAGCCTCCCCTCTCTCTCCGTGCTTCCCAGGGAGCCGACCCGCTTTGACCGCCAGGGATCTCCGCGCCCAGGCCGCCCCGAGCATCCTCGTCGCCGGATCCGGAGACCCTGCATCCGGATCTGCCCGTTCCCGTCCTCCCGGCGATCTCCTCGCCGGCCCTTCCGAAGCCGCCGCCGCCTTGGCCCTCTGCTCAGGCGAGACGAGGACGCCGCCTTGGCCTCCCAGGCCCAGCGCCCCTTCGCCAGCCGCGTGGGCCTCCCCACGGCCCAGCACCGCGCCAGCGCCCGCATGGGCCGCACCAACGGGCCAAGGCCCACTGGGTGAGCAGCCCCCTCGAGCCCCTCTGCCCTGTGCACTGTTGGGCCAGCCAGTTTCGGCCCAACTCATGTTTTTTTTTCCGCGGAGCGATTTGCTGTTTAAACCAGTGCACTGCATATTTACAGTTTGGACCCCGAGCTTCATTCATATAATAACTCACAAACCGTGCATCAGATTAAAATAAATTATATATGAAACTTGCTCAGAATTTTGTGTAGTTTAATAATTTGCAACTTTCACCCATGTTTAAAATGTTTAAAATGATGTTTGATTAAACTTGCTCCTATGCCATGTTAAAATGATTTGATTCATAACTATTTAACCGTAACTCGGATTTTAATAAATTATATATGTAAATGGGGTAGAAAAATGCCTAGTTTAACATGTTGCACTTTATTTTCCTGTTTAACAACTTTAAAATATGTTTGAGGCAGAACAGTACCAAATTCAATATATGCAAGTGAGTGGTTTTCCGGAATTGTTGTTTGTTGTTCCGGCCTCATTTAAATTGCCTAGATAGGTAGTTTTGTGGTGCTTCACCCCTTGCCATGTTAATAAACATTTAATATTGTTGGGTACATAAACAAGAGAGAACTAAATAATTGTTGTGGTGTTTCGTCAATATGCAACTCGTTGCATATTGAGCTCCACTTAATTTGTAGTGTTGTTTGTTGCACTTTGCCATGCCATGCATCTTTAAATCGGACATGCATCATACTTGGTTGTGCATCATGTCATATTCATGTGCTGGTTGTTTACTATGTTGTGTGTTTCTTTCCGGTGTTGCTTCTTCGGGTTGATTCCGTTATCATCGCGTTTGTGAGGACCCGTTCGTCTACGTCCGTTTGTCTTCTTCATGGTCTCGTTCTTCTTCCTTGTGGGATCTCAGGCAAGATGACCATACCCTCGAAATCACTTCTATCTTTGCTTGCTAGATTGCTCGCTCTTTTGCTCTGCCTTTGCTGCGATACCTACCACTTGCTTATCATGCCTCCCATATTGTTAAACCAAGCCTCTAACCCACCTTGTCCTAGCAAACCGTTGTTTGGCTATGTTACCGCTTTGCTCAGCCCCTCTTATAGCGTTGTTAGTTGCAGGTGAAGATGAAGTTTGTTCCTTGTTGGAACATGGAGATGTTGTTCCTTGTTGGAACATGTTTACTTGTTGGGATATCACAATATATCTTATTTAATTAATACATCTATATACTTGGTAAAGGGTGGAAGGCTCGGCCTTATGCCTGGTGTTTTGTTCCACTCTTGCCGCCCTAGTTTCCGTCATATCGGTGTTATGTTCCCGTATTTTGCGTTCCTTACACGGTTGGGTGATTTATGGGACCCCCTTGACAGTTCGCTTTGAATAAGACTTTTCCAGCAAGGCCCAACCTTGGTTTTACCATTTGCCTACCACCTACCCCTTTCCCTTGGGTCTGATCAACCCGAGGGTCATCTTTATTTAGCCCCCCCGGACCAATGCTTGTCTAAGTGTTGGCCCGAACCGAGCAACCTATGGGGCCACCACGGGGAAACTCGAGGGCTGGTTTTACTCGTAGCTTGACTTATCCGGTGTTGCCCTGAGAACGAGATATGTGCAGCTCCTATCAGGATGTCGGCGCATCGGGCGGTTTTGCTAGATTTGTTTTATTGCTGTCGAAATGTCTTGTAGCCGGGATTCCGAGACTGATCGGGTCTTCCCGGGGAGAAGGAATATCCTTCGTTGATCGCGAGAGCTTATAATGGGCTAAGTTGGGACACCCCTGCAGGGTTTTGATCTTTCGAAAGCCGTGCCCGCGGTTATGTGGCAGATGGGAATTTTTTAATGTCCGGTTGTAGAAAACCCGAAGTTGATCTTAACTAAAATACACCAACCGCGTGTGTAACCGTGATGGTCTCTTCTCGGCTGGGTCCGGGAAGTGAACACGGTTGTTGGAGTTATGCTTGACGTAAGTAGTTTCAGGATCACTTTTTGATCATAGTTGTTCGACCGTGCTTTGCCTTCTCTTCTCGCTCTCTTTTGCGTATGTTAGCCACCATATATGCTAGTCGCTTGCTGCAGCTCCACCTCACTATCCTTTTACCCTACCTATAAGCTTAAATAGTCTTGATCGCGCGGGTGTGAGATTGCTGAGTCCTCGTGACTCACCAGATACTTCCAAACCAGTTTGCAGGTGCCGATGAGACCGTGCAGGTGACGCATCCGAACTCAAGGAGGAGTTCGATGAAGATCTTGTCCTTTATGTGGTTTCGTTCTAGTCGATCAGTAGTGGAGCCCAGTTGGGGTCGATCGTGGACCTTTTGTCGCTTTTGAGGTTCTTCTTTTATTTTGGCTCCGTAGTCGGGCCCTGATTGTAACTGTATGATGTAATGTTTTATTCATGTATTTGTGTGAAGTGGCGATTGTAAGCCAACTATGTATCTCTTTTCCCTTATGTATTACATGGGTTGTGTGAAGATTACCTCACTTGCGACATTGCTTTCAATGCGGTTATGCCTCTAAGTCGTGCTTCGACACGTGGGAGATATAGCCGCATTGAGGGCGTTACACCTGAGAACGAGGTACGTGCGACTCCTATCGGGATTTGTCGGCACATCGGGCGGCTTTGCTGGTCTTGTTTTATTACTGTCGAAATGTCTTGTAGCCGGGATTCCGAGACTGATCGGGTCTTCTCGTGGAGAAGGAATATCCTTCGTTGATCGCGAGAGCTTATCATGGGCTAAGTTGGGACACCCCTGCAGGGTATTATCTTTCGAAAGCCGTGCCCGCGGTTATGAGGCAGATGGGAATTTGTTAATGTCCGGTTGTAGAAAACCCGAAGTTGACCTTAACTAAAATACATCAACCGCGTGTGTAACCGTGATGGTCTCTTCTTGGCGGAGTCCAGGAAGTGAACACGGTGTTGGAGTTATGCTTGACGTAGGTTGTTCTAGGATCACTTCTTGATCATAGTTGTTTGACCGTGCTTTTGCCTTCTCTTCTCGCTCTCTTTTGCGTACGTTAGACACCAGATATGCTAGCCGCTTGCTGCAGCTCCACCTCACTACCCTGTCCTACCTTTAAGCTTAAATAGTCTTGATCTCGCGGGTGTGAGATTGCTGAGTCCCCGTGACTCACAGATACTTCCACAACCAGTTTGCAGGTGCCGATGAAACTGTGCAGGTGACGCATCCGAGCTCAAGGAGGAGCTCGATGAAGATCTTGTTCATTGTGTTGTTTTGTTTCAGTTGATCAGTAGTGGAGTCCAGTTGGGACGATCGGGGATCTGTGTAGCATTTGGGGTAGTCTTCTTTTATTTTGGTTCCGTAGTCGGACCTTGATTGTATCTGTTTGATGTAATGCTTTACTCATGTATTGCGTGAAGTGGCGATTGTAAGCCAACTATGCATCTCTTTCCCTTATGTATTACATGGGTTGTGTGAAGATTACCTCACTTGCGACATTGCTTTCAATGCGGTTATGCCTCTAAGTCGTGCTTCGACACGTGGGAGATATAGCCGCATCGAGGGCGTTACATGTTTGGAGGTAGAGGTGTTGATAAAATAAAATACGGACATGAGGGCATCATGATCATTCTTATAACAACAACATATATAGATATTGTCATATGATTCCTTATGCTCAAGTAATAATCAATTCACAATGCTAAGTATGAATTAGAAACTTCATTGAGAACCAACAAACTTAATCTCAGCCATTGAAGCAATCGCAATTTATCATAACATCAGAAAGAGTCTATGCCAGAGCTTTCCAGCAAGCCCACATACTCAACTATCATTTAGTCTTTCACAATTGCTAACACTCACACAATACTTGTGGTTACGGAGTTTTAATCGGACACAGAGGAAGATAGGGGCTTATAGCTACGCCTCCCAACCTTTTACCTCAAGGATAATGTCAACAATAATAGCTCATGCTAACTTACATCCAATTATATATATATATATATATATATATATATATATATATATATATATATATATATATATATATATATATATATATATATATATATATATCAGGATCTTTCCAACACACCGTTCTTGCCAAAGGATAAAATGTAAGAAGGAAAGGTGAAGATCACCATGACTCTTGCATAAGATAGAAGATAAAAGTAAAAGATAGGCCCTTCGCAGAGGGAAGCATAGGTTGCCATGCGCTTTCGGGGTTGAATGCACAAAATCTTAATGCGAAAGAACGTCACTTCATATTGCCACTTGTGATATGGACCTTTATTATGCAGTCCGTTGCTTTTATTTCTTCCACATCACAAGATCGTATAAAGCTTATTTCCTCCACACTAATCAATCATACATATTTAGAGAGCAATTTTTATTGCTTGCACCGATGACAACTTACTTGAAGGATCTTACTCAATCCATAGGTAGATATGGTGGACTCTCATGGCAAAACTAGGTTTAAGGATATTTGGAAGCACAAGTAGTATCTCTACTTGGTGCAAAGAATTCTGGCTAGCATGAGGGAGAAAGGAAAACTCAACATGTTGGATGATCCATGACAATATACTTTTAGATATAAGAAAACATAACCCATTACATTGTCTTCCTTGTCCAACACCAACTCTTTAGCATGTCATATTTTAATGAGTGCTCACAATCATAAAAGATGTCCAAGATAGTATATTTGTATGTGAAACCTCTCTTTTTCTTTATTACTTCCTATTAATTGCAACGATGACCAAAGCTATGTTTGTCAACTCTCAACAACTTTTAATCATCATACTCTTTTATGTGAAGTCATTACTCTCCATAAGGTCAATATGATCTCTTTTTATTCCTTTTTATTATTTTTATTTTCTTTTATTCCCTCAAGATCATGGCAAAATAATCAAGCCCTTGACTCAACACTAATCTTTATTATATAGCTCACGGACTCGATTACATAAAGGGATCATAAAGCAAAACTCAAAACTAAATCACACTAAAAACTTTATTCTACTAGATCAAGATATTGCTAGAAGGATCGAACTAAGAAAAATGGTAAAGATAGAGATGTGATGGTGGTACGATACCGGGGCACCTCCCCCAAGCTTGGCAGTTGCCAAGGGGAGTGCCCATACCCATATGATTAGATCTCCTTTTTCGGTGATGGTGTGATATTCTTGGCGATGATACTCCTCAAGATACGATTCTCTTCCTCGAGCTTATTGAGTTGCTGCTTGAGATCCATTATCTCCTTACGGAGCTTACCAGTGATGGTTAAAGCTCCTTGCACCCATGGATGTTGCATAGCTGCGAGGGAACATGTAACACTCTTTTTCATATTCTCATAAGAAAGAAATCTAACATTGGAAGGGATAACCGAGTTTGGAATAGCCGAGCTTTGTAGTTCCCCCATTGTGAATCCAGCTCGGAAGTGAGAAGTGACTTCTTGATCCTCCTCCATGGCATCTATCCTCTTCAAGTCAGCCTCCATCTCTTCCTCCGTTGCTGGCCCAAAGTGGTCAGCATTGCTTTTTGTCCTTGATCTTGATGCCGGATGAGACACCCGGCTCTCCCCGACTGACTCTTGAGAAGACATCTTGCTCTAATCTACAGCAACAAGAGCTCGAAACACAAACAGAGGATAATTGCGTGATACGGTGATCAAAACCTTCGGGAGATTATATAATGAATTTTTACCGACCAAAATACGTATCGTGCAAGAAAACAGAGTCCGGAGAGCGCACGAGGTGCCCACGAGGCAGGGGGCGTGCCCGGGGGGGGGGGGGGGGTAGGGCGCGCCCTCCACCCTAGTGGAGGCCTCGTGTCCTTCCCGGACTGCTTCTTATTTTTCTATTTTTCTAAATATTCCAAAATGGAGAAAATTTTCCATTAGAACTGTTTTGAAGTCGGTTTACTTACCGTACCACATACCTATTCCTTTTCGGAGTCTAAAATGTTCTGGAAAGTGTCTCTTATGTATTCCTCCAGGGTTACGGTTTCAATAACATTAGTTTTAACATTTATAGGATTACCTGAGATATAATGTTTGATTCTTTGACCGTTCACCACCTTCGGATTTGTGCCTTCGAAGTTGTTGATTTTTATGGCACCAGAATGATAGACCTCCTCGATAACGTAAGGACCTTTCATTTAGAGAGAAGTTTCCCTTCAAAAAATCTTAAACGAGAGTTGTATAGCAATACATAATCCCCTACATTAAACTCACGCTTTTGTATTCTTTTGTCATGCCATCTTTTAACTTTTTCTTTAAACAACTTGGCATTCTCATAGGCTTGGGTTCTCCATTCATCAAGTGAGCTAATGTCAAATAACCTCTTCTCACCGGCAAGTTTGAAATCATAATTGAGTTCTTTAATAGCCCAATATGCCTTATGTTCTAGTTCAAGAGGTAAATGACATGCTTTTCCATAAACCATTTTATACGGAGAGATACACATAGGATTTTTATACGCAGTTCTATAGGCCCATAATGCATCATCAAGTTTCTTGGACAAATTCTTTCTAGATCTATTAATAGTCTTTTGCAAAATTAATTTGAGTTGTCTATTACTCAATTCTACTTGACCACTAGACTGTGGGTGATAAGGAGATGCAATTCTATGATTAACATCATACTTGGCAAGCATTTTACGGAAAGCACCATGAATAAAATGTGAACCACCATAAGTCATTAAATATTTAGGGACTCCAAACCTCGGAAAAATAACTTCTTTAAGCATCTTAATAGAGGTGTTATGATCAACACTACTAGTTGGAATAGCTTCTACCCACTTAGTAACATAATCGACAACAACTAAAATATGTGTATATCCATTAGAGGCATGAAACGGTCCCATATAATCAAAGCCACAAACATCAAATGGTTCAATAACAAGTGAATAATTCATAGGCATTTCCTGACATCTACTAATATTACCAATTCTTTGACATTCATCACAAGATAAGACAAACTTATGAGCATCCTTGAAGAGATTAGGCCAATAAAACCCGGATTACAATACCTTATGTGCAGTTCTGTCTCCAGCGTGGTGTCCTCCGTAAGCCTTGGAGTGACACTTGCGTAGGATCTGTTCCTGTTCATGCTCAGGTACACAACGTCTAATAACACCATCTACTCCTTCTTTATAAAGATGTGGGTCATCCCAGAAGTAATGTCTCAAATCATATATATTTTTCTTTTGTTGATATGTGAAACTAGGTGGTATAAATTTAGCAACAATGTAATTAGCATAATCAGCATACCATAGAGCAGTACGAGAAGCATTTATGACATTTAATTGTTCATCAGGAAAGCTATTATCAATAGGTAGTGGGTCATCAAGAACATTTTCTAACCTAGACAAGTTGTCTGCAACGGGGTTCTCAGCTCCCTTTCTATCAATAATATGAAAATCAAATTCTTGTAGCAAGAGAACCCATCTAATAAGTCTAGGTTTAGCATCTTTCTTTTCCATAAGATATTTAATAGCAGCATGATCCACCCTAAAAAAAAAGCAGCATGATCCATGTGTATAGTTACTCTATAATCAACAATATAAGGTCTGAACTTATCACAAGCAAATACAACCGCTAAGAATTCTTTTTCAGTAGTAGCATAATTTCTCCGAGCACTGTCTAGAGTTTTACTAGCATATTGAATAACATTTAATTTCTTATCAACTCTTTGCCCTAGAACAGCACCTACAACATAATCACTAGCATCACACATAATTTCAAAGGGTAAATCCCAATCAGGTGGCTGAACAATAGGTGCAGAAATTAATGCTTTCTTAAGTATTTCAAATGATTCTACACAATCATCATCAAAGACAAATGGTACATCTTTTTGTAATAGATTAGTTAGAGGCCGAGGAATTTTTGAGAAGTCCTTAATGAACCTCCTATAAAACCGGCATGACCAAGAAAACTTCTTATACCTTTGATGTCCTTGGGACATGGCATCTTTTCAATAGCATCAACTTTAGCTTTATCAACTCCAATACCTCTTTCAGAAATTTTATGCCCCAAGACAATACCTTCATTAACCATAAAGTGGCACTTTTCCCAATTCAAGACAAGATTAGTTTCTTCACATCTCTGCAAAACTCGATCAAGGTTGCTCAAGCAATCATCAAAAGAGGATCCATAAACGGAGAAATCGTCCATGAAAACCTCACAAATCTTTTCACAAAAGTCAGAGAATATAGCCATCATGCATCTTTGAAAGGTAGCAGGTGCATTACATAAACCAAAAGGCATACGTCCAAAAGCAAAAGTACCGAAAGGGCAAGTAAAAGTGGTCTTAGCTTGATCATCAGCTGACACAGGTATTTGAGAGAAACCAGAATATCCATCTAGAAAGCAAAAATGTGTATGTTTGGATAATCTTTCTAACATTTGATCAATAAAAGGTAAGGGGTAATGATCTTTTTTAGTAGCTTTATTTAATTTGTAGAAATCAATTACCATCCTATAACCTGCAATAATTCTTTGAAAATAATTCTTTGAAAATAACCTGCAATAGGATCACTAGGAGGTACGACAATAGAAGCAAGACCAATAATTTCATCTTTACTAGGCAATTCTTCTTCACGGTGTTGTCTACGAAATTTAGAAAAGTTAAACTCATGAGACATATCACCTAGACCAATGGTAACAACATCCTTTTTGCAGTCTATCTTAGCATTAATAGTGTTCAAGAAGGGTCTACCAAATATAATGGGACAAAAGCTATCTTGTGGGGAACCAAGAACAAGAAAATTAGCAGGATATTTAGTTTTCCCACCCAAGACTTCAACATCTCTAACAATCCCAATTGGTGAAATAGTATCTCTATTGGCAAGCTTAATTGTGACATAAATTTCTTCTAACTCAGTAGGTGCAATATCATGCATAATTTCTTTGTATAAGTCAATAGGTATTGCACTAGCACTAGCACCCATGTCACATATGCCATGATAACAATGATCTCCTATTTTAAAAGAAATAACAGGCATGCCTACCACAGGTCTATGTTTATCTTTAGCAGAAGGTTTAGCAATTCTAGCAGTTTCATCACAGAAATAAATAACATGCCCATCAATATTATCAGCCAAGAGATCCTTAATAATAGCAATATTAGGTTCAACCTTACCTTGCTCAGGAGGTGTATAAGTCTAATATTGCTTTTACGAACCATAGTTGAAGCTTTAGCATGATCCTTTATTCTAACAGGGAAAGGTGGTTTCTCAACATAAGCAGTAGGAACAACAGGATCATTATAAGTGATAGTATTTTCTTCAACTTTAATAGGTGCAACTACTTTCACTTCTATGGGAGGATTATATTTAAACCACTTCTCCTTAGGGAGATCAATGTGAGCAGCAAAAGATTCACAGAAAGAATCTACTATCTCAGAGTCAAGTCCATATTTAGTGCTAAATTTACGGAAAACATCGGTATCCATAAAAGATTTAACACAATCAAACTTAGGTGTTATACCTGACTCCTTACCTTCGTCGAGATCCCAATCTTCAGAATTGCGTTTAATTCTTTCCAATAAATCCCATTTGAATTCAATAGTCTTCATCATAAAAGAGCCAGCACAAGAAGTATCGAGCATGGTGCGATTGTTGTCAGAAAGCCGAGCATAAATTTTTTGAATAATCATTTCTCTTGAGAGCTCATGATTGGGGCATGAATATAACATTGACTTAAGCCTCCCCCAAGCTTGAGCGATGCTTTCTCCTTCGCGAGGCCAAAAAATATATATATATATAATTACGATCACGATGAACAAGATGCATAGGATAAAACTTCCGATGAAATTCCAATTTCAATCGCTTGTAGTTCCATGATCCCATATCATCACATAGCCTATACCATGTCAATGCATATCCCTTCAAAGATAAAGGGAAGACCTTCTTATTGATAACATCATTGGGCATACCTGCAAGCTTAAATAATCCACAAACTTCATCCACATAGATTAGGTGCTCATCAGGATGTAATGTCCCATCTCCTGCGAAAGGATTAGCTAGCAGTTTTTCTATCATACCCGAAGGAATTTGAAAGTAAACATTTTCATTTTCAGTAGGTTCTGTAGGTTGAGGAGCAACTCTTTGCTCTACTAGTCGGGGTGAAGATACCCCGAACAAGCCCCTCAGAGGATTACTTTCCATAGTAACAAGTTATAGTAAATTTCAGCACACTATATAAATTTTTTCTTACCAAATTCCACCTACAAAAGGCGCTTCACTCCCCGGCAACGGCGCCAGAAAAGAGTCTTGATGACCCACAAGTATAGGGGATCTATCGTAGTCCTTTCGATAAGTAAGAGTGTCGAACCCAACGAGGAGCAGAAGGAAATGATAAGCGGTTTTCATCAAGGTATTCTCTGCAAGCACTGAAATTATAGGTAACAGATAGTTTTGTGATAAGATAATTTGTAACGAGCAACAAGTAACTCTAGCGGCCCGACCTCAGACGATCAAGTCTCTGTGCTTAAGTGTCATCCCTGGATCGGTATGCTGACACACACAGTACTCGAGGATTTATAACAGAGGTAAATAACATGTGTAAAATAACGTAAATACTATTACCTCAATCCAAATAGCGGAAGTAACAATAAGGTTGTGGATTCCCGTGAACACCAGCGGCAAAGTTGAGTGTAGAAATCATAACCCTAACGTATCACTTACTCGTCGTAAGAATCCTGCAACATGAGACGTTGCAGCCACAAAGGGTCAGTACATTGAATGTACTGGCAAATTAACACCATAGGATAATGATGGATAATAACTATCACTACATGCATATATGGCTGGTGGAAAAGCTCTATGGTTATAATGTTTTTGTGAAAAGCCAAATTTTTCCCTACTGCAAAGGAATATATTTTATTTAACTACAAAGTTGGTTGTAAACATTGAGAATGGTAAACCCCATCTCAATCCCAATTAAAAGGTAATTAATAACCCAACAAAATTAATTTAGAGTGATGAGATCAACATGATAATCCAAGAACTAGATACTCAAGATATCCATAACCGGGGACACGGCTAATCATGATTAGTTTGTACACTCTGCAGAGGTTTGCGCACTTTTCCCCACAAGACTCGATCTCCTTCATTGGATTTCTCGCACTACATAATGTTTGAGAAACGGATGACCGAGACACAGTCTTTCCGAAGAGGTCCCCTTGACCGATAGATAGGCCTGTACACCTACAATCCCCTACATCTGCTAGCCCATCATGGAAAGGTTTCTCACAACTTACTCAACTATGCCAGAGCCCATAATGGCATGTGGCTGCACACGGAAGTTTCTAGCATGAATAATCTTATGATCCCTTTGAGCCTGGGTGGCAGTCCATAGGAGAATCACACCGTACCCCGGGATTTCCAAAAATACAGGCAACACTGGGTTCCCCAGGTGCCCCAATCCACCCAGATGTGTATTAAAGTTGCCACCTTAAGTTAACCATTAATTAACAATACTTACATCTGTCATGAATACACTCAAACCCAAACCATGTTTACGAGCATAGCATAGCAATATAGGCAACATAGAAGTAACTCCCAAAGGTTTGATAATAAACAGGTGAATAGGTACTACCTCATCTACTTCCCAAACCCACAATTTAATCAGATCCTAACCATGCAATTGTGTGAGGATTGATCTAATGCAATAAAACTGGGTAGTAAAGAGGTATGATCAAAGTGTGAACTTGCCTGTATTGTTGATGAAGATGGTTCACACTCAAAACTCTTGATAGTTGTACTCGTCACACTCCAGTCAATCTATCCTAGGCAAGCAATAGTAACCACACATAAGCAATCACTCAAAAGGTCGGAAAGGACGAAGAACAAATCGGAAAACATCAAAACCAAGCAAATAACTCTTGCAACATAAAACAATTTCTAACAGTACCAAAATTATGTGAATCTGGCCTTATCAGAATGTTTAGGTCAAGAGATTCGATTTGCAAAAAGAATCAACTGAATCGGAGTTATAAAACTCAAGTTATGATCAAACGAAGTTTGAATCTAACTCTGTTTGAAACCAAATTTTAAATTTTCAAAAACATGTTTAAGTTGATTATCTGGATAGAGGGGATCAAAACAAAGAAGTGGGCGTTGGTTTCGTCGGATTTGGATAAACGGGTAAAAAGATGTGATAGATTGAAGATCAGGGACTAATCTATAAATAAATACACATGGATGGATAACTGGCCGAAAATAAAGAGAAAAAGAAAAACCCTACCGAACGAACGTTCGCTACTGAACGCTAATCGAACGAACTCGTTCACTACAGAACCCTAACTAATGAACATCCATTAAATAAATCTAACTAAAAATAAAAACCGATCTAAACCTAACTAACCGAAAATAACCGAAATAAAAACCGAACTAGGGTTTTACCGGTCGGGGCGATTTTTCATCGAAAAACCGGTGGCGGAGCGGATCCGGCCGGTGGCGAACTCCGGCGCGGACGTTGGGGCGGCCGCGGCGTCCGGCGATGCGGAGGCGAGCGCACGGCGAGGCGGCGGAGGGGCGCGGCACAAGCGGCGCGGGCGGAGTGCGGCGGGGCGGCGCAATTTGAGGAGAGCGGCACGGTGGCGGTGGCGCGCTATTTATGGATGGGGCGGCCTCGGGCTTGGAAGAGGGGCAAAGGTGGTGGGGAGAGTCCGGCCGCGGCACGGAAGTCGAGGCGGCGGCAGAGTCGTGCGGCGTCGGAGACCTGCGGGAGGTCGGGGACGGCACGTCCTCTGGCTGGGCCGGCTGGGCTGGGCGCGGCCCAGTTCGGTCGGCCCGAGAAGTTTTTTTAAACATAGGCAATAAATAAATAAATAATAAAATAAAAATAAATATAAAAATATTATATAGGCATATAATATATCAAAATTTTCAGAAAAACATTTTCTACAACATGAACATTTTTCTAGCATTAAATAACATACACACAAATTTAAATAAAGCAAAGAGTGCTACTGCTATAATAAAACCCAATAAAAATCATTTTAAAAATACCAAAATGGTTTCAAATTCATTTCTCTCCAATTTTCCATTGTAGGGAATCATGTTACCCTATTTTCGATATATCATATTTTTGGAGAAAAATAATTTGAATAAAACGCAAATAACTCCAAATTGAAAATAATTTCAAAGGGGCTTTAAAATTTGATTCTTTGGAACTCCCAACTCATATTTCATATGTTTTTAAGAAGTCATTTTATCTTCTCTCATGAAAATATTGAGTTGCTTGAAGTTTCTGAATTTGAAAATATTTCCAAATAAAATTCAAATCTTTTCAAAACCCTTTTCATTTAATTAAATGGAAGCAGTCATATCATCTTCACTCAAGGGTTTTGGGATGAAAAGAATATGAATTCACGGAGGTCAAAAATGAAAAATGAAAGTTTGGGAAAGTCCTTTTATTCCCTCTCATTTAACTTTAAAAAAAAATTCAAATTTCACACACTTTCAGTCACTCAATCACACAACAATCGAACAATCAATCAAAACTATCTATTTATTATAACATTCCAAAATTTAGAATTTTGGGATGTTACAGTAACAAAAGTAAATAAAGTGCAGCAAGGTGGCCCAATCCTTTTTGTAGCAAAGGACAAGCCTGAACAAACTCTTATATAGAGAAAAACGCTCCCGAAGACACATGGGAATTATCGTCAAGCTAGTTTTCATCACGTTCATATGATTCACGTTCGGTACTTTGATAATTTGATATGTGGGTGGACCAGTGCTTGGGTGCTGTCCTTACTTGGACAAGCATTCCACTTATGATTAACTCCTATTGCAAGCATCCGCAACTACAAAAGAAGTATTGAGGTAAACCTAACCATAGCATGAAACATATGGATCCAAATCAGCCCCTTACGAAGCAACACATAAACTAGGGTTTAAGCTTCTGTCACTCTAGCAAACCATCATCTACTTATTACTTCCCAATGCCTTCCTCTGGGCCCAAACAATGGTGAAGTGTCATGTAGTTGAAGGAAATATGCCCTAGAGGCAATAATATAAAGTTATTATTTATTTATTTATTTATTTCATGATAATTTTATATTATTCATGGTAGAATTGTATTAACCAGAAACTTGACACATGTGTGAATACATAGAAAAACAGGGTGTCACTAGTATACCTCTACTTGACTAGCTCGTTGAATCAAAGATGGTTAAGTTTCCTAGCCATAGACATGAGTTGTCATCTATACCTACTATTAAAGGGAATAGGTATTCTTGGTCCGTTGTGCGCGTTTTTACACAAAACCCCTTACGTTTTCTAGAATCAACCCACACTTCATCATCAGAAAAAAGGGTTCGTGCTGTCCGAAAATTTTCGTACGTTCTTTGCGCTATTCTTACGGGCCGTGCCAGGCTGGTGGGCCGCTCGGCTAGGCCTGCGCTCGCCCCGCTGGGCCTTCCGCCACAACCCCAAAAGGTTGAGCCAGTTAAAAAATATTGGTTGCGTGTGGTGTGGGATTTGAACACGTGAGCTCCCATGCTGCCGTGCGAAGTAGACTCCGATAGCCAATTGAGACAGCAAATATTTGTGATTATGTAAGAGGGTTTTCCTAATAGTATTAGAAAGGAGAGGACACATTGGATTGTGCAGTTAAGTAGTCCCACCTCGGTCCATTAGCGAATCTCAGCAATTGAAAAATGTTTCGCAAGTTGTCATGAGCATCAGGAGGCCACCACGGGAACGAACAGAGAATGAGAAGAGGGAGGTGCCAATTTTGCAAAAAAAAAGAAGGGGTGCCATGCAGGCAACACCATCATTTGGATTAGCATCAAACAGATTTGGTAGAAATAAATTCTTGAGGTAGCATTAATATGAGGAGAATAATGGGCGACTTGCCATACCATGCTGAATGAACATGGCGTATATTAAAGGGAAAGCATGTCCCATAACATAAAGGAAAAATAAAAAAAATCATGAATGAGTCAAAAGTAACCACATGAATAATTAGAATTTTATTGTGCATGCTTTTTCTTTGTTGTTTTATCAAAGATTCGTCCTCACCGACACCAACTTCTCACTTGGACGAGATGAGGTTTTTCTAGGTGTTTACAATGTTAGCCAAAAAAAGATAACAACAAAGTTTGCACATTTCTCTTACCACATCCCGTATCGCGCGCTTTCTACATTATGTTTTTTAGTACGACAATGCGTAGATTTTTTTCTCCCGTTGCAGCGCATGGGCATGTTTGCTAGTTTGATTAACGAGATCACATCATTAGAGAAAGATGTGATTGACTTGACCCATTCCGTTAGCTTAGCACTTGATCGTTTAGTATGTTGCTATTGCTTTCTTCATGACTTATACATGTTCCTATGACTATGAGATTATGCAACTCCCGTTTACCGGAGGAACACTTTGTGTGCTACCAAATGTGACAATGTAATTGGGTGATTATAAAGGTGCTATATAGGTGTCTCCAAAGGTACTTGCTGAGTTGGCGTATTTCGAGATTAGGATTTGTCACTCCGATTGTCGGATAGGTATCTCTGGGCCCACTTGGTAATGCACATCACTATAAGCCTTGCAAGCATTGTAACTAATGAGTTAGTTGCGGGATGATGTATTACAGAACGAGTAAAGAGACTTGCCGGTAACGAGATTGAGCTAGGTATTGAGATACCGACGATCGAATCTCGGGCAAGTAACATACCGATGACAAAGGGAACAACGTATGTTGTTATGCGGTTTGACCGATAAAGATATTCGTAGAATATGTAGGAGCCAATATGAGCATCCAGGTTCCGCTATTGGTTATTGACCGAAGATGTGTCTCGGTCATGTCTACATAGTTATCGAACCCGTAGGGTGCGCACGCTTAACGTTCGGTGACGTTGTATTATGAGTTTATGTGTTTTGATGTACCGAAGGTAGTTCGGAGTCCCGGATGAAACTGGGGACATGACGAGGAGTCTCGAAATGGTCGAGACATAAAGATCGATATATTGGACGACTATATTCGTACATCGGAAAGGTTCCGATTGATTCGGGTATTTTTCGGAGTACCGGAGTGTTACGATAATTCGTCGGGGAGTATATGAGCCTTATTGGGCTTTAGGGGAAAGAGAGAGGAGAGGTTGCATGCCCCCCAAGGCCTAGTCCGAATTGGACTAGGGGGAGGGGCTGCGCCCCCTCCTTCATTCTCTTCTCTCTTCCCTTTCCCTGACTCCTACTCCTACTACTTGGAAGGGGGGGGATCCTACTACCGGTGGGAGTAGGACTCCTACAGGGCGCGCCATAGGGGCCGGCCCTCTCCCCCCTCCACTTCTTTATATACGTGGCCAGGGGGCACCCCATAGACACAACAATTGATCATTGTTCTCTTAGCCGTGTGCGGTGCCCCCCTCCACCATATTCCACCTCGGTTATATCGTAGCAGTGCTTAGGCGAAGCCCTGCGTTGATAGCATCATCAACACCGTCATCACGCCGTCGTGCTGATGGAACTCTCCCGCAAAGATCTGCTGGATCGGAGTTCGTGGGATGTCATTGAGCTGAACGTGTGCTGAACTCGGAGGTGCCGTGCTTTTGGTACTTGGTTCGGTCGGATCGTGAAGACATATGACTACATCAACCACGTTGTCATAACGCTTCCGCTTTCGGTCTACGAGGGTATGTGTACACACTCTCCCCTCTCGTTGCTATGCATCATCATGATCCTGCGTGTGCGTAGGATTTTTTTTTAAATTACTACGTTCCCCAACAGTGGCATCCGAGCCAGGTTTGTGCGTAAATGTTATATGCACGAGTAGAACACAAGTGAGTTGTAGGCGATACAAGTCATACTGCTTACCAGCATGTCATACTTTGGTTCGGCGGTATTATTGGATGAAGCGGCTCGGACCGACATTATGCGTACGCTTACGTGAGACTTGTTCTACCGACGTGCTTTGCACACAGGTGACTAGCGGGTGTCAGTTTCTCCAAGTTTAGTTGAACCGAGTGTGGCTACGCACGGTCCTTGAGAAGGTAAAAACAACACTAACTTGACAAACTATCATTGTGGTTTTGATGCGTAGGTAAGAACGGTTCTTGCTCAAGCCCATAGCAGCTACGTAAAACTTGCAACAACAAAGTAGATGACGTCTAACTTGTTTTGCAGGGCATGTTGTGATGTGATATGGTCAAGACATGATGCTATATTTTGTTGTATGAGATGATCATGTTTTGTTATCAGCAACTGGCAGAAGCCTTATGGTTGTCTCTTTATTGCATAAGATGCAAGTGCCAAATAATTGCTTTACTTTATCGCTATGCGATAGCAATAGTTGCAAGAGCAATAGTTGGCGAGACGACCATGTGACGACACATTGATATAGATCAAGATGATGGAGATCATGGTGTCATGCCGGTGACGATGAAGATCATGATGATGCTTTGGACATGGAGATCAAAGGCACAAGATGATGATGGCTATATCATGTCACAAATTTTGATTGCATGTGATGTTTATCTTTTATACATCTTATTTTGCTTAGTTCGGCGGTAGCTTTATAAGATGATCTCTCACTAACTTCCAAGATAAAAGTGTTCTCCCTGAGTATGCACCATTGCCAAAGTTCGTCGTGCCGAGACACCACGTGATGATCGGGTGTGATAAGCTCTACGTTCATCTACAACGGGTGCAAGCCAGTTTTGCACACGCAGAATACTCGGGTTAAACTTGACGAGCCTAGCATATGCAGATATGGCCTTGGAACACTGAGACCGAAAGGTCGAGCGTGAATCATATAGTAGATATGATCAACATAGTGATGTTCACCATTGAAAACTACTTCATCTCACGTGATGATCGGACATGGTTTAGTTGATTTGGATCACGTGATCACTTAGATGATGAGAGGGATGTCTATCTAAGTGGGAGTTCTTAAGTAATATGATTAATTGAACTTTAATTTATCATCAACTTAGTCTTGGTAGTATTAGCATATCTATGTTGTAGATCAACAGCTCGCGTGTAGCTCCCTTGTTTTATTTTTGATATGTTCCTAGAGAAAACTAAGTTGAAAGATGTTAGTAGCAATGATGCAGATTGGATCCGTGATCTGAGGTTTGTCCTTATTGCTGAACAGAATAATTATGTCCTTGATGCACCGCTAGGTGACAGACCTATTGCAGGAGCAGATGCAGACGTTATGAACATTTGGCTAGCTCAATATCCTGACTACTTGATAGTTTAGTGCACCATTCTTAACGTCTTAGAATCAGGACTTCAAAGACGTTTTGAACATCATGGACCATATGAGATGTTCCAGGAGCTGAAGTTAATATTTCAAGCAAATACCCAAGTTGAGAGATATGAAGTATCCAACAAGTGCTATAGCTAAAAGATGGAGGAGAACAACTCAAGCAGTGAGCATGTGCTCAGATTGTCTGGGTACTACAATCGCTTGAATCAAGTGGGAGTTAATCTTCCAGATAAGATAGTGATTGACATAATTTCTAGTCACCATCACCAAGTTAGTAGAACTTCGTGATGAACTATAATATGCAAGGGATAACGGAAACGATTCCCAAGCTCTTTGTGATGCTGAAATCAATGAAGGTAGAAATCAAGAAAAACATCAAGTGTTGATGGTTGACAAGACCACTTGTTTCAAGAAAAGGGCAAAGTGAAGAAGGGGAACTTCAAGAAGAACGACAAGCAAGTTGCTGCTCAAGTGAAGAAGCCTAAGTCTGGTCCTAAGCCTGAGACTAAGTGCTTCTATGCAAAGGGGCTGGTCACTGGAAGCGGAACTGCCCCAAGTATTTGGCGGATAAGAAGGATGGCAAAGTGAACAAAGGTATATTGGATATACATGTTATTGATGTGTACTTTACTAGTGTTTATAGCAACCCCTTGGCATTTGATACTGGTTCAGTTGCTAAGAGTAGTAACTCGAAACGGGAGTTGCAGAATAAACATAAACTAGTAAAGGGCGAGGTGACGATGTGTGTTGGAAGTAGTTCCAAGATTGATATGATCATCATCGCACACTCCCTGTACTTTCGGGATTAGTGTTGAAACTAAATAAGTGTTATTTGGTGTTTGCGTTGAGCATGAATATGATTTGATCATGTTTATTGTAATACGGTTATTCATTTAAGTTAGAGAATAATTTTTGTTCTGTTTACATGAATAAAACCTTCTATGGTCATACACCCAATGAAAATGGTTTGTTGGATCTCGATCGTAGTGATACACATATTCATATTATTGAAGCCAAAATATGCGAAGTTAATAATGATAGTGCAACTTATTTGTGGCACTGCCGTTTAGGTCATATTGGTGTAAAGCGCATGAAGAAACTCGATGCTGATGGGATTTTGGAATCACTTGCTTATGAATCACTTAATGCTTGCAAACCATGCCTTATGGGAAAAATGACTAAGACTCCGTTCTCCGAAACAATGGAGCGAGCAACCGACTTATAGAAAATAATACATATTGATGTATGCAATCCGATGAGTGTTGAGGCTCGCGGCGGGTATCATTATTTTCTCACTTTCACAGATGATTTGAGCAGATATGGGTATATGTACTTAATGAAACATAAGTCTGAAACATTTGAAAAGTTCAAAGAATTTCAGAGTGAAGTGGAAAATCATCGTAACAAGAAAATAAAGTTTCTATGATCTGATCGTGGAGGAGAATATTTGAGTTGCGAGATTGGTCTTCATTTGAAACAATGCAGAATAGTTTCGCAACTCACACCACCTGGAACACCACTGCATAATGGTGTGTCCGAACATCGTAACCGTACTTTATTAGATATGGTGCGATCTATGATGTCTCTTACCTATCTACCACTATCGTCTCGGGGTTATGCATTAGAGACAGCTGCATTCACGTTAAATAGGGCACCATCTAAATCCATTGAGATGACACCATATGAACTGTGGTTTGGCAAGAAACCAAAGTTGTCGTTTCTTAAAGTTTGGGGCTGCGATGCTTATGTGAAAAAGATTCAACCTGATAAGCTCGAACCCAAATCGGACAAATGTGTCTTCATTAGATACCCAAAGTGCCGGGGAATTCTGGCTCCTCGAGCACCTATGGGGACGGAGCCCCTTCTCGGTTCGGCAGGGGGCGGAGGTCGCGCGAAGAGCGGATCGAGGCGAGGCACACGAGGGGTTTTTACCCAGCTTCGGAGCTCTCCGGAGAGATAACACTCCTACTGCTGCTTTGTGATTTGTATTGAGTTCTTGCTCGGGAGCGCTGAGTGCTACAGTACACTTGAGCAGCTAACGAGACCAAGCGTTCTTCTGTTCGTCCTCTAAGAGATCGCTCTCCGGGGCGAGATCCCCCTCTACGTTGTTCATGGGCCTCCTTTTATATGTTCAAGGGGTCTCCAACAGGTGGTAACGTAGGTAAGGGCAAAAATGGAAAGATGCTGTGGTAGGTACAGCTACCTACACAGTGTATCATACCTAACCCTGACGGCAGGGGACAAAGGCATTAAATGCCTATCTACGTCGCCCAGACGATGCAGAAAAGGGACCGTCAGGGGCGCCACCGCTCGCCACGATGGCGATCTTGTCAGCGCCGCATGCCACAGTGTACCCCAGGCTGCACAGCCTCCCGCCACGTATGCTAGGAAGGGTCCCAAAGCGACACGTAGGTGGGTGTGCTGGAGCGCAGGTACAGAGTGGAGGCTTGCCGCGGCAAGCGCCTTGCCGCGGTAGTTGTCTTGTCGCATCCTGAAGCTTGTCGCTTGCCGGGTCCTGCCGGGACGCGTGGCACGTCGCGGCAAGTTCCTTGTGATGCCTTGGTTGGCCTTCCCAGCAAGCTCCTCTTGCCGGGGTCTTGTGCCTTGAGTGGCCTTCCCGGCAAGCTCCTCTTGCCGGGGACTTGTCTCCTAGGCTTAAATACTTTGTTCTTAAATGGCTGAAAAGAATCCACGGAGGAGCCTGGTGGTCACCCGGCAAGCCTTGCCGCGGGACGCTGCGACTGCCCGTGCACAAGTTCGGGATACTAGGGTACCCCTACTCTAGTACACCGGCAGGAGCCCCCGGGCCTGGGCCATACACGGTGCCGAGCGCTGTTGGGCCAGGCCCAAAACAGGGCACGAGCACGCGCGGCCTGGGTCACGTCGCACCTTGCTCCATATCCACCGCGCCCTGCCCGAACGGCACGCGTCGATTGCGGCGTCGTGGGAGAGGTCGTGGGTGGTTCTTTTATTCGGAAAGGCGAAACGTCCGCCCCCTCCCTCCTTATAAGCAGGGGGAAAAGGGGCAGTTCGCCCATCTGCCCATTGCTATTCCCTCCTCGAGAATCTCTGCCACTCCCCTTCTTCCCAAAGCCGAAGGAGAGCAGCGCCCCACCCCCATCGCCACCAGCACCACCAACGCCGTCGTCCTCCCTCTCCATTCCCGCCATGGCTCCGAAAGTCGAGACGGCGAAGTCGACCGAGGCGCAGCGGCTCGCGGCGCTGCGAAAGGAGCGGGCAATCTTCCCTCCGAGGCTTGAGGCGGCAGAGCTGAAGGAGGACTTCTACCTCTTCTGGTCGACGGGGACGCGAGCGCATCCGCGCACGAAGGTACTCCCAGCCACTGCTTGGGATAAGTATCCCACTGGGTATCCCTTCTTCGCCTTGTTCTTCTACTGCGGGCTCTGCCCGCACTTTTCTGAATTCTTTTGTGATGTCATGAACACCTACGGGCTCCACCTTCTTGACTTCACCCCCAATGCTGTCCTGACCATTGCAGTTTTTGCACATCTCTGCGAAAACTTTGTCGGGATCCATCCAAACGTAGCTCTTTTCCGCCATTTCTTTTCGCCTCGGGTTGAGAAAGGAGAGCCTTTATCCGGCGGAATCGCCTGGATCTCGAAGGCTGGCAAGAAGGATGCTTATCTGGAGGGAGAGTTCCACAGCAAGTGGGAGGAGTGGAGGGCGGACTGGTGTCTGATTGTCGAGGAGAACCCGCAGCCGTTTACTGCTCTGCGCGAAACTCCAGTAGTGCGCGGCAGTGATTGGAGTAGCCTGGCCCCGGAAGACGACTGACTGAAGATTGCCGTCACCCGGATCCTTCACCTCAGGCTTGCCGGGCTTACTGTAGGAGCGATTTCCTCCGCCGCCGCATCGCCCCCCTGCAGGAGAGGAGGAGACCCGCCTAGGAGTTCCTGAATGCGGCGGATATCATGAGGTTGCGGCCGGGCCTCAACTTCAACTTCACTGTCCTGGAGCTCAACGCGATGCTCCAGGAGCTGTTCAAGCACGACCCACACCCATCCCGAAGTATTCAGGTTGCCGAGGGGCGTCGTTCCGCTGTGCAACAACTCCGCGCTCGACCGCATCCGTGCAATAATGCCGTTGTGCGGCTCGCATGGAATTGATCCAGCCTGGATAGAGCCTGCAGATGATGTCGTGCGGGCGTTCTTCAACAACTTGATAGAAGTGCCGATCGACGCCGACGAGAAAAGGGGCCTCACCCGGGACACCACCGACGATGAGCTCAAGCGTATCGCCACCAGGATGGAAGAGGCGGCGGCAGCCGCCGCTGCGGGCGAGTTTGGGTTCACCGTGGAGGAGGCAGAGGCAGCAGAGGCGGCAAGCCTTGCCGACCGAGAGGAGCTTGCCGGCGAGAAGAGGTCCGCCGAGCATGACGTTGGGCCTAGTGGGCTCGTCGAGGATTCGAGCGGCTCCTTGGAGATCGGCTCCTCTTCCTCTTCGTCTTCGTGCAGCTTGCCGCAATCAGATCCCCCGGCTGCACAAGCAGAGCCCCCGACTCCACAAAGAAGGCGTCTTCGCAAAGACGGGGACATAGTGGAGCAGCGAACGAGTCAACCCCCGCAGCGCCGCACGACGCGCTCCACCGTGGCAAGTTCTGTTGCTGCTGAAGCACCTCACGCTGCAGCGTCGACTGGAGCGGGGTCCTCCCGGTCCGCCGCTCCAGCTCCCGCCAAGCGTCCGAGGGATCCTACTCCTCTGCCTCCTCGCGCCGGAGGTGGGCCAGGCTTCGAGTTCTCCGCGCTCAGCTCCGACGAGGAAGAAGAAGAGTAAGATTCTTGTTGTACTTGCATGTCTTCAATACTTGCTGTCTTGTCTTGTATCTCATTTGCTTCACTCTGAACTTATTCCTTTTTAGGACGCTGGCCCAGAGAATGGCAAAGAGAGCCAAGGTCCAGGTGATTGTCATCGAGGATGATCCCATCGTGGCAGCAGGGGGTGCGCCCGAGACAAACTTGCCAGACCCGACGGCTGTTCTTCAGAGCAGCCCCCAGCGCAGCCCCCAGCATAAGTATATGGTTTACTTCCAGCTGTTAGGCGTGCATGCATACTCTTTGCTTGCTGATATCTGACTATTGGCTTGTGTAGGAGCAGAGCAGCCCCACCAGGAGCGCCCGGAGGCCACCCCTGACGTGCCACCTGCTTCGACTACGCCGCCAAGGGAGAGTTCTCCGGCAAGGGAGAATCCTCCGACAAGGGAGAGCTCCCCGGCAAGGGAGAAGTCTCCGACGAGGGAGAGCTCCCCGGCAAGGGAGAAGTCTCCGGCAAGGGACAGTACCAGCGACCCCCCGGCAGCGGAGATCCCAACTACCGAGCCTGGTACAGGTACTCCTTGCTTCTAAACTTCCCTTGGGTTCTTCTTTTTGGATATTTGCTTGACTTTTCTCCCTTTTCTGGCCGTCAGATCCATCCACTGTGGAGCCGATGGAGACCGAGGTTGCTGTTGACGATGCCGCCACCATCAAAGAAGCGGCCGACGCTGATAATCCCGCCGGCGAAGAGGCCGCCAGGGCTGCCGCCGCAGCAGCTGACGAGGGGTCCGGCGATCGCACCGACGACCCTGTGGCTGCAGGAGCGATAGGCGCTACACCGACCGCCGATCCTCCCGCCGCAGCCGCAGCGCCGGGCTCCGAAGAGCCCCAGCCAGGCGTCTACTTGATGGCTGGCGATGGCATCTTCATCAACATCCCCTGGGCGTCAACGTCCAGGGCGCCAGTCGAAGGAGAAAGCTTCGACGTGGAGGTGCTTGCCTCCGCTGGGCTGACGCTGGTCGATGCACCAAGCAGCAGCAGCGACGAGCCCGAAGAGGAGCGACTGCTGCGGAAGCTGGTGTCGCTCTACCGTGCCCGCCATGCCAAACTGGAGTCCCGCGAAGCGCTTGTCGCGAAGGCGGGGGTGGACGTGGAGAAGCGCGCGGAGGAGCTCCGAGGCCTCAACCAGGCATCTCTCCAGTCGCTGGTGGCGGAGCGGGTGCAGCTCGATGAGGCGCAGAAGGCTTCATCCTCGAGAAGCCAGAGGTTGCAGAGCAACAGCGGCTTGCCGCCGAGGAGTTATCTGCGCGGGACGGTGAGTTGGTGCAGCTGAAGGCCAGCCTGGACAACCACGAAGAGGAGCTTGCTGCGCGCGAGCAAGCACTCAGCGGAGCCCTCAAGGAAGCAAAGGACGCTGCCGCAGCTGCCGAGGCCGCCAAGAAGGAGCTGGAGGCGAAAGTGGCGTAGCTGGAGACTGATCTCAAGGCGAGCGGTGAAGCGCTTGCCGCGCTCAAGCATGAGCGCGAGAAGGATGCCTACACCTTTGGCGAGCTGCAGGGTCGTCTCGCCGAGAAGATCAAGGAGCTTGACGCCGCCAAGGACTCCAACGCCGATCTTGAGCTGAAGCTGGCTGCTCTGACCAAGACGCTGGACGGCACTAGGGAGCAGGAGGCGGCCTTGAAGAAGGAGATCAAGGCAGACAAGGCGTTGCTGGAGAGCGTTGCTACCACCTAGAACACCTTCAGAGAGACTGTGGAGCAGTGGATGGAGGGTCTTGTGAATGCTGCTGCGAACATCGACAAGGAGTTGGCGCTGCTGGGGGTGGAGGATCTCGGGTATTCCTCTGACGAGAGCCTCCCATCTAGCGCCAAGCTCACCTTGTTCTTCAAAGGCATGGCGACGGCCCTCCAGCAACTCCGGGAGAGGATCCCAAAGCAGCTGGCCGACGAGTCGCGCGAGATCTGCGCGGGAGTTCTCGAAAAGGTGCTGATGAAGGTGGCCTTCCGCAACCCGGGCCTCCGCCTCACCAACATCCTCAGGTCCCTGCTGCCGGAAGCTGATCTGGAGGAGCTCGAGGCCCTCGTCGCACCTATTGTGGACAAGGTGAGCGGGATCAAGAGGGTTGAGGGCGACCGCGCGGACTAGGCCGCCTATTTTCTTCTTTTCTCGTCGCTGCTGATCATGTTATGAAAATAGTCTATTAGAGTCGCGACAAGCTATCTTGTAATATAACTCTATTTCGGGTCATGATTGCAATGTTATTCCCTTTACTCGATTCCTTCCTTTGTATATTTTTGCCCTATGCTTTTAGGGAACTTGCCGGCGTAGGCACCTTTGCCGCGAGCGCTGAGTGCGGGACGTCAGCAGCCTGCTGGCGGTGCCGTTACCGACAAGAAACCTTGTCGTGACTAGTCGCAGCTCGCTTAAGTTGCTGAGCGAACTCGAAACAAAGTAAGGGCGCGACTCTAGCCGCAGCACACTTAAGCTGTTGAGCGAACTCGAAACAAAGTAAGGGCGCAACTAGCCACGAGCTGGTTCCTCCGCGTACAGGTTTTCCATACAAAGCATGGGCGTTCAAGGGAGATAACTTAAAAAAATCTGATTGCTCAAACTTTGGCAACTTAGCTTTTCTGTTGTTTGCTCTCCGGCAAGACAAAACTTTCTTGAACTCGCCTGGTCCACACCATTATCTTCTCCTTCCCCCCGGCAAATTGTGGGCGAGAGGAATCTTCCTTTCCTTGAGAAAAGAGAGAAGAGAAAACAATGATATGGAGCCTTATGGCTCGTTATTGCTTACCGGGGTTTGGCGCTGCACAAAGTGTCAGATAACTCATGCAAACAATAAAAAGCATGAAATTGACAAGATGTGCGGAGCACATGAGCTTTATTTATGCATAGGGTCTGCGCCTGGCTTTGTACAAAGGATCACATGCAACAGCGGCAAGACTTGTACAAAAAGGTGGTTGCCGAACAGGGTCCGACAACCGTGCCTCATGGGTAAAACTTACGAAGATGCTCGATGTTCCAGGAGTTGCTCACCGGAAAGCCATCTTCGGTCTCAAGGCGGACAGCGCCAGACCTAGTGACTCGTTTCACCCGGTAAGGGCCTTCCCCCTTCGGCGTCAACTTGTTGGAATTCTTGGCGGAATGAACGCGCCGAAGAACAAGGTCGCCTTCCTCGAGACTTCTGGCATTAACTTTGCGGCTATGGTAGCGGCGCAAAGCTTGCAGGTATCGAGCAGCTCGTACAGCAGCCTGAAGACGGTCTTCCTCAAGGAGCAGTGCGTCATCTTGTCGCAGCTGCTCTTGCTCAAGCTCATCATAAGCGAGCACTCGAGGTGACCCGTATACGAGTTCCATGGGGATAACTGCCTCTGCTCCATAGACTAGAGCGAAAGGTGTCTGGCCAGTGGCTCGATTTGGTGTCGTCCTGATCGACCAAAGAACCACCGGCAGCTCCTCGATCCAGTTTCTTCTGCACTTGTGCAGCCTGTCGAAAGTCCTGGTCTTGAGTCCATGCAGCACTTCAGCGTTTGCCCTCTCTGCTTGACCGTTGCTCCTGGGGTGAGCAACAGAAGCGAAGCAGACCTTGGCGCCAAGGTCTTGGACGTACTGCATGAAGGTGCGACTCGTGAATTGTGTACCGTTGTCGGTGATGATCCTGTTAGGGATCCCGAAGCGGCAAACAATCGACCTGAAGAACTTGACTGCTGACTGTGCTGTCACCTTCCTCACTGGTTCCACTTCCGGCCACTTTGTGAACTTGTCGATTGCGACGTACAAGTACTCAAAGCCCCCGACTCAAAGAGCCCCCGCGGCAAGGCTTGTGATAACCCAAACTCACAGCTGGCTGCCTGTACGGGAACGCGCTCAGCTCCATCCCCATATGTGCAAGGATCACATAGCGTGGTGTACCGCCGACAAACGGAACACAATTCACGAGTCGCACCTTCATGCAGTACGTCCAAGACCTTGGCACCAAGGTCTGCTTCGCTTCTGTTGCTCACCCCAGGAGCAACGGTCAAGCACAGAGGGCAAATGCTGAAGTGCTGCATGGACTCAAGACCAGGACTTTCGAAAGGCTGCACAAGTGCGGAAGAAACTGGATCGAGGAGCTGCCAGTGATTCTATGGTCGATCAGGACGACGCCAGATCGAGCCACTGGCCAGACACCTTTCGCTCTAGTCTATGGAGCAGAGGCAGTTATCCCCACGGAACTCGTATACGGTTCACCTCGAGTGCTCGCTTATGATGAGCTTGAGCAAGAGCAGCTGCGACAAGATGACGCGCCGCTCCTTGAGGAAGACCGTCTTCAGGCTCCTATACGAGCTGCTCGATACCAGCAAGCTTTGCGCCGCTACCATAGCCGCAAGGTTAATGCCAGAAGTATCGAGGAAGGCAACCTTGTTCTTCGGCGCGTTCATTCCGCCAAGAATTCCAACAAGTTGACGCCGAAGTGGGAAGGCCCTTACCGGGTGAAACGAGTCACTAGGCCTGGCGTTGTCCGCCTTGAGACCGAAGAGGGCTTTCCGGTTAGCAACTCCTGGAACATCGAGCATCTTCGTAAGTTTTACCCGTAAGGCGCGGTTGTCGGACCCTGTCCGGCAACCACCTTTTTGTACAAGTCTTGCCGCTGTTGCATGTAATCCTTTGTACAAAGCCAGGCGCAGACCCTGAGCATAAGTGAAGCGCTGGCGCCCTAAGTTTTAGCATGCATGCTGAGTCGAGTCTCGTCCTTGGTAAGGGTTGACAGTGCTTAGTAGTGGCTAACCCCTAACTTAGAGGTCGAGTGTGTGTCCCTTTGCCGTTCTTTCGTTTCCCTTGGTTCGCAGGGCTCACATATCCTGACCGAACCACTTGAGGACGAGAAGGAGGAGAAGGACGGACCAACATCTGGACCCCGGCAAGCCAGTGTTGCCGAGGGCTGCAAGACCCTAGCAAGCCAGTAATGCCGGGGGCTGCAAGTACAAGGATTAGCCCACGGCGAACCAGAGTTGCCGGGGGCTGCAATCTCAGATAAGTTTTTCATCCCTTATCATGCATTCTCTTACGGACTGAGGTATGCAAAACCTCGTTTCTTCCTAAAAGCTACCACGCTCCCTTAACTCTAGGCCCTAGGGCTCGTTCCCGGGGCCAGGTTAGGTCGTAGTCGCGGCAGCAAAGGGACGAAACGAGGAGCCTGAACCCGCCTCCTCCCTGCCTCCGCCAAAAGCGTGAGAAAGGTCGAGCGACGTGGGAAGACGGCAGGGCCTGCTGCCGGGAAAAAGTGTCTATCTTAAAGATATAAAGGATTCGCTCCTTGGCGTGGGTTCCACCCACGAGACAAGTGACCCGGCAAGCATCCCCTTGTCATGAAAAAGCATTCCACTCAGGTACAGTTCATGGAGAATGAAAAACATGAATGATGGGATTACAAGCTTTAAATGCAACTAAGGCACGAGGGCTTACAAATTAAAAAGAGATAAGGTGCCCGTCATCCCTCTCTTGTCCCTCTCTTCAGGAGGCAGGTCAAGGAGGCGAAAAGGGCAAAAGGGGCGCCTAAACGAGCTACGGGTGGCAGAAGACACCAAGAGAACGTCTCGGCGGCCGTCCAAAGGCTGGATGGTGATGGCGGCACCGGAGGCAGAGCTCGAAGACGAGGCGGCAGGACGTCAGCACGCTGTCGAGGGCGCAGTGCCCTCGTACTCCGAGTTGACGGCCTTGCCGCCTGCCCTCTTCCTCTTCCGCAGCCTCCCTACGCCAGCCGCCCAAGGAGACGACCCCGAGAAGCTCAAGGAGCCGGCGACACGGATGATGGGGTCACCGGTGCCACATGGAGCGGCGCCCGACACCTAGTTGGACCCGTCATCCCGCCGCCCGCTGCCCTCGTCGTCGCTGTCCTCCTCGTCACTCCCGCCCGAGGAGGAGCCTTCGCTATCGGAGGAGCTCTCCACGCAGCACCGTGCCCGAATCCCGAAGCACCCGAAGACCTTGACGGAGAGGAGACCGCCCTCCATCAGCTTGAAATGGAGGGTGAGCCCCGCCGTCAAGCTGTGGATGCGGGTGAACGTCTTCCACCCTTGACCAAGATACATCACATTAGGGGCCGGGAAATCAACGCGGACTCGCGTACCGCTGATTCCACAGCCCCTCATGTGCAACCACAGTGTCTCGGGCGGATCCAACTCCATATCGCTCGCAAATGGAGCTGGGAGACGAAGGCGACGACGAGGCGGCCGACGCAGCCTGACAAAGAACTCGCAAGGGTCGTCCCCGATATGGTCCGCCACGGGGAGAGGATCTGCTGTTCGAGGCGAGGCCGGCGGGCTGCCTCGCCCACCTCTTCCCCGACCGCCTCGGCCTCGCCCTCGACCTCGCCCGCGGCCTCGTCCCCTCCCTCTTCCCCTTGCGGCTGGCTCTGCCACCATGGGTGCGGGGGGAGGAGGGACGCGTTGCCTAGCGGCGACCCTCGTCGCCACTGTCGAAGGACCAGGGTTCCCTTTCTCCATGGCGAATGGGAGAGAGGGGAGCAGAAGCTCAAGGGAAGAAGAGATGAAAGAATGCGGTTTTCCGTCCCCCCTCCCGCTCCTTATAAAGGAGCGGGGTGGGGGCTCGGCTTCCCCGCTCAGCCAATCAAGATACGGAAGGAGCAGGGAGCTGGGCCCAACCCGCTGCCACGACCCGTGACGACCCAGTTTCCCGCCTCCACGGTTCGCCACTCCTAGCGCATGGAGGCCGCGTGGCAGGCGTGTAGAACTGAGGCGACGGATGAGGCGATCTCTCCCCACCCCATGATCGTGGGGAGTGGACGCCTCGAAGACCACGCCTCCACGCCTCCCTCCGTTGGTGGGGAAGGTGCGAACCGCCAGGAGGCGGGCGTTTCGCCTTTCCGAATAAAAGAACCACCCACGACCTCTCCCACGACGCCGCAATCGACGCGTGCCGTTCGGGGAGGGCGCGGTGGATACGGAGCAAGGTGCGACGTGACCCAGGCCGCGCGTGCCCGTGCCCTGTTTTGGGCCTGGCCCAACAGCGAGCGCAGGTACAGAGTGGAGGCTTGCCGCGGCAAGCGCCTTGCCGCGGTAGTTGTCATGTCGCATCCTGAAGCTTGTCGCTCGCCGGGTCCTGCCAGGACGCGTGGCGCGTCGCGGCAATTTCCTTGTGATGCCTTGGTTGGCCTTCCCAGCAAGCTCCTCTTGCCGGGGTCTTGTGCCTTGAGTGGCCTTCCCGGCAAGCTCCTCTTGCCGGGGACTTGTCTCCTAGGCTTAAATACTTTGTTCTTAAATGGCTTCAAAGAATCCACGGAGGAGCCTGGCGGTCACCCGGCAAGCCTTGCCGCGGGACGCTGCCACTGCCCGTGTAGAAGTTCGGGATACTAGGGTACCCCTACTCTAGTACACCGACAGGAGCCCCCGGGCCTGGGCCATACACGGTGCCGAGCGCTGTTGGGCCAGGCCCAAAACAGGGCACGGGCACGCGCGGCCTGGGTCACATCGCACCTTGCTCCGTATCCACCGCGCCCTCCCCGAACGGCACACGTCGATTGCGGCGTCGTGGGAGAGGTCGTGGGTGGTTCTTTTATTCGGAAAGGCGAAACGTCCGCCCCCTCCCTCCTTATAAGCAGGGGGAAAAGGGGCAGTTCGCCCATCTGCCCATTGCTATTCCCTCCTCGAGAATCTCTGCCACTCCCCTTCTTCCCAAAGCCGAAGGAGAGCAGCGCCCCGCCCCCATCGCCACCAGCACCACCAACGCCGTCGTCCTCCCTCTCCATTCCCGCCATGGCTCCGAAAGCCGAGAAGGCGAAGTCGGCCGAGGCGCAGCGGCTCGCGGCGCTGCGAAAGGTGCGGGCAATCTTCCCTCCGAGGCTTGAGGCGGCAGAGCTAAAGGAGGACTTCTACCTCTTCTGGTCGACGGGGATGCGAGCGCATCCGCGCACGAAGGTACTCCCAGCCACTGCTTGGGATAAGTATCCCACTGGGTATCCCTTCTTCGCCTTGTTCTTCTACTGCGGGCTCTGCCCGCCCTTTTCTGAATTCTTTTGTGATGTCATGAACACCTACGGGCTCCATCTTCCTTCTGGGCAAGCAGGTGAAGATCACTCTCCTGGGCATGAGGTTTATGGCCGCCTGTAAAGGCGCCGACAAACTGATGGCATAGATCCGCCCATTAAGATAGGGAGTTTTCCGGCAAGTGCATGAGCCAGGACCTGACGTTGGGCTTGAGCACCAGCGGGAAGTAGTTGGCAAGGATCTTGTCGTCATGCCTCCAGCAGCTTGCACCGCAATGGTGTAGATGCTGAGGAACTCCGACGGATGCAACTTGCCGTCGTACTTCTCGGGTACGTCGGGCTTGAAGTTCTTCGTGCTGGGCCACTGGACTTGCCGCAGATCACGGGTGAACGCAGGGAAACCTACCGCGTACGGCAGGTCGCCTGGTTCCCCTGGCGCATGCATGTCGACAGTGGGCCCAGCGCGCTTGTCTGACTGACGCCGCGCTTCCCTTCGGCGCTCGATGCGGGTACGAGCGTCTTCTTGCTGTCGTTCGTGAAGAACTTGTCGCTGATCACGGCGGGCTCGCGGATCTGATGAAGCGGTGGAGTCGCTGTCGTGGTGGACCCGGCGAGTCGGCGAAATTGGCCTTCGGGGCGGAGAGTGCACGGTGGTTGCACCCCCACCGGTTTTGTCGCCATCGGCTCGCACCTGGATGGCCTGCCGCGGCTGCGATGTGGTCGCCTGCCGTGGAGTGTCGCCGTTGGCGAAGCCGATGAGACTCTGAATGGTGGCCCTCCAGTCGTCGATCTTGTCTGGCGCTGGAGAGAAATCTAGGAGCAGTTGATCTCGTGCCAAAGCTTCTGCTGGAGTGGCGGGAAGCGGTGGCGAGCGGTGCGAGGAGTGGGATATGCTCGGACTTCCAACGATGTTCGAAGGAGCAGTATTCCGTCCAGGCGACCGTGCCTCGCTCGCGCCAGCACGTTGGCGAGCATGTTGGCCTTGAGCATCCTGAGATCCGCCAGCTCGATTTGGGTCCAGCGAGCGTATGGTACTGTGAGTACCACGACGCTGCCGGTCCTGCGCCTCCTGAGATGGGCGCGGTGCGTCTACGGACGCTCGGTCGTCGTGGGAGTCAGCGGAAAAGAAGTAAAAAATGCCCAGCGTACAAAGTTCATCTCTTCTTACCTCAGTGCTTGCGTGACTCCTGAGCATAAGTGAAGCGCTGGCGCCCTAAGTTTTAGCATGCATGCTAAGTTGAGTCTCGTCCTTGGTTAGGGTTGACAGTGCTTAGTAGCGGCTAACCCCTAACTTAGAGGTCGAGTGTGCGTCCCTTTGCCGTTCTTTCGTTTCCCTTGGTTCGCAGGGCTCACATATCCTGACCGAACCACTTGAGGACGAGAAGGAGGAGAAGGACGGACCAACATCTGGACCCCGGCAAGCCAGTGTTGCCAAGGGCTGCAAGACCCCGGCAAGCTAGTAATGCCGGGGGCTGCAAGTGCAAGGATTATCCCACGGCGAACCAGAGTTGCCGGGGGCTGCAATCTCAGATAAGTTTTTCATCCCTTATCATGGATTCTCTTACGGACTGAGGTATGCGAAACCTCGTTTCTTCCTAAAAGCTACCTTGCTCCCTTAACTCTAGGCCCTAGGGCTCGTTCCCGGGGCCAGGTTAGGTCGTAGTCGCGGCAGCAAAGGGACGAAACGAGGAGCATGAACCCGCCTCCTCCCTGCCTCCGCCAAAAGCGTGAGAAAGGTCGAGCGACGTGGGAAGACGGCAGGGCCTGCTGCCGGGAAAAAAAGTGTCCATCTTAAAGATATAAAGGATTCGCTCCTTGGCGTGGGTTCCACCCACGAGACAAGTGACCCGGCAAGCATCCCCTTTTCATAAAAAAACATTCCACTCAGGTACAGTTCATGGAGAATGAAAAACATGAATGATGGGATTACAAGCTTTAAATGCAACTAAGGCCCGAGGGCTTACAAATTAAAAAGAGATAAGGTGCCCGTAATCCCTCTCTTGTCCCTCTCTTTAGGAGGCAGGTCAAGGAGGCGAAAAGGGCAAAAGGGGCGCCTAGAAGAGCTACGGATGGCAGAAGACACCAAGAGAACATCTCTGCGGCCGTCCAAAGGCTGGATGGTGATGGCGGCGCCGGAGGCAGAGCTCGAAGACGAGGCGGTAGGACGTCAGCACGCTGTCGAGGGCGCAGTGCCCTCGTACTCCGAGTTGACGGCCTTGCCGCCTGCCCTCTTCCTCTTCTGCAGCCTCCCTACGCCAGCCGCCCATGGAGACGACCCCGAGAAGCTCAAGGAGCCGGCAACACGGATGATGGGGTCACCGGTGCCACATGGAGCGGCGCCCGACACCTAGTCGGACCCATCATCCCAACGCCCGCTACCCTCGTCGTCGCTGTCCTCCTCGTCACTCCCGCCCGAGGAGGAGCCTTCGCTATCGGAGGAGCTCTCCACGCAGCACCGTGCCCGAGTCCCGAAGCACCCGAAGACCTTGACGGAGAGGAGACCGCCCTCCATCAGCTTGAAATGGAGGGTGAGCCCCGCCGTCAAGCTGTGGATGCGGGTGAACGTCTTCCACCCTCGACCAAGATACATCACATTAGGGGCCGGGAAATCAACGCGGACTCGCGTTCCGCTGATTCCACAGCCCCTCATGTGCAACCTCAGTGTCTCGGGCGGATCCAACTCCATCTCGCTCGCAAATGGAGCTGGGAGACGAAGGCGACGACGAGGAGGCCGACGCAGCCTGACGAAGAACTCGCAAGGGTCGTCGCCGATATGGTCCGCCACGGGGAGAGGATCTGCTGGCGGAGGCGAGGCCGGCGGGCTGCCTCGCCCACCTCTTCCCCGACCGCCTCGGCCTCGCCCTCGACCTCACCCGCGGCCTCGTCCCCTCCCTCTTCCCCTTGCGGCTGGCTCTGCCACCACGGGTGCGGGGGGAGGAGGGACGCGTTGCCTAGTGGTGACCCTCGTCGCCACTGTCGAAGGACCAGGGTTCCCTTTCTCCATGGCGAATGGGAGAGAGGGGAGCAGAAGCTGAAGGGAAGAAGAGATGAAGGAATGCGGTTTTCCGCCCCCTCCCGCTCCTTATAAAGGAGCGGGGTGGGGGCTCGGCCGCCCCGCTCAGCCAATCAAGACACGGAAGGAGCAGGGAACTGGGCCCGACCCACTGCCATGACCCATGACGACCCAGTTTCCCGCCTCCACCGTTCGCCACTCCAAGCGCATGGAGGCCGCGTGGCAGGCGTGCAGAACTGAGGCAACGGATGAGGCGATCTCTCCCGACCCCGTGATCGTGGGGAGTGGACGCCTCGAAGACCACGCCTCCACGCCTCCCTCCGTTCGTGGGGAAGGTGCGAACCGCCAGGAGGCGGGTGTTTCGCCTTTCCGAATAAAAGAACCACCCACGACCTCTCCCAGGACGCCGCAATCGACGCGTGCCGTTCGGGGAGGGCGCGGTGGATACGGAGCAAGGTGCGACGTGACCCAGGCCGTGCGTGCCCGTGCCCTATTTTGGGCCTGGCCCAACAGCGCTCGGCACCGTGTATGGCCCAGGCCCGGGGGCTCCTGTCCGTGTACTAGAGTAGGGGTACCCTAGTATCCCGAACTTGTGCACGGGCAGTCACAGCGTCCCACGGCAAGGCTTGCCGGGTGACCGCCAGGCTCCTCCGTGGATTCTTTGAAGCCATTTAAGAACAAAGTATTTAAGCCTAGGAGACAAGTCCCCGGCAGGAGGAGCTTGCCTGGAAGGCCACTCAAGGCACAAGACCCCGGCAAGAGGAGCTTGCTGGGAAGGCCAACCAAGGCATCACAAGGAACTTGCCGCGACGCGCCACGCGTCCCGGCAGGACCCGGCGAGCGACAAGCTTCAGGATGCGACAAGACAACTACCGCGGCAAGGCGCTTGCCGTGGCAAGCCTCCACTCTGTACCTGCGCTCTAGCACACCCACCTACGTGTCGCTCTGGGACCCTTCCTGGCATACGTGGCGGGAGGCTGTGCAGCCTGGGGTACACTGTGGCATGCGGCGCTGACAAGATCGCCATCGTGGCGAGCGGTGGCGCCCCTGACGGTCCCTTTTCTGCACCGTCTGGGCGACGTAGATAGGCATTTAATGCCTTTGTCCCCTGCCGTCAGGGTTAGGTATGATACACTGTGTAGGTAGTTGTACCTACCACAGCATCTTTCCATTTTTGCCCTTACCTACGTTACCACCTGTTGGAGACCCCTTGAACATATAAAAGGAGGCCCATGCACAACTTAGAGGGGGATCTCGCCCCGGAGAGCGATCTCTCAGAGGATGAATAGAAGAACGCTCGGTCTCGTTAGCTGCTCAAGTGTACTATAGCACTCAGCGCTCCCGAGCAAGAACTCAATACAAATCACAAGGCAGCAGTAGGAGTGTTATCTCTCCGGAGAGCTCCGAAGCTGGGTAAAAACCCCTCGTGTGCCTCGCCTCGATCCGCTCTTCGCGCGACCTCCGCCCCCCGCCGAACCGAGAAGGGGCTCCGTCCCCATAGGTGCTCGAGGAGCCAGAATTCCCCGGCATCTTTGGCACGCCAGGTAGGGGACGTTGAGGTTGTGTGAACCTGATCCGGCGCTCACGCGAGCTAAATCTTCATCAACTTCATCGACATGCCGCTGAAGAAGAAGGCTTCGGAAGCGGCTGCTCCGTCCGTGTCGAATCCACCGCCGCCGGAGCAAACGGCCGGTGGGGAGGACGCCGGCGGAAGAACGGGCGTCGACGAGGGAGCCCACGGTGCCACCAAGGCCAAGGACAAGACTGCGCTGCCCGTCGGCGGCGTAGCCGGCTCCCATGACGACCGGGCGTCCGTAGACGCACCACGCCCATCTCAAGAGGCGTAGGACCGACAGCTTCGTGGTACTCACGGTACCATACGCTCGCTGGACCCAAATCGGGCTGGCGGATCCCGGGATGCTCAAGGCCAACATGCACGTCAACGTGCTGGCGCAAGCGAGGCACGGTCACCTGGACGGAATAATGCTCCTTCTAACATCGTTGGAAGTCCGAGCATATCCCGCTCCTCGCACCGTTCGCCACTGCTACCCGCCACTCCAGCAGAAGCTCTGGCGCGAGCTCAACTGCTCCTAGACTTCCCTCCAACACCAAACAAGATCGACGACTGGAAGGCCACCATTCAGAGTCTCATCGGCTTCGCCAACGGCGACACTCCACGGCCGGCGACCACATCGCAGCCGCGGCAGGCCAGCCAGGTGCGAGCCGATGGCGACAAAACCGGTGGGGGTGCAACCACCGTGCACTCTCCGCCCCGAAGGCCAAGATCGCCGACTCGCCGGGTCCGCCACGACAGTGACTCCACTTCTTCATCAGATCCGCGAGCTCGCCGCGATCAACGCCAAGTTCTTCACGAACGACAGCAAGAGGACGCTCGTACTCGCATCGAGCGCCGAAGAGAAGCATGGCGTCAGTCAGACAAGCGCGTTGGGCCCACTGTCGACATGCATGCACCAGCAGAACCAGGCGACCTGCCGTACGCGGTAGGTTGCCCTGCGTTCACCCGTGAGCTGCGGCAAGTCCAGTGGCCCAGCACGAAGAATTTCAAGCCTGACGTACCCGAGAAGTACGATGGCAAGTTGCATCCGTCGGAGTTCCTCAGCATCTACACCATTGCGGTGCAAGCTGCTGGGGGGCGCGACGGCAAGATCCTTGCCAACTACTTCCCGCTGGTGCTCAAGCCCAACGCCAGGTCCTGGCTCATGCACTTGACGGAAAACTTCATATCTTCCTGGGCAGACCTATGCCATCAGTTTGTCGGCCCCTTTACAGGCGGCCACAAACCTCATGGCCAGGAGAGTGATCTTCACCTGCTTACCCAAAAGGAAGGAGAGCCCCTGCGCAAGTACATCCAGAGATTCAGCCAAGTGCAACGCAACATCCCAGACGTCCACCCTGCCGCGGTCATCAGTGCGTTCCACCAGAACGTGCGTAACCGCAGGATGCGGGAGGAGATGGCGATGTGCAAGATCAGAGACGTCAGTGAGCTATATGCCCTGGCCAACATATGTGCATGTGCTGAGGAAGGGAGGAAACTCCCCGGAGAGAATACAGGAACAGGAGGATCTGACAGCGATGATGCCGCCCCGGCAAACAAAAACCGGCGGCGGAACAACAAGAAGAGGAAGTTGATTTCTGGTAACTATCTTCCGGCAGAGCTTCCCGAAGCCGCCGCCAAGAAGGTCCCCAAGATCAACGCCAAGAGTGCTGAGGAGCAGCCTACTTCGACAAGCCCCAGGGTTTGTTTCGTTAAAGCAGACGCTCCCGACAAGTTTTGCTCCGGCAAGCTTGCCGGGGAACGTCAAGCTCCGGCTGAGCCACAGGTTCTCGCCGTAGAAGTGGATGTTCCCGCAGCAGCAGATATGCCTTTAGTCCTTGTTGTCGAGCCACTAGCTCCAGCATGGGCACAGCAGATCATCCGTTTCCTCCAGACAGGAGAACTTCCCGAAGAGCAAGAAGGAGCGGAAAGAGTAGCCCGGCAATCTAGTATGTACCAGTTCGTTGACAACGCGCTGTATAGAAGAAGACTCAACGGAGTGAAATTGAAGTGTATTCCCCAGGAGGATGGACAGAAGCTGTTGGCAGAGATACATGGAGGAATTTGTGGTCACCACATTGGCGCGAGAGCACTTGCCGGCAAAGCGTTCCAGCAAGGTTTCTTTTGGCCGACAGCCCTCCAGGATGCAACTGCACAAGTAACCAAGTGTGAAGCGTGCCAGTTCCATTCCAAGCAGATACACCAGCCAGCTCAGGCTCTCCAGACGATCCCTTTATCTTGGCCATTTTCGGTCTGGGGGCTCGACATCCTCGGCCCCTTCCCCCGAGCAGTCGGGGGCTTTGAGTACTTGTACGTCGCAATCGACAAGTTCACAAAGTGGCCGGAAGTGGAACCAGTGAGGAAGGTGACATCACAGTCAGCAGTCAAGTTCTTCAGGTCGATTGTTTGCCGCTTCGGGATCCCTAACAGGATCATCACCGACAATGGTACACAATTCACGAGTCGCACCTTCATGCAGTACGTCCAAGACCTTGGCGCCAAGGTCTGCTTCGCTTCTGTTGCTCACCCCAGGAGCAACGGTCAAGCAGAGAGGGCAAATGCTGAAGTGCTGCATGGACTCAAGACCAGGACTTTCGACAGGCTGCACAAGTGCGGAAGAAACTGGATCGAGGAGCTGCCGGTGGTTCTTTGGTCGATCAGGCCGACGCCAAATCGAGCCACTGGCCAGACACCTTTTGCTCTAGTCTATGGAGCAGAGGCAGTTATCCCCACGGAACTCGTATACGGGTCACCTCGAGTGCTCGCTTATGATGAGCTTGAGCAAGAGCAGCTGCGACAAGATGACGCACTGCTCCTTGAGGAAGACCGTCTTCAGGCTGCTGTACGAACTGCTCAATACCAGCAAGCTTTGCGCCACTACCATAGCCGCAAGGTTAATGCCAGAAGTCTCGAGGAAGGCGACCTTGTTCTTCGGCGCGTTCATTCCGCCAAGAATTCCAGCAAGTTGACGCCGAAGTGGGAAGGCCCTTACCGGGTGAAACGAGTCACTAGGCCTGGCACTGTCCGCCTTGAGACCGAAGATGGCTTTCCGGTGAGCAACTCCTGGAACATCGAGCATCTTCGTAAGTTTTACCCGTGAGGCGCAGTTGTCGGACCCTGTCGGGCAACCACCCTTTTGTACAAATCTTGCCGCTGTTGCATGTGATCCTTTGTACAAAGCCAGGCGCAGACCCTGTGCATAAATAAAGCTCATGTGCTCTGCACATCTTGTCAATTTCATGCTTTTTATTGTTTGCATGAGTTATCTGACACTTTGTGCAGCGCCAAACCCCGGTAAGCAATAACGAGCCATAAGGCTCCATATCATTGTTTTCTCTTCTCTCTTTTCTCAAGGAAAGGAAGGTTCCTCTCGCCCACAAGTTTGCCTTGGGGGGGGGGGGGGAGGAGAAGATAATGGTGTGGACCAGGCGAGTTCAAGAAAGTTTCGTCTTGCCGGAGAGCAAACAACAGAAAAGCTAAGTTGCCAAAGTTTGAGCAATCAGATTTTTTTTAAGTTATCTCCCTTGAACGCCCATGCTTTGTATGGAAAACCTGTACGCGGAGGAACCAGCTCGTGGCTAGTTGCGCCCTTACTTTGTTTTGAGTTCGCTCAACAGTTTAAGTGTGCTGCGGATAGAGTCGCGCCCTTACTTTGTTTCGAGTTCGCTCAGCAACTTAAGCGAGCTGCGACTAGTCACGACAAGGTTTCTTGTCGGTAACGGCACCGCCAGCAGGCTGCTGACGTCCCGCACTCAGCGCTCGCAGCAGAGGTGCCTACGCCAGCAAGTTCCCTAAAAGCGTAGGGCAAAAACATACAAAGGAAGGAATCGAGTAAAGGGAATAACATTGCAATCATGACCCGAAATAGAGTTATATTACAAGATAGCTTGTCGCGACACTAATAGACTATTTTCATAACATGATCAGCAGCGACGAGAAAAGAAGAAAATAGGCGGCCTAGTCCGCGCGGTCGCCCTCAACCCTCTTGATCCCGCTCACCTTGTCCACAATAGGTGCGACGAGGGCCTCGAGCTCCTCCAGATCAGCTTCCGGCGACAGGGACCTGAGAATGTTGGTGAGGTGGAGGCCCAGGTTGCGGAAGGCCACCTTCATCAGCACCTTTTTGAGAGCTCCCGCGCAGATCTCGCGCGACTCGTCGGCCAGCTGCTTTGGGATCCTCTCCCGGAGTTGCTGGAGGGCCGTCGCCACGCCTTTGAAGAACAAGGTGAGCTTGGCGCTAGATGGGAGGCTCTCGTCAGAGGAATACCCGAGATCCTCCACCCCCAGCAGCGCCAACTCCTTGTCGATGTTTGCGGGAGCATTCACAAGACCCTCCGGCCACTGCTCCACAGTCTCTCTGAAGGTGTTCTGGGTGGTAGCAACGCTCTCCAGCAACGCCTTGTCTGCCTTGATCTCCTTCTTCAAGGCCGCCTCCTGCTCCCTGGCGCCGTCCAGCGTCTTGGTCAGAGCAGCCAGCTTCAGCTCAAGATCCGTGTTGGAGTCCTTGGCGGCGTCAAGCTCCTTGATCTTCTCGGCGAGATGACCCTGCAGCTCACCAAAGGTGTAGGCGTCCTTCTCGCGCTCATGCTTGAGCGCGGCAAGCGCTTCACCACTCGCCTTGAGATCAGTCTCCAGCTGTGCCACTTTCGCCTCCAGCTCCTTCTTGGCGGCCTCGGCAGCTGCGGCAGCGTCCTTTGCTTCCTTGAGGGCTGCGCTGAGTGCTTGCTCGCGCGCAGCAAGCTCCTCTTCGTGGTTGTCCAGGCTGGCCTTCAGCTGCACCAACTCACCGTCCCGCGCAGATAACTCCTCGGCGGCAAGTCGCTGTTGCTCTGCAACCTCTGCCTTCTCGAGGATGAAAGCCTTCTGCGCCTCATCGAGCTGCACCCGCCCCGCCGCCAGCGACTGGAGAGCTGCCTGGTTGAGGCCTCGGAGCTCCTCCGCGCGCTTCTCCACGTCCACCACGCCTTCGCGACAAGCGCTTCGCGGGACTCCAGTTTGGCCTGGCGGGCACGGTAGAGCGACACCAGCTTCCGCAACAGTCGCTCCTCTTCGGGCTCGTCGCTGCTGCTGCTTGGTGCATCGACCAGCGTCAGCCCAGCAGAGGCAAGCACCTCCACGTCGAAGCTTTCTCCTTCGACTGGCGCCCTGGACGTTGACGCCCAGGGGAGGTTGATGAAGATGCCATCGCCAGCCTTCAAGTAGACGCCTGGCTAGGGCTCTTCGGAGCCCGGCGCTGCGGCTGCGGCGGGAGGATCGACGGTCGGTGTAGCGCCTGTCGTTCCTGCGGCCTCAGGGTCGTCAGTGCGATCGCCGGACCCCTCGTCAGCTGCTGCGGCGGCAGCCCTGGTGGCCTCTTCGCCGGTGGGATTATCAGCGCCGGCCGCTTCTTCGATGGTGGCGGCATTGTCAACAGCAACCTCGGTCTCCATCGGCTCCACAGTGGATGGATCTGACGGCCGGAAAAGGGAGAAAAGTCAAGCAAATATCCAAAAAGAAGAACCCAAGGGAAGTTTAGAAGCAAGGAGTACCTGTACCAGGCTCGGTAGTTGGGATCTCCGCTGCCGGGGGGTCGCTGGTACTGTCCATTGCCGGAGACTTCTCCCTTGCCGGGGAGCTCTCCCTCGTCGGAGACTTCTGCCTTGCCGGGGAGCTTTCCCTTGTCGAAGGATTATCCCTTGCCGGAGAACTCTCCCTTGGCGGCGTAGTCGAAGCAGGTGGCACGTCAGGGGTGGCCTCTGGGCGCTCCTTGGGGGGCTGCTCTGCTCCTACACAAGCCAACAGTCAGATATCAGCAAGCAAAGAGTATCCATGCGCGCCTAACAGCTGGAAGTAAACCATATACTTACATTGGGGGCTGCGCTGGGGGCTGCTCTGAAGAACAGCCGTCGGGTCCGGCAAGTTTGTCTCGGGCGCACCCCCTGCTGCCACGGTGGGATCATCCTCGATGACAATCACCAGGACATTGGCTCTCTTTGCCATTCTCTAGGCCAGCGTCCTAAAAAGGAATAAGTTCAGAGTGAAGCAAATGAGATACAAGACAAGACAACAAGTATTGAAGACATGCAAGTACAACAAGAATCTTACTCTTCTTCTTCCTCGTCGAAGCTGAGCGCGGAGAAGTCGAAGCCTGGCCCACCTCCGGCGCGAGGAGGCAGAGGAGTAGGATCCCTCGGATGCTTGGCGGGAGCTGGAGCGGCGGACTGGGAGGACCCCGCTCCAGTCGACGCTGCAGCGTGAGGTGCTTCAACAGCAACAGAACTTGCCGCGGTGGAGCGCGTCGTGCGGCGCTGCGGGGGTTGACTCGTTCGCTACTCCACTACGTCCCCGGCTTTGCGAAGACGCCTTCTTGGTGGAGCCGGGGGCTCTGCTTGTGGAGTCGGGGGATCTGCTTGCGGCAAGCTGCCCGAAGACGAAGAGGAAGAGGAGCCGATCTCCAACGAGCCGCTCGAATCCTCGGCGAGCCCACTAGGCCCGACGTCATGCTCGGCGGACCTCTTCTCACCGGCAAGCTCCTCTCGGTCGGCAAGGCTTGCCGCCTCTGCTGCCTCTGCCTCCTCCACGGTGAACCCAAACTCGCCCGCAGTGGCGGCTGCCGCCGCCTCTTCCATCCTGGTGGCGATACGCTTGAGCTCATCGTCGGTGGTGTCCCGGGTGAGGCCCCTTTTCTCGTCGGCGTCGATCGACACTTCTATCAAGTTGTCGAAGAACGCTCGCACGACATCATCTGCAGGCTCTATCCAGGCTGGATCAATTCCATGCGAGTCACACAACGGCATTATTGCACGGATGCGGTCGAGCGCGGAGTTGTTGCACAGCGGAACGACGCCCCTCGGCAACCTGAATACTTCGGGATGCTGTGGGTCGTGCTTGAACAGCTCCTGGAGCATCGCGTTGAGCTCCAGGACAGTGAAGTTGAAGTTGAGGCCCGGCCGCAACCTCATGATATCCGCCGCTTTCTGGAACTCCCAGGCGGGTGTCCTCCTCTCCTGCAGGGGGGCGATGCGGCGGCGGAGGAAATCTGCGCCAACCGCTCCTACAGTAAGCCCGGCAAGCCTGAGGTGAAGGATCCGGGTGACGGCAATCTTCAGTCTGTCGTCTTCCGGGGCCAGGCTACTCCTATCACTGCCGCGCACTACTGGGGTTTCACGCAGAGCAGTAAACGGCTGCGGGTTCTCCTCGACAATCAGACACCAGTCCGCCCTCCACTCCTCCCACTTGCTGCGGAACTCTCCCTCCAGATAAGCATCCTTCTTGCCAGCCTTCGAGATCCAGGCGATTCCGCTGGATAAAGGCTCTCCTTTCTCAACCCGAGGCGAAAAGAAATGGCAGAAAAGAGCTATGTTTGGATGGATCCCGACAAAGTTTTCGCAGAGATGTGCGAAAACTGCCATGGTCAGGACAACATTGGGGGTGAAGTCAAGAAGGTGGAGCCCGTAGGTGTTCATGACATCGCAAAAGAATTCAGAAAAGGGCGGGCAGAGCCCGCAGTAGAAGAACAAGACGAAGAAGGGATACCCAGTGGGATGCTTATCCCAAGCAGTGGCTGGGAGTACCTTCATGCGCGGATGCGCTCGCGTCCCCATCGACCAGAAGAGGTAGAAGTCCTCCTTCAGCTCTGCCGCCTCAAGCCTCGGAGGGAAGATTGCCCGCTCCTTTCGCAGCGCCGCGAGCCGCTGCGCCTCGGCCGACTTCGCAATCTCGGCTTTCGGAGCCATGGCGGGAATGGAGAGGGAGGACAACGGCGTTGGTGGTGCTGGTGGCGATGTGGGCGGGGCGCTGCTCTCCTTCGGCTTTGGGAAGAAGGGGAGTGGCGGAGATTCTCGAGGAGGGAATAGCAATGGGCACATGGGCGAACTACCCCTGTTCCCCCTGCTTATGAGGGAGGGGGTGGACGTTTCGCCTTTCCGAATAAAAGAACCACCCACGACCTCTCCCACGACGCCGCAATCGACGCGTGCCGTTCGGGGAGGGCGCGGTGGATACGAAGCAAGGTGCGACGTGACCCAGGCCGCGCGTGCCCATGCCCTGTTTTGGGCCTGGCCCAACAGCGCTCGGCACCGTGTATGGCCCAGGCCCGGGGGTCCTGTCGGTGTACTAGATTAGGGGTACCCTAGTATCCCGAACTTGTGCACGGGCAGTCGCAGCGTCCCGCGGCAAGGCTTGCCGGGTGACCGCCAGGCTCCTCCGTGGATTCTTTGAAGCCATTTAAGAACAAAGTATTTAAGCCTAGGAGACAAGTCCCCAGCAAGAGGAGCTTATCGGGAAGGCCACTCAAGGCACAAGACCCCGGCAAGAGGAGCTTGCTGGGAAGGCCAACCAAGGCATCACAAGGAACTTGCCGCGACGCGCCACGCGTCCCGGCAGGACCCGGCGAGCGACAAGCTTCAGGATACGACAAGACAACTACCGCGGCAAGGCGCTTGCCGCGGCAAGCCTCCACTCTGTACCTGCGCTCCAGCACACCCACCTACGTGTCGCTCTGGCGTACGTGGCGTACGTGGCGTGAGGCTGTGCAGCCTGGGGTACACTATGGCATGCGGCGCTGACAAGATCGCCATCGTGGCGAGCGGTGGCGCCCCTGACGGTCCCTTTTTTGCACCGTCTGGGCGACGTAGATAGGCATTTAATGCCTTTGTCCCCTACCGTCAGGGTTAGGTATGATACACTGTGTAGGTAGTTGTACCTACCACAACATCTTTCCATTTTTGCCCTTACCTATGTTACCACCTGTTGGAGACCCCTTGAACATATAAAAGGAGGCCCATGCACAACGTAGAGGGGGATCTCGCCCCGGAGAGCGATCTCTCAGAGGACGAACAGAAGAACGCTCGGTCTCGTTAGCTGCTCAAGTGTACTGTAGCACTCAGCGCTCCCAAGCAAGAACTCAATACAAATCACAAAGCAGCAGTAGGAGTGTTATCTCTCCGGAGAGCTCCGAAGCTGGGTAAAAACCCCTCGTGTGCCTCGCCTCGATCCATTTTTCGCGCGACCTCCGCCCCCCGCCGAACCGAGAAGGAGCTCCGTCCCCATAGGTGCTCGAGAAGCCAGAATTCCCCAGCATCTTTGCCCTGTCGGTGTACTAGAGTAGGGGTACCCTAGTATCCCGAACTTGTGCACGGGCAGTCGCAGCGTCCCGCGGCAAGGCTTGCCGGGTGAACGCCAGGCTCCTCCGTGGATTCTTTGAAGCCATTTAAGAACAAAGTATTTAAGCCTAGGAGACAAGTCCCCGGAAAGAGGAGCTTGCCGGGAAGGCCACTCAAGGCACAAGACCCCGGCAAGAGGAGCTTGCTAGGAAGGCCAACCAAGGCATCACAAGGAACTTGCCGCGACGCGCCACGCGTCCCGGCAGGACCCGGCGAGCGACAAGCTTCAGGATGCGACAAGACAACTACCGCGGCAAGGCGCTTGCCGCGGCAAGCCTCCATTCTGTACCTGCGCTCCAGCACACCCACCTACGTGTCGCTCTGGGACAGTCCCTGGCGTACGGGGCGGGAGGCTGTGCAGCCTGGGGTACACTGTGGCATGTGGCGCTGACAAGATCGCCATCGTGGCGAGCGGTGGCGCCCCTGACGGTCCCTTTTCTGCACCGTCTGGGCAACGTAGATAGGCATTTAATGCCTTTGTCCCCTGCCGTCAGGGTTAGGTATGATACACTGTGTAGGTAGCTGTACCTACCACAGCATCTTTCCATTTTTGCCCTTACCTACGTTACCACCTGTTGGAGACCCCTTGAACATATAAAAGGAGGCCCATGCACAACGTAGAGGGGGATCTCGCCCCGGAGAGCGATCTCTCAGAGGACGAACAGAAGAACGCTCGGTCTCGTTAGCTGCTCAAGTGTACTGTAGCACTCAGCGCTCCCAAGCAAGAACTCAATACAAATCACAAAGCAGCAGTAGGAGTGTTATCTCTCCGGAGAGCTCCGAAGCTGGGTAAAAACCCCTCGTGTGCCTCGCCTCGATCCGCTCTTCGCGCGGCCTCCGCCCCCCGCCGAACCGAGAAGGGGCTCCGTCCCCATAGGTGCTCGAGGAGCCAGAATTCCCCGGCATCTTTGGCACGCCAGGTTACTCTTTGCTTGCTGATATCTGACTGTTGGCTTGTGTAGGAGCAGAGCATCCCCACCAGGAGCGCCCGGAGGCCACCCCTGACGTGCCACCTGCTTCGACTACACCGCCAAGGGAGAGTTCTCCAGCAAGGGAGGATCCTCCGACAAAGGAGAGCTCTCCGGCAAGGGGGAGCTCTCCGGCAAGGGAGGAGTCTCCGGCAATGGACAACACTAGCGGTCCTCCGGTGCTGGAGACCACAACTGCAGAGCCCGATGCAAGTAAACCTCTTGCTTCAAAACTTCCCTTGGGTTCTTTTTCTTTTGATCTTCTTTTTGGATATTAGCTTGACTTTTCTTCCTTTTTCGGCCGTCAGATCCACCTACTGCGGAGCCGATGGAGACCGAGGTTGTTATTGATGACGCCGCCGCCACCGAAGAAACGGCCGGCGCTGATGATCCCGCCGGCGAAGAGGCCGCCATGGCTGCCGCCGCAGCAGCTGACGAGGGGTCCGGCGATTGTACTGACGACCCTGAGGCCGCAGGAGCGACAGGCGCTACACCGACCGCCGATCCTCCCGCCGCTGCTGCAGCGTCAGGCTCCGAAGAGCCCCAGCCAGGCGTCTACTTGAAGGCCAGCGAGGGCGTCTTCATCAACCTCCCCTGGGCGTCAACGTCCAGGGCGCCAGTCAAAGGAGAAAGCTTTGACGCGGAGGTGCTTGCCTCCGCTGGGCTGACGCTGGTCGACGCGCCAAGCAGCAGCAGCGACGAGCCTGAGGAGGAGTGACTGCTGCGGAAGTTGGTGTCGCTCTACCGCGCTCGACAGGCCAAACTGGAGTCCCGCGAAGCGCTTGTTGCGAAGGCGGGAGTGGACATGGAGAAGCGCGCGGAGGAGGTCCGAGGTCTTAACCAGGCAGCTCTCCGGTCGCTGGTGGCGGAGCGTGTGCAGCTTGATGAAGCATAGAAGGCCTTCATCCTCGAGAAGGCAGAAGTTGCAGAGCAACAGCGGCTTGACGCCGAGGGGCTATCTGCGCGGGAGGGCGAACTGGTGCAGCTGAAGGCCAGCCTGGACAACCACGAAGAGGAGCTTGCCGCGCGCGAGCAAACACTCGGCGGAGCCCTCAAGGAAGCAAAGGACGCTGCCGCAGCTGCCGAGGCTGCCAAGAAGGAGCTGGAGACAAAGGTGGCGCAGCTGGAGGAAGATATTAAGGCGAGCGGTGAAGCGCTTGTCGTGCTCAAGCATGAGCGCGCGAAGGACGCCTACACCTTTGGCGAGCTGCAGGGTCGCCTTGCCGAGAAGATCAAGGAGCTTGACGCCGCCAAGGACTCCAACGTCGATCTTGAGCTGAAGCTGGCTGCTCTGACCAAGATGCTGGACGACGCCAGGGAGCAGGAGGCGGCCTTGAAGAAGGAGATCAAGGCAGATAAGGCGTTGCTGGAGAGCGTTGCTACCACCCAGAACACCTTCAGAGAGACTGTGGAGCAGTGGACGAAGGGTCTTGTGAATGCTGCCGCAAACATCGACAAGGAGTTGGCGCTGCTGGGGGTGGAGGTTCTCGGGTATTCCTCTGACGAGAGCCTCCCATCTAGCGCCAATCTCACCTTGTTCTTCAAAGGCGTGGCGACGACCCTCCAGCAACTCCGGGAGAGGATCCCAAAGCAGCTGACCGACGAGTCGCGCGAGATCTGCGCGGGAGCTCTCAAAAAGGTGCTGATGAAGGTGGCCTTCCGCAATTCGGGCCTCCGCCTCAGCAACATCCTCAGGTCCCTGCCGCCGGAAGCTGATCTGGAGGAGCTCGAGGCCCTCGTCGCACCCATTGTGGACAAGGTGAGCGGGATCAAGAGGGTTGAGGGCGACCGCGCGGACTAGGCCGCCTATTTTCTTCTTTTCTTGTCGTCGCTGGTCATGTTATGAAAACAATCTATTAGAGCCGCGACAAGCTATCTTGTAATATAACTCTATTTCAAGTCATGATTGCAATGTTATTCCCTTTACTTGATTCCTTCCTTTGTATGTTTTTGCCTTATGCTTTTAGAGAACTTGCCGACGTAGGCACCTTTGCCGTGAGCGCTGAGTGCGGGACATCAGCAACCTGCTGGCGGTGCCGTTACCGACAAGAAACCTTGTCGCGACTAGTCGCAGCTCGCTTAAGTTGCTGAGCGAACTCGAAACAAAGTAAGGGCGCAACTCTAGTCGCAGCACACTTAAACTGTTGAGCGAACTCGAAACACAGTAAGGGCGCAACTAGCCACGAGCTGGTTCCTCCGCGTACAGGTTTTCCATACAAAGCATGGTCATTCAAGGGAGATAACTTAAAAAAACCTGATTGCTCAAACTTTGGCAACTTAGCTTTTCTGTTGTTTGCTCTCCGGCAAGGCGAAACTTTCTTGAACGACGCCTGGTCCACACCATTATCTTCTCCTTTCCCCCCGGCAAACTTGTGCGCGAGAGGAACCTTCCTTTCCTTGAGAAAAGAGAGAAGAGAAAACAATGATATGGAGCCTTATGGCTCGTTATTGCTTACCGGGGTTTGGCACTGCACAAAGTGTCAGATAAGTCATGCAAACAATAAAAAGCATGAAATTGACAAGATGTGCGGAGCACATGAGTTTTATTTATGCACAGGGTCTGCGCCTGGCTTTGTACAAAGGATTACGTGCAACAGCGGCAAGACTTGTACAAAAAGGTGGTTGCCGGACAGGGTCCGACAACCGCGCCTCACGGGTAAAACTTAAGAAGATGCTCGATGTTCCAGGCGTTGCTCACCGGAAAGCCATCTTCGGTCTCAAGGCAGACAACGCCAGGCCTAGTGACTCGTTTCACCCGGTAAGGGCCTTCCCACTTTGGTGTCAACTTGTTGGAATTCTTGGCGGAATGAACGCGCCGAAGAACAAGGTCGCCTTCCTCGAGACTTCTGGCATTAACTTTGCGGCTATGGTAGCGGCGCAAAGCTTGCTGGTATCGAGCAGCCCGTACAGCAGCCTGAAGACGGTCTTCCTCAAGGAGCAACGCGTCATCTTGTCGCAGCTGCTCTTGCTCAAGCTCATCATAAGCGAGCACTCGAGGTGACCCATATACGAGTTCCGTGGGGATAACTGCCTCTGCTCCATAGACTAGAGCGAGAGGTGTCTGGCCAGTGGCTCGATTTGGCGTCGTCCTGATCGACCAAAGAACCACCGGCAGCTCCTCGATCCTGTTTCTTCCGCACTTGTGCAGCCTGTCGAAAGTCTTGGTCTTGAGTCCATGAAGCACTTCAGCGTTTGCCCTCTCTGCTTGACCGATGCTCCTGGGGTGAGCAACAGAAGTGAAGCAGACCTTGGCGCCAAGGTCTTGGACGTACTGCATGAAGGTGCGACTCGTGAATTGTGTACCGTTGTCGATGATGATCCTGTTAGGGATCCCGAAGCGGCAAACAATTGACCTGAAGAACTTGACTGCTGACTGTGCTGTCACCTTCCTCCCTGGTTCCACTTCCGGCCACTTTGTGAACTTGTCGATTGCGACGTACAAGTACTCAAAGCCCCCGACTGCTCGGAGAAGGGCCCGAGGATGTCGAGCCCCCAGACCGAAAATGGCCAGGATAGAGGGATCGTCTGGAGAGCCTGAGCTGGCTGGTGTATCTACTTGGAATGGAACTGGCACGCTTCACACTTGGTTACTTGTGCAGTTGCATCCTGGAGGGCTGTCGGCCAAAAGAAACCTTGCCGGAATGCTTTGCCGGCAAGTGCTCTGGCGCCAATGTGGTGACCACAAATGCCTCCATGTATCTCTGCCAACAGCTTCTGTGCATCCTCCTGGGGAATACACTTCAATTTCACTCCATTGAGTCTTCTTCTGTACAGCGCGTTGTCAACAAACTGGTACATACTAGACTGCCGGGCTACTCTTTCCGCTCCTTCTTGCTCTTCGGGAAGTTCTCCTGTCTGGAGGAAACGGACGATCTGCTGTGCCCATGCTGGAGCTAGTGGCTCAACAACAAGGACTAAAGGCATATCTGCTGCTGTGGGAACATCCGCTTCTACGGTGAGAACTTGTGACTCAGCCGGAGCTTGATGTTCCCCGGCAAGCTTGCCGAAGCAAAACTTGTCGGGAGCGTCTGCTTCAACGAAACAAACCCTCGGGCTTGTCGGAGCAGACTGCTCCTCAGCACTCTTGGCGTTGATCTTGGGGACCTTTTTGGCGGCGGCTTCGGGAAGCTCTGCCGGAAGATAGTTATGACAAATCAACTTCCTCTTCTTGCTCTGTCCAGTTGATGGTGTCACGGATGGTTGAGTCAGCTTGAGCACAAAGATCCCTGGTTCCACAGGTAACTTAAGTGCCGCGCACTTTGACAGGCCGTCAGCGATGTCGTTCTGAGCTCTTGGAACATGTTCCATCTGTAGGCCGACAAAGCGCTCTTCCAGCTTCCTCACTTCATCAACGTAAGCTTCCATCAACGGACTCTGATAATTCTTGTTCACTTGGCGGACGGCAAGGTGCGAGTCACCCCTGACAATGAGTTGCTTGATCCCAAGGTCTGCCGCGATCCTGAGACCGGCAAGCAATCATTCATACTCTGCGGTATTGTTTGTTGCTTGCTCCTTGGGAAAGTGCATCTGGATTACGTACTTGAGGTGCTCTCCGGTGGGTGCGACAAGCAGCACGCTAGCACCGCTGCCTTGCAGCGAGAAGGCACCATCAAAGTACATCAGCCACTCTTTGTTTGCTTCCTTGACGGGGATGCTCGTCTCTGGAATTTCTTCATCTAGTGTTGGCGTCCACTCTGCTATGAATTCTGCCAATGCTCTGCTTTGGATAGTTGAAGTGCTCTCAAACTTGAGGCCAAAGCTTGACAGTTCCAGTGCCCACTCAACAATCCTGCCTGTTGCTTCGGGATTCTGCAGTATCCTCTTTAGTGGGAAGCGAGTGACAACTGTGATCTCATGTGCTTGGAAGTAATGGCGCAGCTTTCTCGAGGCCATGAGAAGGCCGAAAAGCAGTTTCTGCACACCAGAGTACCTTGACCTAGCCTCCTGCAGAAGGGAACTGACAAAGTAAACTGGGCGTTGCACCATTTTCTTCTGCTGTATCTCTTCGCACATCTGCGCAGATCCATCTTTGTCGGGACCAGAGCTTGTCGGGGAAGCTCCCTGCTTGTCGCTGGATGCGCTTGCCGTGGTTGCTGGCTCATCATCTGCCTCCCTCTCTGCTACTAACGCAGCACTAACCACTTGATTGGTTGCTGCCAGATATAGCAGCAACTTCTCTTGTGGCTTAGGTGCGACAAGTATTGGAGTGGAGGACAGGTATCTCTTCAAGTCCTGCAGCGCATCCTCCGCTTCCGGAGTCCATTTCATTGGACCTGCCTTTTTCAAAATTTTGAAAAACAGCAGGGCACGCTCAGCTGACTTAGAGATAAACCTGCTGAGAGCCGCCACGCATCCGGCAAGTCTTCGTACATCCTTGACGCGCTTCGGTGCTTCAATCTGCTCAATGGCCTTGATCTTGGTGGGATTGGCTTCAATCCCCCGCTGAGACATGAAGAACCCGAGAAGCTTGCCGGAAGGGACTCCAAACACGCACTTATCGGGGTTGAGCTTGAGGCTGATCTTGCGCAGATTTGCAAAAGTCTCTTCTAAATCTTGGATCAGAGTTGACTTGTCCCTGCTCTTGACCACTATATCATCCATGTAGGCTTCCACATTTCTGTGTATTTGCGGCTCAAAAGCAGTATGGGCGACCCTTGCAAATGTCGAACCAGCATTCTTCAAACCGAAAGGCATCCGTATGAAACAGTACGTGCCACATGGAGTGATGAACGCGGTTTTCTCCTCATCCTCTTCTGCCATGAATATCTTGGTCGAGGGTGGAAGACGATCACCCGCATCCACAGCTTGACGGCGGGGCTCACCCTCCATTTCAAGCTGATGGAGGGCGGTCTCCTCTCCGTCAAGGTCTTCGGGTGCCTCGGGATTCGGGCACGGTGCTGCGTGGAGAGCTCCTCCGATAGAGAAGGCTCCTCCTCGGGCGGGAGTGACGAGGAGGATAGCGACGACGAGGGTAGCGGGCGGCGGGATGACGGGTCCGACTAGGTGTCGAGCGCCACTCCATGTGGCACCAGCGACCCCATCATCCGTGTCGCCGGCTCCTTGAGCTTCTCGGGGTCGTCTCCTTGGGCGGCTGGCGTAGGGAGGCTGCGGAAGAGGAAGAGGGCAGGCGGCAAGGCCGTCAACTCGGAGTACGAGGGCACTGCGCCCTCGACAGCGTGCTGACGTCCTGACGCCTCGTCTTCGAGCTCTGCCTCCGGCGCCGCCATCACCATCCAGCCTTTGGACGGCCGCCAAGACGTTCTCTTGGTGTCTTCTGCCACCCGTAGCTCGTCTAGGCGCCCCTTTTGCCCTTTTCGCCTCCTTGACCTGCCTCCTTAAGAGAGGGACAAGAGAGGGATTACGGGCACCTTATCTCTTTTTAATTTGTAAGCCCTCAGGCCTTAGTTGCATTTAAAGCTTGTAATCCCATCATTCATGTTTTTCATTCTCCATGAACTGTACCTGAGTGGAATGCTTTTTTATGAAAAGGGGATGCTTGCCGGGTCACTTGTCTCATGGGTGGAACCCACGCCAAGGAGCGAATCCTTTATATCTTTAATATAGACACTTTTTTCCCGGCAGCAGGCCCTACCGTCTTCCCACGTCGCTCGACCTTTCTCACGCTTTTGGCGGAGGCAGGGAGGAGGCGGGTTCAGGCTCCTCGTTTCGTCCCTTTGCTGCCTCGACTACGACCTAACTTGGCCCCGGGAACGAGCCCTAGGGCCTAGAGTTAAGGGAGCATGGTAGCTTTTAGGAAGAAACGAGGTTTCGCATACCTCAGTCTGTAAGAGAATGCATGATAAGGGATGAAAAACTTATCTGAGATTGCAGCCCCCGGTAACTCTGGTTCACCGTGGGCTAATCCTTGCACTTGCAGCCCCCGGCATTACTGGCTTGCTGGGGTCTTGCAGCCCTCGGCAACACTGGCTTGCCGGGGTCCAGATGTTGGTCCGTCCTTCTCCTTCTTCTCTTCCTCAAGTGGTTCGGTCAGGATATGTGAGCCCTGCGAACCTAGGGAAACGAAAGAACGGCAAAGGGACGCACACTCGACAGGAGCAGAGGCAGGGGTACGAACAGGAGAGTGAACGGGCAGTCGCAGCGTCCCGCGGCAAGGCTTGTGATAATCCAGTGAATTGTGTTCCGTTTGTCGGCGGTGCACCACGCTATGTGATCCCTGCACATATAGGCACTCTATTTCCGCTGTACTAGAGTAGGGGTACCCTAGAATCCCGAACTTGTGCACGGGCAGTCGCAGCGTCCCGCGGCAAGGCTTGCGGGGTGACCGCCAGGCTCCTTCATGGATTCTTTGAAGCCATTTAGGAACAAAGTATTTAAGCCTAGGAGACAAGTCCCAGGCAAGCGGAGCTTGCCGGGAAGGCCACTCAAGGCACAAGACCCCGACAAGAGGAGCTTGCTGGGAAGGCCAACAAAGGCATCACAAGGAACTTGCCGCGATGCGCCACGCGTCCCGGCAGGACCCGGCGAGCGACAAGCTTCAGGATGCGACAAGACAACTACCGCGGCATGGCGCTTGCCGCGGCAAGCCTCCACTCTGTACCTGCGCTCCAGCACACCCACCTACGTGTCGCTCTGAGACCCTTCCTGGCGTACGTGGCGGGAGGCTGTGCAGCCACTGTGGCATGTGGCGCTGACAAGATCGCCATCGTGGCGAGCGGTGGCGCCCCTGACGGTCCCTTTTCTGCACCGTCTAGGCGACGTAGATAGGCATTTAATGCCTTTGTCCCCTGCCGTCAGGGTTAGGTTTGATACACTGTGTAGGTAGCTGTACCTACCACAGCATCTTTCCTTTTTTGCCCTTACCTACGTTACCACCTGTTGGAGACCCCATGAACATATAAAAGGAGGCCCATGCACAACTTAGAGGGGGATCTCGCCCCGGAGAGCGATTTCTCAGAGGACGAACAGAAGAACGCTCGGTCTCGTTAGCTGCTCAAGTGTACTGTAGCACTCAGCACTCCCGAGCAAGAACTCAATACAAATCACAAAGCAGCAGTAGGAGTGTTATCTCTCCGGAGAGCTCCGAAGCTGGGTAAAAACCCCTCGTGTGCCTCGCCTCGATCCGCTCTTCGCGCGACCTCCGCCCCCCGCCGAACCGAGAAGGGGCTCCGTCCCCATAGGTGCTCGAGGAGCCAGAATTCCCCGGCATCTTTGGCGCGCCAGGTAGGGGGTGTCGAGGTTGTGTGAACCTGATCCGACGTTCGCGCGAGCTAAATCTTCATCGACTTCATCGACATGCCACCGAAGAAGAAGGCTTCGAAAGCGGCTGCTCCGTCCGCGTCGAATCCACCGCCGCCGGAGCAAACGGCCGGTGGGGAGGATGCCGACGGAAGAACGGGCGTCGACGAGGGAGCCCACAGTGCCACCAAGGCCGAGGACAAGACTGGGCTGCCCGTCGGTGGCGTAGCCGGCTCCCACAACGACCGGGCATCCGTAGACGCATCGCGCCCATCTCAAGAGGCGCATGACCGGCAGCGTCGTGTTACTCACGGTACCATACGCTCGCTGGACCCAAATCGGGCTGGCGGATCCCGGGATGCTCAAGGCCAACATGCATGTCAACGTGCTGGCGCGAGCGAGGCACGGTCGCCTGGACGGAATACTGCTCCTTCTAACATCGTTGGAAGTCCGAGCATATCCCGCTCCTCGCACCGTTCGCCACCGCTACCCGCCACTCCAGCAGAAGATCTGGCGCGAGCTCAACTGTTCCTAGACTTCCCTCCAACGCCAGACAAGATCGACGACTGGAGGGCCACCATTCAGAGTCTCATCGGCTTCGCCAATGGCGACACTCCACGGCCGGCGACCACATCGCAGCCGCGGCAGGCCAGCCAGGTGCGAGCCGATGGCGACAAAACGGGTGGGGGTGCAACCACCATGCACTCTCCGCCCCGAAGGCCAAGATCGCCGACTCGCCGGGTCCGCCACGACAGCGACTCCACTGCTTCATCAGATCCGCGAGCTCGCCGCGATCAACGCCAAGTTCTTCACGAACGACAGCAAGAGGACACTCGTACTCGCATCGAGCACCGAAGAGAAGCGCGGCGTCAGTCAGACAAGAGCGCTGGGCCCACTGTCGACATGCATGCGCCTGGCGAACCAGGTGACTTGCCGTACGTGGTAGGTTGCCCTGCGTTCACCCGTGAGCTGCGGCAAGTCCAATGGCCCAGCACGAAGAACTTCAAGCCCGACGTACCCGAGAAGTACGACGGCAAGTTGCATCCGTCGGAGTTCCTCAGCATCTACACCATCGCGGTGCAAGCTGCTGGGGGGCGCGATGACAAGATCCTTGCCAATTACTTCCCGCTGGTGCTCAAGCCAAACGTCAGGTCCTGGCTCATGCACTTGCCGGAAAACTCCATATCTTCCTGGGCAGACCTATGCCATCAGTTTGTCGGCGCCTTTACAGGCGGCCACAAACCTCATGGCCAGGAGAGTGATCTTCACCTGCTTGCCCAGATGGAAGGAGAGCCCCTGCGCAAGTACATCCAGAGATTCAGCCAAGTGCAACGCAACATCTCAGACGTCCACCCTGCCGCGGTCATCAGTGCGTTCCACCAGAACGTGCGTAACCGCAGGTTGCGGGAGGAGATGGCGATGTGCAAGATTAGAGACGTCAGTGAGCTGTATGCCCTGACCGACAGATGTGCACGTGCTGAGGAAGGGAGGAAACTCCTCGGAGAGAATATAGGAACAGGAGGATCTGACAGCGATGATGCCGCCCCGGCAAACAAAAACCGGCGGCGGAACAACAGGAAGAGGAAATACAAAGATGTGCTAGATGTCGAGCAGTCCGGCAACGAAGGTGTCGCCAAGACAGCCAAGACTGGTAGCTCCGGCAAGGAGGTTGCCGCATGCGCCAACTGCCAGGCTGTGGTGGCCGCCGACAAGCAGGACGACACCAACAAGCAGTACTGCAAGATTCACCGCACCAAGGGCCATGACCTCCTGAGCTGCAAGAAGGTCGAGCAGCTCGTTGAGCTGCAAAAGGCCGAGTACGAGCTATGCGACAAGGAGAAGGACCAAGGAGGTGCTGGAGGATCCGGTACGAAGCGCACCGGCCCGGGGGGACGCCGCGGCAACGCCAAGCACCGGCAAGGCGACAGACCTCCCCGCGGCCGCGACAAGGATGGAGATGACGACGACGACGAAGACATGGATGACGCCGAGACCAGCGAGCAGGAGTTCCAGAAAGCCACGTAGGTTTTGTGCGTTAACGGCGGTGCTTCTCTGCATACTTCGCACCGCCAACTCAAGCAGTGGGTGCGAGAAGTCAATGCAGCAGAACCACCCGTTGAGTCACGCAAGCTTCTGAAATGGTCCAGCACGCCTATCATCTTTGATATTGAGGACCACCCTGATCGCACAACTGCTGTCGGGTGTTTGCCGATGTTGGTCTCACCAACTATCCGCAACCTCAAGGTCACTAAGATGCTAGTTGACAGCGGGGCCGGCTTGAACCTGATCTCCTCCGCTGTGCTCCGGAGACTCCAAGTCCTTGACAGCGAGCTCGAAGAGACCGGCACGTTCCAAGGAATCAACCCGGGAAGGAGCAAGCCGAAGGGGAAGATCACGCTGCCGGTGACATTTGGCAGCGAGCTGAACTTCAGGACTGAGAGGATCACTTTCGACGTTGCCGATTTTCCATTGCCTTACAATGGAATTCTCGGCCGTCCGACGCTCGCCAAGTTCATGGCAGCCTCTCACTATGCATACAACATGCTGAAGATGCCAGGCCCGATAAGTGTCATCACTGTCCCTGGCAACAAGAAAGATGCTCTTATCTGTGCCGACAAGACCTACCGGGAAGCAGAAGCCGCAACGGATCACGAGACACTTGCCGCTGAAGCTCCCGGGGGGAAGAAGAAGACCAAGTCCGGCAAGAGCTCTGATGCCCACTCCGGTAAGCGCACCTCTTCGGAGTGCCGCGCTACCATCGAGGACGCACCATCGAGCTCCACCGGCAAGTGTAAGAAGATGATGGCAGCTCCGCCAGCGACCAAGAGGGTGTCCGCCAAGGAGGACGGCGCTGGTGGTACTTTCACCATCAGTGCCACTCTCGACCCTAAATAGGAAAGCGCGCTCGTTGCTTTCCTGCGGGCGAATGTTGATGTGTTTGCATGGCAACCATCTGACATCCCCGGTGTTCCCAGGAAAGTAATTGAGCACCACCTCGCCATCTGTCCTCATGCGCGGCCCGTCAAGTAGAAAGTCAGGAAGCAAGCAATGGAGCGCCAAGAGTTCATCGCAGAAGAGATCAAGAAGTTGGAAGCAATAGGCCTCGTCAGAGGAGTGCTCCATCCCACGTGGTTGGCCAATCCTGTAGTCGTGCGCAAGGCAAAAGGGAAATGGAGGCTTTGCATCGACTTCACCGATGTGTATAAAGCTTGTCCCAAAGACCCATTTCCCCTGCCACGCATTGACCAGATTGTTGACTCCACGGCCGGATGTGATTTGCTTTCATTTCTTGATGCCTACTCAGGATATCATCAGATCTTCATGGCAGAAGAGGATGAGGAGAAAACCGCGTTCATCACTCCATGTGGCACGTACTGTTTCGTACGGATGCCTTTCGGTTTGAAGAATGCTGGTTCAACATTTGCAAGGGTCGTCCATACTGCTTTTGAGCCGCAAATACACAGAAATGTGGAAGCCTACATGGATGATATAGTGGTCAAGACAGGGACAAGTCAACTCTGATCCAAGATTTAGAAGAGACTTTTGCAAATCTGCGTAAGATCAGCCTCAAGCTCAACCCCGAGAAGTGCGTGTTTGGAGTCCCTTCCGGCAAGCTTCTCGGGTTCTTCGTGTCTCAGCGGGGGATTGAAGCCAATCCCGACAAGATCAAGGCCATTGAGCAGATTGAAGCACCGAAGGGCGTCAAGGATGTACGAAGGCTTGCCGGCTGCGTGGCGGCTCTCAGCAGGTTTATCTGTAAGTCAGCTGAGCGCGCCCTGTCGTTTTTCAAAATTTTGAAAAAGGCAGGTCCAATGAAATGGACTCCGGAAGCGGAGGATGCGCTGTAGGACTTGAAGGGATACCTGTCCTCCACTCCAATACTTGTCGCACCTAAGCCACAAGAGAAGTTGCTGCTATATCTGGCGGCAACTAATCAAGTGGTTAGTGCTGCGTTAGTAGCAGAGAGGGAGGCAGATGATGAGCCAGCAACCACGGCAAGTGCATCCAGCGACAAGCAGGGAGCTTCCCTGACAAGCTCTGGTCCCGACAAAGATGGATCTGCGCAGATGTGCGAAGAGATACAGCAGAAGAAAATGGTGCAGCGCCCAGTTTACTTTGTCAGTTCCCTTCTGCAGGGGGCTATGTCAAGGTACTCTGGTGTGCAGAAACTGCTTTTCGGCCTTCTCTTGGCCTCGAGAAAGCTGCGCCATTACTTCCACGCACATTAGATCACAGTTGTCACTCGCTTTCCGCTGAAGAGGATACTGCAGAATCCCGAAGCAACAGGCAGGATTGTTGAGTGGGCACTGGAACTTTCAAGCTTTGGCCTCAGGTTTGAGAGCATTCAACTATCCAAAGCAGAGCATTGGCAGAATTCATAGCAGAGTGGACGCCAACACCAGATGAAGAAATTCCAGAGACGAGCATCGCCGTCAAGGAAGCAAACAAAGAGTGGCTGATGTACTTTGATGGTGCCTTCTCGCTGCAAGGTGCCGGTGCTGGCGTGCTGCTTGTCGCACACACCGGAGAGCACCTCAAGTATGTAGTCCAGATGCACTTTCCCAAGGAGCAAGCAACAAACAATACCGCAGAGTATGAAGGATTGCTTGCCGGTCTCAGGATCGCGGCAGACCTTGGGATCAAGCAACTCATTGTCAGGGGTGACTCGCAGCTTGTCGTCCGCCAAGTGAACAAGAATTATCAGAGTCCGTTGATGGAAGCTTACGTTGACGAAGTGAGGAAGCTGGAAGAGCGCTTTGCCGGCCTACAGATGGAACATGTTCCAAGAGCTCAGAACGACATCGCTGACGGCCTGTCAAAGTGCGCGGCACTTAAGTTACCTGTGGAACCAGGGATCTTTGTGCTCAAGCTGACTCAACCATCCGTGACACCATCAACTGGACAGAGCAAGAAGAGGAAGTTGATTTCTGGTAACTATCTTCCGGCAGAGCTTCCCGAAGCCGCCGCCAAGAAGGTCCCCAAGATCAACGCCAAGAGTGCTGAGGAGTAGTCTGCTCCGACAAGCCCCAGGGTTTGTTTCGTTGAAGCAGACGCTCCCGACAAGTTTTGCTCCGGAAAGCTTGCCGGGGAACGTCAAGGTCCGGCTGAGCCACATGTTCTCGTCGTAGAAACGGATGTTCCCGCAGCAGCAGATATGCCTTTAGTCCTTGTTGTCGAGCCGCAAGCTCCAGCCTGGGCACAGCAGATCGTCCGTTTCCTCCAGACAGGAGAACTTCCCGAAGAGCAAGAAGAAGCGGAAAGAGTAGCTTGGCAGTCTAGTATGTACCAGTTCGTTGACAACGCACTGTACAGAAGAAGGCTAAATGTAGTGAAATTGAAGTGTATTCCCCGGGAAGATGGACAGAAGCTGTTGGCAGAGATACATGGAGGCATTTGTGGTCACCACATTGGCGCAAGAGCGCTTGCCGGCAAAGCGTTCCGGCAAGGTTTCTTTTGGCCGACAGCCCTCCAGGATCTAACTGCACAAGTAACCAAGTGTGAAGCGTGCCAGTTCCATTCCAAGCAGATACATGAGCCAGCTCAAGCTCTCCAGACGATCCCTTTATCCTGGCCATTTTCGGCCTGGGGGCTCGACATCCTCGGCCCCTTCCCCCGAGAAGTCGGGGGCTTTGGGTACTTGTACGTCGCAATCAACAAGTTCACAAAGTGGCCGGAAGTGGAACCAGTGAGGAAGGTGACAGCACAGTCAGGAGTCAAGTTCTTCAGGTCGATTGTTTGCCGCTTCGGGATCCCTAACAGGATCATCACCGACAACGGTACACAATTCACGAGTCGCACCTTCATGCAGTACGTCCAAGACCTTGGCGCCAAGGTCTGCTTCGCTTCTGTTGCTCACCCCAGGAGCAACGGTCAAGCAGAGAGGGCAAACGCTGAAGTGCTGCGTGGACTCAAGACCAGGACTTTCGACATGCTGCACAAGTGCGGGAGAAACTGGATCGAGGAGCTGCCGGTGGTTCTTTGGTCGATCAGGACGACGCCAAATCGAGCCACTGGCCAGACACGTTTCGCTCTAGTCTATGGAGCAGAGGCAGTTATCCCCACGGAACTCGTATACGGGTCACCTCGAGTGCTTGCTTATGATGAGCTTGAGCAAGAGCAGCTGCGACAAGATGACGCGCTGCTCCTTGAGGAAGACCGTCTTCAGGCTGCTGTACGAGCTGCTCGATACCAGCAAGCGTTGCACCGCTACCATAGGCGCAAAGTTAATGCCAGAAGTCTCGAGGAAGGCGACCTTGTTCTTCGGCGCGTTCATTCCGCCAAGAATTCCAACAAGTTGACGCCTAAGTGGGAAGGCCCTTACCGGGTGAAACGAGTCACTAGGCCTGGCGCTGTCCGCCTTGAGACCGAAGATGGCTTTCCGGTGAGCAACTCCTGGAACATCGAGCATCTTCGTATGTTTTACCCGTGAGGCGCGGTTGTCGGACCCTGTCCGGCAACCACCTTTTTGTACAAGTCTTGCCGCTGTTGCATGTAATCCTTTGTAGAAAGCCAGACGCAGACCCTGTGCATAAATAAAACTCATGTGCTCCGCACATCTTGTCAACTTCATGCTTTTTATTGTTTGCATGACTTATCTGACACTTTGTGCAGCGCCAAACCCCGGTAAGCAATAACGAGCCATAAGGCTCCATATCATTGTTTTCTCTCCTCTCTTTTCTCAAGGAAAGGAAGGTTCCTCTCGCCCACAAGTTTACCGGGGGCGGGGAGCAGAAGATAATGGTGTGGACTAGGCGAGTTCAAAAAGTTTCGTCTTGCCGGAGAGCAAACAACAGAAAAGCTAAGTTGCCAAAGTTTGAGCAATCAGATTTTTTAAGTTATCTCCCTTGAACGCCCATGCTTTGTATAGAAAACCTGTACGCGGAGGAACCAGCTCGTGGCTAGTTGCGCCCTTACTTTGTTTCCAGTTCGCTCAACAGTATAAGTGTGCTGCGGCTAGATTCACGCCCTTACTTTGTTTCGAGTTCGCTCAGCAACTTAAGCGAGCTGCGACTAGTCACGACAAGGTTTCTTGTCGGTAACGACACCGCCAGCAGGCTGCTGATGTCCCGCACTCAGCGCTCGCGGCAAAGGTGCCTACGCCGGCAAGTTCCCTAAAAGTGTAGGGCAAAAACATACAAAGGAAGGAATCGAGTAAAGGGAATAACATTGGAATCATGACCCGAAATAGAGTTATATTACAAGATAGCTTGTCGCGACTCTAATAGACTATTTTCATAACATGATCAGCAGCGACGAGAAAAGAAGAAAATAGGCGGCCTAGTCCGCGCGGTCGCCCTCAACCCTCTTGATCCCGCTCACCTTGTCCACAATAGGTGCGACGAGGGCCTCGAGCTTCTCCAGATCAGCTTCCGGCGGCAGGGACCTGAGGATGTTGGTGAGGCGGAGGCCCAGGTTGTGAAAGGCCACCTTCATCATCACCTTTTTGAGAGCTCCCGCGCAGATCTCGCGCGCCTCGTCGGCCAGCTGCTTTGGGATCCTCTCCCGGAGTTGCTGGAGGGCCGTCGCCACGCCTTTGAAGAACAAGGTGAGCTTGGCGCTAGATGGGAGGCTCTCGTCAGAGGAATACCCGAGATCCTCCACCCCCAGCAGCGCCAACTCCTTGTCGATGTTTGCGGCAACATTCACAAGACCCTCCGTCCACTGCTCCACAGTCTCTCTGAAGGTGTTCTGGATGGTAGCAACGCTCTCCAGCAACGCCTTGTCTGCCTTGATCTCCTTCTTCAAGGCCGCCTCCTGCTCCCTGGCGCCGTCAATCGTCTTGGTCAGAGCAGCCAGCTTCAGCTCAAGATCGGCGTTGGAGTCCTTGGCGGCGTCAAGCTCCTTGATCTTCTCGGTGAGACGACCCTGCAGCTCGCCAAAGGTGTAGGCGTCCTTCTCGCGCTCATGCTTGAGCACGGCAAGCGCTTCACCCCTCGCCTTGAGATCAGTCTCCAGCTGCGCCACTTTCGCCTCCAGCTCCTTCTTGGCGGCCTCGGCAGCTGCGGCAGCGTCCTTTGCTTCCTTGAGGGTTCCGCTGAGTTCTTGCTCGCGCGTAGCAAGCTCCTCTTCGTGGCTGTCCAGGCTGGCCTTCAGCTGCACCAACTCACCGTCCCGCGCAGATAACTCCTCGGCGGCAAGCCGCTGTTGCTCTGCAACCTCTGCCTTCTCGAGGATGAAAGCCTTCTGCGCCTCATCGAGTTGCACCCGCTCCGCCGCCAGCGACTGGAGAGCTGCCTGGTTGAGGCCTCGGAGCTCCTCCGCGCGCTTCTCAATGTCCACCCCCGCCTTCGCGAGAAGCGCTTCGCGGGACTCCAGTTTGGCCTGGCGGGCACGGTAGAGCGACACCAGCTTCCGCAGCAGCCGCTCCTCTTCGGGCTCGTCGTTGCTGCTGCTTGGTGCGTCGACCAGCGTCAAACCAGCGAAGGCAAGCACCTCCATGTCGAAGCTTTCTCCTTCGACTGGCGCCCTGGACGTTGACGCCCAGGGGAGGTTGATGAAGATGCCATCGCCAGCCTTCAAGTAGACGCCTGGCTGGGGCTCTTCGGAGCCCGGCGCTGCGGCTGCGGCGGGAGGATCGGCGGACGGTGTAGCGCCTGTCGCTCCTGCGGCCTCAGGGTCGTCAGTGCGATTGTCGGAGCCCTCGTCAGCTGCTGCGGCGGCCGCCCTGGCGGCCTCTTCGCTAGCGGGATTATCAGCGTCGGCCGCTTCTTCGATGGTGGCGGCATCGTCAACAGCAACCTCGGTCTCCATCGGCTCCACAGTGGATGGATCTGACGGCCGGAAAAGGGAGAAAAGTCAAGCAAATATCCAAAAATAAGAACCCAAGGGAAGTTTAGAAGCAAGGAACTGGCGGGAGACCCGCGTGAACAACCGGTGCCACATGGAGCGGCGCCCGACACCTAGTCGGACCCGTCATCCCGCCACCCGCTACCCTCGTCGTCGCTGTCCTCCTCGTCACTCCCGCCCGAGGAGGAGCCTTCGCTATCGGAGGAGCTCTCCACGCAGCACCGTGCCCGAGTCCTGAAGCACCCGAAGACCTTGACGGAGAGGAGAGCGCCCTCCATCAGCTTGAAAGGGAGGGTGAGCCCCGCCGTCAAGCTGTGGATGCAGGTGAATGTCTTCCACCCTCGACCAAGATACATCACATTAGGGGCCGGGAAATCAACGCGGACTCGCGTACCGCTTATTCCACAGCCCCTCATGTGCAACCTCAGTGTCTCGGGCGGACCCAACTCCATCTCGCTCGCAAATGGAGCTGGGAGACGAAGGCGACGACGAGGCGGCCCACGCAGCCTGACAAAGAACTTGCAAGGGTCGTCCCCGATATGGTCCGCCACGGGGAGAGGATCTGCTGGCGGAGGCGAGGTCGGCGGGCTGCCTCGCCCACCTCTTCCCCGACCGCCTCGGCCTCGCCCTCGACCTCGCCCGCGGCCTCGTCCCCTCCCTCTTCCCCTTGCGGCTGGCTCTGCCACCACGGGTGCGGGGGGAGGAGGGACGCGTTGCCTAGCGGCGACCCTCGTCGCCACTGTCGAAGGTCCAGGGTTCCCTTTCTCCATGGCGAATGGGAGAGAGGGGAGCAGAAGCTGAAGGGAAGAAGAGATGAAGGAATGCGGTTTTCCGTCCCCCCCTCCCGCTCCTTATAAAGGAGCGGGGTGGGGGCTCGGCCGCCCCGCTCAGCCAATCAAGACACGGAAGGAGCAGGGAACTGGGCCCGACCCGCTACCACGACCCGCGACGACCCAGTTTCCCGCCTCCACCGTTCGCCACTCCAAGCGCATGGAGGCCGCGTGGCAGGCGTGCAGAACTGAGGCGACGGATCAGGCAATCTCTCCCCACCCCGTGATCGTGGGGAGTGGACGCCTTGAAGACCACGCCTCCACGCCTCCCTCCGTTCGTGGGGAAGGTGCGAACCGCCAGGAGGCGGGCGTTTCGCCTTTCTGAATAAAAGAACCATCCACGACCTCTCCCACGACGCCGAAATCGACGCGTGCCGTTCGGGGAGGGCGCGGTGGATACGGAGCAAGGTGCGACGTGACCCAGGCCGCGCGTGCCCGTGCCCTGTTTTGGGCCTGGCCCAACAGTGCTCGGCACCATGTATGGCCCAGGCCCGGGGGCTCCTGTCGGTGTACTAGAGTAGGGGTACCCTAGTATCCCGAACTTGTGCACGGGCAGTCGCAGCGTCTCACGGCAAGGCTTGCCGGGTAACCGCCAGGCTCCTCCGTGGATTCTTTGAAGCCATTTAAGAACAAAGTATTTAAGCCTAGGAGACAAGTCCCCGACAAGAGGAGCTTGCCGGGAAGGCCACTCAAGCCACAAGACCCCGGCAAGAGGAGCTTGCTGGGAAGGCCAACCAAGGCATCACAAGGAACTTGCCGCGACGCGCCACGCGTCCCGGCAGGACCCGGCGAGCAACAAGCTTCAGGATGCGACAAGACAACTACCGCGGCAAGCCTCCACTCTGTACCTGCGCTCCAGCACACCCACCTACGTGTCGCTCTGGGACCCTTCCTGGCGTACCTGGCGGGAGGCTGTGCAGCCTGGGGTACACTGTGGCATGCGGCGCTGACAAGATTGCCATCGTGGCGAGCGGTGGCGCCCCTGACGGTCCCTTTTGTGCACCGTCTGGGCAACGTAGATAGGCATTTAATGCCTTTGTCCCCTGCCGTCAGGGTTAGGTATGATACACTGTGTAGGTAGCTGTACCTACGACAGCATCTTTCCATTTTTGCCCTTACCTACATTACCACCTGTTGGAGACCCCTTGAACATATAAAAGGAGGCCCATGCACAATGTAGAGGGGGATCTCGCCCCGGAGAGCGATCTCTCAGAGGACGAACAGAAGAACGCTCGGTCTCGTTAGCTGCTCAAGTGGGCCTCCTTCTTCTGTTCGTCCTCTGAGAGATCGCTCTCCGGGGCCAGACCACGACATAAGATAGAAAGAGAATGAAAGTCATTCCCTATGCCTCAACCATAGGTTTTATAAAGTATGTCATGCTGTGTACCAGATCTATTGTATACCCTACATTGAGTTTAGCAAGGGAGTACAATAGTGAACTAGGAGTAGATCACTGGACAATGGTCAAAATTATCCTTAGTGGAATAAGGATATGTTTCTCGATTATGGGGGTGACAAAAGGTTCATCGTAAAGGGCTACATCGATGCAAGTTTTTGACACTGATCCAGATAACTCTAAGTCTCTCTGATACATATTGAAAGTGAGAGCAATTAGCTAGAGTAGCTCCGTGCAGAGCATTGTTGACATGGAAATTTGCAAAATACATACGGATCTGAATGTTGCAGACCCGTTGACCAGACTTCTCTCACAAGCAAAACATGATCATACCTTAGTACTCTTTTGGTGCTAATCACATAGCGATGTGAACTAATTATTGACTCAAGTGAACCCTTAGGGTGTTGGTCACATGACGATGTGAACTATGGGTGTTAATCACATGGTGATGTGAATTATTGGTGTTAAATCACATGGCGATGTGAACTAGATTATTGACTCTAGTGCAAGTGGGAGACTGAAGGGAATATGCCCTAGAGGCAATAATATAAAGTTATTATTTATTTCCTTATTTCATGATAAATTTTTATTATTCATGCTAGAATTGTATTAACCGGAAACTTGATACATGTGTGAATACATAGACAAACAGAGTGTCACTAGTATGTCTCTACTTGACTAGCTCGTTGAATCAAAGATGGTTAAGTTTCCTAGCCATAGACATGAGTTGTCATTTGACTAACGAGATCACATCATTAGAGAATGATGTGATTGACTTGACCCATCCCGTTGGCTTACCACTTGATCGTTTAGTATGTTGCTATTGCTTTCTTCATGACTTATACATGTTCCTATGACTATGAGATTATGCAACTCCCGTTTACCGGAGGAACACTTTGTGTACTACCAAACGTCACAACGTAACTGGGTGATTATAAATGTGCTCTACAGGTGTCTCCAAAGGTACTTGTTGAGTTGGCGTATTTCGAGATTAGGATTTGTCACTCCGATTGTCGGAGAGGTATCTCTGGGCCCACTTGGTAATGCACATCACTATAAGCCTTGCAAGCATTGTAACTAATGAGTTAGTTGTGGGATGATGTATTACAGAACGAGTAAAGAGAGTTTCCGGTAACGATATTCAGCTAAGTATTGAGATACCAATGATCGAATCTCGGGCAAGTAACATACCGATGACAAAGGGAACAACGTATGTTGTTATGCGGTTTGACCGATAAAGATCTTCGTAGAATATGTAGGACCAATATGAGCATACAGGTCCCTCTATTGGTTATTGACCGAAGACGTGTCTCGGTCATGTCTACATAGTTCTCGAACCCGTAGGGTCTGCACGCTTAACGTCCGGTGACGATTTGTATTATGAGTTTATGTGTTTTGATGTACCGAAGGTAGTTCGGAGTCCCGGATGAGATCGGGGACATGACGAGGAGTCTCGAAATGGTCGAGACGCAAATATCGATATATTGGACGACTATATTTGGCCATCCGAAAGGTTCTGAGTGATTCGGGTATTTTTTGGAGTACCGGAGAGTTACGGGAATTCACCGGGGAGTATATGGGCCTTATTGGGCTTCAGGGGAAAGAGAGAGGAGAGGCTGCGCGCCCCCCAAGTCCTAGTCCGAATTGGACTAGGGGGAGGGGATGCGCCCCATCCTTCCTTCTCTTCTCTCTTCCATTTCCCTGACTCCTACTCCTACTACTTGGAAGGAGGGGGGAATCCTACACCCGGTGGGAGTAGGACTCCTCCAGGGCGCGCCATAGGGGCCGGCCCTCTCCCCCTCCTCCACTCCTTTATATACGTGGCTAGGGCACCCCATAGACACAACAATTGATCATTGATCTCTTAGTCATGTGCGGTGCCCCCTCCATCATATTCCACCTCGGTTATATCATAGTGGTGCTTAGGTGAAGCCCTGCGTCGGTAGCATCATCAACACCGTCATCACATCGTGCTGACGGAACTCTCCCGCAAAGATCTGCTGGATCGGAGATCGTGGGACGTCATCGAGTTGAACGTGTGCTGAACTTGGAGGTACCGTCGTTTGGTACTTGGATCGGTCAGATCGTGAAGACGTATGACTACATCAACCGCGTTGTCATAACGCTTCCGCTTTCGGTCTACGAGGGTACGTGACACTCTCCCCTCTCGTTGCTATGCATCACCATGATCCTGCGTGTGCGTATGATTTTTTTTGAAATTACTACGTTCCCCAACAGTAGTCGACGTTCACATAACACCACTAGAGGAGAGACAACATACATCTCATCAAAATATCAAACGAATACCAAATTCACATGACTACCAATTGCAAGACTTCTCCCATGTCCTCAGGAACAAATATAACTACTCACAAAGCATATTCATGTTCATAAACAGATGAGTATTAATATGCATAAAGGATCTGAACATATGATCTTCCACCAAATAAACCAACTAGCATCAACTACAAGGAGTAATCAACACTACTAGCAACCTATAGGTACCAATCTCAGACTTAGAGACAAGAATTGGATACAAGAGATGAACTAGGGTTTGAGAGGAGATGGTGCTGGTGAAGAGGTTGATGGAGATTGGCCCCCTCACGATGAGAGGAGCGTTGGTGATGACGATGGCGATGATTTCCCCCTACCGGAGGGAAGTGTCCCTCGCAGAACAGCTCCGCCAAAGCCCTAGATTGGTTCCGCCAAGGTTCCGCCTCGTGGCGGCGGAGTCTCGTCCCGAAAGCTTGCTTATGATTTTTTCTCGGACGAAAGACTTCATATAGCAGAAGATGGGCACCGGAGGGCCACCAGGGGGCCCACGAGGCAGGGGGCGCGCCCAGGGGGGTAGGGCGCGCCCCCACCCTCGTGCCCAGGGTGTGGGTCCCCTCTGGTATTTTCTTCGCTCAATATTTTTTATTATTTCCAAAAATAACTTCCGTGGAGTTTCATGACTTTTGGAGTTGTGCGGAATAGCGGTCGATGTGTGGAGTAATAGTAGTAGATGTAGGCAGGAGTCGGTGTACTAATCTTGGACGTGATGCCTATATAATGATCATTGCCTGGATATCATCATAATTATATGAAGTTCTATTAATTGCCCAACAGTAATTTGTTCACCCACCGTTTGCTATTTTTCTCGAGAGAAGCTACTAGTGAAACCTACGGCCCCTGGGTCTTTCTTATCATATATTTGCCTTTGCGATCTACTTTCCTCTTGCATTTATTTCTAGATCTATTAAACCAAAAATACAAAAATACCTTGCTGCATTTTATTTCTATTTATTTTATTTGCGATCTATCTATAAATTTACTACAAAATTATCTCATGTCCGTTTGCCTATCTTGAGGTGCCGTACCCCGGAAGGGATTGACAACCCCTTTAACATGTCGGGTTGCGATGATTTGTTATCTATGTGCAGGGGCTGTTTACATTGTGTTGCTTGTTTCTCCTACTGGTTCGATAACCTTGGTTTCATATCTGAGGGAAATACCTACCGCCGTTGTGCTGCATCATACCTTCCTCTTTGGGGAAATACCGATGTAGCTTCAAGCGACATCAAAAGGAATTTCTGGCACCGTTGCCGGGGAGGATCTTCAACATATACCAGGTTCCTAATCACAAATCTCATCTCCTTGCAATTTACATCATTTTCCATTTTCCTCTCGTTTTCCTCTCCCCCACTTCACAAAAATTTGCTGTTTTATTCGCCTCTCTTTTTCCGTTCGCCTTTTTTTGCCGGATCTGTTTTTGTGTGCAACCTTGTTTGCCGTTACTATGGATAGTTCTTACTCTATCGCTTGCACTCCCGAGAATGAGGTTCTCAACTTTAAACAAAGGGGAGGAGAAAATTTAAAAGATGCTTGGTATAGAATTTGCAATGCTCATAATGGATCTATTTGTAAGCAATCTACTGTTGTTCTTCTTCGCTGTTTTTATGTTGGCATCACCACTTGGTATAGATTCGTCCTTGATACGATTACCGGCGAAAATTTCTTGATGTGTCCCTCTCTTTATGCTTTTAATGCTATGGGAAATTTAGTGGGATCACCACCTCTCATGATTAATGAAACAACTTTGACTCTTGAGCATGTTATGGAAAGACTAGATGCTATTGAGAAGAAAATGCTCACTGAAGATCATATGGAAATTATAGATAAAAAGTTGCATAATTTTGCCACTAATATTGGGTCAAAAGTGGGAGATATTTTTAAGTTGTTAAGAGAGAAGGGTACCATAATCCATGAAAGACTAGAAGAAAGTTCGTCTCGGATTGATAAATTAGAAAGAATCTTTAGTAATCTAAGCACAACTTTTGCTTACACTAAAACTATCGAGAAAACTCCCGTAAAGAGTGGTAGATCCAAGAACAAGGGTGCAACTTCTAGTAACGATAATAAAGGAGATCTTAAGATGATTAGTATTCACCCGAATTTTGTTGAAGTGATAAGAGATCCTATTTGCAAGAATGAATTCTTTCAATTTATTCCTAGGAGTATTGTTATTGAAAATATTTATGCTAAATCTCTTAAGGATCCTAAGTGTTTGATTGAAGAGTTGGACAAAGATGACAAAACTTAGATCCTTGCTTTATGCCTAGCTAAGGGCGTAAAACTATAACGCTTGTTGGGAGGCAACCCAATGAATAAATTTTATTTTTGCTTTCTGTTCTTGAGTGTTAGCACAATAATGCTACTATTATGATTGTGTTTTGTGTGTTTTAATTAGTGTTTTTTCCAAGTAGAACCGATAGGATCTTCTTGGGTGATAGTTGTTTGATCTTGCTGAAAAAGACAGAAACTTTGTGCTCACGAAAACAATTCTCATTTCTTTTATCAGAAAGAGCTTTTTCCCTGATTTTGTAGAAGATTAATATACAAATTACCTAGGTCATCCTATTTTTTCAGAATTTTTGGAGTTCCAGAAGTTTTTGAAAAAGTCAGATTGCTACAGACTGTTCTGTTTTGACAGATTCTGTTTTCTTTGTGTTGTGTGCTTATTTTGATGGCTCTATGGTTTTATTTGATGAGTTTTTGCCATTGAAAAGTTGGAATACAGTAGATATAATACAAAAACAAAATATGAATTGGTTTGATACAATACTTATAGTAGTGGTTTGCTTTCTTATATTAACGGATCTCACGAAGGTTTTGTTGAGTTTTGTGTGATTGAAGTTTTCAAGTTTTGGGTTATCTTATGATGGATGAAGGAAGGATGGAAGAGCCTAAGCTTGGGGATGCCCCGACATCCCAAGCTATTATGCAAAAATGAGCAACCAGCTAAGCTTGGGGATGCCCCCGAGTGGCATCCCCGCTTTCTTCCAACGATCATCAAAATTTTACTCGAACCTATATTTTTATTTGTCACATGATATGTGTTTTTCTTGGAGCGTCTTGTATGATATGAGTATTTGCTTGTTTTATTTTGTGTTTTAAGTCTTGATCCCTTACTGGACACACCTATTTGGGAGAGCCAAAATTATATCATGACTTATTAAAATTGCTCTCTATGCTTCACTTAATTTTTTATGAGCAATGGACTTGCTCTAGTGCTTCACTTATATATTTTTCAGCACGGTGTGCTTAGTATTTTTGAAGAAATGCACTCTTGCTTCACTTAGATTTATTTGAGAGTTAGTAAAATTTTCAAGAAATTCTCTCTTGCTTCACTTAAATTATTTTGAGAGAAAGAAGAAAAATTATGCTCTTGATCTTCACTTATATTTGTTTGAGCTAATGAAAAGCAACACATGAAAATTAGTCCCAAAGTGATAGATATCCAACAAGGATATAATAAAAACTTTCATGAAGATCATTGGACAAAATAAACTTGATTCCTAGTAATAGTTTCGAGATATGATGATGTGATATGTGAGTTATGTTGATGAGTAATTATTCTTTAGTAAGAATATTGGTGTTAAGGTTTGTATTCCCTATGCAAGTACGAAAGTCAATAGTCATGCAATGAAATTATATCCTACTTGTGGTGCATTATTCAGTGTTATTTATGCTTAATGCTTTCTTATGAGATTATCTGTTTCTTGGTTGGCCGCTTCTCAATCTTTTGCAGACTTCATTTTGCACCAAGTGTGATATCTACTTGTGCATCCAAAATCCTTTAAACCAGTTTTGCCACATGAGTCCACTATATCTACCTATATGCGGTATTCTTTTGCCGTTCTAAGAAAATTTGCATGTGCCATCTCTAATTTTCAAAATAAACTTCTCTTTTGTGTGTTTGTCTCGCTTGCGGAGCTGTGAGGGGTGGCTAATATTTTTCATGCTAGATGTGTTATTCTCACGACGAGTGTTTACTCACTTGTCATTGCACGAGTGTAAGGCAAAGGTATTAGGGATGCCCAGTCCCAAAATGCAAAAATGAACTTACATTATGTTGTCAAATAATAAATTCCTTGGAAAGTGTTGATATGGAGGGCATCCGTGGATATGGTTAGCCATGAAAAGTGAAAGTATGGTGAAAAAAGGAATAAACTTTATTTTCTGTTTGGCAACCGCCTATGATATATCTAGCATGGAAAGTATTGGGAACTCTAAGCCGTTTTCGTTGGTGGGATGGATACACCTCCCAAAATATGTTTATCTCTAATTTTTTTCACTTTGAGCTCTGGCACCTCTACAAATCCCTACATCCCTCTGTGAAGGGCCTTTCATTTACTTTATGCAATTTTATTTTTGAATTTGAGTCTCCATCTTCTCTTGTAAAAGCACCAACTAGGAGCAAATATGATCGTACTTAAGTATTGGGTGTAGCTAATATTCGAGTGTGTTTCATGAATGGATCAATGTTTGAGTATGATTGGCTAGGGATAACTTATTTTAGCATTGATATTTTGAAAGACATGGTTGCTTGTTGACATGCTTGAGTATCTAAATTGTTATGTCAAAACTAAACTATTGATTTGAATCACATAAAAAGTCCAAATGTACATGCTATAAAGAAAAGAATATGATATGACATGTTAGGCACCATTCCACATAAAAAAATCTGTTTTTATCACTTACCTACTCGAGGACGAGTAAGAGTTAAGCTTGGGGATGCTGATACGTCTCCAACGTATCTATAATTTTTTATTGTTCCATGCTATTATATTATCAATCTTGGATGTTTTATAATCATTTTATAGTCATTTTATATCATTTTTGGTACTAACCTATTGACATAGTGCCAAGTGCAAGTTGCTGTTTTTTCCATTTTTTTTACATCGCAGAAAATCAATACCAAACAAGTCCAAATGCCACAAAACTCCACGATGATTTTTTATGGGCTAGAAGGAACACAACGGGCCCTGGCTGCCCCTGGGGGTGCCCCGAGGGGGGCACAACCCACCAGTGCGCACTAGGAGGCCCAGGCGCTCCCTGGTGGGTTGTGCCCACCTCGGGTGCCCCTCGAGCCGCCTTGTTGCTCTATAAATACCCCAATATTCCATAAACCTTCAGCGAAAAATTGCCAAAATTAGTGTAGGGTGAGGAAAAATGGCGTCCTCCCACCCCCACCACCACCTAAACCCTAGCCACCCTCCACTCCGACGATCTCCACGTTCAACCGTGGGGCAGGTCTTTTGATTCACTCATTCGCTTCGGCGTCCTTCCCTCTTTCTTCTGGTTGTCATCTTTATGGCGATGCATGCATCAATCTTGCTTGGGCTGGATTTTTCCCCGGAATGGCCCTTTCTTAGGAGATCTGGAGCTCTTTTAGGTGGACGGTGCATCCTACGGAACGATCTGGCCACTTCATCATGGTGGTCTCTTTTGCTTGTAGTTCTTTCCGCCTGGATGAGGATAATGTTGGCCTCTCTCTTGAAGCTGCTCTTTGAGGGTATTGTTCTTCACTTAAGGTATCTTGCCTACGTGACTGTGTATTCTCCTTCCATGTCTCTTGCAAGGATGTTGGGTTTTTCATTCTGCATCAACGATCCTTTGTGTGCGACCATTTTAAGTGTTTCTTTCATCTTTGGGGACATGGGGGTCCTAATTGGGAGCAAGAGTTTAAGCGTTGGCAATTAGAGTGTCAACAGGAGTGGATCTTGGTTAGTCCCTCTAAGGCTAGAGCCAAATTAGGGTTGTTATCCATGCAAAACCCTCTGGCCAAGTCTTCTCTCAAATCCTCTATGGGTACCAAGAAGAAGCTTAGGTTTGCCACGTTCATTAATTATGAGGCGTGCAAAGGTTATCGTTATCCTGCCTCTTCACAAGATTGTTTAACTGTTCGGGAGGCTGGGTATTTGGTTAATTCTGATGAGGAGCCTTCCTCGCCGGAGATGCACACCCCCTCGCCGCCGGTGGCCATCAAATTTGGATCTTTGCCACCCTTTTCGGAGTCTCCGCGTTCGGTTCCATCATCGCCCGTATCTCCTGGGATTTTGAAAATTATTGTTGGGCCAAAGTTCTCGGGTTCAAAAGATTTTCCTATTGATCTAGATACCGCTGGCCCACCAAGTCCTGACACCCTGGGCCCAGATACTGTCAATGCCCCAATCGACGTATCTGATGATGATTCTATTGATGCTGGAACTCAGGCTGCTCATATTCCTTCCCCACAGGATATTGTTTCCGATCTGTACATTTTTGATGAGATGTCCGGGGCCGCAAGTGTTTTAGGTCTGGTCACATTAAAAAAGATTGCGTCCGCCAACCGCCCGAGTCGTCCATCTGGGTGCCCAAAGTCCCATCGCCATGTTTCGTTTCTCGCGGCCGAACAGAGCAGCTGGCCTCTCCGCCTTCCAATCCACCACCGCCCCCCAAGAAACCCCAATCTGCTTCTCCTCCATCGCCGTCGTCGCCTCCACTGCAACCTCCTGTGATCTCTCCGCCTGATCTCTCAATGGCGGTCTATGCTCTTGACCTGCGCGTTTTCTTCCGGCCGGCTACGACATCATCGACGATGGCGGAGACAGATTGCCGCGCACCTACTTCACCTCCTAGCAGCCACCCCCGCACATGCATGAGCAGTTCATGGTGGCCATTGTTGAGCCAGTGCCACCCGCTCATATGGTGGCCATCAGGAGGGAACAAGTTCTTCACTTCATCACCCATACCCTGCAAGTTCCAGTACGTTCTGCTCAGCCATGGGTTCATGGAGTTGGCCTATTTGAGATGGATGACCCAGTAGTCCGTGGATCCTTTACTTTGCACCCGCCGTTTCCTTTGGGTCTAGATGAGAAGGGAGAAGAGTTCTTTGTCAGATTTATTCCACATGACCATGGTGAGGGGTTTCGTGCGCTGCATGGATATCGTACGGGCTGGCTTATGTTCATTGGCATCCCTTTGGGTTATCGGAACACACAGGGTCTTGCCGATGTGGTCGGGACTTTTGCTCAGTTTCATTATTGGAATCACACAGACCGTCGACGCGCCTGCTCCCTTGTCAGAGCTTCTTTTCCGGACAATGCTTTGGTTCCTCGCGATGTGGTTTTCCGAGAGTTTGCTAATTGGGGTGGTACGATTGTGTCTTGGACGTCTGCATGCTATATATTATCTGCTGAGTTTGCTGAAGCCATGATTGGGGCGGATGATGATCCTATGCCGTTGGATGGTAATCCACACCCTATGCTTGGAGAAAACCCCCCGCAACCTTTTTAGGCTATGCCACCTTACCCAGCTTTAGGGTGGAATGTTGTCCCGCCAAATCATCAGCCACTTTAGCAAGGCTTCAATGGTTGGGAACCCAATGTTCAGCAGGATGAGGGATGGGGCGCTTGGGAAGAACAAGCTCAGAATCAGCCTATGGATGATAATCAGGATGCCGCACAGAATGAGGAGGAGGTTGAACAGAATTCTATGGTCATGGACGCGCCATCTTTTGGTTCTTCTGGCTCTATGGCGCAGATGGACCAACATGGTCTCAATTTGGAGGTTCAACAGCAATTGCACCAGCCTGTGGTCGATCCAATTCAGTTGGGCCTTGTGCGTGTGGTCTATGGGCCGGTTCTACCGCCGCAGATGATCTGGGAACAAACCTTCCGCATGATGTTACCTGAGATTTCTTCTGCACAGATCCCCTGCTCTCCTTCTTTGTCAGTGCTCCCGCCTTTTGTCTTGCCCACGCGCTTTTGGCCTTGGGCTATTGAGCTGGATTTTATCACCAAGATGGCATCTGATGGATTCTTCTCGTCTGCCTTGTGCGCTCCCAGGAAGAGGTCTTCAGTTATAATTAAGCCGATCCAGCCGCAGCCACACACCATGTCTGAACCAGAGCCGCCTACTCAGGAGGTACATCACGTTGATGAGCAGCCGCCCAGCCAGGGTATTCCTTCGGGGGATTCTCAGTTCCAGGCTCAGACTCCTCCTATCCTTGGCAAACGCACATCCTGCAGATCCCGCAAGGTTGTCCAGTTGGTTGCTGTGGAGCCAGATTTCACCACCAGACGTGTAACTCAGAGCTGCGCCAAGGCGACAGGATTCAAGCCCACCTCTGCCATCCCGATGAAGACTTCAAGCCTTCGTCGACCTCGGGCCAAGAAGCCACGCCTCCCTGTGCCGGATTTGGACGAAGATGGAGTTGCGCTTCCACCTCCGACGCCTATCTCTACTCTGCAGCTGCTGGGTGAGGCGCTGCAAATTCCTCCAGAAGATCTTATGGTGGCCTAGCTTATGTCGGGCCCAGAGACTGATGATTCTACCAAGTCTTCTAATGATGCTCGATCTTATTTATTAAGGATGGGGGAGGGTTCAGAGACCTCGGTTCTTTTGGGTCGTTATTATTCTGGACTTATGTGTTTTGGGTCTTTTTGTAGTTTGGCTGAACATTGTCATGCTCTGCTACTCATTCTGTTATGCAGTTATGAGTTTATTATGCTTTTACTCTTGTGTTCATGGATCATACATCTTATCGTAATTGGCGAGTTCTATGCTGGAATGTGCGTGGGCTGAACTCCGAAGACGGACAAAGAGATGTTAGGGCTAAAATTGAGGAGAGCAAATGTTCTATCCTCTGCCGGTAGGAAACTAGGGTTGAGCATTTTGATCTGTGCTCGGTACGTGCTTTTTGTCCGCGTAGATTTGATCATTTTGCTTTCTCCCCTTCTGTGGGAGCGTCAGGAGGTCTCCTGTTTATTTGGAATTCCGCAGTTTTTAGTGGCACTCTAGTTGAGGTATAACGCTTTGGCCTAGTTATATCTTTCAAGTCTGTGCACAGTTCTGAAACCTGGACTTTGGTGTCTGTCTATGGCCGTGCCAAGGGCCTCAACAGGATGAGTTTGTTCAGTGGTTGTATAACCTTCCTATACCTGTGGGTCAAAACTGGCTCTTACTTGGGGATTTCAATTTTATCCGTTCATTGGATAATAGGAATAGGCCTGGGGGAGATGTTAATGATATTTTTTTGTTCAATGAGATCATCGGCCATCTAGGTTTGCTTGAGTTACCACTGAAAGGCAGAGCCTACACCTGGTCTAACATGCAGGAGCAGCCTCTCTTAGAGCAATAGGACTGGTTTTTTACTAATGCTGACAGGATGTCTGCCTATCCGAATACAGTAGTCTTTCCTTTGGCTAAAACCTCCTCTGATCAGGTGCCTTGTGTTGTGTCAATTGATATCACTATCCCAAAGTCGAAGATCTTCCGCTTTGAGAATTTTTGGGTGGAAATGCCAGGGTTTTTTTGACTGTGTTAAGACCTCTTGGGAGGAGCCCGTTGCTGTGGGTTTATCTGCACCTGCCACTTTGTCTGTTAAATTCAAGAGGTTGAGATTTGCACTCAAGAAGTGGAGCACTAATCTTTCCTCCTTAAAAAGGTTGGCCACTAAATGTTCTGAGGTGGTTCTGTATTTTGATAACCTTGAGGAACTCAGACCCCTAACCAGACCTGAGTTTAACTTCAGAAATATCATCAAGCTTCAGTATGAACGCGTTCTGAAATTGCACCATATATACTGGAAGCAGAGGTGCACTATCAGATATATCATGGCGGGGGATGAAAATTCCAAGTTCTTTCATGCTATGGCCTCGGAGAGGCTTAGACGTAACTCAATCTCCTCGCTGCAGAGAGAGGATGGTTCCTCTGTCAGTGATCATGACCAAATGGCAGGAATTTTATGGAACTCCTTTAAGTCTAGAATGGGCCAAGCACAGGGTATCTCCATGGGTTTTGATCTCTCCTCTCTGATCGCCCCTGTCTTGGGGATTGAGGATTTGGATGCTCCCTTTTCTGATGAGGAGATTTCTGCGGTCCTTAAAGATCTGCCCACTGATCGGGCACCTGGGCCTGACGGGTTTAATGGCATGTTTGTCAAAAAATGTTGGACTATTATTGAGAAAGATTTCCGACAGTTAGTTAAGGACTTTTATGAGGGGAGGATTAGCTTGCAGAACATTAATTCCTCCTTCATCACCCTCATTCCCAAAATGTTGGCGCCAATGGGTCCTAATGATTTCCGGCCTATTTCTTTAACTAACACCTGCCTCAAATTCTTTACTAAACTGCTGGCCAATCGATTACAGAAGGTAATCCTCAAGTGCATACACAAGAACCAATATGGATTTCTGAGGCATCGGTCTATTCAGGATTGGTTGGCATGGGCGTTCCAGTACATCTATCAGTGCAAGCAATCAAAGAAGCCAATCATTCTCTTAAAGTTGGATTTTGCTAAGGCCTTTGATACTGTTGAGCATGAGGCCATTCTGGCCCTTCTTATTGCAAAAGGTTTTCCCCCTAAATGGATTGGTTGGGTCAATGAAATTTTGTCCTCGGGTGACTCTCAGGTACTTCTTAATGGCATCCCCGGCAATCACTTTAAATGTAAGCGTGGGGTTAGGCAAGGGGACCCTTTTTCTCCGTTGCTTTTTGTTTTGGCAGCAGACTTGTTACAGTCTGTTGTCAACAAGATGATGCTTGATGGTATTCTCTCTCTGCCGATTGAATGCAATGACAAGGATTTTCCAATAATCCACTATGTTGATGATACAATCATGTTGCTTCCTGCGGATGAAGCCCAGTTAGTAGCCCTCAGGGACATGTTACATGTTTTTGCAGAATCTACTGGTCTCAGAGTTAACTTTGCTAAATCCATGATGGTACCTATTAATGTCCCTGAAGCTGATGCGCTTCGCCTTTCTCAGGTCTTTCAGTGTACTCTTGGATCATTGCCCTTCACCTATCTTGGTCTCCCTTTGGTAACGACCAAGTCCACGATCCTTGATCTGATGCCTTTGGTGGATTCTCTTGAGAGGCGCTTGACTGCAACTTCAGCTATGTTAAACCAAGGTTGCAGGCTCCAGTTGCTGAGATCGGTTCTTTCGTCCATGCCTATATATTTCCTCTGCTCCCTATCTATTCCACTTGGCATCATCAAGCAATTAGAATGGATCATGCGCCAATGTCTTTGGAGAGGGAACTCTGATATACCGAGGCAATCCCTTGCTGCGTGGGTTATGGTTTGCAGACCTAAGGAAAAAGGGGGACTGGGGGTCATCAATTTGCAGCTTCAGAACCAAGGACTCCTCATTAAATACCTACATAAATTCTACAATAAAGCGGATATACCCTGGGTATCCTTGTTGTGGGATTCATACTATGATGGAGTTGTCCCTCATGCCACTGTTCTATGTGGCTCCTTTTGGTGGAAGGATATTTTTAAATTAGCTGATAATTACAGAGCTGATGCGTCTGTTTTAGTTAACAAAGGGGATTCGGTTCTGTTCTGGTCTGATGCTTGGAATTTGGGTTGTTCTTCGATGCCTTTGAGACAAATATTGCCTCGGTTGTTCTCTTTTGCTTTGGATGATAAGATCTCAGTGGCAGATTTCCTTGATAGTCAAGATATGGCCTCCTTTTTTCAGCTGCCTATTTCCCAGCAGGCTGCTCTTGAACTGGATTCACTTACCTCCTGGGTTAACAATTTGGCTAGGGACCAGTTGGCTAATGATGTTTGGTCTTGGGTAGGACCCACAGGAGCTTACACATCAAAGAGCTACTATAGCATCATGCATTCTCATATGGCCACCATCCAGCCTTGCAAATGGTTATGGAGCAGTCGATGCACACTGAAAATCAAGGTTTTTGCTTGGCTCCTATTCTTTGACAGACTCAACACCAAGGACCTGCTGGTGAGGAGGCACTGGCGGGCTGGGGATGCAGATAATCATTGTGTGTTGTGCCACCAGCATATATATGAGGATCGCCAACACCTGTTCTTCTCCTGCAACTTTAGTACAAGAATCCGGAATTATTTGCAGATTGACTGGTCTGGTGGCTCTAATGTACATCAATGCATTTCTTTGGCCAGGCAAAGATTTGCTCAAAGCTTCTTTTCCTAGGTGGTGTTCACAGCAGCTTGGAACATTTGGATTCTTCGGAATGGAAGGACTTTCAAAGGGGAACGACCTACGTTTAGGGCTTGGCGTTGTAAATTTGTACATGATTTAACTTTGCTTTCCCATAGAGTTAAGGCTCATGTCAGACCCCTCCTTCTAACCTGGTTGGATGGGTTACATTGAGTCTTCCTTTGTATAGGTGTAGGTAAGTTTGCCTCCCATGGCCTTCTTTTTTTTTTTTCTGTATATAGTTAATCTGTATTGGACTTTTATTTTCTTTGGAATAAAAGACTGTGGGGCTGTGCCTTGCAATAGTTAGTCAAAAAATATATTCATCCAGCCGCCGCAGAGTCCAGAACCACCAGGTCCAATCTAGACACCATCTCGGATGGGGTTCACCACCTCCATTGGTGCCTCTCCGATGATGCGTGAGTAGTTCTTTGTAGACCTCAGGTCCGTAGTTAGTAGCTAGATGGCTTTCTCTCTCTCGCTGAATTCTCAATACAATGGTCTCTTGGAGATCCATATGATGTAACTCTTTTGCGCTGTGTTTGTTGGGAACGATGAACTTTGAGTTTATGATCAGATCTATCTTTTTATAGCCATGCAAGTTATTTGAGTTTCTTTGATCTCTTATATGCGTGATTGCTTATAGCCTCGTATTTCTTCTCCGATATTTGGGTTTTGTTTGGCCAACTTGATCTATTTATCTTGCAATGGGAAGAGGTGATTTGTAGTGGGTTCGATCTTACGGTGCTTGACCCCAGTGACAAAAAGGGAAACGACACGTATGTATCGTTGCTACTAAGGATAAAACGATGGGGTCTATCTCTAATAGATAGATCTTGTCTACATCATGTCATTGTTCTTATTGCATTACTCTGTTTCTCCATGAACTTAATACACTAGATGCATGCTCAATAGCGGTCGATGTGTGGAGTAATAGTAGTAGACGCAGGGAGGAGTTGGTCTACTAATCCTGGACGTGATGCCTATATAATGATCATTGCCTGGATATCGTCATAATTATTTGAAGTTAATAATGATAGTGCAACTTATTTGTGGCACTGCCGTTTAGGTCATATTGGTGTAAACCGCATGAAGAAACTCCATGCTGATGGGATTTTGGAATCACTTGCTTATGAATCACTTAATGCTTGCGAACCATGCCTTATGGAAAAAATGACTAAGACTCCGTTCTCCGAAAGAATGGAGCGAGCAACTGACTTATAGAAAATAATACATATTGATGTATGCAATCCGATGAGTGTTGAGGCTCGCGGCGGGTATCGTTATTTTCTCACTTTCACAACTGATTTGAGCAGATATGGGTATATGTACTTAATGAAACATAAGCCTGAAACATTTGAAAAGTTCAAAGAATTCCAGAGTGAAGTAGAAAATCATCGTAACAAGAAAATAAAGTTTCTATGATCTGATCGTGGAGGAGAATATTTGAGTTACGAGATTGGTCTTCATTTGAAACAATGCAGAATAGTTTCGCAACTCACACCACCTGGAACACCACTGCATAATGGTGTGTCCGAACATCGTAACCGTACTTTATTAGATATGGTGCGATCTATGATGTCTCTTACCGATCTACCACTATCATCTCGGGGTTATGCATTAGAGACAGCTGCATTCACATTAAATAGGGCACCATCTAAATCCATTGAGATGACACCATATGAACTGTGGTTTGGCAAGAAACCAAAGTTGTCGTTTCTTAAAGTTTGGGGCTGCGATGCTTATGTGAAAAAGCTTCAACCTAATAAGCTCGAACCCAAATCGGACAAATGTGTCTTCATAAGATACCCAAAGGAAACTGTTGGGTACACCTTCTATCACAGATCCGAAGGCAAGACATTCGTTGCTAAGAATGGATCCTTTCTAGAGAAGGAGTTTCTCTCGAAAGAAGTGAGTGGGAGGAAAGTAGAACTTGATGAGGCAACTGTACCTGCTCCCTTATTGGAAAGTAGTTCATCACAGAAATCTGTTCTTGTGACTCCTACACCAATTAGTGAGGAAGCTAATGATGATGATCATGTAACTTCAGATCAAGTTACTACCGAACCTCGTAGGTCAACCAGAGTAAGATTCGCACTAGAGTGGTACAGTAATCCTGTTCTGGAGGTCATGTTACTAGACCATGACGAACCTACGAACTATGATGAAGCGATGATGAGCCCAGATTCCGCAAAATGGCTTGAGGCCATGAAATCTGAGATAGGATCCATGTATGAGAACAATGTGTGGACTTTGGTTGACTTGCCCGATGATCGGCAAGCCATAGCAAATAAATGAGTCTTCAAGAGGAAGACGAACACTGATAGTAGTGTTACTATCTACAAAGCTCGACTTGTTGCAAAAGGTTTTCGACAAGTTCAAGGAGTTGACTACGATGAGATTTTCTCACTCTTAGTGATGCTTAAAGTCTGTCCGAATCATGTTAGCAAATTGCCACATTTTATAAAATCTGGCAAATGGATGTCAAAACTACATTCCTTAATAGATTTATTAAAGAAGAGTTGTATATGATGCAACCAGAAGGTTTTGTCAATCCTAAAGGTGCTAATAAAATGTGCAAGCTCCAGCGATCCATCTATGGACTGGTGCAAGCATCTCGGAGTTCGAATATACGCTTTAATGAGTTGATCAAAGCATATAGTTTTATACAGACTTGCGGTGAAGCCTGTATTTACAAGAAAGTGAGTGGGAGCACTGCACCATTTCTGATAAATATATGTGAATGACATATTGTTGATCGGAAATAATGTAGAATTTTCTGGAAAGCATAAAGTAGTATTTGAAAGGAGTTTTTCAAAGAAAGACCTCGGTGAAGCTTCTTACATATTGAGCATCAAGATCTATAGAGATAGATCAAGACGCTTGATAAGTTTTTTCAATGAGTACATACCTTGACAAGATTTTGAAGCAGGTCAAAATGGAACAGTCAAAGAAAGAGTTGTTGCTTGTGTTACAAGGTGTGAAGTTGAGTAAGACTCAAAGCCCGACCACGACATAAGATAGAAAGAGAATGAAAGTCATTCCCTATGCCTCAACCATAGGTTCTATAAAGTATGCCATGCTGTGTACCAGATCTATTGTATACCCTACATTGAGTTTAGCAAGGGAGTACAATAGTGAACTAGGAGTAGATCACTGGACAATGGTCAAAATTATCCTTAGTGGAATAAGGATATGTTTCTCGATTATGGGGGTGACAAAAGGTTCGTCGTAAAGGGCTACATCGATGCAAGTTTTTGACACTGATCCAGATAACTCTAAGTCTCTCTGATACATATTGAAAGTGAGAGCAATTAGCTAGAGTAGCTCCGTGCAGAGCATTGTTGACATGGAAATTTGCAAAATACATATGGATCTGAATGTTGCAGACCCGTTGACCAGACTTCTCTCACAAGCAAAACATGATCATACCTTAGTACTCTTTTGGTGCTAATCACATAGCGATGTGAACTAGATTATTGACTCAAGTAAACCCTTAGGGTGTTGGTCACATGACGATGTGAACTATGGGTGTTAATCACATGGTGATGTGAATTATTGGTGTTAAATCGCATGGCGATGTGAACTAGATTATTGACTCTAGTGCAAGTGGGAGACTGAAGGGAATATGCCCTAGAGGCAATAATATAAAGTTATTATTTATTTCCTTATTTCATGATAAATTTTTATTATTCATGCTAGAATTGTATTAACCGGAAACTTGATACATGTGTGAATACATAGACAAATAGAGTGTCACTAGTATGTCTCTACTTGACTAGCTCGTTGAATCAAAGATGGTTAAGTTTCCTAGCCATAGACATGAGTTGTCATTTGACTAACGAGATCACATCATTAGAGAATGATGTGATTGACTTGACCCATCCCGTTGGCTTACCACTTGATCGTTTAGTATGTTGCTATTGCTTTCTTCATGACTTATACATGTTCCTATGACTATGAGATTATGCAACTCCCGTTTACCGGAGGAACACTTTGTGTACTACCAAACGTCACAACGTAACTGGGTGATTATAAATGTGCTCTACAGGTGTCTCCAAAGGTACTTGTTGAGTTGGCGTATTTCGAGATTAGGATTTGTCACTCCGATTGTCGGAGAGGTATCTCTGGGCCCACTTGGTAATGCACATCACTATAAGCCTTGCAAGCATTGTAACTAATGAGTTAGTTGTGGGATGATGTATTATAGAACGAGTAAAGAGAGTTGCCGGTAACGATATTCAGCTAACTATTGAGATACCAACGATCGAATCTCGGGCAAGTAACATACCATGACAAAGGGAACAGCGTATGTTGTTATGCAGTTTGACCGATAAAGATCTTCGTAGAATATGTAGGACCAATATGAGCATGCAGGTTCCTCTATTGGTTATTGACCGAAGACGTGTCTTGGTCATGTCTACATAGTTCTCGAACCCGTAGGGTCCGCATGCTTAACATCCGGTGACGATTTGTATCATGAGTTTATGTGTTTTGATGTACCGAAGGTAGTTCGGAGTCCCGGATGAGATCGGGGACATGACGAGGAGTCTCGAAATGGTTGAGACGCAAATATCGATATATTGGACGACTATATTCGGACATCGGAAAGGTTCTGAGTGATTCGGGTATTTTTTGGAGTACCGGAGAGTTACGGGAATTCACCGGGTAGTATATGGGCCTTATTGGGCTTCAGGGGAAAGAGAGAGGAGAGCCTGCGCGCCCCCCAAGTCCTAGTCCGAATTGGACTAGGGGGAGGGGCTGCGCCCCCTCCTTCCTTCTCTTCTCTCTTCCCTTTCCCTGACTCCTACTCCTACTACTTGGAAGGGGGGGAATCCTACTCCCGGTGGGAGTAGGACTCCTCCAGGGCGCACCATAGGGGCCGGCCCTCTCCCCCTCCTCCACTCCTTTATATACGTGGCTAGGGGCACCCCATAGACACAACAATTGATCATTGATCTCTTAGGCGTGTGCGGTGCCCCCTCCATCATATTCCACCTCGGTTATATCATAGTGGTGCTTAGGTGAAGCCCTGCGTCGGTAGCATCATCAACACCGTCATCACATCATGCTGACGGAACTCTCCCGCAAAGATCTGCTGGATCGGAGATCGTGGGACGTCATCGAGTTGAACGTGTGCTGAACTTGGAGGTACCGTCGTTTGGTACTTGGATCGGTCAGATCGTGAGGATGTATGACTACATCAACCGCGTTGTCATAACGCTTCCGCTTTCGGTCTACAAGGGTACGTGACACTCTCCCCTCTCGTTGCAATGCATCACCATGATCCTGCGTGTGCGTAGGATTTTTTTTGAAATTACTACGTTCCCCAACAGTAGTCGATGTTCACATAACACCACTAGAGGAGAGACAACATACATCTCATCAAAATATCGAACGAATACCAAATTCACATGACTACCAATAGCAAGACTTCTCCCATGTCCTCAGGAACAAATATAACTACTCACAAAGCATATTCATGTTCATAAACAGATGAGTAATAATATGCATAAAGGATCTGAAGATCTTCCACCAAATAAACCAACTAGCATCAACTACAAAGAGTAATCAACACTACTAGCAACCTATAGGTACCAATCTCAGACTTAGAGACAAGAATTGGATACAAGAGATGAACTAGGGTTTGAGAGGAGATGGTGCTGGTGAAGAGGTTGATGGAGATTGGCCCCCTCACGATGAGAGGAGCGTTGATGATGACGATGGCGATGTTTTCCCCCTCCCGGAGGGAAGTGTCCCTCGCAGAACAGCTCCGCCAAAGCCCTAGATTGGTTCCGCCAAGGTTCCTCCTCGTGGCGGCGGAGTCTCATCCCGAAAGCTTGCTTATGATTTTTTCTCGGACGAAAGACTTCATATAGCAGAAGATGGGCACCGGAGGGCCACCAGGGGGCCCACGAGGCAGGGGGGCGCGCCCAGGGGCGTAGGGCGCGCCCCCACCCTCGTGCCCAGGGTGTGGGTCCCCTCTGGTATTATCTTCGCTCAATTTTTTTTTATTTCCAAAAATAACTTCCGTGGAGTTTCATGACTTTTGGAGTTGTGCGGAATAGCGGTCGATGTGTGGAGTAATAGTAGTAGATGTAGGCAGGAGTCGGTGAACTAATCTTGGACATGATGCCTATATAATGATCATTGCCTGGATATCATCATAATTATATGAAGTTCTATTAATTGCCCAACAGTAATTTGTTCACCCACCGTTTGCTATTTTTCTCGAGAGAAGCTACTAGTGAAACCTACGGCCCCTGGGTCTTTCTTATCATATATTTGCCTTTGCGATCTACTTTCCTCTTGCATTTATTTTTAGATCTATTAAACCAAAAATACAAAAATACCTTGCTGCATTTTATTTCTATTTATTTTATTTGCGATCTATCTATAAATTTACTACAAAATTATCTCATTTCCGTTTGCCTATCTTGAGGTGCCGTACCCCGGAAGGGATTGACAACCCCTTTAACATGTCGGGTTGCGATGATTTGTTATCTATGTGCAGGGGTTGTTTACATTGTGTTGCTTGTTTCTCCTACTGGTTCGATAACCTTGGTTTCATATCTGAGGGAAATACCTACCGCCGCTGTGCTGCATCATACCTTCCTCTTTGGGGAAATACCGACGTAGCTTCAAGCGACATCAAAAGGAATTTCTGGCACCGTTGCCGGGGAGCATCTTCAACATATACCAGGTTCCTAATCACAAATCTCATCTCCTTGCAATTTACATCATTTTCCATTTTCCTCTCGTTTTCCTCTCCCCCACTTCACAAAAATTTGCCGTTTTATTCGCCTCTCTTTTTCCGTTCACCTCTTTTTGCCGGATCTGTTTTTTGTGCAACCTTGTTTGCCGTTACTATGGATAGTTCTTCCTCTATCGCTTGCACTCCCGAGAATGAGGTTCTCAACTTTAAACAAAGGGGAGGAGAAAATTTAAAAGATGATTGGTATAGAATTTGCAATGCTCATAATAGATCTATCTGTAAGCAATCTACTGTTGTTCTTCTTCGCTGTTTTTATGTTGGCATCACCACTTGGTATAGATTCGTCCTTGATACGATTACCGGCGAAAATTTCTTGATGTGTCCCTCTCTTTATGCTTTTAATGCTATGGGAAATTTAGTGGGATCACCACCTCTCATGATTAATGAAACAACTTTGACTCTTGAGCATGTTATGGAAAGACTAGATGCTATTGAGAAGAAAATGCTCACTGAAGATCATATGGAAATTATAGATAAAAAGTTGCATAATTTTGCCACTAATATTGGGTCAAAAGTGGGAGATATTTTTAAGTTGTTAAGAGAGAAGGGTACCATAATCCATGAAAGACTAGAAGAAAGTTCGTCTCGGATTGATAAATTAGAAAGAATCTTTAGTAATCTAAGCACAACTTTTGCTTACACTAAAACTATCGAGAAAACTCCCGTAAAGAGTGGTAGATCCAAGAACAAGGGTGCAACTTCTAGTAACGATAATAAAGGAGATCTTAAGATGATTAGTATTCACCCGAATTTTGTTGAAGTGATAAGAGATCCTATTTGCAAGAATGAATTCTTTCAATTTATTCCTAGGAGTATTGTTATTGAAAATATTTATGCTAAATCTCTTAAGGATCCTAAGTGTTTGATTGAAGAGTTGGACAAAGATGACAAAACTTAGATCCTTGCTTTATGCCTAGCTAAGGGCGTAAAACTATAACGCTTGTTGGGAGGCAACCCAATGAATAAATTTTATTTTTGCTTTCTGTTCTTGAGTGTTAGCACAATAATGCTACTATTATGATTGTGTTTTGTGTTTTTTAATTAGTGTTTTTTCCAAGTAGAACCGATAGGATCTTCTTGGGTGATAGTTGTTTGATCTTGCTGAAAAAGACAGAAACTTTGTGCTCACGAAAACAATTCTCATTTCTTTTATCAGAAAGAGCTTTTTCCCTGATTTTGTAGAAGATTAATATACAAATTACCTAGGTCATCCTATTTTTTCAGAATTTTTGGAGTTCCAGAAGTTTTTGAAAAAGTCAGATTGCTACAGACTGTTCTGTTTTGACAGATTCTGTTTTCTTTGTGTTGTGTGCTTATTTTGATGGCTCTATGGTTTTATTTGATGAGTTTTTGCCATTGAAAAGTTGGAATACAGTAGATATAATACAAAAACAAAATATGAATTGGTTTGATACAATACTTATAGTAGTGGTTTGCTTTCTTATATTAACGGATCTCACGAAGGTTTTGTTGAGTTTTGTGTGATTGAAGTTTTCAAGTTTTGGGTTATCTTATGATGGATGAAGGAAGGATGGAAGAGCCTAAGCTTGGGGATGCCCCGACATCCCAAGCTATTATGCAAAAATGAGCAACCAGCTAAGCTTGGGGATGCCCCCGAGTGGCATCCCCGCTTTCTTCCAACGATCATCAAAATTTTACTCGAACCTATATTTTTATTTGTCACATGATATGTGTTTTTCTTGGAGCGTCTTGTATGATATGAGTATTTGCTTGTTTTATTTTGTGTTTGTCTTGATCCCTTACTGGACACACCTATTTGGGAGAGCCAAAATTATATCATGACTTATTAAAATTGCTCTCTATGCTTCACTTAATTTTTTATGAGCAATGGACTTGCTCTAGTGCTTCACTTATATATTTTTCAGCACGGTGTGCTTAGTATTTTTGAAGAAATGCACTCTTGCTTCACTTAGATTTATTTGAGAGTTAGTAAAATTTTCAAGAAATTCTCTCTTGCTTCACTTAAATTATTTTGAGAGAAAGAAGAAAAATTATGCTCTTGATCTTCACTTATATTTGTTTGAGCTAATGAAAAGCAACACATGAAAATTAGTCCCAAAGTGATAGATATCCAACAAGGATATAATAAAAACTTTCATGAAGATCATTGGACAAAATAAACTTGATTCCTAGTAATAGTTTCGAGATATGATGATGTGATATGTGAGTTATGTTGATGAGTAATTATTCTTTAGTAAGAATATTGGTGTTAAGGTTTGTATTCCCTATGCAAGCACGAAAGTCAATAGTCATGCAATGAAATTATATCCTACTTGTGGTGCATTATTTAGTGTTATTTATGCTTAATGCTTTCTTATGAGATTATCCGTTTCTTGGTTGGCCGCTTCTCAATCTTTTGCAGACTTCATTTTGCACCAAGTGTGATATCTACTTGTGCATCCAAAATCCTTTAAACCAGTTTTGCCACATGAGTCCACTATATCTACCTATATGCGGTATTCTTTTGTCGTTCTAAGAAAATTTGCATGTGCCATCTCTAATTTTCAAAATAAACTTCTCTTTTGTGTGTTTGTCTCGCTTGCGGAGCGGTGAGGGGTGGCTAATATTTTTCATGCTAGATGTGTTATTCTCACGACGAGTGTTTACTCACTTGTCATTCCACGAGTGTAAGGCAAAGGTATTAGGGATGCCCAGTCCCAAAATGCAAAAATGAACTTACATTATGTTGTGAAATAATAAATTCCTTGGGAAGTGTTGATATGGAGGGCATCCGTGGATACGGTTAGCCATGAAAAGTGAAAGTATGGTGAAAAAAGGAATAAACTTTATTTTCTGTTTGGGAACTGCCTATGATATATCTAGCATGGAAAGTATTGGGAACTCTAAGTCGTTTTCGTTGGTGGGATGGATACACCTCCCAAAAATATGTTTATCTCTAATTTTTTTCACTTTGAGCTCTGGCACCTCTACAAATCCCTACATCCCTCTGTGAAGGGCCTTTCATTTACTTTATGCAATTTTATTTTTGAATTTGAGTCTCCATCTTCTCTTGTAAAAGCACCAACTAGGAGGAAATATGATCGTACTTAAGTATTGGGTGTAGCTAATATTCGACTGTGTTTCATGAATGGATCAATGTTTGAGTATGATGGGCTAGGGATAACTTATTTTAGCATTGATATTTTGAAAGACATGGTTGCTTGTTGACATGCTTGAGTATCTAAATTGTTATGTCAAAACTAGACTATTGATTTGAATCACATAAAAAGTCCAAATGTCCATGCTATGAAGAAAAGAATATGATATGACATGTTAGGCAGCATTCCACATAAAAAATTCTGTTTTTGTCACTTACCTACTCGAGGACGAGTAAGAGTTAAGCTTGGGGATGCTGATACGTCTCCAACGTACCTATAATTTTTTATTGTTCCATGCTGTTATATTATCAATCTTGGATGTTTTATAATCATTTTATAGTCATTTTATATCATTTTTGGTACTAACCTATTAACATAGTGCCAAGTGCAACTTGCTGTTTTTTCCATTTTTTTTACATCGCAGAAAATCAATACCAAACGAGTCCAAATGCCACGAAACTCCACGATGATTTTTTATGGGCTAGAAGGAACACAACGGGCCCTGGCTGCGCCTGGGGGTGCCCCGAGGGGGGCACAACCCACCAGTGCGCACTAGGAGGCCCAGGCGCTCCCTGGTGGGTTGTGCCCACCTCGGGTGCCCCTCGGGCCGCCTTGTTGCTCTATAAATACCCCAATATTCCAGAAACCTTCAACGAAAAATTGCCAAATTCAGTGTAGGGTGAGGAAAAATGGTGTCCTCCCACCCCCCACCACCACCTAAACCCTAGCCACCCTCTACTCCGACGATCTCCACGTTCAACCGTGGGGCAGGTCTTTTGATTCGCTCATTCGCTCCGGCGTCCTTCCCTCTTTCTTCTGGTTGTCATCTTTATGGCGATGCATGCATCAATCTTGCTTGGGCTGGATTTTCCCCCCGGAATGGCCCTTTCTCAGGAGATCTGGAGCTCTTTTAGGAGGACGGTGCATCCTACGGAACGATCTGGCCACTTCATCATGGTGGTCTCTTTTGCTCGTAGTTCATTCCGTCTGGATGAGGATAATGTTGGCCTCTCTCTTGAAGCTGCTCTTTGAGGGTATTGTTCTTCACTTAAGGTATCTTGCCTACGTGACCGTGTATTCTCCTTCCATGTCTCTTGCAAGGATGTTGGGTTTTTCATTCTGCATCAACGATCCTTTGTGTGCGACCATTTTAATTGTTTCTTTCATCTTTGGGGACACGGAGGTCCTAATTGGGAGCAAGAGTTTAAGCGTTGGCAATTAGAGTGTCAACAGGAGTGGATCTTGGTTAGTCCCTCTAAGGCTAGAGCCAAATTAGGGTTGTTAGCCATGCAAAACCCTCTGGCCAAGTCTTCTCTCAAATCCTCTATGGGTACCAAGAAGAAGCTTAGGTTTGCCACATTCATTAATTATAAGGCGTGCAAAGGTTATCGTTATCCTGCCTCTTCACAAGATTGTTTAACTGTTCGGGAGGCTGGGTATTTGGTTAATTCTGATGAGGAGCCTTCCTCGCCGGAGATGCACACCCCCTCGCCGCCGGTGGCCATCAAATTTGGATCTTTGCCACCCTTTTCAGAGTCTCCGCGTTCGGTTCCATCATCGCCCGTATCTCCTGGGATTTTGAAAATTATTGTTGGGCCAAAGTTCTCGGGTTCAAAAGATTTTCCTATTGATCTAGATACCGCTGGCCCACCTAGGCCTGACACCCTGGGCCCAGATACTGTCAATGCCCCAATCGACGTATCTGATGATGATTCTATTGATGCTGGAACTCAGGCTGCTCATATTCCCTCCCCACAGGATATTGTTTTCGATCTATAGAGTTTTGATGAGATGATTGAAGACCTCGCTGCCAAATTTTGGGACTGCCAACATTGTTTGGGTATGGCCCACACTTCAGCAACCTGCACCAATTTGGTCTGGGGCCGCAAGTGTTTTAGGTCTGGTCACATTAAAAAAGATTGCGTCCGCCAACCTCCCGAGTCGTCCATCTGGGTGCCCAAAGTCCCATCGCCAGGTTTCGTTTCTCGCGCCCGAACAGAGCAGCTGGCCTCTCCGCCTTCCAATCCACCACCGCCCCCCAAGAAACCCCAATCTGCTTCTCCTCCATCGCCGTCGTCACCTCCACTGCAACCTCCTGTGATCTCTCCGCCTGATCTCTCAATGGCGGTCTATGCTCTTGACCCGCGCGTTTTCTTCCGGCCGGCTACGACATCATCGACGATGGCGGAGACAGATTGCCGCGCACCTACTTCACCTCCCAGCAGCCACCCCCACGCATGCATGAGCAGTTCATGGTGGCCATTGTTGAGCCAGTGCCACCCGCTCATATGGTGGCCATCAGGAGGGAACAAGTTCTTCACTTCATCACGAAGACCCTGCAAGTTCCAGTACGTTTTGCTTAGCCATGGGTTCATGGAGTTGGCCTGTTTGAGATGGATGACCCAGTAGTCCGTGGATCCTTTACTTTGCACCCGCCGTTTCCTTTGGGTCTAGATGAGAAGGGAGAAGAGTTCTTTGTCAGATTTATTCCACATGACCATGGTGAGGGGTTTCGTGCGCTGCATGGATATCGTACGGGCTGGCTTATGTTCATTGGCATCCCTTTGGGTTATCGGAACACACAGGGTCTTGCCGATGTGGTCGGGACTTTTGCTCAGTTTCATTATTGGAATCACACAGACCGTCGACGCGCCCGCTCCCTTGCCAGAGCTTCTTTTCCGGACAATGCTTTGGTTCATCGCAATGTGGTTTTCCGAGAGTTTGCTAATTGGGGTGGTACGATTGTGTCTTGGACGTCTGCATGCTATATATTATCTGCTGAGTTTGCTGAAGCCATGATTGGGGCGGATGATGATCCTATGCCGTTGGATGGTAATCCACACCCTATGCTTGGAGAAAACCCCCCGCAACCTTTTTGGGCTCTGCCACCTTACCCAGCTTTAGGGTGGAATGTTGTCCCACCAAATCATCAGCCACTTCAGCAAGGCTTCAATGGTTGGGAACCCAATGTTCAGCAGGATGAGGGATGGGGCGCTTGGGAAGAACAAGCTCAGAATCAGCCTGGGATGATAATCAGGATGCCGCACAGAATGAGGAGGAGGTTGAACAGAATTCTATGGTCATAGACACGCCATCTTTTGGTTCTTCTGGCTCTATGGCGCAGATGGATCAACATGGTCTCAATTTGGAGGTTCAACTGCAATTGCACCAGCCTGTGGTCGATCCAATTCAGTTGGGCCTTGTGCGTGTGGTCTATGGGCCGGTTCTACCGCCGCAGATGATCTGGGAACAAACCTTCCGCATGATGTTACTTGAGATTTCTTCTGCACAGATCCCCTGCTCTCCTTCTTTGTCAGTGCTCCCGCCTTTTGTCTTGCCCACGCGCTTTTGGCCTTGGGCTATTGAGCTGGATTTTATCACCAAGATGGCATCTGCTGGATTCTTCTCGTCTGCCTTGTGCGCTCCCAGGAAGAGGTCTTCAGTTATAATTAAGCCGCTCCAGCCGCAGCCACACACCATGTATGAACCAGAGCCGCCTACTCAGGAGGTACATCACGTTGATGAGCAGCCGCCCAGCCAGGGTATTCCTTCGGGAGATTTTCAGTTCCAGGCTCAGACTCCTCCTATCCTTGGCAAACGCACATCCTGTAGATCCCGCAAGGTTGTCCAGTTGGTTGCTGTGGAGCCAGATTTCACCACCAGACGTGTAACTCAAAGCTGCGCCAAGGCGACAGTATTCAAGCCCACCTCTGCCATCCCGATGAAGACTTCAAGCCTTCGTCGACCTCGGGCCAAGAAGCCACGCCTCCCTGTGCCGGATTTGGACGAAGATGGAGTTGCGCTTCCACCTCCGACGCCTATCTCTACTCTGGAGCTGCTGGGTGAGGTGCTGCAAATTCCTCCAGAAGATCTTACGGTGGCCAAGCTTATGTCGGGCCCAGAGACTGATGATTCTACCAAGTCTTCTAATGATGCTCGATCTTATTTATTAAGGATGGGGGAGGGTTCAGAGACCTCGGTTCTTTTGGGTCGTTATTATTCTGGACTTATGTGTTTTGGGACTTTCTGTGGTTTGGCTGAACATTGTCATGCTCTGCTACTCATTCTGTTATGTAGTTATGAGTTTATTATGCTTTTACTCTTGTGTTCATGGATCATACATCTTATCGTAATTGGCGAGTTCTATGCTGGAATGTGCATGGGCTGAACTCTGAGGACAGACAAAGAGATGTTATGGCTAAAATTGAGGAGAGCAAATGTTCTATCATCTGCCTGCAGGAAACTAAGTTTGAGCATTTTGATCTGCGCTCGGTACGTGCTTTTTGTCCGCATAGATTTGATCATTTTGCTTTCTCCCCTTCTATGGGAGCGTCAGGAGGTCTCCTGGTTATTTGGAATTCCGTAGTTTTTAGTGGCACTCTGGTTGAGGTACAATGCTCTGGCCTAGTTATATCTTTCAAGTCTGTGCACAGTTCTGAAACCTGGACTTTGGTGTCTGTCTATGGCCGTGCCAAGGGCCTCAACGGGATGAGTTTGTTCAGTGGTTGTATAACGTTCCTATACCTGTGGATCAATACTGGCTCTTACTTGGGGATTTCAATTTTATCCGTTCATTGGATAATAGGAATAGGCCTGGGGGAGATGTTAATGATATTTTTTTGTTCAATGAGATCATCGGCCATCTAGGTTTGCTTGAGTTACCACTGAAAGGCAGAGCCTACACCTGGTCTAACATGCAGGAGCAGCCTCTCTTAGAGCAATAGGACTGGTTTTTTACTACTGCTGACAGGATGTCTGCCTATCCGAATACAGTAGTCTTTCCTTTGGCTAAAACCTCCTCTGATCATGTGCCTTGTGTTGTGTCAATTGATATCACTATCCCAAAGTCGAAGATCTTCCGCTTTGAGAATTTTTGGGTGGAAATGCCAGGTTTTTTTTGACTGTGTTAAGACCTCTTGGGAGGAGCCCGTTGCTGTGGGTTTATCTGCACCTGCCACTTTGTCTGTTAAATTCAAGAGGTTGAGATTTGCACTCAAGAAGTGGAGCACTAATCTTTCCTCCTTAAAAAGGTTGGCCACTAAATGTTCTGAGGTGGTTCTGTATTTTGATAACCTTGAGGAACTCAGACCCCTAACTAGACCTGAGTTTAACTTCAGAAATATCATCGAGCTTCAGTATGAACGCGTTCTGAAACTGCACCATATATACTGGAAGCAGAGGTACACTATCAGATATATCATGGCGGGGGATGAAAATTCCAAGTTCTTTCATGCTATGGCCTCGGAGAGGCTTAGACGTAACTCAATCTCCTCGCTGCAGAGAGAGGATGGTTCCTCTGTCAGTGATCATGACCAAATGGCAGGAATTTTATGGAACTCCTTTAAGTCTAGAATGGGCCAAGCACAGGGTATCTCCATGGGTTTTGATCTCTCCTCTCTGATCGCCCCTGTCTTGGGGATTGAGGATTTGGATGCTCCCTTTTCTGATGAGGAGATTTCTGCGGTCCTTAAAGATCTGCCCACTGATCGGGCACCTGGGCCTGACGGGTTTAATGGCATGTTTGTCAAAAAATGTTGGACTATTATTGAGAAAGGTTTCCGACAGTTAGTTAAGGACTTTTATGAGGGGAGGATTAGCTTGCAGAACATTAATTCCTCCTTCATCACCCTCATTCCCAAAATGTTGGCGCCAATGGGTCCTAATGATTTCCGGCCTATTTCTTTAACTAACACCTGCCTCAAATTCCTTACTAAACTGCTGGCCAATCGATTACAGAAGGTAATCCTCAAGTGCATACACAAGAACCAATATGGATTTCTGAGGCATCGGTCTATTCAGGATTGGTTGGCATGGGCGTTCCAGTACATCTATCAGTGCAAGCAATCAAAGAAGCCAATCATTCTCTTAAAGTTGGATTTTGCTAAGGCCTTTGATACTGTTGAGCATGAGGCCATTCTGGCCCTTCTTATTGCAAAAGGTTTTCCCCCTAAATGGATTGGTTGGGTCAATGAAATTTTGTCCTCGGGTGACTCTCAGGTACTTCTTAATGGCATCCCCGGCAATCACTTTAAATGTAAGCGTGGGGTTAGGCAAGGGGACCCTTTTTCTCCGTTGCTTTTTGTTTTGGCAGCAGACTTGTTACAGTCTGTTGTCACCAAGATGATGCTTGATGGTATTCTCTCTCTGCCGATTGAATGCAATGACAAGGATTTTCCAATAATCCACTATGTTGATGATACAATCATGTTGCTTCCTGCGGATGAAGCCCAGTTAGTAGCCCTCAGGGACATGTTACATGTTTTTGCTGAATCTACTGGTCTCAGAGTTAACTTTGCTAAATCCATGATGGTACCTATTAATGTCCCTGAAGCTGATGCCCTTCGCCTTTCTCAGGTCTTTCAGTGTACTCTTGGATCATTGCCCTTCACCTATCTTGGTCTCCCTTTGGTAACAACCAAGTCCACGATCCTTGATCTGATGCCTTTGGTGGATTCTCTTGAGAGGCGCTTGACTGCAAGTTCAGCTATGTTAAACCAAGGTTGCAGGCTCCAGTTGCTGAGATCGGTTCTTTTGTCCATGCCTATATATTTCCTCTGCTCCCTATCTATTCCACTTGGCATCATCAAGCAATTAGAACGGATCATGCGCCAATGCCTTTGGAGAGGGAACTCTGATATACCGAGGCAATCCCTTGCTGCGTGGGATATGGTTTGCAGACCTAAGGAAAAAGGGGGATTGGGGGTCATCAATTTGCAGCTTCAGAACCAAGGGCTTCTCATTAAACACCTACATAAATTCTACAATAAAGCGGATATACCCTGGGTATCCTTGTTGTGGGATTCATACTATGATGGAGTTGTCCCTCATGCCACTGTTCTATGTGGCTCCTTTTGGTGGAAGGATATTTTTAAATTAGCTGATAATTACAGAGCTGTTGCGTCTGTTTTAGTTAACAAAGGGGATTCGGTTCTGTTCTGGTCTGATGCTTGGAATTTGGGTGGTTCTTCGATGCCTTTGAGACAAAGATTGCCTCGGTTGTTCTCTTTTGCTTTGGATGATAAGATCTCAGTGGCAGATTTCCTTGATAGTCAAGATATGGCCTCCTTTTTTCAGCTGCCTATTTCCCAGCAGGCTGCTCTTGAACTGGATTCACTTACCTCCTGGGTTAACAATTTGGCTAGGGACTAGTTGGCTAATGATGTTTGGTCTTGGGTAGGACCCACAGGAGCTTACACATCAAAGAGCTACTATAGCATCATGCATTCTCATATGGCCACCATCCAGCCTTGCAAATGGTTATGGAGCAGTCGATGCACGCTGAAAATCAAGGTTTTTGCTTGGCTCCTATTCTTTGACAGACTCAACACCAAGGACCTGCTGGTGAGGAGGCACTGGCGGGCTGGGGATGTAGATAATCATTGTGTGTTGTGCCACCAGCATATATATGAGGATCGCCAACACCTGTTCTTCTCCTGCAACTTCAGTACAAGAATCTGGAATTATTTGCAGATTAACTGGTCTGGTGGCTCTAATGTACATCAATGCATTTCTTTGGCCAGGCAAAGATTTGCTCAAAGCTTCTTTTTTGAGGTGGTGTTCACAGCAGCTTGGAACATTTGGATTCTTCGGAATGGAAGGACTTTCAAAGGGGAATGACCTACGTTTAGTGCTTGGCGTTGTAAATTTTACATGATTTAACTTTGCTTTCCCATAGAGTTAAGGCTCATGTCAGACCCCTCCTTCTAACCTGGTTGGATGGGTTACATTGAGTCTTCCTTTGTATAGGTAGGTGTAGGTAAGTTTGCCTCCCATGGCCTTCTTTATTGTTTTTTTTCTGTATATAGTTAATCTGTATTGGACTTTTATTTTCTTTGGAATAAAAGACTATGGGGCTGTGCCTTGCAATAGTTAGTCAAAAAAATATTCATCCAGCCGCCGCAGAGTCCAGAACCACCAGGTCCAATCTAGACACCATCTCGGATGGGGTTCACCACCTCCATTGGTGCCTCTCCGATGATGCGTGAGTAGTTCTTTGTAGACCTCAGGTCCGTAGTTAGTAGCTAGATGGCTTTCTCTCTCTCGCTGAATTCTCAATACAATGGTCTCTTGGAGATCCATATGATGTAACTCTTTTGCGCTGTGTTTGTTGGGATCGATGAACTTTGAGTTTATGATCAGATCTATCTTTTTATAGCCATGCAAGTTATTTGAGTTTCTTTGATCTCTTATATGCGTGACTGCTTATAGCCTCGTATTTCTTCTCCGATATTTGGGTTTTGTTTGGCCAACTTGATCTATTTATCTTGCAATGGGAAGAGGTGATTTGTAGTGGGTTCGATCTTACGGTGCTTGACCCCAGTGACAAAAAGGGAAACGACACGTATGTATCGTTGCTACTAAGGATAAAACGATGGGGTCTATCTCTAATAGATAAATCTTGTCTACATCATGTCATTGTTCTTATTGCATTACTCCGTTTCTCCATGAACTTAATACACTAGATGCATGCTCAATAGCGGTCGATGTGTGGAGTAATAGTAGTAGACGCAGGGAGGAGTTGGTCTACTAATCCTGGACGTGATGCCTATATAATGATCATTGCCTGGATATCGTCATAATTATTTGAAGTTCTGTCAATTGCCTAACAGTAATTTGTTCACCCACCGTTTGCTATTTTTCTCGAGAGAAGCCACTAGTGAAACCTACGGCCCGCGGATATTTCTTCTCATATATTTGCCTTTGCGATATACTTTTCTCTTGCGTTTATTTTCAGATCTATTAAACCAAAAATACAAAAATATCTTGCTGTATTTTATTTATGTTTATTTTATTTGCGTTCTATCTATCAATTTACTACAAAATTATCTCACGTATGTTTGCCTATCTTGAGGCGTTGTACCCCGGAAGGGATTGACAACCCCTTTAACACGTCGTGTTGCGAGGATTTGTTATCTGTGTGCAGGGGCTGTTTACGTTGTGTTGCTTGGTTATCCTACTGGTTCAATAACCTGGGTTTCATATTTGAGGGAAATACCTACCGCCGCTGTGCTGCATCATCCCTTCCTCTTTGGGGAAATACCAACGTAGCTTCAAGCGACATCAATCACCTCATCAAAGCGTATATTCCAACTCGATATGCTTGCACCAGTCCATATCGCTGAAGCTTGCACACTTTGTTAGCAGCTTTAGGATTGACAAAACCTTCTGGTTGCATCATATACAACTCTTCTTTGAGAAATCCATTAAGAAATGCAGTTTTGACATCCATTTGCCAGAATTTGTAATCATAAAATGCGACAATTCCTAACATGATTTGGACAGACTTAAGCATTGCTACGGGTGAGAAAGTCTCATCGTAGTCAACTCCTTGAACTTGTAAAAAATCTTTCGCGACAAGTTGAGCTTTGTAGACTGTAACATTACCATCAACGTCAGTCTTCTTCTTGAAGATCCATTTATTCTCTATGGTTGCCGATCATCGGGCAAGTCAACCAAAGTCCATACTATGTTCTCATACATGGATCCCATCTCAGATTTCATGGCCTCAAGCCATTTTGTGAAATCTGGGCTCATCATCACTTCCTCATAGTTCGTAGGTTCGTCATGGTCTAGTAACATGACTTCCAGAACATGATTACTGTACCACTCTTGTGCGGAACGTATTCTGGTTGACCTATGAGGTTCGGTAGTAACTTGATCTGAAGTTTCATGATCATTATCATCAGCTTCTGCTCTAGTTGGTGTAGGCATCACGGGAACGGTTTTCTGTGATGAGCTACTTTCCAATTCGAGAGAAGGTACAATTACCTCCTCAAGTTGCACTTTCCTCCCACTCACTTCTTTCGAGAGAAACTCCTTCTCTAGATAGGATCCATTCTTAGCAACAAAGATCTTGCCTTCGGATCTATGATAGAAGGTGTACCCAACAGTTTCTTTTGGGTATCCTATGAAGACACATTTCTCCGATTTGGGTACGAGCTTATCAGGCTGAAGATATTTCACATAAGCATCGCAACCCGAAACTTTAAGAAACGATAGCATAGGTTTCTTGCCAAACTACAATTCATACGGTGTCGTCTCAACGGATTTAGATTGTGCCCTGTTTAAAGTGAATGCAGGTGTCTCTAATGCATAAACCCAAAATGATAGCGGTAAATCGGCAAGAGACATCATAGATCGCACCATAACTAATAAAGTACGATTACGATGTTCGGACACACCATTACGCTGTGGTGTTCCAGGTGGCATGTATTGTGAAACTATTCCACATTGTTTTAAATGAAGGTCAAACTCGTAACTCAAATATTCGCCTCTGCGGTCAGATCATAGGAACTTTATTTTCTTGTTACGATGATTCTCCACTTCACTCTGAAATTCTTTGAACTTTTCAAATGTTTCAGACTTGTGTTTCATTAAGTAGATATACCCATATCTTCTCAAATCATCTGTGAAGGTCAGAAAATAACGATACCCGCCGCGAGCCTCAACACTCATTGGACCGCATACATCGGTATGTATTATTTCCAATAAGTTAGTGGCTCGCTCCATTATTCCGAAGAACAGAGTTTTAGTCATCTTGCCCATGAGGCATGGTTCCCAAGCATCAAATGATTCATAATCAAGTGATTCCAAAAGTCTATCCGCATGGAGTTTCTTCATGCGCTTTACACCAATATGACGTAAACACCAGTGCCAAAGATATGTTGCACTATCATTATCAACTTTGCTTCTTTTGGCGTCAATATTATGAATATGTGTATCACCATGATCAAGATTCAACAAAAATAGACCACTCTTCAAGGGTGCATGACCATAAAAGATATTACTCATATAAGTAAAACAACTATTATTCTCTGATTTAAATGAGTAACCGTCTCGGATCAAACAAGATCCAGATATAATCTTCATGCTCAACGCTGGCACCCAATAACAATTATAAAGGTCTAAAACTGATCCCGAAGGTAGATGTAGAGGTAGCGTGACGACGGCGATCACATCGACCTTGGAGCCATTCCCGACACGCATCATCACCTCATCCTTAGCCAATCTTCGTTTAATCCATAGCCCCTGTTTCGAGTTGCAAATATGAGCAACAGAACCAGTATCAAATATCCAGGCGCTACTACAAGCATTAGTAAGGTACACATCAATAACATGTATATCAAATATACCTTTGTTCACTTTGCCATCCTTCTTATCTGCCAAATACTTGGGGCAGTTCCGCTTCCAGTGACCAGTACCTTTGTAGTAGAAGCACTCAGTTTCAGGCTTGGGTCCAGACTTGGGCTTCTTCCTGGGAGTGACAACTTGCTTGCCATTCTTCTTGAAGTTCCCCTTCTTTCGCTTGACCTTTTTCTTGAAACTAGTGGTCTTGTTAACCATCAACACTTGATGCTATTTCTTGATTTCTACCTCCGCAGCTTTGAGCATATCGAAGAGCTTGGGAATTGTCTTATTCATCCCTTGCATATTATAGCTCATCACGAAGCCTTTATAGCTTGGTGGTAGTGATTGAAGAAATCTGTCAATAACACTATCATCCATAAGATTAACTCCCAGCTGAGTCAAGTGGTTATGATACCCAGACATTCTGAGTAGGTGTTCACTGACAGAACCGTTCTCCTCCATCTTGCAGCTATAGAACTTGTTGGAGACTTCATATCTCTCATCTCGGGCATTTTCTTGAAATATTAACTTCAACTCCTGGAACATCTCATATGGTCCAGGATGTTCAAAACATCTTTGAACTCCCGATTCTAAGCCGTAGAGCATGGCACACTGGTATAGAGTAGTCATCAGACCGCTTCTGCCAGACGTTCAAAGCGTCTACATTAGCGAGAGGGGGCATGTTACCTAGCGGTGCATCAAGGACATAATTATCCTATGCAGCAATGAGGATAATACTCAAGTTACGGACCCAGTCCGTATAGTTGCTACCATCATCTTTCAAATTAGCTTTCTCTAGGAACGCATTAAAATTCAAGGGAACGGTAGCACGGGCCATTGATCTACAACATAGATATGCAAAAACTATCAGGACTAAGTCCATGATAAATTAAGTTCAATTGCTCATATTACTTAAGAACTCCCACTTAGATAGACATCCCTTGAGTAATCTAAATGATCACATGATCCATATCAACTAAACCATGTCCAATCATCACGTGAGATGGAGTAGTTTTCAATGGTGAACATCTCTATGTTGATCATATCTACTATATGATTCACGTTTGACCTTTCGGTCTCCAGTGTTCCGAGGCCATGTCTGTACATGCTAGGCTCGTCAAGTTTAACCTGAGTATTCCGCATGTGCAAAACTGTCTTGCACCCGTTGTATGTGAACGTAGAGCTTATCACACCCGATCATCACATGGTGTCTCAGCACCACGAACTGTCGCAATAGTGCATACTCAGGGAGAACACTTATACCTTGAAATTTTAGTGAGAGATCATCTTATATTGCTACCGCCGTACTAAGCAAAATAAGATGCATAAAAGATAAAAATCACAGGCAATCAAAATATGTGACATGATATGGCCATCATCATCCTGTGCCTTTGATCTCCATCTCCAAAGCACTGTCATGATCTCCATCGTCACCGGCTTGACACCTTGATCTCCATCTTAGCGTCGTGGTCGTCTCGCCAACTTTTGCTTCTACAACTATCGCCAACGCATAGTGATAAAGTAAAGCAATTACATGGCGTTTGCATTTCATACAATAAAGCGACAACCATAAGGCTCCTGCCAGTTGCCGATAACTTCTACAAAACATGATCATCCCATACAATAACGTATATCACATCATTTCTTGACCATATTACATCACAACATGCGCTGCAAAAACAAGTTAGACGTCCTCTACTTTGTTGTTGCAAGTTTTACGTGGCTGCTGCGGGCTTCTAGCAAGAACCGTTCTTACCTACGCATCAAAACCACAACGGTGATTTATCAAGTTTGTTGTTTTAACCTTCAACAAGGACCGGCCGCAGTAAAATTCGATTCAACTAAAGTTGGAGAAACTCACACCCGCCAGCCACCTTTATGCAAAACAAGTTGCATGTCTGTCGGTGGAACCGGTCTCATGAACATGGTCATGTAAGTGTCGGCATTCTAGGAATGGGGGTCCCCAGACTTGCCTGCCTGCGGCCTGCGGTGTGGCTCAAAGGGGGGCCCAGCATGGCCCATCTTCATCAACACAGACCCAAGACCCTCGCGAGGGGCCAAGCCTCGCGGGGCGGACGACACGGAACTTCCTCAGGCACGGCCTCATCAGGCCGGCTCGCGAGGAGGCGGATAGATCAAGGCAGGGTACCTCACGAGGTGCCCGTGACGCAAGCCATGACGACCAAGGGCGCCAGGCGGGCGCCGGCCCGCGCAGTGTCCTCCTTTCCTCTTTGGTGCAAAGGGAGCAAGCGCAGGCGGGAGCATCAAGAAAAGGCACCCGTTTCGGTGCAACGAGACCAAGACCAGCCCCGCGACAGGGAAGAAGTCATTGTGGAGCCCAAGCCAGCGTCACCACCAGAGCCTTTGGCAGGCGAGGACCAACTTTAATCAGGATAAGTGTACCAGATGTTCCCCTTCAAAATGGCCAATTGTTAGCGCCCTTCCCGCTCAATATTTGGGAAGAGGCCCAGGGCCTTTACCTATAAATAGGACTAGCCACCCCCAGGGTAGAGGCACGACAATCAGAGTCGGATCGAGTAGCATCACACACAGAGAGAGAGAGAGAAGGGTGACTGAACTCCTCCTAGCAGTTCATCGCCCCAGCCAAGAACAGAACCTCGCGAGACTGTTCTTCCTTGTATTGCTCATCATCATCATCTCAAGAGGCAATCCACCACACCACAAACTGGAGTAGGGTATTACACCAAAATGGTGGCCCGAACCAGTATAGACCCTGTGTATCTTGTGCCGTTCTTTTCATAGCTTAGATCTTAGCGAGGCGGAGGGGTGCAGGTAGGTAGAAGGCGAAATCTCCGCGCGCACCCCGGTGTTCGAACCTCAAGGGTCTGCCGGAACCCGAAATCTGACATTTGGCGCGCCAGGTAGTGGTGCACCGGAATTCGTCTTCCACCGCCCCGTTCTCCTCCGACCATCGCGTCCATGTCTGACGCTCGTCGGGCCCGCGCCGAGCGCTGAGCCGCTCTCGCTTCCCGCGTCGCCCAGACGGCTCCTGTCGGCGGGCGTCCTCGTCGTTCCCCGTCACCTGCCGTCAACGCCGCCACCGGCCCGGCGGGGAACGAGCAGCAAGCGTCGTCTCAGCATCCGTCCGTGCGGCAAGATGGCCGCACCGCTACTCCCTCGCTTACCCCTGCTGGTTCTTCGTCCCGCGTGCTCCGTGCACCCATGGAGGCTCGAGCTGCGCTCATCGCGGCAAACGAGTTCCTGCGCTACCATCCCGTCGACGACGTCTACGAAGAATGGCTCGACCGCGTCGCCGAGCTCGTCCGCGCCGCAGGGGGCTCTCCCATGCCGTCCTTTCCGCTGCACCGCACCCCGCCCCGCGCGGGCGATGAAGCTCCGGGGGCGCCCCAGCCGCCTCCTCCTCCAGAAGGCGCCCTGACTTCAAGGCGCGTGGCCCCTGTGTGGGACCCGTTCCGTCAAGTGCCAGCACGGCAAGAGCAGAGCTGCCAAGAAGTCCCTCGCCCGCGAGAAGCTGCCCGGGCACTCCCTGCTCCCGCACGTCAAGACCCCGCGCTGCTCCCACCAAGCTCTCCATCACCCAAGGCCTCCCGTGGCCACAGCAGGCTGTCGTGCCTTCACCACCGAACTACCCGCAACGTCACGTGGCCCAGCAAGTTCAAGGTAGACCTGCCTCCTCGTTACGACGGCACGGTCGACCCTGTGGAGTTTCTCCAGCTCTATGAGCTGGGCATCGAAGCTGCCAACGGAGACGAGAAGGTCATGGCGAACTGGTTTCCCATGGCGCTCAAGGACGGGGCCCGCACCTGGCTCCTGAACCTGGCTCCAGGCACGATCTCCTCCTGGGACGAGATGCGCACCCGCTTCATTGCCAACTTCCAAGGTACTCGCGACCGGCCACCCGCCGTGAGCGACATGCGCCGCATCAAGCAACAACCCGGGGAGACCCTACAGAAGTACATCCAGCGCTTCAACAACGCACGCCTCAAGATTCCCAAGGTGACCGAGGAGGCCATCATCTCGGCCTTCTCCGTTGGCGTGCGCGACGTCAAGATGAAGGAGGAGCTGGCGATGCATGAAGACCTGTACACTTCCTTGGAACTGTTCAACTTGGCGACCAAGTGCGCCAGGGCTGAGGAAGGGCGTCTCTCCCTCCTCGAGCTGCCTGCCGCAGACCCAGAAGAGAAGAAGCTCAAGTCCAAGGATGTGAAGCGCAAGGGGGCTCCCGTGCTCGCGGCAGAACCAGACACCAAGCGGGGCAGAGATCAGCCCAAGTCTTCCAAGGGCAGTCGGTACGGTGTGTACCATGACCTCCACACCCACAACACCAACGAATGTCAAGACCTCCGAGCCGTGCGAGAAGGAAGGATCGGCCGTTGTCCCGACCGCGGTGACCGGGGCTACGGTCGAGGAGGAGGAAGGAACGCAGGACGCTGGGAAGACCACGGCCCGCGCCAAGGGTGGCGCGATCGACCTCGCGAGGACCGCTGGCAAGACCCGCCTCGCGAGGGAGACTGGAGGGATCAGCCTCATGAGGATCGCCCGCAAGGCAACGCAGGCCTCCCTCCGCCGCCGCTGCAGCTAAGGAGAAACGAGGGCCGCCATCAGGACGAGGGGGCTGGGGGCTTCCAGGAGCCGCACGCGATCGCCTGCATCCTGGGCGGGGCTCAAGCCCCAGCCTCTCAGCGCATCTTCAAGCAGTTCGCCCGCGAAGTAAATGCAGTCCTCCCCAAGCTCGAAGCCACGCGCCCACTCAGGTGGTCCGCGTGCATCATCACATTCAGCTCAGCGGATCAGCTCAAGTGTGCGGCCACAGCCGGAGTCCTCCCGATGCTTTGTTCCCTAATCATCAGCAAAGTGTTGGTCACCAGGACACTCATCGATGGCGGGGCAGGGCTCAACGTCCTGTCCGTGGAAACATTCAAAAATCTCCAAGTGACCTACAACCAGCTTCAGCCAACCAAGCCTTTCTCCGGAGTCACCGATGGCTCCACGATCCCGATTGGGCAGGTCCGCCTCCCTGTCACCTTCGGGACACGAGACAACTACCGCACCGAGCTCATCGACTTCGACGTTGCTCACATTCGCCTGCCGTACAACGCCATCCTTGGATACCCAGCGCTGGCCAAGTTCATTGCCATAACTCACCACGGCTACAATGTCCTCAAGATGCCGGGAAGTGGCGGAGTCATCACGGTGCCCTGTGAAGAAAAGGACGCGGTGTGTTCCCTGGAACGAGCCTTTCGGGCCGCATTACTGGAAGACCCGGATCGCGGAAGCAGGAGGCTTCCCGAGACCACCCCAAAGAAGAAGAAGACATCGTCTGGCACGGCCCCTCAGGAGGCAGGCCCCTCAGGGCCCGCGCCTGCCCAGGGGGATCCTCCTTCCATCGCATAGGAAAGCGCGCCCGTCTCCCTCCTCAGCCTGGGCTCGGGGGCTCTCCCCTAGAGGGCCACCGACCTGGCTAAGGTCACGAGGGAGGCGCTTGGTCACCACATGGAGTCGTGTTCGAAGCACGTTTCCCTCAAGAAGGAGTAAGGCAAGGAGGGACAGACCCTCAGGAGTTCGTCAGCAAGGCCATTCAGGAGCTGCAGGAGTCAAGAGTCATGAGAGGCGGCAGCCGCCTACCAGCTATGGCTCCCCATCCAGGCGAGGATGGTGGGCTGTGCGTCTGCATCGACATACCAGGGCTCAATCGAGTCGCCTCTCTGGAGCGCCTCTGGCCCTCGCGAGTGGGGTGCTATGAAGGTCCACCCCACAGCTACATTCGCATGCCTCACGGCTTGCCGAACGCGGCTGCCACGTACCAGCGCCTCATGAGGGGCATCACAGAGGCTCAAGAGGCCAGGCGTTCCGCAGCCTTGGCGGAGATGGAGATGGTCCGCGAGGAGCCACCAGCGCCTTCGGAGCCTCCCGAGGCCCCTGGGCCTGGGGACTCGTGAGGATCGGCTTCCGCAGCCCACCGAGTCTGCTACACCAACACTCGTTCGTCCTCAACATCATCAAGTGACATCTTTCAAGTTTCATTTCCAGCTGGGAGCGCCCCCCAGGGCTGCATTATTCCCAGGCCGCGTGGGTACCGTCCCTGTGGCATGTATCCCTTTTATTTCATGTTGTTAGCTTACTTTGTTGGGGGCGCCCCTCGGGCTGCATCATCCCCAAGTCGCTCGGGCCTGACCCAATGACGTCTGCCTTCCCAGCTTCTATTTAAATGAATCCACTCCTTCGCGACTAATGTGTTCGACCTAGTTGTCCTCTCAACTGACGCCAACTGACGGAGCTGCTCCCAAAACGGCACGACGCTTGCGCACGGGTCCGTCCCTGCAACGCCGACAAACCTGAATGGCTGAGCTCTGGCTGCGGTAGACCTGCATGGCGCCACCTCGTCAAGCCTTCAGTGCCTCATCGCCCCTCGGAAGCAACCAACGGCTGACTGTCAATTTTCATGGCAACTCCTCGTTCTTTCTATGATGGGTCTGCAGGATCTCTTAAAGGAGCTGCGTCAGGAGAGGCCCTTGCGGTGCCTCCTTCACTCTCATCTGCGCGAACCGCTTGCACGTTAAAGGGGGGTGCCTGAGCATCGCGACTCAGGGCTCCTATTGGCTCTCCAGCCCTCACCCTCTAACCTTGTCCACGGCATCGCGACCTGGCATACCAGCGACGGCTGAGACTCGCTCGAGGGCCGGGACCCGAGGACGTAGAGCAGAAAGGGGAGCAAAGGCGAGAGGGGAGGGACACGCGAGGACCTCGCCGAGTAACCTAACTCCTGCCGATGCACGGACCCGGCGACACACCAGGGAGCGATCCCTGATTCTCGAGATAAGTCACCACCCGAAAGCACCAGCTACCGTGGCACCGTCCCCGCACCTAATGCAATCCCGTGTTAGCGACGCTGCACTCCTTTCTCACCGAACGACGGCTGCTTGAGCGCCAAAGGGGACCTCCTGAGCATCGCGACTCAGGGGATCTTACCGGACCCCGAGTCGCTCACCTCCTGGCCTTGACCACAGCATCGCGACCTGGCATACCAGCGACGACTGAAGCCGCCTTGGGACTGGGACCTGTCAGCGCAGAGCACCAAGCCCTCGTGAGGTTCGAAAGGGAGAACTGAGCTAAGACGGAATGAGCAACTCGCACAATTCTACGACAAGGGTTATATTAACAAACAGGATCACAGGAACCTTACAAGCCCCCACGGGACGCGTCTTTGATTCCTCGGAGGGAACATATCCTAAAAGGATGCTAACTACAGCGCCCCTGCAAAAGACGCCATCATCAATAGTGGGCCGTCAAGCACCGGCGCCAACCCCATCCAGATCAGAGTCGGCGACGGCCTGACGAGCCCACCCTGCTCCAGGAGCGGCGTTGGCTCGGGGGCTCGTAGCTGTCGTCGCTTGTCTCTGGAGTCGCGAAGAGCTCGCCGGAGTCGCTGGATCCCCCGCCGCCTCCGCCGACTGAAGAGCCGCCAAGGGAGCGGTCGGCTGGCCCAGTCCTCGCCGTAGCAGGGTCCCGACCACCTCTCCCGGGGCAGCACTCCTGCCGGCACCCGTTCGCATCGAAGACCTTCAAGAACATCACCGAAGCACCGTCGTACTCCAAGTGGATCGCGAAGGCGCCTCTCGTCCTGCAAACCCGGGCGATTTCGCCCCAGCCTCGAGTCATGAAGACCTCGCCCGGGGCAACGACCGCGACCTCTGCCTCGGTCGCGAGGGTGCTGCAGCCGGCGTGCTGCAACCAAAGCTCCAGGAGTTCTCCCTGCGGGATGATGGAGGCGAAGAAGGGAGGAAGGTGAATCCAAGACTGAGGAGGCAAGGCGGCGTGGAGCATGAACTCTCGGGAGGAGCCCTCGGTGTGGACCCCCGGGGGACGACCCACACCTTCATGACCCGTCGGCGCCGACGGCGGCGCCGCCCGTGGCGATCGGCGTCGACTCCTTCAGAGCCCTCGACGTGAGCGAACAAGGGAAGCGAGAACCCCGGCGGTGGCCGCTCGCACCAGGGCCCCGACACCACCTGATGGGCCCCCTCGTCCCGGCGGCGGAGGGCGAGCCGTTTCTTCGGCGGGAGCGGGTCTGGTTCCTCTCGGGGAGCCTTTCCTTTCTCTGCCTCCGAGAACCGGTGGATCGGAGCCATTGCAGCAGGACGGAGCAAGGACCGGGAAGTAGGAGAAGCAAGAAGAGATGGACTGGAAGGGGGCGCGCCACTTCGTACTTATAGCCGACGAAGGCCAACCGCCGACCTCCATGATCACAGGTAATCATGACCCGCTTTGCATGCAGGGACTTGTCGAATCCGTGCAGTTGCCGAGGCATCGTGGGGAGGTGGAGGTGCCCACGTCCAATCAACCACCACGCGGCGCCCAAGGCCGCGGGCTGTTAGGGCCCGCAGCGCTTCGCCCTTGCCCTTTCGCCTCACTGCATGGCCAAGTCCGGGCGCGCCATGGGCCCGGGGGCTACTGTCGGCGTTCTGGGAACGGGGGTCCCCAGACTTGCCTGCCTGCGGCCTGCGGCGTGGCTCAAAGGGGGGGCCCAGCACGACCCATCTTCATCAACATAGACCCAAGACCCTCGCGAGGGGCCAAGCCTCGCGGGGCGGACGACACGGAACTTCCTCAGGCGCGGCCTCATCAGGCTGGCTCGCGAGGAGGCGGAGATATCAAGGCAGGGTACCTCACGAGGTGCCCGTGACACAAGCCATGACGACCAAGGGTGCTAGGCGGGCGCCAGCCCGCGTAGTGTCCTCCTTTCCTCTTTGGTGCAAAGGGAGAAAGCGCAGGCGGGAGCATCAAGCAAAGGCACCCGTTTCTTTGCAACGAGACCAGGACCAGCCCCGCGACAGGGAAGAAGTCATTGTGGAGCCCAAGCTAGTGTCACGACCAGAGCCTTTGGCAGGCGAGGACCAACTTTAGTCAGGATAAGTGTACCAGATGTTCCCCTTCAAAATGGCCAATTATTGGCGCCCTTCCCGCTCAATATTTGGGAAGAGGCCCAGGGCCTTTGCCTATAAATAGGACTAGCCACCCCCAGGGTAGAGGCACGACAATCAGAATCGGATCGAGTAGCATCACACACACACACACACACACACACACACACACACACACACAGAGAGAGAGAGAGAGAGAGAGAGAGAGAAGGGTGACTGAACTCCTCCTTGCAGTTCATCGCCCCAGCCAAGAACAGACCCTCGCGAGGCTGTTCTTCCTTGTATTGCTTATCAACATCAGCCCAAGAGGCAATCCACCACACCACAAACTGGAGTAGGGTATTACACCACAATGGTGGCCCGAACCAGTATAAACCCTGTGTCTCTTGTGCCGTTATTTTCATAGCTTAGATCTTAGCGAGGCAGAGGGGTGCAGGTAGGTAGAAGGTGAAATCTCTGTGTGCACCCCAGTGTTCGAACCTCAAGGGTCTGCCGGTACCCGAAATCCGACAGTAAGGTTTGTCCGGGCCGCTTCATCCAGCAATACTGCCGAATCAAAATAAGACATTGATGGTAAGCAATATGACCTGGCTCACAACTCTTTGTGTTCTACTCGTGCATATCATCTACGCATAGACCTGGCTCGGATGCATCTATTAGGGAACATAGCATGCAATTTCAAAAAAAAATCCTAAGCTCACGCAAGATCTATCTAGGAGATGCATAGCAACGAGAGGGGGAGAGTGTGTACACGTACCCTCGTAGACCGAAAGCGAAAGCGTTTGACAACGCGGTTGATGCAGTCGAACTTATTCTCGTTCCGACCGATCAAGCACCGGACGTACGACACCTCGAGTTTTGCACACGTTTAGCTCGATGACGTAACTCCAACTCTTGATCCAGCAAAGTGTCGAGGGGAGTTTCATCAGCACGACGACATGGTGATGGTGATGGTGAACTGATCCGTGCAGGGTTTCGCATAAACACTGCTAACAGACGTTTGTGTGTCCTCTAGGCGCCCCTCCCCACATATATATAGGTTGGAGGGGCAAGAGGCAGCCAGGGGGGTGCCCAAGTAGGCCGAGTCCTACTTGGGCTCCCACCCCAATTCGCTCCCCCTTCCTTATTTTGGCACTAGGAGAAGGAAGGAGGAGGTGCCCCCCACCCTTTCCTTTCTCCCTTGAGAAGGGGAAGGAAAGAGGGACTAGCCCTCCTCCCTTGCCTTCCCTAGGGCTGGCCTGCCTGGTGAAGGGGCCCACCAGCCCCTTGTGGGCTGGTTTGTCCCTCCCTAGGCCCATTAAGCCCATATAGCTTGCCGGGGGTTGCCTGAAACCCCTTCCGGTGACCCGATACGTACCCGGTACCCCGGAAGACTTCTGATGTCCAAATAATATCATCCTATATATGAATCTTTACCTCTCGACCATTTAGAGACTCCTCGTCATGTCCATGGTTTCATCCGAGACTCCGAACAACATTAGGTCACCAAATCACATAACTCATATAATACAAAATCGTCATAGAACGTTAAGCATGCGGACCCTACGGGTTCGAGAACTATGTAGACATGACCGAGACACCTCTCCGGTCAATAACCAACAGTGGAACCGGGATGCTCATATTGGTTCCTACATATTCTATGAAGATCTTTATCGGCCAAACCATAATGACACCATGCGTTATTCCCTTTGTCATCGGTATGTTACTTGCCCGAGATTCGATCGTTGGTATCTTCATACCTAGTTCAATCTCGTTACCGGAAAGTCTCTTTACTCGTTCCGTAATGCATCGTCCCGCAACTAACTCATTAGTCACATTGCTTGCAAGGCTTATCATGATGTGCATTGCCGAGAGGGCCCAGAGATACCTCTCCGATACTCAGGGTGACAAATCCTAATCTCGATCTATGCCAACCCAACAAACACCTTCGGATATACCTGTAGAGCATATTTATAATCACCCAGGTACGTTGTGACGTTTGATAGAACACAAGGTATTCCCCCGGTATTCAGGAGTTGCATAATCTCATAGTCGAAGGAATATGTATTTGACATGAAGAAAGCAATAGCAATAAAACTTAACGATCAACATGCTAAGCTAACGGATGGGTCTTTTCCATCACATCATTCTCCTAACGATGTGATCTCGTCCATCAAATGACAACACATGTCTACAACTAGGAAACTTAACCATCTTTGATTAACGAGCTAGTCTCGTAGAGGCTTACTAGGGACACTGTGTTTTGTCTATGTATCCACACATGTATCTAGTTTCCGGTTAATAAAATTCTAGCATGAATAATAAAAATTTATCATGATATAAGGAAATATAAATAACAACTTTATTATTGCCTCTATGGCATATTTACTTCAATAATTTCATAAGGTCGATCCTGTTTTGGTGTCTAAATGATGGAGCCATGATTATGCTTTTTATAGCTATTCAAAAGCTATAATGAGATCCTTATCAAAATTGAAACATCCATCATTCTGCCAAAGGTTAGTTAAGAATCTGAGAACTTTCAAAAAATCTTTAATAAGTAGTCTATAAAAACCCGCATGACCATGGAAGCTTCATGTTCCTTTCACATATGTTAATATGGAAGCCTCTCAATGACTTCTAATTTTGATTTATCCGCTTCTATTCCCCTACTAGAGATCTTGTACCCAAGCACAATACCTTTGTTTACCATGAAATAACATTTTTCCAGTTGAGAACACGATTAGTATCCCCACTCATTTGCATAACATTGCTAAGGTTGTGTAAACAATTAAGAGGTTTCATAGATGGAGAAATTTTCCATTATCAACTCAACAAAATCAACAAATATAGCAAAAGTGCTCTTTTGATCTTGGGCTCATATGCTTGGAAAAGACTGTCGTTGCCGCATACCTCCACCAATGCCTCCTCCAGCAGGGTACTCGCCCCTTACCATGACGTCGACTAGGATCTTTGGCATGGTGAGCTCCTGCATTTTACCGGCATGCATGACAATGGGTTTGGTTTAGGGTTTGCTTACTTACGTTTGTAGTTGTGAACTATGATACATAGTCATCAACTTCACCATGCTAATTTATTATGATCGTATGTTTCACTAGTCGATTAATTTTGTTTTATCGATGATGAAAAATTTCCATACTATCCTCAGGTTTTAGAGCTTAGGTGTTAGAATTTGGCTCTACTTCTGCCTAAGCCCAAACTTTGTGGCAATTTGGGTAATATCCGAGGCAACTCATAACTTAGGGGGGGAGGGTTTGGATGTGGTTCTATTCACGTCCAACAACATTTACTCAATTATCTTGAACAATTTCTTTCTAGTGCTAGTCTTAAATTTGTTCTTTTGTCGATACGCATAACACGCTCAACATGTCAAATGCCAACGTAGAAGAAGAAATTGTCAAAGAAAGTTCATTAAAGGGTGTTAGCCCTACTTATAGATAGGTGATGAAACTCGAGACCTTCTTGACCTACAAAATTCTTCACCACAAGCTGGACTACACATTTCTTACAAGGAGGGGAGAGATAGAGAAAGAATAAGAGTGTATTCCACCTCTACACATGCTTCTATAGAAATATAGTAAATGCAAACGAAAGAGAAGGAGTGTAAACTATTGTATTATGCGTGATTGATGTCTACTACGCAACTTTATTCTTGTAGACTTGGTTGGGCTTCCAAGCGCAGAATTTTGCAGGGCAGTAGCAAATTTCCCTCAAGTGGATGACCTAAAGTGTATCAATCCATGGGAGGTGTAGGATGAAGATGATTCTCTCTCAAACAACCCTGTAATCAAATATAAGTAATCTTTTGTGTCCCCAACACACCCAATACAATTGCCAGTTGTATAGGTGCACTAGTTAAGCGAAGATGTGATGATAGATGTGTAATATAGATGGTAGAAATAACCTTTGTAAACTGAACAAATAAAAACAGAAAGGCAGCAAGTAACAAAAGTGAGTAAAATTGGTGTCTCAATGCTTGGAAACAAGGCCTAGGGTTCATACTTTCGCTAGTGCAACCACTCAACATCATTAACATAATTAAACCACATGATAATCCATCAAAGTGCAACAAAGGGTCACTCCAAATTTTCTAACCTTTCAAAGTGCTATGACAACACCATATGATACATATCGTTCGACCTCTAAGCCTAGATTACCCCAACATCACCAGGGGTATCCGCAAGTTAATTAATAGACAAGCATCTTGTAATCACAAATCCAAAATATTCAATCTAACATAAAGAAACTTCAAAGAGCAAGACTCAATTCACCACAAAACGGATAGAGGGAAATGAACAACATAAGATCCAACTTTATTAATCAAGCTCATGATAAATAAAGATCGGAATCAGACACATAGCTACTAATACATACCCCCAACCTCGAGGATGAAATACTTGCACATCGCCATGGTGGCAGCAAGGTTGATGTAGAGGCCTCCGTGGATGGGTTCCTGTTGTAGGGTGGAACCCTAAGTGGAAATCTTTTCATACATGGAGGGGGGAAAAGGATGAAAAACAAGAACACAAGAGGGAAATTCACTCAAACAAAACCCAATCACACATCCACTAGAATAGCATAGTTGAGATCCACAAGAATACAAGAACAATCCAAGGAATCAAGCACAAAGGTAAGGTTCTTCCCACTCCTAAGGAGGTGAGGCCTTGATGATAGTCTTCTCCAAAAGGAGGTCTTGAAATCCACTTGGGTCTTCTCCCAGGAGGTCGTGATCTCCAAGAGCAGTGGTAGATAAGCAAAGCTCTCTCAATGTCTCACATATACTTTGCTAACCCTAAATAATGTCCTAAGCACGAAATATATAGCTAGAGGGAGGTAAGGGACGACTTGAAGGGCGAAACAGGAAACACTCAGCCAAAACCTCGGAGAGCCGTGCGCACGGGGTAAGTGAGGCACGTGTGCATGGGGTGCTACATCGGCGAGGCCCATGCGCATGGGGTCCGGAGGCTGTGCGAACGGGGGTGTGAGTCTTCACTTCCAGTTGCTTTCTGAGATGCCCATGGGCATAGGGTCGCCTGGGAGGTGCTATCTTTGTTCTTTCGGCGGCCTCCTTCTTTCTTGTGGCCTTGGAGTCCTTCTCCTTGGCTTCCGGGATGCTTCCTAGCTGCTTGGTGGCGGTCATCCTCGTACCTAATGACATAGCACATTTTGGTGAGATAGCATCAAGTTCTATTCATATCCATGTCAACCTCGTATAGGAGTGAGTTCAACTCAGTTTCAATGGCACGTGCACGAGCTCTTGTCGGTCCATGTAGTGCTTGATGTGTTGGTGTAGAGTCCATGGGATGATCGAAGGATGCTCTGCATCAGTTCCCACTCCGATAGAGTGTCGAAAAAGGCCTTCAGATTGCACCACTTCGGAACAGAGGCGTTCCAGCGGCGATAAAATTGTTTCGGGTCTCGCTCCGATGGTTTTGGAATATATATGAATTTATAGGCCAGGAATTAGGTCAAACGGAGGGGCCTCACAAGCCTGAATGGCGCGGCCGGGGGCTAGGTTGCGCCCCTGGGCTTGCGCCTCTCCTGAAGCTTCCAGAGTTTTTTATTTTTTATAAAGTAGAACAATGCCCGTGCGTTGCAACGGTATATAAATATTCTAATATGTTAGCTTGAAATTTACCTGCAATAATAATGCGATTGTGTAAATAAATGTTCATCAAATTCTGACCGTGAATTACCTTATATTTTGATTAGAAGTTTGGTAAGTAAATTAAAGTGGAATTGCTTTAGAAGGTAAGTAAATTAAGGTAATTGATTATCATATACATGAAAGGTTGGACGAATGGGTGGTGGGAAGAAAGGTGAAATGAGAACCTTACGTTCTTTTTAAGTAGTCGAGAAAACCATCGTAAATTTTCATCGTGTTTGGACCTTGCTAGATATAGACTTCTTGCTAAACAAAAAACATGCAAAAACAGGAATTGACACTTGACACTAGATTAATAACTTAGTCCATAAAAATATAATGAACGTGCATCAAAATTATATATAAATGATGTAAATATAGCATGAATAATTCATAAGTTATAGATAGGTTGACGACGTATCAATGATCGATAATAGTGACTCTTGATGACATGACAATAACCTACAGTAGTACATGTTATATTTTATGAGTCTTGCTAGTAATATGGATTGTCACATCATGACTCTCTATGAAGACATCTCCAACATCTATTATCAAAACAGACACACTATTTGTCCGCGGACTGATCCGCGGACTCGGATACTGGAGTCGGCCATCCAATCATGTCACCTAAACGTTTGCCCTTTTTTCTTTTAAGTCGCAACACTTAAAATAATTATGGTAAAATAATTTATCTATAAATAACTTGCAAATATCCCTAGTACAACAATAGTTCAAATGTCAATATTACATGATTAGATAATCGGATATGTTCAATAAGTTTTCCGATTCATCGATTCCAAATTCAACAATACTCGAGTTAGAACTGAAACAACTCCTCCCACACACACTGTTGCCCTTGAGCTTCATCCAATAATGTATGAATGTAAATGATCTCTCCTTGGTCCTGTGGTACAATGCGTTCACACTCATTCTCCATCAGTGAGTACCCCGCCATCGTATTACTCTAGAAAACAACAAGATGGTCAACAAAAAAGCTGAATGGCATTTGACCGAATATCCCCGGGGCGTGGTGTCCGCCATGGGTGGCGTCGGCAGGAAGGCTGAGGATAATTGGCTGCAGACGAATCCTGGGTGGATGATGTCATAGTCCAAGGTGGGCATGCACGTGGGTGGGAGCTGCAGACGTCCGAGGATGCGTGGGAGGCAGCCGAGAGGTACAAAGGCGACGTCAGACAAGAAGGGTGCGAATGCAAAGCAGGGGGCAAGGTAGAGTGGAAGAAAAGTGGACGGGAAGGGGATTTGAGCTGTCTGAGGGTGTCGGATTCCAACGTGGCGGCCGTCCAGACTCCTGCAAGCCCCCTCCCAGTTTGCCTTCGGTTTGCGGTAATTCGGACAACCGAACTGGTCTGTGGATCGATGATCTACTGCGCTAGATGATAGATTATGCCTGGACTGCTTGGTCTAGACGGTTACAGGCGTTTTGAGGGTCTGCGTTGAAGATGTCCTTACAAGTTCTTATTAGTTTGATTGAACTTGACAGCAGATTAAGACAAAGCAAACAACCTAACTGGAAGTCTGTAATGCTCATATGCTACCGAGCAATTGACCGAGCGAGTAAGCCAGAAGGGCCTTGTTCCGGTCGACAAGATTCATGGCGTAGAGCGGCGATGACTTGAGCCGCACCAAGCGATCCCTACAGCCCTCCACGTACGTCACGCAGCGCACGTACTCCTCCCCGAGCCCCGCGAACCGGCAACGGGCTACCATGTCGCCGGCGACATGCTCCATGCACTGCGCAGCGTAGGAGTACTCCGTCAAGCATGTGTTGTAGGCCGCCCTCTTGTCGCCAGAGAGCGACCCGTTGTGGAGCAGCCTGGCCGCGGTGGCAGCCGTGGCGCCGTAGGACTCGAGGGCGCGGTGCGCGGCGAGGAGCGCATAGTCGGTGACCTCGATGTGGACGGACGGGCTAGGATCGAATCCCCCGTGGAGCGTGTCCATGCACATGTCGTGCATGAGCTTCGTGCCGAACGCCTTTCGGCAGGCGGCCTCTACTGGCAGTGACGGGACGCCGCGACAACGCTCGCCGGCGGCGCCCAAGAAAGGGAATGCGAGAATGAGGAGGAGTATGGTCCTCATGGTCTTTGTGTTATGGGAGATGTGTTTGTGTCTGAGGTTCTGAGCTGGCTACAACGTTGTACGTTTATACTGGATTTTCTGGTTTAGAACTGGAGATGGACTGACATGTGTAGCGCGCCTACACAAATGATGACATGTATATGGACAATTGGCAGAATGCCAATCTTGCTTGTTTTCCATTGTGCTCATTAATCTCTCGTCATTCTCCACTCCACTGATGACATATATGTGGACAATTGGCAAAATGCCAATCTTGCTTGTTTTCTCATTGTGCTCATTAATCTCTCGCCATTTTCCACTCCACTGATGGCATATATATGGACAATTGGCAAAATGCCAATCTTGCTTGTTTTCTCATTGTGCTCATTAATCTCAACCATAAGAGATGTGGTACTTGACTTGTGTGAAGCCTATGTTTTCTTTTCTTTGTTAGCACGGAAGGGACCCGAAGATCCAAGAAACTGGCTTATATTAACAAAGAGATTTTATGCAAAACATCGTACTACATAATTTAGTGTGGAGTATTAAGCTGATCCAATGGTTAATATGACTCGATTTAGATTTTGCCAGAGGACTTTTTTTGAGCCGCAGACCATAGAACAATTGTTCTACGGTATTTTCATTCATTAATTAAAATATGTACAAATACAAAACAAGTGAAAACCCCTTCAACCTATGGCGGTTCTATGAAACATTGATATCAAATCATAAGTTCTGTTCTACCCAAGTACGAATCCTTTTGGCTTTGGTTTGCTTTGCTTTGATCTGAGCAGCCCATGGTCCTTCCTGTAAGTAATGCATCGAACCAAGTATGTGAGGAGGATCCGACCTGGAGATCTTGTCATTTCTGATAGACTAAATTCCCCAACATCCCGTAGTTACAATCTCCAATGCAACATCTTGTGGCAAGTGCAGAAGTGCAAACTGGAATTCATCAAATACTGATATACCTTTTTTCCTAAGTGGAATGATGTTGTCCCAGCACTATAGGACAAAGGGGCAATTCCAGAATAGGTGCAACAATGTTTATTCTGTGTTATCTGCACATAGCGCATAGTTATAGTTATCCAGGTGCATTGTCTTTTTGTTAAGTAGATTCCATGTGTTGACCCTATCATGGAGTAGGAGCCAGAGGAAAATCTTATGTCTCAATCTACAAGAAGTTTTCCAAATGCGGCTGAACAAGGAGTGTACTGTACTAGGCCCCATCATATGTTTATACATTTTGATGGAAGAGTATCCTCTGGTTGTTCCTTTCACTATCCAATCATCTGTGGCATTTGAAACAGGTCTCTCTAGAATGTGCTCTTGAAGGATATTATATTGTTGACATGCTTGTTGTGACATAGGTGTGTGAAAATGCTTTGCCAAGTCATGTGCACTGAGAATCTGTTGAAAAGCCACAGTGTTGTTGATGGGGTAAGAACTTAGCTCAGGAAATTTTATCATAAGTGGCTGGTCCCACCAGCAGTTAGACCAAAAAAGAGTTGCATTTCCTGAGTTAGCTTTGCAAATAGCAAACTCCTTGTAGATAGGAGCTTAAGCATTCACTTCCACCAAAAGACCGCACCATTCCTGGTAAGGTGTTACGGTAGTAAGTTCCCCAGATGATGTTGACCCAAGGCGTGAGGACATTTAGTCATTTTATATTAGGCTTACATGGTAAATGAAATTAATCGACGCTCGCCTAGTGGAGATACTCTTGACCTTTTTGCCGGCAATGGTCATCGTTGTCTGGTCGAGTCCACCCTCACCCCGGCATCTCCCGATGCGGCACCGCCATTATTGTGCCATGGCACAACCCCGTCTCATATCACGTCGTGGCGCAATCATCAGGCCAGTCAACATCCAGGCGCTACTCAGGAGACTCGACGTCTCTAGGCGAACATGCCACCGTTGAGCGAGTGCACTGCTCATGTGCCTCGTGATAGGACAGCGGCACGATGCGGGGGCAGTACTGACGCACTGATCGGCTGCAAGTTCGAGGGCCTTGGCCGGCGATACAATGACAAGATTGCGCAGCTGGAGAGCCACAAAGAGGGGTTGTGAAGGCCTGAAGCTAAGATCATCGCTGATGCATGGCATGAGTGTTGTCAATAGGAACAAGGTCGTCCTCGCCTATTTTGTTGTTAGATTGCGTGAGGGTGTTAGAGATATGTACTGGCGTGCATAACGTAGACCCTAAAACCACCCGCGTACGTCCGGATCACGCACTCAAAACGTGTGTTGTCATCCAACGCGAGCCTGTATCGATCCGCTCAACGGTTCAGATGCATGTTTTTCCGGAAGATGGAGACAAAGTGAGGGGGAGGGGTTGAGGGCGTCCCGACCATTGCCACATGCACTTCTGACTGCCTGGCCCACCCAAACCCCCTACTCCCATGCCTACACATTTTTTCACCCGGTGTCAGCTGCCTGCATTCATGCCGCAATGAGTGGCCGCTTCGCATTAACGCTGGCCTAGAGCAGATGCGACCTGTCACTGGCACCGACACTAAAGAGGCGCGTCGGCCGAGAGAGCGCTGCCCGCTACATGCCAAGCTGAACATGCCTCCTCACCTGAATTCATTAAAGCCACACGTGTGAGGAACCTACTCCAGCCACACATCCATTCACGAGCCGACCGACAGTAAACATAAGCCCACCAATTATTTAAACGAGGCCAAACGCCAAGCAAGAACCACACCACACCTCCTACTTGTACCATATGCTTCACACTGACCATGGCATCTCACGAGCAGGAAGAGAGGTTCTTCAACATACAAGCCGGCGGGGTGGCCCACCGAGCCAGCCGGTTACGAGCTAGGCAACTCGCTGCTCGACCTCCCTCGCCGCACGAGGCCGTCAGTACCACATGCGAGGTTGCAGGCTTGCGCCTGGAGGAGCATGCGGCTGCTTCAAGCCGACGAGTGGTTCAGCAAGTCGTAGCTCCAAGCCAGCTCGCGGAGGAGCACAGTGGCATGGGCAAAGATGCTATCATGGATGAGGCAGTGTCATACCGCTCCTCCTGCGCCATCCGCCGTCACGCCCTGCTGGCGGAGAAAGTAGTCGGCATCATGGATATCAACGAGGCAGCCAGCATCCACGGCCGCCGCCGACATCGGTGAAAAGTAGATCATGGGAGGCTGCCGCCGCTTGGGTCCCACGAAGGTGAAGGAAATATGCCCTAGAGGCAATAATAAAGTTGTTATTTATATTTCCTTATATCATGATAAATGTTTATTATTCATGCTAGAATTGTATTAACCGGAAACTTAGTACATGTGCGAATACATAGACAAACAGAGTGTCACTAGGATTCTTCTACTTGACTAGCTCGCTAATCAAAGATGGTTAAGTTTCCTAACCATAGACCTGAGTTGTCATTTGATGAACGGGATCACATCATTAGAGAATGATGTGATTGACTTGACCCATCCGTTAGCTTAGCACTATGATTGTTTAGTTTATTGCTATTGCTTTCCTCATAACTTATACATGTTCCTACGACTATGAGATTATGCAACTCCCAAATGCCGGAGGAACACTTACACTACAAAAAAATACACTTCCGTGATGATACGTGTTTGTCACAGTAGGTCACTTTTTTGTCATGCATGTACATCCTCACAAATTTATGACAGAATCAAGATAGTCATACCTGTGCTGTCGTAGAAGTGTTCCATGAAATTACCAAAATTATCATCATGGAAGTGTCCACTTCCATGACGATAAATCGCGCGTCACAGAAGTGCTTTCATCAAGGGTGACCGACACGTGGCATCCACCGTAACGGAACGCCGTTAAGCTATCGGGTCGGGTTTTGGATCCGATAACCCGTTAACAGCCCCGACCAATGGAAATTTTCCACGTGTAAAATCATCATTGGCTAGAGGAAACACGTGTCGGCTCGTCGTCGGGACAGATGTCATCCACTCACTGGACAGAAGGCGCCTATGATACGTCGACACGTGGCACGACCCAACAGTGGCCCATTCCTGTGAAAAGGTCGGCCCGTTTGACTTGGTCAAAAGCTGGCGGGCCGGCCCGTTTGACTTGGTCAAAAGCTGGCGGGCCGGCCCATGGAAAGCCTGGTAACGGCATGTTCTCATATAGCCCATTTACAGCTCGCTAACCCAAGGCCCGTTACGCCCTATCTGAATTAGGCCCAGTAGCATCATCTGGGTCGTCCACTATGATTCTAGCCCGTTTTCACTTCTGGCCCATGTATAGCCCATGACGTCTTTCGGCCCATATGAGGCCCTTTGTAACTCTTGGCCCATTAGCGGCCCATGCTGAAACTGGCCCGTAATGAACAGTGTATTACTTTACACCCATTAACGGCCCGTGGTGAAACTGGCCCGTAATGAACAGTGTATCACTTTATACCCATTAACGGCCCGTTATTCCGTTGGGCCGTTTCCAGCCCAAGTTAACTTTCGGCCTTCTGAGGGCCCATTTATTCTTGGGCTCATTTGCAGTATTCGGTTACTTACGACCCGTTACTTTCATTTTCTGCTTGTGGGCCAAATTCAGCCCGTCGTTACAGTCGGCCCGTTTGTGGACCGTTAGTCTGTTGGGCCATTTTCATAGCATCACCAAATACGGCCTATTAATGGCCCGTTATGGTCAGCCCATAAAACGTACGATTTCCATTAAAGTCCCGTACAAGACCCATAAATGAGCCGGCGGCCCATGGATCCTACGAGACGTACAAAGCCCATGGATCCTACAAGATGTACAAGGCCCATGGATCCTACGAGACGTACAAGGCCCATGGATCCTACGAGACGTAGAAGGCCCATGGATCCGACGGCCCGTGAAGGGCCATGGTCGGGCGAATTGGCCCCCGTTTAAACGATATAGCATATTCAAAGAATTATCCTACTCAATACTATCACCTCTAAAAAGCCTACACTATTACAACAAAGAGATCAAGGCATAGAAAGGTAGAATAATCCTACACTATACAATAAAGAAATTACAGCCGATTATACCCACTGGGCATTATGGTTCGGCACAGGTGATAATAAAGATACACAAACAGCAAATTACATACAATGGGCAAATATAGCTCATACATCATGGACACGCATCAACTTAACTCCATTTGAACTATAATCTCTTCAGAAAATAGGATTGGCCAGATTCAGATAGCACAAATTTCAGTCTGCAAAATCTCCAATTCCTTCATGGTTACCTCAGTGTCTTGTTTCATTTTTTGACTCCTGCATCTAATACCTGCATGTCCAGTCTCAACTTGTTGATTATACGTTGACAATCATGTACACGTTGTCTTGCCACCTCTAGTTGATGCTCGAGAACATCAGCACATTCCAATTCCAATCCATAATCATTCGGTAACGGCCATGCCGCACTGCTCGCAGATCTTTGTGTTGATGTCACTTCATCCTGAAATGTTTCTGTAAGTACACATGACTAGGGCAAAAATATAGTTAGAACAAGTTACAAATTACAAATCCATCTTAGCTCACCAGAGGAGCATGATGTTGGGGCCCAATCGAAAACACAAACAAGTTATAAATTTAGACAACACGTTGCGTATAAGTAAGCAAGCAGTTGGCCATTCTGTGCCTCAATTAAAGTCTTAGGGAGCATAATGAACAGCAGAGGGTTTCATACAAACATACTACATCAGGCAAAACCATGCAATCATTAGCGTAGTATAAACTAGATTGTGAGCCTCATGCAATAATAGTTGGTTAATAGACTTCAAAGCTTCAGGCACACTTCGACAGAGTAATTAAATGGTAAGGCCTTCAATTATGTTAACTAATAGTGATACAAGTACCTAACATCAGGCATGATTATTTGGGCATCTCATTAACTGACGACAAATAAAGCAATTGAAAAGAGAAAATTAACTATGCCTGAAACAAACAAGGAACTGAACTGTTGAGTTGCATACAGTGACTTACCTTAGCAGGTTGAAGAGGCTCAGCGCAGCTCCTACTTCTCTTGCAAGGCTCCTTCCTAACATCTTGTACTTGGAAATCCTCAATGTTATCTTCATTGCACCCCCTCTGCAAGGTGACACAAACTAGTTACTCGTCTCCTTGGAAGATAAATATGCATCATTTCCAGTCTGTGAACACAAAAGGATGAGATTATAACAAAACAACATCACATAATGAAACATGATGCATCTCTTGCACTTGCACACAATGAAATGAGCATTTACTATGTCTGCACTATGTAAAAACTAGGCATACCTTCTAACTGGATCTCCAGGAACTTTTGGAGAGCCTACTGTAGTGTACAGCCAAACCTTTATGTCACCTATGAGTTAGACAAGGCCCCACTACAGCAGCCCTTAGTGTTTAAAATGTTGACAAGCTCTGTTAGAGTGTTAGGTCAAGAACAGCAAGTAATCAAAGCAAACAGTCCTAGTATGGCTGGCTGATGCAAACAAGCAATTGAACAGATGTGTGAGCAGATCTTACATATCAAGAAAAGAAGCAAAGAATGAGGCTTAAAGACCATCACTTGACTGACCAGATTTAAGAGGCATTTAAACATCATGTGCAACGTATGAACTAACATAAACATTGCATATTCCAGATTCTACAATGGAATGCACATGTATTAGGTTATCCATGTATAATGATGCCTAAATGTACAGATAGCAGGCAGGAGTGATTCATCATTGCACGCACAATTGAATTGCAGGTTAAGGGCCAGTTTGATTCCGCCTTTTTAGGCATATTGTCAAAATAAGCCATAAAAGATGTAAAGAAGTCATTTTTGAGTTATGGGCTTGGGCTTAACTAATTTCGCTTTGGAGGGGGGTGTTTCGGGTAGAATCTCACTAAAAATTGAAGGGAAGGGGAATAGTGAAATGGCTCTGTTGTCTACCAATATTACACTCAAAATGCAACTGCTGACGCCCGTGTCACACCTGACCCTCAAGTAAAAACAAACACGCAAGCATTCAGTGCCCTGCCGCTTGCATCTCCTCTCCCCTTTCCCTCTACCTCGATCCCCTGCCTGCAGCACTAGGGTTCCTCCAGCGAGCCGTCGCCACTGGTCCCATCTTGCCTTGTCCTCGACGATGCTATGTCCAGCTAGGCTACATGGCCGACGGGTAGGGGCAAATCTCCCTGGCTTCTCCTCCCTCTAGCGCCGCCCCTCATTCTCATGGTCTCCAACAGCTGCTCCACTGTGGTTCGCCCAACGAACTACTCCGGCGGGTGCTGCACAACTACGGCTGATGCCACACTACGGCAGAAGGCACCTTATTCCCCCTCCCCTCCTCCCAGGCCATGGCCTTGAGGTGCTGTTGAAGGATGAGCTCATCCAACAAGGTGAGGATCTCCTTTGATTTTTTGCCAAATTTTCATTCTGATCCACTATACGATGAATTGCTATGAGCTGCTTCTGCTTCTGCTATATGATGCATTGCTATGAGCTGCTCCTCCTGCTGCTATATGATGAATTGCTATGAGCTGCTGCTGTTGTAGGATGAGTTGCTATGAGCTGTTGCTGCTGTACGATGAGTTGCTATGAGCTGCTGCTGCTATATGATGAATTGCTATGAGCTGCTGCTGCTATATGATGAGTTGCTACAAGCTGCTCCTCCTACTGCTATATGATGAGTTGCTACAAGTTGCTCCTGCTGCTGCTATATGATGAATTGCTATGAGCTGCTGCTGCTATATGATGAGTTGCTACAAGCTGCTCCTCCTACTGCTATATGATGAGTTGCTACAAGTTGCTCCTGCTGCTGCTATATGATGAATTGCTATGAGCTGCTCTTGTTGCTGCTATATGATGAATTGCTATGAGCTGCTCCTGCTCCTGCTATATGATAAATTGCTATGAGTTGCTGCTCGTATATGATGAATTGGAGACTGCTGCTGCTGTATGATGAGTTGCTATGAGCTGCTGCTGCTGCTATATGATGCTTTCAGGTGGTGCTGCTATATGATAATAACCAGCCACTTGGACCATCGAATTTCAATAAATAATTGTTCTTCATTTAAATGTGGGTCATGCATTCTTCGTTTAAATTAGGCAATGGGATCTCTATGGAAAACATTGACCAAAGTAGATTGTACCAAGTAGATGGTATCTTTGTATTTGCATTTTGAGCAAATAGTGATGGTCTGTTTTCCTATCATATTAATTACTACACTGGATTCAATTTGTGATGTTTGTAAGTAAAATTAATTTCCATATGGGCAGCAAAATGAAAAAAATAATGCAATCTAGACTTTCCACTCATCATACCAAAGATAAGCTGAAAACGCAATGAAAAGAACTGGTTGGCTTATTACATGGAGCTTATATTCACAGGTGCTTATTTTCTTAGGATAACTCGTAATAACTATCCATAAGAAACTTGGCTAATAGAACTTGCATACAAATAACATGTCAAGATGATTGCAATGGAGGAGTGACGTATCATAGCACACTGTATAGGCTCACCGCCGCCTCTCCTTTTTTTGCGATGTTCCATGAAATTTCCACATACATCTTGTACTTTTTCATTGTGTAACCCTATCTGCAAGGTGACACGGCTAATTTTAGACATATCTACATGATACTACATTGCATATCCCTTCCGCATATTTAAACCACCAATTAACGATTGTGTGCGTACCATAAACTAGCCATGACTCTGTATGCTGGACTAGCAGGCACTCTAAGGGAGTCTAATGTAGTGCACGGGAATTCCTACATGCCACCTACGATTTTGTGTAATGTACTGCCCCTGTTCCTAAATATATGTCTTTGTAGAGATTCCAGTATGGACCACATACAGATGTATATAGATGCATTTTCGAGTGTAGATTCACTCATTTTGCTCCGTCTGTAGCCTATAGTGGAATATCTAGAAAGACTTATATTTAGGAACGGAGGTACGAGGTAGTATCATGTATGACATCTACATATCTAATTTAGCAGCCAATAGTAGAAATCATTGTGTGCACAAAGGGATTACTGGTCGAAAATCCTAGCAAAGCACGCTGGCAGGCACAGAACAATACAAGAGAGAGAGAGAGAGAGAGAGAGAGAGAGAGAGAGAGAGAGACGCGCTTACAAGATCAAAGCAATGCCTTAGTCCAGGATCTTGATTGGCCAAGCTGTTAGATCCAGAAGAAACATCGTCCTTGTAGTTTTTGCCAGCTGCATAACAGGTAACAGCGACTGTCGGATTTCGGGTTCCGGCAGACCCTTGAGGTTCGAACACTAGGGTGTGCGCGGAGATTTCGCCTTCTACCTACCTGCACCCCACCGCCTTGCTATGATCTAGGCTATGGAAAGAACAGCACAAGAGACGCAGGGTTTATACTGGCTCGGGCCACCGTTGTGGTGTAATACCCTACTCTAGTGTGTGGTGTGGTGGATTGCCTCTTGGGCTGATGATTATGAGCAATACAAGGAAGAACAGCCTCGCGAGGGTCTGTTCTTGGCTGGGGCGATGAACTGCTAGGAGGAGTTCAGTCACCCTTCTCTCTCTCTCTCTCTGTGTGATGCTACTCGATCCGATCCCAGCTTGTTTCTGGATTGTCCGATTTCGATCCCCTCTACCTTGGGGGTGGCTATTCCTATTTATAGGCAAAGACCCTGGACCTCTTCCCAAATATTGAGCGGGAAGGGCACCAACAATTGGCCATTTTGAAGGGGAACATCTCGTACACTTATCCTGACTAAAGTTGGTCCTCGCGTGCCAAAGGCTCTGGTGGTGATGCTGGCTTGGGCTCGACAATGACTTCCTCCCTGCCGTTGGGCTGGTCTTGGTCTCGTTGCACCGAAATGGGTGCCTTTGCTTGATGCTCTCGCCTGCGCTCGCTCCCTTTGCACCAAAGAGGAAAGGAGGACACTGCGCGGGCTGGCGCCCGCCTGGCGCCCTTGGTCGTCATGGCTTGCGTCACGGGCACCTCGTGAGGTACCCCGCCTTGATCTCTCCGCCTCCTCGCGAGCCAACCTGATGAGGCCGTGCCTGAAGAAGCTCCGTGTCGTCCGCCCCGCGAGGCTGGGCCCCTCGCGAGGGTCTTGGGTCTGTGTTGATGAAGATGGGCCGTGTTGGGCCCCCCTTTGAGCCACGCCGCAGGCCGCAGGCAGGCAAGTCTGGGGACCCCCGTTCCCAGAACGCCGACAGTAGCCCCCGGGCGCAAGGCGCGCCCGGACTTGGCCGTGCAGGGAGGCAAAAGGGCAAGGGCGAAGCGCCGCGGGCCCTAACATCCTGCGGCCTTGGGCGCCGCGTGGCGGTTGATTGGACGTGGGCGGCACTGTTCCCCCACGCCCCCTTATTTTGCGCCATGCTAGGCGGACACGTAGTCGTACACAGCCGCTCCCCTTTCTGTTGCTCGAGCGCCCTCTGTCCTTCCTCCTCTCGGACTCCAGCTTCTGTTTTCAACCCAGTCTCGAACCTCCCCCCTTCCCATCGCCATGGCTCCGACGAAGAAGGGAAGGGGGAAGAAACCCATGCCTCCGCCTCGCTCGCCGCCGTTGGCGGCCCCCGCCGTCGACCGGTCGATCATAATCAATCGAGAGGGCTTGGGTAAGGTCAGCTCGTCTCTGGCCACTATCTTCAACGAATGCGGGAGGACGACGGTCTGGCCCGCGTCTCACTTCTCCATCGACAGGATAATCACCGAGGTCCGGTATTTTGCTGACGCCCTGTGGGAGGGTCTGGTTCCCCCCTTTTCTGATTTCTTCAATGCCGTGCTTTCCCACTATCAGATCCACATGATGCATCTGGGTCCTGAATCCATCACCCTTCTTTTGGTCTTCGCCTTTGTTTGCGAGGCAATGATGGGCATCCTTCCTTCGGTTGCCTTGCTGCGCCACTTCTTCTCTCTGCGCCTTGTCGACCCTACCCAATGCTCGGCGTGCGTGAGCTTCGCTGCCGTGTATGAGATAGTGGCCTCGGGGATTGACTTCAGGCTCCCTCCGCCTGCGGCTGGGTTCCGCGAGCGGTGGCTGTATGTGGATGTAGGGGTGCCCAGCCCCTGCTATCGGAGCCAACTTCGCCTGCTGTCCCCAATTCGGGCTGGGGCCAGGAGACGCTCGAGAGCCCCTGGCTCGTCTTCGTATGGTACCTCTTCGCGTTCTTGAGGTCGCTTGGCGTGACAGCGCCCAAGGTGGTGAAGGAGTTCCTGCTTCGCCGCATTGCTCCTCACCAACGCCACTCCCGCCGGATGTGGGCCATCAGCGGGCGTGATGATCGTATGAGGCTCCAGGAAGAGGACCTGACGCCTGAAGTGCTGAGGACAGTGCTCTTGATCCTGACTAGGGACCCCAACCAAGGCAGCATCCAGCAGGGAGGGGCCTTGATGTACCTCTGCCAGAACAGGGGTGATTTTGTGAATCAGATGCCTATCTTCGATGAGTGGGGGCCGCGCCCCACCGGCCTCCAGGGGCCTCGCGAGAACCCAGTGATGGTGACTGCCCTTCCAGTCGGCCAAGGCGACTCTTCCTCAAGTGGCGGAGCAAGGAGGCATGAGGCGCCAGAGGCCGAGGGGGCTCCCGGCAGGGTGACAGCGCCGGGCGATGCTCATGAAGGGGCAGCTCTTGGGGCCCGTGCCGCTGAGGCTGAGGGCGGCAAGCAGCTGCCCTCGGCGCCTGCGGCTGAGGCCCCTGAGGCTCCAGCCGCTGGCAGTGCGCATCAGGCAGGCGCCCCTGACGCGGATCGCCTTGATGCTTCGTCCTCGCCGCAGGTTGATCCCTGCGCTCAACTCTTGGGCCGCTTCCGCGTGGACTATGAGGCCCTCCGGAAGAGAAGGGAGGCCCTGGGCGACGATTACCCTTGTTGCCTGCTGAAGCGTAGGAAGTACTTCGCCACTGATGAGTAAGCCTTCTCCTTTTCCAGCTCACGATCCTTCTGTTGTTTTTACTGATCCTTGCTCCGCAGGCCCCTTCTAGCCGAGCTCGCGGAGATGGCCGAGGTGCCGTCCCCCTTGGCTTCGCCCCCTCTACCGTCCTCAAGTGCTCTGAGCAGCAGAGCCCTTGTGGTGAGGGCGATCGGAGAGGCGAACCGTCCCGAGGCGCATCGAGACCCTGCGCACCTCGCGACCCTCCTTCGCGGGCCTTCTCGTGGCATAGCCAGCCTGCCGTGGGCTTCTCGCCTGGTCGTGGACTGCGATTGGCTGAAGCGCTCCCTGCGCTCTTCATCCGGGGACGGGCTGGCTCCAGGCCGGGCTTCGGACGCGGCGTGCCTGGCCGTCGCGAGGGTGTCAGCCCCCAGCCCCCTGCCCGGAGGGGGAGTGCTGATTTGTGCCCCCCGGCGCATGCTTGGGGCAGATGATGGTGTGGAAGACGTGCTCGAGCGCGCCCGGGAGTGTCGCGCTCTTCGCCAAGGATTCCTTCGAAGGGCGGCAGACGCGGTGAACCTGCTTGGTGAGGAGCTTGCTGATGAAGACGCGCGCCTTGAGGCTGTAACACCCTCGATGCGGCTATATCTCCCACGTGTCGAGGCACGACTTAGAGGCATAACCGCATTGAAAGCAATGTCGCAAGTGAGGTAATCTTCACACAACCCATGTAATACATAAGGGAAAGAGATACATAGTTGGCTTACAGTCGCCACTTCTACATAAATAAACATTCATCATCCAGATTACACTCAAGGTCCGACTACGGAACCAAAATGAAAGAAGACTACCCCAAAAGCTACCCAGATCCCCGATCGTCCCAACTGGGCTCCACTACTGATCATCAAGAAAAGACACATAGTAACGACTACCTTCCTCGTAGAACTCCCACTTGAGCTCGGAAGCGTCATCTGCACTGGCATCGTCGGCACCTGCAACTGTTTTGGTAGAATCTGTGAGTCACGGGGACTCAGCAATCTCACACCCGCGAGATCAAGACTACTTAAGCTTAAAGGTAGGATAGGATTGTGAGGTGGAGCTGCGGCAAGCGACTAGCATATATGGTGGCTAACAACGCAAAAGAGAGCGAGAAGAGAAGCAAAGCACGTACGTGAAGCTAGAAGTGATCAAGAAGTGATCCTAGAACAACCTACGTCAAACATAACTCCAACACCGTGTTCACTTTTGGGACTCCGCCGAGAAGAGACCATCACGGTTACACACGCGATTGATGTGTTTTTAATTAAGGTCAACTTCGGGTTTTCTACAACCGGACATTAACAAATTCCCATCTGCCTCATAACCGCGGGCACGGATTTCGAAACATAATACCCTGCAGGGGTGTCCCAACTTAGCCCATTATAAGCTCTCATGGTCAACGAAGGATATTCCTTCTACCGGGAAGACCCGATCAGTCTCGGAATCCCGGACTACAAGACATTTCGGCAGTAATAAAACAAGACCAGCAAAGCCGCCCGATTGTGCCGACAAATCCTGATAGGAGCTGCACATATCTCGGTCTCAGGGCACATCCGGATAAGTCAAGCTACGAGTAAAACCAAGCCTCGAGTTACCCCGCGGTGGCCCCGCAGGCTGCTCGGTTCGAATCAACACTCAGAGGGAGCACTGGCCCGGGGGGGTTAAAATACAGATGACCCTCGGGCTCGCGAAAACCCGGGGGAAAAAGGCTTAGGTGGCAAATGGTAAATCCAATGTTGGGCCTTGCTGGAGGAGTCTTATTCAAAGCGAACTGTCAAGGGGGTCCCATAAATCACCCAACCGTGTAAGGAACGCAAAATCAAGGAACATAACACCGGTATGACGGAAACTAGGGTGGCAAGAGTGTAACAAAACACCAGGCATAAGGCCGAGCCTTCCACCCTTTACCAAGTATATAGATGCATTAATATAAATAAGAGATATTGTGATAAACCAAAGTAATCATGTTCCAGCATGGAACAAACTTCATCTTCACCCGCAACTAGCAACGCTATAAGAGGGGCTGAGCAAAGCGGTAACATAGCCAATCAACGGTTTGCTAGGAAAGGATGGTTAGAGGTTTGACATGGCAATATGGGTGGCATGATATAGCAAGTGGTAGGTATCGCAGCATAGGCATAGCAAAAGAGCGAGCATCTAGCAAGCAAAGATAGAAGTGATTTCGAGGGTATGGTCATCTTGCCTGCAAGGTTCTCAGAGTTGTCGAAATCTTGATCCTCGTAATCGTTCTCAACAGGTTCCTCGTTCACTTACTCGTCTCCCGGCTCTACCCAAAACAATAACACAAGCAAAGGAACAACCATCAACCACGATGCAATGCGCAAGCAACATGATGCAAAACATGGCATGATATGCGAGATGTGATATGCAATGCATATGCGTGCGTGGAAGGGAAAAGGTGAACAAGGCATAATCTTGGCAAACCAAGTATGCCACTGGAAAGGTGAGGCTATTTCGGTTGAAATCGATATAAAGATCACCGGAATCGGATGCACGGTTTGCAAATGACAAGCAAAACAAGAATGACGAGATTCTGCCATTAACAGCATGATGCTATTTAGCAAGCAACAAGAAATTAAGCTAATGCACCCAAACATATCCTAAAAGCATATGAGAGTTAACTACTCAATATGCTTGACAAAAGATGAACACTGAGCTAAGGCTAATCCACACCACAACAGGTTCAAACAAGCATGGCAAAAGTGCAAAACATATCAGCTTCACAGACTTTGTGAAAATACTATCATGCCAGAAATTAACATCAGGATGACATGTTTAGAGTAAGGAAACAACATGCTACAGGAACAGGAAATAGCAAAATATGGCATGGCATGAATCTACTCAAAGCAATGAACAAAAGTACCTTACTGACCATGAGCCAAAAAGGACCAGAAAATATAATAACACCCATGTCAATTAAGCAAGTTTCGTTACAGTTTTCAGACTTAGCAGAAAACTGGACATGTCAAAAACAGATAACAAGTAGGCATGTTTATGAGCTCGATGCATTCACTACACAGCTTTGCATGATAAACTAAGCATACACCCAACAAGAAGACATGGCATAGAAGCTAGACATGGCAAGAACAACAACATAGCATGCAAGGATCAACCACAACAAACTTGGCAAAATCGAATAACATGTAAACATTCTGCAAGTAACATTTTATAGCAAAAGTAGAGCTCGACTGACTCAAGCTATGGCACTCCATAATTACAAAAAAATGCAAGGATGGATAGAGCAAATCCATATGCTCAAAACACCCTTATTGATCATGCTCAAAAGAGGCATGGATCTCTCTGAAACAACATGAATACATGGCATAAAAATAACAGCAGAAATAACTTAATGAAATTACTAAGTCTCTGAAATCAGTAACATTATGTACCCTAGTTTGAATGCTTGTGCTAGTCACCACAAAGATCACAAAAATACATGGCATACACCCCTGGAACGATAGCATGGCATGTTTCAAAACACATGTAGAGCTCAAGTTCATAGGATGCACACATCAATCATGGCAAAAATGACAGAAGTGCATATTCTGATAAGAAACTGAAACTAACGTCACATAGCCCTCTTCCAACAGCATTTCGGGCATCCATATGAGCTCCAATGAAAATGATGCAATGAGATGAAATGATGTACTCATCGAGGCGAACAATTCGACATATTATCCGCACGAAACGGAGCAGTATGCAGCAAATTATGATGCGATGAATAGAGGCACATAAAGCAAAATATTCGGGACTTAGACGAATTTCGGGGAGGGGAAAGTCAACCGAAAACTCAGATCCAGATCGGGATCTCGCGGGAACTGTTCATCGGGCGCGGCTCCCGAGGTTCGTCGGCGCCGGAGCCGGAGAGGAGAAGGCCGGGCCAGGGTGGCGGCGTGGCGAGGCGGCGGTGGCGAGGCCGGGCGCGGGGAAGAGGACAACGGCGCGGGCGCTCGGTCTGGCCCGGCGGGGCTCGCGCGGGGGCCGGAGATGGGCTCCCGCGGGCCGGCGGCGGCGGGGCGGCGGGCGCTGCCACGTGGCGGGTCGGGGTTGGCTGCGGCGGTGCGGGCGGACGGTGTCCGGCGCCAGGCGGACGCGTCCGGCGTGCGGAGGAAGAAGGGAGCTAGGGTTAGGGTAGGTTTTGATCCAAAAATTTCGGGAGAGGGGTAGATTTATAGGTAGGAGGGGCTAGGAGGCTCCAAATTGAGCACGGTTTTCGGCCACGCGATCGTGATCGAACGGCGATGGACATGGGAGTGACTTAGATGGGTTATTGGGCTGTTTTGGAGGGGTTTTGGGTTGCAACCCAAAAGAGGCTTTCACGGTTACCCGGTTAACCGTTGGAGTATCAAACAACCTCCAAATGACCTGAAACTTGACAGGCGGTCTACCGGTGCTATACCAAGGCCGCTTGGCAAACCTCGGTCCATTCCGAGAAAGTTTAATACCCGCTCACAGAAAAAGGTAAAAGGGAACGCCGGGGAACATAGGAGCGCCGGATTGCAAAACGGACAACGGGGAAAATGCTCGGATTCATGAAACGAACACGTATGCGAATGCGATGCACATGATGACATGACAAGAAATGCATGACAAGGACAAAATGCAAAATGAAGGAAAACCCAACCACGGAGGGAATATCATATCACATTGCCGAAAATGGCAAGAGTTGGAGTTACAAATATGGCAAGTTACATCCGGGGTGTTACAACACTCCACCACTACGAGAGGATCTCATCCCGAGATCAAGGACTGAAAGAACTCCGGATATTCGGAACGGAGGTGGTCCTCGCGCTCCCAGGTGGCTTCTCGGTCTGAATGGTGAGACCACTTCACTTTCAGGAATTTGATGGACTTGTTGCGAGTCTTGCGCTCAGTTTCTTCAAGAATAGCAATGGGATGCTCATGATAGGACAAATCTTCTTGAAGATCAATCTCTTCGAAGTTGATGGTGCGCTCAGGCGTCTTGAAGCACTTGCGAAGCTGTGACATGTGGAACACATCGTGCACATTTGCAAAGTTGGGGGGAAGCTCAAGTTGATAGGCGAGATCGCCTCGTTTGCCGATGATCATGAAAGGACCGACGTATCTAGGGGCAAGCTTCCCTTTGATACCGAAGCGACGAGTGCCTTTCATTGGAGAGACACGGAGGTAGACATGGTCTCCGATCTCGAAAGCCACATCACGATGTTTGCTATCGTAATAGCTCTTCTGGCGCGATTGAGCGGCTTTGAGATTCTCACGAATGACTTTACACATATCTTCAGCCTCTGTGATCAAGTCGTTGCCAAGAAGTTGGCGTTCGCCCGTCTCAGACCAATTGAGAGGAGTACGACACTTTCTGCCATAGAGAATCTCGAATGGGGCTTTGCCCGAGCTCGCTTGAAAGCTGTTGTTGTAAGAGAACTCAGCATATGGAAGACAATCCTCCCACTTCATGCCGAACGAGATAACACAAGCCCTGAGCATATCTTCAAGAATTTGGTTGACATGCTCGACTTGTCCACTAGTTTGAGGATGGAAAGTTGTGCTGAAGCGAATGTTTCTGCCCATGGCCTTCTGAAAAGAATCCCAAAACTTGGAGGTAAAGATGCTGCCACGGTCTGAAGAAATCAATTGTGGAATGCCGTGCAAGGAGACAATTCTGGAGGTGTAAAGCTCTGTCAGCTGCGCTGCTGTGATAGACTCTTTGATAGGAAGAAAATGAGCCACTTTAGTGAGCTTGTCGATGACGACGAAGATGGCATCATTTCCATGCTTGGACTTTGGAAAACCAGTAACAAAGTCCATTTCGATATGATCAAACATCCATTCTGGAATAGCAAGAGGTTGGAGTAGACAAGCTGGTCGTTGGTGTTCTGCTTTCACCCTTCGACATACATCACATTCATTCACGAATTGGGCAATTTCTCGCTTCATTCGAGTCCACCAATACGACCGCTTGAGGTCATGGTACATCTTCGTACTTCCAGGATGAATGGACAGAAGAGAATTGTGCGCCTCGTTCATAATGACTTTATGAAGATCACCCTTTGGAACCACAATCCGGTCCTCGAAGAAAAGAGTATCTCTGTCATCAACGCGATAGCACTTGTATTTGGAAATGCCCTTGTCAATACCACGTTTCACCTTCTTCACCATGGTATCCATCAGTTGTGCCTCATGAATCTGATCTTCCAAAGTAGGAGAGACTATGAGGTTGGCAAGAAAACCTTGAGGAACAACTTGGAGATTCAACTTGCGGAAAGCTTCACAAAGATCCGCTTGAAAGGGCTTGAGGATTAAGCTGTTGCAATAAGCCTTCCTGCTCAAAGCATCCGCAATCACATTAGCCTTGCCTGGAGTATATTCAATACTCGGATTATACTCTTGAATCATTTCGACCCATCAACTTTGCCTGAGGTTGAGGTTGGGCTGAGTGAAGATGTACTTGAGACTCTTGTGATCGGTGAAAATGTCCACTTTCCTTCCCAACAAGAGATGTCTCCATGTTATCAATGCATGGACAACTGCCGCCAACTCAAGATCGTGAGTGGGGTAGTTCTTTTTGTTGGGCTTCAACTGACAAGAGGTATAGGCCACAACCTTCTTCTCTTGCATTAACACAGCACCGAGACCTTGAAGACAAGCATCACAGAAAACTTCATAAGGCTTGGATTCGTCGAGAGGAGTCAAAACTGGAGCAGTGACGAGTTTCTCTTTGATAGCGTTGAAAGCAACGTCACACTCAGGAGACCAGACATACTTCACATGCTTCTGGAGGAGGTTGGAAAGAGGCTTTGCAATCTTTGAGAAATTCTCAACGAATCTTCGGCAATAGCTTGCAAGTCCAAGAAAACTGCGAAGCTGCTTGACATTCTGAGGAGGTTCCCAATTCAAAACTGTAGACACTCTCTCAGGATTAATAGCAATGCCCTTGGCAGAGATGATATGACCAAGGTAAAGAACTTCATCAAGCTAGAATTCACATTTGGAGAACTTCGCATAGAATTTATATTCTCTGAGCTTGTCGAGCACCAATCGCAAATGCTTGGCATGATCCTTCTTATTCTTGGAGAAGACCAATATATCATCGAGATAGACCAAGACGAATTCGTTGGTGTAGGGTTTGAATATGAAGTTCATCATTCGAGAGAAAGTTGGAGGAGCATTGACAAGGCCGAATGACATGACAGTATATTCATAAGAACCAAAGCTTGTTCTGAATGCTGTCTTAGGAATATCTTCTTCACGAATGCGAATCTGATGATAACCCATACGAAGGTCAAGCTTGGAGAACACTTTAGCACCTTTAAGTTGCTCGAATAGCTCATTGATGTTGGGAAGTGGGTACTTGTTCTTGATTGTCTTCTTGTTCAATGGACGGTAATCGACGCAAAGTCGGTCCGTGCCATCCTTCTTCTGGACAAAAAGAACCCCACAACCCCAAGGAGAAGAACTCGGTCTGATCAGACCCAGACGCTCTTGTTCATCGAGTTGTTTCTTCAATTCCTTCAACTCTTTTGGCCCAAGCTTGTATGGACGCTTGCAAACGGGTTCCGTGCCAGGCTCAAGATCAATAACGAATTCGACTGGCCGGTGAGGAGGCATACCCGGAAGCTCTTCTGGAAAGACATCTTGGTACTCACAAACGACTGGAATCTGAGAGATAGCATCCAATTAGCCCTTCTCATTGAGAGAAAACAACCGAATGGTTTCATCGCGAGGGGCATAGATGATCACATCGTCAGAAGAGTGAGTCAATTGAATTTCCCTGGCAGCACAATCAAGCTGAGCCTTGTGCTTAGAAAGCCAGTCCATCCCGAGAATAAGATCAATATCAGAGTCGCCAAGAACAATTGGTTTAGCCAGAAATCTATAGTCGCCCATCTTGATGGAAACATCTGGAACCACCAAACTAAAGCTCAAACGCTTGCCCGGAGAAACGATATCCATGGGTTTACCCAAATTTGAAGAAGTGAACTCATGCTTGGCAAAAAATGGTCTTGACATGAAACAATGCGAAGCACCAGTATCAAATAAGACTTTTGCAGGAATATCATTAACAGGAAGGTTACCCATGATCACTTCTGAAGAATCCTCTGCCTGAGCCGCGTTCATCATGTTCACTTTGGCATGCTTAGGATTATGCTTGACCACTGCATTGCTGGAAGATTTCACAGGAGGAGGAGGCGGAAGGCGCCTTTAGTTGAAGCACTTGTTCGCATAGTGACCCTTTTGCTGACATTTGTTGCAAGTCACCTTTGAGAGAGGACGATGATAAGGAGCATTTGGCCTTGGAGCTTGGTTCTGAGACTTGTTCTGAAAGCCAGGGTTGGGTGGGTGGGAAGATCCACGACCACCTAAGTTCTTCTGCTGATAAGGCTGATGGAACGGAGGAGGAGGAGGCAACCAGAACTTCTGTTGCTTGGCCGCCACAAGTGAGGAAGAAGAGGACTGAACTGCGTCCCTAACTCTCTTCTTAGATGCCTCACACTTGAGGTGAGCAGCTTCTTGTTTCAGTGCCATGTTGTAGAATTCATCATACTTTAATGGCTCAAAAAGCACGAGAGCTAGTTGCAGATCTTCTCTGAGGCCACGCCTGAACTGGTAAATCATGCTCTTCTCATCAGGGATGTCTTGCTTCGCAAAACGAGAGAGCTTCTGGAACTGAGTGTTGTATTGATACACAAACATGTTGCCTTGCTTGAGATTGCGGAACTCCTCACGCTTACTCTCAACAACACTTTCTGGAATGTGATGAGCTTTGAAGTCACGGCGGAAATCATCCCAGGTAATCACACGACCTCCTCTGGAATCTTTGTATTGTTGGAACCACTCAGCAGCTTGATCCTTGAGTTGAAAAGAGGCAAACTTGACAAAGTCCTCAGGTCTGACATTGCTACATTCGAAGTGCTTGTTGATGTCCACTAGCCAATCATCGGCGTCTGTGGCCTCGACACAATAGCTGAAAGTCTTTGGCTGATTTGCAAGGAACTAATTGAGGGTAGCAAAATGCAGCTGATTGTTGCCTTGGCCTTGATTTCCTTGATTACCTTGCCCTTGGTTGCGATCTTGCAAGAGCTGAATCAGAATCTGAGCATCGGCATTGGTGGCTGTCATCAAGGCTTGCCATGCCTCCGGAGGCGGAGGTGGTGGCGGAGGGTTAGCCTGACTTCCTTCATTGCCTTCCGGATTCTGACGCGTTGGCGGAGCCATCCTGAAGAGGGTGACATCCATTAGCATCTTGAAAGACATATATTCAAGCTGAATCAAAGGATCGAAATTGCAACATATAGTCTTCACAATAAACATTCGAACCAGAATGAACGAATGAATTCCAAAGTAAAGCATCACACTTCCATAAGCTGAGAAGCCATTTAGATAAAGGTATGGAATCACCATCTGCCTCGAAACAACTCGAATATCACAACCGAAAACAAAACAAAGGATTGGCTTGTAGAATAAGCCGGAACAAACATATGATAGATCCCATATCGTATCATGTGTCTGTTGGAAAGATATTCTAGGAGCTACTTGAATTCCCACTTATAAACTCCCGAAACTCTCTGGTTATGCAATCAGGTGTTGGGGATACAGGGGACACAAAATATATCACCCAAACTAACAATACCTAGATCCAGCTGTATCCATCCTTCAACACATAACCAAGAAACCTTCGGAAATCGTCTACCTCAACCTTCGAAAAAAAATCCGTTATACGAGTTATGGCAATACTCCTGCACTCGCCTCAGTACTGGGCTATCAGGGTTATCTCACCAACAACTGTACAAAAGAGATTTTCGATGTCGGCGTACTAAACTCAGGTATTCCAGAACTGCAACGATAAAATTATGACGACAACACCTCGGAGCTCAACTCCCCGGGACACCTCGACTAAACCCCTGCTGACAGGAGGCACCAAGACAATGTTGTCATCATAATACCATTGGAACGATTCTAAGATACCCGTGTGATCCTAAAATTTTTTTTAGTGAAATTTGAGAAGAGAAGAGTCAAAACTCTACGTCAGGATGCCTTACCAGAGCGATGAGGAGACTGGGAAGTAAAAAGAATTCCTAAACTCTCCGATACATAATTCCTAAATGACTCAAAACATTTTTCTAGACACAACTCGGCCGCTAAAAACGATCAATCAGTGGGGGCTCCTAAGGTTGGGGAAGGCTCTGATTACCAACTTGTAACGTCCTCGATGCGGCTATATCTCCCACGTGTCGAGGCACGACTTAGAGGCATAACCGCATTGAAAGCAATGTCGCAAGTGAGGTAATCTTCACACAACCCATGTAATACATAAGGGAAAGAGATACATAGTTGGCTTACAGTCGCCACTTCACACAATACATAAATAAACATTCATCATCCAGATTACACTCAAGGTCCGACTACGGAACCAAAAAGAAAGAAGACTACTCCAAAAGCTACCCAGATCCCCGATCGTCCCAACTGGGCTCCACTACTGATCATCAGGAAAAGACACATAGTAACGACCACGTTCCTCGTTGAACTCCCACTTGAGCTCGGAAGCGTCATCTGCACTGGCATCGTCGGCACCTGCAACTGTTTTGGTAGAATCTGTGAGTCACGGGGACTCAGCAATCTCACACCCGCGAGATCAAGACTATTTAAGCTTAAAGGTAGGATAGGGTTGTGAGGTGGAGCTGCGGCAAGCGACTAGCATATATGGTGGCTAACAACGCAAAAGAGAGCGAGATGAGAAGCAAAGCACGGACGTGAAGCTAGAAGTGATCAAGAAGTGATCCTAGAACAACCTACGTCAAACATAACTCCAACACCGTGTTCACTTCCCGGACTCCGCCGAGAAGAGACCATCACGGTTACACACGCGGTTGATGTGTTTTTAATTAAGGTAAACTTCGGGTTTTCTACAACCGGACATTAACAAATTCCCATCTGCCTCATAACCGCGGGCACGGCTTTCGAAAGATAATACCCTGCAGGGGTGTCCCTACTTAGCCCATTATAAGCTCTCATGGTCAACGAAGGATATTCCTTCTACCGGGAAGACCCGATCAGTCTCGGAATCCCGGACTACAAGACATTTCGACAGTAATAAAACAAGACCAGCAAAGCCGCCCGATTGTGCCGACAAATCCTGATAGGAGCTGCACATATCTCGGTCTCAGGGCACATCCGGATAAGTCAAGCTACGAGTAAAACCAAGCCTCGAGTTTCCCCGCGGTGGCCCCGCAGGCTGCTCGGTTCGAACCAGCACTCAGAGGGAGCACTGGCCCGGGGGGGTTAAAATAAAGATGACCCTCGGGCTCGCGAAAACCCGGGGGAAAAAGGCTTAGGTGGCAAATGGAAAATCCAATGTTGGGCCTTGCTGGAGTAGTCTTATTCAAAGCGAACTGTCAAGGGGGTCCCATAAATCACCCAACCGTGTAAGGAACGCAAAATCAAGGAACATAACACCGGTATGACGGAAACTAGGGTGGCAAGAGTGGAACAAAACACCAGGCATAAGGCCGAGCCTTCCACCCTTTACCAAGTAGATAGATGCATTAATTAAAATAAGAGATATTGTGATAACCCAAAGTAATCATGTTCCAACATGGAACAAACTTCATCTTCACCAGCAACTAGCAACGCTATAAGAGGGGCTGAGCAAAGCGGTAAAATAGCCAATCAACGGTTTGCTAGGAAAGGATGGTTAAAGGTTTGACATGGCAATGTGGGTGGCATGATATAGCAAGTGGTAGGTATCGCAGCATAGGCATAGCAAAAGTGCGAGCATCTAGCAAGCAAAGATAGAAGTGATTTCGAGGGTATGGTCATCTTGCCTGCAAGGTTCTCAGAGTTGCCGAAAGCTTGATCCTCGTAATCGTTCTCAACAGGTTCCTCATTCACGTACTCGTCTCCCGGCTCTACCCAAAACAAGAACACAAGCAAAGGAACAACCATCAACCACGATGCAATGCGCAAGCAACATGATGCAAAACATGGCATGATATGCGAGATGTGATATGCAATGCATATGCGTGCGCGGAAGGGAAAAGGTGAACAAGGCATAATATTGGCAAACCAAGTATGCCACTGGAAAGGTGAGGCGATTTAGGTTGAAATCGATATAAAGATCACCGGAATCGGATGCACGGTTTGCAAATGACAAGCAAAACAAGAATGACAAGATTCTGCCATTAACAGCATGATGCTACTTAGCAAGCAACAAGAAATTAATCTAATGCACCCAAACATATCATAAAAGCATATGGAAGTGAACTACTCAAGATGCTTGACAAAAGATGAACATTGAGATAAGGCTACATCACACCACAACAGGTTCAAACAAGCATGGCAAAAGTGCAAAACATATCAGCTTCACAGACTTAGTGAAAATAGTGAAAATACTATCATGCCAGAAATTAACATCAGGGTGACATGTTTAGAGTAAGGAAACAACATGCTACAGGAACAGGACATAGAAAAATATGGCATGGCCAGAATCTATTCAAAGCAATGAACAAAAGTACCTTACTGACCATGAGCCAAAAAGGAACAGAAAATATAATAACACCCATGTCAATTAAGCAAGTTTCGTTACAGTTTTCAGACTTAGCAGAAAACTGGACATGTCAAAAACAGATAACAAGTAGGCATGTTTACGAGCTCGATGCACTCACTACAGAGCTTTGCATGATAAACTAAGCATACACCCAACAAGAAGACATGGCATAGAAGCTAGACATGGCAAGAACAACAACATAGAATGCAAGGATCAACCACAACAAACTTGGCAAAATCGAATAACATGTAAACATTCTGCAAGTAACATTTTATAGCAAAAGTAGAGCTCGATTGACTCAAGCTATGGCACTCCATAATTACAAACAAAGGCAAGGATGGATAGAGCAAATCCATATGCTCGAAACACCCTTACTGATCATGCTCAAAAGAGGCATGGATCTCTCTGAAACAACATGAATACATGGCATAAAAATAACAGCAGAAATAACTTAATGAAATTACTAAGTCTCTGAAATCAGTAACATTATGTACCCTAGTTTGCATGCTTGTGCTAGTCACCACAAAGATCACAAAAATACATGGCATACACCCCTGGAACGATAGCATGGCATGTTTCAAAACACATGTAGAGCTCAAGTTCATAGGATGCACACATCAATCATGGCAAAAATGACAGAAGTGCATGTTCTGATAAGAAACTGAAACTAACGTCACATAGCCCTCTTCCAACAGCATTTCGGGCATCCAGATGAGCTCAAATGAAAATGACACAATGAGATGAAATGATGTACTCATCGAGGCGAACAATTTTACATATTATACGCACGAAAAGGAGCAGTATGCAGCAAGTTATGACGCGATGAACAGAGGCACATAAAGCAAAATATTCGAGACTTAGACGAATTTCGGGGAGGGGAAAGTCAACCGAAAACTCAGATCCAGATCGGGATCTCGCGGGCACTGTTCATCGGGCGCGGCTCCCGAGGTTCGTCGGCGCCGGAGCCGGAGAGGAGAAGGCCGGGCCGGGGCGGCGGCGTGGCGAGGCGGCGGTGGCGAGGCCGGGCGAGGCGGTGGCCGGAGTTAACGGCGGCGGGGTCGTCCGCGGTGGCGCCGGCGAAGCACGACGGCGGGGCGGCGGCCGGACGCGGGGAAGAGGACGACGGCGCGGGCGCTCGGTCTGGCCCGGCGGGGCTCGCGCGGGCGCCGGAGATGGGCTCCCGCGGGCCGGCGGCCGCGGGGCGGGGGGCGCTGCCACGTGGCGGGTCGGGGTTGGCTGCGGCGGTGCGGGAGGACGGTGTCCGGCGCCGGGCGGACGCGTCCGGCGTGCGGAGGAAGAAGGGAGCTAGGGTTAGGGTAGGTTTTGATCCGAAAATTTCGGGAGAGGGGTGGATTTATAGGTAGGAGGGGCTAGGAGGCTCCAAATTGAGCACGGTTTTCGGCCTCGCGATCGTGATCGAACGGCGATGGACATGGAATTGACTTAGATGGGTTATTGGGCTGTTTTGGAGGGGTTTTGGGCTGCAACCCAAAAGAGGCTTTCATGGTTACCCGGTTAACCGTTGGAGTATCAAACAACCTCCAAATGACCCGAAACTTGACAGGCGGTCTACCGGTGCTATACCAAGGCCGCTTGGCAAACCTCGGTCCATTCCGAGAAAGTTTAATACCCGCTCACGGAAAAAGGTAAAAGGGGACGCCGGGGAACATAGGAGCGCCGGATTGCAAAATGGACGACGGGGAAAATGCTCGGATTCATGAAACGAACACGTATGCGAATGCGATGCACATGATGACATGACAAGAAATACATGACAAGGACAAAATGCAAAATGAAGGAAAACCCAACCACGGAGGGAATACCATATCACATTGCCGAAAATGGCAAGAGTTGGAGTTACAAATATGGCAAGTTACATCCGGGGTGTTACACAGGCCGAGGGCCTGCGCCTGGCTGCAGAGAGGCGCGAGCTGGAGGGCGCCATCGCCCTTGCGCGCCAGCAGCGTGATCTTGACGACGAAGAGGCCAAGGCGTCGCTGGTGGCCTCTAGGGAGGCCCGATCTCGGGCCGCTGAGGAGGCCCGGGGGGCTGACCGGCGGCGAGAGGCGGCGGAGGAGCGTGCTCGGGAGCTCCTGGCCCGATGCCACTCACTGGAGGAGCAAGTGGAGCTGCGTGAGGCAGCCCTCGCGTCGATCAAGGTGGCCCCTAGCGACCCAGCAGAGCTCCAGAAGCGTGAGGAGGCGCTGACGCTGGAAGCCGCCGAACGTGCACGCTAGTACGAGCGTCTGGAGACAAGGGAGCGCTTGGTGACGCAGGCGAAGGATGATGTCGCTGCACGGGAAGCCCGTGTCCTGGAGGAGGTCGGACGTCGGGTGGCGATGGCGCGTGTCGGTGTCAAAACCAGCGGATCTCGGGTAGGGGGTCCCGAACTGTGCGTCTAGGCGGATGGTAACAGGAGACAAGGGACACTATGTTTTACCCAGGTTCGGGCCCTCTTGATGGAGGTAAAACCCTACGTCCTGCTTGATTAATATTGATGATATGGGTAGTACAAGAGTAGATCTACCACGAGATCAAGGAGGCTAAACCCTAGAAGCTAGCCTATGGTATGATTGTTGTATGTTGGAGTTCTTGTCCTACGGACTAAAACCCTCCGGTTTATGTAGACACCGGAGAGGGTTAGGGTTACACAAAGTCGGTTACAATGGTAGGAGATCTGAATATCCGCATCGCCAAGCTTGCCTTCCACGCCAAGGAAAGTCCCATCCGGACATGGGATGAAGTCTTCAATCTTGTATCTTCATAGTCCAGGAATCCAGCTGAAGGTATAGTTCGGCTATCCGAACACCCCCTAATCCAGGACTCCCTCAGTAGCCCCTGAACCAGGCTTCAATGACGACGAGTCCGGCGCGCAGATTGTCTTTGGCATTGCAAGGCGGGTTCCTCCTCCAAGTTCTTCATAAAAGATTTGTAAACACCAAGAGTAGTGTCCGGCACTGCAAAATAAGTTTCCACATATTGCAATAGAGAGGATAATATTAACACAAATCTAATCTGCTCACGTATTCCGTAGCGTGACATCACACTACGGCCAAGCCCTTATTCGAATCGTTTTCACTTCCCCACCTCAGCGTATTTTGCGAGGCGGTTTCCTTGGCACGTCTTGTCAAAGCAGAGATCGTGTCCCCTATTTACGGGATTCTCATCAATACGGACGTGGGTAACCCAACCGCTCCATATATCACGGCGCTTGGGAGGCAAGCGAGTTTTACTAGGCTGGTGGGGATGCATAGTCGCATCCGCCCATATAAGGGGATAAGGATCCACCTTTTCACCTACGCCTTCTTCCTCCTTTGCCTATCCATCTCCTGCGCACCCGAGCTCCAGCGCCCAAGTCCGCACTTCCCACCTCGACCTTCTCCAGCCATGTCCGGAGCGGGAGGCAAGTGGATGGTCTCCTCTGTTACGGAGGGCCATGTCAAAAAACTAAGGAAGGCCGGATACTTGTCCGATAACATTGCGCACCGGCTTCCTGAAGAGGGGCAGCTTCTCCCCACCCCTAGGACCCATGAGAGGGTTGTATTCCTTCCGCATTTACTCCGTGGACTGGGCTTTCCACTCCACCCATTTGTCCGAGGACTCATGTTCTACTACGGCCTAGATTTCCACGATCTTGCCCCGAACTTTGTCCTCAACATCTCGACCTTTATCGTCGTGTGTGAGGCTTTCCTCCGCATCCGCCCCCATTACGGTCTTTGGCTCAAGACTTTCAACGTCAAGCCGAAGGTGGTGCGCGGAAGCCAGGCGGAGTGCGGAGGCGCCATGGCGGGCAAGATAGCCAACGTCCTATGGCTCGAGGGCTCCTTTGTGGAGACCTTGAAGGGGTGGCAATCAGGGTGGTTTTACATCACCGAGCCGCGCGACCCTGAATGGGTCGCAACCCCTGAGTTCCGATCCGGACCCCCACGTCCTGGAAAGAGACGGGCCTGTCGTGGGTCAACGAGGAAGAGGTTACCGGACTGCAAACATGCATCCAGTCCCTAGCGAACAAGCGGCTCAAGCTTGTCAATATAGTCCAGGTCATGCTCGTCCGCCGGATCCTCCCGTGCCAACAACGGGCTTTCACATTGTGGGAGTTCGATCCGGCACAGCACCAAACCTTGAGCAGGCTCTTCGACACGACGTACGAAGATGCCTGGAAGGTGTTGTTCAAGGGCGCCGAAGCTCCCGCGTCCGCGTCTGTGGACCGCCGATTCAGCACGCAGCGACCAGCTAGCACGGTGAGTTATCCTTACCTTTTACAGGAAATTTGTTTCTCATAGATTGACTTTATGCGGGATCTAAACTCCCCTACCTTTGACAGGTGTGGCAGGAGAAGTCTGGACAGGTCAACTGTCCGGCCCCTTTGCCCGAAGACCCAGCAGATGCTCGTTTATCGAAGCTGCTGGCTCCGGCGCCTTATGTGGTGCCGGAGAAGAAGGCCAAGAAGAAGAAGGCCACGGGGACTCGAAAGAGTTCCCGTAATATGGTGGTGTCGGACTCGTCGTCTGACGAATCCGAGACGCACTCCTCCCGTGAAGACGAGGAGGAGGAAGAAGAAACCTCTCCCCCTCCAGCGGGGGGAGGAAAGAAGAGGAAGGCCGCCCCAATTGGGGAGGCCGAAGGGTCCAAGAAGGGGAAAACCCTACCGCCTTACTACTCCCCTGATGCCGACGAGGATGAAGAGGAGTGGACACAAAGGGCCAGGCGCCCGGCGGGATCATAAGTATTCAGATACTAGAGTGACTCATAGCTTTCCTTGTTGCAAAGCTTTCCCTTATGTCGAACATAATTATGCAGTCCGCCCAAGGCCGGGCTCGGCGAGTCGTCGAGCGGCTCCCTGGACTCGTTGGACGTGAATTCACTTCCGACAGATACCTCCCCCGCCCTGCGGACGACGCCGAAGTGTTGTCCCAACAGATTCCAAGCCAGGAGGAGGTGGTCCCGGAGGCGCCGTGAGGCGACCTCCCGGACTCCAGGAGTGGAGGGGACAAGACCCCCCAGGGCTCCAAGTACGGCTTTGAGCCGGACACCGCGCCGGAATCTTCAGCGGTTCCGGACTGCTGTAGACGAACTCCTTCTAAGAGGAGCAAGCCTTCTGAGCCGGCGGCCTCTGTCCAACCGGAGGTGCCGGACAATCTGTTGGAGGTGCTTAATGGCGCCTCCATCGACGAGGAGCACCGTACTATTATGAGTACGGTGATCCAGAAGGTTCAGTCCGCTAAGAGCGGGCTGACTGAAGCTTGTGCTAGCCTTTTAACAGGCTTCGAGGTAAGTAAAAATATGTAAAAATATTACCGCATAGACAGTAGCCCCTGATGCTCTGTTTGGTGTTCGGAAAGAAAAGCCGAATAGAGGATCAAATAATTTCGCAGGAGTCTAACAAAAAATAAGTCAATATGCGTATGCAGGCTTCGCTGCTTGCTACCGCCGCACTGACTGCGGAGGTAGGTACCCTGAAGCAGGGTCTCGAGCGGACCGAGCAAGAGCTCGGCCTTGCCAAGCTGGAGCTCGAGGAGAAAGAAGGTAAGAGATACCTTATAGAAAAAATATATAAAAAGATGCAATTGGAAAAAATTTACAGGATTATGCTACTTGTTGCAGGGGCCACGACTGAGGTGGCAACCCTCAAGCAGGCGCTGTCCGAGGCCGAGAAGAGAGCGGCCTCGGAGCGTAATGAGCGGGAGAAATTTGAGGCGCAGGTCAGCGAGGCGCAGCAAGAGCTTCAGGCTCTCATGAAAAAACATGAGAGTTTGGAGCTTGACTCTAAAACGTGAGCGTCCGAGCTCACCGCGGGCGTCAAGACTGCCGAGTCTGCCAAGGCCGAAACCCAGAAGGCCCTCGATGAATTGGATGCGGTGAAAAATATAGCGGCGGGTAAGGCATTTTTTATGCAAGCAGACATATAAAAGTAAACTACTTGTTAGTTACCCGAATCCGGAGCTCTCCAGGGGCGTTCGCAGATCTTCCCCACAGCGTATCCGATGCCGCCGCATTCTACCGAGCCGAAGAGGGCAGCTCGACGGAGAAGGTGTTCTGGTCTCAGTATGCTGAGGCCGGACACCCTATGCCCTTGAGCGACCAGTTGAAGCAGCTGGTCGAGCACCACAAGGCAGCCGAACAGGCCATGAAGGGCTTCATAGTTCGGCAGTGGCCTGGAGAGGCCCTGCCTGGGAGCTACTTCGTACTGGTGTGGCGGCTGGTGGAGGCCTGTCCACGGCTCGAGGTCATCAAGCGCTCCGTCTGCATCGAAGGTGCCCATAGGGCCCTTGCCCGTGCAAAGGTGCACTGGGGTAAGCTGGACGGTGAGAAGCTTGTGAGGGACGGGCCACCACCGGGGAAGGAGCATCGCAAGCCCGAGAACTATTAAAAGGATGTTCTGAAGGGTGCCCGCCTTGTGGCGGATGAATGTACAAAAGATGTAATTTTTGAATGAACTCGCTTGTGTTGTCCTGTGCGCTGAAAACTTGTTCATTTGCGCTAAGCAATGCTTGTTGAATTTAAAATATTATTTTCTGTGCGGCCGTTTATCAAAAAATTGAGAGATGGCCAGTCGTCGGCTTCCGCCCCCATGCCACTAGTGCTGGGGTGTTCGGGATAAACCTAAGCGCTCTTTTTCCCATGTTTGGGTCCTTCGAGGGAGGCGCTCAGCACAACGAACAAGGCAATCGGACTATAATGCTTGAACACTCTCACTTAGCCATAGAACTTTATAATTTTAAATTTCGGCGAACCCCTAGTATTCGGAAGAGCGAGTTCAGGGCGCTATCCACGCCTTGGCCGGACAAAGTCCGGTTCCTCGCTCTAAGCGGCATAGGTCTTTAAGGACCCGAAAAACCTCTCGAACAGCGACTGGTCTCTCGCCTAATCATGACAGTCGGTTTTAGCTTTCTCTACTGAGGTGCTCCGCCCAGCTCAACTGGGGCACAATCGCAGTAGTTCTCCTAGTGCTACCTTAGCCGATATAGCGGAACGTAAGGCACCAAAACATAGGAGCCGGGCAAACCCAACTATTGACCCAAATCATGATTCCGAGCCGACGCATATAGTGCTATAAGTTCGGGGTGCCGCACTTGTGAAAGTGTTCGGACTTCTCACACCGTATTGAGGGGTACTGAAGCCCCTGGCGTATTTTGCCGTACCACAATGTACGGGTGCAACATGTCATTAATAAACATATATATAAATAGAGGATAATGCAAAAAATAGGCAAAAGCTATGCATTGTTTATAGAAAGGCTGCTGTCCAAGCAGAATGATATGAATAGTGCGATAAGCAAAAGAAATTGGACTATTTAACATGTCCTGGCTAGGGGCAAGCCGCGGAATTGTATTCAAAATAGGTATACTGCTCGTAATAGAGTCCACCTGGGAGTTCCATAATGCGGCATGGCTTGTCGGCTGTCCTAGATCTTGCATCGTTTGTGCGGCAGTTGAATTGCCGAACAGGTCGTCCGAAGGATGGAGTCCAGAAACTAAGAGAAAATTAAAAAATCCGGCAGCCCCTAGTACGGTTTAAGCCGTGTTTTGGGCGTGTTTTGGGAGAGCGTAGTTGTGTACGCGAAGCACTGGTTTTGCTATATTGCGAGGGCTAGGGTTGGGGCCGCATTGCTACGCTTGCTCGGGACGTGCCAGGCGGTCTTGTTGTAGGTTACTCCGGGCGCGCTTGATAGTGTCCGACTTTTTAAGGGCCGGACTGGAGAACTGCCTAGAGAGGCTGCTTTGTACTTCTGCTGCGAGCGCTGCCGTGTGCTCCTCCGTACGGAGGGAGCGTTCGATGTTTCCGTTGACCGTGATTACTCCTCGAGGGCCTGGCATCTTGAGCTTGAGGTATGCATAGTGCGGTACCGCATTGAACTTTGCGAATGCGGTTCGTCCAAGCAGTGCGTGATAGCCACTGCAGAACGGTACTATGTCGAAGATTAACTCCTCGCTTCGGAAGTTATCCGGAGATCCGAAGACCACATCAAGTGTGATAGAGCCTGTACAATTGGCCTCTACACCTGGTATGACGCCTTTAAAGGTTGTTTTGGTGGGTTTAATCCTCGAGGGATCTATGCCCATTTTCCGCACTATATCCTCGTAAAGCAGGTTCAGGCTGCTGCCGCCGTCCATAAGGACTCTTGTGAGATGAAATCCGTCAATAATTGGGTCTAGAACCAATGCGGCAAACCCGCCATGACGGATGCTAGTGGGGTGGTCCCTTCGATCGAAAGTGATCGGGCAGGAGGACCATGGGTTGAACTTTGGGGCGACTGGCTCCAGCGCATATACGTCCCGTAGTGCGCGCTTCCGCTCCCTCTTTGGGATGTGGGTTGCGTATATCATGTTCACCGTCCGCACTTGTGGGGGAAAACCCTTTTGTCCACTGTTGTTCGGCGGCCTGGGCTCCTCCGCGTCATCGCTATGCAGCCCCTTGTCTCTGTTTTTGGCTCTTAACTTGCCTACCTGCTTGAACACCCAACAATCCTTGTTGGTGTGATTGGCTGGCTTTTCGGGGGTGCCATGTATCTGGCACAAGTGGTCGAGTATTCGGTCCAAACTGGACGGGCCCTGAGTATTTCTTTTGAATGGCTTTTTCCGCTGACCGGATTTGTAGCCTCGGAATCCGGCATTTACTGCCGTATCCTCGTTGCTGTCACTGTTAACGCGGCGCTTTTGCTTGTTCCGGCGTGACCTGCCGCTTTTGTCCTTGGTATCCGAATTACCAAGGTTCTTGGTTAAGTTGTTGCTGCGAGCTAGCCAGCTGTCTTCTCCCGTGCAAAAGTGGGTCATGAGTGTCGTGAGGGCTGCCATAGATTTCGGCTTTTCCTGTCCCAGTTGCCAGGCAAGCCACTCGTCGCGGATATTATGCTTGAAGGCTGCTAGGCCCTCTGCGTCCGGACAGTCGACTATTTGGTTTTTCTTTGTTAGGAACCGTGTCCAGAATTGCCTGGCCAATTCCTCTGGCTGCTGAATTATGTGGCTTAGGTCATCGGCGTCTGGTGGTCGCACATAGGTACCCTGGAAATTGTCGAGGAATGCGGCTTCCAGGTCCTCCCAAGAAACGATTGAATCTGCTGGCAAGCTGCTAAGCCAATGAGCGGGAGGTATTTGATGGCGTGTAGATCATCGCCGCGGGCCATGTGGATATGAAGGAGATAATCCTCGATCCATACCGCAGGATTTGTTGTGCCATCATATGATTCGATGTTCACGGGTTTGAAACCCTCAGGGATTTTATGATCCATCACTTCATCTGTGAAGCATAGTGGGTGTGCGGCGCCTCTATATTGGGCTATATCACGACGCAGCTCGAATGAGCTTGTCTACTGTGTTCGGCCCGGCCGGATTTATTGTATCTAGAGTGACGATCATCGTCACGTGACGTGGGGCGCCCGCGCGATCCGTAGATCGATCTTGTTTGCCTTGCCTTGTCCTCCAGTATATCTTGCAGGTCTGGCGCGTTTTCCCGTGCCTTAGCATGTTTTGGGTGGCGTCGGGGCATGGCTTGAGTGGAGGGCCTAGAGGCCTCTCTGTCGCGGCCACGAGGTGGCCGGTCGGCCATGTCATGCGCTGGTGATGTAGGTGCTTCCTCCTCTAATCGGGGTAGGAGCCTGCGCTTTGGGTAACGCTTGGAGGGGCGTTTGAGTTCATACTCTTCGGCCGCAAGGACATCAGTCCATCTGGCAGCTAGCAAATCTTGATCAGCTCTAAGTTGTTGCTGTTTTTTCTTGAGGCTGCTTGCCGTGGCTAAAAGCCTGCATTTGAAACGCTCTTGTTCGACGGGGTCTGATGGTACGACGAATTCATCGTCGTCGAGGCTTGCCTCGTCTTCGGAAGGAGGCATATAGTTATCATCCTCCACCTCTCGGTCTGCTGCTCTTTCATGAGTGCTGGCTTCTCCATCTTCATGTGCTGAATCTGGCTGGAGGGTGTGTTCTTCGGCGCTATCCGGAGTAGTATTATCTCCAGTGCCGGAATCACCATTTTTGCTTTGGCGGGATTTAGAACGGCACCGCTGACGCCGGCGCTTGGGATGTTTCTTAGAGGTGTCATCCCCCGCTTTTCCATCGCCATCTCCATCTTTTGGAGTGTCCACCATATATATGTCATATGACGAGGTGGCCTTCCAGCGCCCTACAGGTGCTGGTTCCTGTTCGTCTCCTGCATCGTCGTCCATACCGTCGATGTCTCCGGAGTCGAAGTCGAGCATGTCGGTTAAATCGTCGACAGTGGCTACAAAGTGGTTGGTGGGTGGGCTTTGAATTTCTTCATCGTCCGCATCCCATCCTTGCTGACCATAGTCCGGCCCGGGCTCTCCTGATAAAGAAAGAGACTTTAGTGAGTTCAGGATGTCGCCAAAGGGCGAGTGCTGAAAGATGTCCGCGGCGGTGAACTCCATGATCGGCGCCCAATCGGATTCGATCGGCAGGGGCGCGGGGGGTTCGGAGTCCGGAGAGGAATCCGGATCCTCAGAGTCACGGGTCATGCAGAGTGCGGGGCTGGTGTTCGGCTCGATCGCCTTTGAGATCGCAGCCCCTAAGGTGGCGTCCAACCGCTCATCCTCGATCGGCGCAGCAGGCTCCGAAATAAGGGTCGGAACAAACGCGCGCGCGACCTCCAGGACACTGTTCGGCGGCAGAGCTAGATCATGCCCATCGAGACTGTGCGGCGCGCTTGGCTGTGGCTCGAATCCATCGAAGATCAAGTCCCCGTGGATGTCAGCCGTGTAGTTCAAACTTCCAAACCTGACCTGATGGCCAGGGGCGTAGCTTTCGATCTGCTCCAGGCGGCCAACCGAATTGGCCCGCAGTGCGAAGCCGCCGAAGACGAAGATCTGTCCGGGGAGAAAAGTCTCACCCTGGACCGCATCGTCGTTGATGATCAAAGGAGCCATCGGGCCTAAAAGTGACGATACATAGGAACTCTTAATGAAAGCACCAATGTCGGTGTCAAAACCGGCGGATCTCGGGTAGGGGGTCCCGAACTATGCGTCTAGGCGGATGGTAACAGGAGACAAGGGACACAATGTTTTACCCAGGTTCGGGCCCTCTTGATGGAGGTAAAACCCTATGTCCTGCTTGATTAATATTGATGATATGGGTAGTACAAGAGTAGATCTACCACGAGATCAAGGAGGCTAAACCCTAGAAGCTAGCCTATGGTATGATTATTGTATGTTGGAGTTCTTGTCCTACGGACTAAAACCCTCCGATTTATATAGACACCGGAGAGGGTTAGGGTTACACAAAGTCGGTTACAATGGTAGGAGATCTGAATTTCCGCATCGCCAAGCTTGCCTTCCATGCCAAGGAAAGTCCCATCCGGACACGGGACGAAGTCTTCAATCTTGTATCTTCATAGTCCAGGAGTCCGGCCGAAGGTATAGTTCGGCTATCCGAACACCCCCTAATCCAGGACTCCCTCAGCGCGCTTGAACCTCGAGCGCGAGTTCGAGGAGTGGCTGGGGTTGATCCGGGCCGAGGCTGAAGGTAGGACTGCCGCCTTGAGGGCCAAGCTGGAGGAAGTGACGCGGTGGGCCGATGCTTTTTGGGCCGCCCTTGAGGTAGCGCAAGGGGAGTCAACCACCTCCCAGGCCGAGGTGCTCCTTCTTCGCCATCAGGTGGAGGAGGTTGAGGCCGTCGCGCGCCAGAATGCGGACGAGATACGTTAGTGGCGGATCCTGGAGCATGAGCATGGCCCCATGCTCACCACGCTCCGGGGGAGAGCCAACACAGCCTTGGGCAACATCTGCGAGGCGGCTGTTGGCAAACCGCACACAGTCAACTACGTCGGCAACCTTCAGTTCTTCACCGACGTGGTGACGTAGCTGGAGGCGTGGTCGGTCAGGGCTGACAGGTTGGTGGAGGAGAGGAGCCGCGCCCTGCTCAGGCGCACCTTTTCTCACGTCTTCAGCCATCTCAGGAACATGGATCCCCACTTCGATTTCGACGCCGCCATCGCCCCAGTCCCCCAGGCCGTCCGAGGCGACCTGGCGCACTGGGTGGAAGACAATGTGGATGTCCTTGTCAGGGCCTTCACTTCAGACAACGACGGTGTGATCATGGCTGCCGACGAGGGCGGCAGGTGAACGGCCATGACGCCGCTGGCGGCAACGCAGACCGCGATGGCGATTCCAGCGACACTAGCAACGGTTCAGGAGGTGCTCTTGAGGATGCATTGGGGGATTTATCCGACTGATTGTGCATCGTTCCTGCTTCCTTACCCTGCATGAATAGAACTCAGGTTTTGGCCTGATGGCTGTGAGAGCATTTTGGGAGGGGGAGCCCCTCATGTAAAACTTGTGTTCATCGTATCAGTAGATGTTACATTGCCCATGCGCCTGCGCCAAGTGGCGGGCTGAGCGACGTGCTGGTTGGCTAGTTTACCTTCGTTCTGTGCGGGCCCTGAGGCTGCCTGTGGGAGGCTGTGGTGTCCCAAGTGTTCCCTGATCCAATCCGTAGGATCTGCAGTAAAAACCCTCCTGAGAGGACGCGGCGGCGGCAGTCTGGGCTACGCGCAAGCTAGGCCTGACCTGGCTCGCGAGGGGCTCACGAGGGGAGGCAGCTGAGGCGAAGTGGTAATCAAAACACGAGAACTTGCTCGAACGAGACTAAGCACCCCTTCCCCGAACACACGCAAATCTCAAATTCGAATCCAACTTAAATCCAGCGGGGGAAAGTGACAACCAAAGGGAAAAGCAATGAAAGCAGACAAAAGGCCGCGTCCGGCACCTAATCTAGTCTTGGACATCTTCTCATCAGTGCGGAGCTAAGTGCTGCCACTGGGCGTGGGAGGGAGCCCTAGGGCCTGAGGCCGGCACCCCTGAGACTCCGAGGTGTGTACAGCCCCACTCATTATTACGTGAGAGTGTCACGGGGCGGCGAGCTTCACAGGCATTGGGCCTTCTTCACAGGTACCGGCCTTGCTTCATAGCCAGACGAGGGCCCCGCCTTGCGCCACACTCCAGTGCCATCAACGACGACCGGGAACCAGGACGCCGCCGATGGGGTAGAGCGGTCGCCAGCGGTTCCTCCGACGACCACGGGTCCTCTCCCAGGGGCAGGCCCTGAGGCACCTCCCCAGCAGAGGGCCTACCTCCTGAGAACACCTTGCTCCGAACGCCGCGGTGGTGATGTCGGATCTCGGCCCCTCTCCTGCAGCCCCCTGCGCCCTCCTCCCGAGGGGTAGGAGACTGTGGGAGCGGGGCAGCTGCTCGCTGTGGCGACCTGCACCTCCTGCGATCCATGATTAGCGTATGCTTGCTCCTGAGGAATTAGCGGTACCCGATAATCGTTGCCTCCATCGTGGCCAGTGGGACCGTCCCGGGGCTCCTGGAAGAGCTCAGCTTCTGGCGCCTCGTCCCCCCCAGCTCGGGCTGAGGAGCGAGCCTTGTTTGCTCTCCTGAGGGTGCCCTTGGTCCATCATGCGGAGCACGTATTCTTCTGGCACCGTCATCTCGAAGGCCACGCCGTAGTGCTCCGCGTGCCATGCAGCTCTGCTTTGCGCGCCCACCGTGGGGTGGTAGCGCGGCTGTCCACTGGGGCCGTGGGTCGCGTCGAGTCCTTCTTCGCGGACCGGGAGCGGGGGCAGCGCCGCCGCCGGTCCGGTGCCGACAGCTTCGCTGGCGTTGGAGTAGCCTTGGAGCCCGCAGGCGCGCGCGGAGCCCCCGCGGGGGCCACCCTCGGCTTGAGATGGGAGCTGGGTGCAGAAGGGGTGAGCCCCCGAGGCGGCAAATCCCAGGAGCTCTGCCACCCGCTCCAGCAGCACGTCGCGGCCACCCTCCAGCAGCCTGCACTGCAGCAGTTCTCGGGCCACCGTGAGCGCGGCCCTCGAGTTCGCCTGGTCCTGGTGGGTGTACGGTGTCGTGGTCGCGGCGTGATTGGAGGCCCTTGCTGCCGACCGTGCCTGCCGTAGTGTGAGAGTTGTCGAAGCCTGTCCGCGTCGTCCGCGGCCCGCAGCGCCCTGCGGACCGCGAGTTGCCTGGGGCACGGGGTCGCATAGGCGAGCGGCTCTGTGCGGGCGGGCCGCGCCGCCCAAGGATCTGGGTTGCCCGCCTGGTCGCCGGACATGGTGATGACGACGCGATGGGACATGAAGCGGTAGAAGGTGGATTCTGGCGCACCCCTACCTGGCGCACCAAATGTCGGATTTCGGGTTCCGGCAGACCCTTGAGGTTCGAACACTGGGGTGCGCGCGGAGATTTTGCCTTCTACCTACCTGCACCCCACCGCCTCGCTAAGATCTAGGCTATGGAAAGAACAGCACAAGAGACACATGGTTTATACTGGTTCGGGCCACCGTTGTGGTGTAATACCCTACTCCAATGTGTGGTGTGGTGGATTGCCTCTTGGGCTGATGATTATGAGCAATACAAGGAAGAACAGCCTCGCGAGGGTTTATTCTTGGCTGGGGCGATGAACTGCTAGGAGGAGTTCAGTCACCCTTCTCTCTCTCTCTGTGTCTGCGATGCTACTCGATCCGATCCCAGCTTGTTTCTGGATTGGCCGATTCCGATCCCCTCTACCTTGGGTCTGGCTAGTCCTATTTATAGGCAAAGGCCCTGGACCTCTTCCCAAATATTTAGCGGGAAGGGTGCCAACAATTGGCCATTTTGAAGGGGAACATCTGGTACACTTATCCTGACTAAAGTTGGTCCTCGCCTGCCAAAGGCTCTGGTGGTGACGCTGGCTTGGGCTCCACAATGACTTCCTCCCTGCCGTTGGGCTGGTATATTGGTCTCGTTGCACCAAAATGGGTGCCTTTGCTTGATGCTCTCGCCTGCGCTCGCTCCCTTTGCACCAAAGATGAAAGGAGGACACTGCGCGGGCTGGCACCCGCCCGGCGCTCTTGGTCATCATGGCTTGCGTCACGGGCACCTCGTGAGGTACCCCGCCTTGATCTCTCTGCCTCCTCACGAGCCAGCCTGATGAGGCCGTGCCTAAAGAAGCTCCGTGTCGTCCGCCCCGCGAGGCTTGGCCCCTCGCGAGGGTCTTGGGTCTGTGTTGATGAAGATGGGCCGTGCTGGGCCCCCCTTTGAGCCACGCCGCAGGCCGCAGGCAGGCAAGTCTGGGGACCCCCGTTCCCAGAACGCCGACAGCAACCGGTTAGTATATTTGGAGTACATCGGGTAGGTGATGCTGGACTAGTTTAAAGGTGACAAGTACCTAGGCCGTGGCGGGTGCTTGGCATCTCTCCAAACTGTGGGAATCATGTTAGAAAGTCGAGGGTGATGACGCTGCGCTGGTTGTCGGGGTCCGGTAAGGAGATCTAGAACCATTGAGTAGGGTGTTTGTGGAGCGGCTTTGGTAGGGTGGACTACGGTGTGGGCGAAGCGGATCTATGGCCGTGTACGAGGGCGTAGGTGAAGCTGCTCTGGTGGTTGGGTTAAGGATGGTGTCGACGATGCGGATCTGTGGCCGTGGACGGGGCGTTAGAAGCTGCTCCGGTGGGTTAAGGGTGGTGTCGATGATGCGGATCTGCGGCCGTGGATGGGGCGTCAGAAGCTGCTCCGGTAGGTTGGATGAGGGTGCGAGGAAGCGGATTTGAGGCCGTGGACTTGTGAGTTGTCAAAGTGGTCCCGGTAGGGTTGAGAATGGTATAGGCGAAGCTACTCCGGTAGGGTTGAGGAAGGTGTCGGCGAAGCGGCTCCGGTAGGGTTGAGGAAGGTGTCGACGAAGAGGATCAGAGGCGGTCGACGGGGGCGTCGGTGGGGCGGCTCCGGGGGGTGTGGAAGAAGCGTCTCCGGTGGGGAGTACGAATGAGCCGCCGCAGATGCGCGATGGTTGAAGAGAGTACCGGCGAAGCAGATCCGGCGCCGTGGACAAGGCCGGCACTGAATGGGCTATGGTACAGTGGTGGATGAGCAGTCCACTTGTTTCTAGGGGAGGTGGGAGGGGTAGATGCGGCCGCAGAAGCAGATCCGGCGAGGTGGATGCCGTTGGCAGTGATGGGCTATGGTACGCCGGCGGATGAGCAGTCTAGGGTTTCGAGAGGGGAGGGGAGAAAGGGTGATGAAGTACGGACGGCATGATGTAAGATGCTCTGGTGCTGTGGAGTTAGTCGTTTTTGCGGGAGGGGGAGAGGAAATGGGGATGTCGTGTAGTGGGGGAACCGGAAGTTACCAAAGCAGCCCCGACCTATCATGTAGATGAGGGCGGTATTGTAACTGTTGGTCTCCGTGCACCAAGGATAAAAGGTGGATTTCGCATGCTAAAGACTAAGGTGCTGGAAATTTTAGGAGGAGGCGGGAGATTTTGCCGCCCGCGGGATCGTTTGTATCCAGTTTCAACTAATTTTGGACCGTGCTAGCGGGAAGGTCATGCTAGACTGTGTACACGGGGCACGCGTCAGCAGTTAATAACTGGTGTGAAGTCCACCCCAGAAAAAAAGACAATAACTCGGGATGATGGGCCGATAACTTGGACGTTCACACGGGCGCGGCCAATCGTACGGGTGTAGTGGCACGTTCATAAAAAAGGGATCAAATGCTCAACCTGTGTATTTCTCGTGTAAATAGATAATTTAGTTCCATTGGTTATTTACTTTAAACATAATGCATTGACGTGTTAGTGTAGAGGCGCACAAAAAGAAATGGATATTGTAGTCAGCTACTTAAAAGTGTTACCTCATATGATTACATAGCCTCCATTTCATAAATTGCATACCTATTGAATTCATATATGAATATTACATATATTACTTCAAAAATAGAAACTTAAATCATCCAAGACTAATGAATTTGAATGCTAGAGTAACAATGGTGCATGTTCATGATAGCTACATTGGCTGTTTGAAGAAACATCACTGTAACTTTGGCATGCACAACTAAAAAGGCTTATTCAAATAGAAAAAATGTGATATGTGAGTGTCCAATCTTTATAGCATTGAATCGATATTATATCTTTGGCCACGATACGAAGTAGATATTGACTTATGTTCAAGCGATGCACGTCCACGATCGCTAGATAGTGATACGTGAATGAATTGTGCAATCTCTCTCACACGCATACATATCTCATTTCCCTGTGGGCATCGGAATCACACACGTGCATTTCGTGTATTTCTCTCCCTCCGTCGGGGTTAAATTCGTCTTTCTACCCCGTCCTACAAGTCTCTCACACAGAAACACACACGCTCTCTGTGTCTAACACGCCCACCCCTTTAATTCTGCACACCCACAACCACTAATGTCTCTCACACATATGCTATCTACCTATCCCTTAATATAGCTAGATATGTGTCACACAAACTCCTTCTCCCTACTAGCAACATTCCCATGCGTTGCACGGAACATCAAGATGCATTTGTATGAGAAGTTTATCTTGTGGGAGAAAAGGATGAACGAGGGAATGCATTATTTGCAAATGCGGAGAGGGGTGTGGGTATCTTTTTGCAAAATTTCCATAGTTTCCTTCCTGTCCGTCGGATATAAATCGGATGGCCTATATTGCAGGATGGCAGAAACACCATCATCACCAACTCTGTTTTTTATAAGAGTAGAGATATGTGAGTGTCACCGCCCTCCCCCCCACACACACACACACTTCCCAACAACGAAGGAGTAGGGTGACACCTCGATCTTGATACTAATCTATCGACTGGCTTCTCTCTCAAACATACACACACACACAGTACCCGGCACCGAAGGAGTAGGGTGGCACATCGATCTTGATAATAATCTATCTACTCCTCTTTCAAACACACACACACACACACACACACACACACACACTCGCTAGTTGTGCCTCTGTGCCTACCGCGCACACTCTCAATACGTCTTTCTCTCCCTCCCCCCCAACAATGACAGCAGAAGGGTGACAACTCGATCTGATCATAATCTGTCAATTGGTTTCTCTCTCAAACATTGTGTCTTGGTGCCTCGCTCGGTAGCCCCCTCGATATGTAGACTTCTCGCGCGCGCACAGTTGTAGTGACGATGACGCTGAACCCAGTGTGCCTTGTTTTTGCCGGCCTCATGTGATAGTTTTCACCCTGTTTTCTGCTAATTAACAAGGCAACCTTTTCTTTGTTACTACTAGTGAATCTGAAATCATCCGGGGCAGACACAAAATATATCACTTCAACCCAATTATTGCAGCAACTATTTTAAAAGAAATTAGCTAGCTGCCCGTGCGTTGCACCGAACATCAAGATGCATTTGTATGAGTAGTTTATCTTGTGAGAGAAAAGGTTGAACGAGGGAAGGCCTTATTTGTGAACATGGAGAGACGTGTGGGTATATTTTTGCAAAATTGCCATAGTTTCTTTCCTATCCGTTAGATATAAATCTGACGGCCTATATTGCAGGATGACACGCACACCATCATCACCAACTCTTTTTCTACTCCCTCTGTCCGAAAATACTAGTCATCAAAATGGATAAAAAGAGATGTATCTAAAACTAAAATACGTCTAGATACATTTCCTTTTATCCATTTTGATGACAAGTATTTCTGGATGGAGGGAGTATTTTTGTTTTTAGAGATTTCAACAAGTGACTGTGACCGGACCTTACCAACATACTCAAAAAAGTAGTCCATAATTTTGATGTTACCCTCTTTTCTTGGCGGTGCAGTGCCATCTGGATACCTCATAAATAAATCAAGGACAAATCTGACCCCTTCCTGAAAAGACATACGGAGCAAAATGAGTGAATCTACACTCTAAAATGTGTCTACATACACATCCGTATGTGGTAGTCAATTTGAAATCTGAAAAAGACAAATATTTAGGAACGAATGGATTATATATAAGAGTAGACATGGAGATATATCTCCAGCATGATCTACAACAAAAATGTGCTGGGCTGGTTAGCGCCAGATGCTCGCAACGCGATGGCATGAGTTCGTATTCAGTCTTTTAACTTTATATTTTTTTTATTATATATTACTCTACTTATTTGATATATACTTCTTTCGCCACCATACTGACAGTGGAACCCACAAAGTACTTATAATACAAGATTAAGGATGGACTTGTTTCTTTTTAACTTTCTGTACGAAGCTGTAGCCACCCTGCAAGTCACGTGTACATTGTGCATGCAATTAACTTTTTATAGAGGGACAATCATACAAGCAATTAACTCAAATGGATTGGATGTCACTCTATTATTTCCAGCATAAAGAGCATCTCCAACGGCAGCCGGCAAATTTCCTCCCGCTTCCTTAAGCGGAGGACGACATCAAACGCCAGCGGCATACATTTTTACAACTCCAACCAAGCAGATGAAATTCGTGCAAACACGGACTGATTTCATATAAGCATGAAGGATTTCGTATAAAAAAAGCCGGATCTTCATATAAACATCATGGATTTCATTACATTTACATGAACTAAGAGTTGCCAATCCGGCTCTCTTGTATAACTAATACTCCCTCCGTTCGGAAATGGATGTATCTAGACTTATTTTAGTTCTAAATGGCCGCACGCGGATCCCTTTGTCTTCCTCACGTCCGTCAGACACTTGCGGGGTCGACGAAGGTCCTCGAAAGAGATGAAGCAGCAAAGAAACCACCTGAATCCGCGGTCGTCGCCTCGGCGGTGGCCTTCATGGGTCCCAAGTGGCGGCGGCCTCCCGTGTTCTACTTCTCCTCGATGATGGTGGCGGGCACGGAGAAGCTGGCCACCGACTCATCGCTCTCCACGCACCCGGCTTCTGTCTCTGCCTGCATGGCGCTGCCGTAGGCACGGGAAGCGCGCCCACAGACACGGGAGGCGTGGCCACCGCAGACACTGGTGGCGCGGTACGTCGCAGCAGCGACGGCGCCCGTACCGGCGTGCTCGCCGCTTTGCCGGCGTGGAGCAACTCGCCACTCCTCACCGAGCTGAACTGGAGCGGCGAGTTGCTGAACCACGCGCCTGCTTGGGACGGCAACTGGCTCCGTCGGGCCAACCGAGGTTGGTGAAGCACCGAGCGGCCTCGCTCGTATTCAGAGGGCTCGGCGGGCCACCCAGTCGGGTAATATGCCGGAGAACGGCTCATCGGAAGCCATCGGAGGAGTGGAGAAAATGGTGAAGGAGGAGATGGGGGAGCGGCGGAGGGGTGCGATTCTTGCCCGCTGTCTGTCTGGCCTCGTGTAAATAGAGGGCGGACGGTAGGAGCTTGGCCGACGTCTGGCCTCGTTTAAACTGAGGGCGGACAGGAGGAGCTCGGGCGGTGTTGCGTTTAATTCTGGCCCGCTCATGAATGGACGTGTGGCCGGAGTAGGATTCTCGGTTTGCATGTGGGTTTAACGGAGGGGTTTAATGGAGGCACCGGGCGTGTAGCGGGCGGTGCAGTACTATTCGATTTGATAGCAGTAATGAGCCGTCAAATCACCAAGGCCCTCGCCTCTCGTGAAACCGACCGAGCTAGACTACCCCGCCCTCTAGCCTTTTAAAAAATGTATATACTCCACTTTGGTACAGTAGTAGTATTGATGGATTGCGCCATGGAGCAAAACTTGAAATTAAAAAAAAGGTGGTACATATAGAGAGCGCTCGTTGCCAAATTATGCATATAGTACTATTAAAAAGTCTTGTCACAGTAATGGTGTCCAGCACAAGTGCACAACCCACCCCTCAAATAAAACTAAGCACCCTGGAATTCTTTGACAAAACTAAGCACCCTGAAATTCTTTGACAACTAAACTGCTGGCTATATGATGTTGGCCATATATATTGTACGTATATAATGTGAAGAAACGAGTGGTAGTACTATACCAACTAAAAGATGAAATGTAAGAAATACTAGTATGTACGTACTGAAGAGTTAAAGTAACAAGAAGAAACATAACATAGTTCTGCTGGGGGCTTAGCACAATGATGACCCACAAGTATAGGGGATCTATTGTTGTCCTTTCGATAAGTAAGAGTGTCGAATCCAACGAGGAGCAGAAGGAAATGATAAGCGGTTTTCAGCAAGGTATTCTCTGCAAGTACTGAAATAAGTGGTAACAGATAGTTTTGTGACAAGATAAATTGTAACAAGCAACAAGTGACAAAAGTAAATAAAGTGCAGCAAGGTGGCTGAATCCTTTTTGTAGCCAAGGACAAGCCGGAACAAACTCTTATATAAGGAAAAGCGCTCCCGAGGACACATGGGAATATCGTCAAGCTAGTTTTCATCACGTTCATATGGTTCGCGTTAGGTACTTTGATAATTTGATATGTGGGTGGACTGGTGCTTGGTTGCTGTTATTACTTGAACAAGCATCCCACTTATGATTAACCTCTATTGCAAGCATCCGCAACTACAACAAAAGTATTAAGGTAAACCTAACCATAGCATGAAACATGTGGATCCAAATCAGCCCCTTATGAAGCAACGCATAAACTAGGGTTTAAGCTTCTGTCACTCTAGTAACCCATCATCTACTTATTACTTCCCAATGCCTTCCTCTAAGCCCAAATAATGGTGAAGTGTTATGTAGTCGGCGTTCACATAACACCACTAGAGGCTAGACAACATACATCTCATCAAAATATCGAATGAATACCAAATTCACATGACTACAAATAGCAAGACTTCTCCCTTGTCCTCAGGAACAAACGTAACTACTCACAAAGCATATTCATGTTCATAATCAGAGGGGTAATAATATGCATAAAGGATCTGAACATATGATCTTCCACCAAATAAACCAACTAGCATCAACTACAAGGAGTAATCAACACTACTAGTAACCTACTAGCACCAATCCCGGACTTGGAGACAAGAATTGGATACAAGAGATGAACTAGGGTTTGGAGATGAGATAGTGCTGGTGAAGATGTTGATGGAGATTGCCCTCTCCCGCTGAGAGGAGCGTTGGTGATGACGATGGCGATGATTTCCCCCTTCCGGAGGGAAGTATCCCCGGCAGAACAGCTCTGTCGGAGCCCTAGATTGGTTCCGCCAAGGTTCCGCCTCATGGCGGCGGAGTCTCGTCCCGAAAGATTGCTTCTGGTTTTTTTTCTTGACGAAAGACTTCATATAGGAGAAGATGGGCGTCGGAGAGCCACCAGGGGGCCCACGAGGTAGGGGGAGCGCCCCCCACCCTCGTGAGCAGGGTGTGGGCCCCCTGGCCTTCATCTTTGGCGAGGATTTTTCTTTATTTATTTTAAGATATTCCGTGGAGTTTCAGGACTTTTGGAGTTGTGCAGAATAGGTCTCTAATATTGCTCCTTTTCCAGCCTAGAATTCCAGGTGCCGCATTCTCCCTCTTCATGTAAACCTTGTAAAATAAGAGAGAATAGCCATAAGTATTGTGACATAACGTGAAATAACAGCCCATAATGCGATAAATATCGATATAAAAGCATGATGCAAAATGGACGTATCAACTCCCCCAAGCTTAGACCTCGCTTGTCCTCAAGCGAAAAGCCGATAACGATAAATATGTCCTCATGTTTAGAGGTAGATGCGTCAATAAAAATAAAATACGGACATGAAGGCATCATGATTGTTCTCATAACAGCAACATATATAGATTTTGTCATATGATTACTTATGTCAAGTGATGGTCTTTTCACAATGCAAAAGTATGAATCAGAAACCTTATTGAGAACCAACAAACTATAACGCCAGTCATTGAAGCAATTGCAATTTATCATAGCATCGGAAAGAGTCTATGTCAGAGCTAAAAAGCAAGTCCACATACTCAACTATCATCTAGTCCTTCATAATTGCTAACACTCATGCAATACTTGTGGGTTTGAAGTTTTAATCGGACACAGAGAAAGATAGGGTCTTATAATTTTGCCCCACAACCTTTTACCTCAAGGGCAATGTCAACAATAATAATTCATGCTCCCCTACATCCAATTATATATATATATATATATATATATATATATATATATATCATGTTCTTTCCAACATGCTGGGCTTGCCAAAGGATAAAATGAAAAAGGAAAGGTGAAGATCACCGTGACTCTTGCATAAGGTAGAAGATAATGATAAAAGATAGGCCCTTCGCAGAGGGAAGCAAAGGTTGCCTTGTGCTTTTATGGTTGGATGCACAAAATCTCAATGCGAAAAAACGTCACTTTATATTGCCCCTTGTGATATGAACCTTTATCTCTACTTGGTGCTGAGAATTTGGCTAGCATGAGGGGGAAAGGCAAGCTCAACATGTTAGAGGATCCATGACAACATACTTTATATCAGATATAAGAAAACATAACTTATTATGTTGTCTTCCTTGTCCAACATCAACTCTTTAGCATGTCATATTTTAATGAGTGCTCCCAATCATAAAATATGTGAATGATAATATATCTATATGTGAAACCTCTCCTTCCTTATTACTTCCTATTAATTGCAACGATGACCAAAGCTATGTCTGCCAACTCCCAACAACTTTTAATCATCATACTCTTTCTATGGGAAGTCATTACTCTCAATAAGATCAATATGAAATTTTGTTTCTCTTTATTCTTTTTCTTCTTTTCTTTTATTCACCCAAGATCATGGCAAAATAATCAAGCCCTTGACTCAACACTAATCTTTATTATATATATAGCTCACGGACTCGATTACATAGAAAGATCACAAAGCAAAACTCAAAACTAGATCATGCCATCAACTTTTTTCTACTAGATCAAGATACTACTAATAGGATCAAACTAAGAAAAATGGTAAAGATAGGAGTTGTGATTGTGATACGATATCGGGGCACCTCCCCCAAGCTTGGCAGTTCCCATGGGGAGTACCCATACCCATGTGGTTATGTCTCCTTTGTCGGTGAAGAAGAAGGTGGAGGTGTTGTCGATGATGCGGGCTTGTCGTCCATCTTCCAAGGCATAGGCTCACCATCATAGAAGGATGATCGAGTCTCCGGGATCCTCAAATCTGCAGCCAAACTCATCCTTTTGAATCTATATTCATACTCACAGTTTTGGTTTTGCAGGTCATAGATTTGGGCTTGGAGGTGCTCGATCTTCTCATCAAGCTTGAAGATGGCCTCCCCGATGTTGTCAGCATCAAACTTGTGGTTGCTAGAGAACTCCATGATCATCATGTGGTTGGAGTTGAGTCCACGTTCCACCATCCCTTGACACTTGAAAACTTGTTGCTCCACTGCTTCGAGCCTCGTCTCCATGCTTCCGGTCCCCTTTGGTCCCTCTTCATCGCGGATGTGCAGCAACCCATCACGCAACTCAATGGTTTGAGGGTGTCGCAGTACCTCCGCGAGGTAAGGGTTGATGACCTTCTCGAAGAACTTGTCCTTGGAGGTACTTGAGGACGTCATGATAATCTAGATCTGTCAGAAAAACAGCTCGAAACAAGAACAGAGGAGATTTGCGTGATACGTGAGTCAAAACCTTCGGGAGTATATATAATAAATTTTTACCGACCGAAATACGTATCGTGCAAGAAAACGGAGTCCGGAAGGCACACGAGGTGCTCACGAGGTAGGGGGGCGCGCCCACCGCCCTCGTGGGGCCCTCGTGTCCTTCCCGGACTGCCACTTATTTTTCTATTTTTCTAAATATTCCAAAACGGAGAAATATTGCCTTAAAAATTGTTTTGGAGTCGGTTTACTTACCATACCACATACCTATTCCTTTTCGGAGTCTGAAACGTTCTGGAAAGTGTGTCTTATGTATTCCTCCGGGGTTACGGTTTCAATAATATTGGTTTCAACATTTATGGGATTACCTGAGATATAATGTTTGATTCTTTGACCGTTTACCACCTTCGGACTCGTGCCTTCGAAGTTGTTGATTTTTATGGCACCAGAACGATAGACCTTCCCATTTAGAGAGAAGTTTTCCTACAAAAAATCTTAAACAAGAGTTGTATAGCAATACATAATCACCTACATTAAACTCACGCTTTTGTATCATTTTGTCATGCCATCTTTTTAACCTTTTCTTTAAACAACTTGGCATTTTCAAAAGCTTGGGTTCTCCATTCATCGAGTGAGCTAATATCAAATAACCTCTTCTCACCGGCAAGTTTGAAATCGTAGTTGAGCTCTTTAATAGCCCAATATGCCTTATGTTCTAGTTCGAGAGGTAAATGACATGCTTTTCCATAAACCATTTTATACGGAGACATACCCATAGGATTTTTATATGCAGTTCTATATGCCCATAATGCATCATCAAGTTTCTTGGACCAATTCTTTCAAGATCTATTAATAGTCTTCCACAAAATTAATTTGAGTTCTCTTTTACTCAATTCTACTTGACCACTAGACTGTGGATGATAGGGAGATGCAGTTCTATGATTAACATCATATTTAGCAAGCATTTTATGGAAAGCACCATGAATAAAATGTGAACCACCATCAGTCATTAAATATCTAGGGACTCCAAACCTCGGAAAAAATAACTTCCTTAAGCATTTTAATAGAAGTGTTATGATCAGCACTACTAGTTGGAATAGCGTCTACCCACTTAGTAACGTAATCAACAACAACTAAAATATGTGTATATCCATTAGAGGCAGGAAAAGGTCTCATATAATCAAAGCGCCAACCATCAAATGGTTCAATAACAAGTGAATAATTCATAGGCATTTCTTGACGTCTACTAATATTACCAATTCTTTAACATTCATCACAAGACAAGACGAACTTACGGGCATCCTTGAAGAGAGTAGGCCAATAAAAACCGGATTGCAATACCTTGTGTGCAGTTCTGTCTCCAGCGTGGTGTCCTCCATAAGCTTCGGAGTGGCACTTGCGTAATATCTATTCCTGTTCATGCTCGGGTACACAACGTCTGATAACACCATCTACTCCTTCTTTATAAAGATGTGGATCATCCCAAAAGTAATGTCTCAAATCATAGAAAAACTTTTTCTTTTGTTCGTATGTGAAGTCAGAGAATATAGCCATCATGCATCTTTGGAAGGTAGCAGGTGCATTACATAGACCAAAAGGCATACGTCTATAAGCAAAAGTACCAAAAGGGCATGTAAAAGTAGTCTTTGATTGACCTCTAGCCGACACAGGTATTTGAGAGAAACCAGAATAACCATCTAGAAAGCAGTAATGTGTATGTTTGCATAATCTTTCTAGCATTTGATTAATAAAAGGTAAGGGGTAATGATCTTTCTTAGTAGCCTTATTTAATTTGCAGAAATCATTTACCATCCTATAACCTGTGATAATTCTTTGTGGAATCAATTCATCTTTATCATTCGGGACAACAGTAATACCTCCCTTCTTAGGGACACAATGGACAGGACTTACCCACTGACTATCAGCAACGGGATAAATTATACCTACCTCCAGAAGCTTGAGTATTTCTTTTCTTACCACTTCTTTCATTTTAGGATTCAAACGTCGTTGAGGGTCACGAACTGGTTTGGCATCTGCTTCCAAATTTATTTTATGTTGACATAGAGTGGGGCTAATGCCCTTAAGATCATCCAGAGTATACCCAATAGCGGCACGGTGCTTCTTCAGAGTTTTCAATAATCTTTCTTCTTCATGCTCTGAAAGGTTAGCACTAATAATAATAGGATATATCTTCTTTTCATCAAGATAAGCATATTTAAGATTATCAGGCAATGGTTTAAGCTCAAACACGGGATCACCCTTAGGTGGAGGAGGATCCCCTAAAATGTCAACAGGCAAATTGTGTTGCAGAATAGGTTCCTGTTTAAAGAATACTTCATCTATTTCCCTTCTTTCGTTCATGAACATATCATTTTCATGGTCTAGCAAATAGTGTTCTAAAGGATCACTAGGAGGTACGGCAATAGAAGCAAGACCAATAATTTCATACTTACTAGGCAATTCTTCCTCACGGTGTTGTTTACTCAATTTAGAGAAATTAAACTCATGAATCATATCATCCAAGCCAATAGTAACAACATTCTTTTCGCAATCTATCCTAGCATTAACAGTGTTCAAGAAGGGTCTACCAAATATAATGGGACAAAAACTATCTTGTGGAGAAGTGAGAACAAGAAAATCAGCAGGTCATTTAGTTTTCCCACACAAGACTTCAACATCTCTAACAATCCCAATTGGTGAAATAGTATCTCTATTGGCAAGTTTAATTGTGACATCAATACCTTCTAACTCAGCAGGTGCAATTTGATGCTTAATTTCTTCATACAAAGTATGCGGTATAACACTAGCACTAGCACCCATATCAGATAAGCCATGATAACAATGATCTCCTATTTTAACAGAAATAATAGGCACGCCTACCACAGGTCTATGTTTATCTTTAGCACAAGGCTTAGCAATTCTAGCAGTTTCACCATCGAACTGAATAACATGCCCATCAATATTATCAGACAAGATATCTTTAACAATAGCAATATTAGGTTCTACTTTAACTTGCTCAGGAGGTGTATAAGTTATAATATTTCTTTTACAAACAACAGTTGAAGCTTTAGCATGATCCTTTATTCTAAGAGGGAAAGGTGGTTTCTCAACAAAAGAAGTAGGAACAATAGGATCATTATAAGTAACAGTCTTTTCTTCAACGTTAATAGGTGCAGCTACTTTTACTTCTATGGGAGGATGATATTTAAACCACTTCTCCTTGGGGAGATCAACATAAGTAGCAAAAGATTCACAGAAAGAAGCTACCATCTCAGAGTCAAGTCCATATTTAGTGCTAAACTTTTGGAAAATATCGGTATCCATAAAAGATTTAACACAATCAAACTTAGGTGTCATACCTGACTCCTTACCTTCGTCAAGGTCCCAATCTTCAGAGTTACGTTTAATTCTATCCAATAAGTCCCATTTGAATTCAGTAGTCTTCATCATAAAAGAGCCAGCACAAGAGGTATCGAGCATGGTGCGATTGTTTTCAGAAAGCCGAGCATAGAAATTTTGAATAATTGTTTCCCTTGGAAACCCATGATTGGGGCATGAATATAACATTGATTTAAGCCTCCCCCAAGCTTGAGCGATGCTTTCTCCTTCGCGAGGCCAGAAATTATATATATAATTGCGATCACGATGAACAAGATGCATAGGGTAATACTTTTGATCAAATTCCAATTTCAATCTTTTATAGTTCCATGATCTCGTATCATCACATAGCCTATACCATGTCAATGCGTCTCCCTTCAAAGATAAAGGGAAGACCTTCTTCTTAGCAACATCATCGGGTATACCTGCAAGCTTAAATAATCCACAAACGTCATCCACATATATTAAGTGCTCATCAGGATGCTTTGTTCCATCTCCTGTAAAAGGATTAGCTAGCAGTTTTTCCACCATACCTGAAGGAAATTCAAAAGGAGTTTCATTTTCAATAGGTTCAGTAGGTTGAGGAGAAACTCTTTGCTCTACTGGACGGGGTGAAAATACCCTGAACAAGCCCCTCAGAGAATTAATTTCCATAGTAACAAGTGACAGTAAATTTCAGCACACTATATAAATTTTTCCTTACCAAATTCCACCTACCAAAGACGCTACACTCCCCTGCAACGGCGCCAGATAGGATTCTTGATGACCCACAAGTATAGGGGATCTATCGTAGTCCTTTTGATAAGTAAGAGTGTCGAACCCAACGAGGAGCAGAAGGAAATGATAAGCGGTTTTCAGCAAGGTATTCTCTGCAAGTACTGAAATAAGTGGTAACAGATAGCTTTGTGACAAGATAAATTGTAACGAGCAACAAGTAACAAAAGTAAATAAAGTGCAGCAAGGTGGCCCAATCCTTTTTGTAGCCAAGGACAAGCTGGAACTGTCGGATTTCGGGTTCCGGCAGACCCTTGAGGTTCGAACACTGGGGTGCGCGCGGAGATCTCTCCCCTACCATTCTACGTCCGATCCCCTCATGCGAACTAAGATGAAAACAATGAACAACACAAGGGACACGAGATTTATACTGGTTCGGGCCACCGTTGTGGTGTAATACCCTACTCCAGTGTGTGGTGTGGTGGATTGCCTCGGGAGCTGATGATGAACAGTACAGAGGAAGAACAGCCTCGCGAGAGGTGTTCTTGAGCTAGTCCGGTGAGTTCTACTTGGTCTCCAGATGCCTCTACTCTGTGGTGGCTAGCTCTATTTATAGAGGCCCTGGGCCTCTCCCTGAAATAATTGAGTGGGAAGGGCGCCAACAATTGGCCATATTGAAGGGGAACATCTAGTACAAGTTATACCGACCAAAGGTGGTCTTCGGCTGCCAAAAGCTCTGGTGGTGACGCCGTCTTGGGCTCCACGGTGACCTCCGCCCAGCCGCCTGGCTGGTCTTGGTCTCGTTGCACTAGAATGATAACCTTTGCCTGATACCTTGGCATGTGCTTGCCCCCTTTGCACCAAAGGGGAAACAAGGACTCTTCCCAGACCGGCGCCCGCCTGGCCTTGATCGTCATGGCTTGCGTCACTGGATCCTCGTGAGGTACCCTTGCATTGATCTCTCCGCCTCCTCGCGAGCCCTGCCTGATGAGGCCGCTCTTGAGGAAGCTCTCTGTCGACCGCCCCGCGAGGCTTGGCCCCTCGCGAGGGTCTTGAGCCTGTGTTGATGAAGATGGGCCTCGCTGGACCCCCACTTGAGCCACGCAGCAGGCCGCAGGCAGGCAAGTCTGGGGACCCCCGTTCCCAGAACACCGACAGTAGCCCCCGGGCCCAAGGCGCGCGCGGGCTTGTCTTAGCAAAGAAGCGAAGGGGCAAGCGCGAAGCGCCGCGGGCCCTAACACCCTGCGGCCTTGGGCGCCGCGTGGCGGTTGATTGGACGTGGGCGTCTGCGCTTCCCCACGACACCTCGGCGAATGCACGACTTGACAAGTCCCTGCATGCAGAGATACGGGTCATGATTACCTGTGATCGTGGTGCTCAGCGGTTGGTCTTCTCCGGTTATAACTACGGGGCCGCGTGAACTCCGCCAGTCTGCCCCTTCCTGCTTCTCCTCTTCTTCTCCTTGGCCACTCGCCGCTCTCATGGCTTCGAAGAGGTTCTCAGCCACAGAGAAGGGAAAGGCCTGCCGGGCAGGGCCCGACTTCTCCCTGGCCAAGCGCGGCCGGGGTGGTCCTCGCAAGCATCCCGCGGACCCCGTTGCGGCTTCCCGTGGCCACAGAGGCGGTTCCCCGCGTGGTGGTGAGCGCTCGGCTGCCAAGGGGAGGCAGGCCGTGACCGCGCGGCCCCCCAGGCCACGCTTTCGCTCGGCGGAGGTGCTGGTCGTGTGGTCGGCGGACCCGACCAACACCTGGCTCCAGCTCCCCCGCTTCTTCATTGGTGAGCTGCCGGTCAGCGCCCGGTGTGGCTTCTGACTCCAGGCTGATGGTTGTTGCAGAAGGGCCTCCTGGGTTTCGCTTGAGGTCTCCCCTTCTAGAAACGGGGCCCTGACTCGTAGCTGGCAAACGTTTGCCCGCGCGCGCGGCCTGAGTCAGCGATGCACCCTGCACTTCAAGTTCGACGGCAACGCCACCCTCTGCATGAGGGTGTTTGGGGAAGATGGTCCCCGCGCTGGGTGCTGCACCAAAGATGGTGACCGCGGCCGCCTGCCCAGTCCCGGCACCGACCATGGTGGAGACGGCGCCAGGCGTGCTGGTGGCGGTGGCCGGGACTCGCCAAGTTTCGGCGACTCTTCCTCAGGCAGCAGCTCCTCCAGTGGTGGCCGCGACCAGCCCCCGCGCCGTCACGCCCGCCTGGGTGAAGGCAGCGGGTCCTCCCGCCGCCTCGTCCTGGTGAAGCAGAGGAGGCGTCCGCCTGAGCCCCAGGAGCAGCCCGAGCCTTTCCTGTAGGTTGGTGTAGGGCAGGTCGCGTCCATTTTGTTTCCTTCCTTTCCTGCGTAAGAAGAAGGCAGTACAGGGCCCCGTGGGGGCGTGTTAGAACTGTTGATGTCAACCGTCGTGTTGCTTTTGCCACCTCCGCGTTATGTTTCAGTGATGCGTGCCCATGTGTGGGAGTTATTTGAGCTTGGTGGAGCTTGACGCGACCCTCGACTCCCGAGGCTGAGGCCCCGCTGCGAGCTTCATGCCCTGCAAGGATTAGTTAGAGAGGCAACGTTTGACCTGGCAGCGGGGCGATCAGCCCAGGCCCTGCGTTCGTGTCGCGATGCCCATGAGGCATGGACCGGGAGGGGCGCTCCCGCAGAGGACTTAGGCAGGAAAACTCTAGACGATCGGGGCAGGAAACGCTCGCGAGGGCGCCCGCGATCATCCCTCGCGAGACTTGTGCGAGAGAAAACGAGGCGAGTAGACGAAAAAGATAGAGAGCCACAAGCTAGGAACGACAACAACTCCAATAAGACTCCAAACGGGAATAAACACGCCAACTGCAGAAAGCAAATGAAAAAGCCGCGTCCGGAACCTATTATAGTCTTCGACGTCTTGTCACCAGCGCGGAGCTAAGTCCTGCCACTAGGCGTGGGCGGGAGCCCCCGAGGCCTAAGGGCGGCACTTCGGAGACTCCGGGGCATGTACAGCCCCACTCATTATTACGTGAGAGTGTCACGGGTGGCGAGCTTCACAGGCACCGGGCCTTTCCCAAAACGCGATGGCTTCACAGGCCTTGGCCTTCTCCACTGGCACCGGGCATTTCCCAAAACGCGATAGCTTCACAGGCATTGGCCTTCTTCACAGACACCGGGCCTTTCCCAAAACGCGACAGCTTCACAAGCATTGGCCTTCTTCACAGGCATCGGGCCTTTCCCAAAACGCGATAGCTTCACAGGCATTGGCCTTCTTCACAGGCACCGGGCCTTTCCCAAAACGCGATAGCTTCACAGGCATTGGCCTTCTTCATAGGCACCGGGCCTTTCCTAGGTGCTAGGCCTCGCTCAGGGGTAGAACTTCCGGAGATGTTGAATATTCCACGCGTTCTGGATGGGTACTCCCTCCGGAGTCTCCAAGCGCGCGGAGCCAGGCCTGGAAACATGAACAACCTTGAACGGGCCCTCCCACATGGGAGAGAGCTTGTGTAGACCCTCCCTAGAGAGAACCTGCCTGAGCACGAGATCCCCTACCTCGAGGGTCCTGGGGCGGATGTTGCGGCAGTGGTATCGTCGTATCGCCTGTTGATACCTTCCTGCTCGTAGCACGGCTTCTCGGCGGCGTTCCTCCCCCAGTACGAGATCCGTCCCCCGCATGGCGTCCTGCTGAGCCTCGTTGAATGCCAGGACCCGTGCAGAGCGACGCCTGACCTCATGAGGGAGAACAGCCTCTGCTCCGTAGACGAGGAAGAACGGGGTCTCGCCAGTCGGCTTGGTTGCTGTCGTGCGGATGGACCACATCACGGACTCGAGCTCGTCGTACCAGCCCCTGCCGCAGGCTTCCAGCTTCTTTTTGAAGATCCTGGCTTTGAGGCCCCTCAGGACCTCCGCGTTGGCTTGTTCTGCCTGGCCATTGCTCCGAGGGTGTGCTACCGAAGCGTAGCATATCTGCGTTCCAAGGTTAGCATAGTACGTTTTGAAGAGATTACTGGTAAACTGCGAACCGTTGTCGGTGATGATGCGGTTAGGCACCCCGAACCAGCTCACGAGGCCCTTGATGAAATTGACTGCCGAGCCTTCCAGGATCGTGCGGACGGCCTCCACCTCGGCCCACTTGGTGAATTTGTCCACAACGACATAGAGGTAGCGATAGCCCCCTGGCGCCCGAGGGAACAGGCCCAGAATGTCCAACCCCCAAACTGTGAACGGCCATGAGAGGGGTATGGTCTGTAGACCCCCCGCGGGCTGATGGATCTGTCTTGCGTGAAACTGGCAAGCCTCGCAAGCCTTCACTAGCTCAACGGCGTCGTTGAGTGCTGTGGGCCAATGCCGCTGCGGAACGCCTTGCCGACTAGGGTTCGTGACGACGAGTGGTGCCCGCAGTCTCCGCTATGTATGTCCGCCAAAAGTTCCCTTCCTTGCTCCTTGGAGATGCAACGCAGGGACACGTCGTTCGGCCGCCTCCTGTAGAGCTCAGCATCCTGGATGCAGTAAGCCGTGGCCTGCCGTGCCACACGCTCCGCATCCTCCTCGTTCTTCGGCAGTGTCCCTCGCGTCACGTAGTCCTTGAGCTCCGGGATCCAACATCCCCTCTGAGGCTCCAGTGCCAGGAGCAAGCGTGCCCATGAGGCCGGGCCACAGACCGGAGCTCCCGAGGCTGGTGGCTGAAGAAGCTCCTCCCTTGGTTGTGCCGTGCCCGACAGCGATGGTACCGCCGAGGGCTTGAAGAGCCGCTCCTTGAAGACGCCAGGTTCCTGCGGCAGTCGCCTAGATGCCCTCCTGGCGATGTTGTCAGCCTCCTGATTAGTGCCGCGAGGCACATGCTGCAACTCCAGCCCCCAGAACTGCTTCTCCATCCTGCGAACTTCAGCGAGGTAGGCCTCCATGTGCTCATCCTTCGGCTCGTATACCTTGTTGGAGAAGTTGATGAGGAGCTGTGAATCCCCCTTGATGGTGAGGCGCTTTACCCCTAGGGCGATCGCATCTTTCAAGCCCACTATCAGGCCTTCGTACTCTGCTATGTTGCTGGAGACCTTCTCTCCGTGCTGGAAGCAGAGTTGCACGGCATAGTAGAGCTTGTCCTGAGTAGGGGATATGAGCACCGCTCCAGCTCCCACCCCGTGCCAGGAGAACGCCCCATCGAAGTACATGACCCAGCCGTCCGGTGCCTCACTTCCTGGGTAGAGTGATCGGTCTTCTCCTGCCTCGAGACCCGGTGCTTCCGTCCATTCTCCCATGAAATTTGCAAGTGCGGCTCCCTTGATGACCCTGGTTGTATTGAATTCCAGCTGAAATGCTTGTAGTTCGATGTTCCATTCAGCGACCCTCCCAGCTGAGTTGGGGCTCCTGAGTGTCCTCTCCAAGGGGTATGCCAAGACGACCATGATGGGGTGGCCTTGGAAGTAGTGCCGCAGCTTGCGTGAGGCCACCAATAACGCGAGGAGGAGCTTTTGAGGCATGGGGTACCGCGCCCTCGCGTCCCGCAGCACTGTGCTGACGAAATATACGGTATGCTCGACGAGATCGAGGGTGCTGACGCAGCTCGCGTCCTCCAGGGGTCGAGGCGTCTCCTGAGGTGACGGAGCCCCCAGCTCTTCGCCGTCCAAAGGGGCCTTCCCTGCTCCAGGTGTGCCCTCCTGCTGCAGCCGCTCCTCTCTGGCCATGGTCGCAGTCCTCGTGAGGCCCTCCTGGCCTCGCTCTGCTTCAACCTGGTCAGCCGATGCGGCCTTAGCCCGGCGCTCCTCCCTGACCGCCACCAGAGCTGCGCTAGCGGAGTAGGGCGTGGCCGCAAGGTAGAGCACCAGAGGCTCCTGAGGGCGAGGGGCCACCATCACCGGTGGGCTGGTGAGGTACCTCTTGAGTTCATGGAACGCCTTGTCGGCCTCTTCAGTCCATTCGAAGGGGCCTTTCTTCTTCATTAGCTTGAAGAAGGGCAGCGCTCGTTCCCCTAGCTTGGAGATGAAGCTCCCCAGCGCTGTCACGCGCCCGGTGAGCTTCTGCATTTCTCTGAGGGTCGTTGGCGGGCTCATGTCCTCGACCGCCTTGACCTTCTCCGGGTTGGCCTCAATGCCCCTGTGGGACACGAGGAAACCCAGGAGCTTGCCTGAGGGGACTCCGAACACGCACTTCTCCGGGTTGAGCCGTAGATCCACTTCATCGAGGCTCGCAAAGGTTTCCTCCAGGTCATGTATCAGGGTTTTTGCCTCCCGAGACTTCACCATGATGTCATCGACGTAATCCTCAGCGTTCCTCCCGAGTTGCCGGCCTAAGGCGATGTGCACCAGCCACTGAAAGGTTGCGCCTGCGTTGCACAATCCAAATGGCATGCACGTATAGCAGTACACCCCACACGGGGTTAGGAAGGCCGTCTTCTCCACGTCTTCCACCGCCATCTTGATCTGGTGATAGCCCGAGAAGGCATCCAGGAAGCACAACAGGTCACATTCTGCGGTGGATTGGACTATCTGGTCAATGTGGGGGAGCGGAAATGGGTCATGTGGGCAGGCTTTGTTGAGGTTGGTGAAGTCGACACACATGTGCTCCTTTCCCCCCCTTCTTTGGCACGACAACAGGATTAGCCAGCCAATCGGGGTAGCGGACCTCACGGATGACCCCTGCCGCCTCCAGTTTCCGGGTCTCTTGAACGATGAAAGCCTGTTTCTCCGCGGACTGCCTCCTTGCCTTCTGTTTCATGGGGCGTGCGTTGGGGCACACGTTGAGGTGATGCTCGATCACATCTCTCGAGATTCCCGCTAATTGGTCAGCTTCCCATGCGAATGCCTTCTTGTTCGCGCGCAGGAATCCGATCAGGGCCTTCTCCTGTTCGGGCTCGAGATTGGCTCCTATGGTGAAGCTGGCGTCGGTAGACCTATCCTCGTCGACCGGTACTTGCTTGGTTTCCGCATTGTCCTGGGTGAACAACTGCTTCTTTTTAGCTAGCGCAGTCCCTTTGGGCTCGAGGGTGTTGGTGCTGGCGGGCTGCGCCACCGCGGTCGCCCTGAAGGCAAGCTGGAGCACCTGCAGCGCATCCCTTGTATCCCCTGGCACGGTAAGGATGTCGCTGCTCCCGGGCATCTTCATGAGGTTGTACGCCGGGTGAGTTGCCGCCATGAACTGGGCCAAGCCCGGGTATCTGAGGATGGCGTTGTAGGGGGAGGCCGATGGGGGCGATGTCGAAGTCGATCAGCTCCGTGCGGAAGTTGTTGTAGGTGTCGAAGGTCACCGGGAGGCGGATTTGCCCCAATGAAGCGGTGGAGCCGCCTCCGACACCTGAGAAGGGCCGGCTGGGCCGGAGCCGCTCCGATGGTACGTGCAGGAGGCTGAAGGCCTCCACCGAGAGCACATTGAGGCCGGCGCCACCATTGATGAGGGTCCTGGTGACGGGCACTTGGCAGATGGTGGGGGTGCATAGCATCGGGAGCGCGCCCGAGCCGGAAGGGTTGAAGGGGAGGTCACCCGAGTCGAAAATCAGATCAGCCTCGGGCGCCGCCCAGCCCGGGGGAGCTTCTTGACGCGTGGAGACAGCGCTGATCTGGCGGGTGAACGGCTTGACGTGGAGGCTCGAGGGCGACGCTTGGGAGCCTCCCAGGAGGGCCGCGACGACGGGCGGCGCTGGCGCGGCGAAACGGGCGAGGAAGAGGCCGCACGGCTCTTCCCAAGAGGTCACGGAAGCCGTCGGTAGGTGGAAGAGGCACATGCGCAGGACACCGGTAAGGACCATGGGTAGCCAGTAGGCCATTACCCAGTCGTCACCCCCGGCTCTGAGGACGGCCTCCTCGTACGCCAGCAGGAAAACCAGCGGGTCTGCCGCGCCGTCGTAGCGCGGCGGCATCTCGGGCTTGAACTTGTGCGGCCAGTGCACCTGCCGCAGGGCGGGGGCCAAGGCCGGGAGCCCCTGGCCCCTGCGCTGGCGTCTGCTGCCGGGGCCGGTAGCGCGTCGTCCGCCATGGGTGTGGAGCGCAGTGTTGACGGAGAGCGGATCATCGGAAGGAAGGAAGGATCCTGGCGCGCCAAATGTCGGGTTTCGGGTTCCGGCAGACCCTTGAGGTTCGAATACTGGGGTGCGCGCGGAGATCTCCCCCCTACCGTCCTACCTCCGATCCCCTCGTGCGAACTAAGATGAAAACGATGAACAACACAAGGGACACGAGATTTATACTGGTTCGGGCCACCGTTGTGGTGTAATACCCTACTCCAGTGTGTGGTGTGGTGGATTGCCTCGGGGCCTAATGATGAACAGTACAGAGGAAGAACAGCCTCGCGAGAGGTGTTCTTGAGCTAGTGCGGCGAGTTCTACTTGGTCTCTAGATGCCTCTACTCTGTGGTGGCTAGCTCTATTTATAGAGGCCCTGGGCCTCTCCCGAAATAATTGAGCGGGAAGGGCGCCAAAAATTGGCCATTTTGAAGGGGAACAACTAGTACAAGTTATCCTGACCAAAGGTGGTCTTCGGCTGCCAAAAGCTCTGGTGGTGACGCCGTCTTGGGCTCCACGGTAACCTCCGCCCGGCCGCCTGGCTGGTCTTGGTCTCATTGCACTGGAATGGTAACCTTTGCCTGATACCTTGGCCCGTGCTTGCCCCCTTTGCACCAAACGGGAAACAAGGACTCTGCCCAGGCCGGCTGAGGGAGTCCTGGATTAGGGGGTGTTCGGATAGCCGAACTATATCTTCAGCCGGACTCCAGGACTATGAAGATACAAGATTGAAGACTTCGTCCCGTGTCCGGAAGGTTCTTTCCTTGGCGTGAAAGGCAAGCTAGGCGTGCGGATATTCAAGATCTCCTACCAATGTCACCGACTCTGTGTAACCCTAAACCTATCGGGTGCCTATATAAACCGGAGGGTTGTAGTCCGTAGGACGAACACATAATAACCATCATCATACCCATAGGCTAGCTTCTAGGGTTTAGCCTCCTTGATCTCGTGGTAGATCTACTCTTGTACTACCCATATCATCAATATTAATCTAGTAGGAGTAGGGTTTTACCTCCATCGAGAGGGCCTGAACCTGGGTAAAATAAAGTGTCCCTTGTCTCCTGTTACCATCCGACCTTGACGCACAGATCGGGACCCCCTACTCGAGATCCGCCGGTTTTGACACCGACATTGGTGCTTTCAGTGAGAGTTCCTCTGTGCCGTCGCGATCAGGAAGGATGCCTTTTCCCGTCTTTAAAGACGGTGCCGTCACTGAGGGAGCTTTGGCTATCGGCCAACCCCTCCGGCTGGGTGGTTTTCTCATGACCGCCCGTTCGGCCATTACGCCGACGGTGACCTCTCGGGTCATCGAAAACAATCTCCGCGTCATCTCGGAATTGGCCGAGCAGCTAGATCCGGTGGAGCTCTCCTCCATAAACGAGCTCCTGGATCGCATCGCCGCCTTGGGGGTTGCTACAAACTACGACCAGGTTGGGCCTAAACCCGATCTAAGGGAAATCAACTCTCCCCAAGCCACCCATCATGTTGCTGTGGTGGAAACACAATGCGGTGACCCTTCATCAATCTTAAGGACCAGTTACGTCCGAATTCCGGAACCCTCCATGCCGGATATCCACGGAGGGGAAGATACAACCCAAGACCTGGGCTTGGAACCAGGCAAACCGGAAAACATACAGAACTCCGGATCTCGGAATCCGGAGGTCGTTCGGCCTCCGAACAACAAACCGGGCGAAGTATCAGATCTAATGAATTCCGCCCGTCCGATCTTAAGCGATCTCTCCCAAATCAAGCAGATGCCCGAAGAAATAGTACATCATTACTGGGCCAGATTCCTCCTTCTTATGAACAGGATAAAGGACTGCCACGAGGGAGACGCGATTTCAATCTTCTGCAGTAACTGCACGGACAAGGGGATACTCAACGCCATAAGTCGTCGTAATATTACGCGCTTTGCTGACTTGGCGTCCATAGTACAAAAATACTGTGCGATGGAAAGTGCTTGGAAAACCGAAATTAAATTTTGGGATAATCCGGCCTTGAATAGCAATCCCGTCCGAATCAAAAGGGCGCACTACAGCAAAGCACCCGGATTAAATAAAAAATCAAAACCCTCTAGGGGGCACGGAACCGTGCTATAAAGGTGGCTCGATGGACCCTGCAAGATTCATAGTACAGAGGATGCCACCCCAACTCACAGCCTCAGGGCATGTTGGATACTCCGGCAGGTGGCCAAAATTGGCGAGGACCTCCTAAATCTAGAGGTCGAAGGAAACCAGCCCAAGAATTCCAGTACCGTTCTCACAATCTCCGAGACTTTCGCATCAAATAACATGCGAAAAAGAACACTTCGCAGCCTCGCCGAAGTCTACCAAGTAGCGACCATAAATCCATGGAGCAATACTGCCATCACCTTCAATGCGAGCGACGAACCTAAATTCTGAACAGCCAAAGCGCCAGCCGCATTGGTTCTCAGTCCCATAGTGGATGGTTGTCGCCTCGCAAAGGTACTTATGGACGGAGGCAGCGGATTGAACCTCATGTACGAGGAAACCCTCCAAAAGATGGAAATAGACTGGAACCGCATTGAGCGAAGCAGCACAACCTTTAGAGGAATAATCCCCAGTCAGGAAGCGCGCTGCACCGGAAAGATCACACTAGATGTGGTATTCGGCACGCCGGATAATTACAGGTCCGAACAAATCACGTTCCAGGTGGCCCCGTTCAGAAGCGGATATCACGCTACATTAGGACGAGAGGCATTCACAGTTTTCCAAGCCATACCCCATTACGGGTACATGAAGCTTAAGATGCCTAGGCCAAACGGAATTATCACTCTCGCTAGTGATCCGGACATAGCACTCTGTGCCGAAAACAAGACAGCCGCATTGGCCCTCGAGGCACTATCTGAAGCCTTAGCAGCCGAAGAGCTGACGGCGCTGCAATCCACGGTTAGCAGGGATGATGTGATACTCGATAAGAGATCCAAATCCACAACCTTCAAACCAGCGGACGAAATAGTCAAATTCCAGGTCCACCCAACGGACCCGAATAAAACAGCCTCCATCGGGGCACAATTGAGCCCTGATGTAAACGCCGCACTGCGCGAGTTCCTACGAGAGAACTGGGATATTTTCGCTTGGCACCCCTCAGATATGCCAGGAATCCCACGCAGGCTGGCCGAGCACAGCTTAAATATCCAGAAAGGATTCAAACCTGTCAAACAAACCCTTCGGCGTTTCTCCGAACCAAAGAGACAGGCCATGGGAGAGGAGCTCGCCAAATTATTGGAGGCCGGATTCATTAGAGATATCAAACACCCGGACTGGCTAGCAAACCTGGTAATGGTACCAAAGAAGGACAAATCTTGGCGCCTGTGTGTCGACTTCAAAGACCTTAATAAGGTCTGCCCAAAGGATCCCTTTCCCCTCCCTCGAATTGATCAAATCATCGATGCCACCACAGGACACGATTCCCTGTGTTTCCTCGACGCATACTCCGGTTACCATCAAATAAAGATGGCAGAATCCGACCAAGCTGCAACAGCATTCATCACGCCATACGGCCCATTCTGCTTCAACACAATGCCCTTTGGGCTCAAAAACGTCGGCGCGACATATCAGCGCATGATTCAAACATGTTTGGCAAACCAGATCGGCAAAACAGTGGAGGCGTACGTAGATGATGTGGTCGTTAAATCAAGACACGTCGAATCTCTAGTAGATGACTTGAGACTTACATTCGACAACCTGCGAAAATACGACATCAAGCTCAATCCGGAAAAATGTGTTTTCGGCGTCCCAGCCGGAAAGCTCCTGGGCTTCATTGTATCCGGCAGAGGAATTGAAGCAAATCCAGCTAAAATCCGAGCTCTGTCACAGTTGGATGTCCCAAAAGATCTCAAGCAAATTCAGAAACTCACCGGATGCGTGGCGGCCTTAAGCCGCTTCATCTCCCGCTTGGGAGAAAAGGCACTACCCATTTGCCGCCTCCTTAGGCGCACCGAACATTTCGAGTGGACGGACGCTGCCACGACCGGACTCGAGGAAATAAAGGCCATCTTGGCAACAAACCCCGTCCTGACCGCGCTGAATACCGGCGAATCCATGCTATTGTACATTGCCGCAACCCATCAAGTTGTTAGCGCAGTACTCGTCGTCGAACGTATAACGGACGGACATAAATTACCCCTTCAAAGGCCGGTTTACTACGTGTCCACTGTCCTCACACCATGCAAATCACGGTACCCGCATTATCAAAAAATCGCATACGCGGTATTCATGGCATCCCGGAAGCTACGACACTACTTCCAAGAGTGTTCTATTACAGTAGCCTCGGAAGTACCACTCAACGATATTATCAACAACCGTGATACAACAGGCCGGATAGCAAAATGGGCCATAGAGCTCCTCCCGTTCGATATAACCTACAAGCCACGGCCAGCAATTAAATCGCAAGTCCTAGCCGACTTCGTCGCCGAATGGACAGAGGCCGAACTCCCTAAAGAGTACGCCACGTACTCAAACTGGATCATGCATTTCGACGGCTCCAAAATGCTGGCCGGACAGGGGGCTGGTGTCGTTTTGACGTCCCCTATAGGAGATACAGTCCAATATGTACTCCAAATTATGTACACGGACTCCAACAATGCAGCCGAATACGTGGCCCTTCTACATGGCCTCCGGATGGCGGTATCCATGGGCATTCAACGCCTGGAAGTACGCGGGGACTCAAACCTCGCGATATCCCAAATAAATGGCGACTTCGACGCCAAAGACCCAAAAATGGCAGCTTATCGCAATGTCGTACTAAAAATGTCAGCTCGGTTCGAGGCAGGGTTGTCAGAATCGCGATTCTATTATACGATTCTACGACTTTACGATCCAAACTAACCCCTCTGATTCTACGATTTTAGTTCATAGAATCTACGTTTCTACGATCCTGATAGTGAAGATTCTATGATTTGCGATCCTACCATCAGAGCTCCGATCCGATTCAAAATCACGATTCTGACAACCTTGGTTCGAGGGACTGGAGTTCCATCACATAGCCCGAGAAAATAATCAGGCAGCGGACGTCCTGGCACGCATTGGAGCTAAACGAGACGCAGTCCCCCCCAACATCTTCTTAGAAGGATTATTCAAACCATCCATAACATGGTAGGGGGAACCCTCGGATAATAGCCCGGGCATAACCGCACAGCCCAATGCCGAACAATCAGACATAATCGGCGGCCCCGCCACCGAAATTACACCCTCAGCCCACGCAATAATGGCGGTCATCGCCCCGTGGACGGAACCATTCCTAGCCTACCTTACTAGGCAGGAACTCCCCGAGGACCAAAACGAGGCACGCTGCATAGTGCGGCGATCTAAAGCCTATAAAGTCCACGAGGGAGAGCTATATAAGAAAAGCACTACAGGAGTCCTTCAAAGGTGTATCTCCGAAGAGGAAGGGCGGAGTCTATTGGCTGAAATTCATGCCGGACTCGGTGGCCATCACGCCGCGGCTTGGTCCCTTGTAAGCAAGGCTTTCCGTACTGGCTTCTATTGGCCGACGGCTAGAGCAGACGCTCAGGACCTAGTCAAACGGTGCGTCGGTTGCCAGCTCTTTGCCAACCAAAGCCATATGCCACCCAACGCCCTCCGAACTATCCCCATCACTTGGCCTTTCGCGGTCTGGGGGCTCGATATGGTGGGACCCCTTAAAGGCAGAACCCACAAGAAAAAATACTTATTGGTCATGGTGGATAAATTCACCAAATGGATAGAAGCCAAGCCCGTCAAGACGGCTGAATCCGGACCCGTGATAGACTTCGTATCCGGGGTCGTACACCGTTATGGTGTCCCCCACAGCATTATCACCGATAACGGCACAAACTTCACCTCTGATGAAGTAAAGCTGTGGTGCAAAAACATGGGCATTAAGCTCGACTACGCCTCTGTCTATCACCCACAAACTAACGGTCAGGTCGAACGTGCAAATGGTCTCATCATGAGCGGCATCAAACCCAGACTAGTGCGGTCCCTCAAGGAATCTGATATGCACTGGGTAGAGGAGCTCGACTCCGTACTCTGGGGGCTGCGAACCACGCCAAATCGTACCACCGGATTCACGCCATTCTTTATGGTGTACGGCGCTGAGGCGATTCTGCCCTGCGACATAATTCATGACTCACCTCGAGTGCGCATGTACGAAGAAAGAGAAGCCGAGCTTGATCGGCAGGACAACCTGGACGCCTTAGAGGAAGAGCGTGATGTGGCTAAGGCCCGTTCCGCATTCTATCAACAGCAAGCTCGAAGATATCAAAGCAGAGAAGTACGGGCCAAAAATTACAATGTTGGTGAACTAGTTTTGCGCCTGCCAGATAAGCAAAAGAACAAACTCAAGCCCAAATGGGAAGGTCCATTCATAATCGACCAAGTCCTAACTGGTGGAGCGTACCGCCTGCGAGATGCGTCGGATAACCGACTCGAGCCAAACCCATGGAACGCCACACGTCTCCGAAGATTCTATGCCTAGCGCCGGACTCTGTGTTTGTCTCCTTCCTCTGTCCATTATTTAAATTTATACCCTTTTTTTACTTTGTCTCCTACTCTTTTCTTTTCTAGCCCTTAAAAGGCTCATTATGTGACGCGCTATCCGCGCTCCTTAAACCTGGAGGCTTCTTTAACAGAAGCTTGTCTATATGGGTTTTACACCCAACGCATGCGTCAAACTTCCGCATGCACCTTTTCTTCGCCATTATATGCATCGATATGACTTAAGTTTTGGCCAAGCTGGGTTGCCTAGCTCCTGTGCTTACCCCTATGTTCCCGATTGTTCGGCTAGGCGGTAAAGGGAGCACCTCTGCGATTGTTACTGCCGGATAAGCCGGATGTGTACCTCAGACTGGGTGAAGCCGAAAGCTAGCGTTCTTAAGGGAATATTCGGTCGGTGAACTAAAGATGAACCTTTTTATTTTATACATGCCCCCAGATGATCTTGTGCATTTGCAGTTCGGACGTGCACTTTAGGGCACGCCACCCCAGCGAAAGGAACCCTTAACGGAACTATTCTCTCTGGAAGATGTTTCTTACTAACCATGTAATATAACATAACTAGTTGGGCACTTGTCTGATAAAGCACTAATGACCCCTACGCCTGTTCTCCATGCATACCCCGGCTTTTATATAGCCGTTATGGTATTCGGACACACTCCGGACCGTCAGGTCCCGAGGTCGAAGCGAAAAGGTCGGCAACGACAAACGATCTACAATCCGGCTAGAAGGCATTACACATGTCAATTAAAAATTACATAGTCATCTTGACTGATCGTATTCCTCCTCTATACCATCTAACAGGCTGTCTAATTTACAGTCCTGCTGGGAATACTTTGCGGCCAGCTCTACCTGGCCATACACCAAGCTCACAGGGATCTCCTTCCCATCAGGCCCCACTGGTCCGACCTCGGCCATGTGATTAGGGTCAGACTTCGTAAAGCGGGTCTTCACCATGGCCCAGGCCTCCCTCGCGCCTTGTCAGCAGGCTGATATCTTCCACAACCGGATGCAACGCCGAGCTCCCGTCAGCTTCTCTGCAAGCTCTCCAAGGCCCTCGGGCGTGGAGTGGGCAGGCCATAAGGCCCGGGCAACCCCTTGCATTGCCCGCCGAATTCGTTCGTGTAGTTGCAGGAGTTCGGGGAGAAGGTCACTCGTAGAACCGGGCATCTCCTCTGCAGGACGACCTGTGAGCGTACCTACAGACATAATTCTGTTATTCGTCTTCCTTGCCGAACTCCTTTTTTTCAAGAGTTCGCTCAAGCACTTACTAAATATGCTGCGTCGAAGACGCTGATTCTCCTTCATGGAGTCAGATAGCTGGCCACGAACATCTTTCAGTTCAACATCCAGCTTGGTGTTGGCATCCTGAAGATCATTCTTCTCTCGCCTCACCCTTGTCAACGTACTCTCGCCATCCTTTAACTGGCGTAAGAGTTGTTGCCTCTCCGGATCTAGTCCGGACCATCTGCAACATTAATTGTCAGATTCGCACATAAGCCGCACAATATCAATCTCTCAACGTATATCGTACCTGAGGGGGTCCCTTCGGGCGCCCCTGTTGCGGCAAGTGCGGCCTCTAGTTGGGCCTTGCACTTTTCCAGCTCCTGGGACAGCACGGTGTTCTTCTCAGTAAGAACCTACATGTTATATGATCCTTAAATCAGTTAGTTTAACTGTTTCAAGTCTCGGGGGCTACTGGTATATATATACCTAAATTTTCTTACCCGTATGTCTTTCACATACTGCTTCGCGGCTCTGGTTAAACCATCTTGAGCAGCACGAGCGTACGCATCTCCCGAATTGAAGGCGTCTAAGGCCTCTCGGGAGAAACAAGCGTCGCGTAGAACTGTCCGGCGATGCCTATGGTTCATGGCGCTCTCCACTTCTGAATTTGTGGCAGATAGCCGGTCCGCATCCTCTGTTGGAGGAGCATCCGGCGCAAGCCTGGTGTTCGTCCCCGCCTCCGGACCAGACGTTGGAGCCTGGCTGGTAGAGGCGCGGTTGGTGGCCCCTCCGGATATAGTCCGGCGAGGCCTCTTCGTCCTGGAAACAGTACGGATGTTAACATGCCCTGACAGAATAACGCCAGGAAGACAGAGGGCGCGTTATACCTCTGTGCCGAACTCTTAGTCCGGACTTCATCCCTTTTTACCCCACGGGGCCCGGCGGCTCCTCGTTGGCTAGTCGCCGCAGGTTCGGCCTCCCTCCTCGGAAATCTCCCCTGTAAAATACGGTTGTCGTCAGAAACACCGGAATATATAAGGACGGAATCTCTCTTGCGGGAATAAACACTCCGGTTTCTGTTACCTGGGAGGCCAGGATTAACCCGGGATAATCAGCCGTAATGGCCACCAAGGTATTATCCTTCCTTAACTGGTGGAACACCCCGTCGATGAGCTCCACCGATATGTCCGGATCCTCCTCGGAGTCCGGATCGAGGGACCGTTCTGGGTCCTCAGGCTGTGGAGGGCAGCTGTTGATATCCTTTACCTCCTGTCAAAGCTCCTGCATTGAAATCATCAGATTACGTATCTAGTCACGGGAGCATTAACTAAGCGGGCAAGTGCAATTGTTCACTTACCCAACTTGGAGGTTCATACATAGTGGATCCGGCCCGCGGGTTGACGCGGAGGAAGTCCTCCTTTCCTCCCTTGTACAAAGATGTTAGAATCTTTACTAGAGCGGCAGCTGTGTCTGGCCCCTTGCGACCGTAACGGGTGGCGTAATCCTCCCCGTTGAAATCCCACATGGGGTGGCTCCTATATTGAAGCGGCTGCACCCCCCGCATAATACATGCGGCCATGACTCCAATCATGGTTAGTCCGGAATGAGCCAACAGTCTTATCCGGCCCATCAGGTAAAGAACGTCTCTGTTGCTTTCTCTCTGAGAGCTCCGCGGACGCCAACTTAAGCGTTTCTTTAAGGGAGCCATGCTGAACTCAGGGAGGCCGACCCGGACAGGGTCCGGCAGCGGGACGTCGTCTATGTAGAACCATTCTGAAGGCCAGTCCTCGGACGCCTTCTTTGGGGTTCTGGATAGGTATCCAGTCCCAACGATGCGCCATATTTCGGCTCCGCCCACTTGGTATATAGACCCCTCCTGAGAACGGGGCACCAAGCAGAACAACCTCTTCCACAACGCAAAATGAGCCTCAACGCCTAAAAATAGCTCGCAAAGGGCAACGAAGCCTACAATATGTAGCACGGAGCCAGGCGTGAGGTTGTGCAGCTGGAGGCTGTAGAACTCCAGAAGCCCGCGGAGGAATGGATGAATTGGAAATCCCAGACCCCTTAATAAATAAGGGACAAGGCACACCCGCTCTCCTTTAGAAGGATTGGGGGTGCTCTCCACTTGCTTGCCGCCATTGTAGGTGGCGAGTCCGGCTCGGACCGGGACCATATATGCTTGGGGAAGAAATCCCTTGGCCTGCAGTGACACTAGCTCGCTGTGTGGGATGGTGCAACTCTCCCAGTCTCCGGATTTGGGGCTGGAGGGGCGAGGGGAGGAGCTACGATGGCTGGCCATGTTGGAATGGACCTTTGCTGGAGTCGCTCTGATGATAACTCGCAGGGAGAAGAAGATGTGGTTTGGGTCTAGATCCCCATCCCGTTAAATAGGCGGCTCGTTTATATGACCAAGGGTGTGAATATAGAAACACCCCCGGGCTTTTCGCATTCGTTCAACACGTGGAAGACGACAATTATTGGGCACCGAGACCGAGGAGTGCTACGGACATTATTCATATAGGTACACAAGATTCGGAGGGGGAACCCGCCTTGCAATGCCGAAGACAAATTTGCGCGCTGGACTCGACGTCATTGAAGCCTGGTTCGGGGGCTACTGAGGGAGTCCTGGATTAGGGGGTGTTCGGATAGCCGAACTATATCTTCAGCCAGACTCTAGGACTATGAAGATACAAGATTGAAGACTTCGTCCCGTGTCCGGAAGGTTCTTTCCTTGGCGTGGAAGGCAAGCTAGGCGTGCGGATATTCAAGATCTCCTACCAATGTAACCGACTCTGTGTAACCCTAAACCTATCTGGTGCCTATATAAACCGGAGGGTTGTAGTCCGTAGGACGAACACATCATAACCATCATCATACCCATAGGCTAGCTTCTAGGGTTTAGCCTCCTTGATCTCGTGGTAGATCTACTCTTGTACTACCCATATCATCAATATTAATCTAGCAGGAGTAGGGTTTTACCTCCATCGAGAGGGCTCGAACCTGGGTAAAATAAAGTGTCCCTTGTCTGCTGTTACCATCTGACCTTGACGCACAGATCGGGACCCCCTACCCGAGAACCGCCGGTTTTGACACCGACACCGGAGCCCGCCTGGCCTAGATCGTCATGGCTTGCGTCACTGGATCCTCGTGAGGTACCCTTGCATTGATCTCTCCACCTCCTTGCGAGCCCTTCCTGATGAGGCCGCTCTTGAGGAAGCTCTCTTTCGTCCGCCCCGCGAGGCTTGGCCCCTCGCGAGGGTCTTGAGCCTGTGTTGATGAAGATGGGCCTCGCTGGGCCCCCACTTGAGCCATGCCGCAGGCCGCAGGCAGGCAAGTCTGGGGACCCCCGTTCCCAGAACGCCGACAAGAACAAACTCTTATATAAGGAAAAGCGCTCCCGAGGACACAAGGGAATATCGTCAAGCTAGTTTTCATCACGTTCATATGATTCACGTTCATATGTGGGTGGAACGGTGCTTGGGTGCTGTTCTTACTTGAACAAGCATCCCACTTATGATTAACCTCTATTGCAAGCATCCGCAACTACAACAAAAGTATTAAGGTAAACCTAACCATAGCATGAAACATGTGGATCCAAATCAGCCCCTTACGAAGCAACGCATAAACTAGGGTTTAAGATTCTGTCACTCTAGCAACCCATCATCTACTTATTACTTCTCAATGCCATCCTCTAAGCCCAAATAATGGTGAAGTGTTATGTAGTCGACGTTCACATAACACCACTAGAGGCTAGAGAACATACATCTCATCAAAATATCGAATGAATACCAAATTCACATGACTACTAATAGCAAGACTTCTCCCTTGTCCTCAGGAACAAACGTAACTACTCACAAAGCATATTCATGTTCATAATCAGAGGGGTAATAATATGCATAAAGGACCTGAACATATGATCTTCCACCAAATAAACCAACTAGCATCAACTACAAGGAGTAATCAACACTACTAGCAACCTACTAGCACCAATTCCGGACTTGGAGACAATAATTGGATACAAGAGATGAACTAGGGTTTGGAGATGAGATGGCGCTGGTGAAGATGTTGATGGAGATTGCCCTCTCCCATTGAGAGGAGCGTTGGTGATGATGATGGCTATGATTTCCCCCTCCCGGAGGGAAGTATCCCCGGCAGAACAGCTTTGCCGGAGCCCTAGATTGGTTCCGCCAAGGTTCCGCCTCGTGACGGTGGAGTCTCGTCCCGAAAGATTGCTTTTCTGGTTTTTTTCTCGACGAAAGACTTCGTATAGGAGAAGGTGGGCGTCAGAGAGCCACCAGGGGGCCCACGAGGTAGGGGGCACGCCCTAGGAGGGGGGCGCGCCCCCCACCCTCATGAGCAGGGTGTGGGCCCCCTGGCTTTCATCTTTGGAGAGGATTTTTCTTTATTTATTTTAAGATATTCCATGGAGTTTCAGGACTTTTGGAGTTGCACAGAATAGGTCTCTAATATTTGCTCCTTTTCCAGCCCAGAATTCCAGCTGCCGGCATTCTCCCTCTTCATGTAAACCTTGTAAAATAAGAGAGAATAGCCATAAGTATTGTGACATAACGTGAAATAACAGCCCATAATGCGATAAATATCGATATAAAAGCATGATGCAAAATGGACGTATCACACAACACACCCCTCAAATTAAATTAAGCACACCTGAAATTAAACTTTGCAACTATTCTGGTAGACACTGCATTAGAACCAGCATGAGCAACGACACTGCCACCTTACTCGGAGTCCTCGTCCACGTCCTCGACTTCGTCCTTGTCCCTCTTCCTCTTGGCCGATACTTCTTTGCTTGAACCGCGCACGTGGTTGTTACTCTTCATCCAACCCTTGTAGATATTGAAGCAAAGGTAGCCATCCATTGCAGCGTAGTGGATGTGGTCTATATCTAGTACATTCTGCTGCCATGCATGACGATGAAACGTGTATGGAGGTTTCTCCAGTTTACCGTACAAAGGATGAACCATGGCTCCTGCCAGGGTCAGCATTGAAGGCTGAAGAGAGGACACCAGCCGATTCTTCTGGAGGTCGAAGGTGTTGCCTACAACGAGGCCTGTCCGACGCAGGACTTCTTTATCATTACCAAAGTCTACAGTAACGAATTTGACTAGGTTGCTCCCGAGGAAGTCCTTAAAATCCCGGCACTCAACGTCGGCATGGCATATGTGGTAGACCAAGCATAAGTCATGCACGCAAACCTGGATCACGGCGGGCTTCTTCCTCTCTTCGTCCTTTAGATCCTTCTCTCGTCCCAGGACTATGGTGTACTCAACATCTAGCCCAGCGACCCACTCATCATCTAAGTTTTTAAACATGTGTCTGAAGCGAGAAACACATCCTTTCACAGTCGCGGAAGAACGGGTGTAGATGACGTCGAACTCATCGCCGGTGATGGTTCTAACCTTGTACTCACCACCGATTGTGGAGATTTGGGACACCATGGATTTGGGAGGAGGGTTAGGATTAGTGGAACTGTCATAATGTGAATGGACGGGACGACTAGGAGCGAACCGCCATAGTATTGAAGGACGTGCGGGGACGAGTAGGAGCGAACTGCCAGCGTGCGAACGGCAGGGTAGTGGCTTTCCGTTCTCCCATGATACGGGCTTCCGAGAGCCCTTGGATCTGAGATCGAACGGTTGCATGGCGTGATTCTAGACCTATGGGTGAATATCCTATCCTGGAGGGTTATTCTACAAATTTTCAGCAACTTAGCATGCGACCATTTGATCTCAGATCCAAGGGCTGCCAACAGCCCGTATCGTGGTCGCATCTACCACGACCGTCGCGTCGCTCGTGCGGTCGTGCCCTTGGAGATTTAACACGGTGCGTTAGGCTATCTGATGTTTGGCATGTTATACATAGTCATCACTTAGTCACTCATACTACAACAAGGTTGGCTATAAGTGTATTTTTTTACTCCTCTTTATCTCTTTCTTCGTACTCCCTCCGTCCCATAATATAAGAACGTTTTTGACACTAGTGTAGTGTGTAGTGCCAAAAACGTTCTTATATTATGGGACACAGGGAGTACTAGTATTTATTGCATTTGCCAAGGAGTGACCTCTTCCAATGAAATGGTGTTGCTAAGTTTGCTTCATTTAATTAGCTATAGACTCAAAATTGTCTTTTCACCTAGGTACACGCGCTTAGCACTGTTTCTTCCTTGGGTCACCAAACTAGTCTCTCTCTTCTTGAATAACTTGCCACATCAGACTTTATGCCTATGTGGCAAGCTTAAGCACCTGTAGGAGCAAGTAAAAGTAAGTACAATAGTGCGCTTTACATGGCATTTTTGCATATGTGGAGGAAAGAGAGGCAAGGAAAAAGTGGAGAAGTGGGCTCTCATGCAAGAGCCAACCTCTACTACATGGTGGAGCATTGGGAGAGGCACCTGTATGGAGGTGGTCAGGAATCAGGAGACTCACACCGGTCGTAGAGCCGTAGTTAAAATGATAATGGCAAGTCAAATCACGGGGCCCCACCTGTCCAACAGTAACTCGCTGTCAAATCACACAGCCCTACGTTTGCAGCAGCCTACTCCCTTGTCTTCTCGCGTCTCTGTCGAAGCGACTAGGCGGAACTGCCCCGCCTACCGCGCAGGAGAAGCCCGCGCAGTATACTCCCTCTGTCTAGGTGACCAAGGTGGAGAGGAAAACGAGAGAACTTAATGTTTAGTATTTGCTAAGGCTGGTTGTAATGGTACTATCCCTAGCAATTTTGATGAGGTGTCGTAGAATTAAAGAAGAAAGAGAGAGAGTTGAGTACTATGTGTCATACATGGCAATAAATAAAGTACTACATGATACTAATATATGATACATGGCGCAGGAGTACTAAGTATTATTAATACAGTTTTGCTAGAACTCATCTAGATGAGATATAATTTGGTCTCATTCATCTTTTATAGACATTGGATGTTATGCTATATAAGATGCGTGTGTGCTGACGTGGGTTGTATTTGTTCTTGTGCAACGAACTGACCATTGCATGTCATGTTTGATAGTCTCAAGTCATTAAAAGCATACAAGCCCCACATCTCTTCTTGGTTGATTCCTCTATTTATGTCAAAAAATAAGTCTGGTGATAGTGGGGAGTAACTTAGACTAGTGTCATGCATATGACACTAGTCAAGTTACTACGTCCATAGTGTCATAGATTGCTTCATTTATTAGCTCATAGACTCATTTTGTCTCGGGAAGCACTATGTTACAGTAACATATTATGTTACCACAAGCACCTCTTTCCTCATTAAATAGTTGCCACATAAGCAAAATTGTCTTGGGATGTGTTAAGTTACTACCTAAGTTACTCCCACTATGGCTAGCCTAAGAAACAACGTGAGAGTTAATGCACCACTCCTATGTGTTTACTATTTGGTTTTCGTAAGATGACTTAATACTCACCTAGACGGAGGGAGTATTTGATTTGAAAGCGGGCGGCGCAGTCCCCGATACAGATTAAATGCAGATGAGGGAGGGAGTAGCGGTTCCCGATATGTTGAACGGCCAATGCATCCTCCTTCAATTAATGCATGAGGGAAGCAATGGGAGGAGGTCCGGGAAAAGAGGCTGCACGATGTGAATGCAATGCGGTTTGCCCTCATTGCCCTCATATAAAGGCGCCCCTCCATTCCAATGCATCTACCACATCGTACGCACCTAAGCATTTGCCTAAGCACCTACACTAAGCGCAAAAGAGCTCTCTCCAGACCCATGGCGGCGATGCGCGTGAGCGGCCAGCGGCTGCGCTAGATGGTCCACGACGCCGGCCTGCGGCACGGCGCCGAGGATCGTCTCCAGACGGTGTTGGAGACCGGCTGGTGGATGGCCGCCGTCGACGCCAACTACGACTCTCAGTAGGACCAGATGATCATTGACACCAGCAACAAGTTCACCGTCATCAAGAAGCTCGCGTACGACATCTCCGTACTCCTCCAGCCTGCGCGCCCGGGCTCCTCATTGCCTGCCACCCTAATCGGCCTCCATGGCTGGAACCTCTTTCAAGCACTGGTGGCCCTGCGACTGCCCGCCGACGCCACGAAGAATGTCCACCTGGAGGTCACGCTCGCCGCGAGGCGCCTCGCCCTGCAAGAATTCGTCGACCTACGCATCCACGTGTACAAGCAAATCGTGTACATAGGTATCTACAATGCCAGTGAGGACGCTACGAGGTTGGCCTTCCTCAACCGGTTGGAAGCCTTGGATGCCTTTGCTGAGAAGCACCTCGACCTCACCACAAAAGTCGCCGCTCCTTAGCCGCCGGTCGGTGGCCCGACGCACTAAGTTGAGGAGGAGGAGGTCGTACGTTTGTGGATCCATCTTTATTCTTGCCTTCTGTAACCACCGCTGCGATCGCATCATCGTGGCCTTAATTCTTATTGTGATGTTGCATTCTCGTTCCAGTCAATACCGACATGTGCGATCCCTTTGCTTAATTATATGCATCACTGTAACTAGTACTCCATCTGTCAATTTATAAGTTGTGCTTACCTTTTCCATCAACTTCGTGCAATGCGCGGTCATCTTGCTAGAAACACTAGAATATGTCTATATAATCCGTATGTGATAGTCCATTTGAAATCTCAAAAAAGACAAATACTTAGGTACGGAGGGAGTAATATATTAGGAGTATATCATGCACACAAAGGCAGAGGAGCGGTGGGGCCGAGAGGGATGAGGGGCACGTCGGGGGGATGAGGATCCCCTGGCGCAAACAATCCTACCATTCTGTCACTGACATGTGGGACCCATAAGCGTGGGTCCCACCTGTCAGCGAAGGAAAGGTAGGGCAAGGCAGTGATAGCCACGTCAGAGGATCCTTGTCCACGTCGGGGGACGTCGTGCCATGGGTTGGAGCGGCGTCATGGGAATCGCGTGTGGGTGTGGCAGTGGTAGAAACAAGAAACGTGATGGTCATCGTGGTTCAACTTCCATGGACAAGCTGTCATGTCTGCTGGCACATGTATATCAAAACTAGAGTGTTTATATTTCAAGAACATGAACAAGTATTATTCTACTACTTTGGATCCATTGCAATGCATAGGCCAGCACATTGGTAGTAGTAGTGTCCATCTCTATCTCTAGAGGCCTTCCCTCGTTCATCCTTTTCTCTCACAAGATAAAATACTCATACAAATGCATCTTGATGTTCCATGGAACGCACAAGGATGTTTCCTTGGGGGTCTCTCTAGCGCGGCGTGGCCGTAGTTGCAAGTTGACGCCCCTTGAGATGCCGACATTGAGGGGCACTCGGATTTCCTCCGATGAGCAGGTAAGATGAGTTTGATCATGTAGTAAATGCATTCTAAAGACTACTTCTGTGTCCATTTCCTAATTCTCCCCCTGCCCGTTGTTTCATAGGTTAGGCTCGGTGCGAGTGGAGATTGGCTTGCATATGTACGGGAGGGTACCAACATCAATCTGCATAACATTTACAACGGTGACACCGTTCCCGTAGAACCTTTGTCCAACATTGGGATCAACCATGCAACGGGCCACCGCATGAATTAGTATGATGGAACCACGGTGAGATTGAATAAGATAGCACGAACCTTGCACATGGCGGTCAAAGACGGACCATGCTATCTGCGGCCGATTTGTTGTCGTACGAGTAGGAAGACGTTGTGCTCCTTTCTAACCGCATCGTCTTCTAAAGATTTGTACCGAGCACAAAATTTGCTATGTCGAATATGGATGGTGTCTGTTTATCACAAACTTCTACAGGAATTTTGATTCTGGTTTGTAGGTGAGCGATGCTTTTCAAATCAAGGTTGTATGGCTCCAGCTTCTGTTTGTCCCCTTCGATGGCTGCCCCACAAACGTATACGTCCTCCCGAGACAAGAAATCGTGAAGCTCACCTGGTATGGAGGGCGAGTGTATGATGTGGTACACCAAAACATGACCTTCGAGGCACAGCTGAAGGATGGCGGCGCGCTGGATCTTCCCAGGGGCACGCTCCGTGTACTCTGTGTCAAGACCGATGACCCTCGTCTCTACCTTTTAGAGGGAGTTGGATACATTGTTGATCCACTGCCGAACAACCCTTGGGTGGACGGTGATGGTGGCAACTATGCGCATCGAGCCTTCGACGAGGACATGTTGGACGCTAAAAACCTGCATCTCGATCTCTATCGCCATTTGGAACCGCTGGAACGGAGGGCTATGGTTTGGAGAATTAGGATTATATGGCTAGTCTAAATGAAGTAGTAGATGATTATTTAAAGAGGTTAAAACAATGTGAACGCAGTGGGGTTTGGATGCAAATGAAGACGAAGGGGAGGTGAAGAAGCCGAGGAGAATTGGTTCTAGATGGAGAAGGAGTAAATGGGAGAAGTGGCGTGCAGGCAGTTGATTAGACGGCTAGGTAGACTAAACGAAAAGGCTATGCGGGTAGACTGATGAGTCGTACCTGTTCGTGTACGTGCCCATCCTTCCTGGTAGGTGGGACCTATGCAAACAGATAAAAAATGTGTCATAGGTTTTTTTTGAGCACGTGAGTGGGAGACACAACATTCTCTGGTTAAGGAATACTCCCTCCATTTAGGTGAGTATAAGTCACATTATGAAAATCAGGTTTTCCCAAAACCTTTAGGCGCGGAGCATTAACTTCCTGCTCGATCCCCTTCCAGCCTCGTTAGCCAGCGTTCTCTTCCTCTGCTGCCGCGTTCTACCTTTCCATTTTCCTCTTCTCAAGTGTGGAACGATCTGCATGCCGTCCTTGATGCACCAGAACGACCACTGCATGCATCGCGGCAGAGTGTTGATTGGGCATGCACGAGAATTTGGTTCTGCTCGGAATATGGATGATACCTGAACGATGAAGTGAACAGGCATGCTAGCACGGGAGACCTATTTATGCTATACAATACTGAAGTACTCATGTACCTACTACTACTACTACTACTACTAGTAGTAGTAGTAGTAGTAGTAGTAGTAGTAGTAGTAGTAGTAGTAGTAGTAGTAGTAGTAGTAGTAGTAGTAGTAGTAGTAGTAGTAGTACAACTATGGTACACTTGATGGTCAAAATACTATTCATCCGGTCCTCACAGGGAAGTGACAACACCCTGCGCCTGACACTAGTCCAGGCGGCGTGTTCGGGTTACCAAAGTCAGCCTCACCCTGTGCACAGTGCAGTCTGTCACCGCCGTTGTATAGCACATTGGCGCCTCGCCTCGTCTCCCTCTCCGCTCCCATAGCACCAATCCATCTCCATCTCCTTCTCCGTCTCCATCTTGCTGTGCCCCCGTGTACCGTCGCCTCACTCGCCTCCGCCAGTACCACTATTCCCTCGCTAGCCGCTCCAGCACCGACATCCTTCTCCCCCGTAAATCAAGCCTCCTTCCAAACTCTACCATGGCCGAACGCGAACCGCGCAGCATCCATATGAGCCGCGATTGGAGCAATCTCCCCAGTGACATCCTCGACCTCTGTTGTTCGTGTATGGATATGTTGAGCGCCATGCAGCTGGCTGCATGCTCGAGGGACATGCACACGGCCATCGTCGAAGTGAGGCCTAAGCTTTTCAAGACACCCTGCTTGCTGCTATATGGTCTTGCGAGATTGGCTCACCATGATACGGAGGCGTGCATGATGCCCCTCGACTTCAATCTGATCTCCATTAGCCGAAACTTCTTTGCAGGTATGTAGTGGGTCACCGTACATCATTTCCCTTGACATCAATCTGATCACCATCGCGCAAAACTTCTTGGCAGGTATGTACTGGGTTGGCATGAACTCCCACTGGATGGCTGCCTTCAGAGAAGACGCTAAAAAGTTAGTGCTCGTGAACTTCCAGACCTCCCATGAGATTATCCTTCCTCCGTTGGATTATATAGAGTATTACCGTCGCGGTCCAAGTCATCTAGATTACTACGCCAGTTGGACGGACCTTTTTTTGCAAAAGATTGTAATCTGCCAAGTGCCCGCACGACATGCGAATCACGCAGACTTCAAGCTAATTGCCTTGTTCGACCGCGGACTCGCCTATCTTTACGCCGGTGCCTTCTTTAGCTGGAGACAAATCGGCTCACAGTGGATCATCGTCAAAGCTGATACACACTTCTGTGATGCTATTGAACACAATGGCATCATCTACGCGATCGACAAAGCAGATGGCACCACGTATTGCTGGGACGGCACGTGTAAGTTGTTTCCTCTCATGTTAATGATGACGCCATGACACTGTTTGAACTTTTCGTGATGATTGGCATATCTCTATTTGAGCAGAATTTGAGTAGAACTATGGCATGTATTAGAGACGTCGTAAATCAGCTATATTTGGAATGAGTTAATTCATGCGATTGTGACCATGTCATTACAGCCAATTTGTACCCTGAATAATCAAACGGTTAGGAATATATGGATATTATCCTTATTTTACAGTAATCTATATACTACTACTAAACATGAGTGTGTATCAATGGCCATGTTAGTTTCCTCATTTTCATTATGTAGAAACATGCACCACACTGTTGGTTTCATCTAACCATACATTAGGGAAGTAAATGTGCATATGGAGAACTCTATATTTGGAAGTAGTGAAATCCTGCAATGCTTACCATGTGTACATACCTATATTCGCCTGTCGGTGTCAAAACCGGCGGATCTCGGGTAGGGGGTCCCGAACTGTGCGTCAAGGTCGGATGGTAACAGGAGACAAGGGACACTTTATTTTACCCAGGTTCGGGCCCTCTCGATGGAGGTAAAACCCTACTCCTGCTAGATTAATATTGATGATATGGGTAGTACAAGAGTGGATCTACCACGAGATCAAGGAGGCTAAACCCTAGAAGCTATCCTATGGTATGATTGTATATGATGATGGTTCTCCTACGGACTACAACCCTCCGGTTTATATAGACACCGGATAGGGTTAGGGTTACACAGAGTCGCTTACAAGGGTAGGAGATCTCGAATATCCGCACGCCTAGCTTGCCTTCCACGCCAAGGAAAGATCCTTCCGGACACGAGACGAAGTCTTCAATCTTGTATCTTCATAGTCCTGGAGTCCGGCTGAAGGTATAGTTCGGCTATCCGAACACCCCCTAATCCAGAACTCCCTCAGTAGCCGCCGAACCAGGCTTCAATGACGACGAGTCCGACGCGCAAATCGTCTTCGGCATTGCAAGGCGGGTTCCTCCTCCGAATCCTGTGTACCTGTACGAATAATGTCCGCTTTTTGTAATGTAGCACTCCTCGACTTCAGTGCCCAATAATGGTCGTCTTCCACGTGCTGAACGAATGCGAAGAGCTTGGGGTGTTTTTACATCCACACCCTTAGTCATATAAACGAGCCGCCTATTTAACGGGATGGGGATTTAGATCCAAACCACATCTTCTCCTTTCCGCGAGTTATCATCAGAGCGTCTCCAGCAAAGGTCCATTCCATCATGGCCAGCCATCGCAGCTCCTCCCGTCGCCCCTCCAGTCCTAAACCCGGAGACTGGGAGAGATGCACCATCCCACACAGCGAGTTAGTGTCGCTCCAAGCCAAGGGATTTCTCCCTCAAGCCTATATGGTCTCGGTCCGAGCCGGACTCGCCACTTATCAAGGCGGAAAACAAGCGGAGAACTCTCCTAGTCCCTCTAAAGGGGAGCGGGTGTGCCTGGTCCCTTATCTAATAAGGGGACTGGGATTTCCAATTCATCCCTTTCTCCGCGGGCTTTTGGTGTTCTATGGCCTCCAGCTGCACCATCTTACGCCCGGTTCCGTGTTACACATCGCGGGCTTCGTTGCTCTCTGTGAGCTATTTTTAGGCCTCGAGGCTCATTTTGCGCTATGGAAGAAGATATTCTGCCTGGTGCCCCGTTCCCAAGAGGGGTCTATATATCAAGTGGGCGGAGCCGAAGTATGGCGCATCGCCGGGACCGGATACCCATCCGGAACCCCGAAGAAGGCGTCCGAGGACTGGCCTTCAGAATGGTTCTATATAGACGACGTCCCCCTGTCGGACCCTATCCGGGCCGGTCTCCCTGAGTTCAACAACGCTCCCCTAAAGAAACGCCTGAGCTGGCGCCCTCGGAGCTCTCAGAGAGAGAACGACATAGACGTCCTTTACTTAATGGGCCGGATTAAGCTACTGGCTCATTCCGGACTAACCATGATTAAAGTCATGGCCATATGCATTATGCGAGGGGTGCAGCCGCTCCAATACAGAAGCCACCCCATGTGGGATTTCAACGGGGAGGATGACGCCACCCGTTACGGCCGTAAGGGGCCGGACTCGCCTGCCGCTCTAATGAAGATTTTATCCTCTTTGTACAAGGGAGAAGAAGAGGAATTCCTCCGCGTCGATCCGCAGGGTGGATTTTCCATGTATAGTCCTCCGAATTGGGTAAGCGGACAGTCGTACTTCCCTGTTCATTTTATATTCCCATGAATAAATAGGCAGTCTAACGACTTCAATGCAGGACCTGCGTCAGGAGGTAAAAAACATAAACAGCCGTCCTCCACAGCCAGAGGACCCAGACCGGTCCCTCGATCCGGACTCTGAAGAGGATCCGGACTTAGCGGTGGATTTCATTGACGGAGTGTTTCATCAGCTAAGCAAGGATGATACCTTGGTAGCTATTATAGCTGATTACCCAGGTTTAATCCCGGCCTCCTAGGTGACAAATACCAAAGCTTTACCCCCTTAAGAGGGGTTCCGTTTTCATGGGCTTGGTTGTTCTGACAACAACCGTGCTTTGTAGGGGAGATTCCCGAGGGAGGAAGCCGATGTAACACCCCGGATGTAACGTGCCATATTTGTAACTCCAACTCTTGCCATTTTCGGCTATGTGATATGATATTCCCTCCCTGGTTGGGTTTCCCGTCGTTTTGCATTTTGTTCATGTCATGCATTTCATATCATGTCATCATGTGCATCGCATTTGCATACGTGCTCGTCTCATGAATCCGAGCATTTTCCCCGTTGTCCGTTTTGCAATCCGGCGCGCCTATGTCCCCTGGCGTCCCCTTTTACCTTTTTCCGTGAGCGGGTATTAAACCTTCTCGGAATGGACCGAGGTTTGCCAAGCGGCCTTGGTATAGCACCGGTAGACCGCCTGTCAAGTTTCGGGTCATTCGGAGGACGTTTGATACTCCAACGGTTAACTGGGTAACCGCGAAGGCCTCGTGTGTGTTGCAGCCCAAAACCCCTCCAAAACAGCCCAATAACCCATCTAAGTCACTCCCATGTCCATCGTCGTTCGATCACGATCGCATGGCCGAAAACCGCTCTCCATTTGGAGCTTCCTAGCCCCCTCTACCTATAAATATGTGCCCCCTCCTCCATTTTCGGGCAAACCCTAGATCCCCGCACCCCGCCGCCACCGGACACGTCCGCCGCCGCCGCTCGGCCAATCAGAGGCCGCCACGTGGCACGCCCCCCGCGCCCACTTCGCCGTCGCCGCCGGTGCCCAGATCCGGCCCGCCCCGGGCCGAACCGGGCTGCGCCGGGCCCGTCTCCGCCGCCGTCACTGCCAGCCACCGCGCCACCCGTCGCCGCGCCTCCCCTGCCCGAGCCGCCGCCCTTCCCGGCCCGCGATGCCGCCGCCTCCGCCCGCGGCCGCGCGCCGCCTCGTCCTCGTCTCCGGCCTCGGCTGCCCCGCTCGCCGAAGCGCTCCGCCGTCCGCCTCCTCGCCGCGACGCCGGCCGCCGTCGCCGCCCTCCGCCGTGGGAGCCGCGCCTCCATCGCCGCCTCCCCGCCGTGCCCCGCCTCCGCCTCCGCGCCGCCCCGCCGTGGCCGCCTTCGCCGTCCCCGACCTCGCCGGCCCTCGCCTCCGGCCGGGCGCCCCGATCTCCGGCGAACTCACCCCGGTCTCGATTCGCGAGCCGCGCAGGGTTGACTTTCGTTCCCCCCCAATTCCTCCAAGTCCCATAACTTCTGCATTATTGCCGCATGTTCAACGCATCATATCTCCGCATCCGTAGCTCCGTTTCGAGCGTATAATATGTCAAATTGTTCGTCTCGATGAGTACATCATTTATTCTCATTGCATCATTTTCATTTGATCTCATCTTGATGCCCGAAATGCTGTTGGAAGAGGGCTATGTGATGTTCAGAGACAGTATTTTCACCAAGTCCTTGCCTGCTGTTATTTTTATGTCATGTGTTCATGTTGGTTCCGAGAGATCTATGCCTCTTTTGAGCATGATCAGTAAGAGTGTTTTGAGCATATGGATTTGCGCTATCCATCCATGCCTTTTTTTGTATTTATGGAGTGCCACAGCTTGAGTCAATCGAGCTCTACTTTTGCTATAAAATGTTTCCTGGCAGATTGTTTACAAGTTATTCGATTTTGCCAAGCTTGTTGTAGTTGATCCTTGCTCGCTATGATGCTGTTCTTGCCATTTCTAGCTTCTATGCCATGTCTTCTTGATGTATGTATGCTTAGTTTATCATGCAATGCTCTGTGGTGAGTGCATCGAGCTCGTAAACATGCCTAGTTGTTATCTGTTTTTGACATGTCCAGTTTTCTGCTAAGTCTGAAACCTGTAACGTAACTTGCTTAATTGACATGGGTGCTATTATATTTTCTAGTCCTTTTTGGCTTATGGTCAGTAAGGGACTTTTGTTAAGTGCTTTGCGTAGACTCATGCCATCGCTTATTTTGCTATGTCCTGTTCCAGTAGCATGTCATTTGCTTGCTCTAAACATGTCATCCTGATGTTAATTTCTAGCATGTTATTTTCACCAAGCCTGTGAACCTGTTATCTTTTGCACTTTTGCCATGCTTGTTTGAACCGTTATGGTGTGATTTAGCCGTATCTCAGTGTTCATCTTTTGTCAAGCTTCTTGAGTAGATCACTGTCATATGCTTTGTTGATATGTTTGGGCGCAGTAGCTTAATTTCTTGTTGCTTGCTAAGTAGCATCATGCTGTTAATGGCAGAATCTTGTCATTCTTGTTTTGCTTGTCATTTGCAAACCGTGCATCCGATTCCGGTGATCTTTATATCGATTTCAACCGAAATCACCTCATCTTTCCAGCGGCATACTTGGTTTGCCAAGATTATGCCTTGTTCACCCTTTTCCTTCCGGAGCACGCATATGCATTGCATACCACATCTCGCATATCATGCCATGTTTTGCATCATGTTGTTTGTGCATTGCATCGTGGTTGATAGTTGTTCCTTTGCCTGTGTTCTTGTCTTGGGTAGAGCCGGGAGACGAGTACGTGAACGAGAAACCTGTTGAGAACGCTTACGAGGACCAAGCTTTCGACAACTCTAAGAACCTTGCAGCCAAGATGACCATACCCTCGAAATCACTTCTATCTTTGCTTGCTAGATGCTCGCTCTTTTGCTATGCCTATGCTGCGATACCTACCACTTGCTATATCATGCCACCCATATTGCCATGTTAAACCTCTAACCATCCATGTCCTAGCCAACCATTGATTGGCTATGTTACCGCTTTGCTCAGCCCCTCTTATAGCGTTGTTAGTTGCAGGTGAAGATGAAGTTTGTTCCTTGTTGGAACATGGACTTGTTATTCCTTGTTGGAACATGTTTACTTGTTGGGATATCACAATACCTCTTATTTAATTAATGCATCTATATACTTGGTAAAGGGTGGAAGGCTCGGCCTTATACCTGGTGTTTTGTTCCACTCTTGCCACCCTAGTTTCCGTCATACCGGTGTTATGTTCCTTGATTTTTGCGTTCCTTACACGGTTGGGTGATTTATGGGACCCCCTTGACAGCTCGCTTTGAATAAGACTCCTCCAGCAAGGCCCAACATTGGTTTTACCATTTGTCACCTAAGCCTTTTTCCCTTGGGTTCTGCAGACTCAAGGGTCATCTTTATTTTAACCCCCCCCCCCCGGGCCAGTTCTCCTTCGATTGCTGATCCAAACTAGAGCCCTTTGCAGCGCCACCTCGGGGCAACTCGAGACTTGGTTTTAGTTGTACGGACTGCTCATCCGGATGTGCCCTGAGACCGAGATATGTGCAACTCCTATCAGGATTTGTCGGCACAATTGGGCGGCTTTGCTGGACTTGTTTTATTACTGCCGAAATGTCTTGTAGTCCGGGATTCCGAGACTGATCGGGTCTTCCTGGTAGAAGGAATATCCTTCATTGACCGTGAGAGCTTATAATGGGCTAAGTTGGGACACCCCTGCAGGGTATTATCTTTCGAAAGTCGTGCCCGCGGTTATGAGGCAGATGGGAATTTGTTAATGTCCGGTTGTAGAAAACCCGAAGTTGACCTTAATTCAAACACATCAACCGCGTGTGTAACCGTGATGGTCTCTTCTCGGCGGAGTCCGGGAAGTGAACACGGTGTTGGAGTTATGTTTGACGTAGGTTGTTCTAGGATCACTTCTTGATCACTTCTAGCTTCACGACCGTGCTTTGCCTTCTCTTCTCACTCTCTTTTGCGTTGTTAGCCACCATATATGCTAGTTGCTTGCTGCAGCTCCACCTCACAACCCTATCCTACCTATAAGCTTAAATAGTCTTGATCTCGCGGGTGTGAGATTGCTGAGTCCCCGTGACTCACAGATTCTACCACAACAGTTGCAGGTACCAACGATGCCAGTGCAGATGACGCGACCGAGCTCACGTGGGAGTTCGACGAGGAACGTGGTCGTTACTATGTGTCTTTTCCTGATGATCAGTAGTGGAGCCCAGTTGGGGTGATTCGGGGATCTGTGTAGCATTTGGGGTAGTCTTCTTTCATTTTGGTTCCGTAGTCGGACCTTGAGTGTAATCTGGATGATGAATGTTTATTTATGTATTGTGTGAAGTGGCGACTGTAAGCCAACTATGTATCTCTTTCCCTTATGTATTACATGGGTTGTGTGAAGATTACCTCACTTGCGACATTGCTTTCAATGCGGTTATGCCTCTAAGTCGTGCCTCGACATGTGGGAGCTATAGCCGCATCGAGGGCGTTACAAGTTGGTAATCAGAGCCTTCCCCGACCTTAGGAGCCCCCACTGATTGATCGTTTTTAGTGGCCGAGTTGTGTCTAGAAAAATGTTTTTAGTCATTTAGGAATTATATATCAGATAGTTAGGAATTCTTTTTACTTCCCAGTCTCCTCATCGCTCTGGTAAGGCATCCTGACGTAGAGTTTTGACTCTTCTCTTCTCAAATTTCACTAAAAAAAAATTTAGGATCACGCGGGTATCTTAGAATCGTTCCGATGGTTTTATGATGACAACATTGTCTTGGTTGCCTCCCGTCAGCAGGGGTTTTAGTGGAGGTGTCCCGGGGAGTTGAGCTCCGAGGTGTTGTCGTCATAATTTTATCGTTACAGTTCGGGAATACCTGAGTTTAGTACGCCGACATCGAAAATCTCTTTTGTATAGTTGTTGGTGAGATAACCCTGATAGCCCAGTACTGAGGCGAGTGCGGGAGTATTGCCATGACTCGTATAACGGATGCTTTTCGAAGGTTGAGGTAGACGATTTCCGAGGATTTCTTGGTTATGTGTTGAAGGATGGATACAGCTGGATCTAGGTATTGTTAGTTTGGGTGATATTTTTGTGTCCCCTGTATCCCCAACACCTGATTGCATAACCAGAAAGTTTCGGGAGATTATAAGTGGGTATTCATGTAGCTCTAGTACTTCTTCCTGCAGATATATGGTTCGTGATTGGGTAATCCTTACCAAGTATTTGTTCACATCCGTACCTTGTTGATTTTATTCCATACCTTTTTCTAAGTGGCTTCTCAACTTATGGAAGTGTGATGATTTACTTTGGAATTCATTCGTTCATTCTTGTTCGGATGTTTATTGTGAAGACTATATGTTGCAATTTCGATCCTTTGATTCAGCTTGAATATATGTCTTTCAAGATGCTAATGGATGTCACCCTCTTCAGGATGGCTCCGCCAACGTGTCAGAATCCGGAACGCAATGAAGGGAGTCAGGCTAACCCTCCGCCACCACCTCCGCCTCCGGAGGCATGGCAAGCCTTGATGACTGCCACAAATGCCAACGCTCAGATTCTGATTCAGCTCTTGCAAGATCGCAACCAAGGGCAAGGTAATCAAGGAAATCAAGGCCAAGGCAACAATCAGCCGCACTTCGCTTCACTCAATCAGTTCCTTGCTAATCACCCAAAGACCTTCAGCTACTGTGTCGAGGCCACAGACGCCGATGATTGGCTTGTGGATATCAGCAAGCATTTCGAGTGCAGCAATGTCAGACCTGAGGACTTTGTCAAGTTTGCCTCTTTTCAACTCAAGGATCAAGCTGCTGAATGGTTCCACCAATACAAAGATTCCAGAGGAGGTCGTGTGATTACCTGGGATGATTTCCGCCATGACTTCAAAGCTCATCACATTCCAGAAAGTGTTGTTGAGAGTAAGCATGAGGAATTCCGCAATCTCAAGCAAGGAAACATGTCTGTGTATCAATACAACACCCAGTTCCAGAAGCTCTCTCGTTTTGCTAAGCAAGACATCCCTGATGAGAAGAGTATGATCTACCAATTCAGGCGTGGTCTCAGAGAAGATTTGCAACTAGCTCTCGTGCTTTTTGAGCCGTTAAAGTATGATGAATTCTACAACATGGCGCTGAAACAAGAAGCTGATCAGCTCAAGTGTGAGGCATCTAAGAAGAGAGTCAGAGACGCAGTTCAGTCTTCTTCTTCCTCACTTGTGGCAGCTAAGCAACAGAAGTTCTGGTTGCCTCCTCCTCCTACGTTCCGTCAGCCTTATCAGCAGAAGAACTTAGGTGGTCGTGGATCTTCCAACCCACCCAACCCTAGCTTTCAGAACAAGTCTCAGAACCAAGCTCCAAGACCAAATGCTCCTTACTATCGTCCGCTCTCAGAGGTGACTTGCAGGAAATGTCAGCAAAAGGGTCACTATGCGGACAAGTGCTTCAATCAAAGGCGCCTTCCGCCTCCTCCTCCTGTGAAATCGTCAAGCAATGCAGTGGTCAAGCATAATTCCCAGTCTGCAAAGGTGAACATGTTGAATGCAGCTCAAGCGGAGGATTCTTCTGATGTGATAATGGGTAATCTCTCAGTCAATGATATTCCTGCAAAAGTCTTATTTGATACTGGAGCATCGCATTCTTTTATTTCAAGACCTTTTGTGGCTATGCATGATTTGGATACTCAAGTTTTGTCGAGACCTTTGTCCATTGTGTCCCCGGGTAAGCAAATGACTTCTCGAGTGTTGGTTCCGGATGTCGGTATCAAGATGGGCGACTATAGATTTCTGGCTAAACCAATTGTTCTTGGTGACTCTGATATTGATCTTATTCTCGGGGTGGACTGGCTTTCTAAGCACAAGGCTCAGCTTGATTGTGCTGCCAGGGAAATTCAATTGACTCACTCTTCTGACGATGTGATCATCTATGCCGCTAGTGATGATACCATTCGGTTGTTTTCTCTCAATGAGAAGGGCGAATTGGATGCTATCTCTCAGATTCCAGTCGTTTGTGAGTACCAAGATGTCTTTCCGGAAGAGCTTCCGGGTATGCCTCCTCACCGGCCAGTTGAATTCGTTATTGATCTTGAGCCTGGCACGGAACCCGTTTGCAAGCGTCCTTACAAGCTTGGGCCAAAAGAGTTGAAGGAATTGAAGAAACAACTCGATGAACAAGAGCGTCTGGGTCTAATCAGACCGAGTTCTTCTCCTTGGGGTTGTGGTGTTCTTTTTGCCCAGAAGAAGGATGGCACGGACCGACTTTGCGTCGATTACCGTCCATTGAACAAGAAGACTATCAAGAACAAGTACCGACTTCCCAACATCAATGAGCTATTCGAGCAACTTAAAGGTGCTAAAGTGTTCTCCAAGCTTGACCTTCGTATTGGTTATCATCAGATTCGCATTCGTGAAGAAGATATTCCCAAGACAGCATTCAGAACAAGCTTTGGTTCTTATGAATATACTATCATGTCATTCGGCCTTGTCAATGCTCCTCCAACATTCACTCGCTTGATGAATTTCATCTTCAACCCCTACACCAATGAATTTGTCTTGGTCTATCTTGATGATATTTTGGTCTTCTCCAAGAATAAGAAGGATCATGCCAAACATTTGCAATTAGTGCTCGACAAGCTCAGAGAGTATCAATTATATGCGAAGTTCTCCAAATGTGAATTCTGGCTTGATGAAGTTCTTTACCTGGGTCATATCATCTCTGCCAAGGGCATTGCTGTTAATACTGAGAAGGTGTCTGCAGTTGTGAATTGGGAACCTCCTCAGAATGTCAAGCAGCTTCGCAGTTTTCTTAGACTTGCAAGCTATTGCCGAAGATTCATTGAGAATTTCTCAAAGATTGCAAAGCCTCTTTCCAACCTCCTCTAGAAGCATGTGAAGTATGTCCGGTCTCCTGAGTGTGACGTTGCTTTCAACACTCTCAAAGAGAAACTCGTCACTGCTCCAGTTTTGACTCCTCCTGACGAAGACAAGCCTTATGAAGTTTTCTGTGATGCTTCTCTTCAAGGCCTCGGTGCCGTCTTAATGCAAGAGAAGAAGGTTGTAGCCTATACCTCTCGTCAGTTGAAGCCCAACGAAAAGAACTACCCCACTCACGATCTTGAGTTGGCGGCAGTTGTCCACGCACTAATAACATGGAGACATCTCCTGTTGGGAAGGAAAGTGGACATTTTCACCGATCACAAGAGTCTCAAGTACATCTTCACTCAGCCCAACCTCAACCTCAGGCAGACTCGATGGGTCGAAATGATTCAAGAGTATAATCCGAGTATTGAATATACTCCAGGCAAGGCTAATGTGATTGCAGACGCCTTGAGCAGGAAGGCTTATTGCAACAGCTTAATCCTCAAGCCCTTTCAACCGGATCTTTGTGAAGCTTTCCGCAAGTTGAGTCTCCAAGTTGTTCTTCAAGGTTTTCTTGCCAACCTCATTGTCTCTCCTACTTTGGAAGATCAAATTCGTGAGGCACAACTGATGGATACCATGGTGAAGAAGGTGAAACGTGGTATTGACAAGGGCATTTCCAAATACAAGTGCTATCGCGTTGATGACAGAGATACTCTTTTCTTCGAGGACCGGATCGTGGTTCCAAAGGGTGATCTTCGTAAAGTCATTATGAACGAAGCGCACAACTCTCTTCTGTCAATTCATCCTGGAAGTACGAAGATGTACCATGACCTCAAGCAGTCGTATTGGTGGACTCGAATGAAGCGCGAAATTGCTCAATTCGTGAATGAATGTGATGTCTGCAGAAGGGTGAAAGCAGAACACCAACGACCAGCTGGTCTACTCCAACCTCTTGCTATTCCAGAATGGAAGTTTGATCATATCAAAATGGACTTCGTGACTGGTTTTCCTAAGTCCAAGCGTGGAAATGATGCTATCTTCGTCGTCATCGACAAGCTCACCAAAGTGGCTCATTTTCTTCCTATCAAAGAGTCTATCACAGCAGCGCAGCTGGCAGAGCTCTACACATCCATAATTGTCTCCTTGCATGGCATTCCACAATTGATCTCTTCAGACCGTGGCAGCATCTTTACCTCCAAGTTTTGGGATTCTTTTCAGAAGGCCATGGGCACAAATATTCGCTTCAGCACAGCTTTCCACCCTCAAACTAGTGGACAAGTCGAGCGTGTCAACCAAATTCTTGAAGATATGCTCAGGGCTTGTGTTATCTCTTTTGGCATGAAGTGGGAGGATTGTCTTCCTTATGCTGAGTTCTCTTACAACAACAGCTTTCAAGCCAGCTCGGGCAAAGCCCCATTCGAGATTCTCTATGGCAGAAAGTGTCGTACTCCTCTCAATTGGTCTGAGACCGGTGAACGTCAACTTCTTGGCAACGATTTGATCTCAGAGGCTGAGGCAATGTGCAAGGTCATTCGTGAGAACCTCAAAGCCGCGCAATCGCGCCAGAAGAGCTATTACGATAGCAAACATCATGATTTGGCATTCGAGATCGGAGATCATGCCTACCTCCGCGTCTCTCCAATGAAAGGAACTCGTCGCTTCGGTATCAAGGGGAAACTTGCCCCTAGATACGTGGGTCCTTTCAAGATCATCGGCAAACGAGGCGATCTCGCCTATCAACTTGAGCTTCCCTCCAACTTTGCAAATGTGCACGATGTCTTCCACGTGTCACAGCTTCGCAAGTGCTTCAAGACGCCTGAGCGCACCATCAACTTCGAAGAGATTGATCTTCAAGAAGATTTGTCCTATCATGAGCATCCCGTTGCTATTCTTGAAGAAACTGAGCGCAAGACTCGCAACAAGTCAATCAAATTCCTGAAAGTGAAGTGGTCACACCATTCAGACCGAGAAGCCACCTGGGAGCGCGAGGACCACCTCCGTTCCGAATATCCGGAGTTCTTTCAGTCCTAGATCTCGGGACGAGATCCTCTCGTAGTGGTGGAGTGTTGTGACACCCCGGATGTAACTTGCCATATTTGTAACTCCAACTCTTGCCATTTTCGGCTATGTGATATGATATTCCCTCCGTGGTTGGGTTTCCCGTCGTTTTGCATTTTGTTCATGTCATGCATTTCATATCATGTCTTCATGTGCATCGCATTTGCATACGTGCTCGTCTCAAGAATCCGAGCATTTTCCCCGTTGTCGGTTTTGCAATCCGGCGCGCCTATGTCCCCTGGCGTCCCCTTTTACCTTTTTCCATGAGCGGGTATTAAACCTTCTCGGAATGGACCGAGGTTTGCCAAGCGGCCTTGGTATAGCACCGGTAGACCGCCTGTCAAGTTTCGGGTCATTCGGAGGACGTTTGATACTCCAACGGTTAACCGGGTAACCGAGAAGGCCTCGTGTGTGTTGCACCCCAAAACCCCTCCAAAACAGCCCAATAACCCATCTAAGTCACTCCCATGTCCATCGCCGTTCGATCACGATCGCGTGGCCGAAAACCGCTCTCCATTTGGAGCTTCCTAGCCCCCTCTACCTATAAATATGTGCCCCCCTCCTTCATTTTCGGGCCAACCCTAGCTCCCCGCACCCCGCCGCCACCGGACACGTCCGGCCGCAGCCGGACACGTCCGCCGCCGCCCGGCCAATCAGAGGCCGCCACGTGGCACGCCCCCGCGCCCACTTCGCCGCCGCCGCCGGGGCCCAGATCCGGCCCGCCCCGGGCCTAACCGGGCCGCACCGGGCCCGTCTCCGCCGCCGTCGCCGCCAGCCACCGCGCCACCCGTCGCCGCGCCTCCCCTGCCCGAGCCGCCGCCCTTCCCGGCCCGCGACGCCGCCACCTCCGCCCGCGGCCGCGCACCGCCTCATCCCCGTCTCCGGCCTCCGCTTCCCCGCTCGCCGGAGCGCTCCGCCGTCCGCCTCCTCGCCGCGACGCCGGTCGCCGTCGCCGCCCGCCGCCGCGGGAGCCGCGCCTCCATCGCCGCCTCCCCGCCGTGCCCCGCCTCCGCCTCCGCGCCGCCCCGCCGTGGCTGCCTTCGCCGTCCCCGACCTCGCCGGCCCTCGCCTCCGGCCGGGCGCCCCGATCTCCGGCGAACTCGCCCCGGTCTCGATTCGCGAGCCGCGCAGGGTTGACTTTCGTTCCCCCCCCCCCCAATTCCTCTAGGTCCCATAACTTTTGCATTATTGCCGCATGTTCAACGCATCATATCTCTTCATCCGTAGCTCCGTTTCGTGCGTATAATATGTCAAATTGTTCGCCTCGATGAGTAAATCATTTCATCTCCTTGAATCATTTTCATTTGAGCTCATCTTGATGCCCGAAATGCTGTTGGAAGAGGGCTATGTGATGTTAGTCCCTGATAATTATCAGTACTTGCACTTTTGTCATTTTTGCCATGATTGATGTGTGCATCCTATGAAGTTCAGTCGTACATGTGTTTTGAAACATGCCATGCCATCTTTACAGGGGTGTATGCCATGTATTTTTGTGATCTTTGTGGTGACTAGCACAAGCATGCAAACTAGGGTACTTAATGTTGCTGATTTCAGAGACTTGGTATTTTCATTAAGTCCTTGCCTGCTGTTATTTTTATGCCATGTGTTCATGTTGGTTCCGAGAGATCTATGCCTCTTTTGAGAATGATCAGTAAGAGTGTTTTGAGCATATGGATGTGCTCTATCCATCCATGCCTTTTTTTTGTATTTATCGAGTGCCACAGCTTGAGTCAATCGAGCTCTACTTTTGCTATAAAATGTTTCCTGGCAGATTGTTTACATGTTATTCGATTTTGCCAAGCTTGTTGTAGTTGATCCTTGCTTGCTATGATGTTGTTCTTGCTATTTGTAGCTTCTATGCCATGTCTTCTTGATGTATGTATTCTTAGTTTATCATGCAATGCTCTGTAGTGAGTGCATCGAGCTCGTAAACATGCCTAGATGTTATCTGTTTTTGACATGTCCAGTTTTCTGCTAAGTCTGAAACCTGTAAGGTAACTTGCTTAATTGACATGGGTGCTATTATATTTCCTAGTCATTTTTGGCTTATGGTCAGTAAGGGACTTTTGTTAAGTGCTTTGAGTAGATTCACGCCATGCCTTATTTTGCTATGTCCTGTTCTTGTAGCATGTCGTTTGCTTGCTCTAAACATGTCATCCTGATGTTAATTTCTGGCATGTTATTTTCACTAAGCCTGTGAACCTGTTATCTTTTGCACTTTTGCCATGCTTGTTTGAACCTGTTATGGTGTGATTTAGCCGTATCTCAGTGTTCATCTTTTGTCAAGCTTCTTGAGTAGATCACTGTCATATGATTTGTTGATATGTTTGGGCGCAGTAGCTTAACTTATTGTTGCTTGCTAAGTAGCATCATGCTGTTAATGGCAGAATCTTGTCATTCTTGTTTTGCTTGTCATTTGCAAACCGTGCATCCGATTCCGGTGATCTTTATATCGATTTCAACCGAAATCACCTTATCTTTCCAGCGGCTTACTTGGTTTGCCAAGATTATGCTTTGTTCATCATTTTCCTTCCGGAGCATGCATATGCATTGCATACCACATCTCGCATATCATGTTGTTTGTGCATTGCATCGTGGATGATAGTTGTTCCTTTGCCTGTGTTCTTGTCTTGGGTAGAGCCGGGAGACGAGTACGTGAACGAGAAACCTGTTGAGAACGCTTACGAGGACCAAGCGTTCGACAACTCTGAGAACCTTGCAGGCAAGATGACCATACCCTCGAAATCACTTCTATCTTTGCTTGCTAGATGCTCGCTCTTTTGCTATGCCTATGCTGCGATACCTACCACTTGCTATATCATGCCACCCATATTGCCATGTTAAACCTCTAACCATCCATGTCCTAGCAAACCGTTGATTGGCTATGTTACCGCTTTGCTCAGCCCCTCTTATAGCGTTGTTAGTTGCAGGTGAAGATGAAGTTTGTTCCTTGTTGGAACATTGACTTGTTGTTCCTTGTTGGAACATGTTTACTTGTTGGGATATCACAATACCTCTTATTTAATTAATGCATCTATATACTTGGTAAAGGGTGGAAGGCTCGGCCTTATGCCTGGTGTTTCGTTCCACTCTTGCCACCCTAGTTTCCGTCATACCGGTGTTATGTTCCTTGATTTTTGCGTTCCTTACACGGTTGTGATTTATGGGACCCCCTTGACAGCTCGCTTTGAATAAGACTCCTCTAGCAAGGCCCAACATTGGTTTTACCATTTGTCACCTAAGCCTTTTTCCCTTGGGTTCTGCAGACTCAAGGGTCATCTTTATTTTAACCCCCCCGGGCCAGTTCTCCTTCGATTGCTGATCCAAACTAGAGCCCTTTGCAGCGCCACCTCGGGGCAACTCGAGACTTGGTTTTAGTTGTACGGACTGCTCATCCGGATGTGCCCTGAGACCGAGATATGTGCAACTCCTATCAGGATTTGTCGGCACAATCGGGCGGCTTTGCTGGACTTGTTTTATTACTGCCGAAATGTCTTGTAGTCCGGGATTCCGAGACTGATCGGGTCTTCCTGGTAGAAGGAATATCCTTCATTGACCGTGAGAGCTTATAATGGGCTAAGTTGGGACACCCCTGCAGGGTATTATCTTTCGAAAGTCGTGCCCGCGGTTATGAGGCAGATGGGAATTTGTTAATGTCCGGTTGTAGAAAACCCGAAGTTGACCTTAATTCAAACACATCAACCGCGTGTGTAACCGTGATGGTCTCTTCTCGGCGGAGTCCGGGAAGTGAACACGGTGTTGGAGTTATGTTTGACGTAGGTTGTTCTAGGATCACTTCTTGATCACTTCTAGCTTCACGACCGTGCTTTGCCTTCTCTTCTCACTCTCTTTTGCGTTGTTAGCCACCATATATGCTAGTTGCTTGCTGCAGCTCCACCTCACAACCCTATCCTACCTATAAGCTTAAATAGTCTTGATCTCGCGGGTGTGAGATTGCTGAGTCCCCGTGACTCACAGATTCTACCACAACAGTTGCAGGTACCAACGATGCCAGTGCAGATGACGCGACCGAGCTCACGTGGGAGTTCGACGAGGAACGTGGCCGTTACTATGTGTCTTTTCCTGATGATCAGTAGTGGAGCCCAGTTGGGGTGATTCGGGGATCTGTGTAGCATTTGGGGTAGTCTTCTTTCATTTTGGTTCCGTAGTCGGACCTTGAGTGTAATCTGGATGATGAATGTTTATTTATGTATTGTGTGAAGTGGCGACTGTAAGCCAACTATGTATCTCTTTCCCTTATGTATTACATGGGTTGTGTGAAGATTACCTCACTTGCGACATTGCTTTCAATGCGGTTATGCCTCTAAGTTGTGCCTCGACACGTGGGAGCTATAGCCGCATCGAGGGCGTTACAGCCGACCCCGCTGCAGCTAGCCGGCGGGGGGCCGCAGGGCCCCGTGGGGCAAAAAGGAACATAGTCCGGTCTGAGGTGCCAGAGCAAAGGTATGGCGTACCCTCTCTTTTTCCCTGGTGTTTTACTCCTCCGGGGTATATCAACATTCATGCTATCTTCAGGACGAAGAGACCTCGTCGGACTATATCCGGAGAGGTTGCCAATCGCGCCTCCACCAGGCAGACCCCAACGCCCGGCCCGGAGGCGGAGGCCAGTGCAAGGCACGCACTGGACGCTCCTCCATCAGAGGATGCGGACAGGCTGTCTGCCACCCATTCCGAGGTGGAGAGTGCCATGAACCACAGGCGTTGCCGGACAGTTCTTCGCGACGCTTGTTTCTCCCAGGAGGCTTTAAATGCCTTCAATTCAGGAGATGCGTATCTCCGTGCCGCTCAAAATGGTTTAGCCAGAGCCACGGAGCAGTATGTAAAAGACATACGGGTAAGAAAATTTTGGTGAATATAGATATGCAAGTAGCCCCCGAGACTTGAAGCAGTGGAAACAACTGATTCGAGAATCAAGAAACATGCAGTTTCTTACCGAGAGGAATACCGCGCTGTCCCAGGAGCTGGAAAGGTGCAGGGCCGAACTAGAGGCCGCATGAAGGGAAGCAGGGGGTCTAAAGAGACCCCTGCAGGTAAATAATACACCCGAATATTTAGTATTGTATGGATTTAAGTGCCAATCTGACAAATTGTATTGCAGATGGCGCCAGACTCGATCCGGACAGGCAACAGCTTCTACACCGGTTAGAGTCTGGTGAAAGCGTGCTAACAAAGGTGAGGCGGGAGAAGAATGATCTCCAGGATGCCAACACCAGGCTGGATATTGAACTAAAAGATGTTCGTGGCCAGCTGTCGGACTCCAATAAGGAGAATCAGCGACTTCAACGTGGCATTTTTAGTAAGTGCTTAAGCGAACTCTTGAAAAAGGAGTTCGGCGAGGAAGATGACTAACAGAGTTATGTCTGTAGGTATGCTGACAGGTCGTCCTTCAGAGGAGATGCCCGGTTCGACGGGCGATCTTCTTCCCGAACTCTCGCAACTGCACGAACGAGTTCGGCAGGCGATGCGAGGTATTGCCCAAGCCTTGTGGCATGCCCACTCCATACCCGAGGGCCTTGGAGAACTTGCGAAGAAGTTGAAGGGAGCTCGGCGGCGCTTCCGGTTGTGGAAGATATCGTCCTGCCGGCAGGGCGCTAGGGAGGCCTGGGCCATGGTGAAGACCCGCTTTACGAAGTCTGACCCCAATCACATGGCCGAGGTCGGACCGGTGGGGCCTGACGGGAAGGAGATCCCTGTGAGCTTAGTGTATGGCTAGGTAGAATTGGCCGCAAAGTATTCCCAGCAGGACTGTAAATTAGACAGCCTGTTAGATGGTATAGAAGAGGAATACAATCAGTCAGGATGACTATGTAATTTATAATTGACATGTGTAATGCCTTCTAGCCGGATTGTAGATCGTTTGTCGTTGCCGATCTTTTTGCTTCGACCTCGGGACCTGACGGTTCGGAGTGTGTCCGAATACCATAACGGTTATATAAGAACCAAGGTATGCGTGGAGACCAGGCGTAGGGGTCATTAGTGCTTTATCAGACAAGTGCCCAACTAGTTATGTTATATTACATGGTTAGTAAGAAACATCTTCCAGGGAGAATAGTTCCGTTAAGGGTTCCTTTTGCTGGGGTGGCGTGCTCTGAAGTGCACGTCCGGACTGCAAATGCAGGAAAACATCTGGGGGCATGTATAAGTAAAAAGGTTCATCTTTAGTTCACCGACCGAATATTCCGTTAAGAACGCTAGCTTTCGGCTTCACCCAGTCTGAGGTACACATCCGGCTTATCCGGCAGTAACAATCGCAGAGGTGCTCCCTTTACCGCCTAGCCGAACAATCGGGAACGTAGGGGTAAGCACAGGAGCCAGGCAACCCAGCTTGGCCAAAACTTAAGTCATATCGATGCATATAGTGGTGAAGAAAAGGTGCATGCGGAAGTCTGACGCATGTGTTGGGCGTGAAACCCATATAAACAAGCTTCTGTTAAAGAAGCCCCCAGGTTTGAGGAGCGCGAGTAGCGCGCCACAAGATGAGCCTTTAAGGGCTATAAAGGAAAGAGTGGGGGGAGACAAAAACAGAAAAATATATATATAAGAGTGGACAGAGGAAGAAGACAAACCCCGAGTCCGGCGCTAGGCATAGAATCTTCGGAGACGTGCGGCGTTCCATGGGTTCGGCTCGAGTCAGTTATCCGACGCATCTCGCAGGCGGTACGCTCCACCAGTCAGGACTTGGTCGATTATGAAGGGACCTTCCCATTTGGGCTTGAGTTTGTCCTTTTTCTTATCCGGCAGGCGTAGGACTAGTTCGCCAACGTTGTAATTTTTGGCTCGTACTTCTCTGCTTTGATATCTTCGATCCTGCTATTGATAAAATGCGGAACGGGCTTTAGCCACGTCGCGCTCCTCCTCTAAGGCGTCCAGGTTGTCCTGCCGATCAAGCTCGGCTTCTCTTTCTCCGTACATGCGCACTCGAGGTGAGTCATGAATTATATCGCAGGGCAGAACTGCCTCTGCGCCGTACACCAGAAAGAATGGTGTGAATCCGGTGGTACGATTCGGCGTGGTTCGCAGGCCCCAGAGTACGGAGTCGAGCTCCTCTACCCAGTGCGTATTAGATTCCTTTAGGGACCGCACTAGTCTGGGTTTGATACCACTCATGATGAGACCATTTGCACGTTCGACCTCATCGTTAGTTTGTGGGTGATAGACAGAAGCATAATCGAGCTTAATGCCCATGTTTTTGCACCACAGCTTTACTTCGTCAGAGGTGAAGTTTGTGCCGTTATCGGTGATAATGCTGTGGGCGACACCGTAATGGTGTACGACCCCGGATATGAAGTCTATCACAGGTCCAGATTTGGCCGTCTTAACAGGCTTGGCTTCTATCCATTTGGTGAATTTATCCACCATGACCAATAAGTATTTTTTCTTGTGGGTTCCACCCTTAAGGGGTCCCACCATATCAAGCCCCCAGACCGCAAAAGGCCAAGTGATGGGGATGGTTCGGAGGGCGTTGGGCGGCATATGGCTTTGATTTGCAAAGAGCTGGCAACCGACGCATCGTTTGACTAAGTCATGAGCGTCTGCTCGGGCCGTCGGCCAATAAAAGCCCATACGGAAAGCCTTGCTTACAAGGGACCGAGCTGCAGTGTGGTGGCCACCGAGTCCGGCATGAATTTCAGCCAACATACTCCGCCCTTCCTCTTCGGAGATACGTCTTTGAAGGACTCCTGTAGTGCTTTTCTTATATAGCTCTCCCTCGTGGAATTTATAGGATTTGGATCGCCGCACTATGCAGCGTGCCTCATTTTGGTCCTCTGGGAGTTCCTGCCTAGTAAGGTAGGCTAGGAATGGTTCTGTCCACGGGGCGATGACCGCCATTATTACGTGGGCTGAAGGTGTGATTTCGGTGGCAGGGCCTCCGATTATGTCGGATTGTTCGGCATCGGGTTGTGCGGTTATGTCCGGACAGTTATCCGAGGGTTCCCCCTCCCATGCTACAGATGGCTTGAATAATCTTTCTAAGAAGACGTTGGGGGGGACTGCATCTCGTTTTGCTCCGATGCGTGCCAGGACGTCTGCTGCCTGATTGTTTTCTCGGGCTATATGGTGAAACTCCAGTCCCTCGAACCGAACTGACATTTTTAGGATGGCATTGCGATAAGCTGCCATTTTTGGGTCTTTGGCGTTGAAGTCGCCGTTTATTTGGGATATCGCGAGGTTTGAGTCCCTGCGTACTTCCAGGCGTTGAATGCCCATGGATACTGCCATCCGGAGACCATGTAGAAGGGCCTCGTATTCGGCTGCATTTGTTGGAGTCCGTGTACATAATTTGGAGTACATATTGGACTGTATCTCCTGTAGGGGACGTCAAAACGACGCCAGCCCCCAGTCCGGCCAGCATTTTGGAGCCGTCGAAATGCATGATCCAGTTTGAATATGTGCCGTACTCTTTAGGGAGTTCGGCCTCTGTCCATTCGACGACGAAGTCGGCTAGGACTTGCGATTTAATAGCTCGCCGTGGTTTGTAGGTTATGTCGAACGGGAGGAGCTCTATGGCCCATTTTGCTATCCGGCCCGTTGCATCGTGGTTGTTGATAATATCGTTGAGTGGTACTTCCGAGGCTACTGTTATAGAACACTCTTGAAAGTAGTGTCGTAGCTTCCGGGAGTTTGTGAGGACAGTGGACACGTAGTAAACCGGCCTTTGGAGGGGGAGTTTATGACCGTCCGTTGCCCGCTCGACGACGAGTACTGCGCTAACAACTTGATGGGTTGCGGCAATGTACAATAGCATGGGTTCACCGGTGTTCGGCGCGGCCAGGACTGGGTTTGTTGCCAAGATGGCCTTTATTTCCTCGATTCCGGCTGTGGCAGCGTCTGTCCACTCTAAGTGTTCGGTGCGCCTAAGGAGGCGGTAAAGGGGCAATGCCTTTTCTCCCAGGCGGGAGATAAAGCGGCTTAAAGCCGCCACGCATCCGGTGAGCTTCTGTATTTGTTTGAGGTCTTTTGGGATATCCAATTGTGACAAATCTCGGATTTTAGCTGGATTTGCTTCAATTCCTCTACCGGATACGATGAAGCCCAGGAGCTTTCCGGCCGGAACGCCGAAAACGCATTTTTCCGGATTGAGCTTAATGTCGTATTTTCGGAGGTTGTCGAATGTAAGCCTCAAGTCGTCTACCAGAGATTCGACATGTCTTGATTTAACGACCACATCATCTACATACGCCTCCACTGTTTTGCCGATCTGGTTTGCCAAGCATGTTTGAATCATGTGGTGATATGTTGCGCCGGCGTTTTTTAGCCCAAAAGGCATTGTGTTGAAGCAGAACGGGGCGTATGGTCTGATGAATGTTGTTGCGGCTTGGTCTGATTCTGCCATCTTGATTTGATGGTAACCGGAGTATGCATCGAGGAAGCACAGCGAATCGTGTCCTGCAGTGGCGTCGATGATTTGATCTATTCGAGGGAGGGGGAAGGGATCCTTTGGGCAAGCCTTATTGAGGTCTTTGAAATCGACACATAGGCGCCAGGAATTGTCCTTCTTTGGTACCATCACCAGGTTTGCTAGCCAGTCCGGGTGTTTTATGTCTCTGATGAATCCGGCTTCCAATAACTTGGCTAGCTCCTCTCCCATAGCCTGATAGCAGTCCGGGTATTTTATGTCTCGAATTTTAGGCTCGTCACTCGCGTCGAAGGTGATAGCAGTATTACTCCATGGGTTTATTGTCGCTACTTGATAGACTTCAATGAGGCTGCGGAGTGTTCTTTTTCGCATGTTATTTGATGCGAAAGTCTCAAAGACTGTGAGAACTGAACTGAAATTCCCGGGCTGGTTTCCTTCGACCTCTGGAATTAGGAGGTCCTTGCCAATTTTGGCCACCTGCCGGAGTATCCAACATGCCCTGAGGCTGTGAGTTGGGGTGGCGTCCTCTGCACTGTGAATCTTGCAGGGTCCATCTAGCCACTTTTCCAGTACGGTTCCATGGCCCCTAGAGGGTTTTGATTTTTTAGCGTTTAGTCCGGGCGCCTTACTGCGGTGCGCCCTCTTGATTCGGACGGGATTGCTATTGAGGGTTGGATTATCCCAAAATTCAATTTCGGTTTTCCGAGCACTTTCCATGGCATGGTATTTTTGTACTATGGACGCTAGGTCAGCAAAGCGTGTAATATTACGATGGGTTATGGCGTTGAGTATTCCCTTGTCCGTGCAGTTACTGCAGAAGATTGAAATTGCGTCTCCCTCGCGGCAGTCCTTTATCCTGTTCATAACCAGGAGGAATCTAGCCCAGTAATGATGTATTGTTTCTTCGGGCATTTGCCTGATTTGGGAAAGATCGCTTAAGATCGGGTGGGTGGGTGTCGTTGAATCTGAGACCTCGCCCAGTTTGTTGTTCGGAGGCCAAAGAACTTCCGGATTCTGAGATCCGGAGTCTTGGATGTTATCCGATTTGCCCGACTTTAAGCTCGGGTCTTGGATTGTATCCTCCCCTCCACGGATATCCGGCATGGAGGATTCGGGGATTTGGACGTAGCTAGTCCTTAAGATAGATGAAGGGTCGCCGCATTGCGTTTCCACCACAGCAACGTGGTGGGTGACCTGGGGAGAGTTAATTTCTCTCAGATCGGGTTTAAGCCCAACCTGGTCGTAATTTGTGGCGACGCCCAGTGCGGCGATACGATCCAGGAGCTCGTTTACAGAAGAGAGCTCCATCGGATCCAATTGCTCGGCGAGTTCGGAGCCGACTTGGAGGTTGCTTTCGAAGACCCGGGAGGTCACCGTCGGCGCATCAGCCGAACAGGCGGTTGCGAGAAAACCACCTAGTCGGAGAGTTTGGCCGACAGCCAAGGATCCTTTCGTAATGGCGCCGTCTTTAAAGACGGGAAGAGGCATCCTTCCTGATCGCGACGGCACAGAGGAACTCTCAGTGAAAGCACCAATGTCGTTGTCAAAACCGGCGGATCTCGGGTAGGGGGTCCCGAACTGTGCGTTAAGGTCGGATGGTAACAGGAGACAAGGGACACTTCATTTTACACAGGTTCGGGCCCTCTCGATGGAGGTAAAACCCTACTCCTGCTAGATTAATATTGATGATATGGGTATTACAAGAGTGGATCTACCACGAGATCAAGGAGGCTAAACCCTAGAAGCTAGCCTATGGTATGATTGTATATGATGATGGTTATCCTATGGACTACAATCCTCCGGTTTATATAGACACCGGATAGGGTTAGGGTTACACAGAGTCGGTTACAAGGGTAGGAGATCTCGAATATCCGCACGCCTAGCTTGCCTTCCATGCCAAGGAAAGATCCTTCCGGACACGGGACGAAGTCTTCAATCTTGTATCTTCATAGTCCTGGAGTCCGGCTGAAGGTATAGTTCGGCTATCCGAACACCCCCTAATCCAGGACTCCCTCATCGCCCTTCAGCAATCAATGGCTAGAATAATATCCTCACAAAAAATTTGCCCACAGAACACGAGTATATAACAATGCATGGTCCGTTATTTACCTTGAAGAATTTGTTTGTGAGGACAGAACATGATTACATAACATGCATGACATGGTAGTTTCCCGTGAAGAATCGTTTGCGAGATAACATGAGTACAACCATGCATGGCACATCTATATTTTCGAACCTAGTATACATTTCCCTGTATTTTCCTCCCAGTTCCAACAGGGACATATCAATGTTGTTTCTTGCATTATCCTACTCATACTATGAACAATGCTGATCTTACATTAACAATGCCTGTCCTTTTTGATATGATGCAGTGTCCCTAGAGTAACTGCCCTTTGTAATCACACCACCTTTGCCAAAAACAGGGAAGCACGAGTGGTTCCTCGCTTGATCAGACGATGGCAAAAGACTGATGATCATTCGGACACATGAGCCGGAAAAGTTATATTGCAAAAACCCCACTGTATACAAGCACCGTGTAATACGTGAGTATCCAGACAGTGGTTGTTACGTCTATGAGCAGGATACCAGCTTGTTGGGGCCTTTAGGATTTTTTTAGTTGGAGGCGGGTAAACAACCTTGGTTCACACTCTTTGTTTCTCGGACTCAATTATCCGATTAACCAGGAGATCACCGTTGGCAAGGACCTTGATGGCAGAGAGGCTCTATTTGCTATGGAAAACTGTGTCTACACAGCAAGCCCTAGGTATTCGGGAGCAAACTCCCCTGATTGTCAACGATACAGCCTGCAGCCAAAAGAAGGTGAGAATGACAAAGGCATCCGGATTAACTTTGATCCTTGGATGTCTTAATTACGACAGGCAGTGATGTGGTTTGAGCCTTCAGGTTGATAGGTAATTGGGCTGTTGCATCGAAAGGGTGGAGTACTGGTGTCTCCGGATCAATGGTCGCTGAAGCGGGGCTGCAAATTATGATGGTGTTGGATCATCTCTTCGAATGACTTTGTTGTCTTTGCTGCTGGTTCTGGATGGGTAGTTCTTTCTTTTGTTATGCATATTCCTTGTCATTTGGTCATCCTCGTCTATGTCACTCTTACTATGTAATAGTTGCTTCTATTTAGAATGTCATTCTCGTTTGGATCACGAGAGTTTGAGCGTTGCAGATGGGTGCGTTTTGGTGGTGTAGCAAGACTTCTTATGAACTATCATGTCTTGTTGTTTATGTCAGTAGTAGTCACTAGTCAGTGTTTGAATGTTCTATATATTGTTGTTTCGAACTGTTTATTGTCTCGAACTACTGGTGGGCTAAATGAGGGCATCACCATTCTCTAGTGTTCAGAGTATATCTCCTTTTTTTCAAGTTATATAATTTGAGCTCAGTGTCTTTTCGATGATGTACACTTGTTTGGGACAGTGAGGTGTCGTTGAATATGGGCCGAGTAGTAACGCAATGCCAAACAGGTCAATTATGACTCCCAGGCCGGGCTCTCAAAAGATCCTGAAAAAAGGCCAGGCTCTCCAAAAAAGAAAGAATAAGGACTCTTAGGCCGACATGTGGGCGCCACCGGTGTTTTCGTGCGCTTGCGCGCCGAGAGCATATTGGCGTGTGCTCGAAATTCATGCTACCTTTTCATCCCCAGTCTCCCGCCCCACCCCCACCTCTGGAATCTCGATTCCTACTCTAGTTCCCCCAAATCACCCTCCTGTACTCCCTGTACTCAAGCGCACTATCATGTTGCCGGTCAACGCAGATCTCCAAGCCGGAGATCCTGAGGTCCGTCCTGCCTTCGGTCACTGCGTGCTGTCGCTCAACAGTGGCACGGTGGCGCTTGACGACCAGTTTGTCGGCGAAGTGCTGATGGTAACCATCAACGGCGACCGGCCTCCCGTCTCGCCGGATGACCTTGTCAAAGCTCTTGTCATTGCGCACGGCATCCAAATAAGTGACTTGCTCGTCAAAGTCCGTCCGCCACCGGCTGATTTCTTCGTCAGGTTCCGGACAACTTTCGACTGCAGTCGTGTGTTCGAATCTTCCCGACGTTTGTTCTGTGGTGGCGCGCTGGTGAGCTTTGATCGGTGGCACCCAGGATGGGGCTCGGTGCCCTCTGAGCTTGAGTTTTTAACAAAGCTTGCCTTCCACGGCATGCCTCGACGTGCTTGGAACAGCGAGTCCATGAATGAGCTTATCAATGACCTTGGAGGTGAGCTCGTAAGTATGTTTGTTCCTCCAGACAGCTGGGCTCTGATGGTTATAGCATGGATGAAGAAGCCGTCCACCATGCCGAAGGTGATTGGTGTTGAGATACCGGTGCAGGAACCGGGGTTGTACTATTCGTCGCCACCAAGGCCGTCGCGGACCATGTTAGGGATCTACCTGTATCGAGTATTCGTGCATGTCAAAGAAGTGGTCAATCCATCAACCGAAGTCCTGCCGCCGCCGCTGGTGCCAGGGTTCGTCGACGACGTCCATTACAGGACTCAACGTCAGACTTTCCCCGTGTTGCTCGGAACGATGGATGGCACATGGCCTACTCTATCGCGCGGCAGAGTCCACTGCTTCTTTGGGAGAAGAGGCATGGCTGGCTGCCTGGATGTGCTCTAATGTGAGGTAACAACTGAATCTTGTCAGATACTAGTTAAATCCGAGCTATGGGTGTGAAACACGGATATGCCAGTACATTTGATTGTGACCTGTTCTAATTTTGTACCTGAACTTTTTTTAGAAAGGGTTGTACGCCAACTTAATGTGCTAGCATAACTTATTGTGTTGTCTGTCTATTTTCTTTGCACAACATTCAAGATATTTCCCCGTCATTGATAAAGACGATGAACCGTTATGTACGACTTCGTTGGTTTCAACATAGCCCTTCCCGTAGCGATCCACTGCTTCCATCCTGATTGTGCGGCCTGCGTGAAATTTGTGTATGCAAGTTCAGTGTGCTATGACGTTCTATATGATTGTGTCAACTATATATGTTTTTACTGAGCATCAGTAATGCATATGGCTGAAAGATGTATTTACGAGCATCGGCCAATGGGTCTCTCTCTCTCTCTCTCACACACACACACACAAGTGGGACCCGTTGAATTATTTATTTGCTCGTGATAGCTTTTAATTAGGTTCCACTGTAATCTAACTTTTTTAAGTTATTAATTGAGCTCAGTGACTTCAAAAAGTTGTATAGAAGCCTTGTTTGGGCCTTTCCGGCGTCGCTGAATGTGGGCTGAGTAATCATGTTAGATTGTACTGTACTACACAGGCCTTTTTTCGCTATTTCTTTAAAATAATACATCTTTTATTAATTTTTATAAATATTACGCTGGGTAAACTTTTTTCAAAAATAATACACCGTCGGCCCGCTGCAGGCCGACTAGGCCTAGTCGGCCCACAGCAGGCCGATGGGATTCCAGTCGGCCTACAGCTGGCCGACTGGCCCTTGTCGACCCACTGTGGGCTGATTGGGTCCTGTCAGCCCACTGTGGGCCGACTAAAGCTAATTGGCTCGCTGTGGGCTAATTGTTTTTGCAAAAGTGTTAATCATGTATTTAAAAAATATGTGTATTGTGATCTCCTCCGCTCGATGTGGGCCCACTGTTGACTAAAAAATATGTTTTAAAAAGTGTTAATCATGTATTTAATTTTTTTTTAAATGTGTGTATAAAAAATGTTCCTTAACTATACAATTTTTTTTAAAATGTTTGTATAAAAAATAGCTTATTTTTCAACGTCAGCAATGCAATTGGGCCGACAGTTGTACACAATATCCGGGTCAACTTGTTATTCTCCGCCCCGCTGGGCTGCAGACTTTCCTAGGAGGTAAGCATTAGGCTTAACAAGAAAATGGACTTTAAGAAATAATAAATGGGATGTAATTATAATAATTGGAGAGTTACTATGCACCAAACACGTAATTAGTTTGAAAAGTATATTATCTTTGGAATTTGATAATTTTAATTTCATTACTTGTTGCGCGCGCAATATTTCGTTGGATTTTAACGTAATACAACTTTATTTTGAAATTATATTTAACCTGACTAGAAATTTTGGATAAAAATATTTCGGATCCCATCAAAATGTGGGAATTTTTTTAATTCTGTTTTGAGCGGTTGTTTGAAATTATTAATCGTTTTCCTAGCTAGAAGTTGGGCCGTACTTTTAACAAACTGTAAATGGGTTGTAGTAAATTTCATTAGAATTAAAAAAATGGGCTGCACATTCTTACAAATCGCAAATGGGCTATATGTTCTCTGCCAAATCCGAGTTGTGGGCCTACTAAGTTGACGCGTACCAAGGGCTTTGTCAACTTAGTCAATATAAACGATTCTAGCTGCAGTGATTGTACGATGTCCATCCAATGGCCGTAGTGCTTCTTCAACCTCTGGTCTTCTTGCTCCAGCCGCCCAAAGTAGCGCTGGTCGTGTCGCGTTCTCCTGCCTCCCGTGGCCGGCTGTGATGCCGCGGAGGCCTCACCGCCCCGTACTACTCCCACCGCTGGCCAGGCCATCCCTCTACTCACCCACACACCCTATTATTCTGCGGCGACGGCAGCCTCACACCGCAGCCGAAACAGTGAACCTTCGTACTCCTCTCCGCGCGGGCTTCCACTGTTGCGTCTTCCCCGGCTCCGCGTCGTCCCCTTCCTAGGCCTCGCCGTCGTCCAGACCACCGCCCTGGTGCTCTCGGCGCGGCGTGGTCAACGTGGTCAAAGACCGACTTCCATCGGAAGAGTACTGTACGTGGAGAGGCTGATAGCTGGGTCCACGGCAGCCTCAAGGAAGTGCCTCCTTATTACGCACAAAATAATTATTTCTCCACCTGACAGCGGGGATCCACCGGACGGGCCACCGTATTTCGCGAAAAAAATGATTCGCCCCCTGACTACTGGGACCCACAAGCTACATGTTCACACGCAAGGAAGTGCGTCCTGAAAAAAACGATTCGCCCCTGACTGCTGGGACCCACCAGCTACATCTTCACAAGCAAGGAAGTGACTGACAGTCGGGACCCACCTGGTTGAAGCGTACGTAGCGTTGTCATTCTGGTCGCGAACGTGTACGTACATATATACTGGTGGATGTAGAGGCGCGCACGTGTCGTAGTAGAGGTGGCCAGGGTGCAAGAAAGAAAATACGGCCACGTATGTGTACATACGGGCGGGGTCTCGAACGCCTACTCGCGCATACATACGGCAAGGGCTCATTGACATGACTGGGTCGGAACGGAAAAACAGCGTCGTCGTCGTGTTCATGGGGAGGCAACGGAATGCGTCATGTTCATGGGGAGGCAACGGAACGCGTGGGAGCCAACCAGCTGGGTCGGAACAGAATGCGTGGTCGTGTTCATCGGGAGGGCTTGGACGGAACAGGCGGTGGAAACGAGGCCTGGCGTACCGCACAATAGAGGAAACGGACCTCCTACGTTCGGAACGGGGTACTGTTGATCGGGAGGGGTCTGGCGTACCGCAAAACGGAGGAAACGGACCTCCTATGGTCAAAATGGGGGTCCTGTTGATCGGGAGGGGTGTGGCGTACCGCAAAACGGAGGAAACAGACTTGTGTTGGAGCGCTATGGTTGAAACGAGGGTCCTGTTCATCGGGAGGGGTGTGGCGTACCGCAAAACGGGACTCCACGGGATACTAATCATCTCCACCATCGACCCCCTCCAGCCTCCACGAGCTACTGTTCATCCACCGTCGACCTCCTCCAGCCTCCACGGGCTCCTGATCATCTAGCCTCCATCGCACACTACTCCACCGGCTACTGTTCAACCACCCCTCCACCATCTACTGTTCATCCAGCCCTCCACACCACGAGGTCCTGTTCAACCACCCCTCCACCGTCTATTGTTCATCAAGCCCTCCACACCACGGGGTCCTGTTCATCCACCCCTCCACGGGCACCCCTCCACCGTCTATTGTTCATCCAGCCCTCCACCACACCACGGGGTCCTATTCATCCAGAGGCAACGCCACCGCTCACTGTTCATCCAACCCCCCCCCCCCCCGCAACGCTCACTGTTTATCCAAAGGCAGCACCGATCGGCTTCAGTTAGTAGCAGTAGCGAATGAATCGCTCGATCGGGTTCAGTTAACAGCCGTTGATCGATCGCTCGGGTTCAGTAACGTGTAGCCTGCAGTGCAATCGCTCGGGTTCAGTTAGAGCCCAACGCCTCGCTCGGTTCCAGTTAGACCCAACGCCTCGCACACACGCGCGTACGTGTACGAGAGAAACGCACATCGCTCGGCCCCCGACCTCCCACCGTAACAGGGAACTCCCCGAAATTTTCCTCCCCCTCGCTTCTACCATAGTTTTTTCCGTCATGGACGGCCCAAAGAATGTCATGCAGCTGCGTCTTCGGCCCGCCCAGGACGAAAAGCCCATTTTCGGTCATGATTTTTTGTCAAAGAAGTAGGATCCCACCACATCTATGATGATACCGGGTTTTGTCACAATTATCGTCATAGAAGTGTCATATGTATGACAGAAAAAAATTTCGTTCGGCCCAAAATGTCACGGATGTGTCTTTTTTTGTAGTGTTAGTGTGTTATCAAACGTCACAACGTAACTGGGTGATTATAAAGATGCTCTACAGGTGTCTCCGATGGTGTTTATTGAGTTGGCATAGATCGAGCTTAGGATTTGTCACTCCGATTGTCGGAGAGGTATCTCTGGGCCCTCTCGGTAATGCACATCACTATAATACTTGCAAGCAATGTGACTAATGAGTTAGTTGCGGGATGATGCATTACGAAACGAGTAAAGAGACTTGATGGTAACGAGATTGAACTAGGTATGATGATACAGACGATTGAATCTCGGGCAAGTAACATACCGATGACAAAGGGAACAACCTATGATGTTATGCGGCTTGACCGATATAGATCTTCATAGAATATGTAGGAGCCAATATGAGCATCTGGGTTCTGCTATTGGTTATTGACCACAGATGTGTCTCGGTCATGTCTACATAGTTCTTGAACCCGTAGGGTCCGCACGCTTCACGTTCGATGACGATTTGTATTATAAGTTACGTGATTTGATGTACCGAAGGTTGTTCGGAGTCCCGGATTAGATCACGGACATGACGAGGAGTCTTGAAATGGTCGAGACGTAAAGATCGATATATTGGAAGGCTATATTCGGACATTGATATGTCTCCAACGTATCTATAATTTTTTATTGTTCCATGCTATATTATATTCTGTTTTGGACATTATTGGGCTTTATTATACACTTTTATATTATTTTTGGGACTAACCTATTAACCGAAGGCCCAGCCCAGAATTGCTATTCTTTGCCTATTTCAGAGTTTCGCAGAAATAGAATATCAAACGGAGTCCAAACGGAATGAAACCTTCGGGAACGTGATTTTCAGAACGAACGTGATCCAGAGGACTTGGACTCAACATCAGGACATCAACCAGGAAGGCACGAGGTAGGGGGGCGCCTAACCCCCCCCCCCCCCTAGGCACGCCCTCCACCCTCGTGGGGCCCACGTTGCTCGACGGACGTACTTCTTCCTCCTATATATACCTACGTACCCCCAAACTACCAGATACAGAGCCAAAAACCTAATTCCACCACCGCAACCTTCTGTACCCATGAGATCCCATCTTGGGGCCATTTCCGGAGCTCCGCCGGAGGGGGCATCGATCACGGAGGGCTTCTACATCAACACCATAGCATCTTCGATGATGTGTGAGTAGTTTACCTCAGACCTTCGGGTCCATACTTATTAGCTAGATGGCTTCTTCTCTCTTTTTGGATCTCAATACAATCTTCTCCCCCTCTCTTGTGGAGATCTATTCGATGTAATCTTCCTTTGCGGTGTGTTTGTTGAGACCGATGAATTGTGGGTTTATGATCAATTTTATCTCTGAACAATATTTGAATCTTCTCTGAATTCTTTTATGTATGATTGGTTATCTTTGCAAGTCTCTTCGAATTATCAGTTTGGTTTGGCCTACTAGATTGATCTTTCTTGCAATGGGAGAAGTGCTTAGCTTTGGGTTCAATCTTGCGGTGTCCTTTCCCAGTGACAGTAGGGGCAGCAAGGCACGTATTGTATTTTTGCCATCGAGGATAACAAGATGGGGTTTATATCATATTGCATGAGTTTATCCCTCTACATCATGTCATCTTACTTAAAGCGTCACTCTGTTCTTTTGAACTTAATACTCTAGATGCATGCTTGATAGCGGTTGATGTGTGGAGTAATAGTAGTAGATGCAGGCAGGAGTCGGTCTACTTGTCTCGGACGTGATGCCTATATACATGATCATACCTGGATATTCTCATAACTATGCTCAATTCTGTCAATTGCTCAACAGTAATTTGCTCACCCACCATAATACTTATGCTCTCAAGAGATGCCACTAGTGAAACCTATGGCCCCCAGGTCTATTTTCCATCGTATTAATCTTCCAACACTTAGCTATTTTTATAGCCTTTTATTTTACTATGCATCTTTATCATAAAAATACCAAAAATATTATCTTATCATATCTATCAGATCTCACTTTCGTAAGTGACCGTGAAGGGATTGACAACCCCATTATTGTGTTGGTTGCGAGGATTTTATTTGTTTGTGTAGGTGCGAGGGACTCGTGCGTGGCCTCCTACTAGATTGATACCTTGGTTCTCAAAAACTGAGGGAAATACTTACGCTGCTTTACTACATCACCCTTTCATCTTCAAGGGAAAACCAACGCAGTGCTCAAGAGGTAGCAAGAAGGAGTTCTGGCGCCATTGCCGGGGAGGTCTATGCAAAAGTCAACATACCAAGTACCCATCACAAACCCTTATCTCTGCATTACATTATTTGCCATTTGCCTCTCGTTTTCCTCTCCCCCACTTCACCCTTGGCGTTTTATTCGCCTTCTCTTTTCTGTTCGCCTCTTTTTCGCTCGCTTCTTGTTTGCTCGTGTGTTGGATCGCTTGCTTGTCACAATGGCTCTACCTAGATTTGGTGATCTTCACCTTAAAAGGTTAGAAGAGATCGAAAGCAACGTTAGGAGTTTTCTGGTCTTACAATTTGAGCATAATAATTTCTTTAGAAACGAGCTTAAGGAACGAAAAAGCTTTATGGGTTATATGAATAAACAGCTCAATGATATGTCTAAAGAATTTGATGGTTTGAAATCTCAGATTGCTCATCTTGAGAAGTTAATAGCTGAAGTTGCGGATAAGCAGGCCACATTAGTTAATAAGATGGCCGCTAAGCCATAATTTTTTTAGGAAAATAAAGATGAAGATCTAAAAGTTCTTCATGTGTCCCCTATTAGATCTTTGTTTTGCAATATGAATCTTGATAATGATGGGACTGAAATGATCCACCTTTACCTAGAAGGCGTTCCAAAAATTCGGAGTTTTTAGATCTTGATGCAAAAGTCGATAAAAGTGGGATTGAAGAGATCAAAACCCTAGATATTAATGAACCCACTATTTTGGATTTCAAAGATTTTAATTATGATAATTGATCTTTGATAGAATGTATTTCTTTATTGTAATCCGTGCTAAATTCTCCACATGCTTATAGTCAAAATAAAGCTTTTACTAAACATATCATTGATGCTTTGATGCAATCTTATGAAGAAAAACTTGAGTTGGAAGTTTCTATCCCTAGAAAACTTTATGATGAGTGGGAACCTACTATTAAAATTAAAATTAAAGATCATGAATGCTATGATTTGTGTGATTTGGGTGCTAGTGTTTCCACGATTCCAATGACTTTGTGTGATTTGCTAGGTTTCCGTGATTTTGATGATTGCTCTTTAAACTTGCACCTTGCGGATTCCCAAATTAAGAAACCTATGGGAAGAATTAATGATGTTCTCATTGTTGAAAATAGGAATTATGTGCCCATAGATTTTATTATTCTTGATATAGATTGCAATCCTTCATGTCCTATTATTCTTGGTAGACCCTTCCTTAGACCAATTGGTGCAATCATTGATATGAAGGAAGGGAATATTAGATTCCAATTTCCATTAAGAAAAGGCATGGAACAATTCCCTAGAAATAAAATAAAATTACCTTATGAATCTATTATGAGAGTCACTTATGGATTGCCTACCAAAGATGGCAATACCTAGATCTATCCTTGCTATTATGCCTAGCTAGGGGCGTTAAACGATAGCGCTTGTTGGGAGGCAACCCAATTTTATTTTTAGTTTTTTTGCTTTTGTCTTATGTTTAGGAATAAATATTTGATCTAGCCTCTGGTTAAATGTGTTTTTATGTTTTAATTAGTGTTTGTGCCAAGTTTAACCTATAGAATCTTCTTGGATGATAGTTATTTGATCCTGCTGAAAATTCCAGAAACTTTATGTTCACAAAAATAATTGTTAAAAATTACCAGAACATAATAAAATATTGATTCAAATTGCTTCTGATCAACAAACAAATTGTTTAGGTCTTCCTATTTTGGCTGAATATTTGGAGTTCCACAAGTTTGCGTTAGTTACAGATTACTACAGACTGTTCTGTTTTTAACAGATTCTGTTTTTCGTGTGTTGTTTGCTTATTTTGATGAATCTATGGCTAGTAAAAATAGTTTATAAACCATAGAGAAGTTGGAATACAGTAGGTTTAAAACCAATATAAATAAAGAATGATTTCATTACAGTACCTTGAAGTGGTGTTTTGTTTTCTTTCGCTAATGGAGCTCACAAGATTTTCTGTTAAGTTTTGTGTTGTGAAGTTTTCAAGTTTTGGGTGAAAGATTTGATGGATTATGGAACAAGGAGTGGCAAGAGCCTAAGCTTGGGGATGCCCATGGCACCCCAATATAATCTAAGGACACCTAAAAGCTAAAGCTTGGGGATGCCCCGGGAGGCATCCCCTCTTTTGTCTACTTCCATCGGTAACTTTACTTGGAGCTATATTTTTATTCACCACATGATATGTGTTTTGCTTGGAGCGTCTTGTATTATTTGAGCCTTTTTTTAGTTTACCACAATCATCCTTGATGTACACACCTTTTGAGAGAGACACACATGATTCGGAAATTGTTAGAATACTCTATGTGCTTCACTTATATTTTTTGAGCTATATAGTTTTGCTCTAGTGCTTCACTTATATATTTTAGAGCACGGTGGTGGATTTGTTTTATAGAAACTATTTGACCTCTCATGCTTCACTTATATTATTTTGAGAGTCTTAAAACAGCATGGCAATTTGCTTTAATTATAATATCATGAGAAATTTGATACTAGATAATTGTTTTGAGATATAAAGATGGTAATATCATAGTTGTGCTAGTTGAGTAATTGTGGAATTGAAAAATACTTATGTTGGAGTTTGTGATTCCCGTAGCATGCACATATGGTGAACCGTTATGTAACGAAGTCGGAGCATGAGGTATTTATTGATTGTCATCCTTTGTGTAGCGGTCGGGATCGCGCGATGGTTAACTCCTACCAACCCTTCCCCTAGGAGCATGCGTAGTAGTACTTTGCTTCGAGGGCTAATAATTTTTTGCAATAAGTATATGAGTTCTTTATGAATAATGTGAGCCCATGGATTATACGCACACTTACCTTTTCGCAATTTTTTAGCCTCTTCGGTACCGTGCATTGCCCTTTCTCACCTTGAGAATTGGTGCAAACTTTGCCGGTGCATCCAAACCCTGTGATATGATACGCTCTATCACACATAAACCTCCTTATATCTTCCTCAAAACAGCCACCATACCTACCTATTATGGCATTTCCATAGCCATTCCGAGATATATTGCCATGCAACTTTCCACTGTTTTATTTATCATGACACGCTCCGTCATTGTCATATTGCTTTGCATGATCATGTAGTTGACATTGTATTTGTGGAAAAGTCACCATTCATAATTCTTTCATACATGTCGCTCTTGATTCATTGCATATCCTGGTACACCGCCGGAGGCATCCACATAGAGTCATATTTTGTTCTAAGTATTGAGTTGTAATTCATGAGTTGTAAGTAAATAAAAGTGTGATGATCATCATTATTAGAGCATTATCCCGAGGAAAGGATGATGGAGACTATGATTCCCCCACAAGTCGGGATGAGACTCCGGACTAAAAAAGAGGCCATAAAAAAATAAAAAAGAGAAAAGGCCCAAATAAAAAATGATAGAAAAAGAGAGAATGGACAATGTTACTATCCTTTTCCACACTTGTGCTTCAAAGTAGCACCGTGATCTTCATGATAGAGAGTCTCTCATTTTGTCACTTTCATATACTAGTGGGAAATTTGATTATAGAACTTGGCTTGTATATTCCAATTATACACCCACTTAGTTTCTTTTGTTTGAGCTTTCATACACTTATAGCTCTAGTGCATCCGTTGCATGGCAATCCCTACTCCTTGCATTGACATCAATTGATGGGCATCTCCATAGGGCGTTGATTAGCCTCGTTGATGTGAGACATTATCCTTTTTTGTCTTCCCACATAACCCCTACCATTATACCTTATTCCACCATAGTGCTATATCCATGGCTTGCGCTCATGTATTGCGTAAGAGTTGAAAAGTCTGAAGCGCGTTAAAAAGTATGAACCAATTGCTTGGCTAAAACTGGGTGTCGGTGTCAAAACCGGCGGATCTCGGGTAGGGGGTCCCGAACTGTGCGTCTAGGCGGATGGTAACAGGAGACAAGGGACACGAAGTTTTACCCAGGTTCGGGCCCTCTCGATGGAGGTAAAACCCTACGTCCATTAATATTGATGATATGGGTAGTACAAGAGTAGATCTACCACGAGATTAAGGAGGCTAAACCCTAGAAGCTAGCCTATGGTATGATTGTCTGTTGTCCTACGGACTAAAACCCTCCGGTTTATATAGACAACGGAGAGGGTTAGGGTGACACAAAGTCGGTTACAATGGTAGGAGATCTAAATATCTGCATCGCCAAGCTTGCCTTCCACGCCAAGGAAAGTCCCATCCGGACACGGGACAAAGTCTTCAATCTTGTATCTTCATAGTCCAGGAGTTCAGCTGAAGGTATAGTTCGGCTACCCGGACACCCCCTAATCCAGGACTCCCTCAGTAGCCCCTGAACCAAGCTTCAATGACGACGAGTCCGGCGCGCAGATTGTCTTCGGCATTGCAAGGCGGGTTCCTCCTCCAAGTACTTCATAAAAGATTGTTAACACTAAGGATAGTGTCCGGCTCTTCAAAATAAGTTTCCACATATTGCCATAGAGAGAATAATATTTACACAAATCTAATTTGCTGACGTATTCCGTAGCGTGACATCACACTACGGCCAAGCCTCTATTCGAATCGTTTTCACTTCCCCACCTCAACGCATATTGCAAGGTGGTTTCCTTGGCACGTCTTGTCGAAATAGAGATCGTGTCCCTCATTTACGGGATTCTCATCAATACGGACGTGGGTAACCCAACCGCGCCATTTATCACGGCTCTTGGGAGATAAGCGAGTTTTACTAGGCTGGTGGGGACGCATAGTCGCATCTGCCCATATAAGGGGATAAGGATCCACCCTTTTACCTACGCCTTCTTCCTCCTTTACCTATCCATCTTCCCACCTCAACCTTCTCCAACCATGTCCGGAGCGGGAGGCAAGTGGATGGTCTCCTCCGTCAGGGAGGGCCATATCAAAAAGCTGAGGAAGGTCGGATACTTGTCTAACGACATCGTGCACCGGCTTCCCGAAGAGGGGCAGCTCCTCCCCACCCCAAGGCCCCATGAGAGGGTAGTATTCCTTCCCCATTTCCTCCGCGGATTGGGTTTTCCTCTCCACCCGTTCGTCCGGGGGCTCATGTTCTACTATGGCCTAGATTTCCACGATCTGGCCCCGAACTTCGTCCTCAACAATCGGCGTTTATCGTCGTGTGTGAGGCTTTCCTCCGTATCCGCCCACGTTTCAGCCTTTGGCTCAAGACCTTCAACGTCAAGCCGAAGGTGGTGCGCGGCAACCAGGCGGAGTGCGGAGGCGCCATGGCGGACAACATAGCCAACGTCCTATGGCTCGAGGGCTCCTTTGTGGAGACCCTGAAGGGGTGGCAATCAGGGTGGTTTTACATCACCGAGCCGCGCGACCTTGAGTGGGTCGCAGCTCCCGAGTTCCGATCCGGACCCCCTACGCGGCTCACATCCTGGAAAGAGAGGCCTGTCGTGGGGCAACGAGGAAGAGGTGACAGGACTGCAAACATGCATCCAATCCCTGGTGAACAAGCAGCTCAAGCTTGTCAATGTAGTCCAGGTTATGCTCATCCGTCGGATCCTCCCGTGTCAACAACGGGCCTTCAACCTGTGGGAGTTCGACCCGGCACAGCACCAAACTTTGAGTAGGCTCTTCGACACGACGTACGAAGATGCGTAGAAGGTGTTATTCAAGGGCTTCGAGGCTCCCGTATCCGCTTCCAAGGATCGCGGATTCAGCACACAACGTCAAGCTAGTGCGGTGAGTTATCTTTTACATTTTACAGGACATTTGTTTCTCATAGTTTGACTCTATGCGGGATCTAAACTCCCTTACCTTTGACAGGAGTGGCAGGCGAAGTCCGGATAGATCGATTGTCCGGCCCCTTTGCCCGAAGACCCAGCCGACGCTCGCTTAGCGAAGCTGCTGGCTCCGGCACCTTACATGGTGCCGGAGAAGAAGGCCAAGAAGAGGGCCACGGGGACTCGAAAGAGTTCCCGGCGCCAGGAGGTGTCGGATTCTTCATCCGACGAATCTGAGACGCACTCCTCCCGTGAAAACGATGAGGAGGAAGAAGAAACCTGTCCACCTCCAGCGGGGGGAGGAAAGAATAGGAAGGTTGCCCCAACAGGGGAGGCCGAAGGGTCCAAGAAGGGAAAGACCCTCCCTCCGAACTACTCCATCGACGCCGACAAGGGCGAAGAGGAGTGGCCGCACAGGGCCAGGTGCCCAGTGGCATCGTAAGTATTCGGACACTAGAGTAACTCATAGCATTCCTTTGTTGCACAGCTTTTCCTTATGTTGAATATAATTATGCAGTCCGCCCAAGGCCGGGCTCGACGAGTCGTCGAGCAGCTCCCTGGATTCGTCGGACGTGAATTCAGTTCCGCCCGCTACCTCCCCCCGCACTGCGGACGATGCTGAAGTGGCGTGGCAACAAGCTCCAGGCCAAGAGGAGGTGGTCCTAGAGGAGCCGCGAGGCGGCCTCCTAGACTCCAGGAGTGAGGGGGACAAGACCCCCCAGGGCTCCAAGTCTGGCTTTGAGCCAGACACCGCGCCGGAATCTTCAACGGTTCCGGACTGCGGTAGGCGAACTCCTTCAAGAGGAGCAAGCTTTCTGAGCCGACGGCCCCCGTCCAACCGGGGGTGCCGGACAATCTGCTGGAGGTGCGTAACGGCACCTCCATCAAGAAGGAGCACCGTACTATTATGAGTACGGTGATCCAGAAGGTTCAGTCCGCCAAGAGTGGACTGACTGAAGCTTGTGCCAGCCTTCTAACAGGCTTCGAGGTGAGTAAAAAATATGCAAAAGTATTACCGCATAGACAGTAGCCCCTGATGCTCTGTTTGTCATTCGGAAAGAAAAGCCGAATAGAGGATCAAATAATTTCGCAGGAGTCTAACAAAAAAATGAGTCAATATGCGTGTGCAGGCTTCGCTGCTTGCTACCGTCGCACTGACTGCGGAGGTAGGCACCCTAAAGCAGGGTCTCGACCGGTCCGAGCAAGAGCTCGGCCTTGCCAGGCGGCAGCTCGAGGAGAAAGAAGGTAAGAGATACCTTATAGAAAAATATATAAAAAGATGCAATTGCAAAAAATGACAGGATTGTGCTGCTTATTGCAGGGGCCACAACTGAGGTGGCGACCCTCAAGCAGGCGCTGTCCGAGGCCGAGAAGAGAGCGGCCTCAGAACGCATTGAGCGAGAGAAATTTGAGGCGCAGGTCGGCGAGGCGCGGCAAGAGCTTGAGGCTCTCATGAAAAAACATGAGAGTTTGGAGCTTGACTCGAAGACGCAAGCGTCCGAGCTCGCGGCGGCCATCGAAACCGCCAAGTCTGCCAAGGGCGAATACCAGAAGGCCCTTCAGGAGTTGGATGCGGTGAAAAAGATAGCGGCGGGTAAGGCATTCTTTATTCAAAGCAGACATATAAAAGTAAGCTACTTGTTACTTACCTGAATCTGGAGCTCTCCAGGGGCATTCGCAGATCTTCCCCGTAGCGTATCCGATGCCGTCGCATTCTACCGAGCCGAGGAGGGCAGCTTGACGAAGAAGGTGTTCTAGTCTCAGTATGTTGAGGCCGGACACCCTGTGCCCCTGAGCGACCAGCTGAAGCAGCTGGTCGAGCTCCATAAGGCGGCCGAACAGGCCATGAAGGACCTCATAGTTCAGCTGTGGCCTGGAGAGGCCCTGCCTGGGAGCTACTTCGGACTGGTTCAGCGGCTGGTGGCGGCCTGTCCAAGGCTTGAAGTCATCAAGCGCTCCGTCTGCATCAAAGGTGCCCGGAGGGCCCTTGCCTGCGCTAAGGTGCACTGGGGAAGCTTGTCAAGGACGGGCCACCGCCGGGGAAGGAGCATTGCAAACCCGAGAACTATTATAAGGATGTTCTGAAGGGCGCCCGCCTTATGGCGGATGAATGTACCAATGATGTAATTTTTGAATGAACTCGCTCGTGTTGTCCTGTGCGCTGAAAACTTGTTCATGTGCGCTAAGCAACGCTTTTGAATTTAAAATATTACTTTCTGTGCGGCCGTTTATCAAAAATTGAGAGATGGCCAGTCGTCGGCTTCTGCCCCCATGCCACTAGTGCTGGGGTGTTCGGGATAAACCTGAGCGCTCTTTTTCCCATGTTTAGGTCCTTTGAGGGAGGCGCTCAGCACAACGAACAAGGCAATCGGACTATAATGCTTGAACACTCTCACTTAGCCATAGAACTCTATAATTTTAAATTTCAGCGAAGCCCCTAGAATTCAGAAGACCGAGTTTGGGGCGCTATCCATGCCTTGGCCGAACAAAGCCGGTTCCTCGCTCTAAGTGGCATAAGTCTTTAGGGACTCGAAAAACCTCTCGAACAGCGACCGGTCTCTCGCTTCATCATGACAGTCAGTTTTAGCTTTCTCTACTGAGGTGCTCAGCCCAGCTCAACTGGGGCACAATCGCAGTAGTTCTCCTAGTGCTACCTTAGGCGATATAGCGGAACGTAAGGCACCAAAACATAGGAGCCGGGCAAACCCAACTATTGACCCAAGACATGATTCAGAGCCGATGCATATAATGCTATAAGTTCGGGGTGCAGCACTTGTGAAAGTGTTCGGACTTCTCACACCATATTGGGGGGTACTGAAGCCCCTGGCGTATTTGCCGTACCACAGTGTACGGGTGCAACATGTCATTAATGAACATATATTTGGAAAAAAGGTAATGCAAAAAATAGATAAAGACTATGCATTGTTGAAAAGGGCTGCGATCAAAGCAGAACGATACAAATAGTGCGATAAGCAAAAAGTAGGACTATTTAACATGTCCGATCCAGGGGCGGGCCGCGGAATTTATATGCAAAACAGGTATACTTCTCGTGATAGAGACCACCTGGGAGTCCATAATGCGGCATGGCTTGTCTGCTACCCTGGTTCTTGCATCGTTTGTGCGGCAGTTGAATTGCCGAACAGGTCGTCCGAAGTATGGAGTCCTGAAAGTAAGAGAAGATAAAGAGAGAATTCGGCAGCCCCTAGTATGGTTTAAGCCGTGTTTTGGGCGTGCCGTGATGGTGCCCCTTCCCCTGCGGCCATGGTAGTTTGAGAGCGTAGTTATGTACGCGAAGCACTGGTTTTGCTATTTCGTGAGGGCTGGGGTTGGGGCCGCATTGCTACGCCTGCTTAGAACGTGCCGGGCGGTCTTGTTGTAGGTTACTCCGGGCGCGCTTGACAGTGTCCGGCCGTTTAACGGCCGGACTGGAGAACTGCCTAGAGAGGTTGCTTTGTACTTCCGCTGCGAGGGCCGCCGTGTGCTCCTCTGTTCAGAGGGAGCGTTCGGTGTTTCCGTTGACCGTGATTACTCCTTGAGGGCCTGGCATCTTGAGCTTGAGGTATGCATAGTGCGGTACCGCGTTGAACTTTGCAAAAGCGGTTCGCTCGAGCAGTGCGTGATAGCCACTGCGGAACGGGACTATGTCGAAGATTAACTCTTCACTTCGGAAATTATCCGGAGATCCGAAGACCACTTCAAGTGTGACTGAGCCTGTGCAGTTGGCCTCTACACATGGTATGACGCCTTTAAAGGTCGTTTTGGTAGGCTTAATCCTCGAGGGATCTATGTCCATTTTCCGCACAGTGTCCTGGTAAAGCAGGTTCAGGCTGCTGCCGCCGTCCATAAGGACTCTTGTGAGATGAAATCCGTCAATAATTGGGTCTAGAACCAATGCGACGAACCCGCCATGACGGATGCTAGTGGGGTGGTCCCTTCGATCAAAAGTGATCGGGCAGGAGGACCATGGGTTGAACTTTGGGGCGACTGGCTCTATCGCGTATACGTCCCGTAACGCACGCTTCAGTTCCCTCCTGGGGATGTGGATTGCGTATATCATGTTCACCGTCCGCACTTGTGGGGGAAAACCCTTTTGTCCACTGCTGTTCGGCGGCCTGGGCTCCTCCTCGTCGTCGCTAAGTAGCCCCTTGTCTCTATTTTCGGCATTTAACTTGCCTGCCTGCTTGAACACCCAACAATCCCTATTGGTGTGATTGGCTGGCTTTCCCGGGGTGCCATGTATCTGGCACAAGCGGTCGAGTATTCGGTCCAAACTGGACGGGCCCTGAGTATTTCTTTTGAATGGCTTTTTCCGCTGACCGGATTTGTAGCCTCTGAATCCGGCATTGACTGCCGTATCCTCGTTGTTGTCGCTGTTAGCGTGGCGCTTTTGCTTGTTCCGACGCGACCTGCCACTTTTGTCCTTGGTATCCGAATTACCAAGGTTCTTGGGTAAGTTGTTGCAGTGAGCTAGCCAACTGTCTTCTCCCACGCAGAAGTGGGTCATGAGTGTCGTGAGGGCTATCATAGATTTTGGCTTTTCCTGTCCAAGGTGTCGGGCAAGCCACTCGTCGTGGATGTTATGCTTGAAGGCTGCTAGGGCCTCTGCGTCCGGACAGTCAATTATTTGGTTTTTCTTTGTTAGGAACCGTGTCCAGAATTGCCTGGCTGATTCCTCTGGCTGCTGAATTATGTGGCTTAGGTCATCGGCGTCTGGTGGTCGCACATAGGTACCCTGGAAATTGTCGAGGAATGCGGCTTCCAGGTCCTCCCAAGAACCGATTGAATCTGCTGGCAAGCTGTTAAGCCAATGCCGGGCCGGTCCCTTAAGTTTGAGCGGGAGGTATTTGATGGCGTGTAGATCATCGCCGCGGGCCATGTGGATATGAAGGAGATAATCCTCGATCCATACCGCAGGATTTGTTGTGCCATCATATGATTCGATGTTCACGGGTTTGAAACCCTCAAGGATTTTATGATCCATCACTTCATCTGTGAAGCATAGTGGGTGTGCGGCGCCTCTATATTGGGCTATATCACGACGCAGCTCGAATGAGCTTGTCTATTGTGTTCGGCCCGGCCGGATTTATTATGTCCGGAGTGACGATCCCCGTCATGCGCCATGGGGCACCCATGTGATCCGTAGATCGATCTTGTTTGTCTTGCCTTGTCCTCCAGTATCTCTCGCAGGTCTGGCACATTTTCCCGTGCCTTAGTATATTTTGAGCTGCGCCGGGGCACGGCTTGAGTGGTGGGCCGAGAGGCCTCTCTGTCACGGCCACGAGGTGGCCTATCGTCCATGTCATGCGCTGGCGATGTAGGTTTATGTGCTTCCTCCTCTAATTGGGGTAGCAGCCTGTGCTTTGGGTAACTCTTGGAGGGGCGTTTGAGTTCATACTCTTCGGCCGCAAAGACTTCAGTCCATCTGTCGGCTAGCAAGTCTTGATCAGCTCTAAGCTGTTGCTGCTTTTTCTTGAGGCTGCTTGCCGTGGCCATAAGCCTGCGTTTAAAACGCTCTTGTTTGGCTGGATCCTCTAGCACGACGAATTCGTCATCGTTGAGGCTTGCCTCGTCTTTGAAGGGAGGCATATAATTATCATCCTCAACCTCTCTGTCTGCCGCTCTCTCGTGAGGGCTGGCTTCTCCATCCTCCTGTGCTGAATCTTGCTGGAGGGGGTGTTCTTCGGCGCTATTCGGAGTATTAATATCTCCCGTGCCGGAATCACCGTTTTTGCTTTGGCGGGATTTAGAGCGGCACCGCTGACGCCGGCGCTTGGGTTGTTTCTTGGAGGTGTCATCCCCCGCTGTTCCATCGCCATCTCCATCTTTTGGAGTGTCCACCATATATATGTCGTACGACGAGGTGGCCTTCCAGTGCCCTATAGGTTCTGGTTCTTGGTCATCTCCTGCATCATCGTCCATACCGTCGATGTCTTCAGAGTCGAAGTCGAGCATGTCGGTTAAGTCATCGACAGTGGCTACGAAGTGGGTGGTGGGTGGGCTTTGAATTTCTTCATCGTCCGTATCCCAACCTTGTTGACTGTAGTCCGGCCAGGGCTCTCCTGATAAAGAGAGAGACTTTAGTGACTTCAGGATGTCGCCGAAGGGCGAGTGCTGGAAGATGTTCGCAGCGGTGAACTCCATGATCGGCGCCCAATCGGATTCGATCGGCAGGCGCGCGAAGGGCTTGGAGTCCGGAGAGGAATCCGGCCCTCGGAGTCACGGGCCTTGCGGAGTGTGGGGCTGGTGTCCGGCTCAATCGCCTTTGAGATCGCAGCCCCCGAGGCGGCGTCTACCCGCTCATCCTCGATCGGCGCAGCCAGCTCCGAATTAAGGGTCGGAACCGAAGCGTGTGCGGCCTCCAGGGCACTGTTCGGCGGCAGAGTTAGATCATGCCCATCCCGCTTCTGGGGGCTGCCAACCATGTCCTGGCAATAGGGTGGCCTGCTTCATAGGAATCTCTAGCAAGGCCAAATCCTCTCGAATGCGGCGAGTGGAGTATACTGGGTCGACATGTTCCTTCTCATGAGTCCATCGGTTCCGCGAATGCCAGATAGCCCATATCACCGACACAATATGTTCTCTTACATGATCCGAGAAACGATCATCACATAGGATGTCCTGCGCCCAGGTGGCGGGGTGCAAGCGCGGGAGTCAAAGGCCAAACCAAGTTTGCGCTTCGTCCCAAAATCTGCGTGCATGGGAGCAATGCACCAATGCATGCATGAGATCTTCCTCTTTGGCCAGGCAAACATTGCATAGACTAAGAGGTTTGATATGTTTGTGCTTTAGGGTTGCTTCATCAGGGAGGATCCCACGAAGAACTCTCCACCAGAAGACTCTGACCTTAGGCACCACTTTGAGCTTCTATAGAGATGTCCACATCTGTTGTTCTGATTTTGAGGAGCCAGTAGCCGTCCCTTCCTCTAGAGCATGACGCTCTTTCTGATTCACGAGAGCACGGTACGCCGATTTGACTGTGTAGACACCTGAGTTTTGAAAAGCCCAAGCAAAGAAGTCATGTCCACCTCCGGTGCGCAAAGGTATGTTTAATATAGCTTCTGCATCCGGAGCAAGAAAGTTTTGTCGAACAAGATCCGTCTTCCATGTCCAATTTACATCATCAATGAGCTCATTGACTGTATGTAATGTAGTAGGAGTGATGATAGACATGGGAGACATACTGATGGTGCCTGGAATCCACTTATCTTCCCATATAGAGATAGAGCTTCCATCACCAACTCGCATGATCAAACCTGCTTGAAGAGCCTCACGCCCAGCCATTATCGCCCGCCAAATTGGGGAGGCGGACTTTGGCACTGTGGCATGCATAAAGTCTGAATCCGGGAAATACCGACCCTTCATAACTCGGGCGCACAGTGAATCAGGACTAACCATGAATCTCCACCCGTGCTTCCCAAGAAGTGCAAGGTTGAGCAGCTCCATATCACGAAAACCCATTCCCCCCTGAACTTTTGGAGTGGCAAGTGCTTTCCAAGAAATCCAATGCAAGGATTTTCTGTCCAGAGAGCTACTCCGCCAATATTTGGCCATATTGGAAGTGTATTTCTTGCATACCTTCTTTGTGAGCCGAAAGCATGACATACTAAAAGTAGGGATAGCTTGGATAATAGACTTAAGTAAGATCTCTCTCCCTGCACATGCAAAATTGCGCTCCCACCACCCCTGCATATTTCCACGAGCTCTGTCGCCAATATGGTCGAAGGTGTCGCTGGTGATCCTTCCCACAGCTGTGGGTAAACCAAGATATCTCTCACTAAATGCTTCCACCATAATTCCAAGTCTTTGTTTGATTAAATTCCGGACTAGGGTGGGAGTGTTTGAAGTGAAGAAGACCGAGCTCTTTTCTTTGTTGACACTTTGGCCCGAACAATCCGCGTATATTTGCAGAATTTGATTCAGCCTATCTGCACTTTCCTCTGTTGCACTGATAAAAATTAAACTGTCATCCGCAAACAGAAGATGATTTACCCATGGTGATCTGTATGAGACCCGAACCCCTCTGTCGACAAAATTTCCGCCAAAGTGGTTGAGCAGTGAGGTGAGTCCTTCTGCGCAGAGCAGAAACAGAAAAGGGGATGTCGGGCATCCCTGTCTCAAACCCCGAGAGGGTGTGGAAAAAGGGAGCAACTCGCCGTTCATCCTAACAGTGAATCTGACTGACATGACACACTTCATTAGCAGACGAACAAAAAGGTGGCCAAAACCCAATCTGAGGAGCATAGCCTCCAAGTAATGCCACTCGACGCGATCATACGCTTTCATCATGTCTAGTTTAATAGCACATGAGAAATTTTTACCTTTCTTCCTTCTTTTCATAGAATGAATACTCTCAAATGCCACCAGTACATTATCTGTTATCAACCTGCCTGGTACAAATGCACTTTGTTCCTCACCCACTATCGAATCCATCCATGGTTTCAAGCGATTGGTGATCGCCTTGGCAGCTATCTTGTAGGGCACTGGACAGAGAGATATGGGACAGTATTGCGTGATGGATTGGGGGTGTCGTACCTTAGGGATCAGAGTGATCGAAGTGTCATTGAGGCCCCTCGGAAGCTCCCCACCATTCAAAAAATCTAACACAGCTGGCACTAAGTCTTTCTCGACAATTGACCAGTGTCGCTGGAAGAAACCCGCTGTGAAGCCATCAATGCCAGGTGCTTTAGACGGGGCCATTTGGAACAGCGCCGTGCGCACATCCGTGGCATCGAAGGGTTGCTGTAGGTCAGCATTCATCTCCGGTGTAACTCGTTCGGGCACAAACTGTAACAATCCATCCATATTGTGAAAGCCCTGTGATGTGTAGAGATGTTGGTAGAACTCTTGGACCTCCGCTTTATCCTCCTCTGGATTCGCACATACAAACCCATCTAGGCGCTTTAGACCGGCTATGCGATTCATTCGCTTCCGTTGCTTTGCATGAGCTTGGAAATAGGTTGTATTACGATCACCCGCGCGTAGCCAGCGTACTCTCGAACGCTGCCGCAGCCAAACTTCTTCTTGCCGGAGAGCTTCCCTGAGTTTTCGAGCTGTTTCCATCTCCTCCGCCGAAGGCCCTCGGCCAACTGCATGTCGGTGCAACCTCTCAATCTTTTTTTGAAGTGTCCTGACTGTTTTAGAGAGGTTACCAAACTCTTTTGCACCCCATGCACCAAGTTCGCCCTGCATCTTGGTGAGAGTACATGCGATACCCGCAAGGCCTTGACCTTGATGTAGCCGCTGCCATGATTCACTAACAAGATCATCATAGTCGGCATGTGATTGCCACATGTTCTCGTAACGAAACTGCTTCACTCCTTTATTATGGGTGTGATTGTTAAGCTCACGCAATTCAATTACAATAAAACAGTGGTCCGACTCAATAGAGCTAACATGTCTAACCATGGACTCCTCAAACAGATTCAACATGGCCGGGTTGACTAGCGCCCGGTCCAAGCATGCCTTGACATTGGCCGCACTTTGCTGCTGGTTATCCCATGTGTACTCCACTCCTGCCCATCCAAGGTCCTGGAGGGCACACTCATCAACGACTTCGCGGAAAGCTCGCATTTGCCACTCCGGCCGTGCAGTACGACTGAAGTCTTCCGTCCCATATAATGTTTCGTTGAAGTCACCTACGCACATCCACGCTTGATGTTGGACGCCGAATAAAGTCCTCATGAAACGCCAACTGTGGTGTCGATTTTCCACTCTTGGAGCTCCATAGAAACCAGTAAATCTCCATCCCGGAGAACCCGTTCCAGCCTTTGTGACAACCACATCAATGTGGCTCACACTATAATTTTTCAGTTCAACTGAAACCTCCTTCGACCAGAACAGTCCCACCCCACCGCTGAGACCGTTACTGTCGACGGCAAAACATCCTGCAAAACCCAAAGTATTTCGCAGATTCTCTACTTTTTTCGCCCTTATTTTGGTTTCCATGACAAACACAAGGGAAGGACCTTCTTGCTTCACTATGCTGCGAAGCTCTCGAACTGCCGCAGGGTTCCCAAGCCCCCGGCAGTTCCAACTTATGCAATTCATTTGGACGGGCAGGGCTGACCAGCAGCCTCTGCCGAGTTTTCTGGGGTGGGTTTCTTCTTCTTCCGTCCATCCTCATCATGCCTTCCATCTGCTAGGTCCTCGTCGTGCATCGAGGTCGTGTCAAGGTCCACCTGTTCTGCACCCGAGTCCATCAATAGAAGTGGGCCAGTCGCCCTCCTATACTCCTGCCGAGGTACCTCTTTCCTTTTGATAGGGCGATTCTTGATCGGTGAGTTTACCTCAGGAGTAGGTTTGCTAGCACCAACATTACTTGAGTTTTTTTATTTCCCTTTTGCTCTGATTGGCAGCAGTACCTTGTTTACTTGAACTTTCATTGGATATAGTTTTCTTCCGATCATCCGACGCCCGCAGACTAGGCCCGAAAGGAAGATCACCATGTATGTCTCTCTTCCCCGGAGTGGGGCAATAGAGATCAGAATGCCCTAAGCGGCCACAAGAGAAACAAAAGTGTGGCACATTCTCGTACTGGATATCATATAGATCTTGCCGCTTCCTTCTTGCTGAATCAATCAGGATCCATCTCCTGAGTGGCTTCCTCACATCAACAGAGACTCGCACCCGCAGATAGCCGCCCATATGATCAAACTATACCGACATAGCATCTTTGTCTATCTGCTTAGCAATCTCAATTCCCCATGTATCGTCCTGAAGGTTGTATGGCAGATTAATGACACGAGCCCACAGATGGAGTCAATCGAAATTCACTTCGTCCGGGCGCATGCACTCCTCGAAGTCAGCAAGGATCACGGCATGATTGCTGACATGCCACGGCGATCCTGCCCAAATCCTCTCCCTGTCGCGCTTGGATTCCAGCTCCACCACGAACATGTTGTCCCCCATAGATCGAAATTGCAGACCTCGGAGGTTCCCCCAAGCCGGGCGAAGTGCATTACCTATCGTCTGGATGTGCAGTATGTTTCGGTGCAGCACCTTCCCCGCAAGTAGCCACTTCGGCGGAGTTTCATCCTCATGATCATCTAGGATCAGCGGAGTTGCTTCCTCGTCCGTGATGCTAAGTTTCCCCAGGGCTTCCTCAAGATGAACCCTAGCCGCGCCTGGCGAACCCGGGGTCGCCCGCGCCTCCTTCCCACGATCTGAGGCCCCCCGCGGAGGAGGGGCGTCATCCTTCGTCTTGCCGGAGCCCGATGCAACCATCTTGCTCAGCTTCACCGCGCCCCGCCGATGTAGATCGGACGTGCGCCGCCGTCGCTCCCAGAAACCCTAATCGCCTCTGATGGAGGCTCCGGGTTTTCCGGAGAAAAAACGCCTTGTGGTTGGTACTATATTGGCATGCTTGGAACTTGAAAGTCGCCATCCTGCACGTAGCTCGCGCTCGCGCAGAGTCTACTTATAAATAGAAATATACCCCTCCGTCAGAAAATACTTATAAAGAACAAATAGATGTGTATATATATATATATATATATATATATATATATATATATATATATATATATATATATATATATATATATATATGCATTTTAGTTTTAGATATATCTAATTTAAATTCATTTTTATGATAAGTAATTTCTGACAGAGGGAGTATGTTCTTTCTGAGACATGGAGCGTATACTTTAGTAATTTTTTAGAGATGTACCGACCTTTAAACTTAAAATAGAAACACTATTTGTCCGTGGACTTGTCCGAACCAGCTTGCCGGCAATGTGTGGGAGCCGGCCATCCAAGCCTAACTGAAACTTTCAAATTTTTTAAAAAAAAATCCGCGAGCTCAAAATAATAGCATCAAATCGTCGAAAAATAATAGTGAGACAATAGTTTTAATTTAAATATTACAATCCAACTAAGTTGTTACCTAAAATAGTTCAAACTTAAATACAACTTGCACATATGTTCGAGTTGCCTCTTTAGCTGTCCACAGATACTCAATCATATCTTGCTTGAGCTAGCTCATGAGTTGCACGATGATAAATTTTTTATGCATTCGAACAAGCTCATCAAACGTGGCCGGAAATGTGAAATGGAAGTTGGTCGCCCATGCTCGGGCAGGCCCCATGGGTGTGTAACCTGTGCTGCCTGCACAGGACCCCAAATTCTCAGGGCCCCCGATTTTTTTGAGGCCCATTAATCTCACGTAGACTCAACTCAGCCACGAGAACCCAACGAGGTTCATGCGCATCCAGTTTTATTTCGACCATAGTTGAGAAAACGAAAAATAAGGTGAAGACGTGGAACTCAAAGCATGTTTTTTTAATGCTACCTTCCAAAACACAGCAATCATCCGGTCTGAGCTTGACTTATGTCTAAACGAAGTAAGTTATCCTAATTGAGCATTGCATCTCTCTATTACATTATTAAAGAAGTCTTTTTAAGTGAGGTGGACCTCATTTTACGATTTCGCATAGGGCCCCGGATGTCTTCGGCCTGGCCCGACCCATGCTCTCAAATTTCAGACCTCCAGCAACATCTTCACCCTTATCCACTATCATGTTGTGCATGATCACACAACATGTAATCACCTCCCACAAGGTCTTCGAATCTCATTATTTAGCAGGTCCATGAGCAACTGCAAAACGGGGTTGGAGCACTCCAAATGCACTATCCACATCTTTTCTAGCTCCTTCTTGTCTTTGGGTAAAGTGATCTCTTTTCTGGCCAACTGGCTCAGAGATGGTATTGATGAAGGTAGCCCACTAAGAATAGATACCGTCGACCAGATGGTAGCCCGTGTTATGCTCATTGAGAGTATAGTTGCAAGGAGGAGCCTGCCCTTTAGTGAACCTAACAAACAATGGAGACCGCCACAGCACAAACTGATGTCATTGTGAGACCCGGGTATTCTAATGAAATCGTGCCAAATACATAGGTCATGTGATGCAATTGCTTCAAGAATGATGGTCAGTGTCTTAACATGGCCCTGATATTGCCCTTGTGGAGCTTTTGGGCAGTTCTTCCATCTCTAGTGCATGCAATCAAGAGATCCGAGCAAACCTGGCCACCCTCTTACTTTAGACATTTCCATGAGCCTCTCGGTTTTTGCGACAGTTGGTTCTCTAAAGTACTAAGGTCCAAACACCTCAACCACCATAGTAGAAAATCTGACCATGGCGTCTTCGCATGTGCTCTCAGACATCCGGAGGTACTCGTATCACGAATCTTCGGTCCTACCATATGCAAGCATCCACAATACAGGTATGCACTTCTACTAACAACATAATCCACTCCTTTCGATGACATCCTTCTTCAAGATGAAGTAGTCATCGTAGGACCGGACACCATTGTAGAGGTGATCGAAGATATTTTTTCCGCATCTGAACACGCTGGTGGAAACTGTACGTAAATAGGGCATCCGGGGCGAAGTAGCCATCCATAAGCGTCAAATGCCCCCATGCCCTATTCAGATTCAGCAATCGATGACCCTTGATAGATCCCTTGAAGTTGAGAACATGCTCATTTGCACGATCCACGTCTACAAGGACCGCTTGCATCATCATTGGTTCATCTGCATAAGCTTTGTCAGACGACTCAACGTAATGCTCATACATGTACCCCATGTACGAATGAATTGCTACAAAGAAGGAACAAAAAAATTAGCACGGGTATTTCACCAAACACTTGTCGGGCGTGGTGCTCCTCGTAGAGGTGGATGGTACTTGTGCAACTGACGGACGAGAGGTGTGGACCGATGGTGTAGGACAAATGGCGTGGCGTCCGGGTGTAGTAGTGGAGGTCGTGGAGGTCCGGAAAGGGCTTGGCTGGTTGCGGGGGTGGTAAAGCGGTGGCGAGGGAGGAAGCATATGTAGAGAAAGACAAAAGGGATGGAGACACGGGTTCCAGGAGGGGTTTTGGGTGGGTCGGGGATGCCAGACTCCTATGTGGAGGTGGTTCGAAATCCCGCAAAGCCCAACCTAGTTTGCTTCCGATTTGCGGGAAAACAGACAAGCGGACTGGTCTGCAGATCGATGCAGGTCGACGTTGGATGGCAAATTGCATTTGGACAACGCGGTCGAATGTTTGTGGGAGATTTGAGGGTCCACATGAGGGTCCCCCCTCAAAATGGACACATTATCCATCCGGGGACTTGTCCAGACATGTCCGCGGACCTGAATATAGGAGCCGGCCACCAAACCGTGTCCCCCAAATCTTCGCTTCTTTTTTAAGTACGTAGGATTCACAACAATAGCATTTAAAATCTTTGATGAGTGAAAATATTCAAATCTGGCAGTAGTTCAAATGCAAATATTATAATCCAACTAAGTTTTCAAACATAATAATTAAAACTTGAATTCAAATCGCACATATGTTCTAGATGTTCACTTTAAGCACCCACAGATGCTCAATCAGATGTTCCTTTGAGAACGCACATATCTATCCTCTATTGAGCTATTTTCTAACCAATTGGCTCAAAGATGATCTTTACAAAGGTCGCCAATAGAGGATAGATACCTTCAACCAGATAGTAGCCCATGTTGTATTCATGCCCATTGATAGTATAGTTGCATGGAGGAGCTTTTCCTTCAGTCAAGCTAGCAAACAATGGAGACCGCCATAGCACATTCTTGTCATCGTGAGACCTGAGCATTGCCAAAGAAAGCGTGCCAAATTGAGAGGTCTTGTGATGCAACTAATTAAAGAATGATGATGGGCTTCTTAACATGGCCCTGGTATTGTTTGTGAAGAGCATATTGGTAGTTATTCCCTCTTCAGTGCATGCAATCAAGGGATCCAACCATACCGGGCCACCCTCTTGCTTTAGATATTGCCATAATCCTTTCGGTGTTTGCGATAGTTCGTTCTCTCGCATATCGAGGTCCAAACACCTTGACCACCTCAGTAGAAACGCTCGCCATGCCACCACATGTACTATCAGCCATCCGGAGGTACTCGTCCCACATATCTACGGTCGTGCCAGAAACAAGCATCCTCAATGCAACCGCATACTACTGGAAACCAGAGAATCCAATCTTCCTACAACATACTTCTTCAAGATTAAGTAGTCATCGTAGGTCCAGATGCCATTGTAGAGGCGATCAAACACATTTTCCCGCGTCTGAAAGCATCGAAAAAAATTGTTCGTGAATAAGCATCAAGGGAAAAAGAGTCGTCCATCAGCATCAAATGCCCTTGTGCCCTGTTCTGATTCAGCCCCCGATAACCCTAAATTGAGAACATGCTCTTCCGCGCCTGCAAAACCACTATCTAGCATGCATCTCAAGGTATTAAGTGTGCAAGAAACATAGTATCACAATAAGAAAGATGACATAATGTAGACATGAAGAAGTTAATCAATATGACAAAACCTCGTTGTTTTACCCTTAGTGCCAACAATGCAATACGTGCCTTAGCCCTTATTGTCATTGGGTTAGATCACCGCAAGATTGAACCCAGTACAAAGCGCCACTCCCTCTGAAGAAAAACCCATCGAACTTGGCCAAAGAAAATAGATAGATTGGACAACATGCAAAGCTATTTAATTGTATAGTAAATCAAACCTCAAAAAGATTCAATTGATTTCAATGAACAATCTGGTCACAAAGTGACAATTCATCATTCCCAACAAACACACTACTGAGAACACTGAATTGATCCCGATCATGTGAGAAAGCTCACGGTAACATGGTATTGAAGGTCCAAATAGGGAGAGAGTCATCTAGCTACTACTATGGACCAGAGGTCCTGATGGAACTATTCACACATCATCATGGAGGCAGCAAGGTTGATGAAGAAGACTCCGGCAATGGCTTCCCCCTCCGACGGAGCTCCGGAAAAGGCCTCTAGATGGGATCTTCATGAAACATGAACTTGCGGAGGTGATAAAATTCTTCTGAAAATACGTCAGAGGGTTTCCGTATTTATAGGGATTTATGGTGGTGGAATTGGACTAAGCGGTGCAAGGGAGCCACACGGCCAGGTGATGCACCCCCAGGCCATGCCAGGTGCCCGTGTGGGCCCATGGCAGCTCCTCTCGAAGTCTCCCAAAGCTTCGTGTGTTTATTGTTGCCCAAAAAAATCATATTAAATCGTCAACTTATTTTGACCTTCGTAGATACTGATTTTCCGCGAAACCAAAACAAGCAGAAAATAGAAACTAAAACTGGGCACTAAATTAATATGTTAGTCCATAAAAGTAATATAAATTTCTATAAAAGTATACAAAAGTGATAATATAGTAGCATGCAATAATAAAAAGTTATAGATATGCTTGAGATGTATCAGTGGGTCGGGAGTTCATTGCATAATGCCAAGCAAAGTTGCCGACAGTTGGTGGAGCGTTTGTTGGCCAAATAATCTTCTAGTAAGACCACCGTCCATGAGGGGTTGTACTCGATGCTACCTCCTGCTCCCGTTTGGCTACCTCAAAGGCCATCTGATAAGCAGAAGGAACTGAAAAGGATCCCATGTTTACCGAACACCAAGCAATCGTATCGTCCCATAGCCTTCGTGAAGCTCTAGTTTTCAAAAATTTATCGACATCACAGGAAAGGAAAATATCACTAAGAAGCTCTAGATTCTAAGAACAAATGGCATTTAACAATTAAGACATAAATCGAACCCTTCATCCCCCTTGAACCGTGATAGGTTATAAGAATACAGTTTGGCGATCCAATCATCACGTCACACTCTAATATTCTTGCCATTACCTACTCTCGAAATAAGGCCCTTTTCAAAAGGTACACTCCATGACTGTTAGCCTGCAAGAAGAGGGCTCATTACCTGCAAATATTGTATCCTCTAGCTTCCCATTGGGGTAGTACCAGGCCTTCAGGACTCGTGCACACAAGCTACCAGACCTTATGGTAAGACGCCATGACTGCCTAACTAGTAATGCTTGACTAAATATCCGAAAAATACCGGAACCCACTCCATCTTTATCCTTTGGTTGCATCAGTTTATCCCTAGGCTTCCAATGAACCTTCTGATGCCTTTGAGACCCCCTTGCCAATAAAATTTCCTGGTCATGGATGTGAGCTCATCGCAAAACCGAGTATGTAAGTTTTAATATACCCACAATATATGTTGGCAAGGCTTGTGCAACAGACTTTATAAGAACCTTTCCCCCTGGTTGTGCCAAGGGACCATGTCCCCATTGCATAAGTCTCTCTGACACACAAACCTGGAGGCTGTGGATTTTTCCTTTAGACCTGCGACCATCAGGAGTTTGCTAACCAAGATACTTCTCTTCAAATCCAGTGCAAACAATCTTTAAAGCATATTTAAGTTTCTCCTTAGCAACCCAAGGATAGGCAACACTAAATAAAATGGAGATTTATTATAACTAAGACTTTTCCCAGTTGCAGTACTATAAAGATCCAGAAATTTTTAACATGGGAAGCCTCAAAGAAAAGAATTGTGTTATCCACAAATAAAAGGTGATATATACCAAGGCCCATAGACACACTCTTATAGGGGTAATATTATTTTGACCCACACATTGTTCTACAATGGCAGATAAACCATCAGCAACAAACATGAATAAGAAAAGGGAGAGAGGATCACCTTGCCGAAGCCCATGCAAATGGTGCAAAGATATCTAGGAGGGTTTCATTAAATTTATCAGAGAAACTCACTGATGTGACACCTATCATAATTTAGTCAATCCATCGCTGAGAGAAACCCAACCTTTGCATCACTTGCTTTAAGAAATTCTAGTCAACCCCCTCATTCGCCTTTGATTAAATCTAGTTTGCATGCACAACAACTTTTGGAGCATCTCTTTCTTGATTGAATACACTCAAAGGCGACTAGTGCATTATGAGTGATCATCCTGGCACGAATGAAAACACTATGCTCCGGGGAAATAATAACATCCAGCAAGGATCTCAATCTATTCGCCAAGCACTTGGACACCTCCTTGTAAATCACATTACATAAACTTATAGGCCTGAAATCAGAAACTTCAGTGGGGTTATTTTTGGGATAAGAACAATTGAAGTATCGTTTACACCCTCCAACATGATCCCAGTACGAAAGAATTCTTTAACCCTCCTGCGATGTTCGTTCAATTGGAGGAGACGTTTCCATCGACTATGAGATGTTGACGCTGATTTCGTCAATCTCAAGATATTGTGCCGGCTCGGTATCTCGAAGGAGCTCATAGGGGCAATGTGTGTGTGGGTGTGTTTATATGGATGACTGCATGTGCATCTATGTGAGCATCTTACAATATACCGTGTTAAAAAAAAGTACTGATACGAAAGTGGAGTTTAAAGGATTACTTGTACTAGAACTGGGGAGTACTATATATGTAGCGTATATGTAGAGCTCTGTATCTAGGTTATCACTCGTATAGGAGTATATAGCAAAAAACTACCACATTACAGGTTGAGGCTATGAAAAACTACCATTTTTTTAATTTTTCAAAATGCTACCACAAAATTGTTTCGCTGTTTCAAAAAAGTACCATGTCACACTGATGACATGTTGATTAACTTTAAACGTTATTATGACAGCTCGGGTCCACTTGTCAGGTTGACTGTTAGGTTTGACCGTTAGGTTGACCATTGAGAGGTTATGACAGGTGGGCCCAAATGTTTTTTGACAAGCAATCAGGTCCCCGAAAAACTAGAAAAAGCAATCGGGTCCCTAAAAAATAAAACTAACAGCAATCGGGTCCTTGCCGGCGAGCTCGTCGCCGAATTCGACGAAGGGACCTTGCTGGTCGGCCGGTGTTGCTCTGGCCATGGCTGCGACATCCATGGCCGGCGGGAAGCTGAGGCGGCGGCGGGCTGCTCCCTGCCCGTGCTCGAGCCCGTGGCTAAGCTAGGTGTGGTCGACGGCTGGGGCAGCTGGCGGCGCGTCCTGGTGGCGTTCGGCCCGGGAGTCAACGAACGCGGAGCAGGCGGCAGCTCATTTCGCATTCCCCGCGTGATCCAGAGCTCCGACGCGGCGTGTCCAGTCGTGGCCCGGTCCAGCGTGGCGCCCCGACGCCCAGCTTCGACCTCGCCCTGGCAGCGCCCCCACGACTTTGGCCTCGCCTTGGCAGGAGCTCCGGCGCGGCGTGTCCAGTTGTGGACTATCCAAAGGCCAACTAGAGCAGGGCGGCGGCGCCGTCGGCGATGTCCACAGAGAGGTGGCTCTCAGGGGCGAGGCTTGAGGCGCTCATCCATGGAGCAGGGGGAGGAGAGAGGAGGGCTGGAGGTCTGGGGACATCTCGGGACGGCGGCGGCGTTCGTTGGTGAGTAGGCGAGCGGGTCCAGACAGCAGCAGGAGGACGGCGAATTTCTCGCCGGCATATGTAAGTTAACGGGTAGGAGAGGGAGGAGAGGGAGGGAAGAAAGAGTTCAGGGAAGGAGAGGGAGGGAAGAAAGAGAGACCTTACGGGTAGGTCCCATATGTAAATTAACGGTCAAAGAAACGGTCAACAAACAGTTTGTTTAGAAGCAGGTCCGACCTGTCATAAATGGGATTAATTCTAAATCACATCGTCATTTGGGTTTTTTGGAACAGCAAAACAATTTTATGGTAGCATTTTAAAAAATTAAAAAAAGTGATAGTTTTTCATAGCCATAGCCTGTAATGTGATAGTTTTTTGCTATATACTTCTTGTATAGAGAATACACTCTTATTTTCCTCAAAGAGTACACAGAATATACTCTCGTTTCTTGCTATGTAGAATAATGGGAAAGGGAAAAAAGGTAGACCATGAGAGAAAGGTGGCCATGAAATACTTAGGAGATGCTTGTTGCGGTTGTGCAGCAGCTGCTGCCGCAAACAGACGGGTTGGTCAGCCTTTCAGAGGGGATCTCCTGTGCAGTAGGTGCCTCCCCATCTCCATCTCCCGAGGAAAAAACAGGATCAGGTTGGTTGGTAGACCACCGAATCGCGATGTACTGTACAAATGAAGTTGCATGCATGGCAATGCAGAAGCGGCACAAGCTTCTATTCCAATCCACAAACGTCTAGTACTTGCTGCTCCGGGGGTTAATATTAATTAGCACCGGCGTTCTCACGTAAGCGAGCTACGTACAGTACGTACTATATGAGTGAAATTTAAGAAGTGCATTTGCATATATATATGAACAACTCACGAACGAAGGCTGAAATGAGCCACCGTGATCCTTGTTTATCAGATCTGGGCGCCTGTGCACGATTTGAAAGAAAGGCGTGCTTGGATCGTGTGCTCCAAGTGCAGCTATGCATGGAATGAAAGGCTACGTCTATGAACAGCTTGCCACCAACACCAACACCAAGCACGTGTGACGAAGGCCGTGAGGCCGTGAGAAGGAATTACTTTTGGTAAAAGCTGCAAAACAGAAACCGTCCCTTTTTTTTGCAGGGACAGAAAGCCAATGTAATCGACCAGGCCGTTGTAATCTCTGCCATGTGACAGCTAGCTCAGAGAGAGAGAGAGAGAGGGAGAGAGGGAGAGAGGGAGGGAGAGCTAAACGCACCATCGGAAGCCTTTTGAGACCTCGTGTGTTCCACTTCCATGCGGGCCACGCGCCTCAGAATTTCACAGAATGCAGCAAATGTTGTACTACAAAGTAGGGTGCATTTGAATTGCGTTTAGGGTGGCGAGAGAGAGAGAGAGACCAGCCAAGAGCCAAGCGTACCATCTCCTCTCCACATAAAGCAAGAGCACGGACACCATTTTTGTTGCACACCCTCTGCGTCTCGTCCCAGACTTCGCAGCAGGTAGGTTCGTAGTTTCTTGGAAAAGAAAAAGAATATTGCAGCCCCTTTGTTTGGACGTCCCCAACCGATGGATCTCATCTGTTCTTGCTAGTTTCTACTGTTTGATCCGTTTTACTCCTTCCTTGTTTCTGTTTTGTGTTTTCTCTCGTGCCATCATCATGATCCGTTTTACTCCACCCTTTGTTTCTCCTATGGACCTGGAGTTCTCACGCGACAGAGACGAGTTGCCCCTCGAGATGATCTTCGTGTTGTTCCGGTCGGTGCGAGGGCACGCTCTTCTGCATGCTGATGATTAGCGTCGTCTTGTTTCTCTCCTCCCACCAACTTTTTTTACTGCTTTTTTTGGGTGCGTGTATCTGTCTGCTACAAGGCCCGGCGGACGATTCCGATTCACTTGCCCGACGGATCGATGCCATAAAACTTGCTTGAACAAGTCGTGTGTGAGCTCTTACTACCGGTGCCCTGTTCTTGGTTTTTCGTGTCGAGGTTTTTTTTGTCCTATTACCACGCTTCATCTCGGAGAGAGAGATTAAATGGCCTGATTACATTCGCGTCCCAGCGTGTGCATTTTATTTCTATTCCCACGTGACGTAGCTAGTAGGATTCATGTGGCCCGATGGTCGATCGCGTGCACAAGTACTGTTTGCTTCGAGTGCTTGTTGTGCGACCTTTGCGTTTCTACAGAGATCCAAGAAGGGAGCACGTTCCTGTGTTTCACTCTAATCTTGCATTTAGAGAAGAATTTTGTATCCCTATACTGGAAGGAGGGAACTAGGGACTGAGAGCATGCCAATTTGCATAATATTCTGGATTTGTTCATACCCACTTTTCCCATTTAGGGCATTTTTTTCTTTTTTGATTTTTGACAAGAGGAAATTGTTCTTGTTTTTTTCCCGCTCAACGAAGGAGTATTTTTCTTTTATTCTTACAGCCTCTACCTCTACGGTTGTTTAATTGACATCTGGTGTTAATATTTAATTAACCTACTAGGTGGTTGGAGGCATGGATTTCGAGATGTTTCTGCGGTGGACAGGATATGTCAGCATGGGGTTCATTCTTTGGCGCCTGGGTATGTTTACAGATCGATGACCACAAACTACACTTATTTTGCACCAATCGATCCATGCTGTTTTTTTATATACTTCTAGTAATATGCAGAATGGATGATAAACTTCCTTCAACAAGAATGAACATATACTAAGGATGAAAGTTGCAAATTCAGAATTTGATTGTGTTGTCACATCCTGAAATGGCTTTCTAGTGTGAAGAGAGTGGTTTAATGTAGCGTTTGAAATGGATTCTTAACTTTGCTCCACTCCATGCCGAATTTTACAGGATCACCTTCGTCTGGAACAAGAAGGTGGCATGCTACACGCCCTACCTGTACCTGGCAATGTCCTTCAACGGTGTGCTGCGAGTGTTGTATGTGATGGTGACCAAGGGAGACGTGGTTATCATGTACATCAACGGCGGCGGGGTGCTGCTGGAACTGGTTTATACTGCTATCTTCATCAGTCTTGCTGCAGCAGCGGACCGTCGTCGGGCCAATCTGCTCCGATCGATCGTGCCTGGACTCTTGATCCTTATCCTGGGCGGCATATGTTACCTGACCAGTGCCACAGCCTACAGGCTGCTCTGTGCCATCTGTGGGAGTGCTCTGTACATCGTCCCAATGATTGACGTGGTACGCATCATTCTTCTCCCCTCGGCAGGAATATGCAGGTTTAACTATGGTCTCATCTGACACACTTATGCATTCTCCAACTGTCCTCATGCAGGTTAAAGTCATCAAACTCCGGAAGAGAAAGTACATGCCACCTCTGCTCCTTGCCTCTACCTCGTTCCTCAACAGCATCATCTGGGCTGTGATTTCTGGCATACAGTCGGATTGGTACATCATGGTAAGTTTCTGCTGCTCTAGCTGATATGGAACATGTGTGTCTTGGAATCTTTTATCGGTGTATGAGCATGAACACTACCCAGGGTTTATAACACACGTGTGTTTCATTCATATTCAGGTACCAAACCTAGCTGGTTTGGCATGTGCCTGTATCCAGCTCGGCCTCCACATAGGAGCTCCGTGGCTCTTCAAGGTTCATTTCTCAGGCCTTACCGAGCTGTTCCTGGAGGAGGGGGAGGAGGAATCACCCTGCTGAAGCATGCATGACCTATGCCTCACTACGCTTAACATCCTGTCTATTGCATTCCATCTGCGATAAAAAAAATTAGAATATGTCATTCCTGTGCTATTTCCCTTAGATCACTCCTCTATCATACCAATCAGATATGTACAATGAGAGTTTATTGGTATGCTGAATGGGACTCATATTACGTAAGCTCATTTTTTTTGCGGGGATTACCTAAGCTCGTTATTGGCTTTGAGCCTTTGACCGCTCATGCACTATCATCAACAGCGTAATAATATTATTCCTTCGTAGCTGATGTATTTGTACTTGCTTGATCAATCACGCGCACACCTACCCTTCGGAAATGCCCGCCTGCACACGAGGATGACTTAATTTCATTGTGACTTAAATCTGACATGTTCACCCCGCAAAAAAAAAAACTTCACTCGTCCTAAAATAAATGTCTTCCATTTAATACAACTTGACCCGAAACTAGTAACTCCGGAGCCGACCCCGCCCTCCCACTTCCCCTGCCCTGTGCGCTGCTCCGGAAGCCACCCCGTCTCCAGCGCGGCCACCCACCGTGCTGCCCTCTGCTCTAGAGGCGGTGCCCACCCCACCCGCGCGCATGGCTTCCCGGGTCTCCCTCGTCGGAGCTCCATGCCCCCACCCCACCGTCGCGGCCCCGACTCCGCTCCCTCATCATTCCACAGATCATCGGCTCCGCATTTGGCCTCATCGTCCAGGGTGGCACGGAGGCGGCAGGCCCCTACCGCCCCCCGTCGCAGGCGGCCGCGACCGCGGGGTGGCAGACCAAGCAGGACCGCCGCCGCAGGGTCTCCGGACCGCGCTTCCCTCCCCGGTGGCCCATGCCCCCTAGGCGGCCGTGCAACATCCTCGCCTCCCAGCCGCGCCCGGACTCGAGGCTCCCAGCAACGCTTCACGGATGCTGCTACAACTGCAGTAGCGCGATGGCCACATCTCGGTGGAGTGCACCAACCCTACTCGCTGCGTTCGATGCGGGGGTGCCAACCACATCTCGCGTGGCTGCAAGCGGCCACGCAGCTCGTCCCCGGTGTCCCTACCCCCACGCCCGCCGCCGCTACTCCGCCACGACTCGGCCACGGCTGCCACTCACATAGGCCCCCAGCACCGCCTCCGCCACTGCCAGGCCCGCTGCCGCCCGGGGCCGTGCGCTTCGCTCCATCACCTGGGCTTGAGGTGCTGCCACCGCCGCCGCCAGGGCCTCCTCCCACCGGTGCGGTGCATCTTGAGTGGACGTGGAGTCAGGTGACTAACACGGGGTCCGTGGAGAGCGAGGCGGACCCCAGTTCTCTGTGCCTGTGGAGCCACACTAGTCGGAGTCCTTCGCGGCGCCGGAGCTGGCCGATTGCTTCTTCCTGGAGATAAGCGTGGATCTTAGCGTGCTGGAGGCGGAGCTGTCACGGGCTGTCCTAGTCATTGTCGGCGGCCCGCGCCCAGCGGTGGGCCTCTTGTCTGCGGCGGCTGCGATTATCGCGGAATTCGAGCTTGACCCACTAGTGCAGAACCAGGCAATAGCACCGGTTCGTAAGGCCCTTTAGTGCCGGCTTAGGAACCGGCACTAAAGTGTGGGCACTAAAGGCCCCCCCTTTAGTACCGGTTCAGCACGAACCGGTGCTAAAGGGCAACCACGTGGCACGAGCCAGCTCCGGGGGCCGGGAGACCTTTAGTACCGGTTGGTAACACCAACCGGTACTAAATGTTAGTGGGTTTTTGTTTTATTTTGTATTTTTCAATTAAATTTGTGTTATCAATTTAATTTAGGATTGTTTTACATTATAATGAGTTGTAGTCGTCATCATCATCATCGCATATTAATAAATAAATAAAATCTAGCTACCTAAAAATCATCATAGTCGTCTAATTACCATTATTTAATCATCATAGTCATTACCGCTAGCTATCTAATCAACACCAACGCTGGCTAGCTTAATTAAAGAGGAAACATTCACTTTGTAACAGAAGCAAAGATATCATCAAGTTCAACATAATCATCACCAACATCGAAGTTCAGGACACGGACATGAGACAAGTATAATTGAGAGCATGAACTAGTAGCTACTCCTGCTGCTCCCTCTGTAGAATAGCATAGAACATGTATAGCTCTCCTGATTCATCATACTGGAGCATGCAGATGAATCTGTCTCCTAATCTTGGGTTGCGCTTCTCCTTGCTGCCCCCTAGTACTTCTCTACGATCGTTAATAATTTTGCTCCAATCTTTCACTATTAAGCATTCTTCGCTTTCAGAAATCCTGAATGCACTAATGTGCAATGTAGGAAATCTTGGTCGTAAGCTAACCATTGACATGCGACTTTTTGTCTCGATCCACTGAGGCACAACTGTCATCGGAAGTCCCTGTTGAAGAACATCGTATAGTAATTAATATACTAAGCAATGGAAGTTTAGCTTCAAAAATAATGTATGCAAAAGATGCACTAATTAAGGACAAATATTTAAAATCTTACCATCTTTCGATTATAGATGTGACCGTAGTTCAATACGATCACCATTGGTCGCACGTTTTGAGTACTAACATTTCTAAGTTCAGGAAAAAAATTATCTTGACAGTATTAAGATCCTCAAGCCATGAAACATAATGACTTATCTCCTCGCAGTTTAGTTGAGCCCCGGGGCAGTAGTAGGTCCTGTCTACCAAGAGCCGGACATGTTTGCTTGAACTGAAATAAGCTGACAATACAAATTAGTTGTCAACTATTTTTGAATAAACTGTATCAAAGACATAAACATATGCATGCATGTGGTTGAGAAAAACTCACATAATGGTAGAACTGGAGGCGTTTGCACATCGACCCAGATGTCTATATTACCTTCAATATCATCTTCCGGACGAATATCAAAGGTGATAACCATATCAGGCTCAAATGCATAAGCCTTGCATAGTGCTTGCCAAGTTTTGCATTCAAAATGGGTGTATGTGTCTCCATTATATAATTTGACGTTGAAAGTATACCCATGCTCCGTCTTCAAGTAAACTCTCTTTACCTCCATATCATCTATAGCACTAAAACCTATCTTATCCAAGACAAAAATTCTTGCATGGCAGGGGATGCGCTAGTAGAATAGTGAAAATTTAAAATTATAAGTTGAAGCAAATGAAGCATAAGTTTTGCATTCAAATAATAATTGACAAAGTGACTTACTGTATCAACTTCGAATGTCTCATCCAGCTTGATGCTGAAGCGCCTACCATCAACAAGGAAATTTTTGTCGCACAGGCCGCGCTGGTCTTCACAGTGTTCGCACGTAATGAAATCTTTTTCATCGTCAGATGACATTTCCTATGTTCATATAGGTGAAACATTAAACACTTACTATCTAACATTAATTAATATCTAGCTAATTCTAATATTCATCTAACATTTAACATTAATATTTAACATATATTTTCTATCTAATTCATCTAACATTTGACATTAATCTAACATTTATATAAACTAAAAATTTATAAAAAAATCATTAACATTAACATCTAGGTAGTTAAGTTCTATATATAGGTGAAACAATATTATTACTAGTTCTATTATTTCAACTAATTCAACTAGTTCTATTCATTCAACTAGTTCTATTAATTCAACTAAGCATTTACTAAAAATAAACTAGTTATATTAATTCAACTAGTTCAAATCACATATACCTAATTAATATCTAGCTATAATTCATCTAACAATTGACATTAATATTTAACTTTTCTATCGAATTCATATCTAACATTTCACATTAATCTAACATTCTTATCTAGGTAATTCATCTAATTAACAATTTGACATGCATTAATCTAAAAAACAGAAAATAGAAAATAATTAAAAAAATTGTGTGTGTGTGTGTGTGCATGTGTGTGTGTGTATGTGTGTGTGTACGTACGAGCGGGGGCGGCGGCGTACGGGCAGCGGCGCGAGACGGTGACGACGGGGACGGCGCGACGGGGGCGGCAGCGTACGGGCGGCGGCGCGACGCGGGCGGGGACGGCCGGGTAGCGCGCGACGACGGGGACAGGGACGGCCGGGCGCGCGCGACGATGGGGGCGGGGACGGCCGGGGCGCGCGCGACGCCGGGGATGGCCGGGGCGCGATGACGGCAATGGGGACGGGGCGCGATACGGGGGCGGGTGCGGGGCAGCGACGAAGACGAACAACTAACTGAAATTTTTTCGTAAGTGTTGTATATATAGGAGAGGCCTTTAGTACCGGTTGGAGCCACCAACCGGTACTAAAGGCCAACTTTGGCCAGGCCAAGAGGCGGGAAGAGCAGGCCTTTAGTACCGGTTGGTGGCTCCAACCGGTACTAAAGGGTGGTCTTTAGTACCGGTTGGAGCCACCAACCGGTACTAAAGGCCTCGCGCTGCAACCCCAAAGTTTAGTCCCACCTCGCCGGGCGAAGGGCAGGCGCACTGGTTTATAAACCCAGCCGCGACTGCCTTTTTGAACTCCTCTATATAGCAGGCTTGTGGGCCTAATTTCTGCGTGCTGCCCTGTGAGTCTGCTGGGCCTTTCGGGCATGTAATTGCACGCCCGTCGTGTAGCAGGCCCACAGGGCAGCGCCCCAATTTTTTTATATTTTTTTCTTTTCTGCTTTATTTTCTTCTATTTATTGCTGCGTAGTTTTTTGTATAGTTTTTTTTTTCTGTTATATTTATTTTCTTCTATTTATTTATGAGTAGTTTTTCATCTAGTTTGCCAAAATTCAACATTTTCAGAGTTCATTTTGTAGTGATTTTCAATTTCACGGTCATTTTCGATTGAAAAATAGCAAAAAAAAAAATCTTTTCTGCTTTATTTTTTCTTCTATTTATTTCTGAGCAGTTTTTTCTTTTCTGCTATATTTATTTTGTTCTATTTATTTCTGAGTAGTTTTTTTATATAGTTTTTTTCTTTTCAGATATAGTTTTTTTTCTTTTCTGCTATTTTTTCTTTTCTGCTATTTTTCCTTTTCTGCAAAACTTGATGGTCAAAGTCTGGAGTTATAACCAAAGTTAAAAAAAATGCCGACGTGCAATTAGTTTTTGCCATAACAGAAGAAGTCCGGAGTTGTAATAAGTTATTAAAAATAAAAAAGAGGTGCAATGCTCGTTAATTTGCTTCAAGCCTTTCGGAATAGTGTAAACTGCACTGCGCATAGCTCCGTGCAATCTATCATATTCCTGAAGGCTTGAAGCTAAGCAACGTGAGCATTGAGCCTCTTCTTCATCGTCTCTGCACTCAGGGCTTATAAACCGCTCCTAGTCCCTCTCTCTTGGCGAGGTGGGACTAAAAAACAGCTTCCTAAGCAACTGTAGTACTGGTCACCCTTTAGTACCGGTTGGAGCCACCAACCGGTGCTAAAGGTGGTGCGCTTAAAACAGTTATGGCAAATGAAGGCAGAAATGGTTGAAAGTTGATGGCGTCGCTTTGAATGGTGCATACTGAATGCACAAAAAGTCTGGAGTTGTAATAAGTTGAAAAAAATGAAATGCCTTTATAACAGATGAGTTTAATTTCGTCAGAAACCTGAATACTTTGAAAGAGATTGTCCAGTTTGTGAACGAAGTGCATCCAGTTTTTGCCGTAACCTTCTCTACTTTTTTGAACAATCTATGTGGGTGAAATGATGATACCATGCCAAGTTTCAACTTTTTCAGAGTTCATTTGTAGTGCTTTTAAATTTCCAGGTCATTTAGTTCTCAAAACAAATCATTGAATGCATGAAAAATAGCAAATGAAGGCAGAAATGGTTGAAAGTTGATGGCGCCGCTTTGAATGGTGCATACTAAACGCAAAAAATATAAGAGCATTTAGATCATGATCTTATATTTCTCTACAGTCTAAATTGTTAATATGATCTTATAACATCAAAAAATACTTTGATCATCAATGATCTTTGTGTGTACAATCTGAATTGTCAATATGAGTCATCAACGATTTTTAAACCGATGAAGACTCATATTGAGGCCACAAATTCTACACATAGAGTTCAATGAAGACCAAGTGCTTATGATAGTTTGAGAGATAACATATTTAAGGTGGTAAAAGGCTTGTTAGGGGAGCGAGGTGGGACTGAAAACAGCCTGCCATAACCTCATTAATACCGGTTCGTGGTACGAACCGGCACTAAATGGTGATGGTTGGGCCATAGCCTGACCGCGGGCTGACACAGCCTCTTTAGTGCCGGTTCGTGGCACGAACCGGTACTAAAGGTTCTCCACGAACCGGTGCTATTGATCGCCGCCACGAACCGGCAGTAGTGTACACATTAGTGCCGGCTGAAATTCAAACCGGCACTATTGTGCTTCACAAAAGACCCTTTTTCTACTAGTGACCTGCTGGACTTCTCGATACGAGCGTACTATCCAAGGGACTTCTTGGTCCTATGCATGGGCAAGGACACGCGCAACAAGTTGCTGGCCGGTGGTCAGGTTACGACTGACCAATTCGCGCTCTCTCTGCGGCCATGGACCGCCAAGCTTGCACCGGCTACTCAGTGCCATATCTTGTGCCTCTGGCGCTGAGGGGTGTGCCAGCAAACGCTTGGACATGGCAGACGACGGAAGTAGTTCTTTGGCGCCTGGGGATCGTCGTCAAGATAGCGGACATCACAGTGTGTCGGCATGACATGGCGATGTTCGGCGTCTGGCTGCGCATGGATGACTCCGCCTGGATCCCTCCCCGGCGCATATTGGTGGTGGAGGAGCCAGACGGTGGTCGCTGCGGCAAGAGGATGGATCCGCGGATGCACTTTGGTACCCCGTCAAGATTTTCTAGGAGGCACTGATATGTCTCCAACGTATCAATATTTTTTTATTGTTCTATGTTGTTATATTATCAATGTTGGATGTTTTATAATTATTTTATAGTCATTTTATATCATTTTTTGATACTAACCTATTGACTTAGTGCCAAGTGCTAGTTGCTGTTTTCTGCATGTTTTTACATCGTAGGAAATCAATATCAAACGGAGTTCAAACACAATGAAACTTTACGAAGATTTTTTTGGACCAGAAGGAACGTAATGGGCCTTGGCTGCGCTTGGGGGGTGCTACGAGGAGAGCACAACCCACCAGGGCGCGCCAAGAGGCCCAGGCGTGCCCTAGTGGGTTGTGCCCACCTCGGGTGCCCCTCGGACCGCCTCTTTTCTCTATAAATACCCCAATATTCCAGAAACCCTAAAGGCATGGACGAAATATTGATCTAGCCGCCGTAGAGTCTAGAACCACCAGATCCAATCTAGACACCATCTCGGATGGGGTTCACCACCTCCATTGGTGCCTCTCCGTTGATGCGTGAGTAGTTCTTTGTAGACCTTCGGGTCCGTAGTTAGTAGCTAGATGTCTTTCTCTCTCTCGCTGAATTCTCAATACAATGGTCTCTTGGAGATCCATATGATGTAACTCTTTTCCGGTGTGTTTGTTGGGATCGATGAACTTTGAGTTTATGATCATATCTTCTTTTTATCCATGAAAGTTATTTGAGTTTCTTTGATCTCTTATATGCATGATTGCTTATAGCCTCGTATTTCTTCTCCGATATTTGGGTTTTGTTTGGCCAACATGATTTATTTATCTTGCAATGGGAAGAGGTGCTTTGTAGTGGGTTTGATCTTACGGTACTTGATCCCAGTGACAGAAGGGGAACTGACACGTATGTATCATTTCTACTAAGGATAAAATGATGGGGTCTATCTCTACATTGATAGATCTTGTCTACATCATGTCATCGTTCTTATTGCATTACTCCATTTTTCCATGAACTTAATACACTAGATGCATGTTGGATAGCGGTTAATGTGTGGAGTAATAGTAGTAGATGCAGGCAGGAGTCCGTCTACTAATCTTGGACATGATGCCTATATAATGATCATTGCATGGATATCTTCATGAGTATTTGAAGTTCTATCAATTGCCCAATAGTAACTTGTTCACTCACCGTTTGCTATTTTCCTCGAGTGAAGCCACTAGTGAAGCCTACGGCCCCCGGGTCTCTTTCTCATATATTTGCCTTTGCGATCTACTTTTCCTTTGCATTTATTTTCAGATCTATTAAACCAAAAATACAAAAACACCTTGCTTCAATTTAGTCTTATTTATTTTATTTGGCGTTAGATCTATCAATCTACTTCAATTTTATCTCACGTCCGTTTGCCTATCTTGAGGCGCCGCTACCCGAAAGGGATTGACAACCCCTTTTACACGTCGGGTTGCGAGGATTTGTTATCTGTGTGCAGGGGTTGTTTACGTTGTGTTGCTTGGTTCTCCTACTGGTTCGATAACCTTGGTTTCATATCTGAGGGAAATACCTACCGCCGCTGTGCTGCATCATCCCTTCCTCTTTGGGGGAATACCGACGTAGCTTCAAGCGACATCAATAGGAATTTCTAGCGCCGTTGCCGAGGAGGATCTTCAACATATACCAGGTTCCTAATCACAAATCTCATCTCCTCGCAATTTACATTATTTTCAATTTGCCTCTCGTTTTTCTCTCCCCAACTTCACAACAATTTGCCATTTTATTCGCTCCTCTTTTTCGTTCGCCTTTTTCTCGTCAGATTTATTCTTTGCTTGCAATCATGAGTCATTTCGGTATGGCACCAACAGATCATGGCCTAACTCCTAAGATTGGACGTACGGGCAATATGGATGCTAAAACTTTGATCTTGGGGCAAGGAAACGTTATGGGAAAAGAACGTATCCAAGAATTTTTCAATTGTGTGGGAAATTTGAGTCTTGATGATGCTCCTATACTTAAAACTACTAGATCTTATGCGGATGCTATTTCAGCACTAGTTCTGAAACTTGAAAGTAAATTTATTCGTACCCATCCTACTTTGCAAAGATTGTTTTTTGAGCTTCCCGTTATAAAGAATCCTAGGGCTAAAAAGTTGGCCACTCTCGTTCTTATGATTGAGTTTAACTAGGGAAGTCTTTGATTTTTATGGTACGAATCGTGAAAAACCTGTGATAGATGAAATTCTTTATAATAGTGACTATGCTTTAAGACATTTGCTTGGGGATAATAAAATCTTTGAGGAGAATCTTAAAAAGGAAGTCTCCATTTTAGATATAATCCAACAGGTTTTTAATAATGCCAATCAACATTACTCTTGGATTGTTGCGGGGAATCAAAAAGGTTATGATGAACACCAACTTAGGAACGCTAAGGTTTCTATGGATAATATGTTTTATGTTGTGTTCACAAAACCCCATGATGAAAAGACCTCTAAGAAAATTAAGAAGAAGGACGACAAAACTTAGACCCTTGCTTTATGCCTAGCTAAGGGCGTAAAACTATAGCGCTTGTTGGGAGGCAACCCAATGAATAAAATTTATTTTTGCTTTTCTGTTCTTGAGTGTTAGCACAATTATGTTACTGTTATGATTGTGTTTTTTGTGTTTTAATTAGTGTTTGTGCCAAGTAAAGCCTTTAGGTTCTTCTTGGGTGATAGTTCTTTGATCTTGCTGAAAAAATAGAAACTTTTGCGCTCACGAAAACAATTCTCATTTTTTACCAGAGCATGATACAATACCAATTCTTTTTTCAGAAGATTAATATACAAATTGCTCAGTTTGTCCTAATTTTTTAGAATTTTTGGTGTTCCAGAAGTTTTCAAAATAGTCATATTGCCAGACTGTTCTGTTCTGACAGATTATGTTTTCTTTGCGTTGTGTGCTTATTTTGATGGATCTATGGTTTTATTAGATGAGTTTTGGCCATAGAAAGTTGGAATACAGTAGATATAATGCAAAAATAAAATATTAATTGGTTTGGTACATTACTTATAGTAGTGATTTGCTTTGTTTTACTAACGGATCTCACGAAGGTTTTGTTGAGTTTTGTGTGATTGAAGTTTTCAAGTTTTGGGTTATCTTATGATGGATGAAGAAATAAGGAGTAGAAGAGCCTAAGCTTGGGGATGCCCCAGCATCCCAAGCTATTATCAAAAAATGAGCGACCAACTAAGCTTGGGGATGCCCCCGAGTGGCATCCCCTCTTTCTTCTAACGACCATCGGTATTTTACTCGAAGCTATATTTTTACTCGTCATATACTATGTGTTTTGCTTGGAGCGTCCTGTATGATATGAATCTTTGCTTGTTTTATTTTGTGTTTTAAGTCTTGATCCCTTGCTGGACACACCTATTTGAGAGAGCCAAAATTATGTCATGCCTGTTAGAATTGTTCTCATGCTTCACTTAAATTTTTATGAGCTATGGACTTGCTCTAGTGCTTCACCTATATCTTTTTTAGCACGGTGTGATTTAGTATTTTTGAAGAAATGCTCTCTTGCTTCACTTAGATTTATTTGAGAGTTAGTAAAATTTTCAAGAAATTCTCTCTTGCTTCACTTAAATTAATTTGAGAGAAAGAAAAATTTATGCTCATGATCTTCACTTATATTTGTTTGAGCTTATGAAAGGCAACACATGAAAATTAGTCCCAAAGTGATAGATATCCAAGAAGGATATAATAAAAACTTTCATGGAGATCATTGGACAAAATAAACTTGATTCTTAGTAATAGTTTTGAGATATGATGATGTGATATGTGAGTTATGTTGATGAGTAATTGTGCTTTAGTTAGAACATTGGTGTTAAGGTTTGTGATTCCCTATGCAAGCACGAAAGTCAATAGTCATGCAATGAAATCATATCCTACTTGTGGAGCATTATTCGGTGTTAATTATGCTTAATGCTCGCTTATGAGATTATCCGTTTCTTGGTTGGTCGCTTCTCAATCTTTTGCTAGCCTTCATTTTGCACTAAGTATGATCACTAATTGTGCATCCAAAATCCTGTAAACCAGTTTTGCCATATGACTCCACTATATCTACCTATATGCAGTGTTATTTTGCCGTCTAAGCAAATTTGTATGTGCCATCTCTAATTTTCAAAATAAACTTGTCTTTTGTGTGTTCGTTTCGCTCACGGAGCGGTGAGGGGTGGCTAATATTTTCCATGCTAGATGTGTTATTCTCAAGATGAGTGTTTATTCACTTGTCATTGCACGAGAGTAAGGCAAAGGTATTAGGATGCCGAGTCCACAAATAAAAAATGATTTTACTTTATATTGTCAAATAATAAAGGGATAATTGTTTTTATGTCACTAGTTGTGTCCCACTCGACTGGTTTACCCCTAGTTTTCAAAAACCCTCGGTTTTACCCAAGTGCGTTTGCTCCTCTTGTGTTTTTGCCCTTCTGTCATGCTTCCATCCAGTTAGTGCCGTTTGACCGTGTGTTGACCGTCTCCAGACTTTTCTCTGGACCATTTTGCCCTCGCTTTCTCACTCTCTCACTAGACACTTCAAAGTGGGACCCATCACAGAGAAAGCCATCCCTCTGTCATCTCACTACCATGTGGGTGGGACCCATGATGAACCAAACTAATAACTAATTAACATTGCCATTGTGTAACCACCACATAATTTTTGCATAACATTTTTGTTTACCACAATGTTAATAAATTAAAACTACAATTAACAAAAATTCGTCGATCCCACATACAACATATTAAACAATACGAGTAGTTTAGAATCACTAGCTAATTACATGGGATCAAAGATTGGCTGCACTCCATTGGAGGAGGATGAGCTCGCCGGAGACAACAGAGTCGGAGCAGGAGCTCATCAAGTCCTCCTCGTCGAGCAAGAGAACGAGGGTGAGCTCGCCGGCGCCATTGGAGTTAGATCCACACACCTCCTATGACGGCGGCCATCACAGCCTTGTCCAACCGACTGGCGCCACTGCCACTGAGGCCCCCGCTGGCCTTCCCCTCGCTGGCCATCGATGGGATTCATGGTGCTGCCGCCGCCTAGGTTGGCCACCGCCGCTGCAGCCCCGCTAGACTCTCCCCGCTGGCCACCGATGGAATTCATGGCCTCACCGCCACCTAGGTTGCCCACCAATGGGATCCATGGCGCCTCCGCCGCCTAGCTTGACCACCAACGGAACCCCGCTGACCTTCCGTCGCTGGCCACCGACGGGATCCATGGCTCCACTACCGAAGGGACCCGTGGCTTCGCCACCACCGCCTAGGTTGGCCTCCCACCGACGGGATCAGTTGCATCGGCCTGCACGCGGGCGCCGGTGTGGCCACCGATGGGGACTTCTGTGTGGCTTGGTGCGCCATGGCCTGGATCGAAACCATGGCAGCGGAGCACTGAGGGTGGGGAAAGGGATAGTGGGATAGGATTTGAGAGAGGGGGGATTTGGCACTAGGGTTTAACCGAGGGAGAGAAGAAAAAGTAAATTGGGATTATTTTCTCAGCTATGGGTCCCACTTGGCAATGTCTGGCGAGAGAGTAAGGAAGCAGGGGCAAAATGGTCTAGTGAAAAGTCCATAGACAGTCAACACGCGGTCAAACGACACTAACTGGATGGAAACGTGACGGAAGGGCAAAAATACAAGAGGAGCAAACGCACTTGGGTAAAACAGAGGTTTTTCGAAAACTAGGGGCAAACCAGTCGAGTGGGACACAACTAGTGGCATAAAACCAATTATCTCAATAATAAATTCCTTGGAAAGTGTTGGTATGGAGGGCAACCGTGGATACAGCTAGCCATGGAAAGTGAAAGTATGGTTGAAAAGGGAATAAACTTTATTTTCTGTTTGGGAACCGCCTATGACATATCTAGCATGGAAAGTGTTGGGAACTCTAAGTCGTTTTCGTTGGTGGGATGGATACACCTCCCAAAATGTTTTTATCTCTAAGTTTTTCGCTTTGAGCTCTCGCACCTCTACAAATCCCTACTTCACTCTGCGAAGGGCCTTTCGTTTACTTTGTGCAATTTTTATTTTTGAATTTGAGTCTCCATCTTCTCTGACAAAAGCATCAACTAGGAGGCAATATGATCGTACTTGAGTATTGGGTGTAGCTAATATGCGAGTGTGCTTCATGAGTGGATCAATGGTTGAGCATGATGAGCTAGGGATAACTTATTTTAGTGTTGATATTTTGAAAGACATGGTGAAAGTGCAACTATCCCTAGGTGGTTTTGGTAATTCATAACAACATATAGCTCATTGAGCTAATGATATTCCAAGATAACTATTTCAGGAAAGCTAAATGATTGGCATGGCATGAATGGTGAAAGTGGAACCCTCAAAATACTAAGGACAAAGGATTGGCTCAAGCTCAAAAGCTCAAGACTCTTCATTTTACATTTTAGTGATCCAAGATCACATTGAGTCCATAGGAAAAGCCAATACTATCAAGGAGGGATGAGGTGTTGCTTAATGAGCTCTTTGCCTTATGTGCTTAATGATATGCTCCAAAATCCTCAACTACTTTCCCATATCCACATATGACCTAAACCCTAAGCCAAACTCGGTCGTACCGATTCTTTCTATCCGGCGCCACCGAGTCTTCATATGTCATAAGCCACTGCCAAAACCCTAGCAAATCGGTTTCACCGATAGGGATCTCGGTCTCACCGAGATGGGATTGCAATCTCTCTGTTTCCTTTTCGTAACTTTTCGGTCTCACCGAAAGAGCGGATCGGTCCCACCGAGATTGCAATGCAAACTCTCTGTTTCCCTTTTGTAACTTTTCGGTCTCACCGAAAGAGCAAATCGGTCCCACCGAGTTTGCCTGACCAACTCTCTGGTTAGCTAATTACCAAATCGGTCTCACCGAGTTTGTGTAATCGGTCTCACCGAGATTACGTTATGCCCAAACCCAAACCATATCGGTCCTACCGAGATGCATGTCAGTCCCACCGAAAATCTCTAACGGTCACTAGGTTTACCTTTTCGGTCCGACCGAGTTTGTTGATTCGGTCCCACCGAGATTGGTAAACTGTGTGTAACGGTTGGATTTTAAGTGGAGGCTATATATACCCCTCGACCTCCTCTTCATTCGTAGAGAGAGCCATCAGAACACATCTACACTTCCAACTCATATGTTCTGAGAGAGAACCACCTACTCATGTGTTGAGACCAAGATATTCCATTCCTACCTTATGAATCTTGATCTCTAGCCTTCCCAAGTTGCTTTCCACTCAAATCTTCTTTCTACCAAATCCAAATCCTATGAGAGAGAGTTGAGTGTTGGGGAGACTATCATTTGAAGCACAAGAGCAAGGAGTTCATCATCAACACACCATTTGTTACTTCTTGGAGAGTGGTGTCTCCTAGATTGGCTAGGTGTCACTTGGGAGCCTCCGACAAGATTGTGGAGTTGAACCAAGGAGTTTGTAAGGGCAAGGAGATCGCCTACTTCGTGAAGATCTACCGCTAGTGAGGCAAGTCCTTCGTGGGCGATGGCCATGGTGGGATAGACAAGGTTGCTACTTCGTGGACCCTTCGTGGGTGGAGCCCTCTCGCGCAACCGTTACCTTTCATGGGTTGAAGTCTCCACTAACGTGGATGTAGGATAGCACCACCTATCCGAACCACGGGAAAAACATCCGTGTCTCCAATAGCGTTTGAATTCTCCAAACCCTTCCCTTTACATTCTTGCAAGTTGCATGCTTTAATTTCCGCTGCCTATATACTCTTTGCATGCTTGCTTGAATTGTGTGATGATTGCTTGACTTGTCCTAAAGTTGCTAAAATCTGCCAAGAACTAAAATTGGGAAAAGGCGTAGCTTTTATTTGGTCAAGTAGTCTAATCACCCCCCTCTATACATACTTCCGATCCTACACATGGTTTCTTGTTGATATGCTTGAGTATTTAAATTATCATGTCCAAACTAGACTATTGCTTTGAACAATATAAAAGTTCAAATGTCCATGCTATAAAGAAAGAATATGATATGACATGATAGGCAACATTCCATATCAAAAATTCTTTTTTTATCACTTCCCTACTCGAGGACGAGTAGGAGCTAAGCTTGGGGATGCTGATACGTCTCCAATGTATCTATAATCTTTGATCGTTCCATGCTGTTATATTATCAATCTTGGATGTTTTACAATCATTTTATAGTTATTTTGTATCATTTTTTGGTACTAACCTATTAACATAGTGCCAAGTGACAGTTGCTGTTTTATGCATGTTTTTACATCGCAGGAAATCAATATCAAACTGAGTCCAAATGCAAAGAAACTTTACGGATTTTTTTTGGACCAGAAGGAACGTAATGGGCCATGGCTGCGCCTGGGGGGTGCTCTGAGGAGAGCACAACCCACCAGGGCGCGCCAGGAGGCCCAGGCGTGCCCTGGTGGGTTGTGCCTACCTCGTGTGCCCCCAGACAGCCTCTTTGCTCTATAAATACCCCAATATTTCAGAAACCCTAAAGGCATCGACGAAATATTGATCCAGCCGCCGGAGAGTCCAAAACCACCAGATCCAATCTAGACACCATCTCGGATGGGGTTCATCACCTCCATTGGTGCCTCTCTGATGATGCATGAGTAGTTCTTTGTAGACCTTCGGGTCCGTAGTTAGTAGCTAGATGGCTTTCTCTCTCTCGCTGAATTCTCAATACAATGGTCTCTTGGAGGTCCATATGATGTAACTCTTTTGCCGTGTGTTTGTTGGGATCAATGAACTTTGAGTTTATGATCAGATCTATGTTTTTATATCCATGAAAGTTATTTGAGTTTCTTTGATCTCTTATATGCATGAGTGCTTATAGCCTCGTATTTCTTCTCCGATATTTGGGTTTTGTTTGGCAAACTTTATCCATTTATCTTGCAATGGGAAGAGGTGCTTTGTAGTGGGTTCGATCTTACGGTGCTTGATCCCAGTGACAGAAGGGGAACCGACACGTATGTATCGTTGCTACTAAGGATAAAACGATGGGGTCTATCTCTACATAGATAGATCTTGTCTACATCATGTCATCGTTCTTATCGCATTACTCCGTTTTTCCATGAACTTAATACACTAAATGCATGCTGGATAGCGGTCGATGTGTGGAGTAATAGTAGTAGATGCAAACAGGAGTCGGTCTACTAATCTTGGACGCGATGCCTATATAATGATCATTGCCTGGATATCGTCAGGAGTATTTGAAGTTCTATCAATTGCCCAATAGTAATTTGTTCACCCACGATTTGCTATTTTTCTCGAGAGAAGCCACTAGTGAAGCCTACGGCCCTCGCGTCTCTTTCTCATGTATTTGCCTTTGCAATCTACTTTTCCTTTGCATTTATTTTTAGATCTATTAAACCAAAAATACAAAAATACCTTGCTGAAATTTATTCTTATCTATTTTATTTGGCGTTCGATCTATCAATCTACTACAATTTTATCTCACGTCCATTGACCTATCTTGAGGCGCCGCTACCCAAAAGGGATTGACAACCCCTTTTACACGCCGGGCTGCGAGCATTTGTTATCTGTGTGCAGGGGTTGTTTACGTTGTGTTGCTTGGTTCTCCTATTGGTTCGATAACCTTGGTTTTATTTCTGAGGGAAATGCCTATCGTCGTTGTGCTGCATCATCCCTTCCTCTTTGGGGAAATACCGATGTAGCTTCAAGCGACATCAGGCACCGCCGATCATTCCTAGGCCTGCGCCGTGGGGGTCTACACCGCCGCCGTCGGATGGCACGGATTCGGAGGATGGTGCCGACTGTCGTGAGAGGCGTCGTCGCTCGCGGACTAGGGGCCGGCGGTGTAGTGGCGCAAGGAGGGCCTAGGAGTCCACGCGCGTGCCCTCGCCGATGCACTCATCGGCCGGCTCCGCCCCGCCGGCCAGACAGCAGGGGATTCAAACGGCGCCTGTTCACCCACTACAAGAAATATGTCAACTTGTGACCACCACTATTGGTCACTGAAAGGTCACAAATTTCCATTTACGACCTTTTTGTGACCAAAAACAGAAGGTCAAAAGCTGGCCGTCGTAAACTGACTATAGCGACCTTTCTTCTGGAATGGTCAAAGACGTTTACGACCAAAATATTCCTACTATGGCGTTTTGGTCACTAGCAATCTCCCCAAGCCACGTAGGCATCCAGCGTGGCAAGCTGATGTGGCACAAGATTCAGCCCGGTCCAATTCAGTTTTCTACATGGGCCGAGCCCATTAATTCAGCCTTTCTATATTTTTTTTCGTGTCAATTTTTGGTCGATTTCATGGGCCTAGCCCAACGTTGTAGCCTTCTTTATTGTTGGCCCATGGCCTTTTATTATTTATTGATTTTCTATTTTCAGCCATTATATATTCAAGCTGGTCCCACTAGTCAAATGGGTCCCACTTGTCATGATCATCTCTCAAATTGGTCCCACATGTCAGAAATGTACAAATTTGATAGATTATTTTCATAAGTGGACCCATTGGTCAAGTTTTCAGATCACATACATAATCAAAAAGAACACATAAATTTCATCAAATATACTACTAAATAAATCTATTACAATCTTTACAACACATATATGCTACAATATGCTACTCTTTACTAAGTAGAACTTGACGGCTTCACACTTCACGGCTTCACACTTGCTTCACACTTCACACTTGAGCATCTGTAAAAGAGGAACAACCACAAATTTAAATCTCAATTGCAGTATAGGCCATATGCAGAAGCAGTTCAAAGTCGAAACAACATCAATTAAAAACACGCGCACAGAAACATAGGAGTCAAAATGCAGTATATGAACAGGACAAGGAAACTCCTGTTATCAAATCAACACACAGCTCGTAGCAAAACAGCAATAGAATACATTATAACGAGAGTAAGCTTGAATCAAACAGCACAGAAACATGTGTATATCTCATGTGAGCATCATGTTGTGGTTTTATTAAACAATGATACAGCAACAGAATACAATATCTTCAATGCAAATTATGGTACTTGTAGCAAAACTGCATAAGCTTTGAATTTTCAAAGAATAAGTTCGGAAGAAAGTATAGCAGTGCGTAAGCTCAGGTTACCTGGGTTGTCGACCAGAGGTGCCTTCCACTTTGCCCTTGCTGTTCAGGTTCTTGATATTCTGAATACACAGAAATCTCAGCTCAGAACTTGTAATACACATCGCTGCTTGTCTAAGCAAATAGACTACCTAGTCATATTGCCATGAGATAGTTCATGGTGTACCTTTTGTTTCCATGGCCCCTTGAACTGGTTTGGAATGGTTGCAGTTGTCCATTTCCCATCTTATACAATCTGCACCTTCAAATAGAACAAATATATGTCAAACATAGATGAGCAGAAAATACCAACTAATCAACGAAAAAACTAACGTGCAGATAGTACTCAAACAAATCAAAGAGGAAGGAAACAAGACATCTGCTTTGCTAGCTAGGAGTGGGTAAACTGAAACATGAGCATGTTGGCCTAACATTGTCGTAACAGCCGGATGGGATGAAGCGTCATTCTAAATAAAAGGAAAGGCGGCGGAGAGGCTAGTGCATCGTCCGATGCGCCTGCCTGCCTCGGAGATGAAGGCAGGACTAGCGGAATTTGGCTGCCCTCAATTAGTTGAGCCATAAGATTGGTTAGTCTAGCAAGCATATTAATGTTTGAACGATTCAGCATTGATAAGGTTTTTACAACAAACATGTTGGCATCATGAGGCTGGCACATGCCGGATCCAGACAGAGACAAGCAACAAGACCCCCACCCACTACTAAGAAGTAGAGCATCTAACAGAACTGCGAGAGATGAAGCAAGCAAGGGGAGGCCAGCAATTCAGTTTGCCAGGAGCAGTAACAGGTTGGATAAGAATTGGGAGGCCGACAATTTCAGTCAATGGCAACAGAAAAGCTGCAGCAGGCTCTCCGTGAAAAACAAAGAGGTCAGCTCTGTATCTGTTGTTGTTCACAACTTCACACAGATTATATGCACAACATGTCAACTTATCCGAAGCAAGCAACAGATTATTTGGGACCAAAGCAATGTCTGCATTCTAATAGTAGTACAAATTAAGCAAAGACACCATAGCAGAATGGAAGCTCCAAACTGCTGTTGCACAAATTTGAAGAGATGAACACGTACAGAGCATATGCATCCATTCTACTGTACTACAAAATGAACCAAAGACAAGATGCATTCAAGAAGCATTCATCCATAGCAGGACAGAAGCAAGACAAACTGTTGCTCCACATAGTCAGTCGCTGTCAGCTACTGCTCCATACAAGACGCCAAAGACAAGTTAGCAACGGCTAGTTTATCGCGCATGAAACAAAAGCACTCCCTCAGAACAGGTCATATGCAGAGTGCGGGGAAACAGAGTAAGCCGTATGCAGAAATGAAAGAACAGTAAGCAATCTAACAACATTATTATCTTTCCAGCATGAATACGTGAGCACATACTAAGTAGCATCAACAGAAGATTAACTGAAATGACACTCCAGAAGATAAACTAAAACTACAAGGAACTACTCTCTGCTTTGACAACAGAAGGTATACTCACACATTTATATTATATTGTTGGTACAGGAAATATGCCATAAAGCATATAAGCATACACACAAGATACTTAGGCTACTAATCGACTTCCAAAGCTATTTACAAATAAGCAAGGCCTCATTCCCACTGTAGAAATCATCAAAGGTGGATGGTTTATCTGTGCTCGCATAAAATTCTTTTCAGATTTGTATCCATAAGACAAAGCAGTAGTAATTCAGTTTGCAACACTATAGATTGCTCTGAAAGTGGACCACAAACTGTACATAATTAGGACAACCGGCAAACAAATGAAGAAGTACAACGTTTCTAACAGCAAAGTTAGGAGCAGAAATGTGTAATGTTATCTGTTATCCGTTGTAACAGCAAAGTTAGGAGCATATAAGCAAACAGGTGCCAACCCAAGTTTCTACTGGTAAAGAAAGCATCACCAATGCAATGTGTAATGTTATCGGAGGAGGGGGCGAACGCGCATGCTTCTCTGTGAGGTTGGGATCGACAAAACGGTTGGAATCGTTGGAGTAGCCCGACACCGCGTTGGCCTTCATCTTCTTGGCCACCTTCTCGGCCTGCAGAAGCAGCACCATCGACAAACAAGTTAGCAACGGAAACCCTAAGCGCGGGGCAGGAAGGCAGCCGAGCGGAAACCCCCACCTTCTTCTGCGCCTTCTTGGACATGTACTCTAGGATCTGCTCCTCGGTGACGCCCCCGCGCTTGGCGCTCCCGCTCCGCCTCCTTCGGCGGTCCCCGGAGTCGGAGCCGGAGCCGGACGCCTGCGAATCGCTCGCACCGCTGGAGGAGGAGGAGGAGGAGGACGGGGCGGCCTTGCGGCGGCTCCTGCGGCGGTGGCGGCTCCGGCCCCGGTGGGGCGAGCCACCGGAGTCGGAGTCGGAGTCCGAGTCGGACGGCGACCGTCGCCGCCGCCGCCGCGACGAGCTCCGGCTGCCCTCGGCGTCGCGCTCCTTCCTAGGCATGTCGGCTACGGGAGGGAAAGGCGGCTGGTCGTGGAGATTTGGCGTGCCGATGGAGCCAAGCCGATTAACTGAACAAACAAATTGGGGCTGGCGGTTGGGTCGATCCAGAGATCCAGAGAGGAGGAGAGAAGGAGGAGTCGTGGGTTGGAGGGTTGGAGGGGATCGATCCATATGGATCTCGCCGGAAAGAAGGTGCCAGAGGTGGTGGCGGATTGGAGGGGATCGATCCATATGGATCTCGCCGGACAGAGGGCGCCGGAGGTGGTGGCGGACAGAGGGCGCCGGAGGTGGCGGCGGCCAGGGAGGAGTGGAGCGCTAGGGTTCGAGAGAGAGAGAGTAGGGCACGAGGGGTTGGGTGCGGTTGGGTGCGTGGGAGGGAGTGCGGGTTGTGGGTTGGGCGACGTGGGTGAGACAGGCGGGCCGTTGGATCAGGAGCATCCGACGGTGATTAGGCACGATCCGCGTGAGATGCTCCTGGACCAATCAGAACGCAGTATATCAGTACTACATTTTTTGACCATCTAAATTGGTCGTAATCAACTAAAAGTAAGGTGCTAAATCATATTGGCTATTTTAAGATCTGAAAAATAAAAATAAAAATAAAATACCTTCTCATGTTTCATCAAATTTGACCTTAGTTTTCAGGAATAATGACAAATCGAAATAAGACAAATATCTTTTAAAAGAGTTAGGAGAAATTAGTTTTTTTAAATCATTTTCCATTTTCAAAGTGTCCAAAATGAGTTTTTTTTGTGAAGGACATACTATATATTTGTTGTAAAATTTTACCAAATCAATTTTCTAAAATAATAGGCCATATATAATGCACAACTGCCAAATAGTTGAGTGTCCAAAGCTTTTATCCACCTCTCGTGAAAAAGACAAATATCCGCCGATTCAGCTGGAAACGGGTCAAATTTGAACTGTAGTTGTCTCATAGTTTGCTCTTTATTTTTTCCAAAAATAATTTCTAGGTACATAAGTATCTATTTAATCAGAGAAACACCAAAAAATTATAAAATTCAACCACTAGCTAGGAACGGTCATTCCCGTCGTTTTGACCGCATTTTGAAACGGGCATAAAAAATTCAAAAAAATCAAAAAATTGGAAAACCTTCGCATTGTGTCATTATATATGACCAAGTTTCCAGGAAAAATAATAAACTTGTAATACGGAAATTATTTTTAAAAAGTGTTCTCAGAAATGAGCTATCATGCGTGAAGATTCATGGCTTTCAAGCCAAATGATCAATCTTATGGCCACATTCATGGCATAGTTTGTTCAAATGATCTCATATTGTGCACAAGGGTACATCTTGAAATTCCAAACAATGTTGCCTAAGGAAGTTTTCATTTTCTTTGCATGGAAATTTCATTTTTCATTTTCCGAGAGCCCAAAAGGAGGTTTTTTTGTGAAGGAACTACCAAATAATTGTTGCAAAAATGGACCAAATCAATTTTATAAAATACTAGGACATATTTAATGCACTATTGACAAAATGGTTGGGTGAAAAAAGTTTTGATCCACCTCTGGTGAAAAAGACAAATTGTCGTCGATTCAGTTGGAAGCGGGTCAAATTTGAACTGCAGCTGCCTCATAGTTTGCTATTTATTTTTTCCAAAAATCATTTCTAGGTACATAAGTATCTATTTAATCAGAGAAACATCAAAAGTTTTCCAAGATTCAACCACTAGCATGGAACGGTCAAGCCCGCCGTTTTGACCGCATTTTGAAACGGTCATAAAAAATTCAAAAAAAAACAAAAAATTGGAAAACCTTCGCATTGTGTCATTATATGTGACCAAGTTTCGAGGAAAAATAATAAACTTGTAATACGGTAATTATTTTAAAAAAGTGTTCTCAGAAATGAGCTATCAAGTGTGAAGATTCATGACTTTCAAGCGAAATGATCAATCTTATGGACGCATTCATGGCATAGTTTGTTCAAATGATCTCATATTGTGCACAAGGGTGCATATTGGAATGGCAAACAATGTTGCCTAAGGAAGTTTTCATGTTCTTTGGACGAAAAAACCATTTTCCATTTTCCGAGTGCCTGAAATGAGTTTTTTTTTGTGAAGGACCTACCATATATTTGTTGCAAAATTGGACCTAATCAATTTTGTAAAATACTAGGCCATATTTAATGCACAATTGACCAAATGGTTGGCTCTCAAAATTTTTGATCCACCTCTGGTGAAAAAGACAAATTCACGTCGATTCAGTTGGAAGCGGGTCAAATTTGAACTGCAGCTGCCTCATAGTTTGCTCTTTATTTTTAAAAAAAATCATTTCTAGGTAAATAAGTATCTATTTAATCAGAAATACATGGTTTGATGGAGAGACATCGAGGTTTGGACGGTGGCCGAGGGCCCCAACTCTAGAGCGCGTAAGCTCGCATGCCCGCCGCGTGGTCACCGCGTGACCGTGGCGTTGCCATGTGTTCTGGGTGGCCTAGGCATGTCTAGTGGGTTGGGCACTCCCCAGGTAGGTGCTAGGAAGAAAATCACAACATAAGATTCTCACGAGGAGACCGATCGATCCTCAAACATGAATAAGCAGCCAAGTGTTTGATTAGCAGTACGGGAAATGTACATGGCTAATGGGCGTGAGTTTTGGCTGAGGATGATCTGTTACTAAGAAGACCGTATTCACAAATTTTCAGCTCAAAAGGAGGAGCCTAGGTGGTACTTGTTTTGCAAACCACCACACTGGACATAAATACGAATGTTGAAGCTCGGCTCAAAATAATGAATGGATTGAGGTGGCATTTGGTGGAGGATGGTTATTTGGGCATAGGAAAGCACTGTAGAAAATGGATACTATTTGGACATGCCAAAGTGGTACTTCCTTCACAAACTGTTACTCTGAACAGAATAGGAAAATGAATATTTTTGAATTATTTTTTAACTAGGCAAGGAAGGTTTTTACATATTTGATGAAGGTATGACCCAAAGAATTTATGAGACTTTTTTGGGAATTTTGGGAATGACAGAAATATAGGTTGCTTCACAACCTAGGGCAAAAACTGCCACATGGACATGCCACATAGGCAAAACTGATGAGGTGGCGCCTAGTCATAGCAACCCACCACAATTTACAAGGCTATGACCATCTATATTGGTCGTTAACAACTAGAAATAAGGCAGCGGACTAGCGATGTTTGCTTTATGACCTTTTCGTGTGAGGAATTTACGACCTTTCTGGCCAAAATGGTCGCAATGGTTTAGGGTTTGGAGCCCCCCGAACAGCTTTTGACCAATTGGTCTGAAATGGTCATAAATTTATGACCAATTCTTCGAGGGTCACTGACAGAAGGTCATAAGTTGACATATTTCTTGTAGTGACCATGTGGTAGATTAGGTGGGGCCGCACCCTATGCAAGGGCAGGTCACTAGCACACAAATTGCTTGCGGCCCAGTTATGCCGCGACGCGCGGCATGTGGGCAGCCTCGCTTCTAGTCCAGTCTATGTGGGGTCCGAGATGCACTCGTTCAGTCCACTCGCCTGCCGCGTCGTCTTGCGCTTCCAGAATGGTGGTAGGCCAGGCGACTGCAGGGGATCAGACTCCAGAGGGCGCGGGACACCATGCTTCCATCAACAAGTTGCTGGAAAGTGCTACAGCCACCCAATTGGAAGCCACGACCGAGGGGGAGGACTTGGCCCGTGCACCGGGGCTAGGGAGCAAAATCAGGGTAGATTTCCCATCTAGAGTGCTCATTGCGTCCTAGGATCTGCCGCTGCCGGTTAGCCTTGGCCACATGCTAGACCCCACACATCTGCTGTCAGAGGACCAATACAAGGATCGATGCACGACTAGCTTTGGAAGCCTTTCCAACTACCGCTCATTGGGTGGAACGGAGTTGTTGACGGATTCACGGGTGGACAATGGTCCTAGGGGCCAATTGCATGCATGCATGTAGGATGAGACTACGTGCATGGTACGTCTCTCCCAGGATTCACTCCTTACCCCCCTCCCAAGGCCCCCGGCGGACATTGCAGAGCCAAGCACACCCCATCAGGACTACAGGGGATTGCCAGCCATGTGTTTGCCCCCCGCGACTCGCCACATTTACTCAGCCAAACCCTAGTGCCAGTGAATGCGATGGACATGCCACTGCGTGATCAAGTGGACCACTTTTGTGATGAGGTGTGCTGCGCACTCACCCACATCCTAGCGCGCCCGCTGAGCCGTGCTCCACCGGCCCCCATGAGAAGGTCAAGACAGAAGAGGTTGCTGGTCTCGAACCTGTGGAGGAGCTCGCGCTGGCCAGGGGCGTGGGCAAGGGATCCGCTACGTCCAAGCAGCAGTAGGTTTTGATTCGAAGACTGTGTTTGGCTAACGAATGCGAGGATATCTCGGATGAAGCTCTACTCATATACTCGGAGCTATTCTCCAAACCACTGATGGATGATCAGATTGTCGTGATCCTTGCCCTCTTTGGTTGGGACATGTCTATCTTGCCGATATATGATGATGCAAAAGAGGTGGAGGCTGGGCATTGAGCACCTTGCCTCGATGGTTCGTGGGCCTCCTCAATGGCTACACAACCTTCCAAGTTGGTGGTGTGGAACGTTAAGGGGTTGAACTTCCCGGAAAGGCGGAACACTATCTTCCAAGTAGTGCCCAGTGTGAGCCCGTCCATTGTTTGCTTCCAAGAGATTAAAATGGAAGTTGTATCCCCTAAAATCATTAGGCATTGCTTGCATAATAGACTCGAGAACTTCTTTTACCTCCCGGCCATGGGCACACATGGTGGGATCTTGATTGCTTGGGATGCCACGGTGGTGGCGGTGTCCAGCATGCACCGAACCACGAACACGTTAACGGCTTTGGTGAAGCTGGCTGAGGGGACTGAATGGTGGATTACTGGCGTCTATGGGCCGCAGAAGTAACGATGACAAGGTTGAGTTCATGCAAGAGCTTCTCGATATTCAGGACTTGCATGTGGGCCCTTGGACGGTTACCTGAGATTTTAATCTCTTGGTCAACCCTGAGGACAAGAGCAATGACGTGGTGAACCATAGGATGACGGCTTGGTTTGGATCTAAGATCAATCATCTTGAGTTGAGGGAGTTATACTAGAACGGGAGGAGATTTACATGGTCGAATGAGCGGTAGTCTTGAGAAGATTGACCATGTCTTTGCATCTAGCTGTTGGGAAGATATGCATCTGGCGTGCCTCCTGACGACCATTGGGTCGGCAGTGTCGGAACACTATCCCCTGTCGTTGGACTTGAACGCGGATATTATGATGGGCAAGTGATTCTATTTTGAAGCCTTCTAGCCCAAGACAGAGGGGTTTCTTGCGACAGTGGAGCGGGTCTGGCACTCGGTGGATGGAACAGGGAATGCATTTGTGGTGTTGGACAATAAGTTGAGGGCCACTGCCAAGGCTTTGCAAAGGTGGAGCAACCGGTGGATAGGCGATGTGAAGCAACAAAACTTTATTGCTCTTAAGGTCATTGCGAGGATCGATGAAGACATGGATAGTAGAGATCTCTCGATGGGGGAGCATGGCCTACACAAAGTTTTGAAGAAGAAACTGCTTGGGTTCACTCGCTCCAACGCATAATTGTGCGCTAGAGATCGTGGATGTTGCAGCTGAAGGACGGAGAGGCAAACACAACGTACTTCCACTGGCAGGCGTGCCACCGGTGGAGAATGAATGCCATCCTGACCCTGCAATATGAGGGGCGTGTACTGACTAACCAGGACGAGATCGCGACAACAGTGGACAGTTACTACTCGAGGCTATTTGGGTTGGCCCCAGAATGAGAGTTCGTGCTAAACATGGATACCCTGGGCCTATCGGAGCGGGATCTTGCCCATCTCGAGGCCCTTTTCTCATGTGAAAAGGTGGAGAAAACCATGAAGGAGATGCCACTTGACAAAGCGCTGGGGCCGGATGGTTTTATGGGTCGATTATATGCCTCATGCTGGCACATAATAAAGGATGACATTATGTGGGAAATGGAGCACTTCTTTCGTGGTGACATGCGTGGTTTGCCCGCAATCAATAAGGTGGTTGTTTATCTCTTGCTCAAGAAGGTTGGGGCGGTGGAGCTCAAGAATTATAGGCCAGTGAGCCTCATACACGGTGCAATCAAGATCTTTGAGAAGGTGCTGGCCACACGTCTAGCGGTGGAGCTACCGCACCTTGTGGGAAACCACCAAAGCACATTTGTGAGCGGGCGGTTTCTCCATGACGATTTCTTGGACTCACTGGTTTCTACAGGCGTTTTGTGAGAGATTTTAGCACCATTGCTGCACCTCTCAACGAGCTTACAAAGAATGATGTGCCTTTTGTTTGGGGTACCGCACAGGAAGAAGCCTTCACGGTATTGAAAGATAAGTTGACACATGCTCCTTTACTCCAACTTCCTGATTTTAATAAGACTTCTGAGCTTGAATGTGACGCTAGTGGAATTGGATTATGAGGTGTGTTATTACAAGATGACGAACCTGTTGCATACTTTTCTGAAAAGTTGAGTGGGTTTAGTCTGAATTATTCTACTTATGATAAAGAATTATATGCTCTTGTTCAGACTTTAGAGACATGGCAACATTATTTATGGCCCAAAGAATTTGTTATACAGTCTGATCATGAATCTTTGAAACATATTAAAAGTCAAGCTAAACTGAATCATAGACATGCTAAATGGGTTGAATTCATTGAGACTTTCCCTTATGTCATTAAACACAAGAAGGGTAAATAAAATGTTATTACTGATGCATTGTCTCGTCGCTATACTATTCTTTCACAACTTGACTTCAAAATATTTGGTTTGGAGACCATCAAAGATCAATATGTGCATGATGCTGATTTTAAAGATGTAATGCATAATTGTAAAGAAGGAAGAACATGGAACAAGTTCGTTATTAATGATGGCTTTGTGTTTCGTGCTAACAAGCTATGCATTCCAGCTAGCTCTGTTCGTCTTTTGTTGTTGCAGGAGGCGCATGGAGGAGGATTGATGGGATACTTTGGCGTGAAGAAGGTGGAGGACGTACTTGCTACACATTTCTTTTGGCCAAAGATGAGACGGGATGTTGAGCATTTTGTTGCTCGCTGCACTACATGTCAAAAAGCTAAGTCACGACTCAATCCTCATGGTTTATATATGCCTTTGCCTGTACCTAGTGTTCCTTGGGAGGATATATCTATGGACTTTGTTTTAGGTTTACCTCGAACAAAGAAGGGGAGGGATAGCATATTTGTTGTCGTGGATAGATGCTCGAAAATGGCACACTTTATACCATGTCATAAAAGCGATGATGCTGGTAATGTTGCTGATTTGTTCTTTCATGAAATTATTCACTTGCATGGTGTGCCAAATACTATTGTTTCAGATCGTGATACTAAATTTCTTAGCCACTTTTGGAGATGTTTATGGGCTAAGTTGGGGACTAAACTGCTTTTTAGTACTACTTGTCACCCTCAAACTGATGGTCAAACTGAAGTAGTCAATAGAACATTGTCTACTATGCTTAGGGTTGTTTTGAAGAATAAGAAGGAAAATGTGTGAAGAATGTTTGCCTCATATTGAATTTTCTTCATTCGTTGCATTCTACTACTAAGATGTGCCCTTTTGAAATTGTGTATGGTTTCCTACCTCTTGCACCATTGATTTGTTGCCTCTTCCATCTTCGGAGAAGGTTAATTTTGATGCTAAACAATGTGCTGAATTGATCTTCAAAATGCATGAGTTAACTAAGGACAACATTGAATGTATGAATGCTAAATATAAACTTGCTGGCGATAAGGGTAGAAAACGTGTTGTCTTTGCACTTGGAGATCTTGTTTGGTTACATTTGCGTAAGGATAGATTTCCTGATATGCGCAAATCAAAGCTAATGCCACGTGCTGATGGTCCATTTAAGGTGTTAGAGAAAATAAATGATAATGCATATAAACTTGAGCTTCCTGCAGATTTTGGGGTTAGTCCCACTTTTAACATTGCAGATTTGAAGCCCTATTTGGGTGAGAAAGATGAGCTTCCATCGAGGACGAGTTCATTTCAAGAAGGGGATGATGATGAGGACATCAGTACCATTGTTACACCCACAGCCCCTACTGCTACATATACTGGACCAATTACTAGAGCTCGCGCACGCCAATTAAATTTTCAGGTGCTTTCGTTTCTTGGTAATGATTCTAATGTTCATGAGAATATGATGCTACCTAAATTGGATACATTTGTTTTGCTTACAAATGAAGGGCCTGGCATGGATAAGAGGGATGAACACTGGAGCAAAACCAAGCATGGAGAGGATGGCATGCGCAAGGGGAACAAGAACAGAGTTACAAGTGATGATTTCAGGACTTTGAAGCCACCATAATGAGTGCATGAAGCCTTGGATGAAATATACAAGATGACACTTCATAAATTTTGTCCAAAGGCTATTCTAGGTGCTGCGTCACCTTATTATTGGGCCAGGCCCATGTAATTTCGAAATACATAAGTATAGGCTGTTTTTAGAGTCTGTATGTGTTGGGAAACAAGAGATAGGGTTGGTTTCGAACCCCTTCCCCAAGGGCCACGAAATTCCCCCCTCTTCCTCCATATATACAACCCTTAGGGCATCGTTTAGACTTTGGGTTTTGTTTATATTAAAGTTCGCCATTGCTGCAACTTCGCGTACTTTGTTTGTGTTCAACGACCAGACAAAGGCGTCACAGAACCCCACCTTGATCAATAAATCTTTCCTCTTTAATTCACAATATCCAGATTGCAAACTCAGTTTCTTACTTGTTCTTCGTTTGCTCGCAGGAAATAGAACCTCGTGGTCAGGTTGATCGTGCTCCGGCGTGGTCAATAACCCCTCAGGATTTGGTTTAGCGATTGCTAAGGCGCGATGTCTTCGCAACTTCGTAGTCGGATCGTCAAAGTCGACTCCCACAGAAAACGATTGCTATCTCATCGAAACATCGGGACACCTTCGCCTCTATCACTGCGAGATGGCGTGATTCTAGTGAATCTAGACATATCCAAGGCGTTTGACACCATCCAGTGGCCATTTCTTCTAGAGGTTTTGGAGCATATGGGATTTGGAGCAAGATGGAGAGCTTGGATTTGTGGGATACTATCAACATCAACAACAAGGATTGCGGTCAATGGAATACCAGGAGAAACAATCTTCAATTGCTGCGGCCTATGGAAAGGGGACCCAATCTGCCCAATGTTGTTCATCTTGTGAATGGAGCCTCTCAACAGACTATTTCATAAGGCAACAACATCCGACATCCTCCCACCCCTTGCACATCACTATCTTCATCAAGCCAAAGTGGATGGATGTGGTTACATGCGATTTTGTCCTATGCATCTTTGGACATGCTTCAGGACTCCAAGTCAACATGACAAAGAGCACGGTGCTACCGATCCGATGCTCCCAGGAGGAGATGGCCCTAGTGTGCGACACCCTTGGCTGCTCGAGCACTACCTTCCCGTGCAAGTATCTAGGACTTCCACTATCCATCAAAAAGCACACGACGACGCAGTTCTAAGGCCTCGTGGATCAGCTTGCTACACTCCTACCCCACTGGAAGGCGGCGACCCTTCCGAAAAGCATTCAAGCATTACTAGTTCAATCTTGTCCTTTGTGCAATTTCTGATACACTCCATGATAGCTCTAGATCTACCGCCGAAGACCATTGCTGCCATGATCAAGATTTTCCATGGGTTTCTATGCGCTGGCAAGGAGGACGCGGTAGGAGGTGCTTGCACGGTGGTCTGGGATAGGGTGTGCATGCCCAAGTGGGCCGGTGGTCTAGGTATACCCGACATGAGATGGATGAATGTGGCCCTTCGGGCCAAGTGGTTATGGCTGCAACGGGCGGATCGGAGTAGACCTTGGTCGGAGTTCGCGTTCAAAATGTCAAAGGAATCCATACACCTATTCCAAGCGGTGACTCGTGCCGTCGTTGGGAATTGCCGAGATACGCTGTTCTGGGAAGACCATTGGCTTAGCAGATACCGGATATAGGAGCTTGCACCACGGAGTTACGACATGATCCCAGCTAGGACGAGGAGCTCGAGAACGGTGTACGGGGCCATTGTAGAGGACGGATGGGCCATGGATATTGGGCCAGCACGGGACATGGAGAGACTCGTGGAGTACATGGGCATCTGGCCCAGGGTAGCGGTTGTTCAGCTCTTCGACCGGTCCACTGATCGTGTCGCATGGTCCTGGGAGAGGGATAACAGGTTTTCTGCCAGGTCGGCCTATGCGGCCAAGTCTGCAGGACGAGAGGTATCGCCCACCGTGGCATTCACATGGCGCTCGTGGACTTCAGTGCAAATTCTTTGCTTGTCTTGCTATCATGAACCAATTTTGGACCTTGAAGAGGGCTGCCACACCAAGATTCATGCCCTTTCTACGATCAGCATGACAAGACGATTGACCATCTGCTCATCGAGTGTGTTCTTGCGCGCGAAGTGCGGGCCAAGGAATTCATTGCCTTAGGCATTCCACAAGGCATGCCATAAGAAGGAGAGACATGTCCTGACTGGTGCGCTTGACAATCTGTGCACGGGCATCGAGCGAGGATGATACGTTCCATATGCCTCCTTGACATGTGGGAGCTATGGAAGCACATGAACACCATAGTCTTCGATGGCGCGAGGGCCTGCCTCCAGCTTGTCCTGAGTCGGATTACGAGTGAAAGTAAGGTATGGATGCAGGCGGGGATACTACACGGAGAGTTGGATGAATTCTCCGTAGAAATGCTTGAGTGTCCCATAGCAAGTAGTCGGAATAGCTCATAGGTGGACGCCGGCGTAATGCCGTGTAATCTTTCCTTGTAACATAACTGCAGAGGGCTCGTCCCCTTTCTTCTATAATATATGATACACACACTCGTGTGTATTCGGGAAAAAAAAACTTTACCCAAAAAGACACTTATTTTGGGTAAAGTTGTACTAAATTAAAGACACTTATTTTGAATAAAGTTGTACTTAATCAAGAACACTTATTTTAGGACAGATGGAGTATAAATAATGATGTAGGACACATAAACATTGTTTTCAAACAACAAAAAGAGTGGAGATACCAAACCATCGTTAATTCAAAATAGGATAACCCCCACTATTTTATTGACAAAGGGAATCTATCTATCATGATGGGGTAACTATAAAAAAGCTAGAAATTACCACACAAATTATAAATGTCCGACCATTAAACTAATAGATAAAATTATATATTCATTGGATTAAATTTAACTTAAAAATTTATGTACCACTACCATTACAATGAAACAACGTGAACAGTAAGAAGCGATAAAAGAATCACGGGCACCCCTACAATAAGAAAACCCACCTTCATTTTACTATCTTCGCCGCCACCATTGCCGCGGTGCACTACCATGCATTATTGCAGGCTTTACCGCTTCTCAGATATGAAATCTAGGTATGCAAAGAAAAAAGACCCCAAGCAGTTTTTTCTTCGAAAAGAGGGAAAATGCCCTCGGCCTCTGCATCGAATGTTGCATACAAACTTTTGTCAGTGTACTAAATTAGGGGTGTCTTAGTACCCCAGCCTTGTGCATAGGCAGTTGCCGCCCTCCAGGCGGCAAGGCCCTACCAGAGGGTAACTCGACCCAATCCTCAACACTTGGACACCAAGACCATGAAGAAGACCTCCAGGAAGGTGATCGATAAGTACTAAGTTAGTACGGAAAATCAATACTCCGGTTGCCGGGAAGCCCCACACCAGAAGCCAAGACCTAGCAAGCTCCTTGTCAGAAAGGCCCCCTTCTGGCTTCTCGACCGCTCCACCTCATCGACCAGCTGATGGCTTGTCAAGATTAGGTGTTGAGCCGGCGAGCGACTTGGGGAGGATCATCAGGTCGCGTGTTAGCACGTCGCATGCAGATCAACTTTAGTGACACCCATCCAGTGGACGTTTCAAGGAGATAGGTTCGTCCATGTCGACGACACATAAGGAGAGATGCCTTTTGCCAAAATATTGCTATCAATTCACAACGCATTAAATGCCCTTGTCCTAGTCTGGCAGGATTAGGTTGGATAGCATCGAGACCACTATTCACATAGATGTCATGACCATATTGCCACTGTGGTAACCCTTTTTTGTCTATGAAAGGAGGCCCATGACTACCTTGGCATGGGTCGACACCCTGCTCACATTTACACGGTAGTTGCACCATGCTCACATTTTTTCGGCAAGCTGTGCTTGTAACTTGAGCCCCAAGCCATAGATCATCGTACCCCGACATCTTTGGTGCGCCAGGCAGGGGGATCGCTTGTGAGGATGTACTCCAGCAGTCTTCCTACAAGTTTTGCCATATTATTCATCCATGGCACCGAAGAAGAAGATTGCGGCGGTGGGTGAACCGTCGGGCTCCAAGATGCCGTGTGACGCCCCCGATTCAATCGTACACTAATCATGCACGCAAATGTGTACGATCAAGATCAGGGACTCATGGAAAGATATCACAACACAACTCTACAAATAAAATAAGTCATACAAGCATCATAATACAAGCCAGGGGCCTCGAGGGCTCGAATACAAGTGCTCGATCATAGACGAGTCAGCGGAAGCAACAATATCTGAGTACAGACATAAGTTAAACAAGTTTGCCTTAAGAAGGCTAGCACAAAGGGGATACAGATCGAACGAGGCGCAGGCCTCCTGCCTGGGATCCTCCTAACTACTCCTGGTCGTCATCAGCGGGCTGCACGTAGTAGTAGGCACCTCCAGTGTAGTAGGAGTCGTCATCGACGGTGGCGTCTGGATCCTGGGCTCCAGCATCTGGTTGCGGCAACCGGTTAGAAGGGAAAGGGGGAAAAGGGGGAGAAAAGCAACCGTGAGTACTCATCCAAAGTACTCGCAAGCAAGGAGCTACACTACATATGAATGGGTATATGTGTAAAGGGCCATATCAGTGGACTGAACTGCAGAATGCCAGAATAAGAGGGGGATAGCTAGTCTTATCGAAGACTACGCTTCTGGTCGCCTCCGTCTTGCAGCAGGTAGAAGAGAGTAGAATGAAGTCCTCCAAGTAGCATCGCATAGCATAATCCTACCCGGCGATCCCCTCCTCGTTGCCCTGTTAGAGAGCGATCACCGGGTTATATCTGGCACTTGGAAGGGTGTGTTTTATTAAGTATCCGGTTCTAGTTGTCATAAGGTCATGGTACAACTCTGGGTCGTCCTTTTACCGAGGGACACGGCTATTCGAATAGATTAACTTCCCTGCAGGGGTGCACCACATATCCCAACACGCTTGATCCCATTTGGCCGGACACACTTTCCTGGGTCATGCCCGGCCTCGGAAGATCAACACGTCGCAGCCCCACCTAGGCACAACAGAGCAGTCAGCACGCCGGTCTAAACCTAAGCATGCAGGGGTCTGGGCCCATCGCCCTGAGCACACCTGCACGTTGCGTACGCGTCCGGAAGCAGATCTAACCCCCTTAATACAAGTGCGAGCTTACGATCCAATGCGGCGCACGCCACTCAGTCGCTGACGTCAAGAAGTGCTTCGGCTGATACCACGACGCCGAGTGCCCATATCTTTCCCGCGTAGTTGGTTAGTGCGTATAGACCAAATGGCCAGACTCAGATCAAATACCCAGATCTCGTTAAGCGTGTTAAGTATCCGCGAACGCCAACAGGGCCAGGCTCACCTCTCACCCAGGTAGCCCCGAACTGCCCTGCTGCTCCGCCACAAAGATCCACACAGAGGGCCGTCGGGACAAAGGTCCTTTCAGCCCCCAATCCGTGAATCACTCACGGGTACTCCTCGAGCCAACCCGACTTTGGTCACCACATGTATCATGTTTAAAGTATAGTATATATCCATGATCACCTCCCGAAGTGATCACAACCCAGTAGTATAGCATGGCAGACAGACAAGAGTGTAGGGCCACTGATGGAACACTAGCATCCTATACTAAGCAGTAGGATAGCAGGTAAAGGTAACAACAGTAGTAGCAAGGACAGGCTATGCAGCAGTATAGGATTAACTGAAAGCAGTAACATGCTACACTACTCTAATGCAAGCAGTATAGATCAGAGTAGGCGATATCTAGTGATCAAGGGGGGGGGCTTGCCTGGTTGCTCTGGCAAGAGAGAGGGATCGTCAACTCCGTAGTCGAACGGGGCAGCAGCAGCGTCGGTCTCGGTGTCTATCGAGAGAAGAGTGGGGAGAAACAATAAATATTTAAGCAAGCAGATGCATAGTGATGCATGACATGACAAGTAACGGCGTTAGAGGTGCCCTAACGCGGTATGGGATGATACCGGTGAAGGGGGGAAACATCCGGGGAGGTATCCCCGGGGTTCCGTGTTTTCGGGCAAAGGAGCCGGAGGGAGAAAACTTGCGAGTTTGATATGTTAGGAATGTGTGGCGGACGAACGGGCTGCGTATCCGGGTTCGTCTCGTCGTTCTGAGCAACTTTCATGTAGAAAGTATTTTCATCTGAGCTACGGTTTATTTTATATTAATTTTTAAAAGATTTAAATCATTTTTAGGATTAATTTAAATACATTAACACAACATTATCCAGAACAGTGTTTGCTGACGTCATCATGACATCAGCAGTCAACAGAGGTGTTGACTGGGTCGCTGACGTGTGGGTCCCACTGGTCATTTACTGTTTAGCCTAATTAATTTTTAATTAATCTAATTACTGTTTAATTAAACTAATTAGTTAATTAGGTTAATCTAATTATGATTAATTAACTTAATTAATTCCTTAATTAATTAATTAAATTAATTACTATTATTTATTTAATTATTTCTATTATTATTTTTTAATTCTTTTTTTATTAAAACATTCTGGGCATGGGGCCCATTTGTCATAGGCCCCAGGGGCCGATGCGGGTTTGTAGGCGCTAACGGGCACAGGCATGCAGCGGGGCGGGGCGCCGGGACGGGCGCGTGCCCGAATAGCGCTGGGCGCGCACGGCCCACGCCGGCGCCGGCCGCCAGCGGAGGCGGCGGAGGGATGGCCGCGGTGGCGGGCAAAGCGCGACGCAGGGGGGAACGACAAAGGGTGCGTGGTCGACGGCGCGGCGCGAGCGGTCGCCGGTGTGGGACGCCGGCGGAAGGGCAGCAGCGGGCACGGGCCGACGAGAGGAAGAACAGGGTCATGAGTGGGTGCGCGCGTGGCGGCAGCGGCTATAGGCGGAAGGTCGCGGCCACGCACGAGCAGGCGCAGCGCGAGGTCGAGCGGGCACTGGCTGGTCGCGACGGACATGGGCGGGCGTCGAGCACGGCAAGGACGGCGACTGCGGGGGCGCGACGCGGCGGAGCTCGTCGGGGGGGTCGGGACCGGCGAGCAGCGTCGCGACAGTGCGAGGCGGGGCTCTGGCGCGCGCGCGGTGAGGCACGAGAAGGGCGCGGCAAGCGGCGGGTAGGGAATGGCGGCAGCAGGCGATGCAGAGGAGAAGGAGGGAGGCTCACGAGGTAGCTGTAGGGTTCGGGGTAGTGGGCGCGGGGAGGTCGACGGGGACGACCGGGCGACGGGGAGGCGAGCGGATGCGGCGTGGTGTCGAGGAGGAGGACGGCGAGGCGGCGTTGGTGCGGCGCACGGCGACGGCGCCGTTCTCCAGGGCGACGGGGCGTGGTGTAGGTCGAGCCCCCGATCCAGATCGGATCGGGAGGGGGAGGGAACGAGGGAGTGGGGGAGAGAATGGGATAAGGTGGGCTAGGGTTTGCGGGTGGTGGGGGGATATGCGGGGAGAGATGGGCGGGTCGGGGTGGGCTGGCCGGCTAGGTTAGTGGCTAGCCGGCTGGGTCGTTTGGCCCAGTTGGCCGGGGGGTCCTTTTGTCCCTTTTTTTATTTACTTAATGTTTCCTATTTCCTAATTTTCTTTTATTTGTTTTAGGTTTATAAGACATAAAGTTAGTACCCATGTTAACATTAATAATCAGGCCACCGTCATATTAAGTGTAACATTTAAATAAATTATTTTAGAATTTTTTCTATTTGATAAGCATTTAAATTATTGTTTCAACCACTATTTTTAATTAGCTTAGGGCATTTAAACACTTTGTAAAATGTTGGTTCCACCACAAAAACTAGTTAGGGATTATTTACCACACGATGAACATTTTAGTCTTAATATTTGAAAACTTTTATTGTTTGTTTGATTTTAAATTTGAATTCGAACCTGTTTCGAACTAACGCGAGATTATCAACGGTAACCGAGGTGACATGGCACCATTAGCAGGGAATTACTGTAGTCTAATTATCCGGGCGTCACATGCCGGTCCAGACGCCTCCAGCGGGTGGGACCGGTGGTGAGAGCTCTCCACACCCTTCCAGCAACAAGAGTCGTACTCGCTCCGCCGAAAGGCCGGACCCGTGCGTAGCTATATCGAGAGGCGGCGCTGCGGTTCACAAGATCACTACAGCTATGTCCAAGGATGACACTGCAGGATCCAAGAATAACGGAGTTGTGGGGCACGCGTGATACGTCCATTTTGCATCATGCTTTTATATCTATATTTATTGCATTATGGGTTTTTATTTCACATTATGCCACAATACTTATGGCTATTCTCTCTTATTTTACAAGGTTTACATAAGGAGGGAGAATGCCGATAGCTGGAATTATGGGCTGGAAAAGGAGCAAATATTAGAGACCTATTCTGCACAACTCCAAAAGTCCTAAAACTCCACGGAATATCTTATAATAAATAATAAAAATCGTCGCCAAAGATGAAGACCAGGGGGGCCACACCCTGTCCACGAGGGTGGGGGGCACCCCCTAGGGCGCGCCCCTACCTCGCGGGCCCCCTGTTCTCCCTCCGATGCCCATCTTCTGCTATATGAGGTCTTTCGTCGAGAAAAAAATTAAGAAGCAACCTTTCGGGACGACACTCCACCGCCACGAGGCGGAACCTTGGCGGAACCAGTCTAGGGCTCCGGCAGAGCTGTTCTGTCGGGGACACTTCCCTCTGAGAGGGGAAAATCATCGCCGTCATCATCACCAATGCTCCTCTAATCGGGAGAGGGCAATCTCCATCAACATCTTCACCAGCACCATCTCATCTCCAAACCCTAGTTCATCTCTTGTATCCAATTCTTGTCTCTAAGTCCGGGATTGGTACTAGTAGGTTGCTAGTAGTGTTGATTACTCCTTGTAGTTGATGCTAGTTGGTTTACTTGGTGGAAGATCATATGTTCAGATCCTATATGCATATTATTACCCCTCTGATTATGAACATGAATATGCTTTGTGAGTAGTTACGTTTATTCCTGAGGACAAGGGAGAAGTCTTGCTATTAGTAGTCATGTGAATTTGGTATACGTTCGATATTTTGATGAGATGTATGTTGTCTAGCCTCTAGTGGTGTTATGTGAACGTCGACTATATAACACTTCACCATTATTTTGGCCTAGAGGAAGGCATTGGGAAGTAATAAGTAGATGATGGGTTGCTAGAGTGACAGAAGCTTAAACCCTAGTTTATGCATTACTTCGTAAGGGGCTGATTTGGATCCATATGTTTCATGCTATGGTTAGGTTTACCTTAATATTTTTGTTGTAGTTGCGGATGCTTGCAATAGAGGTTAATCATAAGTGGGATGCTTGTTCAAGTAGGAACATCTCCCAAGCACCGGTCCACCCACATTTCAAATTATCAAAGTACCGAACGCGAATCGTATGAACGTGATGAAAACTAGCTTGACGATATTCCCATGTGTCCCCGGGAGCGCTTTTCCTTATATAAGAGTTTGTCCAGGCTTGTCCTTTGATACAAAAAGGATTGGGCCACCTTGCTGCACTTTATTTACTTTTGTTACTTGTTGCTCATTACAAATTATCTTATCACAAAACTATCTGTTACCACTTATTTCAGTACTTGCAGAGAATACCTTGCTGAAAACTGCTTATCATTTCCTTCTGCTCCTCGTTGTGTTTGACACTCTTACTTATCGAAAGGACTACGATAGATCCCCTATACTTGTGGGTCATCAAGGCTATTTTCTGGCGCCATTGCCGGGGAGTGAAGCGCCTTTGGTAGGTGGAATTTGGTAAGGAAAAATTTATATAGCGTGCCGAAATTTATTGTCACTTGATACTATGCAAAGTAATCCTCTGAGGGGCTTGTTCGGGGTATCTTCACCCCGACCAGTAGATCAAAGAGTTGCTCCTCAACCTACTGAACCTATTGAAAATGAAAATGTTCCCTTTGAATTTCCTTCGGGTATGATAGAAAAACTGCTAGCTAATCCTTTTACAGGAGATGGAACAAAGCATCCTGATGAACACCTAATATATGTGGATGTAGTTTGTGGATTATTTAAGCTTGCAGGTATACCCGATGATGTTGCTAAGAAGAAGGTCTTCCCTTTATGTTTGAAGGGAGATGCATTGACATGGTATAGGCTATGTGATGATATGAGATCATGGAACTATAGAAGATTGAAATTGGAATTTCATCAAAAGTATTATCCTATGCATCTTGTTCATCGTGATCGCAATTATATATATATATATATATATATATATATATATATATATATATATATATATATATATATATATATATATATATTGGCCTCGCAAAGGAGAAAGCATCGCTCAAGCTTGGGGGAGGCTTAAATCAATGTTATATTCATGCCCCAATCATGAGCTCCCAAGAGTGACAATTATTCAAAACTTTATGCTCGGCTTTCTGAAAACAATCGCACCATGCTCGATACTTCTTGTGCTGGCTCTTTTATGATGAAGACTATTGAATTTAAATGGGATTTATTGGATAGAATTAAACGCAACTCTGAAGATTGGGATCCCGACGAAGGTAAGGGGTCAGGTATGACACCTAAGTTTGATTGTGTTAAATCTTTTATGGATACCGATATTTTCTGTAAGTTTAGCACTAAATATGGATTTGACGCTAAGATAGTAGCTTCTTTCTGTGAATATTTTGCTACCTATGTTGATCTCCCTAAGGAGAAGTGGTTTAAATATCATCCTCCCATAGAAGTAAAAGTAGCTGCACCTATTAAAGTTGAAGAAAAGACTGTCACTTATAATGATCCTATTGTTCCTACCTCTTATGTTGAGAAACCACCTTTCCCTGTTAGAATAAAGGATCATGCTAAAGCTTCAACTGTGGTTCGTAAGAGCAATATTAGAATGTATACACCTCCTGAGCAAGTTAAAGTTGAACCTAATATTGCTATTGTTAAAGATCTCTTGTCTGATAATATTGATGGGCATGTTATTCAGTTCTGCGGTGAAACTGCTACAATTGCTAAACCTTGTGCTAAAGATAAACATAGACCTATGGTAGGCGTGCCTGTTATTTCTGTTAAAATAGGAGATCGTTGTTATCATGGCTTATGTGATATGGGTGCTAGTGCTAGTGTTATACCCATTACCTTATATGAAGAAATTAAGCATGAAATTGCACCTGCTGAGATAGAAGATATTGATGTTATAATTAAACTTGCCAATAGGGATACTATATCACCAGTGGGAATTGTTAGAGATGTTGAAGCCTTGTGTGGGAAAACTAAATACCCTGCTGATTTTCTTGTTCTTGGTTCCCCACAAGATAGCTTTTGTCCCATTATATTTGGTAGACCGTTCTTGAATACTGTTAATGCTAAGATAGACTGCGAAAATAATGTTGTTACTATTGGCTTGGATGATATGATTCATGAGTTTAATTTCTCTAAATTTAGTAAACAACACCGTGAAGAAGAATTGCCTAGTAAGGATTAAATTATTGGTCTTGCTTCTATTGCCATACCTCCTAGTGATCCTTTAGAACAATATTTGCTAGACCATGAAAATGATATGTTTATGAATGAAAGAAGGGAAATAGATGAAGTATTCTTTAAACAGGAACCTATTCTGAAACACAATTTGTCTGTTGAAATCTTAGGGGATCCCCCTCCACCCAAGGGTGATCCCGTGTTTGAGCTTAAACCATTGTCTGATAATCTTAAATATGCTTATCTTGATGAAAAGAAGATGTATCCTATTATTATTAGTGCTAACCTTTCAGAGCATGAAGAAGAAAGATTATTGAAAACTCTGAAGAAGCACCGTGCTGCTATTGGATATACTCTTGATGATTTTAAGGGCATTAGTCCCACTCTATGTCGGGGCGGACCGCGTCCCCCCGCGAGCACCTATGGGGCCGGAGCCCCTTTCGTAGTCCGGTGAGGGGGGCGGAGAGAGCACAGAGAGCAGATCGAGGCGAGCACACGGGCGGTTTACCCAGGTTCGGGCCGCGATGGACGCGTAAAACCCTACTCCTGCTTGGTTGTATTTAACTGGGGAGCTCGGGAGCTTGGAGAGCTAGCTGCACCGAGCGTATGGCTGTCTGGATCCCAAATCTCCGAACCTCGGAACCCCCTCTACGTTGCACACGGGCCTCCTTTTATAGCGCAAAGGGGTCACCGACAGGTGTCAACGTAAGAGAAAGGGGTAAAAGTGTAAAAGGGGTGGTAGTTGTAACAGTGCGGGAACAGTGGCGCTACAGTGCGGCACAGTGTTATCATACCTACTTCTGACGGTAGGGGACAAGGGCATTAAATGCCCGTCACGGTCGCCCGGGCAGCACCGAGGCGGACCGTTAGGTGCGCCACCGCTCGCCACGATGGTGGCTGCATGCCACCGCATACCCCAGGCTGCGCGGTGCCCCGCCACGTGCCCTTGGGGGAAGCCCCGGAGCGACGCGTGGGCGGGCGAGCCGGAGCGCAGTCCTGAGGTGGCGATTTGCCGCGGCAAGTGGCTTGCCGCGGGGGGTCGTCTTCCTGTGCCTGATAGCTTGCCGGCTACCAGGCCTTGCCGGGGCGCATAGCGCGCCGTGGCGGGCTTCTCTTGTGGTGCCTGGGTTCGGCCTTCCCGACAAGCTCCTCTTGCCGGGGTCTCGATCTTCTGTCTCGTATACTTTGTTCTTGGATGGCATTACATGGGCTCGGTCGTCCCGGCAAGCTCCTCTTGCCGGGGGCCTTGTCTTCTTGGCCCGGCAAGCTCCTCTTGCCGGGGGCCTTGTCTTGAATGCTTGGTCTTCTCTTGGCGCTTCCTGGGCGGGCCTTGCCGCAGGGTGCTACAACTGCCCGTGCACAAGTCTGGGGTACTAAGGTACCCCTACTTTAGTACACCGACAGGAGCCCCCGGGCCTGGGCCACACACGGTGCCGAGCGTCGTTGGGCCAGGCCCTAACAGTGCACGGGCACGCGTGGCCTTGGTCGCGCTGCTCCTTAACTCCGCACCCGTCGCACCTTCCCCAGGCGGCGCGCGCTTATCGCGGCGTCGTGGGGGCGAAACGCCCGTTCCCTCTTTAAGTGGAGGGAGGTGCGGAGGCGCGGCTCGATAAATGAACGGGGGTGAGGCGCGGCTTTCGAGGCGTCCGTTCCCCATAATCACGGGATGGGGAGAGGTCGTCCCACCCGTCGCCTCGGTTCTGCGCGCCCACCACGCGGTCCTCATGCACTCGGAGTCGCGGCGGCGGAGGCAGGGAGTCGGGCCGGCGCGGGTCGATGCAGTGGGTCGGCCCCAGTCGCCTGCCCTTCCTCCGCTTCTATTGGAGGAGCGAGGCGGCCGCGGTCCCACTCCGCCCCTTTATAAGGAGCGAAAGGGGGCGACGGAAATCCGCACTCCATCTCCTTCCTCCTTCTGCTTCTGGTTTCCTTCCCCCATCTGTGATGGAGGGGGGGAATCCTGGTTCTTCTTCTGTTGCCGCGAGGGTGTCCGCTAGGCAACGCGCCCCTCCTCCCCTTGCGCCCGCGGCGGCGGAGCCGGTCGTCGGGGGAAGAGGGAGAGGGCGAGGTCGCGGACGAGGTCGTGGACGGGGCTGAGGCGCTCGGGGCGGACGGATCGGTGCGCTGTCCTTGCCTCCGCCAGCGGCTCCGTCCCTTCCCGCGGTCCATCTCGGGGACGACCCCCGTGAGTTCATTATCAGGCTGCGCCGGGCGCCTCGTCGCCGCCTCCGGCTTCCCGCCCCATTCGCGAGCGTGTTGGAGGTGGAGCAGCCTGAGACGCTAAACCTGCGCATGAGGGGCTGCGGGATCAGTGGGACGCGAGTCCACGTCGAGTCCCGAGCCCCCGGCGTGGTGTGTCTGGGCCGCGGGTGGAAGACGTTCGCCCGGATCCACAGCTTGACGGAGGGGTTCACCCTCCACTTTAAGCTAGTGGGGGAGGACCTCCTCTCCGTCAAGGCCTTCTGGGGCTTCGGCATCCGGGCCCGGTGCTGCGAAGATAGCTCCTCCGACAGCGAAGGCTCCTCCTCGAGCGAGAGTGACGAGGAGGGGAGCGACAGCGACGACGAGGGGAGCAGCCGCCGGGATGATGGGTCCGACTAGGCGTCAGTCGCAGCTCCGTGTGGCACCGGCGGCCCCATCGACCGCGCCGGGCTCCGTGAACTCCCCGGGGTCGTCTCCTTGGGCGACTGGCGTAGGGGGGGGGCTGCTGAGGAGGACAGAGGGCGGACGTCAAAGGCCGTGAAGTCGGAGTACGGGCCGACTTCGGCAGCTGGCTGACGCTCCGGTGCCTCGTGTTCCAGATGCGCCCCAGACGCCGTCATCACCCTTGCTCTCGGTGACGACCACCGGGGTCTTCTCTTCGGCCCGGCAAGCTCCTCTTGCCGGGGGCTTGATCTCCTCGGGCGGCCGGAGTGGCGAGGCTGGGGAAGAGGAAGAGGCTGGCGGCAAGGCCGCCGCCTCATCTTCCAGCTCTGCCTCCGGCGCCTCCGTCTTCTTCAGCCTCCGGAGACCCCCGGGCGGAGCCCCCGGATCTTCTCTTGGTGTCTTCTGCCACCCGTAGCTCATCTAGGTGCCCCTTTCGCCCTCTTCGCCTACTTGCCCTACCTCCTGAGGAGAGAGACAAGAAAGGGATTACGGGCACCTTATCTCTTTTCAGCTTGTAAGCCTTCGGGCCTTAGTTGCGTTTAAGCCTTGTAATCCCTCTTTTCATGTTTTTCATTCTCTCTGAACTGTACCTGAGTGGAATGTTTTTAATGAAACGGGGATGTTTGCCGGATCATTTGTCTCGCGGGTGGAAACCGCGGTAAGGAACGAATCCTTTACATCGTTAAGATAGACGGTTTCTCGCCCGGCAACAGGCCCGGCCGCTCCCCCGCGCTGCTCGACCTTCCTCACGCCCTTGGCGGAGGCGGGGAGCAGGCGGGTTCCGGCCCCTCGCTTCCCTCCCCCTTGCCGCCGCGGCTGCTATCGAAACGGGCCCCAGGAACGCGCTCTGGGGCTTGCCGCTAAGAGAGCACGGTAGCTTTCCAGGAGGAAAGGAGGCTTTCAAATTCCACAGTCCATAAGAGAATGCATGATGAGGGATGCAAAAACTTATCTGAGGTTGCAGCCCCCGGCGACTCTGGCTCGCCGGGGCGTAGGTGTTGGCCCGTCCTTCTCCTCTTCCTTGTCCTTGAGCGGCCCGGCAAGGACATTCAATTCCTGCGAGCCAAAGGGAAAGGACGGGAAAAAGACGCGGACTCGACCTCTAAGTTAGGGGTTAGCGACAGTTAGGAACTGACAACCCTAACCAAGGACGAGACTCTGACTCAGCATGCATGCTAAAATCTAGGGCGCCAGCGCTTCTTTATCTTCGGCCAGGGGCTTCGCCTGGCTTTGTACGAGGGCTTACATGCAACATCGGCGAGGCCTGCACAAACCGGTGGTTCCCGGAGCGGATCACGGCAACCGCGCCTTATGGGCGAGACTTGCAAAGATGCTCTATGCTCCCAGGAGTTGCTCACTGGTAGGCCCTCTTCGGTCTTGAGGCGGACAGCGCCGGGCCTCGCGACTCGTCTCACCCGATAAGGGCCTTCCTGCTTCGGCGTCGACTTGTTATAATTCTTGGCCGACTGAACGTGCCTAAGAACAAGGTCGCCTAACAGGGCAACTTTATCTGATGCCAGGGGCTTCGCCTGGCTTTGTACAAGGGGTTACATGCAGCAGCGGCAAGGCCTGTACAAACCGATGGTTGCCGGAGCGGATCACGGCAACCGCGCCTTGTGGGCGAAACTTGCGAAGATGCTCTATATTCCCAGGAGTTGCTCACTGGTAGGCCCTCTTCGGTCTTGAGGCGGACAGCGCCGGGCCTCGCGACTCGTTTCACCCGACAAGGGCCTTCCTGCTTCGGCGTCGACTTGTTATAATTCTTGGCCGACTGAACGTGCCTAAGAACAAGGTCGCCTAACAGGGCAACTTTATCTGGTGCCAGGGGCTTCGCCTGGCTTTGTACAAGGGGTTACATGCAACAGCGGCAAGGCCTGTACAAACCGATGGTTGCCGGAGCGGGTCACGGCAACCGCGCCTTATGGGTGAAACTTGCGAAGATGCTCTATGTTCCAGGAGTTGCTCACTGGTACGCCTTCTTCGGTCTCGAGGCGGACAGCGCCAGGCCTCGTGACTTGTCTCACCCGATAAGGTCCTTCCCACTTTGGCGTCAACTTGTTGGAATCCTTGGCCGACTGAGTGCGCCGAAGAACAAGGTCGCCCTCTTCGAGACTCCTGGCCTTGACCTTGCGGCTATGGTAGCGACGCAAGGCTTGCTGGTATCGAGCAGCTCGTACCGCAGCCTGGAGACGTCCTTCCTCAAGGAGCAGCGCGTCATCTTGGCGCAGCCGCTCTTGCTCGAGCTCGTCATAAGCGAGCACCCGAGGAGATCCGTATACGAGTTCCGTGGGGATAACTGCTTCCGCTCCATAGACTAGAGCAAAGGGTGTCTGTCCGGTGGCTCGACTCGGTGTCGTTCTGATTGACCAAAGAGCCGCCGGCAGCTCCTCCATCCAATTTCTTCCGCACTTGTGCAGCCTGTCGAAGGTCCTGGTCTTGAGTCCGCGCAGCACTTCAGCGTTGGCCCTTTCTGCTTGACCGTTGCTCCTGGGGTGAGCAACCGAAGCGAAACAGACCTTGGCGCCGAGATCCTGGGCGTATTGCATGAAGGCGCGACTTGTGAATTGTGTCCCGTTGTCGGTGATGACCCTGTTGGGGATTCCGAAACGGCAGACGATCGACCGGAAGAACTTGACTGCTGACTGTGCGGTCGCCTTCCTCACTGGCTCCACTTCTGGCCACTTCGTGAACTTGTCGATTGCAACGTACAAGTACTCGAAGCCCCCGATGGCTCGGGGAAAAGGGCCGAGGATATCGAGCCCCCAGACCGAGAAGGGCCAGGATAAAGGGATTGTTTGGAGAGCTTGAGCTGGCTGATGAATCTGTTTTGCATGGAACTGGCACGCTTCACACTTGGTTACTAGTGCAGTTGCATCTTGGAGGGCTTCTTGCCAGAAGAACCCTTGCCGGAAGGCTTTCCCGACAAGTGCTCTTGCGCCAATGTGATGGCCGCATATGCCTCCGTGTATCTCCGCCAACAGCTTCTGTCCGTCTTCCCTGGAGATGCACTTCAATCTGACGCCGTTGAGTCTCCTTCTGTACAGCTCGTTGTCCACGAACTGGTACATACTTGACTGCCTGGTGATCTTCTCCATCTCTTCTGGGTCGTCGGGAAGTTCTCCAGTTTGCAGAAAACGGACGATCTGCTGCGCCCATGCCGGAGCCCGGGGCTCGACGGCGAGGACTAAAGGCATGAAGGCCGCTGCGGGGACCCCGGCTTCTACGGCAAGAACCTCTGGTTCCGCCGGAGCCGGTGATCCCCCGGCAAGCTTGCCGGGGCAAAGCTTGTCGGGAACCCCCGCTTCAACTGGACAGATCCTCGGATCCGCAGGAGCGGACTGTTCCTCAGCGTTCAGACTGCTGATCCGCTTGCCGGAGCAAGGCTTATCGGGGACACCTGCTTCGACTGGACGGATCCTGGGATCCGCAGGAGCGGGCTGTCCCTCGGCGTTCTGGTTGTTGATCTTGGGGACCTTGGCGGCGGTCTCAGGAAGGTCCGCCTGCAAGTAGTCGCCGGAGACCAACTTCCTTTTCTTGGACTGCCCAACTGATGGTGTAACGGATGGTTGAGTCAGCTTGAGTAAGAAGGTCCCTGGTTCCACAGGTAACTTCAACGAAGCACACTTCGAAAGGCCGTCTGCTATCTCATTCTGAGCTCTCGGGACGTGCTCCATTTGCAGCCCTTCAAAGTGTCCTTCCAGCTTTCTCACTTCATCTACATAAGCTTCCATCAGAGGGCTCTGGTAGCTCTTGTTGACTTGCCGGACCACCAGTTGAGAATCTCCCCGCACAATCAGCTTTCTGATCCCAAGTTCGGCCGCAATCCTGAGGCCGGCGAGCAGGCCTTCATACTCAGCAGTATTGTTGGTTGCTTGCTCTCTTGGGAAGTGCATCTGGATAACATACTTGAGGTGCTCTCCGGTGGGCGCGATGAGTACCACGCCAGCACCGGCGCCTTGCAGCGAGAAGGCACCATCGAAGTACATTACCCACTCGCTTGTTGCTTCTTGTACGGGCGTGCTTGTTTCTTGGGCTTCTCCATCTGGCGTCGGGGTCCACTCAGCTATGAATTCTGCCAAAGCTCGGCTCTGTATGGTTGAAGTACTTTCAAACTTGAGCCCAAAGCTCGACAGCTCCAGTGCCCACTCGACGATCCTGCCTGTTGCCTCGAGATTGTGCAATATCCTCTTCAGCGGAAAGCGAGTGACCACTGTTATCTCATGTGCTTGGAAGTAATGGCGCAGCTTTCTCGAGGCCATGAGGAGGCCGAAAAGCAATTTCTGCACCCCGGAGTATCTTGATCTAGCCCCCTGCAAGAGGGAACTCACAAAATACACCGGGCACTGCACCATCTTCTTCCGCGCTCCATCCTGTTCCTGCGCAGGGTTGTCCTTGTCGGAGCCAGAGCTTGCCGGAGCAGCCCCCCGCTTGTCGCTGGATTCACTGGCAGGTGGTATAGGCTCCTCGTCGGCCTCCCTCTCCGCCACTAACGCAGCACTAACCACCTGGTTGGTTGCCGCTAGGTATAGCAACAACTTTTCCTGTGGTCTAGGTGCGACAAGTATTGGAGTGGAGGATAGGTACCTTTTCAAATCTTGCAGCGCTGCCTCCGCTTCTGGAGTCCACTGCATGGGGCCTGCCTTCTTCAAGATTTTAAAGAAGGGCAGGGCGCGTTCTGCAGACCTTGAAATGAACCGACTGAGGGCGGCCACACAACCTGCAAGCTTTCTGACGTCCTTGACGCGCTCTGGGGCTTCGATCTGCTCGATGGCTTTGATCTTGTCGGGATTAGCTTCAATCCCCCTCTGTGACACAAAGAACCCGAGAAGCTTGCCGGAGGGGACTCCGAAAACGCACTTCTCGGGGTTCAGCTTGAGTTGTATCTTGCGCAGGTTCTGAAATGTCTCTTCCAGATCTTGGACCAGGGTTTCCTTGCTCCTGCTCTTCACCACGATGTCATCCATGTAGGCCTCCACGTTCCTATGGATCTGTGGCTCGAAAGCAGTGTGCACTACCCTTGCAAACGTTGATCCCGCATTCTTCAGTCCAAACGGCATGCGTATGAAGCAATAGGTGCCGCACGGAGTGATAAATGCGGTCTTCTCTTCATCTTCTTTGGCCATAAAGACTTGGTGGTAGCCTGAATATGCATCAAGAAAAGAGAGTAGCTCACATCCGGCAGTGGAGTCAACAATCTGGTCAATGCGCGGCAAGGGAAATGGATCCTTGGGACATGCTTTATTCACATCGGTGAAGTCTATGCACAGTCTCCACTTCCCATTGGCTTTGCGCACGACGACCGGATTGGCCAGCCACGTTGGATGGATCACACCTCTCACTAGGCCTGCTGCTTCTAGCTTCTTGATTTCTTCGCTGATGAATTCTTGGCGCTCCACGGCTTGCTTTCTCACTTTCTGCTTGACGGGTCGCGCGTGAGGACAGACAGCGAGCTTGTGCTCAATCACCCTCCTGGGAACACCGGGGATGTCGGACGGTTGCCATGCAAACACGTCGTCATTCGCCCGCAGGAAGGCAACGAGCGCGCTTTCCTATTTGCTGTCAAGCGTGGCACTGATGGTGAAGGTACCGCCAGTGCCGTCCTCCTTGGCGGACACCTTCTTGGTTGCCGGAGGAGCGGTCATTCCCTTCTTGTACTGGCCGGTGGAGCTCGATGGAACGTCCTCGACGGCGGCGCAGCACTCCAAAGAGGTGCGGTTGCCGGAGTGGGCCCCAGAGCACTTACCGGGCTTGGTCTTTGTCTTCTTCCCCCCGGGGGCTTCAGCGGCAAGTGTGTCCTTCTCTGCCGCGGCTGCTACATCCCGGTAGATCTTGTCGGCGCAGATAAGCGCGTCCTTTTTGTCGCCATGGACAGTGATGACGCTTATCGGCCCCGGCATCTTGAGTACGTTGTAGGCGTGGTGGGAAGCTGCCATGAACTTGGCGAGAGCGGGACGGCCGAGGATCCCATTGTATGGTAACGGGATATCAGCGACGTCGAACGTGATGCGCTCAGTCCTGAAGTTGAGCTCGCCGCCGAAGGTCACAGGCAGAGTAATCTTCCCCTTGGGCTTGCTCCTCCCCGGGTTGATTCCTTGGAAAGAACCGGTCTCTTCGAGCTCGCCGTCTGGGATCTGGAGTTTCTTGATCACAGCGGAGGAGATCAAGTTCAGCCCGGCCCCGCCGTCTACCAACATTTTGGTGACCTTGAGGTTGCGGATGGTGGGTGAGACCAGCATCGGCAAGCACCCGACCGCGGTTGTGCGGTCGGGGTGATCCTCAAGATCGAAAATGATGGGCGTGCTGGACCATTTGAGGAGCCTGCGCGACTCCACGGGCGGCTCTGCTGCGTTCACCTCTCGCACCCACTGCTTAAGCTGGCGGTGGGAGGTGTGCAGAGAGGCGCCGCCGTCAACGCATAGGACCTCCGTGGCCTTCTGGAACTCCTGCTCGCTGTTATCTTCGTCTTCCACGTCTTCGTCGTCGTCTTCTTCATCCTCGTCGCGGCCCCGGGGAGGCCGATCGCCTTGCCGCTGCTTGGCCTTGCCGCGGCGTCCTCCCCGGCCGATGGGCGGCCGCTTCTTGCTTGGTTCGCCACCTCCACCCTGGGCCTTCCCCTTGTCGCGCCTCTCGTACTCAGCCTTCTGCTGCACGACGAGGTACTCGACGCTTTTGCAGTTGGAGAGATCGTGGCCCTTGGTGCGGTGGATCTTGCAGTATTGCTTGTCGGAGCCGTCCTGCTTGTCGGCTGCCGCCACGGGGGCAGGCTCCTTGCCGGAGCCGCCAGCCAGGGTTCGCTTGGCGGGAGCCTCCTTGCCGGACCCCTCGATGGCAAGTACCTCTTTCCTGTTCTTCCCCCTATTATTCCGCCGCTGGCTTCTCTTCGCCGGGGCGGTGTCGTCACTGTCGCTTTCTCCTGCGCCAGCATCCTCCCCGGGGAGTTTCCTCCCCTCCTCCGCGCGCGCGCACTTGTCAGCCAGGGCATATAGCTCGCTGACGTCCCGGATCTTGGTCATGGCCATCTCTTCATGCATGCGGCGGTTACGCACGTTCTGGTGGAATGCACTGATAACCGCGGCAGGGTGAACGTCGGGGATGTTGCGATGCACGCGGCTGAAGCGCTGGATGTACTTGCGCAGGGGTTCTCCTTCCTTCTGGGCTAGGATGTGGAGGTCGCTATCCTGGCCATGAGGTTTGTGGCCGCCTGTGAAGGCGCCAACAAACTGATGGCAAAGATCCGCCCAGGAAGAAATGGAGCCTTCCGGCAAGTGCATAAGCCACGAACGAACGTTCGGCTTAAGCACGAGCGGGAAGTAGTTCGCCAATATCCTCTCGTCGTGCCCCCGGCAGCTTGCACAGCGATCGTGTAGATGCTGAGAAACTCCGAGGGGTGCATCCTGCCGTCGTACTTCTCCGATACGTCGGGCTTGAAGTTCTTCGTGCTGGGCCACCGGACGCGCCGTAGCTCGCGGGTGAACGCATGGCAACCTGCCGCGTACGGTAAGTCACCTGGTTCACCGGGCGCGTGCGCGTCGACAGCGTTCCCAGCCCGCTGGTCTGATTGCCGCCGAGTTTCTCGGCGGCGCTCAATCCTTGTTCGAGCGTCTTCTTGCTGCCGCTCGTCGAGGACTCGGCGCTGGTCCCGGCGAGTCCGCGGGTCCGACGACGCTGTAGAGCCGTCGTCGGCGTTGCTCCAGCGGGGCGGCGTCTTTTGCTTCTGCGCCGGGGAGTGCATGGTGGTTGCACCCCCGGCGGTCTTGTCGCCGTCAGCCTTCGTCTTCTCGATCTGCCGTGGCCGTGAGGTCGCCGGCTGCTGCGGCGTGTCGTTGTTGGCGAAGGCGATCAGGCTCTGGATTGTGGCCCTCCAGCCTTCGGCCTTGTCAGCCGCTGGAGGGTAGTCGAGGAGCAGTTGCGCTCTCGCGAGCGCTTCTGCCGGAGTGGAGGGGAGCGGGGGCGAGTGGCGCGAGGAGCGGGATGCGCTCGGACTCCTAACAATGTTAGAAAGAGCGGGGTCCCTCCCCGGCGCCTTCGCCTTGCCCGTGTCCGGACGGGGGCCCGTGGCGTCCCGTGAACCTCCAGTTTGCCCTTGGTCCAGCAAGCGGATGCCACCTCCCGTGGCATGGCGCTGCTGGGTCGTCGTTTGTTGGGACGGATGCGGCGCGTCCTCGGAGGCCGAGGCTCGGTCGTCCGCCCTGTTCTTGGATTTGGTGGCGCCGCGAGTGTTCTCGCCGGTGGCCACCCCTCTGACGGCGTCTTCCCCGCCCACTGTTGGCTCCGGTAGCGGTGGGAGTGACGCGGACGGGCCCGCGACCTCCGAAGCCTTCTTCTTCGGGGCCATGGTGTTGATGAAGCTAGCGAATTCGGAGAAGCTGACGAAGAGCGCGCTCGCGCGAACGCCGGATCTGATCCGCACAACCTCGACGCTCCCCCTACCTGGCGCGCCAAAGATGTCGGGGCGGACCGCGTCCCCCCGCGAGCACCTATGGGGCCGGAGCCCCTTTCGTAGTCCGGTGAGGGGGGCGGAGAGAGCACAGAGAGCAGATCGAGGTGAGCACACGGGCGGTTTACCCAGGTTCGGGCCGCGATGGACGCGTAAAACCCTACTCCTGCTTGGTTGTATTGAACTGGGGAGCTCGGGAGCTTGGAGAGCTAGCTGCACCGAGCGTATGGCTGTCTGGATCCCAAATCTCCGAACCTCGGAACCCCCTCTACGTTGCACACGGGCCTCCTTTTATAGCGCAAAGGGGTCACCGACAGGTGTCAACGTAAGAGAAAGGGGTAAAAGTGTAAAAGGGGTGGTAGTTGTAACAGTGCGGGAACAGTGGCGCTACAGTGCGGCACAGTGTTATCATACCTACTTCTGACGGTAGGGGACAAGGGCATTAAATGCCCGTCACGGTCGCCCGGGCAGCACCGAGGCGGACCGTTAGGTGCGCCACCGCTCGCCACGATGGTGGCTGCATGCCACCGCATACCCCAGGCTGCGCGGTGCCCCGCCACGTGCCCTTGGGGGAAGCCCCGGAGCGACGCGTGGGCGGGCGAGCCGGAGCGCAGTCCTGAGGTGGCGATTTGCCGCGGCAAGTGGCTTGCCGCGGGGGGTCGTCTTCCTGTGCCTGATAGCTTGCCGGCTATCAGGCCTTGCCGGGGCGCATAGCGCGCCGTGGCGGGCTTCTCTTGTGGTGCCTGTGTTCGGCCTTCCCGACAAGCTCCTCTTGCCGGGGTCTCGATCTTCTGTCTCGTATACTTTGTTCTTGGATGGCATTACATGGGCTCGGTCGTCCCGGCAAGCTCCTCTTGCCGGGGGCCTTGTCTTCTTGGCCCGGCAAGCTCCTCTTGCCGGGGGCCTTGTCTTGAATGCTTGGTCTTCTCTTGGCGCTTCCTGGGCGGGCCTTGCCGCAGGGTGCTACAACTGCCCGTGCACAAGTCTGGGGTACTAAGGTACCCCTACTTTAGTACACCGACACTCTATGTCAACATAAAATAAATTTGGAAGCAGACGCCAAACCAGTTTGTGATCCTCAAAGACGTCTGAATCCTAAAGTGAAAGAAGTGGTAAGAAAAGAAATATTAAAGCTTCTGGAGGCAGGTATAATTTATCCCGTTGCTGATAGTCAGTGGGTAAGTCCTGTCCATTGTGTCCCTAAGAAGGGAGGTATTACTGTTGTTCCTAATGATAAAGATGAATTGATTCCACAAAGAATTATTACCGGTTATAGGATGGTAATTGATTTCCGTAAATTAAATAAGGCTACTAAGAAAGATCATTACCCCTTACCTTTTATCGATCAAATGCTAGAAAGATTATGCAAACATACACACTATTGCTTTCTAGATGGTTATTCTGGTTTCTCTCAAATACCTGTGTCGGCTAAAGATCAATCAAAGACTACTTTTACATGCCCTTTTGGTACTTTTGCTTCTAGATGTATGCCTTTTGGTTTATGTAATGCACCTGCTACCTTTCAAAGATGCATGATGGCTATATTCTCTGACTTTTGTGAAAAGATTTGTGAGGTTTTCATGGACGTCTTTTTTGTCTATGGTTCCTCTTTTGATGATTGCTTG